>OV743321.1:817500-2067500 GCA_928268935.1 Lasiommata megera
ACTATGGTCAAAACCCTTCTTTTATTGAGAGGAGACCCGTGCTGTGTAGTGAGCCGAAAATAGGTTGATTATGATGATGATGATGAGTCAGGTATGGCAGCCAAAATCATATTTTTTAGGCTTCGAATAACTGAATCCCGAGGGATAACCTGGTAACTAAAATAAAACGTTTGCAATCGCCAGTCACAACTAGTCTTCGCAGCTAAAATGTAAAATAAAATGATGAACGTAAAATAACAAACAGAAATAGTCTTAATTACTCATGTTGAGACGAAAAACTTTTTACTATTACTTTTAAAAATACGCAAACGTTCCGAATTCTATGCACGTGTGGGAAAAAGGCTTTTAATTTCAAGTTGTCACACGCGTCGGGCGCCACCTGCGGGCGACGAGCAAAATTATATGCGGATTTTTTGCACTTTTCATGTTGTTTTTAAGTTTTAAACTGTAGGCGAATTGAAATAATAGCGTGGACGAATTTAAATATCGTATTGCATGAGCTGTTTGTCTTTGGCTTCGCTGATATAAGGTAAGTTGAAATTTCATATAAATTTGCAAAATAAAAGTTATTCAAAGAACCTTTCTTAGCGGATGCCTATGTTATAAAATCCAGCTGTTTACCAAAAGTTTGCTAAATCCAAAAAAAGTATACCAAAAATGTTGAACATTATCGTTCAATTACGATCTATTTTGTCCCGATGTTCCAGCAAAAAACCGGTTTCTTTCTTCTATTTCTGCTTGATCCTGTTTTAACTATGCGTTGATAGATCAATGAGGTACTTTTTTCTTTTATATAAAAAGATATCATTTTATACACCACAACTTAGCCCTTGACGGCAATCTCACCTGATGGTAAGTGATGATGCATTCTAACCTAACGCATATTTTATAAATGCTCCTTATTTTTATTTGTTGTTGTTTGGTACTTGGAAAGCTAGCGCCCAGGAGACGTAATTTTACTTAACCGGCAACTAATATATATATATAGATAACATAGATATATATATATATATATATATATATATATAGATAACAAAAGTAATTATGAGTTAATATAAAACAACAAAATGGTCTTTCCTAATTATGATGGACACAATAAAACAACATTTCATTGCCTAGTAATAGTATAATTCTTGTTTTACAGGGGACTTTTTAATAGATTTGACAGTCCTTAAGCTATTAGCCTTGCCTATTTAGATAACCTTATAGAATTGGTACCATATTTTGTAGTATCAAATTTGACGTATTTTTGAATCGTAATGCTACCTGTATATTGAAAAGGAATTCATAAAAGTGTATAGTAATTAATATAGCATAAATATCTTATTTATACATTTCTCTTTGAGTACACGGTTAAATCCGCTGAAAAAGCTAGTATATATTTAATACTCTTATTCCATATATGTACGGACTATACTGTTACACTACGATTTTATGAAATCACTAGCGGATGAGACTTCGTTAACGTGGACGAGAGGTTTGAAAATCCCCTGGGACAATTTTCCGGGACAAAAGTATCCTTAACTATCACTGCATGCACTCTCTCCGAGTTACTAAAATCTGTTGAGCTATTTAGGTGCGAAAAAGTAACAGATGAAAACATTATTTCCGAATACATATGAGAATTTATGTATGGATAAAATTTTATTTGTGATTTTCGTGCTTACACATTTATTGAGATGAGGTTATTAATTGTTATCATCATCATCATCATCATCATGATCAACCCATTCGGCTCACTACAGAACACGGGTCTCCTCTCAATATGAGAAGGATTTGGCTGTAGTCCACCACGCTAGCCATGTTTGGATTGGCAGACTGCTTACACATTTATTGAGATGAGATTATTAATTGTTATCATCATCATCATCATGACCAACCCATTCTCGGCTCACTACAGAACACGGCTCTCCTCTCAATATGAGAAGGGTTTGGCTGTAGTCCACCACGCTGGCCATGCTCGGATTGGCAGACTTCCCACGTCCTTGAGAACATTATGGAGAACTCTCAGTTTCCTTACGATGTTTTCCTTCACCGTTGAAGCGAGTGATATTTTAATTGCTTAAAAACGCACATAACTCCGAAAAGTTAAAGGTGCGAATCCCAGACCTCTGATTAGGAGGCTGAAGTCCTAACCACTAGGCTATCACAGCTTCAATTGTTAACGTGAGATCATTATGCCCAACATCTTCTGTATATGCTCCGATGTTAGAGTAAAACGTACAGTACAGGGAGTAATTATGTAAGGTGTGAAAATGAAAAAAAAAACAAGAACTATAATTTTCAACCGGCTAGTCGAGAGGGTATTTGCGGCAATGGCTAAGCGATAAATGTACTGTTGTATTCGCAGGCATAAGTTCGGTTCTATAGAAAGATTTACAGCGCAATAAATCAAATTCGCGAGGACAATATTACCTACTTTGCGAGCATTCCAGACTCCTTTCTACTAAAGCTTGAAGTACACAGATCACTCTGTAAAAGTTTGTTTTTCATATTTTTATAGAAGACCTTAAAACCCATACTTCGGAACGCAAAATCGCTGGTCAGTATATCCTAGTACCAGCTTAATTAACCCATAATCTATATTCAAATAATATTTTAAAAGGCACTTTTGACGCTTCAATAATTAACATAGTAGTGATGGTGATAACTACATTTGTAGACTTAAAAGTAAAACCCTGCCCTGGTCTAAGAAGAACGACAAACTTAGCCATGTCAATTTTCTTTTCGTTATCACCATCTCACATGCCACTTAAAATGTTTTTAGAGCTATCATAATATGCTATATTATAAAAGCAATATTTTATGCAAGCAAGCAATATTATTTATCATTTACATAATCCCTTACAATATAATAGGACTTTTCTACAAGCTTACGCTTTATATAAACTTTGATCTCATTGAGAGAAATCCCAGAAGTTTAATTTGGTAATTTGTTATAATATATACGTGTGAATGAATTTCTTATTTATATAGTCTAGTAGTGTGCAACACAAGTGTATTTTTACTTCAAATTTTAAGTTAAAGTTCATAACCGTTCGTTAAATGAACTACGAAGGTAACTAAAATGTAGGTATTATTATATAGCCCACTTAGCAAGTTGTAGGTATAAACAAGTGAATTCTTAGAAATTCCCACAGAAATACAAAACATTCTGGAATATAGATACGGAGTATAAATATCCGCTTTCGTTACGGTCAGCCTATTCAGAGGGTGAAGCGCAGTTGAGTTGAGTAGTTGATACTGAATGAAAAGAGTGATCAAGTGTGGTACTAAGTAATCTTGACCACGGTAATAATACAGTATTGCAACTCGGGCTTATCTTTGAAATAAATACCTACAACCGCTCGGCACCTAAACATGCGATAGGGCTACCCGCCTCCAACATTTTAATTACATTTACCTACTTTGTGTTCAATTTAAAAAAAAATTATTAATGCAACCAAAAAGTGCACGATATATCCTACTCGCCATATTAAATATATAGTTGAAGTTATTTAAAGTGAAAAAATCGCGCGGTTATTGTTTAAAATAACAAAACAGCATCCGTTCGTCACTGCGGCACAGTCGCGACTGTCTGCATGCCGAATGCACCCCGAGATCGAGGCGCGTAGGCATCGCCCGCGTTTCGCCCGTTTGTATGAAGTTGGAATACTGTATATAATATCACCGTGCCTTGACTAACATTCCGGACGACTGCATCCCGTAATTGAAAGTGTGTACTGCAATTTTGTACAGAGACTGACTAAAGTCTCCTCAAGAGTCATAAGATGTCCCATTCAAAGTCCTCGAACCCCACTCGTAACAACACCAACTAATAGCAGTGTAATAGCGAGATTTATAACACAATAACTCATGTCGGCGGACCAGCTGCGCTTTAAAACGATATTATCTAGTTTAGGAGCAAAGCCGGAGCCCACTTTTAAAAACTTCAAGCACAGAGTTGACTCTATAAATCTGCCTCTGGCACACTTGCGAACTTTCGAGTATACTAGCGCAGTAACTAGTAAATCAGTGCAAACAAACTTTTTATATAGAACGATCCGATTTTGTTTAAGTGCATGTTGGTGCTTGACTGGTATTTCACTCTGGCTGTGGAGGCTTACGCGCACTGTCGCATTATAAAGTTGGAGGTCCTGGGTTCGATTCCCGGCTCGAGTCTGGTCTGGTGGGAGGGTTTGGCCGTGGCTTGTTACCACCCTACCGACATAGCCGTGTCGCCAAGCGGTTTAGCGTTCCGGCACGATGTCGCGTAGAAACCAGTTAGTAGTATGGGTTTACCATACCCCTAACAGGTTAGCCCGCTACCATCTTAGACTGTATCATCACTAACCATCAGGTGAGATTTTCGTCAAGGGCTAACTTGTAGTGGAGAAAAAAAAATTAATATGTAAGTGTATATGTTTGTTACGCCTTCATGCCATAACTACTTTTACCATTTGGCTGAAATATGGAAACAGAGACTGAACAGAAACTCCGGATCAAAACATAGGTTATTTTTATCTGGGAAATATTTACATCTCCTGCGGGAATTGAAAAAAACTTAAAAATTTTATAGTTCCCTCTAAATTTGATTTATTTGTAGGAAAGGGGAGTGGATTCGCGAACGAGAACGGGAATGGGACATGAAACAATTTTTAATGATAAACGTACGCTCATTCCACAAGATATTTTAATACAAACAGAGTCGAGGGCATCATCTAGTAGCACTATATATTGACAGTATCGCCATCGATAAATAGTAAGCCAGCCTGTGTGGCAACTTTACGCAAAAACCATTGACCAGTCGACTTGATAAAGTTTGTTTTTAGTCGAGCTCCTTGCGACCATACCAACTTTGTGAACGTGGTAGCGATGACCTGCTGCGGTTTTTAGCTTAGGAACTTCGACATTTACTCGACATTTACAAATTATTGCAAACAATGTCGATAGCTATTCAAGTACCATGCGTTTACGTTTGTTAACTGTATTTCGGTTTTACTAAAATAGAAAGGAACATAAAAATATATTCCTTGGAACATCTTTATATGATTTTGTTTATTTCTTCAAAAATTAAAAATGTGGTCATTTATTTCCTTCTGTTACTAAAAATCTAACCACTATGTTATAAAATAAATATAAGCATAATAATATGTATAAGCCTTAAGTAAAACATCAAGTCAAAAAGTCACATGGTGAAATTCAGTAAATACTACAATACTACATCTTTCTAGTCGCTCACTATGGGCCTCATAAGAAGGCTCAGAGTCACTCAACGGGCGATGGAGAGAGCTATGCTAGGAGTATCTCTACGTGATCAAATCAGAAATGAGGAGATCCGTAGAAGAACCAGAGTTACCGACATAGCTCAGCGAATTGCGAAGTTGAAATGGCAATGGGCGGGGCACATAGAGAACCGATGGACGTTGGGGTCCCAAGGTGCTGGAAAGGCGACCCCGCACCGGTAAACGTAGCGTTGGTCGACCCCCAACTAGACGGACAGACAACATCAGGCGAGTCGCAGGGAGCCAAGCAAGCGGCCCAAGACCGTGAGCATTGGAACTCCCTACAAAAGACCTATGTCCAGCAGTGGACGTCAATCGCTTGTTGATGATGATGATAACATCTTTCCCCAAACAAACTGAATTGTTTCAAAAATAACACAAACATAACAGTTTTCCAAGCTATTTTAACGTAATATCGAAGGCAATTCAAAAGCTACCAGTGCACAAGTTAAAAATGTCTTCATATTTATTAAATTGAAAGACAAGAATTTCTTAATGAAAGATGGAAAGCGCCGATCGGGTCCGCTTTCAGCACGCAAGATAGAATAATGTTATAAATTGTAAAATATCAATTTATTATGAGAGCAACTGCTGAGTTTGTTATCGGCTTCTTCTCCGAAGAATCTGCATCCCGAACCGGTGGCGCGAGTTGACTTCACATTTCAAAATTGCCTGTGTAGTACCAATGATTGTTTTATTAGAACGAAGTTCCTTATCGCGCGTTGTGAAAGGGGGCTAGACGGAAAAAATTCTTACGAAAAGTTGTCACGACACTTTTTGTTATTGTAAGCTGTGCGGCGTCGCATGTTTCTCTGTCTGTCTCTCTCTCTCTCTCTGATAGAAAGCAAGCCAGATATTTTCATTTCTATTTCGTATTGAACAGTGTGGTGTCGCGACGATTATTTTATTGAGTATATACAGGTTTTTTGTAAATAATAAAAAATAATAATAATAATGAATCCTGACAGTGTTTCTGCACAAGTTCCGGAT
This sequence comes from Lasiommata megera, assembly GCA_928268935.1. NCBI lineage: Eukaryota > Metazoa > Arthropoda > Insecta > Lepidoptera > Nymphalidae > Lasiommata > Lasiommata megera. The sequence continues at coordinate 823,755 of OV743321.1, forward strand.
ATTGCTGATGGAGTACAAAATTGAGCCTACTGATTAAGTTTATATAACATTATATTTGTTAATAATAAAACAATATTATTATATGTTAAATAAAATAAAATTTTATTACAATTCCTTGACTAATTAATCGAAAGGAACTTCGTTCCATCCCGGATTCCATCCGTTTCGTCCCTTGACACTTCTCAAGTTTTTTTTTTGAAAGTATCTTTTAAAGGCGAGTAATGACTGAATCATCAGATGAAGAAAGTTGTTGGCTAGAAGCAGATATAAAAATAAGCAAGTTCACAATATTTAGATCGCTATTTATGTAAGAAATCTCAAGTTAATGTACTTGTCGACGATAAAGTGTTATAATGAAATATTACAGTTTCATGCGCGAGAATATCTTTTAGAATAATCTTTTATATCATAACTTGTTCATGCATGTGGTATGCTGGCGATTAAAGTACTTTTACACACATTTACACACACTAATTGGCCGACATTATCACAAAAAATTACATCATCGTTTTATATAAATAAATAATTTAAGTACGTACGAAACGGAAGAGTAATGAACTCATGAAATCCACAAAAAAAAAAATATTTTATGATTATTTTATTATGCATTATTTGATAAGATATTTTTTTTTTAAAGATAGCCAAGATAAGCTAGCTGTAGTTGAGTTTGTTGACGGGAAATTTATTGTTATCACAAAATCACCACGTAATATGTCTAAGATAGTATCTCCCGTATATTATATTACCGTACCGGACATCGCTATATTATACACAGCTTATTTATTATTATTTTCTATACTCCGTGACAACCAGACCTATTACTAAGACTGCGCTGTGCGGCCATTTATCCGTCTGTCAGTCAGTTATCTGTATGTCATAGATAGTGGCGAATTTATGGTATTGCTAATAAAAATAAAATGAAAAAGTGGCTGGTGCGCGATCTTATTAGAAGATTCCAGGTTCGAATCCTGGCAATGTCGTCATCTCAACTTGAGACTGCATAGGAAAATGAGTGTAAAGTCATCGATCGTTTTTTATAACCTGAATTGTTAGTAATCTTACAATCATGTTACATATGTTAACAAACTATCATAACTTAGCTAATACCCTAAAATAACGTCAATACGTTTCAGATTACACATTCAGCCAAATTCACACTTAGGCGCTTTAGTAAATGAAAGCAACTTAGATAGATCTTTACGCACGTTTTGCTTCAATTCAAAAACATTCATAGAAGATATTGATTTCAGAACGCACAATTGCAAACATGCGCACCAAGTTAATGAAAATGAACCAATGAACCCACAAACGTCGTTTCGGCAAAAAAAAAGAATTTACTCACAAATTAGTTGGCATAAGGTACACACGCCTTGCACAGTCCCATTTAGTTTAAGCAGCTGCAATGTCAACTTTATTCTCGTTTAAGAACGTGAAACAGAATTTCTGACGAGAGCCAAGTATGCTACATTCCTGTGATTTATGATGTTCTAGTACTTTGCAAATTTTACTTACAGGAGTTTACTCCTGGGTTGGGCCAATTCAATTATTGGGTTTTCTGACAAATTATTACTCATTTCTGGTCTGGGTGGGTGCTGCAAGCCCAAGACGTCTATCATTGAGGTTTGTACAAACAATACTTCGTACTATAATTCCATTGAAATAATGTGTCGTTTATACAATGAGATTATCAGTAAAGACTCCAAAATTGATACCTTTAACGGTCACTATAAGACATTTTGTTTGAATGTTATAGGATTAATTAAGTAAACAGTAACTATTATACCTAACTTTATATGTATATTTCTGTAGTTTGTTATATTAAATTTTTGTCATGCTGTGCAGTCAATTAGAATAACAATTAGATATAGAATATGTAACTAAGTTAAGATTTAATTATAAGGATTGTAATTTGTTAAGATTGCCTAATAAAATAAAGTAAATAAAAATAACCGATGCTTAATTCTCCGATTCTTAATCTCATTAACATAATATTGTGATAATAACCGAAAAACCTCTTAACCATCGTGACGGTTAAAATATTTTATTTAATGCTGAACACCAGTGTTCTCTTTTCTTTAAAATTATTACATTAACGTGAAGTCAATTTACATCCCGTACGTAATGTAGAAAAACAACCATGTTTTTCTACAACAACCGTTTTCTACAACAAACGGAATAAATTATTTAACTTTTCACGAGCGGCACAACTTAGTATGAATTTATTATTAAAGTATACAGTATCTATGCGAGTAAAACCACATGACACAAACCAAAAGAATGTCATAAATATCTATACAAAATAATTTAATAGAATACCAATCAAAACCAAAAAACGTAGACTAGGGTACTTTTTATCTACTGATCAACCATATTGAGTACTAGCAAGAATATATATATTTCTTTAAATATTAGTTATTATTTTAGTATATCACATAATATTATTTTTTTTTTTTTTATATTTGAAAACTTTAAGCAATCAAGGTGAGCTAAGACAAATTTTGTTTTCTACAGCTGTTTTTCAATTAATTTATTTTTTACGTGCATAGCTAAATAATAGTTTATTTACATCTTTCTTTGTATATTTCAAATCAAATAAAAGACAGATTGCAGAATGCAGATACAAAATATTTTTGGTATAATTTTAGTCATATCCTGTAAAATGTTAAATGAATTATTGGGTAGGAGATGGTAATACCCTCTTCTATCCAATATTTGTAGAACTCCATGATAAACTTCTAATAAAAGTTGAGCTTAATTTTCTGTAATCTATGATCCACTTTATCCTCTTGATTAACAATTATTCAGTTTTGATACGCAAACGTGCATAATTTTGGAAGTGATATGCGGTGTGGTGTGGTGTAGTAATATTTAAGAAATTCTATAAAGAACAAAAGCTGTGATAGCCTAGTTGTTAGGACATCCGCCTCCTAATCCGAGATCGGGGGTTCGAACCCGGGCACGCAACTCTAACTTTTCGGAGATATGTGCGTTTTTAAGCTATTAAAATATCACTTGCTTCAACGGTGAAGGAAAACATCGTGAGGAAACCTGCATGCCTAAGAATTCTCCATAATGTTCTCAAAGGCGTGTGAAGTCTGCCAATGGCCAGCGTGGTGGACTATGGCCAAACCCTTCTCATATTGAGAGGAGACCCGTGCTCTGTAGTAAGCCGGCAATGGGTAAATCATGATTATGATGATAAAGAACAAATATGTTTTGTAATCGTGGAATGCAATTGTGCAAATTAATAATCGGAATATTAATCGATTATTATCAGATTGAAATTTATACCTAACTGTACATTTTTTCCTCGATGCATGAACATTTGTCACATAAGTCGATAGACAGAAGGGTACACTTCAATAGTTATTTTTCTGCCTCACGGTCCTATCCGAAGCAAGCATAAACCCAAAATTAAGTAAGCGAGTAGGCTAATTGTGACGCACTGGAACGTTGAACATATTTTTAGACCAGTCGCCTACTACTAAAAAACTCAAAACGGGCGTATTAACGGGTTGTAAATTCTACTCACAGAATAGAAAAGCAATTGAAAAGCCCCATGGAAAAAAAGCGGAACGCCCCCGGACAATCGTAAATCCCGGTATAAAACTAGTTTACGGCCCATACCGAGTCGATAGCTTTCTCATGGCAGTTCCTTTATTGCCCGTATTTCGGTTTTTATAAGCAACAATGACTGTTACGGTAACTATCGTGCAACTATACAGTCCTGGTACTATTTAAAAAACTATATCCTAAAAAAAATTGTTTCATTGATAGCAATCATTCAAATCTCATTTTATAGATGATACCCCACCGCTGGGAACAGGCATTAGTATACCAGTGTGGGTTAGATAGATTTGACCCACTACGCTGCCCCAAAGCGGGTGGGTGAGCTTGAACAATAATTAAGAATATTGTATACCAGTGAGCCTTAAAAAGATTTGATCCACTACGCTGCCACTACGTTAGGGCGAACCTGAGGTTCAATAAATACGAATCCTTTTTTAAGTAAGTAGAATTTAAGTGATGGTGATGAAATTCATGTATCGATGACAAACTCTTTCACATCAGATGATAAGAAACGTACCAGTCTAAGATCATCATCATCATCATGTACAACCTATTACCGGCTCACTTCAGAGCACGGGTCTCCTTTCACTATGAGAAGGGGTTTGGCCACAGTCCACCACGCTGGCCATGTGTGGATTGCCAGACTTCACACGCCTTTGAGAAAATTATGGAGAACTCTCAGACGTGCAGGTTTCCTCACGATGTTTTCCATCACCGTTGAAGCACGTTATATTTTTTTTTTTTTTTTTTAAATGCACATAACTCTGAAAAGTTAGAGGTACGTGCCCGGATTCGAACCGCCGACCTTTGATTAGGAGGCTGACGCCCTGACCACTAGGCTATCACCGCTTACAGTCTAAGATAGCAGCACTTAATCTAGCATCGCACTAGATTGCTAAATCGCAGTGGATTTCTTTATGGATCGCTTTCTTGGAGCAAAGGCTTTTTCTCCAAGAAAGCCATTCATAAAGAAAGCCATGTTCGCCGATCTTTGCCTGTCCTAAAGGGTTACTCTAAGGTATTATGTCGCTTGCTTCCCGTATGACTTTGGCTGCCCACCTTGAGAGGAGTTTAATAATCATATATGCAACTTAAAATATGGGTTCCTACTGCCATTTTATTCTTCTCATTGGTCACAGAAATGTATCTGTTTCATGTCAAATTTTATGTTTATGTGTCGACACAAAATGTTTCTAATAATTGATTTTGACGACCTCCGTGGCGCAGCGCGCGCGCTGTCGCATTATAAATTTGGAGGTCCTGGGTTCGATTACCGGCTCGAGTCTGGTCTGGTGGGAGGCTTCGGCCGTGGCTAGTTACCACCCTACCGACAAAGACGTGTCGCCAAGCGATTTAGCGTTCCGGCACGATGTTGCGTAGAAACCAATTAGGAGTGTGGGTTTACCATACCCCTAACAGGTTAGCCTGCTACCATCTTAAACTGCATCATCACTCATCATCAGGTGGGATTGCGGTGGGGCTAACTTGTAGTGTATAAAAATAATATATCATTTTATACCATTATTTCAACTCCCTACCACTTAAATTTAAATTATAAGCAAACATGTCATTGAGAAACACGGCTACAAGATGTCATAATGCTCACGACGGATAATTAACTAAATTTTAATCAGTATTTATGTTTGTCATCAGGAAACGGAAGTGATTTTTATGTTAAAACATACACAGGTAAAAGTTTTTTGTTATTTGTTTTTTCGATGAATGAAACTAAATTGAGTCAATCATAAACTTTATTAAAATAATTCTTTAAAAGGCACTTTTTTGAGTCAATAACATAGTAATTAGTTGATGGTGAACTACATTGGTAACCTTACAACTAATGCTTTTATGGTTCCAAACGCACCCTGATCTTAAAAGTAGCCCAACAAACCTATCCGGGTAAGTTTGTAGGTTTTGTTTAGTTATCACCATCTCACATGTCACTTAAAATTATTATTCTAATAATATTAAGCTCTTAGCTTTGTATTATTAGAACAATTTTTCATACCCAAGCTTGTTTATCATTAAAACACTACAAGTTAGCCCTTGACGGCTATCTCACCTGTTGGTAGCTGAGAGCTGTCTAGGATGGTAGCGGGCTAACCTGTTAGATTAGGTTAGGACCAGGTCAGACTCGAGCCGGGAATTGAACCCAGGACCTCCAACTTTATAATGCGACAGCGCACGCACTGCGCCACGGAGGTCGTCAAAAACATTTACAGGATGGAAGCATTCTCTGCGCTGAATTTATTTAGGATTGAATCAGTGGTTGAGCTGAACATAGGTAACAAACAAACATACAGATGTTTGTTTGTTACCTATGATTACAGAAGAACAACATGTGTATTTATAATATAAATATAGATTTATATGTACAACGTTTATTTTCTTTTGCACTTTTTGCAATTTGGGGGTGTGTGGTTGTCCAAGTCGAGATAAGATAATGCCTAGTTAATGAACTTGAAAACTTACACCACTGACACAAGTCTAAGGGGAACGTGTAGCCGCGTTGCTTTTGGGAGCGTGCATTGCAGGGAGGTATCTCGTGCGAGGAGATCTTGGCACAAATGTGGAGTTTTATTCCTTGTGAAACTGAAATTCACTACTTTCTTTGTCAATTTTATTTCTTGGGCGGGCGCCATACTCGTTAAAGTATTTCTTGTTATGTTGATGGAAATTGTATTTAGAATTTCAGGAAAATCATTGGAATAGAATATTTTCAGCGAACTATTTCACATTTCAAATAAACACCATTCCAAGATATCCACGAATATGTATTTCGTCGTGTATATCGGTAAAAGGAAATAGAATATAAATAGTATTTCATTTCCTTAACACTGTACCTAATATTAACAAAATCACTATTAGGTACAGTGTTTGTTGTTTCGGTCCTGTAACCACGCTAGGTATTTTTGTATGATGGGTGTTTCTTTACAATTTACTTTAACAACAGTTTACATTTTTGTCTCTTGTTTTACATAGTTGTTAATACTGAAATGTCACTGACTGACTTACTGACTGATTAAACACAAGATCGAAAACTACTACACCTATAACAAAAAAAAAATAGCAAGTAGATAGTTTATACGTAGTAGAATGTCGGCTAAGAAAGGATATTTGAAAATTCTACTACTAAAGAGGTATAATAGAGTTTCGAAGTTTGTATGCAAGGCCTATATTTTTGAGACAAAATTTGTATTTAGTATAATAATTAGAAATAAAAAATAGTAAAGTATAGTAAATCTACTTTTTTTAACATTACCTTTTAAGAGTGGTTAAATAGGAGATGACAGGTTTTTGTGTTTTGTATTAATTAGTCTTCAAGCTCTGATTTTATATTATAGGTTTCTTTGACGGTGTAGACAACAGGTTAGAAAGACTGTGACCAAATCGACCTCTAAAGGTTAAAATTAAACTATTTTAATTTGTTACTAATTATATTTTAATTAATTATTATATTTTTGACGACCTCCGTGGCACAGTGCGTGCACTGTCGCATTATAAAGTGGAGGTCCTGGGTTCGATTCCCGGCTTGAGTCTGGTCTGGTTGGAGGCTTCGGCCGTGGCTAGTTACCACCCTACCGACAAAGACGTGTCGCCGCGATTTAGCGTTCCGACACGATGTCGCGTAGAAACCAATTACGAGCGTGGGTTTACCATACTCCTGACAAAGTTAGCCCGATACCATCCTAGACAGCATCATCACTTAACACCAGGTGAGATAGCCGTCAAGGGCTAACTCGTAGTGTATTAAAAAATATATGTATATAAAATTCCCTAATTTTTAAGTACCTTATCAAGTTGGTGCCACCCATATATAGAAATATAGTTTTAATTCCCAAGTGAGTGACACGTGTGGAAAATCAGTGGTCGGTAAAATAGTTCTTTCAGATATCTTTGGATAGTTTGTAGTATAATATATAATATAAGAAATTCTAAATTACCATTTTAAAATTTAATTTAAATTAGTTTCAGAGTTACAATAAAATATACACACAACTTTCAAATTCCAAGAATTTATGAACCCACTGCGTGCATCGAGGTTTAAACAACCGTAAATTTGTTTTAGTATCCGCTGAAACCTTGAAACTACAATTACCGGACACGCCGAGCTGGAAAACTTAAGGAAAACGGGATCCGGCCGGCCATTCGTCTTCTTATCTAAAAGTTAGTTGGGAAATTGAATTTTATGTTCGAGCCTTAGAAACTCTTTCCCGCTGTTCCGGCGGTTGTGGTGCACAATATATCTTGTAAAGTTTGTAGTTTAAACGTAAAGTTACACAAGACAATATGTTCGATAAAATTGTTTTACCCCATTTTATAGCTGCGGAAAACTGTAAGGTACAACTGAGACGCGTTACCGTAGTTGGTGGATCTTTAGATGTACCTATGAGAATAACCGTACATTTTAGGTAGATTTACGTGTTATTTTTATTTTTATATTATTATTGAAAGCTGTGATAGCCTAGTGGTTAGGGCGTCAGCCTCCTAATCAGAGGTCGGCGGTTCGAATCCGGGCACGCACTTCTATCTTTTCGGAGTCATGTGCGTTTTTAAACAATTAAAATATCACTTGCTTCAACGGTGAAGGAAAACATCGTGAGGAAACCTGCACGCCTGAGAGTTCTCCATAATGTTCTCAAAGGCGTGTGAAGTATGCCAATCCGCACATGGCCAGCGTGGTGGACTATGGCCAAACCCACTGTGAGCCGGTAATGGGTTGATCATGATGATGATGATGATGGTACTCCAACTTATAATATCACTTAATACTACGCCAGGGAAGTAAAACGTCTAATAAATAATAAATATCACTGCTTAGCTATGTTTGGCAATGAATATTATGGTGCAAGATTTTGTTAAAAAAATATAACCTTATAGCGACTCGTCCATTCGCTTTGCCCGCGAGCAATAAATCGCTGAGAGTAAACAACACCCTTGCCCTATTGAGTCGGGTCCCGTCTTGTCTGCGAAGTTTATTTATGATTCGACGCAATCAGTTGATAAATAATACAAACACTATTACTCGATTGAGATAACTTCATCTTTTTGATATTCGATATACCAATAGTTTTCTTCGCACGGTTTTTTAATATTACGTAAAAACATAGAATTTATGTATTTGTCCACGTGAGGATGCTGCTAATGGTAAAACAGAAACTATAGCTAAAAGCCCTGATTCATTCTGATATCCGAATTGCATTGACATATTTCATTCCTAAATAGACCACGGTTCGGTGTGGAACGGTTAAAAATAGAAAGTGGACAAATAAGGTCCTTCCTAAGCACAAATGCAATACGATGGGTTGGGGTGGGTTTTCAAAGACACCCTTACACACATAAAGGCACACTAGCTGCTGTGTCGGATGCATTTCCCACGTGAAACCTTTATCTTGCTCGTTATTTAATATAAATGCGAATTGTTTGTTACTGTCTACTCGTTATTCTTTCACTCAACCGCTCCGCCAATCTGGACTATAATTGGAAGATAGCTTGCATCCTGGACAGACATAACATACTCTCAGGGCGCCGAACATCGGTCCCGTGGGATTAAGAAAATGTTATCTAAGTATGGTTTACTGGTTAATTTTTTGTCATGATAAAAAATTATCGAGTTCGTAAAATGTTAACGCGAAAATGATTAAAAAATTAAATACGTGTAAGTTCGGGAAACACCTAGTTAATATATTATAAAAGCTAATCAGTGAAGTGGAGTACCAAACACAGTTAAGAAATAAACATACACACTTTGTAATTTTTAAATTAAACATCTTATTTCCCTTACAGTATCGTGGCGTGGCGATCACATTATAAAATTGGAGGTCTTGGGTGCGGTTCCCGGCTTGAGTCTGCTCTGGTGGGAGGCTTCGGCCATGGCTAGTAACCAGCCTATCGACAAAGACATGTCCCCAAGCGATTTAGCGTTCCAGCACGATGTCTAACTAATTAGGAGCATGGACTTACGATACTCCTAACAGGTTAGCCCGCTATCATCGTAGACAGCATCATCACTTACAACCAGGTGGGATAGCCCTGAAGGGCTAACTTGTAGTGTATAAAAAAACAGTATATATGCCAAATTTTAGCCTGATTGTTTCAGAGGTTGGACTTTGAGAGATAAGTCAGCCATTAATTTTTCATTTTTTTTTTTTGATTCTGCTTAAACCGCTCAAGTAGATGACTGTAAGATACAAATACATCCCCTACCCATAATTAAGTCCGCTTAGTTTTGCCATTATTCGCTAGCAGTAAATCGCGGAAGGTAAACACCCCCATTTCCTTCGTGGATCGGACTCCGAATTGCCTGGGACATTTATTTATGAACGAAGCAATCAGTTTAAATAAATAATACGAACACTTACACGATCGAGATATCTCTATCTTTATTATTTATTTATACTCACAGTGTATCAGAAATTTATTTTTATATTAGATACTAGCTGACCAGGATACCGTCTTCGTTATGATGGTATTTCAATATCCCGCGGGAATTTTTAGTTTACCAGTGAAAAAAAGAATTCTTTGTTCATCTTCAGATTGCAATTTAAATATAATATTTTTTGCTATAATGTTTTTTATGTAATAATCTATCCAAATAAATAAAATTTGAGTGTCTGTTTGTAATATTGAAATAACCGTTTTTACACTACATGCATATGAAATTGTATACGGTACATACACCAAAATAACTTTTTTTACAATTTTTGTCTGTCTGTCTGTGTGTTTGTTCCGGCTAATCTCTGAAATGGCTGGACCGATTTTTACGGGAATTTTATTGACAGGTAGCTAATAAGGAGTAACTTAAGCTACTTTTATTTTAGAAAAATAAAGTATTGTTGCAATGTCCAAGTACTGCCCAGTACCGCGCGCAGCTCACGCGCATGCCACCGCCTGTGCCATCACGTCTCGGGCGTCATCGGGCGCCTCCCACTTCCCCCACCAATTATTTTAGTTTAGTAATTATTTCAAGTAATACGGGTTAGTAATCTATTTCTTCGTGATTAATAGACAAACAAACACACTAACTCAAAGCAGACGAAGTCGCGGGCGTCAGCTAGTTATAAAATATGAATATAATACATAGGGCTTCATCATAACGTTGTTTGTTGTTAATTATTATAGTAATAAAAGAAAGACCATAAATTTTAACATTTTATTTCAATTTATTATAATTGATAAGATAAAGGCTTTTAAATTCGAATTCATCTATTTAATTTATCGAATTCTTACTCCAATATGTTAAACAAGTCTCACTCTTTTGATTACTTCACTATCGTTTTTTTTAATGTTCACATGTATGTAGTATCTACTTCTCATTTAAGTTTGTTCGTTTGTAGCTTGTGGACACTTCATTAACGCATTTTCATAAAAAGAAGGGAAAGCCGCGTAAAGGATGACAGGAAGAAATACTGGATAGAAAAAGTAATTTCATTAAAAAGGTATCTATGTAAACTGTTCAGCGTTTTATTCAACTGCAGAGTTTAGAAGAAAATTAATTAAACACCCTCTGGAACCAACGGAAAAATTCAATTCCTTTGTTTGGTGTGAGTTGTGTCACGAAGAAAGAGCGCTGGTACTTTTTACGTTAATTTACGTACTATCAATAACCGTGCCAGCTTCATTGCAGCAACATGTAGGTAATATTTTATAATCTCTATCTCCTGAAGGAGAACGCTTGTGACCAGCTGTGGGACATAAAGGTTCTAAGGAGTGTAAAGTACTGTAACATATTAAAACGTTACGGTAGTAATAATTTATTGTTTTTGATTATACGTTAGTATAGCAGTATATGAAGCGGTGATAGCCTAGTGGTTTGGGCGTCAGCCTCCTAATCAGAAGTCGGCGGTTCGAATCCGGACACACCTCTAACTTTTCGAAGTTATGTGCGTTTTTTAAATAGTTAAAATATCACTTGCTTCAACGGTGAAGGAAAACATCGTGAGGAAACCTGCACAACTGAGAGTTCTTTATAATGTTCTCAAAGGCGAGTGAAATCTGCCAATCCGCACATGGCCAGCGTGGTGGACTATGGCCAAACCCTTCTCATATTGAGAGGAGACCAGTGCTCTGTAGTGAGCCGGCAATGGGTTGATCATGATGATGATGATGATAGCAGTATAACTAGAGCGGCAGTGTGTACCCTCCAGCCCATACGAAAGTTGTCTTAAGAAGGTAGGCTGGAAGAGAAAGACGGAGAATCTTGTGCAACAGTATGCTCTCGAAAAGACCTTATTTTAGCTGTGGATGCTTATAAGCTGTTTTTAAATATAACGTTATTCAAATAATATGCAACCGCTAAAATATAACTTCACAAAACTTCTACCCAGATGGGATAAAATCAGTAATTAATTGGATTTTATAATTTCCTAAATTTCATTAGTTCTTCGTTACGTACTTAGTTTAATTAGTGGAATTTTATCTAAAAAAAACGAATGTTTATTAACCTTAATATGCATATTTGTTATTACTTAGGATATATTAATATAATTCGGTCAATCTTACGCTTTATCGAAGAGTTTAAACTACACAGATTTATAGTGATTTTATTCTCCACAGTGCGACCTTCTGTCCTCTATCACTGAAGATCTTATTTGGATTGCATTGAAATTCAACCAGTTATTGAAATCAAGCTGTGGAAAAGCTTAATAGCATTTCAAAAGATTCAGACTAATTTTTCTAAGTTTTAAGATACCTAAGCGAAATATTTCATGATTAGTACATAAATTCAAATAGAAAAAATCTCTAATAAAATGCCAGTAGTAAAAGTACAAGATGAACTTATTGAATGTGTTACAAAGGCACGGAATCATGTGTATTTATTAGGTAGATTTAAAAATCTTATACTACACTTAGTATGAAGCTACTTATATCGCCTCAAAGTTTGATAGCATATCAGACGATTTATTTGGACTTATATATGCACTCGACTGTGTGAAACTCTAGTCTTATCTAAACTAAATTACCTATGCAGACATTGTATTAGGTCCACGACTCACTCTCCAAGAGTACAGAACGCCTTTGTCCTATCTCTTCGCCTCGAACACACGTTACACCTACGAGTATTTAAATGCATTTACATTTATAATATTAGTATTATAGTAGTTCATTTTAAAATTAATATAATTTTTTAGAAAGTTAATTTTTTTGTCCTTTCTTTTTAAATCATATTTTTATAAAAATTAAATTCCCTTAAGTTATACACGTAAATACGGTAGGTATGATTCAAAATTATTTTTTAGATTTTTTACTCCTCTATTATTTACTTTTTATTTTCATAACTAGTCAATATAAATAAATATTACACTACTCCAGTGAGTTCAGAGGTATTTTAAAATTAATTATTATAAAATTAAAATGATAGTTAAATATAATAATTGTACGTAGATATGTTAAACATAAATTACCTAATCAGTTTTGATAACGTGAGGACAACGTTCAGTGACCTTTTTTTGTGATCCAACCGATATGCGAGCTTATGTGATAATTTCCGTGTAGGGTTTTCTTTTTTACTTTAAACTAAGGCGAAATGAACGTAACGCCAATGTTCTCTCTATCTCTCGTATTCGTTCACGTAAGTATTAATTTATTAGGTGTGTATGTACTTCTGGTATTCCGATTATGATGTGACATCACAATGTTTAGTTCTATTATACGTAATTATTAATTTTGACTTTTTCTCTTGCACTTAGGTAAAAATACAGAAGTTCGCGTATATACACATTAAAATTACTAAATTGCTTACCTAGTTACCTTTAAAAATAACCACTAAAGTCAAAAATTATAAATTGCCATAAAGAAAATATTATGCAATGCGGATTTCAGACAAATACTTGAAATAAGTGATGATGATAAGATTATATTATAGTGACATAAGTAATGATAAGATTACCAGGGCCAAGGGGGATAACGGACTCTCTAGCACACCAAGGGTTGGAATATGCAAATTTCATTATTCTAATGACTGTTACTGAGATATCCTTTACAGAGTAACCATATACTGAAATTTATACTGAACTATGCATCGAACGAAAGATCTTTAAATTTCATCCTCAATATACTAACTAGATCAACGAGGTCATAACTATTGATAGTATAAAGCCTCACAGCGTAATCAATCAAATCATTATAATATTTTATACTTTTTTTAATAGACTATAAGTTAGCCCTTGACGGCAATCTCACCTGATGGTAAGTGATGATGCGGTCTAAAATGGTAGCGGTCTAACCTGTTAGGGATATGGTAAACCCATACTCCTAATTGGTTTCTACGCGACATCGTGCCGGAACGCTAAATCGCTTGGCTACACGTCTTTGTCGGTAGGGTGGTAGCCATGTCCGAAGCCTCCCACCAGGCAAACACCAGAGGGGCCAACGATCCGCTACCGGCTAAACCCATCCTGCTCGTCGGTTTCTCACCAGAACACTAAATAGTTTGGTAGCCATAAGCCTCCCACTAGACGATTGACTTATGTAATACTAGACTCTCCTATTTTCTTCGTATGCATAATAATATTTTTTGCAATTATAAACGTCGTAGATTCACATTGAACATTCCATAGCTATTCAAAGAGCAGCCGCGAGGGATCTGTCGCCCATAATACTTTAAACCTCACGCTGATATCACTTGGCCGCTTCCCAAAGTGTCTCTGTAGGCCTAGATTTTACGGTTGACCTGCGAACTGTTCCAGTAAATGTGGCTTTGTCTCATTACATTCACAATAATAATAACCGAGCTGACATTTGATATGATTAATGAGTAAAGTCACAGACGTGACGTCGTTTGAGTCTTTCTACAAAAACGAAATCTATGACTAATGTAGTCATTAAGCAACCCAAGTAAAAAGCTGTGATAGCCTAATGGTTAGAACGTCAGCCTCCTAATCAGAGGTTGGGGGTTCGAACCCGGGCACGCACCTACAACTTTTGGGAGTTATATGCGTTTTTAAGCAATTAAAATATCACTTATTCAACGGTGAAGGAAAACATCGTGAGGAAACCTGCACGCCTGAGAGTTCGCCATAATGTTCTCAAAGGCGTGTGAAGTCTGCCACTCCGCACATGGCCAGCGTGGTGGACTATGGCCAAACCCTTCTCATATTGAGAGGAGACCCGTGCTCTATAGTGATGACACCCAGTGACGCAGGCAGGCAGGTACTGGTGAGAATGACATGTCATCAAACGCTGTAGCGTTGCGGCATGATATCGCGTACAAACCAATTAGGAGTTTGTGTTTTCCATATTCTTACAGATTAGCTCGTTACCGTCTTAGACTTCATCATAACCACCAGTTGAGATTACCATCAAGGGCTGACATATAGCGGCATTATAAAAAAAATACAAGTTAGGTACCCAGATTGTATATCTTCACGATTAAATGTAAAATGCAAATAATAACAGAGCACCTAACTTGAATAAAAATATATATATTATATAGCCTACGCCAATAATTCTCAGCATACCTTGTTAGAATAATATTGGACACCTTGCAAAATTTTGTTGAAAATTTTAAATTTAATGGCGGCTGACCTGGCTTGGCTCCGTTCCAAAAAGCTATTTTGGAACATATATTAGAATCGCTGATGAAATATTCTAGAATAATTGTAATTTATTACTAATGGTTGGCCGACACTTTATGCAACTACATGAAATCATTAACAAAAATTGCATATTAGCGAGACTCTAAGGCTCTAAGGCTAGCTTTAAAGCTTTATTTGATTTTGGTCAGGCAAAATTTTGAAACAAGAGTGAGTCATATGCGAGACACGAAACGTCTCGTTTTAATTGTGTCTTAAGGCAGAGGTTAGGCTAAGTTCGCTTGGAAGATATTGGCCTAAACAACTTCATATAACTAAAACTGCCTGTTTTATTAATATATTAAAAAGACTGAGTGAAAAAAAAAGGCTTTTGAAATTATAGTTAATATAACACAATACGGAGGGTTGTCTCTAACTAAGTCGAAGGCGGTGAGGAGAGTGGACCCCAAATGTTTATAAGTGTATGTCGATCGGGATAAGGCTGAGACGAACAAGATTGCCTGCGACTCCGTTTATTTTATCTGTTTACATCGCGAGCAAACGAGCAGAGAAGTGTTACCTGACGTTAAGTAATTGTGACTCCCGAGAACATTTGCAACACCTGAGGAACGACCGATGCGTTGCAGGCTGAATTTATCCTCCGTATTGGTTTCTACTCGGCATCATACTGTATCGCTAAATCACTTGGCGGTAGGTTTTTATGGGTAGACAGCAACAAGCCGCGGCTGAAGCCTCCCCCGAAGACCAGAATCAAGCTGAGAATCTCTCACATTATAATGCGACAATGCACGCGTTGCCATTAAGGTCGCCTAATTTCGTTTGTACAGAATTTATATTTATAATATATAATTTGTTATTTAGATTAAGATGATTAGCCTAGCCAACAGTTAAACCAAATTTTCAAAAACGTGTTTTAGGGTTATATTGTGGTGCAAACAATAATAAAAGATAGTTATTGATAAAATTAAATTGAAGCGGTGATAGCCTACTGGTTAGGGCGTCAGCCTCCTAATCAGAGGTCGGCGGTTCGAATCCGGGCGCACCTCTAACTTTTCGGAGTTATGTGCGTTTTTAAACAATTAAAGAAGGAAAACATCGTGAGGAAACCTGCACGCCTGTGAGTTCTCCATAATGTTCTCAAAGGCGTGTGAAGTCTGCCAATCCGCACATGGCCAGCCTGGTAGACTATGGCCAAACCCTTCTCATATTGAGAGGAGACCCGTGCTCTGTAGTGAGCCGGTAATGGGTTGACCATGATGACTGATAAAATAGCTAGATAACTACTTCAATTATTTTATATATAGGTATATTATAGAGTGTAGAAACTTATATATTTTGGTTAATGCGGTGGATAAAGAACTTCATTTCTCTATCCTGTGAAAGAGATAGTTTATGGCCAGATGCCCACATTTGATCTGAACATCGTATCGATAATAATGAAATAGCAGTAGCTAAATATGAAATGGTATCTAACCGCTTGGCGCCCATTGGCTGTATTCCAAATTGTCTACAGATGCTAAATAATGAATATATATTTTTAAATACTTTAATACAGTCTACAATTATGATGTATTGAGGAAACGGCGGGATTCAAATCCGAATCTAAATCGCTATAGTGAGTGAGCGCCTATTTCATTTCTGTTGTGTACAGTATTGTGATTAGTTTAATGGGGGTACTTTATTTTACGTTTAACAAATAAACCGAATTAAGTAGGGAGGAAAAAATATATACATTTAACAATGTGTGTTGAAGAAAAAGCTACCTAGCTAATATAATTGTGATTAGAACTCCCGAATTTTATTTATGTTCCTGAACATATTAGTTTCCTTTCAGCTTTATCGATCTAACTAAGTTTCTGTAAATACACGCACTAAACACATTTTGAGTATAACCAAAGAAAATTTATTCCTCCACAAATTACTAGTGCGGATAAGGCAAAAACTTTTTTTACAAATAGTATCTGTCTCAGAAAATTTTCAATGAGTATGATGCGACGAGAAATTTCTGCGAAAGGGTCCGCAATAAAATCATGCGGGCTCTCTGGGAGACTTAAATGGGACTTACTCTGCGATTAAAAGGGGATTATAACCTTACCCCTTCGAACCAAATGAGAATAATTTAATTTGAAAGGTGATGGTTTTTCCATCAGTAAAACATAATATCCCCAAACAGCGCCGACAGGAAAGTAGGTTTAAGTAAAGGTGTTCTTTATATTTCGAAAGAAAATCTGAAAGAAATCGTTTTCATATATTGAAAAGTAACGAAACCAGTCTTATAATACTGAAGTAACTTTCCTATGTGAAAAATCAAAGCGTGAAAACGCTTGGCTGGTCTCCAAATAGTGTGCTCTTACCTGACGCAACAATTCAGGGTAAGTGTCACTGTGTTATAACATAATCAGTATGGATGCTGCATCGTTTCAAATTCTCAATCATCATCATCTTCATGATCAACCCATTATCGGCTCACTACAGAGCACGGGTCTCCTCTCATTATGATTAGGGTTTGGCCATAGTCAACCACGCTGGCCATTTGCGGATTGGCAGACTTCACACGCCTTTGAGAACATTATGGAGAACTCTCAGGCGTGCAGGTTTCCTCACGATGTTTTCCTCCACCGTTGAAGCAAGTGATATTTTAATTGTTTAAAAACGCACATGAATTCGAAAAGTTAGAGGTGCCTGGATTCGAACCGCCGACCTCTGATTAGGAGGCTGACGCCCTAACCACTGGACTATCACCGCTTCAATTCAATTCTCAATCGTTTAGTGCTTATTCGCCTTACTGATATATAAATAAGCAATGCAATCCACATGAGCTAATGTTTTTAGTCTTGGTTCTGTAGATTTATTTGGTTATTATTTTTTTGGCTTATGCTGGGTAGGGTTCACGCATAAAGTCTGCTCAAACAAAACCATACTGATTTGAAATAAAAAATAGAAGCAGGCGTTACTTTGCGGAAGTCCATGACAAACAATTAACAGCAAGTATAATTTGCTATATTCCGCCGACAACCGGGAGATTTGTATAATATAACACCACACAAAATCTTCCACTAGAACCTCTACGCACTTTTCGACCCGATACCGGATCATCCTCAGGAGATGTTGACTTCACAAGCGCGAAAAGTAAAGTAGTAAGTCTTTACTTTAACTTAACTTTAACTTTACTTTAACGTAACTTAACTTTGAAAAGTAACTCAAAGGAGAAAAGAGGATTACTTAAACGTCATTCGTCAGTAACTCGACAGAGAAAAAGATGTCACGCATTAAATAACGATAGACTTTTACCTTTTACGGATGAACAGCAGCTGTTGATAAATATGTAACGTCTACCCGCGGCGCCGCTTGGCCGAATTCCAAAGTGTCTACAGATCTATGCGAGCTCCGGTGGCATTTCGAAAACGAATACACTTTGTTCACATCTCATGATTATACTTGTAAACTGTGGCTACCTCGCGAAACTCGCAGTTACCTTTCTTTATATTTATATATTGAATAGATCATATATATATTTAACGTTTATTTTAAGTTTCAGTTGTTATAAATAAATTATTTCACATATTAATAAAAAAAAAATAAGGTTAAACTTAAGTTCTGGTTGGTCTGGTGGGAGGCTTCGGCCGTGGCTAGTTCGACCCTACCGACTAAGACGAATCGCCAAGCGATTTAGAGTTCCGGCACGATATCGCGTAGAAACCAATTAGGAGTGTGGGTTTACCATACCCCTAACAGGTTAGCCCGCTACCATCTTAGGCTGCATCATCACTTACCATCAGGTGGGAGTGCCATCAAGGGCTAACTTGTAGTAGATAAAAAAAAAAACAGCATTTCCCTTGATTATTCTGGTTACCAAAACGACGTACATCCGAGTGATTTAGTATGTCTAGGAACCTAATAAAGGTGTGGGTTACATATTACTGCTCCACTCTTAGCATATAACGTTGCTACCATCTTAGACTGCATGGTGACATTACAGCCTTCTTATGTTAAATAATATTATGGAAGTCCTACAAAGTAACGTCTGATTTAATCCTATATGACTAAGTCATCTTATTTTAGAATTCCTGTAGGTATTCACATTCGTCCGTATGATATATAAGATCGAAAGTAACGAAAAATCTCGTGAGAAAACAAGCAAGTGTTGAATCGTACTTTAATGAGGGAAACAGGGCAAGTTTTCTTTGGAAAAGCATTACTAAAGAAAAGAGTGCAATGTATTTTGTACAAGAAAATAAAAACCCGTACTTTATTGTTGTAGGAAATTGCGCTGTAGTACCTATGTATTACTTCGGTTACGTAGTACAGCCAAATTTAGCGTCGCTTAAGCGAATTAGTTTGTTTATAAGCGACTATTGAATTCGTGTAAAGTAAATATTGAGGACTAAATAATTGGATAAAAAAAGCGGTGATAGCCTAGTGGTTAGGGCGTCAGCCTCCTATTCAGAGGTCGGCGGTTCAAATCCGGCACGCACCTCTAACTTTTCGGAGTTATGTGCGTTTTTCAAAATATTTAAATATCACTTGCTTCAACGGTGAAGGAAAACATCGTGAGGAAACCTGCACGCCTGAGAGTTCTCCATAATGTTCTCAAAGGCGTGTGAAGTCTGCCAATCCGCACATGGCCAGCGTGGTGGACTATGGCCAAACCCTTCTCATATTGAGAGGAAACCCGTGCTCTGTAGTGAGCCGGTAATGGGTTGTTCATGATGATGATGATGATATTGGATACTATGTAACTTTTTTAGAATTCGGTATAGTAGGTATGAAGTTTAGCACAATTGACTACGGATCATCCAGTATCTTTGGAGGAAGAAAAAACTCAAGAATCAAACGCAGGACTTGTGCTTTAATATCAAGGGCTTAGTTTTCAAATATAAAAATTTGCTTAAACCTTAAACAGGGTTTCTTAGGACTGGTGATACAGTCACATACCGACAGATTTGATTAAGTTTGACTTTGAATGCTGGTTGCATCATAATGCAGTGGGTCAATATTCTAATTCTCTTTTAAAAGAATGAAACGTATAACATATAGCAGTAGACATTTAGCTTCACAGTAAAACATTACAAGAATGCGGGTGCTAATAATATTATTATTGTAATTGGAATGAATACACGTTAGAGAAAATTGAGAACGCTTGCAAATTATAAATCTATGAATACAAAAAATCTACTACGAAAATTCTAGAACAAAATGGGTGTATGAAATATCTTATAATAACCAAAAGCAACTTTCGATAAAATAATCAAAGAAAATTTCTTTATTTTCCGTGTACGTACAGATTTTTCGTTATTCACAACTTCTTCACATCATTAAAGAACAAATTGGGTAAGGCTTTGCAAGTGGCACATTAAAAGCTTTCTTCACTGTACGAATGTAAGGGTTAATTTTCAGAATGTCAAATACAGTAACCTTTTCATGTATGATTTAACTAATAAAGCCAAAGATTCTTATTTAATGCTTTAATTATAATTTATTTATTATTACGATATAATATATAATATTGAGACGTATGTTTCTAGGGTCAGCGGTTTAGAGGTTAACATATAAGTCAATCAGCAATTAAAGTAATAAACTCCAAAACACACTAGTCGGTCAGTCTTCTTCTTTTTTTTTTTTCTTGCCCTTCCCACATTATGTAGGGTATCTTTTACACAATCCATCCATCTCTTCTTTGGTCTTCCTCTACTCTTTTGCCCTTCCACGATCATATATAACATTCTTTTGGTGACCTCCCTCCGCATTATATGACCATGCCATGCTAACCTAATACTTCTCATCTTTTCTGTCACCTGTCGGTCAGTATCATCATCATCATGATCAACCCATTGCCGGCTCACTACAGAGCACGGGTCTCCTCTCAATATGAGAAGGGCTTGGCCATAGTCCACCACGCTGGCCATGTGCGGATTGGCAGACTTCACACGCCTTTGACAACATTATGGGAAACTCTCAGGCGTGCAGGTTTCCTCACGAGGTTTTCCTTCACCGTTGAAACAAGTGATATTTTTTTTTAAACGCACATAACTCAGAAAAGTTAGAGGTGCATGCCCGGATTCGAACCGCCGATCTCTGATTAGGAGGCTGACGCCCTAACCACTAGGCTATCACCACTTATATATTATTGTCGGTCAGTATATCTAACAATTATTGTTTGTGCGCCAAATCTTTCTAAACCATCCTATGTGGAAACATCGCTAATTACACTCGACAAATCTCATCTCAGTGTTACGGTAGCCGGCTAGTAATAGTGCATATTTTCTGAAGATTTGAGGGAAACAGGCTTATTCCCAACGTCTGGATGGCAGCATACCATGGACGCAGCCATCCTCGTATGTTCCGGAAGAAGTGCGAAATTTTACGAGGTCGAACCAAAATAAGGGACTATTTTCCAAGCATTTTCCTCATAGTGCTTGGAAAACGCTTGAGAAATAGTTTAATGAATATGTCATTACAATTTTATAAGAGGACAAATTAAGAGAAAGACAGAGTGACATCTTTCATCTAAAATGTTTTACTGCTCGCAAGAAGGTATATGAAATTGGGATCTAATTTAGAGTATATTTAGCATAGCTTTGAGTCTTGACGCCTTTATTCACTCATTTATTTCTATGTTCACCAATAAAATTAATTAACTGCACAAAAAACACAGATTAAATAAAATAGAAGTATGTCGTATGTGTGTGCATGTAATCGTAAGAAAAATTTGCTCGTGGCATTGTCGCTAATCAATAAATGAATTAAAAGTTTAAAATAATATAAAATAAATGATTTTCAAGGCCTCTTATAATATAGCTTCTCATTAATTGAACTAATTTAATAATGTTAAATAAGTAATAAATTTGTGTGAAAAGTAGATTTATAAAAATATATTACTTTATTTTCAATCGATTTTGTCAGCTCCTGTTAGCTACTATTTAGAAAGAGATTTTTACAATCATTACTACACAGTCCGCGGCAATGTCAAATTACATCTAAAATTTTGTTAAAACTAAGGATGTTGTTGATTTTCATTTTTTTTTTATTCACCACAAGTTAGCCCTTGACTGCATCTCACCTGAAGGTACGTGATGATGCGGTCTAAGATGGTAGCGGGCTAACCTGTTATGGGTATGGTAAACTCATACTCCTAATTGGTTTCTACATGACGTCGTGCCGGAACGCTATATGGCGACACGTCTTTGTCGGTAGGTATTCATTCCAGTTCTTAGTTCTAGACTATTTTATGGAGTCAATAGTTATTTTAAAGAAAATGTAATAAATCTGTCATCTGATTCCTTGAGTTCACCGTACAAAGATCCCGCTGGGGACTTGATATTATCTCGTATTGTAAAACTGTTTGAAAGAAGTAATATATTCCAGCATCCTGTCTATTGGAGAATTGGCAATTTAAATGCATAGATGCACTGTACAAAACAATAAAGTAAACAGAAGAGCTGTCACGTGAAAGTGGACGGGTTACCTACTGTTTTAATGCCGAAATTGTGCACTGAATTTTTAATGTTTCTCAGCTTTCCAAGGCAAAGAAGTATCAGGTCACTTTTTCTTCAATACTTTGGGTTTAGGAAATTGAGTTATTAAGGTATTTAGTCATCATCATCATGATCAACCCATTATCGGCTCACTACAGAGCACGGATCTCCTCTCAATATGAGAAGGGTTTAGCCATAGTCCACCATGCTGGCCAAGTGCGGATTGGCAGACTTCACACGCCTTTGAGAACATTATAGAGTACTCTCAGGCATGTAGGTTTCCTCACGATGTTTTCCTTCACCGTTGAAGCTCAAAAACGCACATAACTCTGAAAAGTTAGAGGTGCGTGTGCTCGGGTTCGAACCCCCCACCTCTGATTAGGCGGAAGTCCTAACCACTAGGTTACAACAGCGTAGGTATTAAGTATTTATGATTATTTGCTTCATCTTTATATAACTACAAGTTGGCCCTTGACTACATCTCACGTTGTGATAAGTAATGAAGCAGTATGAGATGGTAGCGGGTAAACCTTTTTAGGGGCATGGTAGTTATCTTAAAATACGATAAGCTAAATCATTTAGTGGCACGTCTTTGCCGGTAGTGGTAGCCGAATAAGACCACACCATAGAAAACTGAGATATTATAAAATATCGTCAAATGCAAAATTTTTCGTAATACTTGTAATTAAGACCATATTTGTTTAATCCTTAATGTCATTGTAGCGCAAATGTTTGTATGTACGGATGTATGAATATTTTTTACATTTTTATGCAAGAACTACTGAACCAATTTTACTGAAATTTGGAATAGAGATAGATTGCTAACCGGATTAACATATAGGCTACTATTTATCCCGGAAAAATGTATTATTCCTGCGGGATTTGCGAAAAAAAAACAAAAAATAAAAGCAAATGCTGTACAAAATCTCTTCTACCTTAATTATTTTTTTTTTACCCCTGAAGACCTTACAGTAATCTGTAGTGACTACAGTTTCTTGCAAAAGTTGCGTTTTCTAGAGGCCGCACCACTCCGTTCAAGTTAGTAAGCGGTGTTCCAGAACACAAATCCGATAGATATCTCACTCTGTGTGCTAATGGCGCTATAGGGAGCCTCTCGGTGAGATGAATGTGTGACAATCCCGGCGACAACTTGCGACCGGCCTGTACCAAATCCGAACACGTTGTATACGCTATTAACAAGCACCCTTTGTCATAGCTGAAGTACCTATACCGTATAGGTAATACGGTATAGGTAGGTACTTCGTGTCTTCGTAGGTTCGTAACATATTCTAATCTGATCGTTATATAGAAGTCTTACTATTTGTGGATTAAATTGTGCTACGTTTTGGACGTTGCTAAAATGTAGGCTGTCCTTAAGAACATTCATCATCAGTAATAATTAGTCTGACTACCCAGTTGTATACCTGTGATATGAATTTTACTAAAATTATCAATAAAGTTGGAGGTCCTGGGTTTGATTCCTGGCTCGAGTCTAGTCTGGTGGGAGTTTTAGGCTGTACTAACCAGACAGACGTCTTAAGTTAATATTTAAAGCAAAATGTAATCATATAATCTATAGCTTTTTGTTCCATCAAAAAAAGTGACTTTTATTTGGCGACCTCAGTGGCGCAGCGCACGCCTCGAGGCCCTGGGTTTGATTCACGGTTCGAGTCTGGTCAGGTGGGAGTCTTCGGCCGAGGCTAGTTACCACCCTACCGACAAAGACGTGTCGCCAAGCGATTTAGCATTCCAGCCTGATGTCGTGTAGAAACCAATTAGAAGTATCGGTTTATCATACCCCACCATCACTTACCATCAGACGAGATAACATCAAGGGCTAATTTGTGGCGTATAAAAAAAGTGGCGATAGTCTAATGGTTACCTTCGCATTCACTTTTAGGGGACCGCGTTTATCTATGGCGTGCACCTCTAAAGTCTTACAGCTATTTGTTTAATGAGTTGCCTATTGTTTTAACGGCTAGACTATCGTGAAGAAACCTGCAACATGCACGCCGCGAATACGATGGCACCAACAGGTAAAATTGCTTGTAAAGCAATGAAAGCTCCTTTACTTCTACACCTGATCTTTTCGGTTTTACGTGGTGATTTCTGCCTTCATTTTGTTGACTCGATACTTGAAAACGTCTTCACTATTGTGAGCGTGCAATGCTCAAACTAAGGTAAGATCGCAGACCGCTGATAACTTGTCGTGGAATAAACACCAACCTAAACACAATGAAATCGGATTCCACACAACAAATAAAGGCGCGAATCTCATCCTTTGTACCTCTGAATCCGAAAGCAAGTTCAGGGACAAACGCTCCCAAGGGAGCCCGCCACAAATGAAGCGTGCAGGGAGATAAGAAAGTGATTTTGCTTGTCCTCGAAAGGGTTCATTGGTGTCGAGATATCGGATCGGGCCTCGAAGGATTTAGGTTCGAGGATGCCCGATGCTAACAGCAGATAATAACAATGTAGTGATTAAAGGATATTTATATACGTATGCTTTTAAATTGCTAGTTTATTGTAAAATGTGAATCTCATTTAGTTAACTGTCATTAACACACGATAACAACAGAAAAGGTGATATTGGAACGAAGTTCCTTATCGCGCGTTGTGAAAGGGGGCTAGACGGAAAAAAATCTTACGAAAAGTTGTCACGACACTTTTTGTTTGGCATCGCATGTTTCTCTGTCTGTCTCTCTCTCTTATAGAAAGCATGCCAGATATTTTCATTTCTATTTTGCAAAATAATAATAATAATGAATCCTGACAGTGTTTCTGCACAAGTTCCGGATATTGCTGATGGAGTTAGGTAAGTAGAGATTATATACAGATAATAATAAATGCTTTTGTATTTATTTGCACATCATTATAGATAGATAGAAATTCCTGATTGCAAATAATAAAAAGAATTTAAAAATTAACGCGCTATTGTTGTCTTGTCGCTTTTATTCTAAATACTACAAGTTAGCCCTTGACGGCTATCTCACCTGGTGGTAAGTGGAAATGCAGTGTAGGATGATAGCGGGCTAACCTGTTAGGGATATGGTAAACCCACGTTCCTAATTGCTTTCTACGCGACATCGTGCCGGAACGCTTAATCGCTTGGCGACACGTCTTTGTCGGTAGGGTGGTAACTAGCCACCGCCGAAGCCTCCCACCAGACCAGACTCGAGCCGGGAATCGAACCCAGGACCTCCAACTTTAAAATGCGACGGATTTAGATTTAGAATGCCACGGAGGTCGTCATAAACTTCGTGTATAGATCTACGAAGCAGTAAGAAGTCCAGCGAGGTTTTTGATGCATATATAATAATATATTATTACGTTATTAAATTAGTGGTATATCCCAGTCCATTAGAAATGTCCTAATTTGAACGATATATCCTCTGTGGGTATAGCGTAACTCACTCATCTCCGTGATGGATCGACGCTGTTACGGCGTGACGCACCGCAAGCGACGTGTTCGATGAGGAATTATTGTGGAATCATTCCATCAGGCGCCGCGACGCAGACTAGTATTAATCACGCGGATTACACGTCGGAACGCGCTCAAGTTGATAACGTTACGTCTTATCCGAGCCTCCTCGCTTATTTGAGTAAGCAAAATCCGTCAGGAGAGTTGGCGTTATCACAAATATATATTAGCCTGACAATCGACTTCAACCTTTGATAAGGTTTGAGGTTTAAAAGTTATTCTTGTTTAAACTCTGAAATGACTTAAGAAATTACGCATAGCGATATTTTATTGTGTAATTAAAGGTAAAGTTAAACAACAAACAGCAAGTATAATTTGCTATATTCCGCCGACAACCGGGAGATTTGTATAATATAACACCACACAAAATCTTCCACTAGAACCTCTACGCACGTTTCGACCCGAAACCGGATCATCCTCAGGAGATGTTGACTTCACAAGCGAAAAAAGTAAAGTGACAATCGTGTTTAGGTCATTATATACAATTTTACAATTTTACTCCACTACCCCCGCTATATCTTCTATTCATTATTTAAAGTTAAAGTTGTTAACTAGTCCACAAAACTGACTACAAGTATATAAATTAGCCTTAATGCAGTAGTGAGATAAATTGATTTACACTTGAGTCTCCGGGATGTGGACCTGACATGTTTAAGGGGAGGGCACAAAATAACCATACAACATTAAACTAAGATTACAAAACAAAAAAAAAGGTTAATAAAATTACTTACTAATAAGTTAGTCAGTAATTTTATTCACCCAAGTGTACATAATTTCCTCTTAATATTATTGAAAAATCATGCCAAAAAGCATCTAACTGCCGCTTGTAACGGTGTTCTATATTGTGATATCATTTATTGATTCCTTGATTGATAGAGATCCATTAAATAATTCTCAGGATAGTTTTGTCTGGTGTGGGGCTTCGGTCGTGGCTGGTTACCACCCTATCGACAAAGACGTGTCGCCAAGCGATTTAGCGTTCCGGCACGATGTCGTGTGGAAACCAATTAGGAGTATGGGTTTACCATAACCCTAACAGGTTAGCCCGCTACCATCTTAGACTGCGTCATCACTTACCATCGGGTAAGATTGCCGTCAAGGGCTAACTTGTAGTGGATAAAAAAAAACATAAGTCCGTTAAAATAAACAAATTGAAAATATATTGTAAACTAGTTATTACACTATATTAAAAATAGGTACTATTATTCACTCGAGCAGCGGATATAATTATATAAGTCGATTCAGAAGTTTCAAATTCAAATTCAAATTCAAAATAATCTTTATTCAAATAGTCCTTAAAAAGGCACTTTTGACGCGTCAATAATTTACATAGTAGTTATTTCATGGTGATAACTATATTCGTAAACTTAAAACTAAAGCTATGAGGGTTCCAAACGCGCCCCGGTCTAAGAAGAAGCCCACAACAAACTTAGCCGGGGTTTTTCTTTTTTTCGTTATCACCATCTCACATAATGAATAACAAACTATAGTACCTATGGAGATAGAGCAATTCACACCCAAGCTTTTTTATCGTTTATATAATCCTTAATATCGTAATATGATTTTTCTACAAGCTTTCGTTTTATAAAAACTTTGAACTTATTGATAGACGTCTCCAAGATATCAATAGGTAATTTATTATAAAATAAAATACAATTTCCTTTGAATGAGTTACTAATTTTGTGCAGCCTACTAAATGGTACTACAAGTTTACTTTTACTTCTGATGTTCAGTGCGTTACAGTCCATTTTTTTCTTTAATTTATCAATATTTTTATGAACATACATTAAATTTTCATATATATATTGGCTATGCACTGTCATTATTTTATAATCTTTAAATTTATCTCTTAATGACTCTCTGGGACCTAATTTATATATCGCACGAACAGCCCTCTTCTGCAAAACGAATATAGTGTCAATATCAGCAGCATTACCCCATAATAAAATACCATATGACATAATGCTGTGAAAGTAGCTAAAATATACAAGTCAATATACAAGTTTAATGAGGTACATTAGTAGGATCTTAATTGCGTAAATAATTATCTACTACAACAAATACAACTCACCGCCTTAAAAGGAATCTAAATTATTTTGGATTTAAAAAGAATCATTTAAAATAATCAAAGCAATATAAAAACGTAATGTATACAAGTAAAATCTCCTCAAATCAAAATGAAATTTCGATTCGTCACGTACAAACTTTGCCACAAAGAGCTTTTTTGCAAAGCGCTTATCATTTAAAAGAAAACGAATGAAAAACGGTTTAGAATTACGAGTACGAAGGAAAAAATTCAAATTCGTACAAACCTATCTAGTTACAATATACATCCAGTTCACGTCGATAAAGAATTTGAAGCTTTATTTTATACCACATACAGTCCAAAATGGTTTGAAACGGTTTTCTATTTGACCAACCTACCTTAATGGCCGAGCATTACTCCGTCACGTGTTACCAGAATAAAGCCTAAACCACCTTCATGGAGGACGACAAGGTATACGAAGTATTCTTAAGTCCAAAGAACCGGACCAACTGGTCAATAAAAGTACATGCATTCACAAGAATCATACAGATGTCTTAATAATACAAAAACAGCTTTAACTTGATCTTTTTTATATATTAAATTCAACAGTATTGCACATTGTGATATAATGTAACAAAAACGGGCTAAGTATAAGTTAGAAACTATGCATATTTGTAGGATCGGCAAGATTTTTTTTTATTTTTGTGGAAGCATTGAGCAATATTTATTTTGTTTTTGTGGGTGTGTGAGGGTGTGTGTTTTGAGTATGATAATGATTTTAAAGCAAACTTTACTCTTTTTAATCACATTCTACTAAACAAGGCGGTTACGCCTATCCCCTCCGGAAGCGATGCAGCCAAGACTGCGCCGCTTCCGACGGGGTATGTGGGACTCCCTGGCGGCCAGACTGGCGACCAGAATACCCACTAAAACCCAGCGATGCTCCTTCGCAAGGCGTATAGGGGATAAACAGTTAAACAAATTTCACTAATTCTGTCTCCGGTTATTCCTCATTTTCACAAAGAATATAAAACATTGTTTTATTATACAACGTTGTAAGAGAATAATCTGTCTCTTATGTTAGTGTATGCCTACAAACTTAACGCAAGATAGGGTTATGGTGACTCTTAGGCGTGTAACTGAACGACTACCGGGTATCTTTTCGAGGTATTCCACGTTTTCCAAACGAGTTAGAATTAAAAGCTTTCATGTAAATGTATTTGACGACTATGCAAATAATGAATTAGCATTCAGACCGCGCTTAATAGCCATCGCTGTCTGTGGATTTTAAATATTATGGTTGTATAATATGATTGGGTTTGCAATTTACAGCATATTTAAAAAAATATTTTTATCCTATTTTGAAAAGCAAGTTTCCTAAGGAAGTATAAAAGCCATTTGTTATCGTATCGTTAATTACTTCTCGTATTCTTCACTAGTTTTAACTACTTTATTTATTATAGTGTATAGTAATAACGCGAACTCGCCGTTTATGGGGAATAAACGCTAAGTTTCTGGAAGATGGTTAAATTTATAATTGAAATGTGTTTCTCTTGTATTTTTAACAATAAATACAAAAATACCTTTAAAATATATAACTCGTTAGCCTTTGAATAACACATTTGTAATAAAGCGCTTTCCCATTATATCAAGACTATTCAGGTTCTCACTCTCTTCTCTTTCACGTGACGAAATGTAAAAACGAGATATTGTAATTACACTCCAAAAGTTTCGTCAATAAAACTTCTCGAACATGACACAAAAATTAAAAACACATGAATATTTCATATTTAAAATTGGTGCCGTAGAACCATTACACTGCTTTTGTTTTTCATCTAGACATTGGTTAGAAAATAGTGAAATAAACATGAAATGAAATGAAATGAAAATATACTTTATTGCACACCAATACAGAAGAAAAAAAAGACAAGAAATAAACACACACAGAAAATAAATAGGTGCAATAGGCGGCCTTATCGCTAATGAGCGATCTCTGCCAGGCAACCTAGCACAAAACATAAATATAAAACTCAATTTGCTTATATTCTTTATTTTATTATTTATACACTACAATTTAGCCCTTGACGGCAATATCACCTGATAGTGAGTGAAAATGCAATCTAAGATATTAAGCGGAAAACGGGCAAACTGCAAGGTGAAATTTAAAATTGCTTAGTTATTTATTTATCTCACCACGCAAATCCAAGCAAAACGGACAGGGCACGTTTTGTTCCAACATCGGATTACCCTCTCGAGATGTAAACTTCACAACGTTACAAATGCTTTGTGACAAAATCGTGACGACTTTGTGAAAACGTGCATAATTTGCCTGCCTAAACCTGTTTCTAACGGAATATAGCAAAAATTTGTTTAATGTTCATTGTAAGCCAACAAATGTTGCCAGCAACTTTTTAAATCCCGCGATTACCGTTTATGATTTCATACTTAAAGTATTGGATGTTTTGTCTCAAGGATGCTAATTAGTTTGTTCGTTGTTAGCTCCAGAACGGTTTTGCTGTAACGCGCTGAAAATTATGCAAGCTATTCTTCTGTATATTTAATAAAAATCGATATGTGTGTCATTAATCTTCGTCTTTTCCACCAGTTTTTCCCGGCTCGAGTCTGGTCTGGTGGGAGGCTTCGGCCGTGGCTAGTTACCACCCTACCGACAAAGACGTGTCGCAAAGCGATTTAGTTCAATTTAGATTTAGAAGCGTTCCGGCACGATGTCGCGTAGAAACCAATTAGGAGTGTGTTTACCATACCCCTAACAGGTTAGCCCGCTACCATCCTAGACTGCATCATCACCTACCCCACCAGGTGAGATAGCCGTCAAGGGCTAATTTGTAGTGTATACAAAAAAAAAAAAGTTGCAAAGTCCACGCAAATTATGGGGAAAACACGTGTTTGGACTTAATGTATAGGTCTAAGAAAAAACAAGCATACCAATCATCAATGACATCGTAATGTCATTGCAACTTAATCGCAATACAGGCTTGGGCGACATGATGACAGATTATCGCTGTAAAGTGTTAAAATATAATATTATTAATGTAAACAACATAAATCCCCGGCGGCCTAAAGTTTGACAATCGTTGAACACAGATGCTTACCATTTGTAGGCGTCGCTTAATGTCGCCCATCTTTTATATCTGACGCGTATTATTGTTGGATTCGTCACAAATGTTTTGTATTTATCATAAGCTAGCTGTTTCGGTTTCAGCCGCGTTAAGTGAGAGCGATAACGTACTGTTATTTAGCATAATATGAGTCGCGTACTAACGAGTACATATAAATGTACTCGTGTGTATGTAATGTTTTTTGACGACCTCCATGGCGCAGTGCGCTGTTGCATTTTAAAGTTGGAGGTCCTGGGTTCGATTCCCGGCTCGAGTCTGGTCTGGTGGGAAACTTCGGCCGTGGTTGCCACCCTTTTTTTTTTTGTTTACGGGGGGGGAAATCTCATAGTGAGATACCCGACTATTGCTTTGGGGAAAAGCTCGGGTTATGTGGGATTTTTACCCACTAAAACCCCCTCGGTGGCCACCATCAGCATAAAACAGTGGGAGGCTCCGGGATCTGTTAGTAGTGTAGTTACCACCCTACCGACAAAGACGTGTCGCCAAGTGATTTAGCGTTCCGGCACGATGTCGTGTAGAAACCAATTAGGAGTATGGGTATACCATATCCTCACGGATTAGTCCGCTACATTCTTAGACCGCATCATCACTTACCATCAGGTGAGATGCCGTCAAGGGCTAACTTGTGATGTATAAAAAAAAATGTAAACTCGTAGACATGTGTTTTAATTTCACGTTTTCAACGAACTTTATAAGACTTGTTATGTCCTAAACTAAACGTCCAAATAACAAGCTGTGAATGGTTATGCTTAATAGGAGAGGTCTGTGCCCAGCAGTGGGACGTCAATTGTGGACCCAATGATTGTGATAGCATGGGATAGCAAAATTATAAATTTGCAATAGCTGATTTGTTAGTTTATTCTTCTATCTGGCAGTCATAAGGTTTAGAACGTGAGTTTTTGAATAGAGATAGTTTAATAGGAGGGAAAATAGGTTAAGATTTAAGGTACAGCTTTGTTACTCGTACCTCTTATATCGTTTACAAAGACTTGCCGCCAAGCTATTGAATGATCTGGTACGCTTTCGCGTAGAAACCGATTAAAGGCAGGTTTAATAGAAATGCCATAGTTGAAGAGGTTAGCTCGCTACCATTGAAGATGGCGGTCTTATGATTTTATATAATATAAGACGTTCTTTAGGTACTGCGTAGAAACCACTGGATTTTACATGGTAAAGATTAACTTTTTAAATTCTTGTAGATTCTCGAGTATGTAATAAATTTTATTACCTATTGATATCTTGGCGATGTCTATCATTAAGTCTTAAGTTTTTCTACAGCGAAAGCCTATATAAAAGTCATATTACGTAATTAAGGATTATATAAACGTTAAAAAACTTCGTTGTGAATTGCTCTAACTCCATAGCTAATTTTAATTTGTTATTGGTCATGTGAGAAGGTGATAACAAAAAAAACACGGCTAAGTTTTTTATGGGCTTCTACTTAGATGAGCGAGATTGGAACCCTCTTAGCTTTAGTTTTAAGTTGGCGAGTGTAGTTATTACCATCACTTAACGAATATAAATAATGGAAAATGTTATACGAAAGATTTATAGATGCCTGTAATAGGTTTACATGAATAAAGCTATTTTGATTTTGATCTGTAATGACGTAATCTATGATCGAGCAATGTGAGCTCACATGCCACGTTCCTAAGCACCATTATTCAACGAAAACTGTATCTCGCAGCAAT
The DNA here is from genome assembly GCA_928268935.1 of Lasiommata megera. Taxonomy (NCBI): domain Eukaryota; kingdom Metazoa; phylum Arthropoda; class Insecta; order Lepidoptera; family Nymphalidae; genus Lasiommata; species Lasiommata megera. The sequence goes on from OV743321.1 coordinate 856,672, forward strand.
GTGAAACAGTAACCAATAATTCGACGACCTCCGTGGCGCAGCGCGCACGCTGTCGCATTATAAAGTTGGAGGTCCTGGGTTCGATTCCCGGCTCGAGTCTGGTCTGGTGGGAGGCTCCGGCCGTGGCTAGTTACCACCCTACCGAAAAAGACGTGTCGCCAAGCGATTTAGCGTTCCGGCACGATGTCGCGTAGAAACCAATTAGGAGTATGGGTTTAACATACCCCTAACAGGTTAGCCCGCTACCATCATAGACTGCATGATCACTTACCATCAGATGACATTGCCGTCAAGGGCTAACTTGTAGTGGGTAAAAAAAAAAAGTTTTTCCTTTTTGGCCACTGATTCCGTATCTCAATAACGGTTTAAAGCATCAGACCAGACACCTAGTTTGGTGCCCACTTGTAGATAAATTATAACTAAACCGAATTTATTTATTTATTATTAATATAATTAGTTATTAATATAATTAATACAAGGAATATAATTAGTTATTAAATAAAGGCACCGAAAAAACCAAAGAGGTTTGTCCTCAGTGCTAATCAGAAACTTAACAGCTTAAAACTAAAGGAACTGAGTAAGCAATGCCTAATAGGCATGAAAAGAACATTTCCTAACTGAGTTAGACGGTCGACATTAATGAGTCAACCGTCCAACTCAGCCAAAAAATATTAAGTGGCTTAGACAGGTTATTCGGAGAACTTTCACACTAGCCGGTGACTGAAAATGGGCTGCAATCAAACACGACCAACCTGTACCTCTCTCTATAAACACCAAGTACTCGCTGTAACAGAACACGGCCATCAGAACACCTGTTTACTCTAGTGCCAAGTACGAGCCGAATAATATAAATGCACCCTAATGACCCTAAAATACCTTAATACACTAAATTACAATCAAACAGAAGATCTTCTGATAGAGATAATATAAAAAGACATAAAACATGTGAAACACAATATTCAAGAAACAGCACACGTACACACGCAGACACAAGCACACACACACACACATATACACATACAACACACACATGCACGCACATACTCAACACATGCTAGCAACTATGTTTGTATCATAGAGGGAAGTTCCCACTTTCCAAGATACAGTTTACACTAGTTTGGAAAGTGGGAGATCATAAAATTATTTGTCATTGTAATTGTTAGCAAATAAAATAAATAAATAAAATGGTTCCTAAGCAAGAAAAATCGCCAAGTAGCGAACAGTAAACTGTTTTTCCTGACGGTACGATAAATAGGTACACTGATAGCGTACAGAGGAGCTTGTAAGCGATAAATTGGTTCCCATGTACGGCAGACAGTCGGAAATAAACCGCAGATTGGAATGTGGCTGTGAGAATTTATTTAGGTTGGCACGGGTACATACATGTGTGCGTGACCTATTTTGAACTGTGCTCAAATGTCTTCTTCGACTTAAACGTGTGGAGTTCATTTATTTCCCATTTCTTTGTCTTCATTCTCGGGAATGTGTTGTTTTAATATAAGGGTGCCCGCGTCAAGTGTCGTCGTGAGATAGGTGGGTAAACAACGGTTTTTATTATCGCAATGAAAGAGGAAACCGGTTTGGGCCGTGGGAAAGCTGATGTGGCTGAAGGAGGGTTCAAGTCAATTAAATTTGGATATTACACACACGTTAAACAAATATATATTACACGGCTATAGATCTAGCGGAATCCCGTAGAGTCGCCGTCCACTCTCAACTCTACTCAGAACAACTTGATGAGAGCTAGGGTTCTGAGATCGCAGTCACAACATAGAATGCTGAATGATGGAGCTGATAACTTTATCACAATTTTTACTTTTAAACAAATTTGTTAGAATTCGACAAATAAGTACACAGTCTCTAGACAGGTTCACTGTTGCACTACTTTTCAGGAATATTTACTTCTTCCGGTATTACTTCACCTCGACTTCTTCTTGATCTTTAATGTATACGTTTTTACACTAAACTATATACATATATATATATATATGTATTTTAAATATATATAGATATGTGTATATATATATGTATATGTATATATGTAGGGGAACATGACAGACAAACGGTTACTGACAGACATGTCAGTATCCGTTTGATAGACCCCAGCGATAAATTTTTAGTAACACTACATGTTAAAAATCTAGGAATTTGTAATTTGAATTATGGGGTAAAACAGAAGGCTCTGTCTGTTGGAAAGACTAAGAGTTAGTGTATTCATGCGAGCAAACTCGCTTCGCTTTGTTGATCAGAAATAGTAAACACACGCATAAATGCTACGTCGCATACAGTTTTGTCGCAGAGTAAGGGGGGACGCTGTTTCGCATTATCTTCAATTTATTTACTTATATCCCATTCTCGGATCAAACACTGTCTCCTAATTCAAACATACTTTTGTTTACGCTACATACACAGTGTAAAATATAACATATACCTACTACCTAAGGATTGATAATTAGTATCAACCCTTGCCACATAATTAAATTAGGATTTCGTTAGTACTATAAAAATACACATATATAAAGTTACATATATATTTGAGTATTAATATAAAATTTTGTAAACATAAAATTTTATTAGTTTATTGTTATTTTTATTCATTTAAACTACTTTATTGCTAGTAGTTTATAGAAACGGTGATAGCCTCCTAATCAGAGGTCGGCGGTTCGAATCCGGGCACGCACCTCTAACTTTTTATAGTTATGTATGTTTTTTAAAAATTAAAATATCACTTGCTTCAACGGTGAAGGAAAACATCGTGAGGAAACCTGCACGCCTGAGAGTTCTCCATAATGTTCTCAAAGGCTTGTGAAGTCTCCCAATCCGCACATGGCCAGCGTGGTGGACTACGGCCAAACCCTTCTCATATTGAGAAGAGACCCGTGCTCTGTAGTGAGCCGGTAATGGGTCGATTATGATGATTGCTAACTCAAGAGTGAAGCACAACAAAATAACGAAATAATACGCAACAGGCGACTTTATCCAGGCAATCTATTCGGATGGAGTCAGCGAGACGGGATAAATACACACACAAATAACTACATCCTAATAAATAAATAAAATAATAATACAAATAATACATATTATAATAGAATGGTTAAGATATTTACAGTCTGGATTACAGCTGTAAAGTTCTTGCTATTATTACGTATTAAGTTTTGCACCCACATTGAGTGTGAGAGCGACATGAAAAACTGAAATGTTATAAACATTTTACTTTTTTTTTTTTATCCACTACAAGTTAGCCCTTGACGGCAATCTCACCTGATGGTAAGTGATGATGCAGTCTAAGATGGTAGCGGGCTAACCTGTTAGGGATATGGTAAAGCCATACTCCTAATTGGTTTCTACACGACATCGTGCCGGAACGCTAAATTGCTTGGCGACACGCCTTTGTCGGTAGGGTGGTAACTAGCCACGGCCGCAGCCTCCCACCAGACAAGACTCGAGCCGGGAATCGAACCCAGGACCTCCAACTTTATAATGCAACAGCGTGCGCGCTGCGCCATGGAGGTCGTCGAATATTATTGACTTTGAAGCAGCTCTGAAAAATCGCCTTCGTCTCCATAAACGTAACATTTTTAGAGGATGGTTACATTTTAAATTAAAATGTATTTATGTATATTTGAACAATAAATAAAAAAAATTGCTAAGGTTACAATAGTAACCCAGTATAGTTGTTACGCATATAATTTAAATAAAGTAGAAGAATAAACAATTAATTGCACGCAAAATAAAAGATACAGGCAAAACATGGTACAAAATTCTAGTCATACAAAGGCGGCTTTATTGCTGCAAGGAATCTCTTACAGGCGACTTTTGCTGAACCTGCTGGGAGAGAACGGGATACTGCCAAAAGCGCATTAATTAATATACGACCAACATTCATAAATGTACCTAAATAAATCAATATATGTAAAATCCAGCTAGTTTGGCGATGAAATGACAAGATCTCATCAGACCCAAGGAATGCATTTTACCCCCGACCCCTTTTACAAAAACACACCTAAATAACCCCTCTGCTTGGATGCAACAAGTAGTGATAGAAAAGTAATTTCATTCTAAGCTACGCTGTCTCTATTTGAAAACGTAGCATATTGATTTTGTAAGAAAACCCGAATGATAATATTGAATAATGATTACCGGTTATCCTATGCGAGGTTGACGACCTCCGTGGCGCAGCACGCGCGCTGTTGCATTATAAAGTTGGAGGTCCTGGGTTCGATTCCCGGCTCGAGTCTGGTCTGGTGGGAGGCTTTGGCCGTGGCTAGTTACCACCCTACCGACAAAGTCGTGTCGCTAAGCGATTAAGCGTGCCAGCACGATGTCGCGTAGAAACCAATTAGGAGTGTGATTTACCATGTCCTTAACCGGTTAGCCCGCTATCATCCTAGACAGCATCATCACTTACCATCAGGTGAGATTTCCGTCAAGGGCTAGCTAAAAAAAGTGAACTGGGAGAGTTCTATTATTGAAGACGTTAAATATATACATTTTTAGCATGACAGATCACAGAATCACTATAAATAAGGCATTATTTACTGATTTGCGAGCGCCATTTTTAAATTTAATAGCGTTAATACTTGGACAAGACAATGGAGAGTATGGCCATCCTACAGTGGATACAGACTATTCGCATCGCCTTTGTCTCACATAATCAGTGAGTACATAGCGCAGTGTTGACGCAAATAACGACCGAGATCCCCAGCAGCTTCTTACATAATAATAAGCTCTAGAGAAAATATCTATCTCAATCTATCACAAATATCTAATAACAAATTTAAAGTACCTCTTATTTTCTGGTAGTCGTATGAGCAAAACGTTTTAATCTAGCCTGATATATGTAAAATACTTATAAGCATAATCTATAAACAGACACCTTACCCGGCTAAGTTTGTTGTGGGCTTCTTGTTAGACCGGGGCGCGTTTGGAACCCTCATAGCTTTAGTTTTAAGTTTACGAATGTTATCACCATCGAATCACTACTATGTAAATTATTGACGCATCAAAAGTGCCTTTTAAATGACTATTTGAATAAAGATTATTTGAATTTTAATTTGAAATTTGACACAGTTTTACATTTAAAATAAGATGAGTACAAATAACAAACATCACAGTTAACCTTGTAATATGTCACTGTAGATTTTAAAAGGATTACATTTTTGAATTTAGCGCAGTCTGTTTTGCTAAGGCCTCCTTTTTACAGGAGATAGGCTGCAAGAGCCACCATTGCTTAAATCTAGATAATTACTGGGGCCAGTGGTTCAACGAACATGGCATGTACAGAAGTTGACAATGCCATTTTCCAAAATTGCGTTCGAATGGTTCGATTCCTGGCTTGAGTCTGATCTGGGAGGCTTCGGCCGTGGCTAGGCACCACCCTACCGACAGAGACGTGTCGCCAGGTGATTTTGCGTTCTGGCACGATGTCGAGTAAAAACTAATTAGGATCTACTATACCCTTAACATGTTAGCCCACTGCCATCTTAGACTGCATCATCACATACACCAGGTTAGATTGGCATCAAGAGCTAACTTGTATAAAAAAATACATTTGACATATAATCTGATGGAGAGAGACATGTTAAAGTAATCAAATGATAAACTTAGTATAATTATATTTTTTATCGATTTTGGTTTAATTTTGACTTATGAATACAATTTTTACTTAATACCGTATTCGGAAACTGTTTTAAACGCAAAAGACCGGCCTTTTCAAGCCCTGATTATAATCTAGGGTAGGTCAGATTTATTATAGGTTTAAACGTTACGATCTAGTTTTTATAGCCGTATCGACAGCGATTTTGTGACAGTCCCTGTAAAAGATAGTGACCGTTCGGAAGAAGTTCTATGTACCAGTAAGAGATTTGTAACTCTGACAATCATTTATTTTATCATTATTTCTAGTACCCTCATATTCTTAAGCTAATTTTAAATATATCGTAAAGATACTCTGAATTACTGATGGAAATTTATCTCCTTGTTTTAAGACTGAAATTGATCATAGTTCTGCGGCCAAACGTTTGTAAAATAAAATGGCAGGAGTTGCAGACTATAACTTTTAGGTTCTTCTTCATCTTTCTATTCGTTCACTCTTGGCAGAGTCGTTGTGGTTATGATTTGGCTTTTAGGTACAATATCCTAAATTCATCGACTCTCAAAGAAGAGTAAATATCCAGTATTTGTATGAATGTCATCTACACTTGATAATATTAAGAACTTCTTGATAGAAATTCTCGGATGTCCTACCCAGGATGATGTTATTCCTAGTATATATACAATGTAATTAATTAAAATAAGTACCCCAGTATCTTTAGCTATACATAGCTATGACCTGTGACTGTGTGATTATGTGTAAAAATGTGCATGTAAAAATTGATTATCCAGCTAATCGGAAACAGTTTTAGGTGCTAAAAAGTTTGTCGATCTCCGTGGCGCATCGCGCGAGCTGTTGCGAGATAAAGTTGGAGGTCCTTGATTCGATTCCCGAGTCTGATCTTGTGGGAGACTTTGGCCTTGGCTAGTTACCACCTTACAGACAGACACCAAGCGATTCAGCGTTCCGGCACAATGTTGCATAGAAAGCAATTAGGAGTATGGGTGGACCAACAGGTTAGCCCTTTATCATTTTAGACTGCATCATCACTTAACACCAGGTGAGATTTTCGTCAAAAGCTAACTTGTAGCGGAAAATAAAAAATAATATATATGTATACTGGGTTGGTGTAATGAAATGTTATTATTAATCCGCATGATTATATTGGAATCCAAATGGACCCCGTCCGCCCGCTGACTCGACAAGATAAAGTAAGATTGACGAGATTTGAAAGTAGGCTTTGGAAGGCGAACAGCCTAGCATCGGATACAATAGACCTTCCAGTCCTATGTCCAGTTGATAAATCGCTGAGTCGGCATTTATACAAACTTTGAATTTTAGCTCGCGCTCATCGGCCTACAAGAGTCCATGCGTATTGTCCACGTAGTCAATGACCGAATTATATTTTCTTTACTCCGACGACCTCTGTGGCGCAGCGCGTGCGCTGTTGCATTTTAAAGTTGGAGGTCCTGCCTGGGTTCGATTCCCAGCTCGAGTCTGGTCTGGTGGGAGGCTTCGGCCGTGGCTATTTACCAACCTGCCGAAAAAGACGTGTCGCCAAGCAATTTAGCGTTTCGGCACGATGTCACGTAGTAACCAATTAGGAGTGTGGGTTTACCATGCCCCTAACAGGTTAGCCCGCTACCATCTAAGACTGAATCATCACTTACCATCAGGTGAGATTTCCGTCAAGGGCTTACTTGTAGTGGATAAAAAAAAAACATATTATATCGTCATCACTAACATACTGAACTGAACATAGCTGAAGCGTGATTGCTTATTGCCTACCTGATGTACTTTATTTATTTATTTTTCGTTGCATATTGTGTACACCCAGTTTGAGTGTTGCAACTTGGTCTGGAATCGACCGTAGTAGAGAGACCGATTTCATTTATTTTTACTTGCATCGTTTAAAAAAAGTGTAGTGGATAAAAAAAGAACATTTCATATTTTTCATAATGTTACAAATCAATATGACAAAAATTGCACACTATTAATTTAGTAGAATGTTATGACCTCTTAACTGAATTACATCGTTTACTAACCTCTGACATTTTAACATTCACTTCTACAATAAAAAATCTTTAATACTTTGTAAAATTCATTTTCTTTGACTAAGTTTCGAGTGCAGTCTGGCAGACCATTATATATTTTTACAGACATTACGTAGGGACTAGAGGTGTGGAGTTTTAGTTTTGAAGGTGGGAGAGTTAGTTTGTCAGCATATTTTTTGGGAAATCAACGAGGTTTTTCTTCTTTGCAACTCCTTCGTCAACCTAGATTTAGGTTTTCCATAAAATTCTGTAAAAAAGCAAAAGTTTATTCAAATCAATAAATATCAGAGTTGCCTTCATTATTAGGTTTCCGTCGTTCACAGCTCAAAGTTTAATATATAACTAATGGTCAAAATCGCATTGGTACAGGAATTTTATTAGAAGAACAGAAAGATTTAGATCATCATTATCTTCTTGTATGGCAAATTTCAATGGCCTTATAACTAAGTTACGGAAATATAACACTGGAATACAGGAAACCCGTAGACTATTTTTTGTATCACAATCATGTTAGTACTTACCTACATGATTTCCTGTGATAATACATGGAAGTCGCCTTAATGTATAAATCGTTGAATTTTATAAAAAGGAATTTGTGAGCCGCCGTCACCGATTTGTCTTGCGTAGCATCTATCTACATGTTTATATCCATTTGTCCCCATTAATGGGTTATGTTTCGCTGTCCCGCCGGGGTTGTACTTTGTTTCAACCCTTGTACCCGTAAATAAAAGCAACGAAAGAGGGCTTTTTACAAAATTGGAACCCTCTATATCTGTTTGCCTATAGCGGCTGTGTCATCGTTTTAAAGGACACGGGAAGGGTTTGCAAATAACGACCTCATTTTTGTTCCAAGACTTATTCAGAATCCTATCGCTATGACATTTTCTGGACCGTTAATATCTATGTTATTTAAAACTTAACTGCATCTTATTCTTCTTCTTGCCCTTATCCCACATTATGTGGGGTCGGCACAACACGTATTCTTCTTCCACTCACTTCTATCAGCCGTCACCTCACTACCCACACCTTTTACCCGCATATCCTCTTTTACACAATCCATCCATCTCTTCCTTGGTATTCCTCTACTCTTTTGCCCTTCCACGTTCATATATAACATTCTTTTGGTGACATCACTTTCTTTCCTCCGCATTATATGACCACACCATGCTAGCCTGTTATTCCTCGTCTTTTCTGTCAGTGGTGCTACTTTTAGACTCCCCCTTATATATTCATTTCTTATCTTATCCATTCTTGTCACACCACACATCCATCTCAACATAACTGCATGCTAGGCGGATGGCACCACCGTTTAATATTTAAGCTATTTATAAAGATCACTTTCAATACAAAACTGGCAAAATATATGAAGAACTCAAGAATAATACGCAATCCCAAATTGCCATTTTAGTATTTTAGATTTCTTTCTTTCTTGCTGATGATATTTTGATGATTGATATTTTTAAAAGGTTTATATAGCAGGTACAATACATCAAATGTGTCTGTTCGTAGCGACTCTAGTAAAAATTGCCGATCATACCGGAAATAAGCCCTTAGTAACTGCTGACGTATGTTCCGCTACACTAAAATACCGTAACAGATCTATGTTACGGTATTTTAGTGTAGTATTATCTATATAGATACAACCGCCGCATTGCGTCGCTTGCACTAGCCATACGGTTTTTTTAATACACCGAATATGTATTTATTATAATTTATTGAAATATTCTATATTATATTCACATAAAATTGACAGAAAAGAAAGCATAATTCTATCTTATACATTGTCAGCCTTATGAAAAATGTATTTAGCAAATTTGTATTCCCTGGCATGATATCCGGAAGTGACAACGCCTTGGGGCGGTTTTGTCTATATGTCAATAAAGTCCGGTAATTTTTTAAGATAAAAGTTTGTTTTGTTTTCTCCCACCTTCGTCAAACAAAATATGAACATTACTTTTTACGTAGCCTAGGTTCTGCGACACAGTTCGCGTTACAGTTTTGAGGTGTAACTATGACAGAACTGACGACCTGATAAAAAAATTAAGCAGGCAAACTAGGCTAGAAAGAAGTCTATGTGCTACTCCAGACTACAATCTATCTGCGTACCAAAATTCATCCAGTTTTGTTCAGCTGGTTGTCCCTAATTGAGTGACAAAAATCAATCCATCCAAAACTTTCGCAATTGTTATTGTACATAGTAATAGCACAATGAAATCCGTATTGGTATTATAAATGCCCAAATGTGTTTGTTTGTTTGTTTGTTTGTTTGTTAACTAAGAATCATGACTGGGAACGAATAAAAAAAAACTCGAAACCGATGCTTTAGTTAATAATAAGGCAGTAATTCAAGGATGTAATCCTATACTTCCTGATGTCTTCAGCTCATCGCCTTATATCGTGTAAACGTAGTAAAATACCTTTGCGTCTGTCAAGATTGAATCTTTCGATGAGACTGTAGTATATCGCTAATACGTAAGTATTTATTTATATCAAAATGCCCTCGAACACAGTTGGTATATTATGAACAATCACGGTAATTCAAATTTAGTTTATTTCTATGGCATGATAACTGTGTCACAAAATTACATATCTGTGAGAATTTCACGGAACTATAAATCACATGCCTCGTAAAAGCTTTATGCAGATAAATACAAACAATGAATATGACGGCAATCAGAGAGCAGCGCCATCTAGTTTTGGAGTCATGTACCACAGACAAGAGAGTGGCATCGCCCCCTCTCTTTACGAGACACTAAGTGACGTATGCAGGTTCTTATAAGACTCACCGGCGCGGGACGGCGCATTGCATTGCTTGCACTCGGTCGGGTCGGACCGGTGGTTGAGCTGCGGTGGTGCATTCGTACTTGGTGGAGCGTATAGTCTGTTCTACCAAGAGTGTCTGGCCTCTTTGCCCGAAACTACCCACGTCTACCGAAATTACCGACAAAGACACCCACCCGCCCGTAGTCATCCTACAAATACTCCTACGAGTATATACATTACCTATCAAAGAACTCCAAATCAGGAAGAAACTACACCCTTTCACGAAGCTGAAACATATAATTCTGATTGTATCAAAAGAATGTTTTCACCGCGAAAACGTGAAGCACTCTCAGTCGATAACAATAATTCAGTTGCCACTTTCCTCCAACATGCCGGAAATAAACGGAAGTTATTCCCTATCGCGTTTCATATAAAAAGATCACAGATATTGTAACGAACTCGTTATTTTGAATGGGAGGGAATGGGGGAAATAATGGGATGTGCTTGTTGCCTTTTGATGTGGCTCCTTGCGATGCTTTACAAGCTTTTGTTTGCGACGTTGCTGGTCGAGTGGTGGGTCATTTAGAAGGCTCCAGATTCAATTCCAGTTGAGGTATTTTCTTATACTTACCCAATTATTGTAAAGTAAGAGTATGCTTAAGGCGAAGTAATCTTTACGTATAGGAGCGTTATGTAGGCGAAAGACACAGGTAAAAGAGGATAAATGGAAAGAGAGCATTATTGTCCCCCTTCTTTTTTGTGGCTTAAAATATTTTTAGTATAATCCAAAATGCTACAGGAAAAAGTACAAGATACTGGTAATTTTGTTTTATTTATTTTCTTATAGCTATAATTTCACGATCACATTTTCGTGTTGATATGATGTCAAATCCTAAAAAATACTTTAAAATTACCACGGAGAAAAATATGATAAAATAACGCGCACAAAGACAACAGACTTATCTATACAGACATAATCTAATCTAATCGAGCCAGGTGTAAAAATCGCACTATCTCAAAGTGTTAATTTTATAATACCATACTTTAGTAGGTCTCAACCTTTATCTAAAGAGCAGATTTGAGACAAAATTATGAAACAAAATAAGAAATACTTAGAAGATTTTCCTTTGAGACATACGTACCTACCTACTATGTATTTTGTATATACATCTATATCGTTACACTTGGCGGCATTTCTATGTACGGCACGGTAGTAACGAGCAGCCGTCAAAACACGGCTGGTTTATTTCTAAATTCATCTCCTCCCGTCGGGTGGTTAAGAAATTATAAAGTCCTATAACCTGAACTTCTGTATAACAATGATTCGTAATACAAAACTAAAACAAAAATTTAATGAAGGAGTAACATAATTCTGGCCGGTTAATTATCGGTAGAATCTGCTTTGCGAATCGGTATTTAACACAAAAAAAAAACTTCCAAGTTTCAAAAGTGCACATAAATTAGGCCTACTTGAAATTTTATTTTTGGTTTAAATTGCTGTATTGATCAAGAAATTTATCTGTCATGAAAGCTCCATTCGGAAGTCGAATGAAAAATGCGGTTAAATAATATTTAATTTGATCCGCATCCAGCCGTCCTCATGTCATCAAAGCAGGCGCACTAAGTAACTTTACCCTCTCGTCCCCACATTGATTCAAAGAAACTGACGGAAACACGTTAATGAGGTACCTACAGCGTTAGAGAGAAAAAATCTTTTGAGAAAAGAAATTTCAAGTCTCCGGCGTTTTCCTTTTCAACATCTTCATTAATATCTACGAGTGCCTGACTTTCGTCTACTATCATTAATAAAACATAATATTTTGGCAGCTTAATTTCAAGCTCACCATTTTTAATGTACGCTGGTGACACTACAGTTTACTTGGAGGTTAATAGTTGCGACTGTTGGATAACAGAGCGACCCTAATGGACTATCCCACTATTACAAAAGAAACAGAAAACACATCAATACTAGCAAGTGACAGCACGTAAGCTTTAGGAGCAATTAAAAATAAACCATGTACCTTAAGAATTGAACCCTTTTCATCGTCATGATCAAACTACAACTGGCTTACTACAGGGCTTATTTCTTATCAGAATGAGAAGAAGCAATGTCAAAAAATCAATATGATGTAATTATAATTAAAAACATCTCTCAGATACACTGTTGTGTAATTTCAAGACTGCCGATTTATAATACAGTACGTATTAAAGGATCGCAGCTTTTTTTTATACACTACAAGATAGCCCTTGACGGCAATCTCACCTGATGGTAAGTGATGATACAGTCTAAGATGGTAGCGGGCTAACTAGTAAGGGGTATGGTAAACCTATACTCCTTTCGGTTTCTACGCGACATCACTAAATCGCTTGGCGACACGTCTTTGTCGGTAGGGTGGTAACTAGCCACGGTCGAAGCCTCCCACCAGGCCAGACTCGAGCCGAGAATCGAACCCAGGAGCCGCCACGCCACGGAGGTCGTCAAAATCACTTGACTTCAAAATACAAACACATTTTTTTTTCTGAAATGGTTATAAATGTAATTTGAGGTTAGAACACTGCCAGAATACCTTTCAATACAGTGTATTTTCCGCGGAAAATTACAAATACTATAACTTGTACAATGACAAAAGACCTCACCCAAGTGGTATATTCTTAAAATACGTCTCAAAATTTTGTCTTCAAGTAAATATAGTGCATGAATTGATTTCTATAATTTAACAATTTATCACACGTGATATTGCAGTAACGTATCCGTATCTGAGTTAAATTATCTAAAGTGAATATAAATAAGACAACATTGATTTACTCAAAACACTAAACGAATCCCAAATCACACAAAGGAATGCCCGTTACGAGTCATCCCACAGGACACACTTTCCTACAATTTATGGCTTATGTCTGAAGAAGGACCTAGAGTCATTTGTAATCCAGACTTCAAGTCTAAAAGAGATTTATACAAATAACTTTGGAATAGTAATTTTATCTCTTGCCTTACTGAGGAGGTTGTGAGACGGACGATCTGGAATCTGGAATAAATATGTTACACGATTAAAACTATCCAGCATTGATTCTTTTTATTATATTCATATCAACTGTTAGGACGTTAACAGTGCGTTAACGTATACATACAAAAACTCCAACCTATTTTTTCAAAGATTTTTGTCCATTTTAAAACTATGTCATTTATTTTTGGTTTAGTAAAAGTAACCGTCTATGATTTCAATATAGCCTACATTTAACTGTGTAAAAAAACTAAAGGTCTTCAAAATAAACCTTTTTTTTTATTCACCATAAGTTAGCCCTTGACGGCATCCCACCTGATGGTAAGTGATGATGCGGTCTAAGATGGTAGCGGGCTAACCTGTTAGGGGTATGGTAAACTCATACTCCTAATCGGTTTCTACACGACATCGTGCCGGAACGCTAAATCGCTTGGCGACACGTCTTTGTCGGTAGGGTGGTAACCAGCCACGGCGGAAGCCTCCCACCAGACTAGACTCGAGCCGGGAATCGAACCCAGGACCTCCGATTTTAAATTGCAACAGCGCACGCGCTGCGCCACGGAGGTCGTCGTGAACCTGACATAGCGTGGGAGTAATTATGCATGAGAGTAATTATAAGATCTCAGTTCTTGAATCAATTGCCAATATAATGAAATGGTTTCATAAGTAGGTAATATTATATATATATAATTGAATGCTTTAAAATTATTATATCATGTGATTAGTTTCTGATTATACCTATCCTTATCCTATCCTTGTCCCATCTTTTATATTGCAGTATTTTTATATTTCTTATTATACATTTTATATTGACTCAAGCGAATGACTTAAGAAGTTTCTTACTTTGAAACTATTTGTGAACGTTGTACAAAGCTAAACATACACATTATGATACTTTAACTACTCACAACGTTTAAAAATGGTCATGAAACATTTATTACCTGTTGGTTTTCCGTAATAAATAAATATATATTTAATATCAAAGAATATTCTTCTTACTTATCGCCCATCGCAATCATGTCGGAAATTCTACAAGCTGTCAATATAAACAATTTCCTTTGATAAAGGATAGAATAAAACGATTTATAAACGCTTATTTTTTGCGAATTACTTTCATGCTATCTATCACCATTTTATCAGTTTTATTTTGAAGTTGAAGAGGTAACTCGTAAGTCACGTTCGTATATCGAGAGACCCATGTCAGATACCAGCGTTTGATCCTATGTCTTAACAAAAAAGAATGCTGAGTCTTTAACTCTTTCTACTAATGACAGCTTAACGGATCTCTGTCTCGTAGTCAAAGAAAATAAAACGGCCTTGTATGAAAACTTATGTATCTAAAATCTTTTAAGGAATGTTATTTTTTAAGCTATTGCATAGCTTCTATCGAGGGCCTTGAGCACGGGGACCGAATCCAGAAATTCCGTAACGAAAAAAAACCTCACGCTCCCCACTCCGACGGGCACGGCCATTACAGTTGCCATGGAACACGTATGCTTTTTGTGCAGAAAGTTGTAGGTTCGAGCCTGGGGTACGTCTTTATTTTTTTTATCACGTTTACAATTTTTATTATTATGACAAGCATTTTTATTTAGTTTCACCTGTCCCGTTGTCTGTCTGTAATCAAATCTAGAGTTAAATTTTACTCATTTCCCTTTTGCTTTTTTTTAAATTAATTTTATCAAAAATAACCTCAATATTTTTAATTTTTTTATTTTCATTGTTGTTTTTGAAATATTAATAATTTAGTTGATAAAAAATGCTATGCAATAGCTTTACCGCGGCAGTCACCGAGTGCCACACGTCTTTTTTAATCACTAAAAGTTAACCCTTGACAGCAATCTCTGCTGATGGTTAGTGATGATGCAGTCTCTGATGGTAGCGGGGTAACAATATTGGTTTCTATGCGACATCGTGCCGGAATGCTAAATCGCTTCGCGAAACGTCTTTTTCGGTAGGGTAGTAACTAGTTACTAAGCTAACCACGGATGAAGCCTCCCAATAGACCGGACTCGAGCCGGGAATCGAACTCGGGACCTCCAACGTTATAATTCGACAGTGCACGCGCTGCGCCAAGGATGTCGTTGTTAGAAAGTAGGGCATTAGTTTTTGTCCAACGTTTTTGTTGCAAAAGGGACTTTTTGCAAATCATTCCCATTTTTCTGGTGGGAGGCTTCAGCCGTGACTAGTTACCACCCTACCGGCAAAGACGTGTCGCAAAGCGATTTAGCGCTCCGGCACGATGTCGCGTAGAAACCAATTAGGAGTATGGGTTTACTATACCTCTAACAGGTTAGCCTACTACCATCTTAGACTGCATCACTTACCATCAGGTGAGGTTGCTGTCAAGGGCTAACTTGTAGTGGATAATAAAAAAAATATATATTATCATGGTTACATTAAATTATGTTTGGAGATTGTGATGCTCGTTTTACGTTCACTAATAGAATACAGTTGAGTCAATTTAAAATAAAAAAAATCTACTAGAAAAATGTATTATACTTACTTTTATCAGCAGATCTTAAGATAAACTATAACAGATACTTGAGGAAAGCGGATCGCACAAACATTTGTCAAAGCTCATACTCGACTCAAGATCTCACACAACAAATACCTCTTTTGTTCAGAAAGAGCAAGAATTCTTGCTATTGTTAAACCTTGTCAGAAATACCGTTTTTCAACAGAATAAAATAGCCTTAAACCGATCTCGTAATGTATTTTGCATCGTTAAACTATCGTGTTTATCAGACATGCTCGGTCAAAATAAATTTAAACAATAAACAGCAAGTATAATTTGCTATATTCCGCCGATAACCGGGAGATTTGTATGATATAACACCACACAAAATCTTCCACTAAAACCTCTACGCACGTTTCGACCCGACACCGGATCATCCTCAGGAGATGTTGACTTCACAAGCGCGAAAAGTAAAGTAAGTGATTTTGAATGAATCTCCCGGTTGTCGGCGGAATATAGCAAATTATACTTGCTGTTTATTGTTTATCATGGACTTCCGCAAAGTAACGCCTGCTTCTATTCATTAAAATAAATGTATGCAGACGAAAATAAAGATATTTATGAATTTATTTTGAATTTAAGGACGCATTGGAAACAAAGAAATTAAAAGGATTGAAAAGGCACGTTATTTTTTCATAGCGATCTCTGATAGGCACTATTGGGATAAGCATAACGGAAGTAATCGTTAGAACACACACATAAATGAGATTACACAAAGAAGCACATTGTATCTATTAATAAAGGTACATTGGATGCGATGAAAAAATAAATGCGTTTTCCTTTAAGTGTAATAAATCATGTAATATAAAGCGTATTGTACACGAGTGGCGAGAGAGCTCGCGATGGTACACTTAGCGCTGTGCCGAGCTGTTATGCATTAGTGCGGGTTCGCTGCCCACCCCTTTGTGATCCTGTATCTATTATATAGTGAGCTTTTTATTTGTACTTATATAACACGGTAACATAAGCATTAAAATGAGTATATCGTATTATCAATCCGGAGTCAGTAGATGCCATTCTCGGCTCGAGAATGGCATCTACTGACTGCTCGGTCTATTGGGAGGCTTTGGCTGATGCCCATTATGGTATTCGTACGATAGAGGCCATCCGTCCGGTGTTGGAGCAGTGGTGCCAGCGAGCGCATGGGTCGCTCTCCTTTCCACTCGTGCAGGTTCTGACCGGGCACGGTTGCTTTGGTCATTACCTGCACCGGGTTGCGAGGAGAGAACCGACCAGGACGTACCACGAATGCGGAGCCGAAGATGACACGGCTCAGCACACTCTTGAGGTGTGCGGCCAGTGGGATCCCCAGCGCAGAGCGCTGGTTGCGATAATTGGTGGAGACCTATCGCTATCCAGCATAGTCAGAGCCATGCTGAGCAGCGAGAGATCCTGGGACGCCATGGCTACTTTCTGCGAGGCCGTTATATCTCAAAAGGAAGCTGCGGAAAGGGCGCGTGAGCAAGCCGCTGATGCACACCCACTCCGACGTAGACGGCCCGGAAGAAGACGGCGGCAATTTGCCGCTCGTCAGCTTGCCTTAGGAGGTTGCGGGTAGCTATTGGGCTAGCTACCTGACATTAAACAAACCTCCTGTCAGTCTGAGAGGGATCGTGCTGTCCCGATCCTCACCCCTCCGCGCGGAGCCCCGGCTCAAGGCTGGGGTGCTTGTTAGATACCTGGGAAGAATGCAATGGTGTTCCCTGGGCGTCTGGAAAAATTCAGCGTGAGGGACACGCCGTGGTGGTTTTTAGTTTGGGTATACCCCTAGGGGGGGAGTCCCACATAACCTCTAGTCCTGCCCAAGGGACAGAGGTAGCAATAAAGCTTTTCCACCACGACAAAAAAAAAAAGGCTATTTACTGTACTCCCTGCAAAGACGTGTCACTAAGCGGTTCAGCGTTAGAAACCAATCAAGAAATGGGTTTAATATACCATTTAACAGGTTAGCCTCCAACCGTCTTAGATTAAAGATAAATGATGCAGTTACCAGTTGAATATAAATAGACAAACCTCCTAGCTATATATAACCAGCGATTTAAGACACTTAAAGTTAGCCCTTGACGCAATCTCACCTGGTGGTAAGTGATGATGCAGTCTAGGATGGTAGCGGGCTAATCTGTTAGGAGTATGGTAAATCCACGCTCCTAATTGGTTTCTACGCGACATTGTGCCGGAAGGCCAAAAAAACTCTAGACTTGTACATCCATTAATGCCATTTTAAGTCTATTGATATTTATTTATTTATATATAAAAAAGTATATTTATATATTATATTTATTGGTAATTTTTATTATATTTATAAATTGCACCCTCATCTATTATTTACTTCTTTCCCCAAGTTGTGTGCAAGAGATTGCTTAAGCAATAAGACCGCCTTTGCATTCTCATGTGTTTAATGTTCTGTGTTGCTATTTCTTTAAAATGTGTGCAGTAAAGAGTATCTATCTATCGAACTAATGTAGCATCTCTTTGAAAATAAACTATATTGTTCTTTTCGGACTAACTATTATTATAGCTGACTAACTACTATTATTAGCTGTGCTCACGCTATTGGTTGCCACAGCGTAACCAGGCTGTTTGGCGAGCTTCGGAAAGAAGTTCTGCTGTATAATAATGTTATGTTATGCTATTTTAGCTAGTTGTGCTCGTTTCAGGCGGAACGTGCTGTCAGTGGCGTCCAGGAGCTTGACCAGGCTGTTTTTGTCTCACTCAAGCCTCTGTTTCTAGGCCTCGAGTGTCCTGTCTTATCTTATATTATCTATATCTTTCTGAACAGTTGGAATGTTTAGGTATTCATGGACTTCACTTGTTTTTATGAACTTAACTATTTAATTTCCAATGTAACGCGCTAGACACTTAATCCCTCCCATCAGACCGGACCAGAGCTAATTTAGAAATTATGAATTTTCAAAATGACCGACCCGGAGACCAAACCCGGCAACTCCCATTTAAGACGTCAGCGTTCACAACTGCGCCGGAGAGGTCGCAGTAAC
Source organism: Lasiommata megera (assembly GCA_928268935.1). Taxonomy (NCBI): domain Eukaryota; kingdom Metazoa; phylum Arthropoda; class Insecta; order Lepidoptera; family Nymphalidae; genus Lasiommata; species Lasiommata megera. The sequence goes on from OV743321.1 coordinate 875,598, forward strand.
ATTGTCTCTGGAATACACTCTTATCGGTCCAGACCACAAGTATATGTACGACTTCATTTGTAATTTTATGCAATAAAACACACAGACAAAGGGCCCGATGGCGCACTTAGCCTTCAAAGACGCGGCCATATTTACCCGCTCTCAGTCAATTAGTGTTACATAAGTGCTTGTGCCATTGTCGTCACATATCTTTATTGAATTGCCGGATGTGTTAAACTATAAATTAAGACTTTACGCCATTTTATGTTATGAATGAAATAAAAGCTAAAACATCAATAATAGCGCAGGTACCATCCTAAATTAATATAATTTAAAAGCTGATGCCTTCGACTTCGTTCCCGTTTTTTTATACACTACAAGTTTATCCCTTGACGACTATCTCACCTGGTGGTAAGTGATTTCTAGGAAATAAACTTGTGTTGCACGCTACTACACTACAAAAAATTTGAAATTCATTTAAAGATAATAAGTATACCTACAATTTTATAACAAATTGCCAAAGGAAATTTCTGAGATGTCTCTCAATAAGTTCAAAGTTTATATAAAACGTAAGCTTGTAGAAAAGTCCTACTATAGTGTAAAGGATTACGTAAATGATAAACAAGCATGGGTGTGAAATATTGCTCTAATAAGATAGCTCTTAACATAATTTTAAGTGGCATGTGAGATGGTGATAACAAAAAGAAAATTTCCCTGGTTTTGTTGTGGACTTCTTCTTAGACCGGGGCGCGTTTGGAACTTTCATAGCTTTAGTTTTAAGTTTACGAATGTAGTTATCACCACACCAAACCAACACACCAAATCACTACTATGTAAATTGTTGACGCGTCAAAAGTGCCTTTTAAAGGACTATTTGAATAGAGATTTTTTGAATTGGAATTTGGAAGTAACCTGTTAGGAGTATGGTAAGCACACGCCCCTAATTGGTTTCTACGCGACAACGTGCCGGAACACTAAATCGCTTGGTGACACGTATTTGTCGGTAGGGTGGTAACTAGCCACGACCGAAGCCTCCCACAAGACCAGACTCGAGCCGGGAATCTAACGCTGGACTTCAAAATTTATAATGCGACAGAGCACCCACTACGCCACAGAGGTCGTCACGTAGATTCTTATTTTAAAAAAACAACCTGTGTGAATAAGCAAAGTAGACTCAAATCAGTAAATCAAATCAAAAACTGTTCCTTCATGTTGAGCTATCTCAAGTTTATTATTAATATTAATTATAAAGCGTTAATACATATTAATAATTGCATTATTATGCGGTGATGGTATTACTATACATTCGTTAACTTAAAAATCTAGGTTGCGAGGGTTCCAAATGTGCCCTGGTCTGGTCTAAGAAGTAAACGGATGGGAGACCAACTATAGGGTTTAAACCGTCTTCAAATTATTGCCATAAATAAACCAATGGCACTTCTATTGGATGGTTTCAAAGTGTACATACAATTTAGAAATAATTTGTGTTTATATAAATATAGATTTAAGCGATTGTACATACGTAGTAAATATTCCAAGGCTTTATAAGGGTTTCTGTGTAACTTGTATTAACGTTTCTATTTGCTGAAAGGAAATATTTCGAAGGAAAAATATATTGCAGGAGAAGTTCTGACATTCTATCAAAATGTATTTTGCTTTAAATAAAGTATTCTAGGAAATGCCATTGGCTTGATAAATAAATACCCTATAGATATCTTATAATAAGTCGATGCCTTCCTCACACAAGCTATGATTAAGGAACACCACCGTTAGCGAGTTACTATACGATATTTGATAAAGTTTTTGTTTTTACGTGTCCTTATATTTGATAAAATATAAGGACACGTAAAAACGAAATTACGTAACATTAACTAGCAGTCACCCGCGATTTTTTTCTCTTATTTTCGGTAATTTGAAAATACCGAGGAACTATTAATTTTACGGTATAATAAGAATTATATTACATGCAAGCTACCAAGTTTAGTTACATAGTTTAGTTATTAAAATCCACGGTAAGAAGTATTTTACTTCCATCTCCAGAATTAGATCGAAACGGTGGCTGAGCCAAAAAAAGGTAACAAAAAACTAAACAAAAATACCTTTAATACCTTTTAATAACTAAATATAATAAATATTAGTAACTCGTTTGTCTAGTGATTAGTAAATTCGACTACTGATAGCGAAGACCGCATTTCGTTTGCCGGGTCAGGACAAATATTCTAAGGTATAACATGCCTAGTGGCTTACTAAAGCCTTACCTACTTAGCCTACCTCCAACCTGCAGTAGGGTAGGGTGGTGGGTGAAAGCTCTCATCCTTCTCTCTCATAAAACATTCAGTGGGATTTTAGAGAAACAGACAATCAACGATATAATTAAACAATAATATATGTTATTGCAATTATTGTGTACGGACAGAAATATCAATAGGCTTGCATACATGCACAAAACTCGCCGTTCAAGTTAAACCAACCTTGTCGTTGCCTCGAGACGGGAATCGAACCCAGGACTTCCCACTTTATAATTTTACAGCGCACGCTCTGCACCACGCAGGGCGTCAATAATATCTATTTATAAAGCTACAAAGGCTCCAAAGCGCCCTAATATAAAAAGAGGTCCATGGTAAATTTAGCGGATTAATATTTCAATAACGACATTACATTCTATTAAAAACACTTATTTAGTTAGGCTTGTATAGCGTCTCTTCCTTTTTTTCATCCACTACAAGTAAGCCCTTGACGGCAATCTCACCTGATGGTTAGTGATGATGCAATCATAGATGGTAGCGGGCTAACCTGTTAGGGGCATGGTAAACCCACACTCCTAATTGGTTTCTACGCGACATCGTGCCGGAACGCTAAATCGCTTGGCGACACGTCTTTGTCGGTAGGGTGGTAACTAGCCACGGCCGAAGCCTCCCACCAGACCAGACTCGAGCCGGGAATCGAACCCAGGACCTCCAACTTTAAAATGCGACAGCGCACGCGCTGCGCCACGGAGGTCCTGTATATCTTTCTTATTTACTAATAAAACAAATGTTGCTTATATTCTGTTGTATTCAGTTTTTTTTGTTAACTGCTATTAGTTAACTTAAAAAATAGTTTCAATTTAGCATATTATATTATTAGCGTCATAGTAACTTCGACAGGAGTTATTATGCATACTGTGGCTACCTCCAAGTTGATTTATATGTGTATCTAGTACCTCAAGTTATTAAAATGTCCATATTTTTACATATAATTATTTCGGAGCCGCTTCGAATAAATAAATACAGTTAATAAATAGGTAATATTGGTGACAAAAAGTATTGCAAACATTAAATATTCCATTCCTAAAACATAAGGGTAAAGTATCAGGGAATATACCTACTAGTAATACAACATAGTCGACAAAGCGCCGATGAACGATTAACGGACGCCACACCATATTATATATAGATATAATCGCAGGGGCGCGCGGTGAACCTTCACTAATGCCATAAGCACGACACATTTCCTCACTAAGTGGGCTGCAATTTACCGAGTAGACTAGCATATTAGCGTGAATTTGTCCACGTTGCAGCCCCTGTTTTCTAGCTAACCCGGCAACACCTAATAAATAATAAACGTATCATATTTGTAATAGAATAAGATTACCCATTTAAAATTTCGACAAATAAATTACCTAAATTATTAATTATAATTTTTCATATATAGTTTGATAAAAAAATATTTAAAAAATATTACATTATATTTTTTTGTCCGTGTTTCTATTCGTTAATCGGATTTTGATATGATACATTTCTCTTTAGGCTATTATTATGGGGGATAAACCTTATCGTCTTTGCTGCATAACTCCATTAAATTTTAATCGATTTTGATGATTATTTATGTAAATTTGTGTATATTCCTAGTATGTAATTTTATGTAAGTTTATTTTTATTTATGTTCTTATTTGTACACCAACCACTTTAATATTGTTAAATGTTTCCTGTAAATAGCGGTTGCCTGGAAGAGATCACTTGCAGTGATAAGGCCGGCCTTACACCGTTTTTGTCTTTTTTATTTTTATTTTTGTTTTTGTATGCTTTGTGTTGTGTGTAATAAAGAGTTTTTATTTATTTATTTTTATTCTTTTGTTATTCCCCATATATGACGTGAACGTTACTAGAAATCGAAAAAAAATACGTTTAATTTTTTCTAGTACTACGATTGTTAACAAAAAAATTTGAGATGTCTTAACCACAATATCACTTTTAGTTGTAGATAGATCGTGTTCCATAGCGTGATAATATCTTAAATGTTAGCACGTAATCATCTGATAAGAAGTCTATAAAAATCTTTCCATTTCGCCCTTAAGATTTTATCGATACGTTATAAGAGAGATAAACCCATCGGATCATAAAGTAGGTTCATTAAACCCTTAATGACCTAACGAAACTGACGCGAAAGCCTTAATGAGGGAAAGTAATGACACTAATCAAAAAGTTGATTGGTTATATTCTTTCCCGAAATCAGATTGAGAAAAAATCAACTTATGACGCATGTAATAAAATAAAATAAATTAATCTTTGTGATATCTTAAAAACTACTCAATGATCATGACCAGTGCAATGCAATAGTTGTAGTAACTCATTCAAAGGAAATTATATTTTATTTTATAATAAATTACCTATTGATATCTTGGAGATGTCTATCAATAAGTTCAAAGTTTTTATAAATCGAAAGCTTATAAAAAAATTATACTACGATATTAAGGATTATATAAACGATAAAAAAGCTTGGGTGTGAATTTCTCTACTTCCATAGGTACTATAATTCTTCAAATTTCATAGCAAGATTATGCCATATTTACCTAATTATAAAAATACAAAGTAGTTCTTGAAAAAACTTAGAGATGGCACTGAATATATGTGCTTTAAATTAGGGTTCACTATTAATTGTTCGCTGAACCATAATAATAACAATTCATGTACATCGGTGGGCGAAATGAATAATCAAATCAAATCAAAAATAGCTTTATTCACATAAACCTATTACAGGCATCTACGAATCTATACACTCGAAAACTTAAAACTAAAGTTAAGAGGGTTCAAATCGCGCCCAGGTCTAAGAAGAAACCCACTACAAAATTAGCCGGTTTTTTTGTTATCACCATCTCACATAATCAATAATAAAAATGAAGCGCAAATTACTATAGAGAGGCCATCATCTGAGTGGACACCGAAATTAGTAATCTCTAAGTGATTAACACTGAGTATATGCAATACCCGGCTAAGTTTGTAGAGCATGTTTTGGTGTTGGTCAGACAAAGTTGTGTTAAAACGAGATAGATTCTTGTCATATACATGACTTTGCCCCGTTTGAACTCTCTTAGTTTGAGTAAAGTACACTCTATGGATCTCAAGAGTGTCACATTTTTTTTTTTAAATATGGTATGCTATTAGTTGTATCTCACTGCAATGGAAAATTAAACGACTGAAAATTTCGTGACAGATATTTGAACCAAATTCAAATTCAAAATAATCTTTATTCAAATAGTCCTTAAAAAGGCACTTTTGACGCGTCAATAATTTACATAGTAGCTATTTCATGGTGATAACTATATTCGTAAACTTAAAACTAAAGCTATGAGGGTTCCAAACGCGCCCCGGTCTAAGAAGAAGCCCACAACAAACTTAACCGGGGTAGCCGGGGTAACCAAGAACCTCGTGAGCCATAGTCAAACCCACTAACTGCCAGAGGAGCTAACTAAACTCAGAAAGGCTATTCTGGTAATCCCTAAGCGCAGTTTAAGTCGCCATGAAAGACAATTCAATCAAAATATAGTCAGCTCCTTTCATAACTTTTTACGGCATGTATAACATATAAAAGGGCGTAAAAATAGCCACAATTTTTATAACGTCAAAACGCCGGTCATAACGCAGCCGCAAACGAGGGTTGCTGGAGATAAACGGGTCAGAGGCAGGATATTGAATCCTGCAAGGTCGGCAAGGGCATGTTATACCACTAGACCACAATAGTTTCTCTATTAAAATTCGAATTGATTTTCGATTATCTGTACCAAAAGATATCTGTTCGATTAAGTTTATAATTTCTTCAATCTTTTCGAACAAAATTCACGCATGTGAAGTGACATTGATATTATGAATTGCTCTTCCGTCATAGATACTCATAATTGCTCTAAAATCCTCTTTCCGTATCTCTATATCTTCTACATATTTGGTTGCCTGGAAAAGATCGCTATTTAGCGATAAGGCCGCCAAATTGTATACTACTGTGTCTGTTATTTTCTGTCTTTTTTTGTTTTATTTGTCCTTTTTCGTGGTGTACAATGAAAGTGTGTAAATAAAATAAATAAAAATAAATAAATTGCTTCTAAAAGACTATGTCAGATGGAGATTTCAAATTTAAAGATGATTATTACAAATATAGTCTAGGCTTGTCACAAAAAAATAACCTTTGAGTGCACGTGTGAAATGTGCACAAAGCAAATGGAAATGGTAGTTAATTTTTTTTATAAGATAATACATCTTTAGGAAAGTAATTAATTCCTTTATGTAAAATTTTAGTCTTCGGTCATTTTAGTCTGAGAAATGCGTTGGAAGATTGTACGAAAACCTTTGTTTTTGAACTGATATTTTGAACTAAATAAAAGTTCTTTTTTATACAGAAAACTTAAAGATATAATATCGTCTACACACAATTAAAGTTTCATGCGGAAATATAACTTATAAGAAATTTTACGCGGATAAAGTCGCCAGCAACTGCTAGTAAACAATAAATTCTCGAAGTTTCTTTTCAATCAGTCGAGTGCTCTAGAATGGGAAACTTTTCCACTTCACTAAGCTTTTCTTCGAGAAAGTTTACGCAGCTTATATAGGTACATTAGTACATTAAGTTGAGTTACTTTATCGATGACAGGTTAACAGCGCTCGACGGTTTCGTCCGATGGTAAGTGACAGGGCTTTTCTATGTAGTATGTAGTTAATGAAGCGGTGATACCCTAGTGTTCAGGGCGTCAGCCTCCTAATCAGAGGTTGGCGGTTCGAATCCGGGCACGCACCTCTAACTTTTCGGAGTTATGTGCGTTTAAAAAAAAAAAAAATATCACTTGCTTCAACGGTGAAGGAAAACATCGTGAGGAAACCTGCACGCCTGAGAGTTCGCCATAATGTTCTCAAAGGCGTGTGAAGTCTGCCAATCCGCACTGGCCAGCGTGGTGGACTATAACCAAACTCTTCTCATATTGACCCGTGCTCTGTAGTGAGCAGGTAATGGGTTGATCATGATGATGTAAATAATGAAATACTTCATCAACGTACTGGAACGTTTATCACTAAAATTACTTAAGTCATTTATTTTCATAACGGCTCATTTTAGACTAGTAGTAGTACTAGACTAGTAGTAGTAGTAGACAAAGGTAGTTTCTAAAGAGACGAAGCCATTCATATTAATGTCGTAACACCTGGTTTTAAAAACCGTATCCAAAACCGAATAGCTAAAATAATTAAAACAACTATAATAACTGTTTTTGTGTTGTTTTGTCTACGGTGAAACCTGAGCTACTTTGCAAGCTTAAAAATGGATTGAAGAAAAAAACTCGAACTGGCGTTTAAGTTTCACTCGAGGCTCCGGTCTTTTACATTAAAGTTCTTTGCTAAGTTTTCCTTCAAGAATATTAACGCGGCAATAATACGCATTACCTTATTTTCCTTTTCCGTGTAAACTCATTTTCCACGCCAGTCACCGTTACTTTCTTTTTGGGAATTATGTGAAACGTACCTGGAATGGAAAAACTTGATTAGATTCGAGTATAATTAGGAAATTCGAAATATAAATTAATAAAATTTAAGCGTCCGAAATTACTCTCTCTAATTAAACTCGTAATAATATTAGTATAATGTAGTATAATGACTTGTTGGAAAGCGTAACACAACATACACTTTTAAATTTTTATTTGTAATAAATATACAAATAATGATAAACTTTGGATTGCTTGAAATAATAAGTGCCACTTTTATAAGTAATTTTTATAGTACTAGTTTTTACCAGCGGTTTCGCTCGCGGTGAATCCATTAAATACGTATCAGATATTATAATAGAAATTAATCAAAATGATAACTATATTTCAACCAACCATTTTTTTATCTTTAGTAACTTTTGTTCAAAGTATCCTTTGTTACTTCTTATACTTCCAAGAATATGTGTACAAGTTTCATGACGATTGTTTAAGGTTATCGCGTGAAAGAGTAACAAACATCCCTACACTCACATAATATAATATTAGTAAGGATATTAAAACCATTAAAACTCTTATAATACTTTAACATATATAGTATGTATAGAGAGACTGGTTTAATTAGGGATGTTCTGCAGTATAGAAAAAACATTTTCCGTGTAAACAGATATTTTAATGAATTCAAAAGCGTATAGGATTGAAGAGGTTATAACAGAACTTGTATTTTGCATATTTCCGGCAAATAAATAGCCCAAGTAACTCTCTGGCCTAAATCATAAATTAGGAGCTTGGTTAAGAGTTGGTTTAAGTTAGTTTCAGTTAGTCGGTGCCCACCATTAAAAATAATTGTTACTATTGGTAGCTACATAAATACGGCAAAGGAATTGTGAAGACTAAACGGAGATAGAACAAGACGAAATAAGTTTGTTTTTTTTATCCACTACAAGTTAGCCTTTGACGGCAATCTCACCTGATGGTAAGTGATGATGCAGTCTAAGATTGTAGCGGGCTAACCTGTTAGGGGTATGGTAAAGCCATACTCCTAATTCGTTTCTACACGACATCGTGCCGGAACGCTAAATCGCTTGGCGACACGCCTTTGTCGGTAGGGTGCCACGGCCGCAGCCTCCCACCAGACCGGACTCGACCCGGGAATCGAACCCAGGGCCTCGAACTTTATAATGCAACAGCGCGCGCACTGCGCCACGGAGGTCGTCAAAGTGAGAGATGGATTGTGTGCAAGAGGATATGCGTGTAAAAGGTGTGGATAAAGACCTGTTATGAAACCACATAGCGTGGGATAAAGGCAAGAAAAAAAAATATTGTTGCAACCTAAACTATTTTCGCGTAGAAAAAGTACATGGATTAATTAAATAATATTCATAAGAAATACTTATATAATAATAATATCTGTTAAAGCTATTCCATACGCGCTTGACGTCTTGACGACCTCCGTGGCGCAGCGCGCACGCTTTCACATTATAAAGTTGGAGCTACTGGGTTCGATTCCTGACTCGATTCTGGTCTGGTGGGAAGCTTCGGCTGTGGCTAGTTCCACCCTACCGACAGAGACGTGTCGCAAAGCGATTGAGCGTTCCAGCACGATGTCGCGTAGAAACCAATTAGGAGTATGGGCTTACCATACCCCTAACAGGTTAGCCTGCTACCATCTTAGACTGCATCACTTACTATCAGGTGAGATTGCCGGCAAGGGCTAACTTGTAGTGCATAAAAAAAAGAGATCAACTACATTTACCTGACCTAAAATTGTTTGACTTGCTCAATGTAAAATTTTCTTAGTACGTCTGCACACTACAAGGGTTTTAGATATAAATCATATTTCGCTGACTAATATAGCTCACTTTATGATTTTCCTGTGGATAGGATCCTTTTTGCGTGACTACGTCCCACACCAAATAGCTCGTCTTTGTATAAATTATATTAACCCAGTTTCGAACAAAATATGAAGTTCTCAGTTAACGCAGTACCAATATTTGAGTCGCAATTCATTTCGTCCCCTTCGAAAGATCCGCAAACTTGATAACATTATGATGTTCGGTATTTATTATATCCAATGCCCATTTTCCGAGGACAGTATATTTTAGAATTAAATTACAGACGGCCTTTCCCAGCGGATGTGACGAACTAGAGTTTTCATTTTACCTATTTCCAGGAACTACTTACAAGAAATAGAAATAAAAATATAACAGCTCTAACAAAAAAAATCCGAACAAGAATTGATCCTTACTAAAGTTTATTTTACAATGCAGTACTGACTGCCTACCTACCCTACAAAGTGGTGATAGCCTAGTGGTTAGGTCGTCAGCCTCGATCAGCCTGGTCGGCGGTTCGAATCCGGGCACGCACCTACCTTTTCGGATTTATGTGCGTTTAAAAAAAAAAAAAAATATCACTTGATTCAACGGTAAAGGAAAACATCGTGAGGAAACCTGCACGCCTGAGAGTTCTTCATAATGTTTTCAAAGGCGTGTGAAATCTGCCAATCCGCACATGGCCAGCGTGGTGGACTATGGCCAAACCCTTCTCATCATCATCAGAGGAGACCCGTGCTCTGTAGTGAGCCGGTAATGGGTTGATCATGATGATGATACCGAGCACAAAATACTTCTATTTCCAACTTTATTTTATTATAATTATATATTGACATTGCAGTATTGCAGGAATAGCAATACAGATTTCAGCTCTGAATTGGTTCCGTAGTTCGAGCGTGTAGTAATGACAAACATACACACATATAAAATTAAGCTTTTATAATATTAGTACGATTTTTGTTGTCGGTTAGCCCGCTACCATCATAGACTTCATCATCACTTACCATTAGGTGAGATAGCCGCCAAGAGTTGACTTGAAGTCTATAAAATTAAAAATGTTTTACGGCGTGGTAAGTAAAAATCGTTTTAAAAATAACTTTTAATGGTTTTCCGTTAGAAATTGTTAAATTTATTCCGGTCCATTCCTATGTATATTTTGATATTAAAGGCTTTTACAAACAAGGTTTGTTTTTAGTAATTAATATTAAACAAATGCTGCTAAATTAGAAGTCAAAAATTGTCCAAGGCCCGGCCCTCGTTAATTGCCCGGTCGAACTACGTCGACGGAATTTTAAATCTACCTCTGTGGTACAGTTGGTTATAAATCAACCAAATTGGGTGTAAAAAGGGTTGGAGCCAATTCTTCATGACCCGAGCGATGTGAATTAAAAAAATCATGAATGGATGAATGAATGACAATATTTCACTTCGACTGAGCTTTCAAAATTATGTCCTTGCTTTGTTTCCTTGGATAATGAACCCTCTGGTACAGCAGTGGTGGCGGCAATTTAGAAATTTATAAATTTTGTTTTATAGTCTGGTCTGGTGCTTTGCCATGGCAAATTCCAAACCAAGAGACCGAGACTTTTACACCGATTAGGACGTGTCGAATAATTTTACAAGGTTAACCCGCTTCTATGTTAAACAGCATCATTTTATTTTAACGCTTACGATTGTCAAATCTTTGAATACCCACTAAAACTCAGCGATGCTTCTTCGCGTCGCCTGGTGGCTGGGTCACGGGAACACTTGCGTACTCGTCCGCTACCCAACCAGTTGTGTTGTGTTGTGTTGTTTTTTACATAACAACACATCTTCAATGAGTATACAACTGTCGTTGTCAAAAGATGCGTTATAAATTAATTCCCTGATTCTACATTATGTGCGGTCGGTACCACACGTCTTCTTCTTCCCCTCACTTCTATCAGCCGTCACCTCCCTACCCACACATTTTACACGCATGTCCTCTTTTACACAATCCGTCCATGGTCTTCCTCTACTCTTTTGCCCCTCCACATTTATTTGTAACATTATTTTGGTTACATTACTTTCTTCCCTCTACATTATATGACCATATCATGCTTGCCTAGCCTTGCGTTATAAATTATAGGCCGATATGAATGATCAATCTAATCCAAAATCTTCAGATTGCAGATTGAACTCAGTAACGCTGCCGCTTCCTATTCTTCCCTGTCGATAAGGATGGTACTAAATACAACCTGCTATCTGCAGTTTTTGGATTAGATTGATTATTAACATCGGGTGAAACACGAATAGTTACGAATAAGATTAGCACAGAGTTAGCTCGATATTAATTTTTAACCCGAGAAAGTAAACCCGAGAATTTTAGCACCCCTAATTTCAGTTTCAGACAAACTCGTAGGAAGTAGCTTGTTTGGTTTAATTAGCTCAGGTACGTCACGTAACCTAAGTCAAGGACATGTAGAAAAACCACTTTGGTCAATTATAAAGCCGTGATGCTGGTCCCAGCTCGCCCCGAGTTTCAACTCATAATCCTTCATCGCACAGTCCTTTGATCCCGTCATAATCACGAGGTCCACTTTTAGTAAAGGCAACTGTTTAGCAATCGTACAGTGGTAATCTATATGTAATTGACAACAGAGCTATTCTCAATCAAATAAGACCAATTATTGTTATTTTAGGAGCTTAATCTGTTAAATCACATAAATCTCTCATAACTTTATACGAAACTAAATTGACAGGTCGTAAAGTAGTACTGTGTTACAATTTTCTCTGTATAAAAGCACTATTATTAGATCTGATAATTTCGTTTAGTTTAGAGACACAATTGGTAACCATAAATACGAAAAACAATTTGAAAAACAAACAGTCAAAATAAATTATCGGAAGAGATAACTAACTATCAAAACGATCAAGACCGAAAACTTTTAAGACTTGCCTTTATTGATTTTATTCAACAGATCTTTACAGATATTTTTTTTTGTAATTCCAACCTTATACGATTATAGATCACCAGGCCTAAGGTTTTTAGTTTTTTGTATAGATACTTTCATTATCAACCCGTAGAAAATTTTACAAGTACCTACTAACCCGAAGAGCATGTTAAGTCGTCAGTTCCAGTTATTATCATTATAATGTACACGCAAAATATAATAGATAATAATTGTTGATATTGAAATACAGAGAGACATATAGCAGATAATAATTCTTGATATTGTAATATAGAGAGCGTATGAGAGGAGACTTCTGCAGTAGTACATTAAAAGGCTGGGGAGGGTAATGATTAGCACAAAACATTAACTGCCTTTATTTTGCTTAGCTGTATGTTTGTTAAGCAGCGGTAATATTTTATTGATAAGGGCGAGTTTGTAAACAAGTCTGCGAGCGTAACCGAGTTACGTTCATTATTTGATTTATTACACGGGACGGCATTCGTATCTTTTACTCGATTACACTTTGCAATAATAATTAGAGAAATGTAAACCATTTCTCTGATTATTATTAGAGAAATATAACAAAGTATGTTCGAGTTAAATTTTCTATTGTGTTTATATAAAATGTTTCTTAGAAAACAAGGTTTAGATAGATTAACTTTTTAAATACATATGAGTTAATGTGATACTGAATCGCTAATTTTTAGAACTGTATTACCAATTGAATTTTTAGTCATAACCAAAACGTTACTGGTCCACAGGATGCTGGTCGAGGTTGGGACGAGTCTCAGCATGAGGAGGTGTATTGGCCACTGTTCACCACGTTAAAGTGAGGATGGTAGACCGAATCACGCTAGAGAGACCTAACTGTCATATAAAGATGTCGCATTTCAAATCAAATATTTAATAGTTAACACACTGAAATAAATATGAAGATGTTGAGTATCAAAAATGCAAACCAGATTAAGACAAACCAGAAGACAAATCGCATAATTTACATCTGGCGACACCTCGTCGTCCGATGACGAATACAGGACGAACTAGAACTTAACAAGTTCAACAACAACAACAAGAATATTACCTGAACTAGTACAAATAGTTACTGATTCATTTACTTGAACGGATCAGGGTCAAGTAATCTAGCGTCGAGCAGTAATCGTTGATATCACCATCCCCCATGACGATAATCTAATGAAAGCAATAAATCAAAATACCAAGATCTGACTTACGAGATGACTGCCATGTAGAATGATAATTCAACGGTTATTGTATCGACAGTCGTTTTGGTCAATGGTCTAGCGAAAAACGTAGAAGATTATCTCAAAAGCGTTCGCTTAGCTATTGGATTAAGAGACGGGTACAGTAGGCTGTTTTAATGTTTAAGGTACCCACGAGACAGGATTACCTAGTGTGGGTACCATCGGAATATGTAAAACTGTAACTGTGTTTTTGGTGAAATAAATATTTTTATTTTTTTTTTGTTTTTAATTAAGAAGACGAGTAAGGTGAGAAGGTTCCTCGATCTGAGGCCCCAATCACTGGTCGCATGGGTCTTACCCCACAACATGTGAAATCATTATCAAATAATTTTTAAGAATGTTTTGTTTTAGTTAAAAGAGTGTGAAAATAATATTAATGAGATATCTCCCATTTTTATTAATGCAGTGATAGGGTAATGGATAAAAGCAAATCCATGCTGAATATATACGAGTATATATGAAAGTTCGTCTGTTTTTTCTTTATTCATTTATTCATTTGTTTCTTATATTTGCCACAACATCTTCGTTTATACTGATAAATATACAAAGACTGGTATAAATATAGCTTGTAGTGCAAATTATAGCTGGAGACAGATAAAAGATATGTTTTGTCCCGGAAAAGCACCCTGGAACTAATCAGATTGGGTTTAAACCTTTGTTATACACCGTTTAAAAGTTACACACAAAGATTGCATCCTGGTAAGTAATTTTCAGTACGGTACAATAACTCCCGCGGGATTTTCGTTAACCGAAACAAAGTCAAACGAAGTGTGTGGAAACAGCTAGTTATGTATTTTATAATACAACACAAGCGCGTGCTTTACGTTCCATATACATTGTTGGACCTTCTCCAAAAAGGTAATTAGCACTTTCGAGAGAACTCGTCGTTACCACAGCGTCTCACATCCATACTGTTTTAACATTCCGCTATTATAAACTTTAAAATAAGCACAGTGTTTTCCAGGCTAGCGGGCCGGAAAATAATTTGTTCACCCTTATCACGAGAGGTGAGATGAGATGCCTTTATGATTTTGACATACCTGCCACGAGTTTCGGATGTTGCGGTATTACAAGGATTATAAAATCACTGATAGTGTCACGTGTTTCATTTTCAACATGACAGATTGTCTTAGAAGCGTGTGTCCGATAGAGGGTTCCCCGAACAGACGCGTCGGCGGTAGCGGTCGCGGTTAGTCGTGGCACACGGAAACTCAAGACAAGGTTCAACCGTGACGTCAGCGGTAGCGTTCAAGTTAGCAGTCTCCTATGCGATCACTAGACGCACTAAGAGTCTAATATAGGTCTATACATAATATATACAATTTTATAACAAATTACCAAATGAAATCTCTGGGATGTCTCTCAATTAGTTCAAAGTTTATATGAAACGTAAGCTTGTAGAAAAGCCCTACTATAGTGTAAAGGATTATGTAAATAATAAACAAGCATGGGTATTTTTTTTTTCGGACTGTCTATTAGCTGTACTATCCCTTTTGGTTGCCAAAGCGTAACCGGGCTGTTTGGCGAGCTTCGGAAAGAAGCTCTGCCAGAAGAAACGCATGGGTATGAAATATTGATCTAGTAAACTCTTAACATAATTTTAAGTGGCATGTGAGATGGTGATAACAAAAAGAAAATTTACCTGGCTAAGTTTGTTGTTGGCTTCTTCTTAGACCGGGAAGTGTTTGGAACCCTTATAGCCTTAGTTTTAAGTTTACGAATGTAGTAATCACCATCAAATCACTACTATGTAAATTATTGACGCGTCCAAAAGTGCCTTTTTGAATAAAGATTATTTGAATTTAAATTTGATAGGTTTTTATTTAGCCTACTTTCACTTTCACACAACAAAGCTACCGAACGGACGTAATTGAACATATAAACATGATGATAGGGTAAAATAAATTTGTGTTTACTAGTTAGTGGTGGGGAGCGGAAGTCGGGCTGGTGACGTCACCAGCCAGCCTACCCGCCAGCCTCGCTCCGTATTATTCCGCTAATATGAATCGACGTGCCCCTGCAAACTAACCGCTACCGCCTCTGTTTGGGGAACGCCTTATCACTGGTCTAATAAATGTGATGCTTGGGTTATTCACCATTAACTGATTTTCGCCTTTGTTCCACAATTTTTTACTTCACGTCGAATAACAGATTATAAATCCTATTCGTCAGTGACAAATTATTTCTTTACATAAGTTATTGCAATATACTTATACTTACTTTCTTATATCATAAACGCGTCAGTTTGTATGTATGGAACGATGTTTGTTAGTCTTTCACGCAAAAACTACTGCACCAATTTGACTGAAATTTGGATTAAACATAGTTTATTCTCTGAAATCTTTGGTTCTTACGTTATTTTTGAAAAAAATAAAACGTGGACGAAGCGTAGGCAACAGCTGATAATTTATCAAAAAAACATATTTGGAAGGAAACAGCTGGTAATTTAATTAAAAAAAACACACTTGGAAGGATTTTTTTGATACTGTATCAAAACTCCTCTCTCAAAGGAAATAGGTTGTAAAGCTGTGCGTTACTATGAACGCACAATTATATCTCCATTCCTGATTTAATTACGTGGATAAACTCGCCCGCTGAATGATCCTGAGCTTTGTTATCAGACCCCTTTGGTCCTGATAAGACCATGTTCGAAGCCATTACTCATAACTGGCAACACGCAACATATATGTACGTGATCAAATCACGACGTTTAATACAATTGTAACATTATTCATACTAAGCTGATAGGTATCTCGTAAATCCCATTACCCCATATCTTGAGTTAATTAGTCTTGTTGGTTGATTACAGTTTCCAGTTTACACTGATTGTAGGACGATGTAAATGTTCAGATATTATGGTTTAATATTCATTTAGGATTAGCATAATACATATAGAGACAGTCTATCTTCTAGTTGGTCTAACGATTAGCATATTCAATAAAGGTACAAGAGGTGGGTAGTAGTGGCGATTATCGTAAGGGGTTGGGCTTTTCTGTTAAGAAAAGACAAGAACGGGCTCGGAGTTAGGAAGTTTGGTTGGATGTTTATTGTCACTAGCATAGGAAAATAGACGTTTCCACCTTATAGGGTAACCTTATAGGGTACCCTTGTTCATGCGCTCGACCGTACCAATTGAAAAAATTTCCTCCGAGCCAGTGTTAAACTCGGCAACCGTTGGTCCACCTTTCATCTTGGGAAGTCGTATATATAAAGCGCTTATGGATGAAAACTTCGATAGCAAGCTGCATGATTTACTAGTAGTGATCTCTAGTATGGTGATGTAGAAACCGCCACAATCTTCTAATAATACGGATCTGTACAATTATAGCCTTGTAATAACGTTATCATTCATTAAGCTAAAATAGCCTAGTGATTAAGACCCCCTAATAAGAGGTCGGGGGTTCCATCCCGAACACGCACCTTTAACTTATCAGAGTTATGTGCGTTTTTAAGCAATTAAAATATTACTTGCTTCAACGGTGAAGGAAACCATCGTGAGGAAACCTGCATGCCTGAAAGTTCTCCATAATGTTCTCTAAGGTATGTGAAGTCTGCCAATATGCACGAGGCCAGCGTGGTGGACTATGGCCAAACCCTTTTGTTGAGAGGAGATCCGTGCTCTGTAGTGAGCCGGCAATGGGTTAATCATGATGATGATGATGAAATTACTTTTTGCTGATATGGTGAGTTAGTAGTTCAGTAACTTATGTTCTCTAGATATTGTGTATCATACCGTTTTCGAGATGTGATTCGATTTACAAACACATTATGTGGCTCTTAAATGGGAACGTATTACTGTTTATTCTAAACACATCTGTATCTAGCACACTCGCAAACCCTCGCACTAGTTAAACTTCGGTAATCAATTGAACTTAACATGTCAATATTGATCTGTTTCAAATGAGCTTGGCTGTTATCACTGATATATCCACACTTGAAACACTTTGCCAAGATCCGTTTCATATTGGAACTCATAATAAGATAGGCGACAAATTAGAAGATAGGAGGGCATTGTTCGTTCGTCTTTGCTGTGAAATTAAATTAAATGAAAATACACTTTATTGTACACCACATAGTAAAAGAAATACAAGACAGCAAATAAACACACAGAAAAGAAAAGAGGTACAATAGTGTGTGTGTGCGTTGTCGTATTATAAAATTGGAGGTCCTGGGTTCGATTCCCGGCTCGAGTCTGGTCTGGTGGGAGGCTTCGGCCGTGGCTAGTTACCACCCTACCGACAAAGACGTGTCGCCAAGTGAATTAGCATTCCGGCACAATATCGCGTAGAAACCATTTAGAAGTGTGGTTTTTCCGTCAAATAGGTGTTTTTTTTTTATCCAACACAAGTTAGCCCTTGACGGCAACCTCACCTGATGGTAAGTGATTTTGCAGTCGAACATGGAAGCGGGCTATCCTGTTAGGGGAAGACCAATACTCGTGCCGGAACGCCAAATCGCTTGGTGACACGTCTTTGACGGTAGGGTAACCACTCCCACCAGACCAGTCTCGAGCCGAGATAGATTCTCCATTACACTTTATATTGCGACAGCACACGCGCTGCGCCACAGAGGTCGTCCTTTTGATATAAAAGTAAATAAAAGTTTTTAGCACGTTGTCCAACAAGCTATATTTTGTAGAATACCGAATTATATTCTATTTATTAAGTAATAAATTTAAATATCTAAGTGAAGCGGTGATAGCCTAGTGGTTAGGGCGTCCGCCTCCAATCAGAGGTCGGCGTTTCGAATCCGGGCACGCACCTCTAACTTTTCGGAGTTATGTACGTTTTTTTTTTTATTAAACAATTAAAATATCACTTGCTTCAACGGTGAAAGAAAACATGTGCGGAAACCTGCACGCCTGAGAGAAATGTTCTCGAAGCCGTGTAAAGTCTGCCAATCCGCACATGGCCAGCGTGGTGGACTATGGCCGAACCCTTCTCATATTGAGAGGAAACGCGTGCTCTGTAGTGAGCCGGCGATGGGTTGATCGTGATGATGATGATGACGATGATTAAATAATAACCTTCGTAAGCGAATCGAACACATAATTTAAATGTTATCTAATCAATGAAATCAGTTGAAAAATTTAGTTTTAGCATTTTTTATCAGATCAGTTTCGCTACATTATATTGATGCATTCCTGAAGTCGTTCCTTATAATTCCATTACCACTAAACACTTACTATATACTCAATACAGAGTTTAATACCGTAGCTGTTTATGCCTTTATCGTCCCCGTCGGATCCTACATTATTTACAAGAGGAAATTAAGCGAAGGCGTCGAATGATTATGTTCAAAGGAATCCCAGCTATCCTCGAACCTTGATAAATTATTTAGAGGCCTCCGCTTGAATAATAGCTACAAAATGGCTTGTTTAAATACACCGATGTAATTTATGGCGTTCGGTGTGACACGTCTGTGACGAACGAATGAACAAATTGAACTGTTAGGGAACGATCCTGAACAATATAGTGACACGAACATTTTTGTGCGTTTCTCTCAGTTCATCAATGGGGCTTAACTTTATAACAAATCTATCTTTATATCATCATCATCGTGATCAACCCATTAACGGCTCACTACAGAGCACGGGTCTCCTCTCAATATAAGAGGGGTTTGGCCATAGTCCACCACGCTGGCCATGTGCGGATTGGCAGACTTCACACGCCTTTGAGAACATTATGGAGAACTCTCAGGCGTGCAGGTTTCCTCACGATGTTTTCCTTCACCGTTGAAGCAAGTGATATTTTAATTATTTAAAAACACACATAACTCCGAAATGTTAGAGGTCCGTGCCTGGGTTCGAACCGCCGACCTCTGATTAGGAGGCTGACGCCCTAACCACTAGGCTATCACCGCTTCATCTTTATATATTCAAAGCTATTGTTTTCTACATCATTTATGATGAATAATATTTTTTATTTGAGAGAATATAAAATATTATTTTTCATTGAAATACTGTTAACCCTTTATATTGGCTCAAAACTGAAGTTTACTTCTTACGACAAAAAATAAAATTAATAAAATTAATTTACAAACGTGCTTTTTCAAATTTTTGATTTTCTATTTAAAACAAAAACTTAGTGCTCCTACTTTCCATAGCTATATAAGGATATAAACCTAAAACGTCGTCGATGCCACTGTAACGGCGTAGTTACGGCCCCATAATCCCAACCCCAAAAGACACAAATATTAAGCTGCTATCAAGGCTTTTCTGAATTAATTAATTATTAAATTTAACAACACCTTACAAAATTGTAATGGTGATTTTATTCAAATATAAGAATTTCAGTAACTCAACATATCAACATAACAATAATTTACTCATCCGGAATCAATAAAAAAGCGGCACGCTGATAGGATGATGACTGTGGACTATTATTACCCTATTTTATTGCCCCATAACACATTACTGCACATTATCTGTGATATTTATGGTCTCCGTAATCGTAGGAAAAAATACTATTACAAGATTTTCTGTGTTTTTTGTTTTGTAAAACTTTTTTTATTATTTTCCTGATAATAGTTAGTTATAAGTAAAATTCGGGTAAAGTGGGGAAGATTACTTTGATACCGGCAACATGAAATAAGAAATTAACCAAACTAAATACCTATTATCTGAAGAAGCAGTGATAGCCCAGTGGTTAGGGCGTCAGCCTCCTAATAAGAGGTCGGCGGTTCGAATCCGGGCACGCACCTCTAACTTTTCGGAATATGTGCGTTTTAAAAAAAAAAAATCACTTACTTCAACGGTGAAGGAAAACATCGTGAGTAAACCTGCACGCCTGAGAGTTTATAATGTTCTCAAAGGCGTGTGAAGTCTGCCAATCCGCACATGGCCAGCGTGGTGGACTATGGCCAAACCCTTCTCATAATGAGAGGAGACCCGTGCTCTGTAGTGAGCCGGTAATGGATTGATCACGACGATACCTATTAGTTCTGACTTTACAAACTTACATCTCGATAAAAAGTATGGTATGGATATTGCATGACTGTCGCATAAATTATTCTTCATTGACTCATAATGTAATAGTTCCACGAACATAAGCTCCTTAACATTCTAGCTATAAAACATCATCTGGTAGGAAAATACGACAGAACGCTTCCAAAAAAACGGGGATTTACATTGCCTCGACTTGATTTATCTTGCCCCATGTTAAAAAATGTTTAGGAAGAAAATAATCGAATTTTATTTTGAAGAGAATAAAAATTAAGTAATTCCGTGGTAATATTAATGCTGTAGGTATATTTAGCACTCTAATTCTGAATGCCTTACAGAGTCCACATACCGGTCACGAACTCCCATCTGTCTTAAAAAGTCCGTTTTGCTCAACTTCCCCCTCATTATATAATTAACTATAAAATTTAATTATTATTTTAAGATATCAATAACGCTAATATAACTTGTCTAATTGTAATTTGCACATAATGCCCTACCATTTGATACTCCACTTGGATATATTCCAAATTATTCGAATATTCATCACCCCCATGTCTAAAATGACTCATTTGGTCTGGTGATGGCTACAGGAAGTATTATTACTTCCTGTAGCCATCACCAAGAAACTATAGGTATTAAAAAAATAGAAAAAACAGCATACAAATCGGTTGACTCGTTTAAGAGCTATAGTGCAACAGACAGTTACAAACACAGAAACCGAAACATAACGGTCAAACTAATAACACCCCTCTTTTGTGTAGGTTGAAAATATAGAGAACACGGGTTAGTTGACTCTGACCCTCAGTTCTTTATGACCGACATAACCATGAACAAATAATGTTAGGTGCATTAATAGGTAAAATGGGTGTTACCCGTATAGTACCTTTTCAAGGTTAGATAGGGGGTATACGAAGGCTTGGCTTAAGGCGAATTTCCAGGTTGAAAAATTAGTACAGTGGCTTATAATGAGTACAGAGTCTCTGTTAAGGGCAGCAGGTAATAAAGTGCAAGAAGAAGATAAGTAACTAAAAGTACCGGGTTTGATTCCCGGCGCGAGTATAGCCTGCTGGAAGTCTTCGGACATCCTACTACAAGAACACACCGCTATGCAATTAAGCGTTTGTATAAGATGCCACGTATAAACCGATTTCCTAATCGGTTTATACGTGGAGCATGGGTTTAACCGGCAACGAATCGGTGTGACATCTGGTGCTACCGATATTCATGGGCTATGGAAATCACTTAACAGCTGGTGAGACCTTTGCTCGTTAGCCTGCGACGTAATTATAAAACCGATTTTGTGGTGTCGAAGCCACTATAACAGTACAAAGTAGGAGTTCAAAACTTTTGTAAACTTCCCAAGAGATATACGTACGTACATAGGTACTTCATGCTTTGCAATGATATTTCTAGTGTTTATTGAATATAAAACACTTATCTGAAAGCCTTATATAAACGCGAATTTCTCCTATTGATATATTTTTTAGTAGCCAAAACTTTCTGTAAGTTATATCTGTGTCTAACATAATATTCATGATATTGTCGAATGACAACAGTAACTCACTCGTCAAATTATTTCCCTTTTTTTTTTTTATTCACCACAAGTTTGCCCTTGACTGCATCTCACCTGATGGTAAGTGATGATGCAATCTAAGATGCTAGCGGGCTAACCTGTTAGGGGTATGGTAAACTCATACTCCTAATTGGTTTCTACACGACATCGTGCCGGAACGCTAAATCGCTTGGCGACACTTCTTTGTCGGTAGGGTGGTAACTAGCTACGGCCGAAGCCTCCCACCAGACCAGACTCGAACCGAGAATCGAACCCAGGACCTCCAACTTTTTAAAATGCAACAGCGCACGCGCTGCGCCACGGAGGTCGTCATAAAAATCCCATATTAATACAAATAGTACAAATTCATATCACATTTATTTTTCCAATTTGACCCCGAGTGATTTTTTTCCAATTTGAGTCGCGTAATCCTATTCAAGTAACCTCGGCTATAAAAAACCGGCGAACCTATGAAATTGAATTTTCGGCACAATTTATTTCGTATTGGCGGCAGATGATACGTAAATTCGGATATCGGAGATAAAGATATGTGTGCACTTAATACAGCTCCTTTATATTGTTATAAGAATGTGGCTCTTCTAATTCATTGTAACAAAATAGTTATATAGTTTTAGGTTCAATTTAAGGTTTATTTTAAGTGTTTAAAGTTACATTGTTTTAGTTGTTAATAATAATTGAATATATTTAATCATAATAAATACACAATCAATGTTAAAAAAAAAAAACAGGAATGTCTATACTATAATTCTATATTAGTCTGTGGAACAAGAGGATGGATGTTTATGATCTAAAATTATTTATTATTATATTTAAATTGACAACAAAATAAGTAGTAAACTAAAAATTAAAGTGGTATTTTATATAATTTGTTTGTAACAAAATACATTTCGAGATGCATGTTGGCTTTACTACCAATCGAAACTAATAACGAATGAGAGGATGGTTGTTTTAAAAGAGGCAGACGAGAAATATGTAGGTAAGTAATCTAGCTGACGCACATGACTTTATCTGTGTAGAATATTTAGCTTTCCTTAAAATTTTCTTACGATGCCTATTTACATATTCAGAAACAGAGCAAACAGTAGCTTCATAGAAAAATTTCATATTTTGATTTGATTTGATTGAAGTTACAACTCCCATTTCAACTCAGAAATGTGTATAAAATCTTCTCTGTATGGTTTTCTGTAGTATGCCCGTACCCTCAAATGAACTTATCTCGAAATTTATATTATATATTTAGGTGCAGAAGTGAAAATCAATTAAAAAAATAACAATTTATTTAACCTAAAAATAATAAAGTTCGAACCCAGACCACGTCGATATTTACACCTCGAGAGCTACCAACCGAATCCGCGCTCAAACTACGCTCCGCTTTATATAGGCAGTTATTAAAATAGACGAGGGTAGTCTAAGTATATAAATCAAAGAATATATTAATATATCACACTTTTTGTCCTCCATTGTAATTACCATTTTATCCCCATTATTTTTATATAATATAATCTATCTCCTTGCCAAATTTTATTACGATCCGCCGCCCAGCCGTTTAGTCGTGAAAAAGCAACAAACAAACAGTGTTACTTTTGCATCTATAACGTTGTGGTATCAGCGCGTTTAGCTTATTTTTATTTTATTTTTATTATTTTTGTACCAAATTTGCGATACCAAACACTTATATAAGAAGTTTACGAAGGAAAACTTACCTCTATAAGAGTTCTCTTCTATATAAGAGATTTTAGATGTGAGTAAGAAAATTTTATGAAGTGGAATAGGTATGTTTAAACTACATACCAAAATATACTTAGAAAAATTAGATTAGTTATGATATGGCATCATAACTAAAGGAAAATTTTACTCTTATTCAAAAATTATAATCAAAGGCATATAACCGGTGACGTCTTAAGGGGGACAGTACACATCACTTAGCTAGGAGGGTCGAAAACGGCCCTTGTAGAAAAATATATTGTCGTATCAAATGTCTTTGATATTTCTTTTATTTTTCCTATTCCAAACTAATAAAGGTTAATAAAAAATACATGAGAGTCAATATTGTCAGATACACTCAATATTTTCCTTCATATTTTTAGAACAAAAAAAAGAAATCAATGGAGCGCTATTTGTGCCTCAAAGGGGAAGGTCTCTGTGATAAGTCATCCAAAATCCAAAAGGGAAGAGACGTTTTGAGTTGACATTCAAAGAAAAAGTATCTCAATAGATTTTTCTTTCATCAGTAATGTGTCACAATCACTAGAAGACTAGACGTGTTTATTCTTATCCGAAGAACAGGGAAAGCAAAGGAGTATCTAAAGCACAAAGAGTCTGCAGACGTCATTCATTCGTTCTACCCCACTGATTCCACCCTTTGATTTTCCACTTTCTGCTAATCGCAAAATGAACCAAATATATAATTTAATATTTGTAATACTTTAATGATTAAACACGCTACGATACTTACAATATAAGACGATTATTGTTAGCTATGTCTGGCTTAATCAATGCATAATTTGCTTCATGGTGACCGAAATAGGATAGGTTTTATTAAACTTTCCCAAAATTAAAAAAAAAATACTTGACTTTTCGCGCTTGTGCAGTCAACATCTCCTGAGGATGATCCGGTGTCGGGTCGAAACGTGCGTAGAGGTTCTGGTGGAGGATTTTGTGTGGTATTATATTATACGAATCTCCCGGTTGTCGGCGGAATATAGCAAATTATACTTGCTGTTTATTGTTTATCATGGACTTCCGCAAAGTAACGCCTGCTTCTATTCATTAAAATAAAAAATTGCTACGTATGTATTGCTTCACGGCAAAATCGACGTCGACTAAAATCTTGATAGATGTAGCACGTATCAAAAATTTAGGATTCTTTATTGAAGCAAAATGTATTAAAAATGTGGTAAAACATTAAGTTCGGACTTTTGGAGTTTCGTGTAAGCATGCTCGGGGACGGCACGCTACACTCGTTTTGTCATGGACTCCGCATTGGCTCGAGAAAAGTAAGTGATTCTGAATAGGTACTACCCTTTACACGTAAAACCAGTCTGTACTAACCAGACAGACGTCTTAAATTAATATTTAAAGCAAAATATAATCATATAATAATAATCTATAGCTTTTTGTTCCATCAAAAAAGTGACTTATTTGGCGACCTCAGTGGCGCAGCGCACGCCTTGAGGTCCTGGGTTTGATTCACGGTTCGAGTCTGGTCTAGTGGGAAACTTCGGTCGTGGCTAGTTACCACCCTACCGACAAAGACATGTCGTCAAGCGATTTAGTGTTCCGACACGATGTCGCATAGAAACCAATTAGGAGTATGGGTACCATATCCCTAACAGGTTAGTCCGCTACCATCTTAGACTGCATCATCACTTACAATCAGGTGTGATTGCCGTCAAAGGCTAATTTGCAGTGGATAAAAAAAAACTTTCACTTGAAGTCATACTTGTAGTGATCCTCAGAACAAGAAAAACTTTGGAGCATCAAAAGAACAAAGCCTTCACCGGACAAAAAATATTTTACTTAAGAGTTTTACTGAACCTAATCTTTATAATTTCATGATTTTATTAAATAAAGATATAAACTTTTTTATAAATAAATATTATCTCTTAGTGTTTTTGTTCCAACAATAAAGTGAGACATCCACTAGAAGGTATGTTATGATCCCAAGAACAAGAAAAGCAATGGAGCATCTGAAGCACAAAGAACCTGCCGACGCCATTCGCCAGGTGTGCCCCGTTCCGCGCCGCTGACTCCACCCTTTGATTTTCCACTTTCTGCTAATCGCTACAAACAAACCTAACCGGGTAGATTCTATGTAACTGACACTGCATAAAAATGTTACTCATATTTGTATACTTGCTTATATTATGAATTCCAAAATGGATTACAGTGTAAGTGAATAGATACAGTGTAAACAATAAACAGCAAGTATAATTTGCTATATTCCGCCGACAACCGGGAGATTTGTATAATATAACACCACACAAAATCTTCCACTAGAACCTAGTGGAAGATTTATCGAGGTTCTAGTGGAAGATTTAGTGTGGTATTATATTATACAAATGTCCCGGTTGTCGGCGGAGTATAGCCAATTATACTTGCTGTTTATTGTTTATCATGGACTTCCTCAAAGTAACGCCTGCTTCTATTCATTAGATACAGTGTAACCCATTTGTAACAATTTTGCAAGTTAAAAATTTACATCACTTTAGTCCATCGAGAGCTTACAACTATAATTGTAAATTCTGCATATATTTTCTGAATAATTGTCTTGAATACCTTTATATGTACAAATTCAAATTCAAATAATCTTTATTCAAATAGTCCTTTAAAAGGCACTTTTGACGCGTCAATAGCTTACATAGTAGTGATTTGATGGTGATCACTACATCGTACACTTAAAACTAAAGCTATGAGGGTTCCATTGCACAAACCACAGGTAATTTTCTGTAGCACGATTATGGAGTTCATTTGAACAGCATTAATTATCATCAGCCTATTTACGTCCCACTGCTGGGCAAAGGTCTCTTTAGTTACGGAGAAAGGTTTTATGCATAAATCAGGGAAAGAATCAGTCCCTCAAGTAAAGTATACGCTCGATGACAGTTAAGAGTTTAGAGGATCTTAGAATATCTAGAGCTGCCAAACAAAACTAAAATATGCATAAGTTTATTAATAGCCTCTAACTTTTTGGAGATATGTGGGTTTGCCAAATTTACGAACATTACAGCAAATAACCTTTAATTAAAATTATTATTTTTGACAACCTCCGTGGCGCAGCGCACGCGCTGTCTCTTTATAAAGTTGGAGGTCCTGGGTTCGATTCCCGGCTCGAGTCTGGTCTGGTGGGAGGCTGCGGCCGTGGCTAGTTACCACCCTACCGACAAAGGCATGTCGCCAAACGATTTAGCGTTCCGGCACTGTGTCGCGTAGAAACCAATTAGGAGTATAGGTATTCCATACCCCTAACAGGTTACCCCGCTACCATCTTAGACTGCATCATGACTTACCATCAGGTAAGATTGCCGTCATTGCAACTGCTGCTTGGTGCGGTTTAATTTAACAATAAATACAACTTGCTGTAACGGTGAATCAAACATTAGAGGAGAGGAGACCCGTATCCTGTCAGTTAAAGGATTAATAATGTAGATGATTGTATACCTCTAACTTTTTGGAGATATGTGAATTGGCCAAATTTACGAGGATTACAGCAAATTAAGATGATAATTGTATCCCACGGACTTCGGCTAAGCAACTCCTGCTTGGTGCGGTTTAATTTAACAATTAATACAACTTGCTGTAAAAAAAACATTATGAGGAAACCAGCTTGAGAATTCTCTGTAATGTTTTCGAAGTCGTGTGCCAATCCGGATTAGGCGAGCGTGTTTTTTGTGATTACGGCCAAAGCCCTTTTGACGCTGAGAGGAGACCCGTATCCTGTAGCGGTCTGTTAATGGGTTAATAATGTGAATGATTGTATATTGCAGTACTTTATGCAAAACAACAACATTCATCATTCGTCATGATGGCCGGAGAGAAATCACTACAGGTGCCGCCAACTGTCATTGTTACACAAATTGATTTTCACTAATTATATTCGTTGTATATTTAATTTTTATGTGCTCGAATAATTGATTGATCTGATGATCATAATATGATGATAATGATATAATCATATTCATTCTGTAGCTACGCTACGCTACTACTTGACCTCGTCAAGTAAATATGCTGAAACTCCACAAAGGATAATGAGAGACGGCACATTTCCTTTTGTATAATACAACATATCAATCAATAATCAGTTCTGAAGGGGTCGCATCCGTTGCCTGTTATTAGATTTATCCCCATGCCTACTGGGTCAATGGCCGACTAGATGGCTTTTTTATCACTATTATAAAACTGATAGTTTTATCATCACCAACTCACTGTTTACATGGGTTAAGACGTCCCTCCTTTTTTTTTTTTATTCACCACAAATTAGCCCTTGACTTCATCTCACCTGATGGTAAGTGATGATGCGGTCTAAGATGGTAGCGGGCTAACTTGTTAGGGGTATTGTAAACTCATACTCCTAATTGGTTTCTACACGACATCGTGCCGGAACGCTAAATCGCTTGGCGACACGTCTTTGTCGGTAGGGTGGTAACCAGCCACGGCTGAAGCCTCCCACCAGACCAGACTCGAGCCGGGAATCGAACCCAGGACCTCCGACTTTAAAATGCAACAGCGCACGCGCTGCGCCACGTAGGTCGTCAAAACCCAGAGGGAGGTTTTAGATAGGAGGCCCTCTTCCTATCTAAAACCTCCCCCTGGGTTTTAAATCACTACATTACTCTAATGCGTCATCTATCATGCGATACATTAGACTGTATGATCATTTATCAACAGGTGAGATTGCCGTCAAAATAAAAAGTATGGGGGTCTATCAACAGTGTTGAGTATTTCGCCTAATAACACTTGAGCCACAGATTTGCTTGTCAAAGTCGTTGACAATGGTTATTTAGTTCGATGCCCGATAATATAATTCTCCAATCGTAGCTCGCTCCAGTACACCCTACTAATTGTGAGCCATCTTATGAGGCCCAATACACGTCACAGGCTTTACCAAATACCGTCTGTAGACACACACCGATATCTCGCTGTGTGTCAATTAAGTGCGAATGTTATCAGTGTCGTGAGGAAACCTGCACGCCTGAGAGTGTATAATATTCTTAAAGGCGTGTGAAGTCTGCCAATCCGCACATGGCCAGCGTGGTGGACTATGGCCAAACCCTTTTCATATTGAGAGGAGACCCATGCTCTGTAGTGAGCCGGCAATGGGTTGATCATGATGTTATCAGTAATTTGATAACGAAAGAAGAAGACATAGCATTATCCTTTATATATAATATAAATGTGAAAGTGTGGATGTTTGTTACTCAATCACGGATTTGGAAGAAATTTGGCATTCATGTAGCCTTTGAAATGAAAAAGAACACAGGCTTCCTTTTATCCCGATTCTTTTAGTAGTTCTCGAAGGAAAATTGAAAATTGTTTACGAGCTAAGCGGCGGTCAGATAGATTTGAAATTTACTATGCATGTCACCTATGCTATGGAAAAGGATATGGATTTCCTATACCGATCTGCCATACAGTAGATTAAAAATTGTTAACGAGCGAAGCTTTAGAACCAATTTTGAAGTTCACGCAGACGATATCACGGGCAGAAGCAAGTATTATATAATATAATTCTAAAACTGCTAAACAACGCTCAATAGCAAGGGAGTACCTATAACTACAATATATTTACGAGTATATAAAACCAATTTTTTTTTTATTTATTTATTTTATTTGCTAATAATTACCGTGATAAATAATTTTATGATCTCCCACTTTCCAAATTAGTGTAAACTGTATCTTGGGAAAATGGGAACTTTCCTTTATGATACAAACATAGTTGCTAGCATGTGTTGAGTATGTGCGTGCATGTGTGGGTTGTATGTGTATGTGTATGTGCGTGTGTGTGATTCTGTCTGCGAGTGTGCGTTTAAAAGCAATGAATAATTTATAAATGATTCCGATCTTTTAGAAATAGGTAGATCTGAAAGTAACTTATAAATAGAAGAGGATAATTTAGAAACTATTCTCTAAACTTCGGCAAGCTTCCCTCAAACAATGTGGGTGAGCGTCGGCACGAAACGTTTCCAAACTTTGGGAAGCTGAATTGAATTTTTAAACTCTTCCCATATACTTCGAATCTCGTGCTACATAATTTAAATGTATAAGTTACCTAAAAGAGATTCCGCGTTTAAACGCCATTGTTGGATATTGCAGTCTTCCGAGTTCCGGGTACACGACAATATTCTAAAGGTATTATTTTATTATTCATCGAATAGTGGGTAGTGTGTTTTAGAACGAAGTTCCTTATCGCGCGTTGTGAAAGGCGGCTAGACGGAAAAAATTCTTACGAAAAGTTGTCACGACACTTTTTGTTATTGTAAGCTGTGCGACGTCGCATGTTTCTCTGTCTGTCTCTCTCTCTCTTATAGAAAGCCAGATATTTTCATTTCTATTTTGCATTGAACAGTGTGGTGTCGCAACGATTATTTTTAACACGCTTTTATTAGCTTCACCTGTATGTATGTATGTTTGTTTGTTTGTTTGTTTGTTTGTTTGTTTGTTTGTTTGTTTGTAACCGACTCCTTTGAGCTCGATTTTGCCCTACTTTGAACGATCAGATTTGATTCAAACTTTGCACACCTGTCAAAGGTCGATGACAATGCAATAATCCGATCAAAATATCCGATTATCCAAATTAGATTCGCCAGGATTAATTAATTTCTTTCCGCATCCTTTGCATGCGAGTAAGAGAGACAGAGCTAGTGCGCGAACTACGCATGCGTGCAGTAGCGTGTTTTTTTAGTTTTTTAAACTATTATTATTGTTGACTGTATACAGGTTTTTTTGTAAATAATAAAAAATAATAATAATAATGAATCCTGACAGTGTTTCTGCACAAGTTCCGGATATTGCTGATGGAGTACAAAATTGAGCCTACTGATTAAGTTTATATAACATTATATTTGTTAATAATAAAAAAAAATATTATTATAACTTAAATTAAATAAAATTTTATTACAATTCCTTCACTAATTAATTGAAAGGAACTTCGTTCCATCCGGGTGTCCCTCTCAAGTTTTTATTTATCATCAAAAACGTCCAGGAATTGAAAAGCAAAATTACTTTTTAGGTAATAGGAGAGAGGAGAGGAGTAGGAGTAAGAGAGGATCCTTATATATACAAATAAATGAAATTGTAGTGTCTGTTTGTAATATTGAAATAACCGTTTTTTACTACATGCATATGAATATGTATACGGTACATACACCAAAATAACATTTTTTAAAATTTTTGTCTGTCTGTCTGTCTGTCTGTTTGTTCCGGCTAATCTCTGAAATGGCTGGACCGATTCTTACGGGACTTTTATTGGCAGGTATCCGATGTAATAAGGAGTAACTTAGGCTACTTTTATTTTAGAAAAATAAAGTAATGTTGCAGTGTCCATGTACTGCCCAGTACAGCGCGCAGCTCAGGCGCATGCCACCGCCTGTGCTATCACGTCTCGGGCGCCTCCCACTTCTCCCACCAATTGTTTTAGTTTAGTAATTATTTCAAGTAATACGGGTTAGTAATCTATTGCTTCGTGATTGAAAGACAAACAAACACACTAACTCAACGCAGACGAAGTCGCGGGCGTCAACTTGTTATATAATACAATGTGTTAATTTTTAAGTAAATCATGAAGACAGTGCCTTCTAAAAATATACTACTAACTACCCACAGACAAACTCAAAGAAATAGCTTACTAGCCACCTGTGTTGGTGCCACAAGTCACTTGGAAACTTAACTAAAGGAGACTGTTAATTTTTGGCTAAAAACAATTTTAGTTATTTTAAATCATAATTGTTAGCAATTTTCAGTACTGTAAATATAAACTGATAAACACATCATTAAATCAGTATTTTAGTTCGCTAATAATTTATTTCCGATGGTGATTTGATTACGTCACATTGCCAGGGTCGTACGTACATATTACTTCACATTGCCCCCCGTGGAGGATCTACCTCGGCGGACGCCGCTGCCGCTGCGGTCGAGTGCACAAGTGTTCCCGTGACCCAGCCACCAGGCGACGCGAAGGAGCATTGCTGGGTTTTAGTGGGCATTCTGGTCGCCAGTCTGGAGTCCGACATACCACGTCGGAAGCGGCACAGCCTTGCCTGCGTCGCTTCTGGAGGAGATGCATAAACGCATTTCGCAGAAAAATAAAGTTATCATATTAGAGAAATTATACCCAAGCTTGTTTATCACATCATCATCATCATCATGATCAACCCATTACCGGCTCACTACAGAGCACGGGTCTCCTCCCAATATGAGAAGGGTTTTGCCATAGTCCACCACGCTGGCCATGTAGGCCATTGGTAGACTTTACACCCCCTTGAGAACATTATGGAGAACCCTCAGGCGTGCACGTTTCCTCACCGTTGAAGCAAGTGATATTTTAATTACTTAAAAACGCATATAACTCCAAAAAGTTAGAGGTGCGTGCCCGGGTACGAACCCCCGACCTCTGATTAGGAGGCAGACGTCCTAACCACTAGGCTATCACAGCTTCGCACTATAATAGGACTCTTCTACAAGCTCACGTTTTTCGCTTACTTCGCGTTTAAAATATCATTTATTTCATTGACAAATCTCATTGAAATATCTCTAAATCCAGATAAATCAAGCAGTAGTACACAGGAATAAAACGAGGATGGCGCGACGATGTATCAACGTCACAGCATTATTATCCTTTTTGTAGCACGTAACAAATGAATTGTCGACGCATTCAGGCTCTGAAGGTCTGCATGCGCCATTCGTCGGTTCCGCTCCGTTCCGGACCGCTGAGCCTATCGCGCGATTATCCGTCCACTGAGCAAATTGTATGTCTGTCACCTCTGCTCGTAAACTCGTTATAGTTTTTCCACGTTTGCGTCAAATACTCGATCCCTGGCGAGTGGTTGTTGAGTTGCTACATAGCCAATGCTTGCAGTTTTCCGAAAAGTATAATACCACTATGACTCTGTAAATATTTGTTTCTGTCTCTTGTCTGTTTTTTTTTGTTTTTAGTGTATATTTGTTTTGTTTAGACTTATAATGTTATTATGTGTAATCATTTAATTATTGTTATTGGATATTGTCCGTTCTAATTAAATTAAAAGTAAATTAAATTAAATTAATTAAATTAAAATTAAATTAAATTAAATTGAGCAGTGATACAAAGGCAATCTCTCCATGACCCTGACGATCAGATGACTACTGACAACACACTCGTACCACCTACCACACAATCATACGCTACACACCGTCTTCGCCGGCGAAGATGAGGTCCCCGCTATCTTACGTCATCCGGACGTGGGCTCCATCCACGGCATTGGTGACGTACGGACCACTCACCGTCCGACCCCCCCGCTATCCCAAACGTCGCCTAAGCCGAGGTTCGGCCTCAAAGGAGGCGCCCTTAGGCAGTCGTTCCCTTAATTTCTTCGAGCAATAGGGCTCAAAATTTCTTCTGGCAGAGCTTCTTTCCAAAGCTCTCCAAACAGCCCGGTTACGCTGTGGCAACCAATAGGGTTTGTACAGCTAATAGACAGTCCGAAAAAAAAAAAAAGGCAATCAATCAAAAACTATCTACAAATAAAGCTTCTTAAAGCATTGTAAGTCTTAACTTACATTGTACACTTACATTGTAGTGGTTTGATGTTGATAACTAAATTCGTTATGTATTCATTAGGTAGGTAAACTAAAGCTATGAGAGTTCCTAAACCCTCATAGCTGTAGTTTTAATTTTGGCTATGAGGTTTTCAAACGCGCACTGATCAAGACCCACAACATAATTAGCAGGTTAAGTATAATTTTTGTTATCTCACAGTATTGCTTAAAACTATTATAGAACTATCTTGTAAGAGCAATATTTTATATCATTTATATAACCGGTTATATGCCGGTTTTCTACAAGCTCACACGTTGTTCAAGAGCAATCCCAGAAATGTCATTTCGAAATTGGCCATAAAATTGTATGCAATTACCTTTAATTGGCGTTACGCGCTTAAATATATTTTTATAGCAGTTTTAAATTGAACATTAATAGCTTAAGCGGTGAAGGAAACAACGTAAGTAAACCTGTGAGCAAACCAAAGATCAAAAAATCTATACGTCATACATAACCATAAGTTTTTCTCTACATTATAATCTATCTCTGTGCCACTTTTCGTCTAGAATCGCTCATTTGTGATTGAGTAAGAAATATCCATCCGTCAGAATTAGCATTTATAATAGCAGTAACATAAAATTAACCTCACATGCATTATAAAGTTGGAGGTCTTGGATTCGATTCCCGGCTCGAGTTTGGTCGAGGCTTCGGCCGTGGTTAGTTACCACCCTACCGACAAAGACGTGTCGCTAAGCGATTTAGCGTTCCGGCACGATATCGAAATCAATTAGGAGCGTGGGTTTACCATACTCCTAACAGGTTAGCCCGCCACCATCCTAGAAAGCATCATCACCGACCACCAGGTGATATAGGTACGGAGGCCATTTTTAGGTACAACGAACGCAAATAGTACACGCGAGCAGATCTAGTACGCTGTACCTAACATATTACGCTGAAATGTTGTACAAGATATGGAATAATGAAGTCAGTTCAATTGAGGTGGAAAATTGAAAGGGCCAAATCAGCAGTGCGGAATGGACGCACCTGGCGGGTGGGACTCTTTGCGTCTCAGATCATCGGTCGCTCCACCTACTAGATATGATTACCTTCCTACCTTTATATTGTTAAGCAAGGCGGACCTTTTCATTCTTATTTTTCGTATTTATACAAACAGATTAAATTGAACCCGTCTCATATAAATCAATACGTTGTTGCTGTAAAAGTATAATAGAATGTACTTTCATGATACTCCTAGGGTACTTCTTCGTATTTTTGGCATGTGAAAATAAAAAAGGCTAAAATGGCGCTACGAAATAATAATCTCCACTTCTTCTGTTATGTTCCACGGAATCTTCACTTTTGAGTTTGCTATTATTATATCATGATTTTTTTCCCTTAAATTGCTGGGACTGTTTTTTTTTATTATAACCATCTCAATAAAATTATAAAATTTGTTGTTAGTAATTCCAGCTACTTAGACTTCAAACCCTTATCAATTCAACACCGGCGAGACCGAATGTAACCATTGAAAGACTTTTTTTTTTAAATCTATTTGACTTGTAATAATATCATTAAGAATAATAAATTGCTGCATAAGAATAAGACATCCTCCGTGGCGCAGTGCATGCGCTGTCGCATGTTGGAGGTCCTGAGTTCGATTCCCGGCTCGAGTCTAGTCTGATGGGAGGTGTCGACCATGGCTATTTACAAATTGCAATTTAGCGTTCTGGCACGATGTCGTGTAGAAACCAATTAGGAGTGTGAGCTTACCATAACCCTTACACGTGAACCCGCTACCATCTTAGAATGATTTATCACCAGGTGAGATAGACGTAGTCCTAGCTTGTAGTGTACAATAAAAATAACTTAAGTTCTTACTAAAACAAAATTTTTGAAAAACTATATATATAGTTAACTAATATTAATCGTGATCAACCCATTGCCGGCTCACTACAGAGCACGGGTCTCCTCTCAATATGAGAAGGGTTTGGCCATAGTCCACCACGCTGTCCATGTGCGGATTGGCAGACTTCACACGCCTTTGAGAACATTATGGAGACCTTTCAGGCGTGCAGGTTTCCTCACGATGTTTTCCTTCACCGTTGAAGCAAGTGATATGTGAGTGAAAAACGCACATAACTCCGAAAAGTTAGAGGTGCGTGCCCGGATTCGAACCGCCGACCTCTGATTAGAGGCTGACGCCCTAACCACTGGGCTATCACCGCTTCTCGATCTTAATATTATATTAATCAAAACTGGTTAAAATAAGTATTATTATATTATACTTAATCAATCAGAAAGTACAAATGCACATAGAAATGAAATAACCGGGATCCTCATTAATTAAAATAAAGGAAGTATTTAAACTGAACGAATTCATTTAAGCTGTAGAAAGTATTTGAGGTGAGCTATTTATATTTTTCCCTATTAAATGGTCTTAATATTTATATCATGTGACATAAAGTGTTAACTATTGTTAAATAATGAATGGAAGCCGGCGTTACTTTGCGGAAGTCCATGATAAACAATAAACAGCAAGTATAATTTGCTATATTCCGCCGACAAAAGTAAAGTAGTTCCGCCGAAAGTAGACTTTACTTTATCTTTACTTTTCGCGCTTGTGAAGTCAACATCTCCTGAGGATGATCTGGTGTCGGGTCGAAACGTGCGTAGAGGTTAAAGTGGAAGATTTTGTGTGGTGTTATTTTATACAAATCTCCTGGTTGTCGGCGGAATATAGCAAATTATACTTGCTGTTTATTGTTTAACTATTGTTATTTAGGTATGTGACTACTATGTAAAATAATAAACAGAAAACCCGTCGCCAAACTTGCTAACCACTCAACCAACGAGGCAGTCTATTTAGCACATCACTACACTCAGACATATTCCCAATCTACCTTCAGCGACTTACCGTTACCGCTTCCCAATAAATCACGAAAAGCTTCCAACTCCATAAAATCCACTCTTACAATTCCATACGCACGCGAACCCACCTCCCAGTCGAAAGTCGAACCTTGAACTTTTTATAGCCAATTTTGCAATGACCTCGCGAAGTAACATAAAAACTCGAGGTAAAGGTAAGCAGATACTTACGTATTAAAAATGACTAATGACAACTTTTATAATGCTTGTAAAGTTTATATTGCTCTTGCGGTTATATAAAAAAAAATTCGGAATCGTCATAAAAATGTCCATTGAATACTACCAGCATATCTTGATACTTTGCAAGTCCGAGTCAAAACTATCTTTACTCAAATATATTCAATATTGGAAATATATTCATGCTGTGATAGCCCAGTGGTTAGGGCGTTTGAACCCGAGCACGCACTTCTAACTTTTCGGAGTTATGTGCGTTTTTCAGCAATTAAAATATGACTTGCTTCAACGGTGTAGGAAAACATCGTGAGGAAACCTTCACGCCTGAGAGTTCTTCATAATGTTCTCAAAGGCGTGTGAAGTCTGCCAATCCACACATGGCCAGTATGGTGGCCTATGGCCAAACTCTTCTTATACTGAGAAGAGACCCGTGCTCTGTAGTAATCCAGAAATCTAGAAATGGGTTGATCATGATGATGATGATTTGAAAATGCTAGTCAAATGGTTTATTAGTATCACTTAATGGTAAAACCAACCTAATCGGTACGTAAAATTGACCGGTTATTTGGATTATTTTCCAGTATGTTCTGAAGAAATACTATTTATTAATTACTGTTTGCCTAGTGGGCTACTGATGTAGCTAGTGAGCCTACCAGCAAAGACGTGTCACCAAGCGACTTAGCGTCCCAGTATGCCGCGAATAAGCCGATTTGCGGTATATGTTTAATATCAGTTATATTAAAAATACCACTAACAACTCAAACCACTAAAATTTTCGACTGCATCATCACTTACCAAGTGAGATTGCAGCCTAAGGTTAGCTTGTAAAAATGAAGGCGGAGATGGCCTAACGATTAATACTTCAGCCTCCTTTGGAGTTTAAGCTTCAGCACGCACGGCTAACTTTTTGAATTTATGGGTTTTTATGATTTAAGCAAGCAAATATTACTGTCTTTCTCACTGAATTTAACGATGAAACAACGTGAAGATACGTGCAAAAAAGTTCTACTATGAGTTGAACTATTCTCAAAGATTTGTTAATATTCCGCACTAGGCCAGTCTGGTGGACTGCGGAAGTTAACGAAAAAGCCCTGAGCTCTGTATTGTGCCGGTAATAAGTTGATAATGATGTTCACTTAAAAGCGTAAAAGCAGTGATAGCCTAGTGGTTAGGGCGTCAGCCTCCTAATCAGAGGTCGACGGTTCGAATCCGGGCACGCACCTCTAACTTTTCGGAGTTATGTGTGTTTTTAAAAAACATTAAAATATCACTTGCTTCGACGGTGAAGAAAAACATCGTGAGGAAACATGCACACCTGAGAGTTCTCCATAATGTTCTCAAAGGCGGGTGTCTGCCAATCTGCACATGGCCAGCGTGGTGGACTATGGCCGAACCCTTCTCATATTGAGAGGAGGCCTGTAGTGAGCCGGTAATGGGTTGATCATGATGATGACGTTCACTTTGTACGAAAGGATTAAATCAGAACATAATATGTTGGAGACAGAAGCTAGAATCTAAGCTAAGCTGTTAGTTCCGGGTCGGTCTGATGACGAAAGAGGTCGCCTAAAAATCAGCGCTGTAGGAAACAACAAATTGTTATTTCAGCATCACGTTAGACGACACTCTCCTGGGGAGAGCAAGACCGCACATATGATGTTTACTTAACAGGTAAGAAAAAAACATTGGTTAATTTAGGTATTATTATTTATTGTCAAATTCAAATTCAAATTCGTTTATTGCATGAAAGTGGTACATTCATATAAAGATCTTAAGATTAAAGGGTAGCCTAACACATTCTGCCTAATATATATATATATATATATATAAAAGGCGTGCACCAAAAATCTTACAACAAAAAAACAATAATGTCAATTTAAAATTAAAATAATATTGTTATAATTTGTTTAGTAAACTAGAAAGAAAATGTATTTATTTTCATATGGTGTTACACACAGTACATCTTGTTCTAATCAGAAATTTTATGTCCGTCTGTAACACCAACCAGAAAGGGTGTACAGCTCAGAATAAGCCGTGCCTTATACGAAAAACACGTCGCTGATTTTCAGCTGAGACCAGAGTGACGTCACAACAACAACAAAAAAGAAATAATAATAATTATAAGAAAAAGCAAAGAAAGTAACAAATTACAAATAATGGAAAACCGAAGGAAGCAGCAACATATATATTTATATATAAATTGCTCTAATAAGATAGCTCTTAATATAATTTTAAGTGGCATGTGAGATGGTGATAACAAAAAGAAAAATTGCCTGGCTAAGTTTGTTGTGGGTTTCTTCTTAGACCGGGGCGAGTTTGGAACCCTCATAGCTTTAGTTTTAAGTTTACGAATGTAGTTATCACCATAAAATCACTATTATTTAAATTATTGACGCGTCAAAAGCGCCTTTTAAAGGACTATTTGAATGAAGATTATTTGAATTTGAATTTTAATTCAATTTAAGAAATCATGTTATTTAGACATGTACATAATTTATTCACGTCCTCTCTAGCTGATCATTTAATTCAAATAATAAAGCTTTATTTCCCGAGTAAGTAGATTTATAATTGCTATTGTTATTGTTATAATATAACATGCTTAAGCTAAATTTACTATTATTACTGTTACATAAAACGTGTTTAAGCTACTAAGAACATCCATCCCTCTGTGACCCTATTTCTATTTTGTATAACAAAATTACCGTAACTTTCAAAAGACTTAGCAGAAAAGGACTGTAAGCAGAAAAATACTTTGTAAATTAAGTGCACGATTCCGTTTTATTGTTTGAAAGGATCCACTTCTCGGAGTGGGGGGGGGAGGCAGATTTTCTTAATTACTCGACCGTCTGGCTGGATTCAAATCAGGTTTTAAAGTTGAATTTTATAGAAACTGCCGACTCAGTTAAACACTTATTCACTTTTTTGGTAGTTCTTTGTTATATATATTTTATACACAACAAGTTGGTATGTAGTGGGCTTACCTGTCAATGGTGTGGTAAACCCATACTGATAGACATCGTGCCGGAACGCTAAATCACTGGTGACCACGGCCGAAGCCTCCCACCAGGCCAGACTCAAACCTGGAATTGAACCTAGGACCTCCAACTTTATAATACGACAGCGTACGCACTGCGCCGCGAAGGTAGTCAAATATATGAAAATTAAAGTAACTGAATAGAATAATATAACAAATGTATAATGTCGATTTTCGATTGAGAAACTAAATTCCGAATGTTCGGATGTTTCATTTCTTATAGCGACTTATAATTTTAGTACATCCATGGGTTTTTGGACCTATTTTTAAACAAATAATGCTGCTGATATTATATTCGATTCACTATATATATAGTTGACACTATATTCGTGTTGCAGAAAAGGGCTGTTCGTTGTTCAAATTGGATCCCAGAGAGTCATTAAGAGATAAATTTATAGATTATAAGATATTGATAGTGTATAGCCAATATATATATGAAAATTTAATGTATGCTCATAAAAATATTGATAAATTCAAGAAAAAAATGGACTGTAACGCACTGAACATCAAAAGTAAAAGTAAACTTGTAATACCGTTTAGTAGGCTGCACAAAATTAGTAACTCATTCAAACGAAATTGTATTTTATTTTATAATAAATTACCTATTGAAATCTTGGAGATGTCTATCAATAAGTTCAAAGTTTTTATAAAACGAAAGCTTGTAGAAAAATCATATTACGATATTAAGGATTATTTAAACGATAAAAAGCTCGGGTGTGAATTGCTCTATCTATAGGTACTATAATTTATTATTCATTATGTGAGATGTTGATAACGAAAAAAAAAACCGGCTAAGTTTGTTGTGGGCTGCTTCTTAGACCGGAGCGCGTTTGGAACCCTCATAGCTTTAGTTCTAAGTTTACGAATATAGTTATCACCATGAAATAACTACTATGTAAATTATTAACACCTCAAAAGTGCCTTTTTAAGGACTATTTGAATAAAGATTATTATGTTGAGAAAAGTTTTAATTTTCGCGCTTGTGAAGTCTACATCTCCTGAGGATGATCCGGTGTCGGGTCGAAACGTGCGTAGAGGTTCTAGTGGAAGATTTTGTGTGGTGTTATATTATACAAATCTCCCGGTTGTCGGCGGAATATAGCAAATTATACTTGCTGTTTATTGTTTACCCAGCAGTGGAATTTTGATAGGCTTATAACAAGGTTTTATGCTACCTCTTCTTTTATAATTTTTTTTAAAGCATATACCCACCACGCTGCTCCAATACCACGAAAATTATCACAATGTAATGTAATTTGACAGTAATTTGTCGGTTTCTTTAGCGAATTATGTAAAAATGGCCGTTTAAAAGGGGTAACGGTTTGGATGAGTTTTGATACTAAAATTAATAGGTATAATTTATCCTCGAATATACATTATACTTACGTGAAAATAAAATTTAATAACGTTTAGGTGATAGTAACATTTTACTGCCGCTCCTAAAATACTAATATAATTTAAGTACATACTTATGTCTGTAATGCGGGTGAAAACATTGTAAAAGCTGAATGTAGGAAAAATTAGGGGTGGTAAAGTTTCGAGCACCCCATTTTGAAATTATCTCGTATCTATAGCCAGTAGTCAGCGCTTTTACTTAGCGCTAATCTCCTATGAAAGTGAAAACCACAGTTTAGCAAATATATACCGCTGGGCGGTAGATCGAACGATGGTCAGTGGTTAGAGCAGTCTTGTAAGCGAATGGCTGGATTCCTAGCGGGACCAAATTGGGAATTTCATCATGATCAACCCATTGCCGGCTTACTACAGAGCACGGGTCTCCTCTCAATATGAGAAGGGTTTGGCCATAGTCCACCACGCTGGCCATGTGCGGATTGGCAGACTTCATACGCCTTTATGGAGAACTCTCAGGCGTGCAGGTTTACTCACGATGTTTTCCTTCACCGTTGAAGCAAGTGATATTTTTTTTTTTTTTAAACGCACATAATCAGAGATGCGTGCCCGGATTCGAACCGCCGACGTCTGATTAGGAGGCTGACGCCCTGACCACTAGGCTATCACCGCTTACTAGGCTATCACCGCTTACTAGGCTATCACCGCTTACTAGGCTATCACCGCTTGCTAGGCTATTGGGAATTTATTCTTTCAGAATTGTCTCTTGTACGGTTTGTATTAAAGACTATGGCCGTGACCGTAAGTGATTGTTTTATAAAATGTCGCGTCAATTGATTGGAGTTGTTTTTGATATAACGGCCATAACGTGAAAGATAAGCCCGCTACCAATTTAGGTTGCATTATCATTCATCATTTTCTCAGGGGGTAACATATTATAGTGCTCAAAAAAATAAAGTTATTTAGTGAAATTCGTGATTGAAAGTTACATTTAAGTGAGGATATTAATTTTAAATATATTGAACAGAACAAAACTCTTAAGCATGACTAGTTGTAAACCTCTTCAGCTCTATTTATTTATAGACTTTAAACGATACTTTTTTAATTAAATTAAATGAAAACTTGGGTTAGTGATTTTCCGATAATCGTCATGTAAATACAAATTATATAAAACTTAAGTTTTTTTTTTTGTTTTGACAACGTCCGTTTTTAACTACAAAACAACACGACGTCTGGACACGACTGTGCTAACTGCATGATAGTTAGACGGTGTAAACGTTTCATTCGAGTCCGGCTAAGCAGCTACTAAGTGAATTAAGCAATTATTTTAACTCTGTATTACTGCGCGCTGCGATGAAAACTGTTACGGCGGAATTTGATAGTTAAACCATTTTTTTATTATCTGTATTTAAAAAATGAAAGGTGACTTACACTTTTTTTTTCGGACTGTCTATTAGCTGTACAAACCCTATTGGTTGCCACAGCGTAACCGGGCTGTTTGCCGAGCTTCGGAAAGATGCTCTGCCAGAAAAAATTTTGAGCCCTAGGGCTCGAAGAAACTAAGGGAACGACTACCTAAGGGCGCCTTGTCCTTTGAGGCTGAACCTCGGCTTAGGCGACGTTTGGGATAACGGGGGGGTCGGACGGTAGCTGACTTAGACTCTAATCTATCTACACACCGCTTAAACCACTTGATAGATAAGTCTGAAGTTACGGATACTTATAGCTAACTATAAAATACCGTAGCCGTTCATTAAGAAAGGGTTTTTTTTATACACTACAAGTTAACCCTTGACGGCTATCTCACCTGGTGGTAAGTGATGATGCAATCTAGGATGGTAGCGGGCTAACCTATTGGTATGGGAAACCCACACTCCTAATTGGTTTCTACGCGACATCGTGCCGGAACGCTATATCGCTTTGCGACACGTCTTTGCCAGTCTCGAGCTGGGAATCGAACCTAGGACCTCCAACTTTATAATGCGACAGCACACGCACTGCGCCATGGAGGTATCAAAAAGGAGGTCGGGTTCTCAAAAATTAACCCGCCCTGCGATTTTATATAACATTTTCATAGCTGCGATAGAGCAATCGAGTTGCCTAGTTGAGCATAAAGAATAATGAATAGTGGAATGGTCTAGTGAAAACTTTTGTATGAAGGTACGCCCGGGCCGGACCACGCAATCCACTAATTTGCGCTGTCACGACAAAGCCTCGTGCTAAAGTAACAGACAAAATACGTAATTTAAAGGAAATTTTAACACAGGACTGCAGAGCACTGCTCGGATTTTTTCATTTGCCATGCACTAATCTGTTGAAATATTTAGAAGCAAAGCGGTGATAGTCTAGTGGTTAAGACTCCGGCCGCCATTTCGTGGGACTGAATTTGGTCAATACGAGTTATGTGCAATTTAATTGAACGACAGGGGAAAACATCGTATTAGAAAACCTGCATACTTGAAAGTTTGGACAATATCCCTGATCCCAATATCAATACACCTGAAGCGGTGATAGCCTAGGGAAGCGGTGATAGCCTAGTGGTTAGGGCGTCAGCCTCCTAATCAGAGGTCGGCGGTTCGAATCCGGGCACGCACCTCTAACTTTTCGGAGTTATGTGCGTTTTTAAAACAATTAAAATATCACTTGCTTCAACGGTGAATGAAAACATCGTGAGGAAACCTGCACGCCTGAGAGTTCTCCATAATGTTCTCAAAGGCGTGTGAAGTATGTCAATCCGCACGTGGCTAGCGTGGTGGACTATGGCCAAACCCTTCTCATATTGAGAGGAGACCCGCGCTCTGTAGTGAGCCGGTAATGGGTTGATAATGATGATGATGATGATACTCCTTTTTTGGCAGTCATTTAAAAATGAATATAAAAATATTTCTGACTTAATTAAATAATCAGAAACTTCTTTAAAGTCCATATAGATGCAGTAGGTAAGTATTACCTACTTTGATTTGTTACAGCGAACTTCATTGAAGGCGTGAAAATGGGGACGGAAGGGGGAAGAAAATTTGTACCCAAAGTTCGCTCACAAAAAAGCTCAAGCACTTTAATGACTAAAGTTTCTACCGTTTCCAGTTTTCGATCAATTCCATCCAGGTGGGCCTTTTTGACGCAGTGGTTGATATACGCCAGCGTTATGCCCCG
Organism: Lasiommata megera; assembly: GCA_928268935.1. Lineage (NCBI taxonomy): Eukaryota > Metazoa > Arthropoda > Insecta > Lepidoptera > Nymphalidae > Lasiommata > Lasiommata megera. The sequence continues at coordinate 919,682 of OV743321.1, forward strand.
GGTTCTGTTCTTACTCATATTATTCACATATAATTAATTATAACGTTTAAATATTGATTGTAAGCTTTCCCCTGTAGTAAGGAAACTAAGTAGAAAGACTTCATGTTGTTAAAATACTCTTAATAACTTTTCCATAAAATATCCCATTAACAATATTTTCCGTCAAGTGCTTGAACTCGAACTGCCATCATGTCATCTGTCAAAAATGACCGATGAGCATAGATCAGATACAAAAGTCAGGCAATCCTCATTGTTACCTTTCACGATGAACTTAACGCTAAGAATGATCTTTAAGATACTGCGCGATAATGCTACTCGTAAAATATTATAAATGCGAAAATATGTCTGTTTGGTTATATTATCCATTGTTTGTAAACTATGTTCTGCAGAATGACTGCACTGATATTGAGCAATTTCGATACAGAAATAGCTTGCATTTGAAAATGGACAGAGAACACTTTTACTCACGTTCTTTTATCCCGAAAAAAAAACGGGTATCATTCCCGCAGCATCAACAAAACCTTGTTAAAACACAACTTAATTTGAATAAAATCATTCAATAGTGAAAGTATTCTTGGCAATATTTTTCATACAGATAATGTTTTGATTCTACAATATACTTCTCACTGTCGTTTCGGCAACAGCTACTGGGTCTCTATTAATTTTAGAGATATCAATAAGGGCGTCGTTCGTGTGCTGATGTACCCTATTTTTGCACGAAATAAAAATTGATTCTATTATACAATACTGTTTAGCTTGAGAAAAATAAGATTCTGTCAACTTTGAAAAAAAACGGAAAATTTTATTTAAATACTATCTGCGCTTCGCCATTACACCCACAGTTCCCGTATTCGCGGGAATAAAGTTATGAAATATAGCCTATATTCCTTGCTGGTTACCTTTAAATAAGTTAAATATATTTTTATTATGGTTTTAGTGGTTTACACGTGAGTGCACTAATGTACCAACTATATATTATACATATCATGGAAACGTAAAAAGACTTGTTATGTATTCGTAAATTACTGTTTTAACTCAGATATGAGAGAGGTTTGTACACACATCAATAGATTTATGTTTTTGTTTCTTACTAACACACTAACTAACTAGTTTCTAACCTAGTTGGTCGAAATAAAATATTTTTATTTATTTATTTTATTTATCAAATTGTAGCTAAATAGTTACTGCGGATATCAGCAAAAGTATATCGAATAAGACAACTGGTCAAATTGATCGATAAATAAATCATGAGAAAGTAATTCAAAAAGATATCTAACCGTAATTTGGTTCTCATTATAATACAAGTATTATACTGTATCTCCACCCATGTTCACTCTTGCACCATTTTAGTCGGAACGCTGGTATAGGTTATAAAACAAAGTGTTTTGAATAGCAATCGATTAAGCTAAAACGGTCTACATTTTATGACTTCATATTTTATTCAGCGATCTAAGTACCTCAGCATCCAAATAACTTTCGTGTAGTCATATCTACAAAGTCAATATTGACTGTTTTTTTTTATCCACTACAAGTTAGCCCTTGACGGCAATCTCACCTGATGGTAAGTGATGATGCAGTCTAAGATGGTAGCGGGCTAACCTGTTAGGGGTATGGTAAAGCCATACTCCTAATTGGTTTCTACACGACATCGTGCCGGAACGCTAAATCGCTTGGCGACACGCCTTTGTCGGTAGGGTGGTAACTAGCCACGGCCGCAGCCTCCCACCAGACCAGACTCGAGCCGGGAATCGAACCCAGGACCTCCAACTTTATAATGCATCAGCGCGCGCGCTGCGCCACGGAGGTCGTCTAAACTGTATAACCTTAGAATCTACATGTAATATGTAGGTACCTTAGCTTAGTTCTTTGTGGAACATCCTGAACAAATTTGGCTACAGTTTTGAATTACATAAGTTCATATCTCCTTTGGACAGGTTCCTAGATATTTTGAAATGGCATGTTTTTAATTTTCCGAAAATAGAATGCAAAATATAATCTAAACGATATTTTTTTAAAGTGATTGTTCCTTTTTCTCTGGGAAATAAAAATAAAATAATTCAATTTTTTTTAAATCTTTTGAGATCTTTTAAAGAGGTAAAGTGTTTCTGGTGCAAAACAGCCTTAACTTACCAAAGACTTGACTCGACCAATAATATAAAAATAGAATGTAATATAGAAAGTGTTTGTATTCTCATTACCTATAAAGTGATATTGCTAATTTGTCTGTGGGTAAATGAACGAAGTGGGAGTAGAACTTTGATCTTTCTTCACTAGAGATTCAACGAGGTTCTTCATTACTTTTTTTTTTATCCACTACAAGTTAGCCCTTGACGGCAATCTCACCTGATGGTAAGTGATGATGCAGTCAAGATGGTAGCTGGCTAACCTGTTAGGGGTATGGAAAACCCATACTCCTAATTGGTTTCTACACGTCATCGTGCCGCGACACGTCTTTGTCGGTAGGTTGGTAACTAGCCAAGGCCGCAGCCTCCAACCAGACCAGACTCGTGCCGGGAATCGAACCCAGGACCTCCAACTATATAAAGAGACAACGCGCGCACTGCGCCACGGAGGTCGTCAAAATATTCCTACCATCGAATTGGCAACAACTTATTATATGAATTCTTTTTTATATTTCTTTTAAAAACGAAATAGTTAAGTACCTGCGATAGGCTAACAATATATAATTTAGAACAAATGTTTTACGGCGGTGCAAAGAGAGTTCGATATCAGAGTAAAAACAAATGTATAACCACTATCACAAATTATACGTATAGAAAAGCAATATAATATCGCAAAGAGTAATATCGAATGCACTCTACGATATTATTTACAATATCCTCCATACTTGGCTCCATACTTCCCCAGAGCATTTTATTCCTCGGTCAAATATTATTTTGTAAAGCAAACAGCCACTTGTTTGGACAAGATGTCGGCATTGCTTTTACAGACACTTTCATGTTACCGCGATATTATTTTTCACATAAAAGCTACCTTTCCATATGAAATTGGTTAATCTTAATACATCAATCTTATTATGGAAACAGGCGTCACATTGTGGAATGCCAATATTCACACAAACTATAAGGAGGAATTTTTAACAAAAAAAAAGCGAAATTTATGCGTTCCAAATTATTTTAGTCCACTTACTAAGCAGAGGTCGGAGGTTCGATCCCGTTCGCACCTCTAATTTTTCAGAGTTATGTGAGTTTTAAGCAATTAAAATATCACTTGCTTCAACGGTGAAGGAAAACATCGTGAGGAAACCTGCACGCCTGAGATTTCTTCGAATGGTTCTCAAAGGCGTGTGAAGTCTGCCAATCCGCACATGGCCAGCGTGGTGGACTATGCCTAAACCCTATGGCAATGGGTTGATCATGATGATTTCATAATGATGAAATTATTTTATTCAATTGATATGCTCCACACAATTGTACGAAACTATGATTCATGCAATTGTATGTTGTGAAATCAACATCTTCTAAGAATGCTTCAATGTCAGAACAAAACGCAAAACGTGCGTTGAGAGCAAATTTTCGCTGATCTGTGCGGTGTTACGTATAAAAATTTAATTACGAGTATAAGTTGCAACTTAAATTTTTGTTTTTCAAAATTCAAAAATTCAAAATAATCTTTATTCAAATAGTCCTTAAAAAGGCACTTTTGACGCGTCAATAATTTACATAGTAGTTATTTCATGGTGATAACTATATTCGTAAACTTAAAACTAAAGCTATGAGGGTTCCAAACGCGCCCCGGTCTAAGAAGGTCTTATGTATCTGAATATTATAATATCTTATATCAATTACTTTCGGTAACTTCAGATGAAATTATTAATTGCATGTGGTAATTTAAATCTAAAATTTCCAACATTGAACAAATTGGCTCACGTGCGGAGGGTTTACGTAACTATGTTCTATGGTAATATAATATGTTAAATTACCTGTAACCGCGGCTTTTCAGGCGCGTTACCGTTTTAACCTAATCTAAATATATATTATGTAAAAGCGGAATACCATCCCACTGGCTCACAAACCGCCCTTGTTCCGAATTCACAAGAATTTAGGAGGCATTCACGAAGATTATACAAGACATCTTGTATCAACTAAGAACCAATTTACGAAAATCCATCATAAGGGTTTTTTTATATAGTACAAGTTAGCCCTTGACGGCTATCTCACCTGGTGGTAAGTGATGATGCTGTCTAGGATGGTAGCGGGCTAACCTGTGGTGTGGTGTTAACCCACACCGATGATTAGTTTCTACCCGACATCGTGCCGGAACACTAAATCGCTCGGCGACACGTCGCTGTCGGTAGGGTGGTAACTACTACTACTAGCCGCAACAGCCACGACTCGAGCCGGGAATCGAACTCAGAACCTCCAACTTTATAATGCGACAGCGCGCGCACTGCGCCAGGGTCTAAAAGGACGTCTGGAAGTTCTACGTTTTGAAGAAATCGGCATATAGATTTATAACACCAGCTTAGTGCATGTTATAGTGCAATAAAAAACTCTTTACATAGACATTATTTCTTTCGAGCATACCATTCATGAGTATACCGTATTCCACTATAACAGTTCATGAGATACAGCCCACTGACAGACAGACAGCCAGCGGAGGTTTAGTAATCGGATCTCTTTAACGCCCATTACCCCTATAAACAAAATAACTCTGAAAGACGTGTTTTCTGCGTTTATATCGTAATACATGTATCTATAAATAAGTAGATACTTCGAACATAAAGCAATATTAAAAAAAATAGCCTTTTAAACATTTTTCATGTCAACCCATTGCTCTGTTTGGCATTATCTATATAAGGATGATACATCCTAACTGCTTCAGCATTCACAATCATCATCATCATGATCATGATCAACCCATTACCGGCTCACTACAGAGCACGGGTCTCCTCTTAATATGAGAAGGGTTTGGGCATAGTCCACCACGCTGGCCATGTGTGGATTGGCAGACTTCACACGCCTTTGAGAACATTATGGAGAACTCTCAGGCGTACAGGTTTCCTCACGATGTTTTCCTTCACCGTTTAAGCAAGTGATATTTAAATTTTTGAAAACGCACATAACTCCGAAAAGTTAGAGGCGCGTGCCCGGATTCGAACCTCCGACCTCTGATTAGGAGGCTGACACCCTAACCACTACGCTATCACCGCTTCAATACGCTATCACCGCTTCGCATTCACAATATTAGGATAGAATAGATATTTTTCCAAGCGATCCTGGAATCGCCTAAACCTAAATTTCTACCGCAGAAATATATCAGCTGCTGATTTAATTATCGGGTTCAATAGGACAGCGGTGGGATGGAATTTTAGTAACAAATAATTTAAACTTCGGTCCGTTAGAGGTTTCAGTCGGAGTTAAGGACTTGATTAAAATCTGATAACTCCACAGTAATTATGGAGAGAAGGAAATTGGGATATTGCGGTTTGCCTATTGGTTTTGTATTGCTTTGTTTATTTATGTTGCGGCGGCCGAAAATTGAGAACACGTTCTAATGGAAAGCGTCTAGGCTGTACATATATATTATTTACTAGGCATAGCTGACAGAAGTAAATGTGGCTATATTATATAAATACAATATATACTCATATAGCCGGATTAACTTCTTTTATTATAATATAATTATATTATAACATTTTGTTAAAACGAATAACTACGAAACCTTACTTTTACTCTAACGACCTATAAATAAATTAATAATATGATTATAATGTTTTTTTTTTATTCACTACAAGTTAGCCCTTGACGGTTACCTCACCTGGTGGTAAGTGATAATGCTGTCTAGGATGGTAGCGGACTAACCTGTTAGGGGTATGGTAAACCCACGCTCCTAATTGGTTTCTACGCGACATCGTGTCGGAACATAAAAACGTTTGCCGACACGTCTTTGTCAGTAGGTAACTAGCCACGGCCAAAGCCTACCACCAGACCAGACTTGAGCCGGGAATCAAACCCAGGACCTCCAACTTTATAATGAGACAGCGCACTTACTGCGCCACGGAGGTCGTCAAAGGAGGTATAGGTTTAACTGATCACGTTATATATTCTGCCCTCCTTTTTCATATTAATCTCAATAATTTCAATTCTCAAACCCTTCCGTGCGCTCAATATGCTTCAAAAGGGATACAAATTTGTCTTTGTACCTATTAATATTATACTAGCTGTCGTCCAGTAGTCAGAATTCTATCAATATAACATTATATTCTATATTTATGTTATTCGTGTAATTTATTTTATGTATAAGTATGTAGTTGTTGATATTTAGGGAGATATTTATTATTGCACCACCTCGCCTGAGTTCTTCATATTTTTCTAATCTTAAGGTTAGAAGAGATCGCTTTAAGACCGCCATTTCGTATTATACTTCTTTCTTTGGAGAGAATGAGCTAACACAACTTTGATCGGAATTGGGAAAAAAGAAATTCAATAAAATCAAAAGATATAAAAAAGAAATCTGTATCACTTTTATTGATTTTTTATCGCTACACACTGTTTTATTAGCAGCAAACTAACAGAAATAGCTTGCTTGGGTAAAGTCTTATTCTTTCTTTTTTTTGACGACTAAACAAGGCCAATCCAACGCGACAACCTATTTGTCTATAACTTGGGGCTCCTACATATTTACTCATTTCGGACTTGATCACATGGAGATATTCGATAACCCCGAATTGTGTTTATATTTGGTTGTATTAGGGCCTAAATATGAGGTCATTTTGGGGCCAGAAAAATCATCTCAGTGTTAGGAGACTTTCGGCTTAAGACACAGGGTTTTATGCGAAAAGATGCCTATAGACAGCCATTCGAGTTGGATAGGGCGACTTATTTCGAATCTCCAATTCTTATATTCCTATTAGGACAGTCATATTATAAGGAGTATTATTATTGGACCATCTTCATTATCGGAGAATTCCACTGCCGGTATTTAATTAAGGGCGGTAATACCGTGAACTTACGTCGGTATTAAATTGATCTCTTTTTACTGCGTCGGCAATAAAGTGTGAGATGTGGGCGCATACTTGCCGCGAGTGGATTAAATTATCATACTTACCTCTGCCTTTTGCGTAAAAAGACTTTTATGCGTGCCATATAAAATGTATCATTTATGATCCCTCTCTTATTTAGACTCTCGTTATCACAATATTTTTAGGCTCTGTGGGTTTTTATATGGAATCTTTTATTAGCATTCATCGTTATTACCATTTGCCGTCCACTACTGGACATAGGTTTTAGGTCCAATGTCCACAGCATTGGGCCACTTGTTTGCATTGGCTTACTGCGATTCGTTTTTTTTGTTATGAGATAGGTTTGCGCTTGACGACAATCAGTACCAGAAAGCACTTTGGGGAGTAGTAATTTATTTGATCATCATAAGCGTCTTAGACTCAAACGTGCTCTCATAAGGAAAAGGAGATTAAGAACACAAGGCACTGCTGTTCAAATAAAAAGCGAGACTGACAGCTTAACGCCTGGTATTGACAATTTCTTGACATAAAACCCTAGACCTAACCATTTTTGGGCCAACCCGGGAAACCAGTTTGGCCCGTATTAAGTAAATACCTATTTAACAAGGTGCCAATCTAGGGGTGTGCCAAAAGGTTTTTTATGTGCCTCACTTTTCACGCAGAGAAGGCACCCTGAATACGTAACGTGGAATCCGGCTGAAAACTTTTACACACGCTCCTTAAAGATAACTTTTACTTCGAAATATTATCTATTCTTTGGCCCAGTTCGTTCCCCTTTGTCGGAAACGTATAAGACTCCCGTTTCGTATTAAAGTGTGATGCATGTGCCTAGTTATAGTTTGAGCCTCAAAGAGATCTTTATAGTCCAATTTATATGGAACCATAAAGTTATCTTTATCTATTACTATTATGTATCACGAGACCGTATCCGTTCTTTTTTCCTAATGGTAATACAACGTTTCCAATCCTTCGAAAATTAGTTTGAAAATTAGTTGTTACCAGAAGCGCAAAGATACTTAAGCCCTCTTTTACTATGAGATACGAGGCGTGCGTGTGGTATGTGTGTGTGTTTGTGTGTGCGTGTGTGTGCGTGCGTGTGGGGTGTGTGTGTGCGTGGATATGTATGCTGAATTAAAAAGACAAAGTAGCAAGCGACTGAACATATACACAATCATAAATAATTATAAAAAGGTAAGCCAAGTTAATGCAAAAAGTAAAATATCGTGTCTGTACAGTCTGTACAAGATATTTTTATTGCTTAGGTTGTCAACTGCGGCGCTGCTCAAGTCAGCATTTTACTTAGTATATAAGTTTCCTACTTATTATCAATGCGTGCATTAAATTAATATTTTTTTGACAACCTCTATGGCGCAACGTGTGCGCTGTCGCATTATAATGTTGGAGGTCCTGGGTTCGATTCACAGCTCGAGTCTGGTCTGGTGGGAGGTTTCGGCCGTGACTAGTTACCACCCTACCAAAAAAGACATGTCGCCAAGCTATTTAGCGTTCTGGCACGACGTCGCGTAGAAACCAATTAGGAGTATGGGTTTATCATACGCATTATCACTTACCATCAGGTGAGATTGCCGTCAAAGGCATCAAGTGTTTATGTGTTGATAATGGGCGAATTGAACGTGGAATCCAGTTGGCTGCCGATTTTCGAAGAGAAAACATTGTATGTAAAACCTATTTAAATATTGTTAAAACTATTTATTTGTAATTACGTTACTTTATTAAAATTAAGCTGTTCAAATAAAAAATACTTGTAAGCTTGAGTTTGTGATTATTTATGTACCTCTCAGATCAACTCTTCTGGCTTGATAGTGTTAAGTATTTAACAAGCAAAGCCGATGCCTCCTGTAAGACAGCGGTTCTGCACTTGTTTTTAAAATATAATCCCTTCACCCTTCGACAGATACAATACAGGGTATTCAATTTTATTGGTATTTTTCGAGGGATTCAAGACGAACTGCGCACGAAAACGCCACCGACTACCAGCTATATTAGTTTAAAATAAGTTTCGTCTAAACTCCACCACGCCACACAGACTGCCTCAATCCCTAATACTAATATAATATAAGGCACATCAAAAGCCGTCACTAATTAAACAACTTCTGTCGCAGACTGTACCTAATTGCCGAACTTCCAACATCAATTCCAATTATTTTAACGACGTTACATTCGAATTACAACTGTAATCGATTGCGTGTTGTGGAACGATGACGCCGATATTGTTTACCTCGGCTCGAGTATCGGATTCGTTATCAAATTCTCGGAGTCACGCAGCGGCCGGTACAGAGATCTATGCTCGGAGTATTTGTCTATCGGTTTTATGACCAGATGCAAGAGGAAGCAGGGTTTATTGAATCGGATAACTAAGAGACGTCGTTCCAAGGTGCTAGAATCACGACCCTACAGGAGAGTCAAGGTGTGGACTCCTAAGTCCAAGTTATGATGACCTCCGTGGCGCAGCGCGTGCTCTGTTACAATTTAAAGTTGCAGATCCTGGGTTCGATTCCCGGATCGAGTCTGGTCTGGTGGGAGGCTTCGGCCGTGGCTAGTTACCATACTACCGACAAAGAAGTGACGCCTAGCGATTTAGCGTTCAGGCACGATGTCGTGTAGAAACCAATTAGGAGTGTGGGTTTCTTCGTCGTAACACTCTTTGCAGAGCGGTCGTGGTCATCACGAATCGATGTCTTTGAGGCCAGATGTTATGCGCCTATGGGTTGACCATGCCCCGAACAGATTAGCCCGCTACCATCCTAGACTGCTTCATCACTTACCATCAGGTGAGATTGCCGTCAAGGGCTAACTTGTAGTGGATAAAAAAAAAAAGTCCATCTACTTGGACTGTGGAACCTCACAAGGATAAAAATTTCAAAATATAGTTTTCCAATTGATTCATGTATCGACTACTCGGTCCTAGGTCTGCGGAGCTCTTTGTGCTCAACAAAGGCAAATATGTTTAATCATGCTATATTGGATACTTATTCGATTTCGCCTAGTGGTACGTGATAATGCAGTCTGAGGTGGTAGCAAGCGAACCTGTTTAAATTAATGCAGTTATATTGAACTCATGCCGTAATCAGTTTCTACGCGGCATCGTACCGGAAAGCTTAATCGCTTGCAAGAAATCTTCTTGGGCAAGGTGATAACGGCCATGACCGAAATGTTCTACCCATGACTTCCCACTCTTGAAGAATCCCAAACCACCATCACCACCCAAAAGTACAGGGAGAGAAGTTTCGCTTCATAAAGATAAAGGTTTTTTTTTTTATTCACCACAAGTTAACCCTTGACTGCATCTCACCTGATGGCAAGTGATGATGCGCTCTAAGATGGTAGCGGGCTAACCTGTTAGGGGTATGGTAAACTCATACTCCTATCGGTTTCTACGCGACATCGTGCCGTAACGCTAAATCGCTTGGCGACACGTCTTTGTCGGTAGGGTGGTAACTAGCCACGGCCGAAGCCTCCCACCAGACAAAATAAGACAGGATAAGAGAGAATTAAAATCGAAGATATATTTACATAATTAAATCAGAAATAAGGAGATTCTAAGTAGAACCAAAGTTTCGACCTCCGTGACGCAGCGCGCGAGCTGTTGCATTATAAAGCTGGAGGTCCTGAGTTCGATTCTCGGCTCGAGTCTGGTTTGGTAAGAGGCTTCGGCCGTGGCTAGTTACCACCCGGAACGCTAAATCGCTAGGCGATTCCGGCACGATGTCGCTTAGAAACCAATTAGTAGTGTGGATTTACCATACTCCTAACAGGTTAGCCTGCTACCATCCTAGACAGCATCATCAGGTGATCATACCACCAGGTGAGATAGCCGTAAAGGCCTAACTTGTAGTGTATAAAGAAAAACCAAAGTTATCCTCTAAACTAACCGTTTAGTTTAGCTAGTTAAGAAGTGGTCCTAAAGGACGGTAGATAGAAGAACGCTGGATACAATGTTATAAGCAGTTGATAAAGATTGTTTTAAGTAAGAGTAATATCGCCAAAGTAAACTCTATTACTCTATCAGCATATTTAAATTATATGCGGTGCTTGCGGTGAAAGCCTAGTGGTTAGGGCGTCAGCCTCCTAATCAGAGGTCGGCGGTTCGAATCCGGGCACGCACCTCTAACTTTCCGGAGTTACGCATGTGCGTTTAAAAAAAATATATATCACTTGTTTCAACGGTGAAGGAAAACATCGTGAGAAAATCCTGCACGCCTGAGAGTTCTCCATAATGTTCTCTAAGGCAAATGAAGTCTGCCAATCCGCACATGGCCAGCGTGGTGGACTATGGCCAAACCCTTCTCATATTGAGAGGAGACCCGTGCTCCGTAGTGAGCCGGTAATGGGTTGATCATGATGATATTTCAATTACAATTATAAACGATGATAGTGGATTTCGTCGGCCATTGTTTATTGCTGACGCAAAGCATTAGTTCGTATAACAAACTTTCCTCTCTTATTAATATTGGTGTTTTAATGCCTTTAGCGCGCACGAATCGGATTTTGAATTAAATTGATGTTCTTTAAGACAGTTAGTCTGTATAAATAGACTAGCTGGTGGCCGCAACTTCGTCTGCGCAGGATTAGATTAATATTTCTTTTACACATTACATACGTGTAACTAGCGGTTTTGGCTGCGCACACCAGAAGCTCGCAGATTTTACATTTTTTCCTGCTTACTTGACACTTACATCTTTATAAATTGTAGCTTATGTATTAATCTGATGTCTAAGCTATATTATTGTAAAGTTTCATTAAAATCCATTCAGCAGTTTTTACGTGAAGGTTAATAGGATTAACTGATAATTATTAAAAAAACTAGTTCCGAACTATCTATGATCCATACCAATGTTATCAAGGACAAAATGTGTTTGTTTAGTCCTTAACTATGTTCAACTCAATTAATGCACAACTTTTATTTTTATTTATTTCATATAACACATTGTATATAATAATTGTTTAGCCGCGTACAGTTATCATTGCAGGTATATACAGCATTCTAATTTCTCCGGTTTAAACTTTGCATAAATGTTAAACAATTTAAGAAATATCACTAATCAAACTTTTGGGTAGCAACTACAATAATATAGAATAGTATTCGAGATTAACTTAGCTTATGACATTTAAGTTACTTTTTACTTTTTATAAAGTTATTATGACATGAAACTTTTATTTAAAACTTGTATATTTAATGCTAAATCTTCTTCTTCTTCTTGCCCTTATCCCACACTATGTGGGGTCGGCACAACACGTCTTCTTCTTCCACTCACTTCTATCAGCCGTCACCTCACTACCCACACCTTTTACCCGCATATCCTTATTTACATATTTCATTCATCTCTTCTTTGGTCTTCCTTTACTCTTTTGCCCTTCCACGTTCATATATAACATTCCTTTGGTGACATCACTTTCTTTCCTCCGCATTATATGACCATACCATGCCAGCCTGCTACTCCTCATCTTTTCTGTCACTGGCGCTACTTTTAGACTTCCCCTTATATATATATATATTTCATGCTAAATATAACATTCAAATAAACATATAAGAGAGAGATAGTTTAGCATCGTAGATGACACGCTGCGGGTACTATCATGTTTAAATATTTAAAAAAATGTATTTATTTTTATAAGGACCTCTACCAGAATAACAATACGTATTTCATTCATTCTTAAAATTTCGCTTTTCTCGCAAAATCTTGAGAGTGGCTCGGCTGATTTAATCTTATTTTGTTTTTTTGCGCCTCAGTGTATACGTGGAGCGGAACAAATGAAGATTACGAAAAAACCGAATGAACAATCGAAAGATAGAAAATAGTATTTTTCAACGTCGTCGTCACTTTGGATTACTTTCAATGTATGGCAGCCTTAAAGTAGTTGTACTTCATCTAGTGATAACAACCGGTACCGATGATCTAACATACTTTCCAATGCACGATATTGGGGTTTTTACCTTGGGCAGTTTGATCTTGGTAGAGCGGTAGTGGTCGTTATTTAAGTGATGGATTATGCTTGACTATGCGTCGCCACCCTTATTTGTCACGTTTGTATTTTGTACATCTATATCGTATGTTTGTATGGCTAACGCAACCTTCACTAAGTCTGTCCATATGGGCGATCTTTCGCATTTTATTTTTTTATCCACTACAAGTTAGTCCTTGACAGCAATCTCACCTGATGGTAAGTGATGATACATTCTTAGATGGTAGCGGGCTAACCTGTTAGGGGTATGGTAAAGCCATACTCCTAATTGGTTTCTACGCGACATCGTGCCGGAACGCTAAATCGCTAGGCGACACGCCTTTGTCGGTAGGGTGGTAACTAGCCACGGCCGCAGCCTCCCACCAGACCAGACTCGAGCCGGGAATCGAACCCAGGACCTCCAACTTTATAATGCAACAGCGCGCGCGCTGCGCCACGGAGGTCGTTATTTAAGTGATGGATTATGCTTGACTATGCGTCGCCACCCTTATTTGTCACAAATATCTGTTTTGTAGATCTATATCGTATGTTTATATGTGATGGCTAAAGCAACCTTAACTAAGTACGTTCATATTTTTTGCGATCTTCCGGCTTCTCTAGTGTCCTCAACTCTTCCTTAAACGACTAGACGTTGAATAGAGAAATTGTCACCTTTTGTTAGAACAAAGAAAGTGAGAATACGAGCCAATGCATAGAAGCTGTTTGATCACAAACAGATGGGTCACCTGATGTTAAGTGATTACCGTTGCCCATGAGCACCTGCAGCACCAGAGAAGCTACTGTTGCGTTGCTGGCTGAACCCATTCTTTTAATCCTATTTCTACTCTAAAATCAAAAAAAAAAAATTACGGTACGGTAATTGTCAACTAGCCGCGACCAAAGCCACTCACCAGATCAGACTCGAGCCGGGAATTGAACCCAGGATCTCCAAATTTATAACAAGGAGCTGGCCCAGAACGCATTCCAGAAATATGTGTATATATTTCTGTAACACAACAGAAATACAAAATACAGAAACAGAAATATATACACATATTCCAGAAATCATCATCATGAACAACCCATTACCGGCTCACTACAGAGCACGGGGCTCCTCTCAATATGAGAAGGGTTTGGCCATAGTCCACCACGCTGGCCATGTGCGGATTGGCAGACTTCACACGCCTTTGAGAACATTATGGAGAACTCTCAGGCGTGCAGGTTTCCTCACGATGTTTTCCTTCACCGTTGAAGCAAGTGATACCAAGATATATTTTCTTCTCACCTTCCCGAACGTTGTTGAAGCATAGAAAAATATCAGTAGTACAAGCGCTCTGTCTAGCCAAAATTCCGAGGTTTTAGTTTTGTTGTAGTTGCTCCATACGGGATCGTTTGTAGTATTAGTTGTTCTTGAGTACTTTCAAAGTTAAATTTGCCTAAATACCTCTGATTTCCGAATTTTCAGAGAGGCATCGAATATCAGCGATTTTCACAATAAACCTGACCATGGTTTAACACTTCGCCTTTTGTAATGTTATATTTAGTCCTAAAATCCCCCTAAAATCATCTATTCCCGTCGCGACAACAACATAACACCAAATCGTAAAATATGCGTCGTTAAATAAATAATAAGCCCGTATTTTCGTTATAATACCTTCTGCCATAACTCAACTGAGAACGTAAACGTAACGACGTTTGTCTCAAAACGACAATTTTTTATTTTTTTACCGAAACAAACTTTAAAATTTCAGGGTATATATAATAAATACATTTTCCTGGCCTAACAAATTAACAGCGATCGGTGCTGATATTGTTTTTGGCTCATCTTTTTAATTGAACGACATAAGTTTATCATAAAGAGCTTTTCTCGATCTTTATATTATAATTGTTTCGTCATTTTTATTGCTACTTTGTAAAAAAGTAGGGAAGTCTAAAAGTGACAGTAAAGAATAGGCTAGCATGGTATGGTCATATAATGCGGAGGGAAGAAAGTAATGTCACCAAAATAATGTTATATATGAACGTGGAAGGGCAAAGGAGTAGAGGAAGACCAAAAAAGAGGTGGATGAATTGTATAAAAGAGGATATGCGTGTAAAAAGTGTGGGTAGTCACGTGACTGTTGATAGAAGTGAGTGGAAGAAGAAGACGTGTTGTTTTGACCTCACATAGGGATAAGCGCAAGAAAGAGAAGATTTTTTATTGCTACTTTCAGTAATTTTTTGCTCCCAATAAAAACAAAAAGTTGGAAAACACAAAACTTGAGACTTAAACATAAAATATTAACTATAATAATTACTTAATTATTATTAAGTATTCAGACCTTCTTTCATTATGAGAGGGTTTCAGAGCAAGATAACAATCGGGACCAAAAGCTACAAAAAAAAAAAGATTTTCTATAAAGTGAAAATTTCTCTCTTTTATGGATATTATGTTCTATTCCACAAATAATGGTATAGTAGACACTAATAGAAAATACACGGAACTCGTAAGTTATTTTACCTTAATCGCTATAAGGTAAAATAATTAAAACATGCTTAGTAGAAATACTAATTTTGGAATATCACTTTGTAAATTTAATAAAGTGTCACGGCGAGGCTGACATGGCATTACATTGGCACAAATGGTAACTGGCTTCATTTTATGTTGAAGTTAGCTTTATTGCTGGCAACCAAGTGAAATGAAAACATACTTTATTGCACACCGTACAAAAAAAGAAGAAACGCACACAAAAAAAAAATAGTGAAATAGGCGGCCTTATCGCTAATGAGCGATCTCTACCAGGCAACCTAGCACAAACCAGGGCATATAAAGAAAGGCGAGGTTGGGGTGTACAATTAAAAACAAGTGCTTCACGTTTCTCCATGCAAACATTATACCTGATACCTGATAGTTACTAACAAGATTTTGCCCCTAGGCGTAGAGGTTGATAAAAATCTACACTATGGTAACTAAAATCTGGAAGGAACCATCGGGAAGAAACCTGCATGACTGAGATTTTGAGCGTATGAAGTCTACGAATTCACATTCGACTAGCGTGGTGGAACCCTGCCTTAGCCTTATTTTCTCTGTAATGAGCCAGGATTGGGTTGATAATCATACTAATATTATAAATATGAATGTAAGTTTGTTTTTACGCGAAAACTACTCAACTGATCGTCATGTAACCCATATAAAGTATTTATTAAGTATTTATTAGGAGTAACATAAAATAAAAATAAAAAAAAATGTTATTGACGAGCTATTATACCACATTTTACCGCCACAATTACAAACAAGGTTGTACAAAGTAAGTATGTAATATAAAATAGGACGGAGAGACTGGCGCCAAATTGTTTTTAAAAATGATGACGTCATTCTCATCACTATTATTCACTATTTGCATAGTGACGGGAAATTAACTATATCTACCTGAAATATAGTTTATTTAATTTTGATGAGTGACAACTCAGACCTCCGTACTGTTCGACTACTAGTGTCGGAATGACTCAAGAGACAGTGAATTATTCGTATTTATAACAATATTGAGAGTGGGGGATTTTTTACAAAACAGTTGGAAATTAATTAATGATTTGTAGCAATTATAATTATAAATTAACTTTTAATTTTAATAAAAAATAAAGCTGTATTAATAATATAGTATAATTAGTTGCGCCGATAGCCTAGTGGTTAGGGCGTCAGCCTCCTAATCAGAGGTCAGCGGTTCGAATCTGGGCACGCACTTTTCGGAGCTATATGCGTTTTAAAAAAAGAAATCAAAAATATCACTTGCTTCAACGGTTAAGAAAAACATCGTGAGGAAACCTGCACGCCTGAGAGTTCTCCATAATGTTCTCATAGGCGTGTGAAGTTTGCCAATCCGCACATGGCCAGCGTGGTGGACTATGACCAAACCCTTCTTATATTGAGAGGAGACCCTGTAGTGAGCCTGTAATGGGTTAATCATGTTGCGCCGATATATATTTTTACGAGAGATAAAAAAATGTATTGTAAAAATATAGTTATCATTTTGATTCATTTCTCCTGTAATAATATCGGGTACTTAATAAATGGCTTCATAGTAATAAATAGAAGTAGTTATCTTCGTTTCTTTATCATCATATTTATTGCTTAAGCATTCAGCTCTTCGGAGAGCCACTTTCACAATTTGAGTACAAAAACAATGCAGCATCGATTCCCCGACGTGTCTTTGAACATGAAGCGAGCGTAAGAACATTTTCAGTTGAAAATCGTTCATTCAGTCGAAAAACGTGCATAAAACAGGAGCCCCGTCTAGTCGTTGTTTAAATATTAAAAGCCGGAGTAAGTAGGATTCTGTAAGCCCTATCCTTTTACTAGTTTAAGACTTTATTAGGTACCTTGCAGTTAACATGACCTTTTGAACATGAGACCCTGAGTTCTTATATATTATGAACGAACTTAAAGAAATCTATTACAAGGTAACCCCTGGACTGTTATCTCACCTGATGATGCAGACTGAGCTTAAAGCTGACAGTCCTATAAAAACCCGCACCCCTTATCGATTTACTCGCGACATGGTTCTGGAACGTGACGCTTGGCGGCATTTTTAGAATTTAAATTGAACCCGCCGGTGACCACTCACTTAAACGGATATGCGCGAGAGAGATCGTCAAATTTCCTATTCCCTTCATCTTTTGCATTTGATAGCCGAAGTCTACTTCTACACTGCACAATAACATACTTTACACACCCAAACTCAGTCGTACGCAATACAAACACACACTCACACAAACACACATACAAACACACATATGGTTATTTAATTTTATATATATAAAATATATATATTAAACGGAAACGGACATCCTGGCACAGGTAAAATATTAACTTAAAAGGATCTCCTAACAACGGATAAATGTTGTGTTAAACTTTATAAATAAATATTTTTTCATTTTTTTCAGTTAGTAAGTTATCTTTGATCTACGATCTTAAAGAATCAAGCGATGTGGTAGCGTGAGCAGACTACGAGTGGGTCGTGGTATATCATGCAAAAGAGCGGATGAATGTATGTATTTGTATGGGCAATTCGCCTATTCCTTTTAGGAAGTAGTACGCGGATGGGGTTGCGGGTAACATGATATGTCATGCGCATTTTAAATTTGGATGTCCTGGGTTCGATTCCTGGTTCGAATCTGGTCTGATGGGAGGCTTCCTTAGTTATCACCCTACCGATTAAGCGTTCCGGCACTATGTCGTGTAGAAACCAATTTCGAGTGAGGGCTTACCGTACCCCTAACAGGTTAGCCCACTACCATCTTAAAACGCATCATCACCAGATGAGATATCCGTCAAGGGCTTACTAGTAGTGTATAAAAAAAAACTTGAGAGGTGTCAAGGGACACCCGGATGGAACGAAGTTCCTTTCGATTAATTAGTGAAGGAATTGTAATAAAATTTTATTTTATTTCAGTTATAATAATATTTTTTTTTTTATTAACAAATATAATGTTATATAAACTTAATCAGTAGGCTCAATTTTGTTCTCCATCAGCAATATCCGGAACTTGTGCAGAAACACTGTCAGGATTCATTATTATTATTATTTTTTATTATTTATTATTTACAAAAAAACTGTATACACTCAACAAAAATAATCGTCGCGACACCACACTGTTCAATGTGAAATAGAAATGAAAATATCTGGCTTGCTTTTTATTAGAGAGAGAGAGACAGACAGAGAAACATGCGACGCCGCACAGCTTACAATAACAAAAAGTGTCGTGACAACTTTTCGTAAGAATTTTTTCCGTCTAGCCCCCTTTCACAACGCGCGATAAGGAACTTCGTTCCAAAAAAATAGTCAGTCAGTATACTGGTATATACAGCGCTCTTTATATACATTTCCGTACTGGAGTAAAAATTAAACAGCTTGTTTACAAGCTTTTCCGACGCGTTGATTAATAATGAAATTATATGTATTGTTACACTTAATGTCAACACGGCGTACAACAGCGAAAAAATGGTAAACATGCATTTTAATTGCGCCGACACGGGAGCCCGCCCGAAAAATGTTTTCCGGGATTTCCGGGACCCTTAATGTAAATATGAGCAGCTTCCTCGACGTGAACCGTCATTTTGTTCATACATATTTCATACACTTATTTTTATATTAATGTTCCTTTTTTGTGTATTTGAACAAAATCATAACAATATATACATAATACTCAACTGTAGCTGTGATAGTCTAGTGGTTAGTACGTCCGCTTCCTAATCAGAGGTCGGGGGTTCGAACCCGGGTACCTATAACTTTTCGGAGTTATGTGCGTTTTTAAGCAATTAAAATATCACTTGCTTCAACGGTGAAGGAAAACATCGTGAGGAAACCTGCATGACTGAGAGTTCTGCATAGTGTTCTCAAAGGCGTGTGAAATCTGCCAATCCGCACATGGCCAGCGTGGTGGACTATGGCCAAACCCTTCTCACATTGAGAGGAGACCCGTGCTCTGTAGTCAGCCGGTAATGGGTTGATCATGATGTAAATATATTTATACATACCATCCATTTTTATATTAAAATGAAATACTACAACTGTCTGTTTGGTTTTAAATTATATTCCGCTCAAATACCGCCAAATTTTAAAAGGTGATAAAATTTGACGCATAATATAACTTATAATAATACATAGTATATATATATTTATGGACAGATTATAGAGATAGGCCTAGTTTGATTCTATCTAGGAAGCACCAGTATTATGTTCGCTGAGGATTAAAAACTTTGATGCTTGCAATTATTTTCGGCTTCCAACTAAACTGCTCTTAGAGAAACTTTTTATAGATTTTCTTGAATGAACTTTTCGTGCATTCTGGAAACGAACACAGGGCATTTTAATCCCAAGAAAAATAGTTTTTCTGTAGGATTAATAGAAATCTATGCAAAAGCTGCGTAACATTTATAAATTTCGGTATTACCAATGATAAAGAAATCGATGTCTGAAGGTATTTTTGAAAGCCCGGTCGAGCCGGAATTTGCATATGAGGTCACATGATAACCGATCAGCTATTCGAGGGCTCTAGCAATAAATCTTTTCGACGCAAACAAGCTGGGCTTTAGACTACCGCTAGGCGATCCCACTTCTGATCGTGAATTTTCGAGAGTGAACATTTTTCTTCCTTATTGCTGTGGTTTATGTTTGACCACTATCTCACCTAGTGTAGTAAGACTTTTTATCGATCAAGGTTTGGAATAGTCTGATAAACTGAGATATCCATTTTTACTCTTGTTTTAGTTCGGAGGCTTACCGTCATTTCTTTTAGCGGTATTACTTTATTATTTATGACGCTTTTGTTTCAGAATTATATAACTTGTCTCGGGAATGTGTCACGTGAAAATCAGATAATAATAAGAGAAGATATATTCTTCTTCTTCTTTGTCGTCTCTTGACAGAGTGGTCGTGGTCATCATGAAGCAATGTCTTTGAGGACAGATGTTACACGCCTCACGGGCATCCGCCACTTTTCTCGGCTGGCCAAAAGCCTGGTGCACTCGTGCAAAGGACCGCCCACAACAGACTTTATCTGATCGGTCCATTGCATGGGTGACCTTCCTCGACCTCTAGTGCCCTCCACCTTGCCCTGCACGACAAGACGCTCTATGGAGTCACTCTCACGCCGGAAGACGTGACTGAAGAATTTTAAGATGCGATTTCTTGGAGTATAGAGATGTTGGTACGAAATTCGGTCCATGGCACTGCCAGCATTCGCCTCCAGCACCACATCCCCAGAGCATCAATATTCTTCTTCTCGACCAGTTGCAAAGTCCACGTTTCCGCAGCGTATAAAAAAAGAAGCGAAGCGAAGCGAAGATATATTAGTAACAATTAATTTCAGTTAAGAATTCAGCTCGTTTGATGGTTCTACTCATTTTATTTATATGAGTTAAATTATGAACAAAATAAGTTTAAAAATAATTGTTAATCTTTCAACAAAAGATTATGCAATGCTTATTATGATATAACAAAAATGTTTTAATAATGATGAATTATATTTTATAATTGAATATTGTAGTCATTTAGAGATTAAGAATGAAATATTTTATTTAAAATTTAATGGAATGTTATGAAATGATTAATGTGGAATTATTTCTATATTAATTGGATCTATACATATTATGATCATGCGAGATGAAAATAATATAGAGATAGCTTTTATCCATTTTCAAATAGTTTAACACAGTGAACAACGACATCTTTATCGTTTTAAAATATATTTAAATATTTAACAAAAAAAAATAAAAAATTAAGAATCATGAATTTAGTTGAAGTAAAATGGTGTTATTTTAAAAAAAACTAAAGTAGAGTAGAATATATTATGAAGTTCTCATGTGTATTAGTAGACAAGAATATGATATATGGAAAACTTTAGGACTATAGTAGCAAGAGATTTGTATTAAAAGATTGTGGCAGTTTTTGCCAGAAATCATTTTGATTTGGGACATTTTCTTATCTCTTTTCGGGAATGAAAACTGTTATTATATTATTGTGCGTTATATGATAGAGGTTCAGTCTAACATAAAAATCATTTATTCTTTTTTTTTATACACTACATGTTAGCCCTCGACGGCTTTCTTACCTGGTGGTAAGTTAAGATGCTGTCTAGGATTGTAGCGGGCAAAATGTTTAGGAGTAATGGTAAACCTACGCTCCATATTGGTTTCTACGCGACATCGTGCCGTAACGCTAAATCGCTTGGCGGCACGTCTTTGTCGGTAGCGTGGTAACTAGCCACGGCCGAAGCCTCCCACCAGACCAGACTCGAGCCGGGAATCGAACTCAGGACCTCCAACTTCATATTGCGACAGCGCACGCACTGCGCCACGGAGGTCGTATAGAAGGAGTCATATAATATGTTTTTTTTATTACACTACAAGTTAGCCCTTGACGGCTATCTCACATACATGAAACAGTCTATGATGGTAGCGGGCTAACCTGTCAGGTATGTGGTAATAAAAAAATTCATTAAATTAAAACTAATGCTAGGAGGGTTCAACGCGCCCAAGTCTAAAAAGAAGCCACGTAAAACATACCCGGGTCCTATTTTCTATCGGTAACACACATGTCACAGTATTTTTCTTATAATTTTGATTAAATTGCCTGGCGTGAAATTTAGCTCATCAACGTGTAATTCAGTATTCGACAAGGCCCGCGGGAACCAGAGATTTTTCCGGGATATAAAGCCTTTGTGTTCAAACTGTTCCGAGGATACTGGCTGCGTTCCCCCTTTCAATGGCTAGACTAATTCTAAGTTATATATTTATAATCATAACGTTATAATTTTACATAGTAAATGAAGGTGGCATACTCAAAATAAATTCAAATTCAAAATAATCTTTATTCAAATAGTCCTTAAAAAGGCACTTTTGACGCGTCAATAATTTACATAGTAGTTATTTCATGGTGATAACTATATTCGTAAACTTAAAACTAAAGCTATGGTTCCAAACGCGCCCCGGTTTAAGAAGAAGCCCACAACAAACTTAGCCGGGGTTTTTCTTTTTTTTCGTTATCACCATCTCACATAATGAATAAAATGAATAATAAACTATAGTTCCTATGGAGATAGAGCAATTCACACCCAAGCTTTTTTATCGTTTATATAATCCTTAATATCGTAATATGATTTTTCTACAAGCTTTCGTTTTATAAAAACTTTGAACTTATTGATAGACATCTCCAAGATATCAAAAGGTAATTTATTATAGAATAAAATACAATTTCCTTTGAACGAGTTACTAATTTTGTGCAGCCTACTAAACGGTACTACAAGTTTACTTTTACTTCTGATGTTCAGTGCGTTACAGTCCATTTTTTTCTTGAATTTATCAATATTTTTATGAACATACATTAAATTTTCATATATATATTGGCTATGCACTGTCATTATTTTATAATCTTTAAATTTATCTCTTAATCACTCTCTGTGATCTACTGTGTTTTTTTTTTAAATTATTTCATTAATATTGTGTTATATTTTGTTTAATACCACTCTTACAATAAAACTTGGAATGAATATTATTCTGAGCAATACTGTGATCTGTAAAGGAGACAAATGTAATTCTTATTATTATAAATTCAATTTATATTAATAAAAATTACATCTGCCTGTCTCCATTAATGGTGGAAATATGATATGAAAACTAGGCCAAGCTTATAATACCTCCACTGTACAGGGCTGAGAGTAATAAATCATTATCGCCGATAGCCTGTACCCATTACCGAATAGATTGAGTTTAAAGGAGAATCATAACTTCTCGTCTAAAATGTCCTTTAAAAAAGCTTATTTTTTTTAAGTGATACTGAGCAAGCGGGCGTTTTAGCTGATGTTAAGTGATGCCGCCCAGGAACCTCCACTGTACCAGAGGAACTACCAATGTGGTATTGGCTTTTGGGGCATTTAATTATCCACCCTTTAAGAGATTCATATTGATGTTTAATGGAAATTAAAAACAGTCGTACGTGGAAATAATTGTCTGGTGAAGCGAACACTCGAGGTATTTCAGTCATCCTGATGATTCCAATGCTGATGAAACTTGTTTCTATGATGCATGGTCCGCGGCGCAATGCATCTTTTTATAAATCTAACCGACCTTGATTCAAAAATTCTTAATTTGGATATCTTCTTTTCAAGAGAAAGCTTATAGTAAACTAAGACTGCCATTTCGACTTGGTCATGATTGGGAAGGCTCAATTATTCTTCAAACCCAATGGTTGGCTAACCATTTATATGCCAACTTAATTCAACGTTACTCATTTTCCGGATTAAAAAAAAAACTATTTGACAAACTCTGAGGCGCAGCGTGTGCGCTGTCAAAAAAAGTTAGAGGTCGTAGGTTCGATTCCTGACTCGAGTCAGGTCTGGTGGGAGGCTTCGACCGTGGCTATACGTGGGTTACCACTATACCGAAAAAGACGTGTCGCCAAGCTTTCCGGCACGAAGTCGCCTATAAACAAATTAGGAGTGTGGGTTTAACTAATTACTCCTAACAGGTTAAGCCGCTACCATCTTAGACTGCATCATCACTTACCATCAGGTGAGAATGCCATCAAGGGCGAATTTGTATTATATAAGAAAAAAATCGGAAGATGTTACGGACGACAGCTATTATAAAATAAGAAGTGATAACTTTTGCGTTTGTAAATACTCGTCTATATTAGGTATGATTTATATTTCTGATTATAATTTATAATTATTTATGTACTGGTTAGAGTAAACTTTAGTTACCCTCGGGATATGGAGCTCGAAAGTAAGAAAACTTTTAAAGATACTCCGAAAAGGGTTATCGACTCAACTGGGGATTCAAATTCTTATGGAAGATAAAAATTACCCATTCAGAAAAGTATCAAGCAACAGATTTTCTTTAAAGCTTCAGATTTAAAGCCCTATTTTTTGATGCAGGTAACTATGTCCAGCATTATAACAAATGATGTACTTGTAAATAATTAGTAGAGTAATTCCACTAACATATGAATTTAAGAAATGATTTTATCTTGTATATTATTATGAAAGACGATATCTATGATCTCGTAAATCTATAAATGATTGAAACTAAATACTACTTTACTTATTAAATATTTAAAAAAAAAATTGAATAATTTTATTAACTCACTCGTTATATTTATATATGACGTTTTATCAATGATAATATGTTTTCTACACACCTGAACTTTGAAGAAGGGATTTTTATGCAATATAAAAAACATCAAGAAATTGTTGAAAAAAAAATATCTTTATAGATTATATTTTTTGAAACATAATAAAATAATTTATTTACGTAATAATACAATTGCGTTTTTTATATTTATTATTTAAAAACAAAAACTATTTTAATAGTTTAATTCCGGGTATTGACTCAAAAAATTTTACACTTGATTGTATTTCGTAACTTGTTCTTAAAATAATTTGTGATTTTATTCTATTTCGAAAATCTCAAAAGGGTGGTTCAAATATGTTTACGTTAAATATTTTAAAGTGTTATTTTACACTAAGTACATAGTTTCAACTGGTCAGTTTACTTCGTTATCGAAGCAAGTTTCCTGAAATTTCAAGTAAACTAACTTAAACAAAACTTACCGTTACAAATAAACACACAGACACATCCCACACAACTCACTCACTCACTAAGCTGCACAAAAAACTTGAATTAATACGGAAATGTTTCCGAAAAATATTCGGGCTAAGATCGCGCGCTTTTTCCGTAACCCGGAAAACCCGAAGCGTTATCAACAGCCGGTACGTACCCGACTACTGAATTTCGAATAACACGCCCGTTCCAACAAGTTCGGACGCATGCGTATAAAATAGTCAAACCGTAAATAAAAAATATAATATACCGTAATACTTATACAAATAAAGTATATATTTCTTCGATCACTTGTAATTTTAAACGGTTATCCGTACAAACTTATACTTTCGTGATGCTTGAAAATGTTTCCTGCTCATTTTAAAACTCATTCGAAACCGTTTTGAAAATTTCTTCCAGGATATTTAAATTTAAGTAACGAGGAATGAAATGAAGCTGTGATAGCCTAGTGGTTAGGACATCCGCATCCTAATCAGAGTTCGGGGTATCGAACCCGGGCATGCACCTCTGACTTTTCGGAGTTATGTGCGTTTTTAAGCGATTAAAATATCACTTGCTTCAACGGTGCAGGAAAATATCGTGAGGAAACCTGCATGCCTGAGGCCTGCATTCTCAAAGGCGTGTGAAGTCTGCCAATCCGCACATGGCGTGGTGGACTATGGCGAAACCTTCTCACATTGAGAGGAAACCCGTGCTCTGTAGTGAGCCTATAATGAGTTATGATCATGATGAACGAGGAATGAAATTGAATAATTGAATAGAATTTGATGATAACATTCTTGGGTCAAGATATAAATTTATTGGTTTCTTGGAGCAGCTAATTTGGGAAATTAATAATTTGTCTAAATTGAATGTGGTGTAGTTTTAGTGGCAGGCATCGGAATTTGGCAACGCTTAGTTACCCCTAGATTTAAGTGATTAAGTGCTGGGTTTCAAACGTTCGCCGCGTAGACAACGTTTGGCCATGCAAAACTATTAAACTTACATACCAATACCTGAAAAACACCGATATCTTTACATAGCCATTTATCATTCATGAGATAACAGTCCAGTCAATAAATAAGTACTGTCTACCTATTAATGTCCTATTATCGGGGAAAGGGTTTCTTTTGTAGCAGGAGAGATTTTAGAGCATAGCACATGTTATCAATAGGAGTTTCAAGTTAGTGAAATAATTGTTTTAATTAATTATAGACCTTTTTAGAAATAATTATTGTAAGTTTTAAATTAATTTAATTGTTTATTATTGTTCTTAAAAATGTAAATGTATCGATTTACCGATTTAAATTAATAAAGAAAAACAAGGTCTCTTTTTATGATAGAGGACACCCTGCCGACAACGCCCTGTGATGACGGGTGCGTTACAAGAAAAAATTATAGGAGTTTCAAGTGCATTAATTTATTAACACGTGGCTGGGGCTGAGATAGAACCTATAATTTCTTTGCCTGATTCTGGACTTATAAATCCAGATCGTAAGCCATAATCGAACATTTCCACTACTGTACCAACAATGCATGCATGTTAATAAAGAAATAGTAATTTGCATGAAATCCAAAAGTCTCAGTTTTCCATGTGAAAGTTTTGAAAAGATTAACAAAATAACTTACTTTAAGTGTACAAAGTCAGAGTTACTGGTTTCCACATTCCACTATTACCTTCGTTAGCAAGTTGAGACTAATTATTGAAACTGTAAACGAGACCGGAAAGTTAGTTCATACTTTGGACTGTAATTTATTAAGGTTATTATTCCCTCACTCGGTCGCCTTAGTTTTCTTTTGGGGAAGTGTGTAGATGCGTTATTGTTCAGGTTGTATTTTGATTACTGTTTTCCGTTACAATTTATTTTTATTTCCATTTATGTACTTTTTTTTAGTTTTTTATTCCTACACACAACATGTGCAACTTTTTGACGTCTATCTTACCTCACAATAGTGATTTTTTGAGCTTAAAACATTTTAATAGGACTAAAAAAATTCTACGTTTTAAGGTAGTAAGCCTAAATGCTAAGCTAATTAACATTAAGGCTATACAGTCTAAAATGGTAGCAGGCTTACTAATAGGTTGATTTGATTGATTTCTACGCGACATCGTACCGGAACGCTAAATCGCTTGACAACGCGCCTTGGCGCTAATAACTAGCTAGCCACGACAGTAGATTAGATTCGAGTCGGGAATTTAACCCAGGACATAGTGCGACAGTATACATGCTTTCACAAGGAGGTTATAAAAATGGGAGTGGGTAGTCCCACGTGACGGTAATGATGATGCATTCAAAGGTGGACTTAATACTCTAACTGTTAGTGGAGGTGGAACAAAACATTGTTACGACCTTCCTGGCACACCGCGTGCACTGTTACTTTATAAAGTTGGAGGTCCTGGGTTCAATTCCGGGTTCGAGTCTAGTCTGATGGGAAGCTTCAGCTGTAGCTAGTTACCACCCTATCGATAAAGACGTGTCGCCAAGCGACTTAGCGTTCCGGCACGATGGAGCTTAAAAACCTTACCATACCCCTAACAGGTTAGCCCGCTAACATCTTAGACTGCATCATCACTTACCATCAGGTGAGATTGCCGTCAAGGGCTTACTTGTTGTGGATTAAAAAAAATCCTAACGATGTTTTCGTCAAATAAGTGGGAGGTCTAGTGTTCGATCCCTAGCAGGTGTAATTTAGGATTGATAATTTCTATGGTATTTTCTCTAGTCTGCGTCTGGTAGGTCTCTAGGCCAGTACGATACCACGTGAAATCGACAAGGGGTAAGTGAGTTTAATATCACTGCATTAACCCAGATACATCATAATTTATCGGCAGATGAGAGTCATGGGCTAACTTGAAGTGATTAAAAAAATCTGCTTTATACAAAAGTCGAGTCGAGTCGAGTTCTTAAAGATAATTTTTTTACTTTTGTTTTTGGGAACAAAGTCGCGAGTAAAGTAAGTTATAATTAAAAGGTAAAATAATTCCGAACCCGGCCTCGTCTATGAAGAAGCGCATAACAAACTTAGCCTAATCTTTTATTAATTAATTATAATTATCTACGACTTCGTTTATCATTTATATTATAAAAAAATCAACGATGTCAAACGGGTCGCAGAAGCGGCCCAACGCCTTAGACTTGGTAAATGGAAATGAAAATGAAAAATATTTATTTTACCAAAAACTCTATTAGTGCAGTTTCACATTTATTCCGATGGTACCCACACTAGGTACCTAATCCCGACTCTTGGATACCTTATACGCTTTAACAGTTGAAATAGTACAATAACGTCGCTCGGCTAACTAAACTAAAATTTAAAGATATTAACTATATCTTTTTGTACTAAGGTTTGTAATTTTATAAAATAAGATTGTTACTATTTAGGTTGCAATTTTCTTGTTTTGTTGT
The DNA here is from genome assembly GCA_928268935.1 of Lasiommata megera. Classification (NCBI taxonomy): domain Eukaryota; kingdom Metazoa; phylum Arthropoda; class Insecta; order Lepidoptera; family Nymphalidae; genus Lasiommata; species Lasiommata megera. The sequence continues at coordinate 948,114 of OV743321.1, forward strand.
TGTTGGAACTGTACAAAAGAACTATATCCAGTAGTGGAAGTTAATTTGTTGGAATGACGTCGAGTTATTTTTCCCGGAACAAAGTACGTTTTTTTCTTTTGGAAAAGTCTTTTCAAGCAGGCCGTCAGTTTTCTCTCATCAAAATTTCCGCGCGAACGATGTCGCGGCACAAAGCACGAGCTAGTAAGAACTAATTCTATTTCAAATTATTCCCGCTCCGACTGTAAACAGAAAACAGACCGACTGAACCGTTTAAACAAACATAAACTAATTAGTCGCTAAACTTCCAGCTGCCAGCTGGAATAATGATCGCTGAGCGCTTCTAATCGACCGCAAAACATCGGTTATTACTTATTTAACTCCTTATAGTTCAAAGTAAAGTTTAGTTAAATTAATTGCCTATAAGCGAGGTTGGCACACCATTGGCATGAATACTTTAATCGATATTGTACTACTGGCTATAGCGCATGACTTCGTTCGCGTGGACATTATGATGGGTATTTGTGAGAACTGATGCTCGTGACGCTGTGACTTGATCTGTGTATCTTCTTCCTACCCTTATCCCACATTATGTGGGGTCGGCACAACACGTCTTCTTCTTCCACTCACTTCTATCAGCCGTCACCTCACTACCCACACCTTTTACACGCATATCCTCTTTTACACAATCCATCCATCTCTTCTTTGGTCCTCCTCTACTCTTTTGCCCTTCCAAGTTCATATATAACATTCTTTTAATGACATCACACAGAACAAGCAAGCTCTGTGTATACCGGAAATTAATTTATTCCAAGGGAACCGTTCATTTTTGAAGGATAATTAGCTTATATGCAATTCCAAGCTATTATTAATCACGTACCAATTAAGTTTAGATCCGTTGATTAATTGAGTAACAAACATCATCATCATCATCATCATGATTACCCCATTACCGGCTCACTACAGAGCACGGGTCTCCTCTCAATATGAGAAGGGTTTGGCAATAGTCCACCACGCTGGCCATGTGCGGATTGGCGGACTTCACACGCCTTTGAGAACATTATGGAGAACTCAGGCGTGCAGGTTGTCTCACGATGTTTTCCTTCACCGTTGAAGCAGGTAATCTTTTAATTGTTTAAAAACGCACTTAACTCCGAAAAGTTAGAGGTGCGTGCCCGGATTCGAACCGCCGACCTCTGATTAGGAGGCTGACGCCCTAACCACTGAGCTATCACCGCTTGTAACAAACATATTATTGTTAAAATTTTAAGCAAAATAAATAAATTCTTAATCAATACTCCTTTTTATCTTGCATTTCATATAACGCAAACAATGTTCTTATAACGTTTTAGTGTTGAATTTACAGAATAAACTAAAAAAATGATGAAGAATTTTTTGTTGTTTCAAAACGATTATTTACATCACAGGAAAACTAAATCGACTACAAATATGCTGTCACTCATCAAAAGTGTAAACACATAGCTAATATTCGCTGAGAAAGGACTTTTAATAATTATTCCCCTAAAAGGTTGAAATAGGGAATTTATTTTTTACGACCTCCGTGGCGCAGCGCGCGCGCTGTCAGATTGTAAAGTTGGAGGTCCTGGGTTCGATTCCCGGCTCGAGTCTGGTCTGGTGGGAGGCTTCGGCCGTGACTAGTTACCACCCTACCGACAAAGGCGTGTCGCCAAGCGATTTAGCGTTCCGGCACGATGTCGCGTAGAAACCGATAGGAGTATGGGTTTACCATACTCCTTACAGGTTAGCCCGCTACCATCTTAGACTGCATCAGGTGAGATTGCCGTCAAGGGCTAAGTTGTAGTAAATAAAAAAAAAAAAAAACATTAATTAAATATTCGAAATGCAGATAAAAATCAGTTGAAATTGGACTGAACGTTAGTGAAGCCACGGGGAAAAGCTAGTGAAAGTATATGCATAACAATGATAATGTTTTGTTCCGCCATGTTTTCCTTGTTTCATAGAGAACTCTGCTTTATAGCAAGAAAAATGTTGCACTTAATTTAATTGTCTGTTCTCTCTGATATTAGCCTGGAATGTAGCTTTACTTTCGGGAGTCACTTAAGCAATCTTGACGTTTCAAAAACGCTTCTCAAGCAATCGCTTCAAAGCTTGATATGTATGAATTTTAGATTGAAAACTTTGTTATTTATTTGCAGTGAAGGTATTTCACAAATAAAGCGATTTCGAATCCTCATTAATACGAATAAAGCGCTATGCCTTAAAATAAGTCAATCGATTATCAATACAATACAAATTGAGTAGATAAACTTTGCATTTTACAGCATGTCATTCAAAAGCGGTGATAGCCCTAGTAGTTAGGGCGTCAGAACGCTTTAAAACGTTCTCCCGACGATGAAAAATGACTTTAAAATTCCTCTCTCAATTGAGAAAATATCGTCCAAAAATATCGATTCGTTAACATAAAAATTAACACTTCGATAAAAAAAGTAAGCCGGAACAGCACCTGGCAGATGTGAAACATCAAATCGAATCGAATTTACGTAGGGAGGGCATGCCGGCACATGAGAGCGTTATCTCCAGTACCGTAACGCTATATCCAAGCTAATATACTAAAATCCTAAAATGTTCTATTCGTGTAAACCTATTAAAGTCATCTATGAACGACCGATGAACTCGACGACTCGAGTCTGGACTGGTGGGAGGCTTCGCCCGTGGCTAGTTACCACCCTACCGGCAGAGACGTGTCGCCAAGCGATTTAGCGTTCGTTTTTACAATGTTATGTAGAAACCAATTAGGAGTATGAGTTTACTATACCTCTAGCAGGTTAGCCCGCTACCATCTTAGACCGCATCATCACTTGCCATCAGGTGAGATGCATTCAAGGGCTAACTTGTGGTAAATAAAATAAAAAAAAAATGGAGCGTCCGTCTTTTTATTCATTATTTCAATTCGTTAGGTGTTTGTGATGAACTACATCTGTTAACATAAAACTAAAGCTATTAGGGTTCCAAACGCATCTAAGTATAGTTCGCAACGAATAGATGTTTCACAACATTAAGTTCAGTTCGGATTTGACGAAGGGAACTTTCTCTGTTTGTAAGTGCGTTGAAAAGCCACGGTAAACCTGTAGTCTCAAACATAAAAACAGCAGTGTCCTGCGATCGGGTACAATAAGACATTTTGTTTCGTCATCGAGCGCGCTTTGGCAGGCTTTGCGCTGACTCATCGCGTTAATAAATTACGCTGAGACAAAACGACACCTCGGGGATTCAATTTTATAACTAATAGCTATAAGCGAGCCGGGAATTTACGTCTTGTAAATTTTATACATTTCTCGGGCGTCAGCTAGTTACAAATAAGGCGATTTCGAATCCTCATTAATATGAATAAAGCGCTATGCCTTAAAATAAGTCAATCGATTATCAATACAATACAAGTAGATAAACTTTGCATTTTACAGCATGTTAATTGGCCAAATAAAATGGGAAACAATATAAAAAATAAATCCAAGCATGAAAAAAAATACAGCTCTTAGTTAACACAGGTGAAACATTGGGGAATAGCTAGTCATAGGTAATGTCTATGTTGCTTAATCGTCCCATCGAGTTCTCTAACCAGCGAAACTGGGCACGTCGTGCCCAAGGAGGGTCTGCTGCGGCGGACACCCGCTGGTGGAGTTGCGGTTGTATGCGAAAGCTTTCCCGTGACTCCACCATACAGCGGTGAGTAGGAACACGTGGGGGTTTTAGTCAGTAGGAGTCTGACATAACCTCTGTGCCTCCCCGTGGCGCAGAGGTATCCAAGAGGATTTACCCACGATAAAAAAAAAAAAATCAAGTTCCAAATCACAACGGTACTAGAGAAGATTGCAAAAATTGCATGAACTAGTAACAGCTCGCTGGCAATGCAATAATTACGAAGAATCTTACGGATTTCGGGTTCAGGTACGCGTGCGTCTGGAATAATTCGGGACAGCTGTTCCTGCATTTAAATGTGATTAAAATCCACGGATTGATAATTCCAGGAACGCTTCTGTTGCTATTCATAATTATTTTATATTATATTATATTGTTGGAAAATGAGGTTATACGGATAATACATTACTATTCATGAATGTGACCTATATTATTTATTCTGGGTATGGTCAGATATAACGAACTAAGGTAAGGAGGTGTATACTAGCTGTGACCCGCGGTTTCTCCCGCGTAGTTCCCGTTTCCATGGTAATACCGGGATTAAATATTACCTAAATATCTATAGCCATCTTCAATAAATGGACTATCGAACATCGAGTTTATTGAGATGAAAGAGTTTTTCACATCGGACCCGTATTTCCCGAGATTACCGCGTTAGATAAAACCATTGAAATTAACTGATTTAGACATGATTAAGCGTTAATAAATTGCAAATTGAATCTTTGAAGTTAGTAACACACCTACATTTCTAAGACAACAGTGAGTAATTATAATTTAGTTTGAACTTTATTGAATAGCAATAAAGTTCATATTGACTTTACATTTTATTTAGAAAACGTTTATATGGGAAAACTAAAAGGGCTGTTTTTAGGGTTTTCCCGGCAATTATTCGAATTTTTCTCACTTTTTAAACCTTCCCTAGACCTCTACGAACATTTCAAAACTAATATAAGATAAATAATGAATAGAAGCAGGCGTTACTTTGCGGAAGTCCATGATAAACAATAAACAGCAACGGCCGACAACGGTCGTCGGTGGAATATAGCAAATTATACTTGCTGTTTATTGTTTAATATAAGATAAATCCGTACAGCCGTTTTCGAGTTTTAGCGAGACTAACGAACAGCAATTGATTTTTATATATAGATTACTAAAGTAATTAGAGGGAAGATAAACAATGAACATTTAGCTTAACTTGCCGTAGAGTGCTGGAACAAATCTACATGGGGATATATCTGTAATCTCTTGAAGTCTTAACACCATACCTACTTCCATCCTCTTCCAAAATGCTCTCTTAACGAGTAGGTTTCACTCCGACACGGAGCTCCCTCTGGTTTAAAAGCTTAATGTTTATTGTGTATCCTGGACTTCGGCAAAGTAAGGCAAGCTTTTATTTCACGGTGGAGTCTTAGGTTATATAGATAGGTAGAGCATGAGTTGTCTATTAAATGTTGTGTTGTCAAATGTTGTCTTTACTTATAAATGAGCACTACATTTAGTAAGATATTAGTAATAAGTTCTAGTTTTAATGTAATAATGTAAGTGTAGCCGTAAGTAAACCAAACAAATAAAACAAAAATAAATAAAATATTGAGGTAAAACGGGTTAGATTTATGCCGGACATTTTAACTTTTCTCGTTAACTGTTTCTTAAGTTAGAGGTATGGCGAAGCGCGCTTGTTAGTTCTCGGCTTTAGTATACTGGAAGTATGGTACGTCTGGCGAAGATACGGGCTTCTTCTTTACGTGCTTATGAAGTGTTCTACATTGCAGTGATCGCATCTAACATACAGCCGGTTTTTAAAGCTGACGCCCACGACTTCGTTCTGCGATGTGTTAGTGTGTGTGAAAGTGTGTTTGTTTGTCTTCCAATCACGAAGCAATGTATTACTAAACCGACGACAGGATTAATTACAGTATAATCTGTATAGTATCTCATTTCTAACAAAAACAGAATGAATGAAATCGGAGTACGCGTTAATGAATTACAACTAAACATACATTTTGCCTCTCATCCCCTCTCCCAAGGGAATCGTGCTGAATTCCGGGATAAAAACTATTATATATGTTGAACCAAAGTATCGGCTACTCTTATACCAAATTTCATTCAAATTTATCCAATAGTCTCGGTCTGATGCGCGGCCAAGATACAGACAGACACAAAAAAATAAAAACAAAATTGTTTTGAGCCCAATATCCATAGTAAAGCATCTTCCAATTAAAATCCAAATTATATTTAATGTACAGAATTCGTCCTGTTACAGTTTAATTATATTATAGATTTATAGCGATGCGATTATGGACTGGTCATTCAATTTTAAGTGATTACCGCCCATGAACGTGTTGCCAGCTTATGAGATGTTTTTTATTCGCCCTCTACAGAACCCCATAGTGAAAATTAATGCAAACAGCGCAGATGGAATTAGGTTCCACAATTTACATCTTGTGCGTGGAAATAATTTATTATTTTATTAAAAATAACAAATACGCCTTGACGGTATTCTAATATTTGATCCATACCTATCCGTATTTCATCTGGGCCGACAAACATCACATTAGGCACAAAGGTTATGCCAAACAATAATAAATAATGATCACGAGACCAGCATCCGAAATGTTTCATCTTATTGAGAAAATAATATATTGGCGAAATAATCCCGGTGCTTATTTTGTTATTTAAGGTACATGAATAGCTTTACAATATTCTTTATAAAGCTATATTACCCAAGACTTCGCTCGTGATCTATGTGGTTTTTTTAATGCCGCGGGAATCGTCAGTATACTGGGTAGTATAGAAGTATTTTTATGACCAAATTACGAAATAGTCTGAAGTCAATACTTTGGCTCTACATTAAAAAAAAATAACACCACTGTACTGCGTAAAAACGAGGTATATACGACAGTTTTTCTTGGAATAACTTTAGATGCAAAGCTTCAATAGGGCCCTCATATAAATAATTTATCGAACAGAAAAAATACGCCGTATGACAAATATAGAAACGGGTAGGCTTGTATATTTTAGTTATTTTCAAATCATTATATCATATATGGTATTTTATTATGAGGTAATGCTACTGAAATCGACAATATATTCGTGCTGCAGAAGAGTGCTGTTCGAGCAATTTTTAAAATAACTCCATGAGATTAATTATGAGAAAAATTTGACAAGTAATGACACAGCATATCCAATACATGTTTGAAAATTTAATGTATATCTTAACTATTATAATTTTTTCTTGACTATAATCTTAACGGTAAAGAAATTCATTCAGTATTCAAATTTAAAACAAATTACTAAATGGCATTTCTGGGAGGTCTCTCAATAAGTTCAAAGTTTATATAAAACGCCAGCACGTAGAAAATTCCTATGATAGTGTAAAGGATTATGTAAATGATAAACAAGCTTGGGTATGAAATATTGCTCTAATATGATAGCTCTTAAATCATTTTAAGTGGCATGTGAGATGGTGATAGTAAAAAGAATAGTTACCCGGCTAAGTGCGTTGCTTCTTTCTAGATCAAGGCAGGTTTGGAAACTCGTAGAAAATTAGCAACGGTCCGCATACGACTGACGGCGAAATTAATGTTAGCTTTTCACTAACGTTATCTTTCACTTTTGAATGCAATTTAAATTTATAAAGTTGACATTTCGTTCAAGTGTATTTAATACACTTCTATGAAGTATACCATTTTTTTTTTAACAATTAAAAGTATCTCTTGCTTCAACGGTGAAGGAAAACATCGTGAAACCTGCACGCCTGAGAGTTCTCCATAATGTTCTCAAAGGCGTGTGAAGTCTGCCAATCCGCACATGGCCAGCATGGTGGACTATGGTCAAACCCTTCTCATATTGAGAGGAGACCCGTGCTCTGTAGTGAGCCGGCAATGGGTTGATCTTGATGAACATTAAATATATCACTGTCGCATCATAAAGTTGGATTCCCGGCTCATTCTGGTCTGGTGGGAGGTTTTGGCCGTGGCTAGCTATCATCCTACCGACAAAGACGTGTCGCCAAGCGATATATCGTTCCGACACGATGTCGCGTAGAAACTTATAGGAGTATGAGTTTATCACTCTTCTTCTCACCAGTTGGTTAGCCCGCTACCGTCTTGGACTGCATCATCACTTACCATCAACGTTTCTGAATTGAAATTGAAATTGAATCGAACTTCCAAGGTGTGGAACTCACTTCCACCATCTGTGTTTCCAGCCAAGTATAACCTTAATTCCTTCAAGGGAAGAGTGAATAGGCATTTTAGGCAAGCGCGCTCCAACCTAGACCTCATCAGTGCCTTCTGGTACTCATTGTCGTCAAGCGCAAACTTATCTCAAAAAAAGGGTGAGATTGCCGTCAAGCACTAACTTGTAGTGTATGAAAAAAAAACTAAGCAGTTGCTATCCAAACTAATCATATAAATATGAAAGTTTGTTTATTTCTTTGTTACCTATATCCTATTATTCAATTGATGGTAACAAAATGTGACAGAGGTAACATTCCTTATGTATATGACGTTACATTCATTATGAAGTTTAATCCGACACCCCAACCCTCTCGTAGTTGCGGCTTCCTTTTACTCCCCCGACCTAAGCGCTCCTCTCCGAAAGAGGAGACCTAAACATATCCTTCATGACCCTGACGATCAGATGACTACTGACAACATAGTCGTACCACCTACCACACAATCATACGCTACACACAGTCTTCGCCAGCGAAGACGAGGTCCCCGCTATCTTACGTCATCCGGACGTGGGCTCCATCCACGGCCTCGGAGACGTACGGACCACTCACCGTCCGACTCCCCCGTTATGCCAAACGTCGCCTAAGCCGAGGTTCGGCCTCAAAGGAGGCGCCCTTAGGCAGTCGTTCCCTTAGTTTCTTCGAGCCCTAGGGCTCAAAATTTCTTCTGGCAGAGCTTCTTTCCGAAGCTCGCCAAACAGCCCGGTGACGCTGTAGCAACCAATAGGCACAGCTAATAGACAGTCCGAAAAAAAAAAATATTTGGGATAAGGGCAAGAAGAAGAAGAAGCAAAAAACTGGTTTTGTTTTAATTTTTTAATTTTCTCTACCCACTGTAATGCATGAGATACAGCCCGCTGACAAACAGGCGGACAGACAGTGGAGGTTTACCAAGGTTCCAGTTGGCATCCTCCGGATATGGAACCCTCAAATAGCTGGCTTAGCTGAATTGAAAGTACTAGTTATCATTTCAAATTCAAATTCAAAATAATCTTTATTCAAAAAGCACTTAAAAAGGCACTTTTGACGCGTCAACGATTTACATAGTAGTTATTTCATGGTGATAATTATATTCGTGAACTTAAAACTAAAGCTATGAGGGTTCCAAACGCGCCCCGGTCTAAGAAGAAGCCCACAACAAACTTAGCTTAACTTTCGATTATTGAGGTAAAAATGCAATAGCATTAATGGAATTGGACGTTAAATTTGCTTCAGAATCGCTTGAGATAAATGAACAGCTCATTTAGCATTAACAAGCGAATACTCTTCAATTATGTGCTCAGAAACTTTTAAAACTTGCAGCGTTAACTTGCAAATTAATTGCCGAGAAACGTTGCGGTATATTGGTCGGGAACGTGTAGTAGTTTTTAGTCTATTGACTCCTTGTTATTTAACTAAACTTACAAATATTTCATAGAAAAATGAAAAAGTTAATTATTACTAATAAATATTGTAAAATTTGGCGATGTAAGTGTAATTTATGATAAGAAATATAAGTATAAGCACCTAGCCTCTTTATTTATAGTAGACGTCTATTCCAATTAAGCGTCAATTACAATTGACAGTCTAAATAGAAAATTACAATTAAAAGGATTGTGCGGTAATAATTCTAGTGGTTAGGGCGTCCGCCTCCTAATCAGAGGTCGGGGGTTCGAACCCGGGCACGCACCTCTAACTTTTCGGAGTTTTGTGTGTTTTTAAGCAATGAAAATATCACTTGCTTCAGCGGTGAAGGAAAACATCGTTGGGAAACCTGCATGCTTGAGAGTTTCCATAATGTTCTCAAAGGCGTGTGAAGTCTGCCAATCCGCACATGGCCAGCGTGACGGACTATGGCCAAACCCTTCTCATACTGAGAGGAGACCCGTGTTCTGTAGTGAGCCGGCAATGGGTCGATGATGATGATGATAATTATAAAATTAAATGGAATTTAAAGTTTTCTATTCATTTTTCTAATACTAAGGCTAAGGTGTGGTGGTGTGACGCCTTTCCGGCATCTGTCTTTTCTGATGTATAACTTGAGAACCTTCAAGGCTAGAGTGAATAGATATTATCTTGTTAAAATAACCATCCTCCGGTGAGGGCTTTGCCAAGCCGTGAGAGGGGAACAGGCCGATGATAGTGACCATCGTTATAACAATCCTACAATAGCGTTTTGGATTCTTCTCCCGTCTCTTCAATAAAATGTTTTTTTTTTTATACACTACAAGTCAGCCCTTGACGGCCATCTCACCTGGTGGTAAGTGATGATGCTGTCTAGGATGGTAGCGGGCTAACCTGTTAGAAGTATGGTAAACCCACGCTTCTAGTTGGTTTCTATGCGACATCGTGCCGGAACGCTAAATCGCTTGGCGACACGTCTTTGTCCGTAGGGTGGTAACTAGCCACGGCCGAAGCCTCCCACTAGACCAGACTCGAGCCGGGAATCAAACCCAGGACCTCCAACTTTTAAAATGCGACAGCGCACGCACTGCGCCATGGAGGTCGTCAAATGTTTTTTGCTGAAGCAACATCGAATTCGAAAAGTAAATAAATGCCTGGAACTGGCCCGTGAGGAATACAAGCCGTGACACACTAGTGAATTTCCACTTAATTATAAGACAGTTTTTTTTTAATATAAAGTTGAGAGATACTGCTTAATCGATTCTTCGGTTTCACTTGTCGCGTTATTATGGCTGAGAAAATTTTATTTGAAAACTGTGCAATTGAATTATCGATTTCTTAAAGGAGGTCGCAGAGAATGTATGTGCAACTAAATCTGTTATCTCTATACATGGAATAGAGTGGGTAACAGGTAAAAGATGAAAATCAGATAAAATAGAGAGGAAACGAACAAGCGAGGTCAATACCAAAGTTAGACGAACAGACCAAGCTGTCAGTGTAAATGACTCACCACAGTAAAATATGAATTAAAATATAGTACAAAAAAGAATTGAGCCTGAATAAAGACTTCTATTATTCATCATCATCATCATCAAGATCAACCCATGACCGGCTCACTACAGAGCACGGGTCTCCTCTCAATATGAGAAGGGTTTGGCCGTAGTCCACCACGCTGACCATGTGCGGATTGGCAGACTTCACACGCCTTTGAGAACATTATGGAGAACTCTCAGGCGTGCAGGTTTCCTCACGATGTTTTCCTTCACCGTTGAAGCAAGTGATACTTTAATTGTTGAAAAAAAAATTCTTCTATTATTATTATTATTAAATCCATATTTGATATCATTGATAACATATAATTTATTATATTCGGCTGACTGTAATCCATTACAGGCGTATGAGGGGAAGAGACAAGGGATATTGCAAGAGCAAGCTATAAAGGAAATCACTTAAATCGGCCCAAACAGAATAACTATTGGATATATGGAACAACTATTCATAAATATTTATAATATTAAACTGGTGCTAAGTTTATAATATTAATGCATTGATAGTTTTTCAAATATAAAGTTCATGCTAGGGGCGATTGAAAGAAGTGAGGTTGACGACCTCCATAAAAAGTTGGAGGCCCTGTGTTCGATTCCCGGTTCGAGTTTGGCCTGGTATGAGGCTTCGGCCGTGGCTAGTTACCACCGTACCGACGAAGATGTGTCGCCAAGCGATTAAGCGTTCCGGCACTATGTCGTGTAGCCACCAACCAATTAGGAGTATGGGTTTTCCATACGCCTAACAGGTTAGCCCGCTATCATCTTAGACCGCATCATCACTTACCATCAGTTGAGATGCAGTCAAGGGCTAACTTGTGGTTAATAAAAAAATTAAATGTCAGTCGAAACATTATTGTCAATTCCATGAAATCGATGTAAGTAAAGTATGTTTCACATTGATTTTATGGAAACAATTCTTTGAGACCACAATTTGGGCATGAGTCTAATATACCAAATCCCTTAGTCCATTACTATCTTAGTCGTCACGTAACTTACGCCTAGGGGATATTGCATTTCCAAGTAATAAAAAATCCGCCCGTATGGTACAACCGACGACCAATACGCAAAAAAATCTCCGCCCCGCGTTCATGATTAACAAAGTTTAATTGTATTTTTAATTTGGCGGATTCTTCAAACTTGATTTGTGAGTTCATCGACTTCGCTTTGCGAGCAATTCCGATTAAATACGCCATTCGTTATTCTCGACGATTGCCGCTAGAGATCGACTGGACTGGAGTGTAAGACATAGTTCAAATGCATCCTGAGACTATTTAATATTATCAGTTAGTTGTTAGGGCTTAATTATTAGCTTTTGCACACAACTTAGCTCGAATGAAAATCACCGTTCTCGCTTTTCAAAACTAAGAGAATTTCATACAAAGTTCAAACGTCCATACAAAGTTTATTGCCCCTTGTACATGTTGAATTTTGATAAATCCCTTTAATGGAGACAACTTCTTTATAATAAGGCTATTTGTATGAAGCGGTGATAGCCTAGTGGTTTGGGCGTCAGCCTCCTAATCAGAGGTCGGCGGTTCGCTTCCGGGCACGCACCTCTAACTTTTCGGAGTTATGTGCGTTTTTAAAAATTTAAAATATCACTTGGTTCAACGGTGAAGGAAAACATCGTGAGGAAACCTGCACGCCTGAGAGTTCTCCATAATGTTCTCAAAGGTGTGTGAAGTCTGCCAATCCGCCACATGGCCAGCGTGGTGGACTATGGCCAAACTCTTCTCACATTGAGAGGAGACCCGTGCTCTGTAGTGAGCCGATAATGGGTTGATGATGAATGAATGAATGTATGCCCATTTTGAGTCCGAACCGACCAGTGGTTTAAGCTGTGAATTGATAGATTAGCGATCCACTTCGGTCGTTATTTATGATCAGTCCAATACAATTTCTTCCTTATTCTACTTTTCCCTGTCTATAGAAATGGCGCTGCTAAATTCAATATGCTATTTGAATTTTTCGGATTACATTGATTATTAACACCTTTTCAATTATTATATTATCAAATAACATAGGGTTCACATTCCTTCGGATTCATTCATTCGGATATCATTATCATTATCCGCTCACAGTAGATATCGCCGTCACAGCAACCATCCAACCCACGAGACCTTTTATATACCCCCGGCTAAAACGCACCTCGGCAACCAAGCTCCCATGGTTCGCATTTGTGCTAGATATAATAAAGCATCCCGGACTGTACCTGGCATTGACATATTCCACGATACATTTGCGGTGTTTAGAAAGAAACTCATCGATCAACTATGGCATGATCGGTGAGTCTCCCATCTGAACGGATATGTAGATTGTTCGGTTAATTTCTTTTAATTTCTTTTAGTTTGTAATCTGCCTTAATTGTTTTCTTGTGACCGTTTACATGTAATCTTTAATGCCAATGTCGTGTACACTTGTAACCGATATGCATACTAGTGAATGTGACGTTTTTGTTTGCTACAATGTATATTTTTTTCTATGTATATTGTAAGTGTATCAATAATAAATAAATAAATAAATTCCAATGCTTTAATTTGTGACGGTGTGGAGTCGACATGGTTGTCAAATGGCATACAACGTTCAATAATAATTTTGGCGCCTGAATTCAATGGGTATTGGAATTAGATCAAGGCTAAATCGTGATTTAATTTAACTAGAATTTTATTTCTTTTCCAATCGGCGGATGGAATGGAATCCAATAAGGCAGTCGGGACACGTTGCGCCGGCAAAGGCTGGTTTTCGTACCTTTATGATTTCCGCCATATTTCTCCGGGTATGGTTTGTTACACATGGAAGACTTTTTGTAGATGCCTTTGTCGACACGATAAAATACTGACCACAAAATTTGTACTAATATTGCATGCGAATTCTTTTCATTTCTTTTTATTTTTAACGCTTAATCGCTTGGTGACACGTCTTTTTCGGTAGGGTGGTAACTAGCCACGGCCGAAGCATCCCACCAGACCAGACTCGAGCCGGGAATCGAACCCAAGACAAGTTAATAATGCGACAGCGCGCGCGTCACGTTGTCTCAATGAATCAATCAATTAATTAATTTTTACTGCAAATTTGGATTCTAATATAGGTACTGGGTAGGTTTTATTTAATACTATTACATCCAGCAAAATTCAGCCTGATACCATGCATTATTACAATTTAATTTAAAATTAAATTATAAATTAAAAATAATACTAACAAGAAACTAAAACAATTATTCAAAATGTCATTTAATCGTTTATCTCATCTAGGATTATATATAATCATTTATAAGAAATATCATTAATAGAATAATACGACTTTTTACATATATTTTGCTTATGCTATATAACTTGCAATTTAATATTTGATTTGCATCCATTGATAAAATATGTTTTGGCAAATTATTATACAGGATAGGCCCAGTGTAGAAAAAGTATTTTGTTCTTTTGTTTGTTTGTAACCTGAAAAAGAAAAATTCTTACCACTTTTTTGGTGATTGAGCATAGATCGAGTGCTACACTTATGTGCATGCAGAAAGCTATTATTTTAAGCACTGGCGATTTTTATTAAACTTTTAATTGGCGCAGTGCGTGCGCTGTCGCATTTTAAAAGTTGGAGGGTTCGATTCCCGGCTCGAGTCTGGTCTGGTGGGAGGCTTTGGCCGTGGCTAGTTACCACCCTACCGACAAAGACGTGTCGCCAAGCGATTTAGTGTTCCGGCACGATGTCGCGTAGAAACCTACTAGGAGCGTGGGTTTAACATACTTCTAACAGGTTAGCCCGCTACCATCCTAGACAGCATCATCACTTACCACCAGGTGAGATAGCCGTCAAGGGCTGGGCTGACAATACACTACAGTATAAAAAAAATGTCTTAAATGACTATAACCAGAGTTTCACAAGCAAAAAAAAACATTGCAAGGAATATATTAGAACTACTTTTTATGCGGTAAACAGAAGGTAAGAACAGATCTTAGTTGCGAGTTGCTGCTAGTTTATTATTATTAAATTATTATTGCTAGTAAATTTAAGCTATTTCTTTATTTAAAAAAAGAAGCATTTCAATAGTTTAGTTAGCAAACACAGAAAATAAACAAATGCAACACCTTGTAAAAGTTGGCTAATTAAAAGTTTTCACAGATAGTCTTGACTTGAATAAATTTGTAAGGTTGTAGCTTTATGCATAAAATATTGTTTTTTTTTAAATTAGTTATACCACTACAAGTACATAGCCATAAAAAAAAAATTGATAAATTCAAGAAAAAAAAATGGACTGTAACGCACTGAACATCAGAAGTAAAAGTAAACTTGTAGTACCGTTTAGTAGGCTGCACAAAATTTGAGGCGCGTCCAATGGTCCTGGCACGCCTTGGACGGAGCTCGGGGGTCAATATAGGCCCCCCGTGGAGGGTCTGCCTCGGCGGACGCCGCTGGCTGGTCCGCGGTCGAGTGCACAAGTGTTCCCGTGACCCAGCCACCAGGCGACGCGAAGGAGCATCGCTGGGTTATTAGTGGGTATTCTAGTCGCCAGCCTGGCCGCCGGGGAGTCCCACATACCCCGTCGGAAGCGGCGCAGTCTTGCCTGCGTCGCCTCCGGAGGGGATGCGTAAAAGCATTTCCCAGCGTGAAAAAAAAAGGCTGCACAAAATTAGTAACTCATTCAAAAGAAATTGTATTTTATTTTATAACAAATTACCTATTGTCATCTTGGAGATGTTTATCAATAAGTTCAAAGTTTGTATAAAACAAAGAAAGTTTATAGAAAAATCATATTACGATATTAAGGATTATATAAGCGATAAGAAAGCTTGGGTATGAATTGCTCTATCTCCATAGGTACTATAATTTATTATTGATAATGTGAGATGGTGATATCAAAAAAAAAAAACCGGCTAAGTTTGTTGTGGGCTTCTTCTTAGACCACGGCGCGTTTGGAACCCTCATAGCTTTAGTTTTAAGTTTACGAATGTAGTTATCACCATCCAACCACTACTATGTAAATTATTGGCGCGTCAAACGTGCCTTATAAAGGACTATTTGAATAAAGATTATTTGAATTTGAATTTGTTAGTCCATGGCAGTAATTTCACCTCGTGATGAGTGATGATCCAGTTCAAGGTAGGGAGCTAACATCTTGGAATAGTCCTAATTGGTTTCCCTGTGACATCGAGCCGGAGCGCTAAATCACTTAACGGCACGTCTGTCGTTAGGGTGGTAACCCCGTTATATACAAGGTGGAATTTAAGGCAGGGGCAGCAAAGTTAGTTTCTTTGTAAAGCTTTGAGACCGACGAGTGAGGTTTACAGGTAAGTTCATATTTGCTTGTTGAGCGGTTACAAGAAAAGGCTACAAGGAAATTTTATGATTCCAGTACATTGAAAATTTTATCCGGGCGGAGCTATAATATAAATTAAGAAACCAAAAAGCGCTTTTTATTAAGGTTTTATCCGACTGTTCGCACCACAGGAGCAAGAGAGGTGGAAGAAGAACACTCTCTCGCCCCCGGCCTTCCATCGCCGATGGCAAGCGCAGCGAACGCTCGCCGTCCACCCCCGCCCACCAGTCCCATTCCTGGACGGGCCCGGCCCACCAGTCCCATACCCGGATGGGCCGCAAACTTCCAATGGGGATGACACAGTCGTCACTCCCACCTCCAGTAGCAGTCTGCCGCCCACCCCCGCCTGCCAGTCCCATACCTGGACAGGCCTTCAACCACACGGAGTGATGCACCCCCTGGGTCAACCCCTGCGCCCTCAGCTTGGTAAGAGGGAGGCGCGGAGACCCCCTCCGCGTCGGGTCGCACTATCTCACAAAAGAAATTGTTAACCGAGGTTACCAGGGTGCACCGGCCCGAATGCTGCTCTTCCCCCCGGACGAATCAAGAAGGATCCACAGCACTCTGCCCAAGTGGAGGTTACCCGAACTGGCACCCCAAGAATTAGTCTTGCTATTCAAAGGGGGAACGCTGCCAGTATCTTCGGAACCTTGCCTAAAGGGACTCCTTTTAATAATATTATAGTAATGATAATATATTTTTTAAGGTTTTTAGATTTAGGTTTTTCTGTCACTCGTTGAAGCCTATATGAATAAATTAATAATTGTATTAAAATAAAAGACTAACCGATGATTTGTTTTAAATAATTAGTGGAGTAATAGTATTTAAGCTTAGGTACTTTACTAACATTTCATAAAATATATGTAAGTACGGACAGGTAACAATTTGAAATTTATGAAAATTTCATACATTTATATGGCAAAATATCCAAACTTGGCTATAAGGAAATAAAAATACATTATGATATAGAGCGGCATCTATCGTAAGAACCGAAAAAATATGAACGTCAGACTTTCGTAGAGCCTACGTAGAGGTTACGTAGACCTGCGATCATTAGCTCCATCTGTTGCTCTTACTTGAAATCAAGAAGCAGGGTTTCGAACTTATCAGCCAAGCTTAGTTCTCTTTCAAGTTCCTTCCATATACAATAGATGTCGATATAGTTGACTCATGAGAACTTTTTATAATAGATTTTTTTTATACCCTACAAGTACTCAACTGATGGTAAGTAACGATGCAGTCTAAGATGGTAGCGGGCTAAACTGCTAGAGGTATGTTAAACCCACACTCCTAATTTTTTTGTACACGACATCGTGCAGGAACGTTTAATCGCTCGGCGACACGTATTTGTCGGTAACTAGCCACGGCCGAAACCTCCCACCTCGATCCGGGAATCGAACCCGTTCATTTGATAACATTTTATTTGTTACAATCATCATCATCATGAAAACCCCATTACCGGCTCACTACAGAGCACGGGTCTCCTCTCAATATGAGAAGGGTTTGGCCATAGACCACCACGCAGACCATGTGCGGATTGGCAGACTTTACACGTCTTTGAGAACATTATGGAGAACTCTCAGGCGTGCAGGTTTCCTCACTATGTTTGTTACAATAAAATATTAAATTTGTGATCTAAAACACACACCGAATACAACACGTTCGTGTAACATTTGAAATGTCATTTGAATATCAAGGCTGACAATGTTTTGGTATTTGTTTTACAACCGTGACTTTAAACATTGCATTTAAATGAGTACAGTTGTCCAATTAAATAAAAAACAATAATGTTGCATTCGCTTACATTCCAGAGCAATAAATCGCGACCAAGGTCAGTGTGTGGGGAAATATGTTGCAATCACGCGAGCTCTTTAAATTATGGAAAAAGGAAAGCCTCTGGACTGAATGGTCGTAAATATAAGTAACTGTTAACTTTAATTTATGTAAATAACGTATAATTTATATGCTTTAAAATATTATTGTCAGGATTCCCTTTTAAATTCGTCAAATACTCTGGACGTTGTGCGAATGTTTTTCTTTTACGTTTCACGGAACACTTTCCCTAAGACCGATCAAGAGTGTAGGTTTACCATAAAAATTTAGGCATCAAGGGCTAACTTGAAATGTAAAAAAAAATCAACGTCCAATCATTAATCAAAATCTTTATTCCAATAATCCTTTAAAAGGCACTTTTGACGCGTCAACAATTTAAATATGTGTGTTTGTGCGTCCATATAACTCTGCAGTTCACTGTGCAGTCGTAGCTTGAAGCTGTCGCGCTGACTGCTTCAAGCGGTCCGTGTATTGCCGGCCTAAAATTTGATTTTATTCCGAGGGTATGTATTGGGTATTGTATTGGGTATACAGATTTTTGTTGCGGAGTCTCTTACCCTTACCTTAAATACCCTTTTGTATTGGGTATAAAGATTTTTAAGTTGATACTTCTTCTTCTTGAAATAAAAACCACGTAATATTTGAATGGAAGCAATTTAATAAAGTGGCCATTATTGTGTTCAGTTGGTTTCGTTTAACAACGGTGTTTAGTTAATTTTATTGAAACCTCCTTTTACGGGGCATTTAACGGCGCCTGGCGCGGTACCACAGGACGTAGTACTTCTACACAGCTGAAAGAACAACTCGACTTGATTTTTAATTACTCCAGTTTAAACTAAGATAGATGGGAAAAAGAACTAACGTAACGTTTCTAAGTATTATAGTATTCAATTTAATCAGAGCGACAAAGTATCTTGGCTTCATAAAATGCATGCCTGAATACAGTTTTTTTTTTTAATTGAGTTTGTCAGTTAACAATATAATGAGTTCAGTGTTCTTGATTAATATTATTTTTAAGAAAAATCTGTAAAAACTTAAAGTTATTATTACAAGAACTTCGGTATTGATTGCTTAGTTTATGTTTAAAACGATTAACGATTATAAAAAAAATAAAATTAATGCGTAGAGGAAAACATCGTGAGGAAACCTGCACGCCTGAGAGTTCTCCATAATGTTCTCAAAGGCGTGTGAAGTCTGCCAATCCGCACATGGCCCGCGTGGTGGACTATGGCCAAACCCTTCTCATATTGAGAGGAGACCCGTGCTCTGTAGTGAGCTGGTAATGGGTTGATCATGATGAATGTAGTAGCGGAGACACCAGCGTGTTAGACTGCCTCAGTTACGAATGGAATTAGTGAATAATTGGGAACTCTTAAGAAATCCCATTTGCTTTCTATTTTCGATATGCCCTGTGGTAGTGTCCCAGGTTTCACGTTTCACCGGAGACAGCCGGCGTGGTTGCTCATAAAAAGGAAGTTTTACAACCTGATTCTGCATTTTATGCATTTTGCATGTGCACGTCCCGGATTTATGTGCGCGGGACGCGGCGGGACCGCGTCGGGGTGGAGGTGTAATAAACGAATACGTGGATTTATTACTGCCTTTATTACAGCGGACTGAAAAGATACTAATTAATTTGACATTTTTGAAGAAAACTTTACAGTCTTCTTGGCGTAGTAGTTACCATGTTCGACTTTAAACCATGAGGTCTTAAGTATGATTCTCAAAGCCGGCTAAATTAATTCTGAGTAGTGGAACCGTCGCTAAAAAGTCAGTTGATAATATTTGTATTGGGTTCAAGATCCTAATACCTCCTTCCTACGGTGAAGTCCTCTCCCTCTCTCTTTTGATGGGACTTAAACGGTGTTGTTGATGATAAAAAGATTTTTTTATATGTATGACAATAATTTTCATTTTTAATTTGTTTTATAAAGTTTAAAGAACTATTTTAACTATATCAATACATGTATATTTTACTTACCGGAATTGTTTGGTCACGAAGGTAGATATTATCTTACCTTCTAGATAGGTATTTGGGTATACTCATTAATATCGATGCCCTACGATATAGAATTCAGGTATTTCCTTACCTAACCTAACCCAACAAACTGTTACAATAGATATTATGACACAAACCAGTAAATTTGTGACCTTTAGTATTTATTTATTTGACACGACTGAATCATTATTTTACTATAAATATCGTTCTTGGATACCTTTAATGGGGTTAAATAATGATTGTTGTAAATTCCGGATGCCCGCCATCTTGAATATTAGATATGAATAGCAATTTATTCTGAAATAAACTTGTCTTAATTTAACAAGAAGTATTCGTAGTTTCATATTTCAGTTTAGTTAAAGGAAATTATATAAAAAATTGTTCAAATAAATGTTTTATTAAATGACAATACAATTAGGAAGGTAAATACTTCATTTAAAAAAAAATTTAGAATGTTTAAATTTGAATGTTACTTACCGCATTCGGCATATTTTTATCACTTTAAAGTTACAATGTCAAATCATCATCAACATGATCAACCCATTACCGGCTCACTACAGAGCACGGGTCTCCTCTCAATATGAAAAGGGTTTGGCCATAGTCCACCACGCTGGCCATGTGCGGATTGGCAGACTTCACACGCCTTTGAGAACATTATGGAGAACTCTCAGGCGTGCAGGTTTCCTCACGATGTTTTCCTTCACCGTTAATAATATGCAAGTGATATTTTAATTTTTTTTTAAACGCACATAACTCCGAAAAGTTAGTGGTGCGTGCCCGGATTCGAACCGCCGACCTCTGATAAGGAGGCTGACGCCCTAACCACTAGGCTATCAAATATATAATACTCCCCGTATTACCAATTATACCTTTGGAAATAAAAATAAAAAATGTTATAGTTTGTATTCTCTAAATTTCATATTGACAGTTTTAGTAGATTTTTTGTTGTTTTGTATCCACTACAAGTTAGCCCTTGACGGCAATCGCACCTGTTATAAGTGATGATGCAGTCTAAAATGGTAGCGGGCTAGCTTGTTACAGGCATGATAGACCAATACTCTTAATTGGTTTCTACGCGATATCCTCCCAGCCTAGACTCGAGCCGGGAATAGAACCCAGGACATCCAACTTTATAAAACGACAGCGGATGTCGTCAACAAGATGGACGGACAGTTAGCATAGCAACATGAGTATTCCATTCTTAACTTTTTGTTACCCTAAAAATTTATCAGTCTCCTTTAAAATAGCTCATTTAATGAAATAAAATTGGAAAGGAGATAAAATCCGTACGACTGAGATTCGCTCCACGATTTATACGAAAAATTGTTTCGGTTATAAACTTCCGGAATACATTTCCATTATGAAACCATACTCACTTCAAATAAACAATAGGTTATAGAAAACTATGAACATATCGAAATAAACAAACACACACCGGTACTAAAGGAATAAATTAATTTATAAGAAATTTCGGAACTAGGTTTACGACTGCGTAAAGAAAACAGCTGAGCTCTCAGTTAAAGAGCTAGTGGTTATTATGCGGTAGGTTTAAGTAGACATTTTTTTCTAATTATTATTAAAATAAAAACATAACCTTATAACTAGGCACGCTCGCTGTATTTAACCCATAAAAAATCTATGAACGTTCATCATCATCTTAATCAATACATTGCCGGCTCACTACAGAGCACGGGTCTCCCCTCAATATGAGAAGGGTTTTGCCATAGTCGACCACGCTGGCCATGTGCGGATTGGCAGACTTCACACGCCTTTGAGAACATTATGGAGAATTCTCAGGCGTGCAGGTTTCCTCACGATGTTTTCCTTCACCGTTGAAGCAAGTGATATTTTAATTGTTTAAAAACGCACATAACTCCGAAAAGTAACAGGTGCCTGACCGGATACGAACCACCGCTGATTAGGAGGCTGACGCCCTAACCACTAGGCTATCACCGCTTCACGCTATGAACGTTATTTGGAAAAAATCTCAATGAAATCAGCACAATAGGTTTACAAAGAAACGGTGCTACCGGTAATACATATTAAATGTCCACTATTTTACACACGAAACAAAGTGGCGTGCTTATCAAATGCGTGTTACCCAGGAATCAGTTTATCACATGAATACCTGATTAAAATTCCCAGGGTAAGCAGGTGAAAATGAAAGAGCATTTGTTAAACAATTTTACACTAATTACACAAATTTCGTCGGTACCCACACTCGTATCGTATCGTGTTAATTCAAGTTATGTTTACTGTTTATTCGGACACTTTTAATATTCATTGTGCACAATATATGCAAATAAACGTTAAAAAACTTTTTCGGTTACAGTTTTTGTCCATTATTATAATGATGTAATTAAATAACCACTAAGATTCTATTGAATAGCAGACTTAGACCTCTTATCGGCGTTTAAGTTTGCGTCATAAATGCGACCATTCACAAGACACGCTTGTTTGAGTATAAGTTGTTATTGGTTGAGTGCAGAACGCAAATTTTATCGCTCTTAATTTGCAGCTTGAACGTTGTTGTGGCCTCACCCAGAACTATATGATTCAATACTCTTTAACGATTGATCAACATCATTAAGTCTACTAACATTCACTGGGCTTCTTCTTAGACCAGGGCGCGTTTGGAACCCTCATAGCTTTAGTTTTAAGTTTACGAATGTAGTTATCACCATCAAATCACTACTATGTTAATTATTGGAATCGCGTTTTAAAGGACTATTTGAATAAAGATTATTTGAATTTGAAAAAATTTGAATTTGAATTAATTGCTGGATACAAACCTCTTTTCTCATAGGCTGATTTGGTTTAGAGCCACCAAGCTAATACAATGCGGGTTGGTGGGACGATCATGGGGCACCAACCGGTCAATGAGTTCTCCGAAGGAGTATATACTATAATTTTTTTTATTTTATTTATAAAAATGTATTTATCTCATAATCATAATTCTTAATACATATCTAATAACAATAAATGCACAAAACACTTATATTATTCGGATTCAGTACTGGCTCTCCTAGCTAGATTTTGTCAATCTGTGTTAAGGACAGCCAGCCCTCTTCCTCACAAAATGGCCCAGTGAGCACTTATTGATATACTGCCGATCTCGTAACGTCAGTCTGGTTTTCACATTCCTAGCCCTAGACCCATGACCTCGACTTCCTTGTTGATAAAGCTAACCAATTCACCAAATTAGCAATTTACTTATCGTATACCCATATTACCACTAGATCCGGACCTATATAAACAAGGTAACGTTAAAGAAACAACCACTTTTAAAACCATTTTATGTTTCTTGTTTACTTAGGAACACTCTCGTAGCTAGGGCAAGTAGCGGTTATAAATGTTTCAATACAATTTAACATGGAGTTATTAGGTGTTTTATGTTATATTACATCACGGGCAAACGAGCAGATGGGTCACCTGATGTTAAGTGATTACTGTCGCCCATGAACATCAGCAACACTATCGGACATCTTGATTTAAGATACCCCGGCGCACGCGCTGCGCCACGGAGGTCGTCAAAAATTATTAAAAAATTAAAAATGATAATTGCAACTCATAATGATGGGCAAAGTAGCGGGAAGGAGGCGCATCGGTCGCTAGAGGAAGTCTTGGTTGCGAAACATCAAGGAGTGGACAGGGATCGCGAGTGCCACCCAGCTTTTCAGCCTCGCGAGAGACAAGGCAAAATATGCCATTCTGACTGCCAACCTTCACTAGTTAGAGAGGCACCTCAAGAAGAAGAAGAAAAATTATAACTACAAATTTAACGGCATTTTCTCATCGCGTCTTTAGTATCTTAAGTATGACTTTGCCTTTTTCAAGTATTCCTAGTAATGCTACAAAAAACGTTGTGCCCGAGGAGGGTCTACTGCACTGGTGGGCGATGGAAGCGAGGTCATCACTCACAGCACGGTCCTCAAGTTGGCTGGTGTGCTGTTGTTCCGGCGCACCTCTAACAGGCGAAACTGGGCATGTTATGCCCTTTAGGGTCTGCTGCGGCGGACACCCGTTGGTGGAGTCGAGGTTGTTTGCGAAAGCTTTCCCGTGGCTCCACCATACAGCGGTGAGTAGGAACACGTGGGGGTTTTAGTCAGTAGGACATAACCTCTGTGCCTCCCCGTGGCGCAGAGGTATCCATGAAGATTTAAAAAAATATTACAAATAAATTCAATTGATTTAGTATCCAATTTACCAATATAGTGGATTTTTTAGACGTGCGCTGAGATAATTATCCTGCAGCGCGCATCTTATTGCTACTAGTCTAGGAAGATGTCCGCACAAACTAAACGAGGTGAAGTAACTAACTAACTAACTAAGAACTAAGGTTACAATATTTAATTCCTTAAATTCAGTTTATAAATTTTGGTCAAACAACATCCAGCTACTTACTTTGACTACTAAACAATGATGCCAACATAAAATCTACCCTTATTTACAGTCTTTCGTCTGCTTGTATATGAAAATTTTTCTGTATTTGGTAAAAGGTGACTGAACGATGTTTCAACAGCTCAACCTCATTAGATAAAGCATGGTGGCAAATGGTAACGGTGGCCATAATAAAATAGGCATCTGCTAAGCTAAAATCTAAAAATTTCCTTCCTAATAGGGCAAAAATTAGTTTGACATTTGTATGAAAGTCTGTCTGTTTTGAAGTTGAGAATGACCATTTAACGTGAGCGAAGGCGCGGGAAAAAGTTAAGTAATGGATTCTCTAATGAAATCCTGGTAAGTTGTAAGATTGAGTAGAACCTTTTCTTTTGTGTAGTTTTTTTTATTATTTATAGTATGTAAATAAAATAGTCGTCTAAGTGAAAATAAGGTTGTTATAGCATGTTGAGTTAGCCCTTAAATGGGGTATACTATGTCAGTAAAAGATATTATGTTAAAAATTGTGCTATAGTATATAAGTCAGCAGTCACATTGTATACAACGTGGGCTTCCTAATAAATAAATAACTAATTATTGACTATGTGATCTTGTCATAACAAAAAAAAACCGGTTAAGTTTGTTGTCGCTTTTACTTAAACCTGGGCATTATATACCCCATACTATGTCAGTAAAAGATATAATGTTAAAATTTATGCTATATTATATAAGTCAGCAGCCACATTGTATACAACGTGGGCTTCCTAATCAATAAATAAATAAGTTTCGCTGCTTCGGGAGAAGATGCTTGAGCCCAGCGTGGGACAAGGTGTAGGTATGCTTTTGATTATATTTTAAAGATAACAAGAGTACAATGTTGAGACGAGTTAGTTAAGGCACTGTCTAGAATATTAGTTCAAATGTAACTTTGTTGTCAACTTTATTTGCTAAAACCCTAGACAAATGGTGACAGATAGACGAATTCGCGAAAATATATTAATGCAAAAGCGCTTTTAAAAGCAAAGTCAACAATGCAATCATCCAGATTGTGAAGTAATCCGCTTGTGATATTAAGCTCGACGAAAGGTTTTACAAATTTAATATATTTTTTTTAATCCAATTCAAGTTATCCCTTCACGGCAACCTCACCTGATGGTAAGTGATGATGCAGTCTAAGATGGTAGCAGGCTAACCTGTTAGGGGTATGGTAAACCCATACTCCTAATTGGTTTCTATCGATATCGGCGACATCGTGCCGGAACGCTAAACCGTTTTGCGACACGTGTTTGTTGGTAGGGTGGTAACTAGCCAGGCCGAAGCCTCCCACCAAACCAGACTCGAGCCAGGAATCGAACCCAGGACCTCCAACTTTATAATGTGACTGATAAAATCTACATTTCTGCATTTCTGTATCATAGATTTTGTTAAACCTGATCCGTCCACCCCCCCGTTATCCCAATCGTCACCTAAGCCGAGGTTCGGCCTCAAAGGAGGCGCCCTTAGGCAGACGTTCTCTTAGTTTCTTTGAGCCCTAGGGCTAAAAATTTCTTCTGGCAGAGCTTCTTTCCGAAGCTCGCCAAACAGCCCGGTTACGCTGTGGCAACCAATAGGGTTTGGACAGCTAATAGACAGTCCCAAAAAAAAATGTTAAACCTAACTATTCTATAGGTCCCTCTTCGACGGAGCCATATACTCGTATAATCGATTTCAACA
Organism: Lasiommata megera; assembly: GCA_928268935.1. NCBI lineage: Eukaryota > Metazoa > Arthropoda > Insecta > Lepidoptera > Nymphalidae > Lasiommata > Lasiommata megera. The sequence continues at coordinate 974,180 of OV743321.1, forward strand.
ATCGATATAATCGATTGTTGAAATCGAATGACGGGTTTTTAGGCACCAGAGCTAGTTGCTGAAGTTTATTTTTGTTTTATTAAAACTGCTTTTCCGAACTTTCCGTCTCGATAAGCTAATTGGATATGGATCAGCACGCAGCAGCAGTAAGCGGATTCAAACTAAATTTGGACATAACGACAACATACACCGACAGGAGTGTAGTGCGATCATCATCATCATCATGATCAACCCATTACTAGCTCACTACAGAGCACGGGTCTCCTCTCAATATGAGAAGGGTTTTGAGACCATAGTCCACCACGCTGGCCATGTGCGTATTGGCAGACTTCACACGCCTTTGAGGTTTCCTTCACCAAGCAAGTGATATTTTAATTGTTTAAAAACGCACATAACTCCGAAAAGTTAGAGGTGCGTGCCCGGATTCGAACCGCCGACCGCTGATTAGGAGGCTGACGCCCTAACCACTAGGCTTTCATAGCTTCTTACGCTGTCTATACATCAGATATACCGGCTTTTCGGAGTTATGTGCGTTTTTTAATGAATTAAAATATCACTTGCTTCAACGGTGAAGGAAAACATCGTGAGGAAACCTGCACGCCTGAGAGTTCTCAAAGGCGTGTGAAGTCTGCCAATCCGCACATGGCCAAGTTATCTATAAAACTTACCATACTATAGGTGGTAGTCGTCTGATCCTTTGTTTCTTAATTAATCATCTGTCATCCTGTAATTTTTCATCTCGTAAATACAGCTTGAAAGTCTATAATATGACTTCCTTTATTTAATAGCGCCATTTATCGCATTACTCGTAAATAATTACGCGATATCAGTTAGCAATTGTTTTTCTTTTAGTCTGTGCTGTGACAATGCTTCGCCGCTGTAAAATACAACCGCTCAGTTGAGGTCGGTTTAATGTTTACTGTGGAATGGGTTTCGGAGTTTAGTTAAGGATTACAATGTAGAATGAATTCCGGCGTTCCAGTGTCAAACTTATTACACTGGTTACTTTGTATGTAATTACGATACAGGTTAATTTATAGATGATGTTTCATTGTATCGAACCAACTTTTAATTTAACTATTTTGAGGTTGAATAACAACGATCCTATTTTTACACCCATGCCACTATTTAAATTATTATTTGATGTATGCGCGTATTAAGTTGGAGGTTCTGGGTACTATTCCCGACTCGAGTATAGTCCTGTAGGAGGCTTTGGTCGTGACTACTTACCACCCTACCGGCATGATGTTGCGTACAGACCAATTAGAAGTGTCGGTTTACCCTACAGGCTTACAGGTTAGCCCGCTACCGGTTTAGACTGCATCAAGCGTGAGATAGCCGTCAAGAGCTAACTTTTTCTACAATACTTATATGAATTAATATTGGGTTAAATTATGTGTTTATGGTTACTATCATTTCTCATAATAAATAAACTTATACCTTTAACTATATAATCTTACAGTACACTTTATCACAGAGACAGACTTTATTTCTAAGGTGTGAAATTTGTACGTATTTGTGAATATTTTGGCTGACATTTTGAACAGATATAAAATATACCTTATATATATATAGATATAAAATATACCTTAGATATAATATATAGATAAATCCATGGGTTCTTCGGGATTTGTGATGAACTGAATTTTACGTCCATGCTGACTGACTCACTTATAGTTTTAGTTTGCAAACTTTGTCGAAAACGTGAACATAAATGCGATATGGGATGATAATCTTCAATTAATTAAATTTTTTTCCTCCGTGAATGGAGTCGCGGTCATCAGCTCTACTTTATTTATTTACAAAAGATTTATACGACACCAACATTTTATAATTTGGTCAACTATTACATCTTGTTGACATGAAAAGTGTGAGTTGTTATAATTTTTCTTTTAACTTCATACTTTATACAACTTTATCTAAAAACAACAATTTAATTGCCCTTTAAGGGTTGATTGTTGACAACCCAAACTACTATTTAGTAAACCAAACCAAAAAACTATTGAGTTGTCAAAACAGAATAAAACAAAAATGCAAATCCAAATCGGAGAGGAAAAGTTTAGGAATGCGATAGTAAAAAGAATATGTCATTTGGTTAGGGAAAATAAAAATGTCGCATCGTTTTAAAATGTTTCAACTCATTAATCATTTTTCATAAAAATCAAGTTTCCCCGTGCAGGCAGAAATAAAAACTGTAATAGGATTGCGGCTAGAAATAGTCACCGTATATATGTAAATGAATGCTCGCTGGAGAATATTCAATTATGGCATAATTGCTCGGGAGTTAAAGATAGTACAGTGGATGTATTAGTCGACGCATAGCAGGTAAACGCGTGCCGTGCAACGTTAACACACAAAATTAATTCATTCCACGCCTTAAGCATACCACCGCAGTGATTTGTGCATAAGTTTCGCACATTTATTAAGATACATTAATGTAAAATTATAGCTGTGGTATTCAAGGGGTTTTGGGATTTTGGTGTTTATTTTTGCAGAAGAGGGCTGTTCGTGCGATATACAAATTAGGTCCCAGAGAGTCATTAAGAGATAAATTTAAAGATTATAAAATAATGATAGTGCTTAGCCAATATATATATGAAACTTTAATGTACCTATGTTCATAAAAATATTTATAAATTCTAGAAAAAAATGGACTGTAACGTACTGAACATTACAAGTAAAAGTAAACTTGTAGTACCGTTTACTAGGCTGCCCAAAATTGGTAACTCTTTCAAAGGAAATTGTATTTTATTTTATAATAAATTACCTATTGACATCTTGGAGATGTTTATCAATAAGTTTAAAGTTTTTATAAAACGCAAGCTTATAGAAAAATCATATTACGATTTAAAGGATTGCGATCTTGTATAAGCGATAAAAAAGCTTGGGTATGTATTGCTCTATCTCCATAGGTACTATAATTTATTATTGATTATGTGAGATGGTGATAACGACACAACACACACACAACATCCGGCTAAACTTGTTGCTTCTTGTTAGACCGGGGCGCGTTTGGAACCCTCATAAATCACTACTATGTAAATTATTGACGTGTCAAAAGTGCCTTTTAAAGGACTGTTTGAATAAAGATATCTTTTGTCTGGTGACTAATGTCAGCTATGTCAGTCGTATGGATATTATAGTTTTAAAATGAAGCAGCACGTCTCTTATTAAGAAATCCCTAATCCTGGTATTCCTATTCCCGCTGGACTGAACGTCACATTGTACGTCTTATAAGTTTTTTGATACACCACAAATTAACCCTTGACGGCACCTCACCTGATGATGTGATGATGCTGTCTAGGATGGTAGCGGGCTAACCTGTTAGGGGTAGGGTAAACCCATACTTCTAATTGGTTTCTTTACGACAGGAACGCTAAATCGTACAACGTACTACGTACGTAACTAGCCACGGCAGGAGCCCCGACCAGACTCAAGCCGGGAATCAAACCTAGGACCTCCAACATTATAATGCGACTGCGCACGCACTGTGCCACAGAGGTCGTCAATAATAAAAGATTTCTAGTGCTTATGTTGTGTATAAAAGCTATGTGTCACGGTCTAACACTACATAATTATGTATGTAAAAAAATCTTAAAACGTGATTGTCACCCCGTTTAAAACGTCGGAATTATTTGAAATTGTGCACTCCTATCAAAAACGATGACGATGCAATAACTTCAATAGTCGATCCCATTAATCGGATCGGAATGTTCAGGATTAGCGAAATATTATACCCGGTGACACGGTTTTTTTTATTTGGTTAGCTATAAATGCGTTTTTTATGTTTTTTAACTATCGTATTTTATTTATAATAATAATAATAAAAATGTTTTTTGGTGGACATCACCATTCCATATGAGGAAAACCTCGTGAGAGCTGAGACGGAGAAAAAACGTAAGTATCTCGATCTGGCTCACGAGGTTTCCGACATGTGGCATGTGCAGTCTGCTGAAACCATCCCAATCGTTATATCTGCGAATGGGTTGATCCCAGTTAGCCTCGCTCACCATCTGAGGCGACTGGGGTTCCGTGGCAGTTCGCTCGCAGCCAGGATGCAAAAAGCGGTCTTGCTGGACTCGGCTAGAATAGTCCGGCGGTTTCTCAACCTGTCGCCCTGAGCCGCGGCCGTTTGGTCTCCCCTGCCGGGGTGTAATCCTCCACCCGGTGCAAATATGTATTTATGTAATTTGTATGTAGGTTTATTTATTTTTATTTATTTAAGTTTATTATATCTCTTTTGGTTTTTATATGTATTTATTTTGCACACGGGCGTGAGAGTTGGAATATATAGATAATAATAAAAATGTTAAAATAAAGTTTCCTTATAACGTATCAGGGGTGACATCGTATTAATATTAATTATATATGAGATACGACCCTTTTCCGAAAAAGGTAAAAACGCAGTGAAGGTTAGTTCTGTTTTTAGAAAAGCATTATTTTATGTTAGGTTAGGTTAGGTTATGTATGTTTTAGTTGCGGTCGAGTGCGCGGGTTTTCCCGTGACCCAGCCACCAGGCGACGCGAAGGAGCATCGCTGGGTTTTAGTGGGTATTCTGGTCGCCAGTCCGACGCAGCCTTGCCTGCGTCGCTTCCGGTGGGGATGCGTAAACACATTGCCCAGCGGAAAAAAAAAACAAAAAAAGTTATGTATGTTTATGTGATAGCCTAGTGGTTAAGGCGTCAGCCTCCTAATCAGAGGTCGGCGGTTCGAATCCGGGCACGCACCTCTAACTTTTCGGAGCTATGTGCGTTTTTAAAAAATTAAAGTATCACTTGCTTCAACAGTGAAGGAAAACATCGTGAGGAAACCTGCACGCCTGAGAGTTCTCCATAATGTTCTCAAAGGCGTGTGAAGTCTGCCAATCCGCACATGGCCAGCGTGGTGCACTATGGCCAAACCCTTCTCATATTGAGAGGAGACCCGTGCTCTGTAGTGAGCCGGTAATGGGTTGTTCATGATGATGATGATGTTTATGTAACGGTGTTATTTATGGTTATGTAACGGCTCAATGTAATAATAGCTTTACGCCTTAAACTGCTGACTACATCATAATTAGGTAACTTTTGTATGAAAATTTTAATTAAAGTTAATGATCATTTCTGCCACGTGAAAAATATCGCGCCTCATCATCGCCGACTGAACGAGACGGTGACACGGATTTATAACAAACATCAATCTTGATGTAATATCGTGTTATTGATATTTAAACTTCATTTTAATGGCAGATAGGATAAAGCCAATAAGGGTTTTAACAAAAGTTTCCGATACAAATGTTAGCAGAATGGTTTCTCTCTTAACGTGTGATTTTTATCAAACAAATGTGTTAAGGTACTTCTCATCATGATCAACCAATTCGCAGCTCACTACAGAGCACGGGTCTCCTCTCAATATGAGGAGGGTTTGGCCATAGTGCACCACGCTGGCCATGTGCGGATTGGCCGACGTCTTTGAGAACATTATGGAGAACTCTCTGGCGTGCAGGTTTCCTCACGATGTTTTCCTTCACCGTTTTTTTAAACGCACATAACTCCTAAAAGTTAGAGGTGCGTGCCCGGAACCGCTGACCTCTGATTAGGAGGCTGACGCCCTAACCACTAGGCATGATTTAATGACATAAAATTTGTGAACTATGAAACTAATTATATAACTTTTCGGAGTTATGTGCGTTTTTAAGTAATTAAAATATAACTTGCTTCGACGGTGAAGGAAAACATCGTGAGGAAACCTGCACGCCTGAGATTTCTCCATAATGTTCTCAAAGACGTGGTGGACTATGGCCAAACCCTTCCCATATTAAGAGGAGAAACATGCTCTGTAGTGAGCCGATAATGGGTTGATCATGATCTATATATTGTGATTTCTCCAGAGATGGCAGCCCCTGCGCATTAACGTCAATACGTAGTGGCGTGCACAGGGTTTAATTCTCGGGTGTAGAGGCAAATGATTCATTATAATAGGCGTCTTTTGGGTAGACAGTGCTTGTAAGCACGTATGACGTGCACGCTAATGTCTCCTGTCTCCTGCTCTTGTTTTTCCAACAACAAGCCCAGATTTGTCATGAGCATGTTAAATTGCTCCAGGATCATCTGGAGCAATTTAAAAACTGTGCACTGTTCTTATACATTTATATGAAGTGCACGCCACTGGACAATAGTGAAGAGTTTTGCTAATGATGTAGTGTTCGTTAACGACGCGACAGGACGTGAAGGCTCGTCGTCGGATATTCAACTTTAAAACCCATTCTACAGTAAAGTTATGCTAAATTCTACATGTTCTACTGTTACCCATATACCCTTTGGTTGTTTTGAGCAATAGGAAAAATCTGTGTGCGACTAAATTTTTTTTACGCTACAAGTCGACGGCACTCTTACCTAAATGATAGTGCAGTCTAGAATGGTAGCGGGCTAACCTGTTATGATAAACCTATACTCTTAATTGTTTTCTACACGCCATCGTTCCCGAACGCTAAATCACTTGGCAACACGCCTTTTCCGGTAGAACTAGCCACGGCCGAAGCCTCGCCCCAGATCAGCCGAAAATGGAACTCCGGACCTCCAACTATAAATGCATAACTCTATAATGCACACGTGCTGTGCCACGGAGGTCGTCGAATCACCATTCGAGATTCAGCTTCAAGTTAACTTGCATGTGTATAGAAAGTAAGTCCTGTCAGTATTTCATATTTAAGTGGAGAGATCTTGCGTGATAGGTGAGGTTTTTGACAAAGTAGTTGTTACACTTAAGAACTTTTTCTATTTATAAATTCCATGAAATAACGACGCGACGGTTGGTCGTACCTACTTGCAAAAGTTTTCTGGGAAAATAAAGTGTTCTTTCAACTACTAATTGGTCCTTAAGGCCTCTCGTGCTAACAATCTGTTTTGCTACGGTTTGTTTGAAAAATAAAAAGAATCATTTAAAAGATCTTCATTATACCCGGCTGGACTCACGTGAATTAACGTCGGTGTATCCCCGACTAGTTCCGAACCCAAACCGGCGTACTGTCCCGATGTTCAGTAGGTATGTTTTGAACTGCGCGCGAGCAAGCTCATGAATAAGAGCTCCGAATGGGATTGAAACTTGCCGGGAATACTCCGACGATAATTCAGCACAGCTGTAAGACAGGTAAATGAGTCCAGCCGTGTATAATTTAGATATAAATTTCACTAACAACCGTTAAAATTTACCTAAAAGATATTAAAGAATTAATCAAACTCAAACCACTGGACGAAACAAGCTGAAATTTGGCATAATAATAGCCATAATAACGCAGGCGTCCACTGACAAAAAAATATTGGAAATACATCCCCTGAGGTTACAAAAGAGGGATTTGATATTTCTATGAAATTTCATCTTTTGTGGGCAAAGCTGTGTGCAAACTTACAATACCTCATAACTTATTCCAGAAGTAACTTTGATGCCGACCATAGGTAAAAACTGAATTATTTCAAAATTAATGTTTTATATGATATACCTTTAAATTCCTAAATCATCGTCATCATGATCAACCCATTGCAGGCTAACTACAGGCCATAGTCCATCACGCTGGCCATGTGTGGATTGGCAGACTTCACTCGCCTTTCAGAACATTATGGAGTACTCTCAGGTGTACAAGTTTCCACACGATGTGCCTCTTGCCTCACCGTCGAAGCAAGTGATATTTTAATTGCTTAAAATAACACATAATTCCGAAAAGTTAGAGGTGCGTGCCAGGGTTCGAACCCCCCACCTCTGATTTGGAGGTTGACGTCCTAACCACTAGACCATCACTAGGCTATCACAGCTTCCTAAATAAGGATCATAATTATGAAACAAGAGCATCACTAGTAGCCATGAGTAAAATACTTAGTTCAGAGGAAAAACTCTTTTCGGTCACTGGGTCATCGCCCACCTAACAAATTTAGAACGTATAAATTCATGTCAAATACCAAACCAAAAGTGAAGGTTGAACATTCACAAAAATCAAATGAAAAATATTTTTAATTCTTAATTACTTTTCACGTTTGAAAAATTTCAAGCCTAATATTTGCACATTACATACAAATATATCATTTGAAATAACTGTTTATCTTCTACAAAACTATTAGCTAGGAGCTAGTGGTAGAAATTTAGAAGATATTTGTGTGGCGGAAACTAAAAGTATTTTTAAAGTAATATTTGTTTTGTGTGTTTTAGTAACTATTGTTTTACATCGGAATAAATATCTTTTAATACGTGATAAGCATTTTTTATTTGTTTTATCTAATTTATTAAATACTTATAAGTAATAATAATAACTCATCCCGAATGTATCACAACCTAATATTGAATAGATGGGTACTTTGATATTAATTATACGGTGCATTAGCGATACACTCCAGTCTTGTAGAGTTGTGGCGAATGCCTACGGGTTTCACTTCATCAACAGTACAAAATTATAATGAGTAAGTAATATACTACAACAACATTACAATAACATTCTACTGAAATTTCGTTCATATTTGATTTTTTGTTATATTCATATAATTAATGGTTTTTAATGATGATGTGGTAAAATATTTAAAAGGCAAGTTGGATGGGAGCTAAGATGGCGTTATACTATAAAACGAGAAGAACCCAATAATAATTAGTACAGAATAATAGTATAAATGTGTAGACCCTCAGTTTTGTTTCGCTCGATCCACTGATCGAGCTCACTGCTTGCTGCCACATCGAGCAGTCATCATAATCAACCCATTACCGTCTCCATATGGCCATAGTCCATCACGCTGGCCATGTGCGGATTGGCAGACTTCACACGCCTTTGAGAACATTATGGAGAACTCTCAGGCGTGCAGGTTTCCTCACGATGTTTTCCTTCCCCGTTGAAGCAAGTGATATTTTTTTTAAAACGCACATAACTCCGAAAAGTTAGAGGTGCGTGCCCGGATTCGAACCGCCGACCTCTGATTAGGAGGCTGACGCCCTAACCACTAGGCTATCACCGCTTGCCGCTTGAGAATTATAAGCCTTATTTTGGTGACATCAAGATGAGTCATAAATGCTGTTATCTTAGAATAATACTCCTTTAATTGTTGATGGTAAGCCGCATACGATCGTACCATCAGCTCAATAGCTATAAAAGCAAATACATATTAAATTGTCTCAGACGAGTTTCACGGTTTTGTTTGCAAAGTCAACACTGGAAGGCTGACTAGAAGAATGTTTGGTAAACATTTGTGCTAAGGTATATGATATACCTACATTTATATTATGAAGTACTTATTTAGTTTCAGATTGGAGGTCAATGTTCGCTATCTGATTAAATCACTAAATAGGTATATCTACGAGTATAACGTAAGCTTGTAGACGAGTCCTATTATAGTGTAAAGGATTATGTAAATGTCAACAAGCTTGGGTATGAAATATTGCTCTAATAAGCTAGCTCTTAAATAATTTTAAGTGGCATGTGAGACGGTGATAACAAAAAGAAAATTTACCTGGCTAAGTGTTAACCGGGACGCGTTTGGAACCCTCATAGCTTTAGGTTTAAGTTTACCAATTTATTTATCACCATCAACTCACTACTATGTAAATTATTGACACATCAAAGCCTTTTGAAGGATTATTTGAGTAAAGATTATGATTGATTTATTGATTGATATAGGATAAGGGGATGAAAGTTTTAAGCAACTGATTAAAAATGAAGAAATGTAATTTTTTCAAATCCATGTGGGGTTATGTATGGAGTATCGTTCGAATTCTTACATCATGCTCAGTGACAAAAACTACTATTTTTGTAGCCGTATAAATTAATTGAAAAAATGTAGGTTCATGGAATGCGAGATCTCTTCTGTGAGAAGAAAGGATGCTGTACTTATGATGCTCACTTAAAGCATTCTTGGGGCATTATGGGGCTAACGGAAACGAGAATATCCGAGTGTCTCATGAAATAGCGGGACTGCTGATTTTTTTTTAACTCTGGTAAAACACAAAAGGTAAATAGGTTTTTCTTTTAAAGGAAGGCAAATTGTAAAATAAAAATAAAAATTATATTATAATTTTCAGATGACCGTATTTAAATAACTCTGCAAAAGTCATCAGAAATACAAGACTAAATGTTATATAGAAATAATAAAAAAATTGTGCGGAGGTTCCCTGTTATGGCCTTCTAGAGTAACCCCAACGTTATAGAAGGTTAAAATACGTGATTTTGAAAGGATTTCCTTCCAAAATCACGTATTTTAAAAGAATAGATACTAAAGTTTGGAATAACGTTTTTATGAACTTTCTACAAACTTATGCTCTTTAAATTACATAAGTATTCGATATTGAGATAAAAAGTTCACTTGAATGGCTTCTTTTAAATATACTTTAAGAATTGAGAAAGATGGTGTTGAAAAGAAAATGCTTTCTCTAGTGTAAAATTTCGTCCGTAAAGCTTTAGCGGAAATCTCAAACTTTACTTTTTGAAGTTTTCTGCAACGTTACCTGAGCGATGAAAACGGCAAGAAGAAATTTAATACCTTTTAGTTACTGACTAGATATTTATGAAAGAAGTGTTTATCTGGATATTTTAAGTTCTGGTATGAGAAATATACAAAAATAGCAAAGCGAAATTTTAAAAGAAAATGCATTTTGGCGTTATTTCACAGTGTTATTTTTGTGATAACGAACGTTTAAGCCCGCCATCAAACATTGGATCGGTGCGGTGAGTTAAAGGTTCAAGTCTTTCTCTCCTATAAGAGACATTGCCGGTGTCTACCTGTGGGACATCTATATAACTTAGACCGGATTTCCAATAGATATATGGGAGGATGCAAGGCTAAACTTCGACACTTTTCCCAATAATTTTCAGAATTTGGGAAAGGCAGCGTGTAATGTGCAGGAAAATTTTGTGATACTTGACAATATATACTTTGATTATTTACTTGGCAGCAAGAACCAATTAACAGACCTGCGGCTGCGAGCTTTCTTCGGTACAAGGGTATAACAAACAAATCGAGGATTAGGCCGGAAATAATAAGTACCTTAACAATGCATTTCTGTTTACACTGTGCCAAAAAAACATTGGAATCCAATTTTCGTATAACCGAACGTCAAAATCTTATTTCTAACGATGGTATCTTGGTACATCTTCTTTAAGGTATATCGGGTGGATTTCAACTTCTGGAACTGCCTATCATCCCAGCGTGCAGTATATTTGAAAAGGTGTCATAAATCTGTGAAAATTACTGAGCTGCATAAACTATTGTGATTTTTGGTATTTCTATGCACTTTATTATTTGCAACATGCGCCCGTACTACCAGAATAATACGAACTTTTTTCAGGATATCACCATACTTAAAAAATATTCAAACCAACGCACTTTTTTATGTTAACGATGTTTTCGTGTAATATTTTGTAATATATAATATAATAAATATATAACAATACAAACTCTTTATCTCTTTAACACATACAAGATTATTTTATATTCATTTTTAAACTGTATTGTGTGAATTATATGGTATATATTTTAGTATATAGTTAATCGTATGTAATTCTGTTTTGTACCGCGCAACCTAATCTTAATCCTAATCCTAATTTGCCTGGCAGAGATACGCTTCTAAGCCATAATATCGCCTTTTGCATCCTGCGTCTTCATGGTTCTACTTTTCTTATTAATGTCCTTAAATTTACGAATCCCAAATCGGCCTTTTCAGTCCTAAAGCAAATTAAACATCTCGTTATTGGACCCATTAATCTGGGATAAATAAATGTATTAATCAGTTTAGTATGCTGCACAAAATTAGTAACTCATTGAAAGGAAATTGTATTTTGTTTTATAACAAACTAGCTGTTGCCCGCGACTTCGTCTGCGTAGAATTGCTGATTTCCCTTGAGATTGAGGTTACCCGTGCGACCAATGCCCTGCTTCAGAAAGTAAGCTACAGGCAAATGTCAAATTGCCGATTTTCGTGTTTCTAAATTAAAAACATAGGACTTTCATACAAACTTCAAACCCCTATTTTACCCCCTTCGGGGTAAATTTAGATGAAAAAAAATCTAACCTTATACCTACGCCCTAAAAGAAACCTACTTTCAAAATTCCAAGCTTGTAGACTTCATAATAAAAAAATAAGCAATAACTATCATCCCCTTTTTTACCACCCTTAACAAGTAATATTTAAAAAAAATTGGTGTACATGTTTTTTATTTATTATTATTAATCTTTATGCAAATTTTTGTGTCTCTAACTCTAAAAACAAAGAAATTTCATACAAACTTCCAACCCCTATTTTACCCCCTTAGGGGTGGAATTTCCAAATATCCTTTCTTAGCTGACATCTCTTAACTATCAACTACCTACTTGCTAAATTATAGCTTTATACGTTCAATAGTTTTTGAGATCTCGTGTTTAATCAGTACGTCAGTAAGTCAGTATGTAAGTATGTAAGTAACCTTTCGCTTTTATATATATAGATTACCTATTGATATCTTGGATAGAGATTTCTATCAATAAGTTCAAAGTTTGTATTAAACGAAAGCTTATAGAAAAATCATTTTACGATATTAAGGATTACATAAACGATAAAAAAGCTTGGGTGTGAGTTGCTCTATCTCCATAAGTACTATAATTTATTATGATTATGTGATATGGTGATAATAACCCGGCTAAGTTAGTTGTGGGCTTCTTCTTAGACTAGATCGCGTTTGGAATTCTCATAGCTTTAGTTCTAAGTTTACGAATTTAGTTATCACCATCAAATAACTACTATGTAAATTATTGACGCGTCAAAAGTGCCTTTTGCCTATTTGACTATTTGAATAAAGATTATTTGAATTTGAATTTGAATTTGATGTATATGTAAAAGTTTGCTTCTATTTTATTACCGTTGCATCTTGGCAGGAGCGGTTAGTAAACATTTTAAAAGAACCAGTAAGTGGTTAGTGTGCACAAATCACCGTAAAATTACAATATTTTGTTACTAAACTTTGTCGAGCACTGCGCTTGTGCGCGGGAAACATAACAACCCTCAGTTGTTATGAAACCACCCCTGGAGGTGCCCGGCTCCTCGACCGCGCTAAGTGGGCCCGGTGACTTCGCGCCTAGCAAAAACTATTCATATAAAGTTTACCAATTAACAAAAATCTCGTGTGGGGTATTTATAAACACAAAAAATACTTAAATGAACTCAAAATTTATACTCAAAGTGTTTTGTGTGTGGTTTATTGGATTTGTTTGTTAAACTTTTTGGTGGGAACTATTTCGGCTCTGGTAAGTTTTTTGGCTGATATAGAAATAAATATTTTTAATACAACAATAACAATATCATCCTATAAAGAAATATATGGCTTTATGGTGACAATAACAATATTCTTTTACTCTGTAATAAGATTTTACAAACAACGTTTAGTTTATAGACGAATTTCGTAATTTTACCACGTATTAAAAAATATTTAATATCCTATCTCCGATGTTGGTGGTAGGTACTTGATGGTAGAATAATAATGTATTTGTATTTTATATTAATTTCTAATGAATGGGAGACTAATGAAGACACAGGCACAGTCAGGGTGACATTATAGCAGCCTAATTCGTCACAAGAAATGTAATATTAAACAGAAAGGAAAAAAAAATGTCACATATTTTTAAAAGGTTTTACTTACAATTCATACAACTTCTATTATCTGTGTCACGGCAGCCATTTTTATAAGTTAGTTTGTCAATAAGAATTTTTCTTTTCACTTGTTTTGAATTATCGAGATCCACTTGACTGGTGACCTAAACACTCAGTCTAGTCATCAAAATCATCGTCATTATCAACCAATTACCTGCCTTATACAAGGCACGGATCTATTCTCAGCATGAGAAGGGTTGTGCCCATAGTCCACCACAACACCAATCCACACTGAGCTCATAAGGTGACTCTCAGACCATTTCCTTAAGCACTAAATCAAGTAATATTTAATTTAAATTTATTAAAGTTACATTAAAAATGCACACAGATTCTATGCAACGAACCTTTGACTTTCCAGACCCTCTGCAAAAAAAGCCGAAGTGTAACCACTAGGCCATCTTCAGTCTTCCGTCCATCACTCACAGTACGGTCCTCAAGTTGGCTGGTGTGCTGTTGTTCCGGCACACCTCTAACTGGCAAAACTGGGCACGTTGTGCCCGAGGAGGATCTGCTGCGGCGGACACCCGCTGGTGGAGTCGCAGTTGTATGCGAAAACCTTCCCGTGGCTCCACCATACAGCGGTGAGTTTTAGTCAGTAGTAGTCTGTCATAACTTTTGTGCCTCCCCGTGGCGCAGAGGTATCCATAAGGATTTACCCACTATAAAAAAAGGCCATCTTCAGTCTTAATTAGGCATTAGGGGCAGTGGTTTAGGTACCATGCCATTATAAGTGATAATTTGAAAGGTATAACTTTACTTTTTATAAATTTAAAATGCATACAAATATTTTCGGAACCGGAATTTTTTGAATTCACATATCTACGGCAAACGCAGCCTGAGTGCTTTGCTAATTAAGCAATGGTCCACATACCACCGACACCGAAACAAATTTATACCTTTAACTAGTCTTATAGCGACTGGAGCGTCATCAGGAAACATTACACAGTTTCAATAAATTATAAATAAATATATATATATTTTTCATATTTTATATAATGCTTAAGTTGACATACTACATTACGTTGTAAGGTGTAAGTAAATAATATAATGTAATCTGTGCAAAATATTGACTTAATAATATGAATTGATTTTTATTTTTCATAACAGAAAAAAGATGTGTTTCCAATGGGACATTAGTAGTCTGTCCACATTTATAATAAAAATATAGGATCATAAATATCTGTACAAATTCTCATTTAACACTACGCGGTGACAGCCATGTGACAGCCATAACATAAGCTTGTACACATTAAAAAGAAAAACGTCTATCGGAATCAACAAACTGTTAGTTACTAATAGAGTAGTTTAGAGTGTCCATTAAAGCCCCCGATGGAAGGACAAACGGCAGGTAAAATCTACATAATAACATAAATAAACGATATTTGTACACGCGAGTGAAATAACGCAACCGACCACCTGCGGTGGAGTTTAATGGCTTTCAGCACACTCGAATGTTGCCAGCCGAAAATATTGCCTCATTAGTTTCATAACACAACTAACTAGCTATAGCCTTCTAGTGGTCGGACTTCGTTACCCTAATTTCCCGCAAGTACAATACCGTTTTCCGTTATTTAAAAGTCTTTTGTCTGGTGGGAGACGACCCACGACCTCCGTTTTTGACGACCTCCGTGGCGCACTACGTGCGCTGTTGCATTTTAAAGTTGGAGGTCCTGGGTTCGATTCCCGGCTCGAGTCTGGTCTGGTGGGCTTCGGACGTGGCTAGTTACCACCCTACCGACAAAGACGTGTCGCCAAGCGATTTAGCGTTCCGGCACGATGTTGTGTAGAAATCAATTAGGAGTATGAGTTTACCATACCCCTAACAGGTTAGCCCGTTACCATCTTAGACCGCATCATCACTTGCCATCAGGTGAGATGTCGTCATGGGCTAACTTGTGGTGAATAAAAAAAAGAGACTTCTGCCCTGGCTAGTTACCCTACCGACAAAATCGTGTCGCCAAGAAATCAATTAGGAGTATGGCTCTACCATGCCCTTAGCGTTCCGCATGATATCGCGACGAAACCAACCATCACTAACCACCATGTGAGATAGCCGTCAAGGGCTAACTAGTGTATAAAAGAAAGTCTTTGTATCGCTTTTTTTTAATGTATCTGAGAGAGATTTATATAATTTAATAAAACATACGATTACGCGGAATATATTTATTTAGTCCGATTAAATTTTAGTAATTTCTCTGTTTACTTTATAAGATGATAATTGTTGCATGTTTTTCAGCGAACATATTCGCAAAGACTGCAACTTTACGTAAAGGTTCTTCAATTAAAGTGATATGAATAATTCAAGACGTGAAACGTTCGTAAATATGCTAAGAACTTCTCACACGCACGCCTACTAAATTGAAACACGCCCGGAGATATTTAGACACAAAGCACCAACAGAGCGGCCCAGCTTAGATTAGTCCGATAGATTGTTGCAACGTTACCGTTTTACTTTATTTATATGGTTGAACGTGGGATAGTTTGCATTCGTCATTATGATTTTTAATAATAGTTTAAGAGTGAATAGAATAAGGTCGACATTTATAAAAAAATAATTTTATATTTGACATACAAGCTATTGATTTGCCATAAACATAAATTATTGGAAGTTACATACGAAGTAAAATACGAAGTTCCTAATCGCGCGTTGTGAAAGGGGGCTAGACGGAAAATATTCTTACGAAAAGTTGTCACGACACTTTTTGTCATTGTAAGCTGTGCGGCGTCGCATGTTTCTCTGTCTGTCTCTCTCTCTCTTATAGAAAGCAAGCCAGATATTTTCATTTCTATTTCGCATTGAACAGTGTGGTGTCGCGACGATTATTTTTGATGAGTGTATACAGGTTTTTTGTAAATAATAAATAATAAAAATTAATAATAATAATGAATCCTGACAGTGTTTCTGCACAAGTTCCGGATATTGCTGATGGAGCACAAAATTGAGCCTACTGATTAAGTTTATATAACATTATATTTGTTAATAATAAAAAAAATATTATTATAACTTAAATAAAATAAAATTTTATTACAATTCCTTCACTAATTAATCGAAAGGAACTTCGTTCCATCCGGGTGTCCCTTGACACCTCTCAAGTTTTTTATAATAATATTTTTGCATGCCTACCCAGCATTGTAAGCATCTCTTATTCTAGTAACACAAAAAAAGCATTTTCCAATCAGTAAGCGCTTTCCATCTTAGACCACATGTACAGTTTCCATCAGGTATTGTGGCATGTACAAGAGTTACGTACTTCAAGTGATAAATGGTTTGATCAGCGTCAATTATGGTACATGGGTTTTAACCTGATCCTTTAAAGAACGCATTCAAAATGTTATATTTTAAATAATTTAATACAAAAATTTTGTTACAGTACTAATTAGGTTTCAATTTATAATTGAGTGGGATAGTAATCCCTAGTAGTAAAACTATGCACAAGTAGAATCAAAACCATTTCTAGGGCTCTGAAAAAACGGAACCTTCTAAGGATCACTCCGTTGCTTCGAAACTAAATATTATTGACGGTCAACATATTACAGCTATTTTATAACCATTATTTCGGTTCGCTTTCGGTTTCGATTTTTGAAATAACCCTGTCCTAAAAATAAATATTTTCTTAAATAAGTGTACAGTCAATTGATTTTCATTTGTATAGAACATATAATGTCTCA
The DNA here is from genome assembly GCA_928268935.1 of Lasiommata megera. Classification (NCBI taxonomy): domain Eukaryota; kingdom Metazoa; phylum Arthropoda; class Insecta; order Lepidoptera; family Nymphalidae; genus Lasiommata; species Lasiommata megera. The sequence continues at coordinate 991,476 of OV743321.1, forward strand.
TCTGTTACTAATATAATACTTAAACATCTTAGAATATAATATTACCACCTTTTCAGGAGCTCGTTATTCTAAGCTCGCAAGATTAAGTTTGTTATTATTCCTTAGAATTTTTCTTTCGGCCATCAAAAAGTTTCCGTATAAAATAAGTTTTCAGGAACTATTACGGGGGATCTAGTATCAGGCAACGTACATCTAACAAGGTTTATGCATCAAATTATAATTCAATGTTATAATTAAAAGCATTTGCTTTTCATGCATTATGAATAAAACAATTCATTGTTTTTGCAATGCCGTGACAGGGTTATGTCCATATTAAATAGCAAATCAAGTCATGTACACAAAAGCAAACAAAAATAAACAAATAAAATTATTAACTTGAAGGGAGCTTCAGTGAATGTCACAATAAAAATCCAAGTGACTATTATTATTGCTTAATCGAGGGGAAATAATGATTTTATATATAAAATAGGTATGAACTTATGAATGTATTGAAATTATGTTTCAATTGAAAAATATTGGTTCTGGTATTATTAGCTGTGATAGCCTAGTGGTTAGAACGTCCGCCTCCTTATCAGAGATCGGGGTTCGAACCCGCGCACGCACCGCAGACGTTTTCGGAGTTATGTGCGTTTTGAAATAGTTAAAATATCACTTGCTTCGACGGTAAAGGAAAACATCATGAGGAAACTTGCATGTCTGAGAGTTCTCCATAATATTCTCAAAGGCGTGTGAAGTCTGCCAATCCGCACATGGCCAGCGTGGTGGACCATGGCCAAACCATTCTCATATTGAGAGGAGACCCGTGCTCTGTAGTGAGCTGGCAATGGGTTGATCATGGTGATGATGATTACCATTCAACTATTAGATACTGACTACCTATTTTGACCAGACGGCATATTAGCTTAGTTCACACACATAAATATCTACACTTCGTTACTTGGAAATACATGTTACCTTATAATCTAATGTATATCGTACATTTGTGAAGACCACAATGTTGGATCACAACTAACTTCATGGAAGGTCCGAGCAAGGAGTTATTCAAACTATTTCGGTGTGTTGGTACGGGCACAAACTATCCAGTGTCAGTCACTAAACAAATCACTGTACATATATCAGTGCACAAACTCCATCCTCATTAAAAGTTTCGTTAAGACCTTTAGGATTTATCTGTATAAACCATACATAGGTAAAGCTGACAGTTTCAAAATCACGAGAATGGTATCATGGCGCAGCGCGCGCTGTCGCATTTTAAAGTTGGAGGTCCCGGGTTCGATTCCCGGCTCGAGTCTAGTCTGGTGGGAGGGTACGGCCGTGGCTAGTTACCACCCTACTGTCAAAGACGTGTCGCCAAGTGATTTAGCGTTCCGGCACGATGTCGCGTAGAAACCAATTAGGGGCGTGGGTTTATATTCCTAACAGCCGCTACCATCCTAGACAGCATCATCACTTACCACCAGGTGAGATAGCAGTCAATGGCTAACTTGTAGTGAGTAAAAAAAAGACGGGTTGCACTCCGGGAGTGCCGGCAGAAGTGAAAACTTGATTATTAACGTTGAGCATGTTTGATATTTTGGAATGGTTAGGGAATAATTTTGCACCCATTGCTTTATCAGTATAAAAGTACTATCATTTATGTGGTAGAATACAATATTCATTTATTGCGCTATCGTACACAAACATGACAATTTATATTACATTAAAAATTTAACACTTTAAAACTATAACACTTTAAAACTATTACAATTATTTTACATTAAAAAGTTTATCTCTCCGAAAAATCAACTTTCATCCATAATTTCAACGACTTTTTCACCATCATCATTACCAGAACTATCCATGGATGCGCGTGGCACGCTGTAACATACACGAACATTCGCGCAAGCGCCCTGCGCTGCCTAAACGAAACAGTAGGCCCAGGCATACATTTTCGCCGCGCCGTAGAGAGGGGATAGCTGTCTACTCTCCATCCGTCTTACGCTTTTTCGATCAGGTCACGTGTCCTGACGCGAGTTTAAGATTTTATACCCATTACAGAAAAAGTGCTCAACGCCGCTAAAGAAGTTTTCACTTCAAAAAATCCAAGCTGTCCCGGGATACTATTTAAAAAAACAAGATGTGAAATCTATTTATGTAATCATTTAATATACTCATGAAATAAACAATAGCTTAGATTAGGCTTTTTAAATATTCCAGTGGAATAAGCACCGGTTGTAATTTAATACCCGTCTCATTCCTATTCCCGTTCTTGTTTCGGTATCCTGTTCTAAAATATAAATCTAATTTCCAAAAAACTACAACTATCATAGTTGTTGCTACATCCCGACGTCAAATTCAGTTTTACAAATCCCGTGGGAATCATGGATTATCCCGCGTAAAAAAAGCGTGTTAGCATAGACTAACTATTTAACTCTATTTCAATTTCGTTCAAACTTTCGGATTTATATATATAAATGTAAGTACGGAACCAAAAATAAGTTTAGTTTTTTAAATGCTATCCTTTCAAATACATTTATTTTAGTAATATAAATGCAGTAATAAAATATATATTATTTAACTTCACTGTCTACTCGACCACTGTTTATTTAACATTATGGAGAACTCTTAGGCGTGCAGGTTTCCTCACGATGTAATGTGTATATTGAGGCAATAGATAAGAATTTTCAGCGAAAAACGTTGAAATATAGTTACAGATCATAATATTCGTGCTACTGAAATTGGTTTCAAAAAAAGGCGAGCTTTGAGAAATCAGTTATTGTTATATAAATTTTGTACATAATTTTGTTATAATTTTGTTATAAGGGGGACCTAACTTCTAAGTAATATTGATTTTGCATCATCATCATCATAGTGATCAACCCATTACCGGCTCACTACAGTGCACGGGTCTCTCAATATGAGAAGGGTTTGGTCAAAGTCCACCACGCTGGCCATGTGCAGATTGGCAGACTTTACACGCCTTTGATAACATTATACAGAACTCTCAGGCATGCAGGTTTCCTTACGATGTTTTCTTGCACCGTTGAAGCAAGTGATATTTTAATTGCTTAAAAACGCACATAACTCCGAAAAGTTAGAGGCGCGTGCCCGGGTTCGAACCCGCGACCTCTGATTCGGAGGCGGGTGTCCAAACCACTAGGCTAACACAGCTTTTGATATCGTGATTTTGCATATTGTAGGTTAATTGCCCGACGTAAACCTTACGTTTATCATTTTTCATATTTCTATTAATAGGGTATCTGTTTACAATGGAATAGGTCTTAATAATTAAGACTATACTAGGATATCAGAAAACAAGCTACAAGTTCTAAATGATGTCTGTAATGTAGAACGAAAGAAAAGCATAAAACCGATACACAAACAAGCGTAAACAACATTTGTAAGAACATTTTCCTGACTAATTTAATGTCCAAGTATCCGATTAGGATATTCCCACACTTGCAACGCGACGCGTCGTAAAATTTAATCTTTTTATACATCTTAAGGTGCAGTGAAGCACTTGTGCGTCATAGAGATTGTGCAAATTAATGACGTGCACTGGTCAAGATACGTTGGTTCTAGTTTGACTCATCATCATCATGATCAACCCATTACCGGCTCACTACAGAGCACCGGTCTCCTTTCAATATGAGAAGGGTTTGGCCATAGTCCACCACGCTGGTCATGTGCGGATTGGCAGACTTCACACGCCTTTGAGAACATTATGGAGAACTCTCAGGCGTGCAGGTTTCCTCACGATGTTTTCCTTCACCGTTGAAGCAAGTGATATTTTAATTATTTAAAAACGCACATAACTCCGACAAGTTAGAGGTGAGTGCCCGGATTCGAACCGCCGACCTCTGATTAGGAGGCTGAGGCTCTAACCACTAGGCTATCACCGCTCCTATAAGTTAGCTATCTAGTTTGACTAGATGAATGTAATTTTGTAATTTAAAATTTCACCTTATCTTTTCCTTCGAGTCTTAACATTTGCAGCACATGTTCAAAACTAGATTTGCAGCAGCATGGTAGATCTTAGATCTATATCGATCTCTCATATGGGAGAGGAAACCGTTACCACAGAATATTCATAAATCGCTGAAGATGATGACAAACAGCGCAGAACTCTGAAAGTAACCCCGGCTAAGTTTGTTGTGGGATTCTTCTTAGACCGGGGCGCGTTTGGAACCCTCATAGCTTTAGTTTTAAGTTTACGAATATAGTTATCACTATGAAATAACTACTATGTAAATTATTGACGCGTCAAAAGTGCCTTTTTAAGGACTATTTGAATAAACATTATTTTGAATTTGAATTTGAGTATTTGCTGTGTTACCTGCTTGTCACGTCGCGTCACGTTGTGTGTGTGAGCGAGCTCTTAAAAATAAACAAGATGAGTTTCCACAGGATTTGTGGCATCCGACTGCCATTTACGAGTTATTTATTGGTATTACGTGAAAGCTACATCTACGAATCGGTTCATCCACGAGGTCGTACTCTACAGGGTTTGTTATGAGATAGGCATCCTATCTGACGTATGTAAATAGACATGTGAAGAAGCTCTAACAACTAGATACATCAACCTTAAGTTTTGCATCAAGATAGCTATTTTAATTTAAGCATCAGATAAGCCACGTTATTTTTAAAATTAATCTCCTTAAACGAAAAAAATAGGAGGTTTGAAGTTTGCAGGAAGACTTTCACTTCTAAAGTTGGAAACATGAGAAGGACTGACTTAACTTGAGCAGAGCCGCGGGCAGTTGAAAGTTATTAAATAAGTTTTCCAGTAATGATCCAAAGGTGAGTCCTGAGATAGTTGAATAGATCCTATTCATGATCGAGAACCGTTAAACAATACCACGGTAGTGATGCTGTGAACAATGAATAAGTGATATTAGGTACCTACTATCTACTAACTTCAATTATTTATTACATACTGAAGAACTAGGTAAAGAGCGAAATTAATGCTAAGCCGTATTTTGTTCTAGTACACGAGTAGTATATAGCGTAGTTTTGCTGACCTCAAAAATTAGATTTCATATTAACATCACATATATAAAAAAATATATAATATTATTTAAACAATTAACAGCAAGTATAATTTGCTATATTCCGCCGATAACCGGGAGATTTGTATAATATAACACCACACAAAATCTTCCACTAGAACCTCTACGCACGTTTCGACCCGGCACCAGATCGCGAGAAAAGTAAAGTTACTTTACTTTTCTATATGTAGGATGACTACGGGCGGGTGCGTGTGTTTGTCGGTAATTTCGGTAGACGTGGGTAGTTTCGGGACAAAGAGACCAGACACTCTTGGTAGAACAGACTATACGCTCCACCAAGTACGAATGCACCACCGCAGCTCAACCACCGGTCCGACCCGACCGAGTGCAAGCAATGCAATGCGCCGTCCCGCGCCGGTGAGTCTTATAAGAACCTGCATACGTCACTTAGTGTTGCGTAAAGAGAGGGGACGATGCCACTCTCTTGTCTGTGGTACATGACTCCAAAACTAGATGGCGCTGCTCTCTGATTGCCGTCATATAAATTACACTTGCTGTTTATTGTTTATCATGGACTTCCGCAAAGTAACGCCTGCTTCTGTTCATTATTTAAAAACCATGTAAGTATTAAGGCTCATTTTGCCTAGTTAATATTTCAGTAAGGTTAAACAACGCATTTTATAGCACAAACTATATAGCACGATTTTTATCAATTACGAACTCGGTTTCGGATTATTGGTTTCACCTTTTACTGCTCTAAAATGTCAAAAGGTTGCTGCATGATATACATCAATAGGGTCTATTATAGGTATATTTGAATAGAGTTTTGACTTTGATTCGTGTACAAATCATCGAAACAAGTATTTTTTATATTTATATAGATAATCATCATCGTCACTGTCAACAGCGCGTGGGTCTTTCCGAAGGGCCGAAGCCCACCACTCTTTCCAAGTGCGGCTTAGTAGGTATCACTTCCCTTTGCGGCTTCAACTATTGCATGCTGGTTTCTTTGCGAGGTTTTCTTTCGCTCAAGTCAAATCAAGTCATATCAAGTCCAAAATTGCTTAAATTATAAAAAACGCAGGTGCATTTCCAGGCGATCTTAACCACCTACGAAATCTAATTAGCCTTAGTCTTCTCTATCTACCCTTTCTGGTCGGTGTTACAGACAGACATACAATTTCTGCTTAGAATAAGATGTACTGTGTGTAACATCATATGAGAATAATTACATTATCTTTCTTTTTAAATCCCCACTCTAATATATACAAATAATATTTTAATGAATAATTGGACTTTACTTTTTTCCCTTGTGAAGTCAACATCTCCTGAGGATGATCCGGTGTCGGGTCGAAACGTGTATAGAGGTTCTAGTGGAAGATTTTGTGTGCTGTTATATGTATTATACAAATCTCCCGGTTGTCGGAAGAATATAGCAAATTACACTTGCTGTTTATTGTTTAACATGGTTTTTGACAATAATAGGAAACTTTTACGGCATTACGACAACTAGAAATACTGATTTTAATTTTTTTTTATCGTGTATATAATCCTGACATAAAATATTAGTGCGGGGAGGCACAGAGGTTATGCCAGACTCCTACTGACTAAAACCCCCACGTGTTCCTACTCACCGCTGTATGGTGGTTAAATCTATCAAACAAACTCAAACATAATAATTTTTTTTAGTTAGGTCTATTCTGTTATTATAATTTCTTTTATAATTTAAAATTTAAGTAATGTTTTTGGCTTTATGTGAAACCCAGATTAAGTTTGTAAAAATAATTCTGTACGCTGTTGATTAAGAATAAAAATATTTAAAAAAATAAATGCATAACTGCATTCAACACGTTTTCCAACAAAAATGCTCATTATCTCTGTAGTTTATACCTATTTTTTTATACACTACATGTTAGACCTTGACAGCATCTCACCTGATGGTAAGTGATGATGCGGTCTAAGATGGTAGCGGTAAACCCATACTCCTAATTGGTTTCTACAAGACATCGTGCCGGAACGCTAAATCGCTTTGCGACACGTCTTTGTCGGTAGGGTGGTATCTAGCCACGGCCGAAGCCTCCCACCAGACCAGACTCGAGCCAGGAATCAAACCCAGGATCTCCAACTTTATAATGCGACAGCGCGCGCGCTGCGCCACGTAGGTCGTCGATAAGTTCCTGAAATAATAACAATGGGACGAACTAAAAAGTTCCTTTCCAGTAAAAAAGCAGTTCAAATCGGTTCATATAAAGTTCTTAGTTCTTAACTATAAAATATTTTAGCTCTAATGTTTTTTTTTGTATTTTGTATTATCTGTGGTGTACAATATATTAAGTAAATTCATTCATTCAAATACACAAGCGAATGACCAGAAACCGAACCTCGTCTTTTGACTCGCTTGAAGCTTTAATGTAGCCGTCCTAATTCCATACAAGCAATAACTCGCAAAAGTTCCGCCCCAATCAGATTAATGGTAGCTACAAGAACATGGGAAAAGAACAAACATTATTCATTCTTATATTATGATAAAAAGATAAAGTTTCCCGCGTCTTCGTATCTAAAGTAATAAAAGTAAACTGTCTCAGCAATTTGCTAAATAAATAAGAAGTAGGTGACTCTTACATCTTTACTTCCCCTCACCTAAGCGAAAGAGGAGGCCAAAGCAATAACAGTCAGATTTTTTTTAATACACTACAAGATAGCCTTTAAAGGCTATTTCATCTGGTGGTAAGTGATGATGCAGGCTAGGAAGGTAGCGGGCTAACCTATTAAGAGTATGGTAAAACCACACTCCTAATTGGTTTCTACGGGACATCGTGCCGGAACGGTAAATCGCTTTGCGACACGTCTTTGTCGGTAGGGTGGTATCTAGCCTCGGCCAAAGCCGGTTGGAGCACCAGACCAGACTAGAGCCAGGAATCGAATCCAGGACCTCAAATTTTATAATGCGACAGCGCACGCACTGCACCACGGCCGTCTTCGCCGGCGAAGATGAGGTACCCGCTAGTCTACGTCATCCCAATCGTCTCCTTAGCCGAGATTCGGCCTCACCCTCGGTAGATGTTACCTTAATTTCTTCGAGCACTAGGACCAAAATTTCTAAAAACTACCCGGTTACGTTGATCCAACCAACAGGGTTAATAAAGCTACACACAGCCCGAAAAAAATGTCGGACATGTGCGCAGGACACGGGCTTGCGAATAATTCATTTTGTATTGCGAGTAGCTCTCACAAGCCCGACAAACGAAGTTTCACCTTTCATTACATTGTTATGTTGCTTATCGTATATCGAGGTTATGTTTAACTCGGTCCGTCTGCTTTAATTCTTTGGATGAGCCGAAAATAAAACGTATTTAACTTGTAAGAAGCATATTAATAATGCGCGAGAAACGCCATATCTTACTTATTATTGATTCTGTGAGATGGTGATAACAGAAAAAGCGGCTAAGTTTATTGAGGATTTCTTCTAAGACCTGAACCCCAGCTAAGTTTGTTGCCCCAGCTAAGCTAGTTCGAGAGTGTAGTTTTTTTCTGATTATCTTTATTTATTGTTCAGGCATTTTATATTATAAAATATATATGACAGTCCTATCTTACCTTACTATCACCATCACTTCACGAATTAAAATAATGAAATATATTTAATTTTATATATGAACGTATCATAGATGCCTGTAATAGGTTTACATGAATGAAGCTATTAAGAATTTTTGAAACGGTTTTTATTAATAAAAACATACTAATATATAAATTCGAAAACAACTATATAATGTGGGTTGACATTTTTGTTTATTTTTACTTTTAATTTGAACTTGCGCTGCAGAGGCAAGAGTGGCGCAAATCAATAGATAAGGCTGTGGAGTCCTTTGAGGAGCAGCGACTCAAAGACATTGACGCTAAGCGCTTAGCCAAAAAAACCAAGCCAAGGACCTCCTACCTCTACACTCTTAACGCATTGGGCCAGTTGTACTGTGCGCCGTGCAATAGGATTTTCAAAACAAAATTTGGTTTCGCGAGCCATATTCGCTCTCATAATCGGCTCTAGCCAGGACCGCCGTTGACGGACACGTCAAGGAGGATCATATTATCATAATTTTTACAAAAAACATCGCGAGCAAATGATCTGACGGATCATCAGATTTCAAGTGATTACCGACGCGAATGAACTTCTGAAGAACAACAGAAGCTAATGCGTTGTTGACTGAACATCCTAATCGCTTGGCAGCATATCTTTGACATTAGGGTGGTAACTAGCCACAGTCGAGGCCTTTTACCGGACCAGACTTCAGCCGGGAGTCAAACTCGGAATCTTCCACTTTGTAATGCAGCCCACGCACTGCGCCACGCAGGTCATCCAACTGACACTGTCAAAAACACTCCCTCATGAAAATTGCAAAATTACGTTGAATATTCATTTCATGTGTATTAAATTAATTGTTTGAAGAGTATTAAACTTATTTTCAAGTTGATGAATATTAGATGTCACGCCAAAGTTATCCAATAAACAAAATTTTCAAAGGCGCATTTAACAGACAGGCACATTAAGTAATAATGGGCCGCTTTGAACGCTTTATTAGCTCCATCATCACAGAGAGCTCCATCAAAATCTGACGCTAAATCAAAAGAAATCGAGCCCCCAAGGTTACTGTTTGGTCTTTGGAGTGTAAAAGATTTATATCTACGCCATTATTCAAAGGCATGAGAAATTGCGGCGACAATGGGCGGATACAGTGAGAGACAGGCAGCCAAAGTGAAAGCTTTTTGATTATAATTTATTGCTGTTCGTGTTACTTTGAAGTTGCAGTTATTACCTACATTACACCACACAGATGGACTTCAAAATAAAAGTCTGCATAGCTACTCACCGATCATCTATCGCAACATGGGTGTCTCCTCCTTTTATTTTCTTCCTTAATGATAATTATAGTTCATTTTATTTAATATGTTTCATTTGACGGCTCACATTTACCTACCTCAGTCTAAATTATGTACACTTTTAATTTAAATACATACTAGTGACTGTGAGTAGTGATTTTTGTATATGTATTTGTTGTATGTATATTGTAAGTCATCCAGTCACCAACAATTATCGGTGCTTCAAACAAGAGACCTTTACGCTTCTAAACAATTTGAGTGCAGTAGTAACACTACAACTGCGCGAAAACGGCGTAACTAGAAGCTGTGTTCGAACCCGGGCACGCACCTCTAACTTTTCGGAGTTATGTGCATTTTAAAGCAATTAAAATATTACTTGCTTCAACGGTGAAGGAAAACATCGTGAGGAAACCTGCATGCCTGCTGCATTCTCCGTAATGTTCTCAGAGGCGTGTGAAGTCTGCCAATCCGCACATGGCCAGCGAGGTGGACTATGACCAAACCCTTCTCATATTGAGAAGAGACCCGTGCTCTGTAGTAAGCCGGTAATGACTTGATTATGACGATGATGATGATGATATTGTAAGTGTAATAAAATGAAAAAAAAAAGAACAAATAAAAAATTGCTAGTTGGAGAAGGGTTCGTATCCATAATCCCGATGAAGCGAATATCTTATTTCACACTGAAAGAAAAGGTCGTCTAACAAGTTAGAAATTCACTTGTTTAACTATTTTATATTTCATTTCAACAAAAAAATTAAAGTAACGATAAACCAAAATTGCTTCCAGCGATGAAGTCAAAATTATTAAAATATACTCAAAATAATGTGTTTTATACATTTAATTTTATTATGGTGTAGCTGGCAAGATATGACAAATGATGACTTGCTTGATTTTACTATTTAAGTGGGAAAACGATAAAGTTAGTTTTATTGCTGCTAAGTGCTTTTCGCCCCTTGAAAAAATTTTACTTGATAGTGACTAACAAAATTTTGCTGGCAGTAATTCTTTTTCTGTGAACAAACTATTTGAGCAAAACTGTACAACGTACCGACTGTCATCTCCTAAAACAACTGGGACAGATTGATTTTCTTCAGGAACAAAACTTACCAAAATTAATGCTGTTGTATACATCATAACAGGTGTTTTGAATTTGTAAACATGTTTGCAAAGAATGGGAAAGTATACTGCGATACTCAAAAGTGTAAAAAGGAGAAAACTTGAATATCTGGGCCCAAACTCAAAATATCAGTTACTCCAGTCATAATGCAAGGCAAAATAAATGGCAAACGAATACCTGGCCGAATACAAACATCCTGGCTTAGGAACCTTCCCCAGTGGTTTAATATGAGCTCAAGTTCATTGTTTAGGGCGGTAGTGAACAAGATCCAATTAGCCTTAATGATTGCCAACCTCCAGTAGGAGATAGCACTAAAAGAAGAAGAAACATGTTATAATGAATAGAAGCAGGCGTTACTTTGCGGAAGTCCATGATAAACATGATTTACAAGCGAGAAAAGTAAGTCACTTTACTTTTCTTCGCTTGTAAAGTCAACATCTCCTGAGGATGATCCGGTGTCGGTGTGAGGTTCTAGTGGAAGATTTTGTGTGGTGTTATATTATACAAATGTCCCGGTTGTCGGCGGAATATAGCAAATTACACTTGCTGTTTATTGTTTGAAACATGTTATGTAATTTTCAGAACTCGCTCGCAATTTTTGCTCTGTGTTAGTTGTCATGTCAAAAATATGGATTACATGGAACGCCCTTATATCAACATTAGCGGGTAAACTCAGCTTAGTATGGCAATATTATTGTAAACTGAGCTCTTGAAAAAAGCAAATGCAGAGTTACTTGCTGGTTCTTCTCGGTAGGAACGGTATTCCGAATCAGTGCTACATTCATAATCATCATCAACATTTCAACCATTAGACTTCCACTGCTGGACATAGGTCTTTTGTAGGGAGTTCCAATGGCCACGGTCTTGGGCCGCTTGTACCCAGCAGCTCCCTGCGACTCGTTTGATGTCGTCTGTCCACCTTGTCGCCATTCCAGCACCTTGGGACCCCAACGTCCATCGGTTGCTACATTATCCATAGTAATTTGTATCAAGTTTGCCTTTCATATGTTTACTAACTACTTAGAGAATCTATAACAACATACAAACTCTCGTGCCTTAGATTTCAACCCCTTAGGGATGAATTTTTGATCGATCCTTTCAGAGTGAACCCGATAACTATATTAGGAAAACGGCTAAATTTAATTGTGGGAGTATTGTAATACTTCTGGTTTAAACATAACTAGGTATTATAATATAAAAATAAGTACTAAAATATCGTCTGCTATAGTTTTTGTATTTTTGTAGGAAAAGAAACTTTTGGTTTTCCAGGTTGCTAAGTATACTATGGTATCTCAAGGAGGGCTCAGATGCCCATAACGAGATGACTTTTTAACCTAACCAAAGAGGGCGAGAAGTAGATATAACTATCTCATGGCCCTTCACCATGCAAGCAATTTTTACAGCAATAAGTAAAGTTGAAATCTATGCGGGGGTTAATAAGGAGTGTATTTTATATGAAAAGAATTACTACTCAATTTTATAACAAAAATTGGATATAGGCAAGATGATTATGATTCTGAAATTCTTGAGATCAAAATATGTTCAGCCAGGTTACAAAGGCTCCGTTAATAACATTAAGGGATAATTACGGCGAATATACGTACGTGCGGTATGCGGGGAAAATTATATTATGTTCATATTATAATTAAGTTTTGCGTATGTGTATATTTAGAACATTTTCAATTTAGCTTCACCGTGTTTTACCTTGTAAATTTATAGATACTTACCCCGCTTGACTTTCAAATGCTTTTCATGTAGGTTATGTAAATGTCGTCTGAACAGTTGATGCACAAAGCTGGCCCATAGGGTTCTCTTAGGGACTTCCATCATCAGGTTGCTGAAAGAAATTTTTTTTATACACTTTTTTTTTTATACACCACAAGTTAGCCCTTGACGGCATCTCACCTGATGGTAAGTGATGATGCGGTCTAAGATGGTAGCAGACTAACCTGTTAGGGTATGGTAACCCCATACTCCTAATTGGTTTCTACACGACATCGTGCCGGAACGCTAAATCGCTTGGCGACACGTCTTTGTCGGTAGGGTGGTAACTAGCCACGGCCGAAGCCTTCCACCAGACCAGACTCGAGCCGGGAATCGAACCCAGGACCTCCTACTTTTAAAATGCAACAGCGCTAGCGCTGCGCCACGGAGGTCGTCAAAAAGTCTTAAGTTAAGTTGATATCACCTATTTCACCTAATAGGGCTAACCTATTAGGGCTATGGGGAACCCACTCTCCTAATTGGTTTCTACGCGACATCGTGCTGGAACGCTAAATCGCTTGGCGACACACCTTTATCGGTAGGGTGGTAACTAGCCACGGCCGACCAAACTGCTACCGATTGACTAGAAACATCATTTTGCCCTGACTTTAATGATTACTACCAATCGTTTTTATCAATCAATCAATCAATCATAAAAGTTTAAAAGTCCTTTTGACGCATCAATAACTTACAGAGTAGTGAGTTGATGGTGATAACTACATTCGTCAACTTAAAACTAAAGCTGTGAGGGCTCCAAACGCGCACAGGTCAAGCCCACAATTAACTAGTCGAGTAAATTTTAATTTTGCTATCACCATCTCACATGTCACTTAAAAATATGTAAGAGCTATCTTACTAAGCTCCAATAGTGATCAACCACCCATTTGACTTGAGGCTTTTTTAAAAAACTAGATGATGATGATGATGATGATGAATCTACGCAGATGCATGTTTGCATCAGCTGGTTAGTAAATACATTTTTTCGTAGATTTATTTTGTAGTGCAAGTAAATAAAGTTAATAAGGTGGAATTTTTGATCCAATCCAGGACTCAAACCTTGCACCTCGCGGTGCGTAGCTGAAGTTGCTAATCACTAGACCAACGCGACAGTTAGCAGTAGGAAATATTTTTATTCCAACGAAAAGCGGAAACAAAGTGATATTGATAGACACATTATAGCGGATCTCTGCACCAAGCGGACAATAATTCCCATTTTACGATATCATAAGGAAAGATATAAGACTGTTTTCCTCGTACCTACTTGACTTATTGGAACGATGTTATTGAAATTTGGATGGGTTTCATAGCAGAGTAATGCTATTTTATCTTAGAACCAACATGTCTACATGTATTAATTATACCTATTATATTATATATCTGCTGAGACTCGATAGAATCTACCTTCCGAACAGTATCACTTGAACAAGCCGACTTGTTTAAAAAGTGCTTAAAAAGTAAGCCCTGTTGAAACAAGTGATATTTAGATTGTAGTATTATATATTTGTATAATGTTCGAGCATATGTTTTAATTATAATTTCTGTTTAATGATTATCATTTATCCATAAGAAGAAGAGAAGGCCTCATAAGAAGGCTCAGAGTCACTCAACGGGCGATGGAGAGAGCTATTCTGGGAGTATCTCTACGTGATCAAATCAGAAATGAGGAGATCCGTAGAAGAACCAGAGTTATCGACATAGCTCAACGAATTGCGAAGTTGAAGTGGCAATGGGCGGGGCACATAGCTCGGAGAACCGATGGACGTTGGGGTCCCAAGGTGCTGGAATGGCGACCCCGCACCGGTAAACGTAGCGTTGGTCGACCCCCAACAAGGTGGACAGACGACATCAAACGAGTCGCAGGGAGCCGCTGGAAGCAAGCGGCCCAAGACCGTGAGCATTGGAACTCCCTGCAAAAGACCTATGTCCAGCAGTGGACGTCAATTGGTAGATGATGATGATGATGATGATGATGATGATGATTTATCCATAAATTCTGCAAGCTGACCCGGTGGTATAATACATACATGTAGGTACACATTCTAAAAAACTGTTCTATTTTCGGTAGGATAAATAAAAGAACATTAAAAACCTATAAAACTGAAAATCAATAAAAACAAAGATATTTATAATCGACGTCTAAAGTTAGCTTACATAATATTATATAAATTTTGAAATTATATTGATCTGATATACTCGTAGTAATAAACACGAACAAACTTGAATAAACAATTTATATTTTTTGATTATAAATATGAAATACTACGTGATATAATAAGATCTCGGTTCTGCTCGGAGGTTGCTGCTTTTTCTTCTTAGCAGGAAATAAATTTTAAAAAGCATTACCATGAGATGATCTAATTATATGATCTTTTAAGCTTTTTGGAGAGAACGGCCTTAACTCGACACCGAAGGTTCCGATCATAAAAGTCACTTACCACTGAGTTACGACTTCATTAACTGAGATACTTCTATTAACTGAGCAGTTAAACGTAACGACTTTGTATTCGTTGTTTATTATGTTTTGGATTTCCACGGTTGGAAATGTCATATTGATCATATTTGGCGATTAGGGTGAGCATCATTAAGGGACTGCTTAATCTCTAGTCATATCTCTTCGCAATTGGGAAGGCGCCCAACGAAAAATGCTACTTCTGTGGGGAAGAAGATAATCCAAGACACGCGATCTTTGAATGTATTGGTTGTGCAGATTTGAGAGCAATAGCCCAGGTGACAAAGGTTGTGGTTTCCCAAAATCTAATATCCCTCATGTTATCCAGTCAAGATGAGTGGAATGCTTAGATGCTCAAGGCAATAATGATCAGGAGAGAGGAAAAAAAAGCAGAAAAGAAGATAAGTGAGACAGAATATTAAGGAGGGTCAGCATGAAGTAATGCTTAGCGGTTCCGTGTTGACTCGGAAGAATTGGGGGAGGTTATTTTAGTCCGTGCAAGTCGGACACGCCCTGTTGCGAGGCAGAACTCCGACTCCGGGATTTTTGCCTCCCCAAGGAAAAAAAATCTAAGGTAGTCTGCTATTTTTAAGTATGACTAGATTTTAAGTATAAAGCGATAAATTCACGGTGGGCCTCGCTAACGAGGCTTAATACAGGGGCTCACGTATCAACACACGCACGCCTCGTTACATCATTCGGTCGTCGCTGAAGATACAACGTCTATTTAACAAGTTCTTACAAAGTGAAGGCAAAAATGTATTGCATCGCTACAGCTTACTTGAATAATAACAAGGATCGGAATTGACCGTTTTCACACTTTTATTAGAAACTGAAACGGGTACCGGATGATAGAATCGTAAAGGGACAGATTACTATGCTTAGTTTACTTATAAATCTTAAATACCATAATTACTGAAGGAAATAATGAAGATAATTGAAAATCAGTTATTCATTTTTTTTTTTGGTGGCTGCTTGTGCACAAATAGGTTAATTTTACAAACTACTCACTAAGGCTAAAGTAACTATGAAAATATTGTAAAATATTATGTATTGTTTTTTACATACTTACTACTAAGTAAGTGGGTACTTACCCAATATAATCTTTTTTGTAGTTTAATTTATTCAAAAACAATGTACTATGCAAACAACTGGTAAGAGAATATTCATATTAATTAACTTTAAAAGTGACAACCCTAACATAGTCACTAAAGAGTGCTAAAGGTAAATGTGAGCGATAGAAAGAGATATGGTCGTCGAATATAACGGCAGGCAATTAAAGTCTGTTCGATCTGAATTGTTCTTTATTGCGTCGTAGCAAGGGTGGTATATGAAATAAATATCATCCTCACCACCTGGATGCCTGGTCCTCTTCCACCACCCGCTATTCCAGGTCATTTCTGCCAAGAACCTGCAAATTGTGGAACCAGCGTCCATCTTCTGTGTTATAATAAGGGTATCTTCAAAGGGCGGATTAACAAATTGCTCAAGGGCCAGCAACGGCGGTTCCTCTGGTGCTGCAAATGTTCATGGGTAATCACTTACCATCAGGTGACCCGCCTGCTCGTTTGCTCGCTATGTATATAAAAATGGACCGTAGATAGAGCGCGTCATACAAAAACAAGGCGAGAATTTGTCACTAACTAACTATACATTCCTACATATCGGTATATCGATGCATTACAACCCGTCTAATACACTAGACATCTGGTCGTATAACGGCGCGTAGTGCTTTGTAATTCATTCGGATTATACGGCACGAATGTTAGAATCAGTGACTTTCGTCTAGCCTTGTCACACACTGGGGTAAAGGAGTGCACGCGTCGCTATTTGTGCACTACTTTTCCGTCCCATTTTTTGAGCGATGATGATCGATCTACGGCTAGTGGTAAATCAATGCGTTCAATGTGTTATACGTACTTTTCTTTAATTATTGAAATTAAAACCTGTACTGTAATAATCGTAGTGATTATTTTGTGCATACAATACTGTAAGTGCAGTGAGCGTACAAACTTATTTGTGTACACGAACATACTCTGTTACATAAAGGGAAAATTCCATCAAAGCCGACACGGAAATCGATTCTTTATGGCCACACCGGAACAATTTCCGGCGAAATGTTCGAAATTTCGTCAATTCCCCTTTGGCCATTCGATACCGAAACAGAAAACTATTTTATCGCATATTACAACACTCCCTGTGGTACGTTTACTTTGATGTTGTCTGCGCTGAGGTGAAAGCCCTAGAGACCGAATTCATCCAGCAAATTTCTTCGCTAACGTTAGATCTTTGCAACAGATAAATGCATTTCGACAAAAGAGTTATTAATAACTGGCTGATAGCTAGTTCTTCGTGAGCGTAATTTTTTTTTATACGCTACACTTTAGCACTTGACGAGTATCTTACCTGGTCGTAAGTGATGATACTGTTTAGGATGGTATATATTCAACGTCCAATTAAATTGTTATTGATTTTGCTAGTGCCAAAAAACTAATATGATATGAATAATGAATAGAAGCAGGCGTTACTTTGCGGAAGTCCATGATAAAAAAGTAAAGTTTACTTTTCGCGCTTGTGAAGTCAACATCTCCTGAGGATGATCCGGTGTCGGGCCGAAACGTGCGTAGAGGTTCTAGTGGAGGATTTTGTGTGGTGTTATACTATACTAATCTCCAATTATATGATATGATCCAATTATATGATACAATTATATGATATGATCATATAAATTCACAAATAAATTAAAAGTTTCATTCGTAGGAACGTGCCATTAAACTGTGTTGGCTTAGATATTTCGAATTCACCCTTGGCTGGCAAGTGCTAAAAAACAAGATAGTAAACACGTTAATTATAGCTGTAGTGATTTCGACCGCGTTTGCTAAGCTGTTTCTAAAATCCCTTAACCGAACCGTATTTTTGCGGCATGCTAAAATATTCCAAAGAATCTCTAAGCATTATTTCGACATGCTAATTTTAAATTTGAAGTTGTTAATAGGTAACGAAAGGTATATTTACATTTGCCACATATATAACACACACTGATATGAATATCGATAACGTGAGTAAAGTGAACACAACGTTTGCAATTGTTGCGCCAGGTAAACATAATATTAAGCTGAAAATTTAGCGAAAACAATGAAACCATGTGTTTATCAACATATATATTCCTATAGCTTAAAATGGTTGATCCGAGCATAGAAAATAAACAAATTGACTCGAATGCGCATTTCAAATGTTACAATACATATAAATTACATTATATACCTGTCATAGTGACCACCCTACGCATTTAGACTGCGCTTGCGCATTATCAGCGTGTAACGTTGCAAAGTGTAATGTGTAAAGTTACAGTGAACATACACTGTGAGTGTTTTAGATTTTAAGTTTCCCGCGACTTCTTTCCTAACAGCGGAAGACTCCACTCGTGGTAGTAGTAAGAACTTAGTATATAAAATTAGCAATTAAACTTTAATTACAAGAAAATTTGGATTTATCTTAATCTCCACCTGGCGGCTTTCGTATTTCACCAATAAACACAAACAATATGTAGTATTTAAATAAAACATAAAAGTGCAATGAGCAAATAGGTTTTGAATATATGAAAATAAATGTTTTGAAACGTCAATCATCCTGTTTATAATAACTTAGAATGCAAATTATGAAAGGACACCGGTAAAAAACACAGTACTTAGCCGGTTTCTTAACTTGAAATTTACCTCTCTCTTACTTACCTTTAACCTGCTTTTGGGGTGAAAGAAAATTTCTTTGATTGAATTTTTTGCAACGAAAATGTGCACGTAAATCTGAAACTTGACTTTTGGATGTAATCTCATTACGGAAAAACTTTTTTTTTATCCACTACAAGTTAGCCCTTGACGGCAATCTCACTTGATGGTAAGTGATGATGCAGTCTAAGATGGTAGCGGGCTAACCTGTGTGGGGTATGGTGAACCCATACGCCTTATTGGTTTCTTCGCGACATCGTGCCGGAACGCTAAATCGCTTGGCGAGACGTCTTTGTCGGTAGGGTGGTAACTAGCCACGGCCGCAGCCTCCCACCAGACAAAAAACTGGAAATTAAATGAGGTTTTTTGATTATAAAAAGAAAACTCGTCTTTGACAACATATTTGAATGTTTTATTGTAGTTTACTTGAAGATAGGCGCGCCTACGTCCGCGTTGACTCTCTATACACTAAAACCGGCTCTAAGTGATAAGACCGTTGCAACCTATTTTAGTAGCTTGTATTTCATAGATACTACTGCTCTGAGAACTGACTTATTCATAAAAAGATAATATATACAATATAAACTCGGTTTATTTTCCTAAACCTCTTTAGATAGATAGATAGATAGATAAACTCTTTATTGCACATAACAAACTTGGATTAAAAAACAAATAAATGACAAACATAATGCGCAAAGGCGGTCTTATCGCTAAAAACGATCTCCTCCAGACAACCTTTTAAGAAAGTTTAAGTGAACAATATTATATAATGGAATATACTGTATACATAAAAAATGAGCAATAGAGACATACATAC
This sequence comes from Lasiommata megera, assembly GCA_928268935.1. Taxonomy (NCBI): domain Eukaryota; kingdom Metazoa; phylum Arthropoda; class Insecta; order Lepidoptera; family Nymphalidae; genus Lasiommata; species Lasiommata megera. The sequence continues at coordinate 1,011,214 of OV743321.1, forward strand.
AAGATTACAAATTTACTTTTTTTTATTACATATCAGACAAGTAATATATCCAGATAACGCCATACACATGCCTTACTCAGGAGATTTTTAACAACCCTTTTTTTTATCCACTACTAGTTAACCCTTGACGGCAATCTCACCTGATGGTAAGTGATGATGCAGTCTAAGATGGTAGGGGGCTACTCTGTTAGGGGTATTGTAAACCCATACTCCTAATTGATTTCTAAGCGACATCGTGCCGGAACGCTAAATCGCTTGGTGACACGCCTTTATCGGTAGGATGGTAACTAGCCACGGCCGCAGCCTCCCACCAGACAAATTCTAACAGACCCTTCTAATTTCTATAGAAGTACCCCAACGAAGTTATACAGTGGTCCCATATAAATATTCCACATTATATAAGCGGAAGCGTGTGTCGTTTATGTAAATATTAATACAGGAACAGGTTGGTGATGACACATATCCAACTAATATTAGATTATTCAACAAGTGACTAAAATGAGCCGTTTCATACGAAATGTTTTGCGCTCCGGGCGACAGGGTCGCTATAGAATGGAGTTTGAATGGCTTTCCGTCCCGAGTTAAACACCCAACTACAGTTAGAATTTCACACACACTTTTGGGTCTTGTTTTTAATTCAAAATATCGCATGGCGGTACTCTCTCTACATATTGAGTACGAGACCTGCACACCTAGCAGAAAATTAGTGTCGCTGATAGGGATTCATGATAGCAAAAGCTATCTTCTTTTTAGTTCGGAACCGAACTAAAAAGAAGCCCACAACAAACTTAGCCGAGTTTTTTTTTTCGTTATCACCATCTCACATAATGAATAATAGATTATGGTACCTATTGAGATAGAGCAATTCACAGCCAAGCTTTTTTATCGTTTATATAATCCTTAATATAGGCTAAGCATATCATGGCATAAGCTTACCTGGCTAAGTTTGTTGTGGGCTTCTTATTAGATCAGGGCGCGTTTGGAAACCTCATAGCTTTAGTTTGAAGTTTACGAATGTAGTTATCACCATCACATTACTACTATGTAAATTATTGACGCGTCAAAAGTGGCTTTTAAAGGACAATTTGAACACAGATTATTTGAATTTGAATTTAAGCTATTCGCATTATAAAGTTGGGGGTTCAATTCCCTGCTCGAGTCTGATCTGGTAGGAGGCTTCGGCCATGGCTAGTTACCACCCTAACGACAAAGATGTGTCGCCAAGCGATTAAGCTTTCAGGCACGATGTCCCGTGGAAATCATTTAGGAGTATGGGTGCACCATACCCCTAACAGGTAAGCCCGCAAACATCTTAGACTGCATCATCACTTACCATCAGGTGAGATTGCCGTCAAGGGTTAACTTTTAGTGTATTAAAAAAAAAATAAGCGTACGTAAGCTGTTTATGTAGGTTAACAAAAATATAATGAAGCAAAATGAAAAGCTATAGTGGCGTTCTATAGCCTGAGAAGTACAAAGTTGATTTACGAGTTAATACAATAATGACGGGTCGAATTGAAACCTCTTTAATAATAATCTGAAACATATCCTAGCTCATAATACTTTGCGGTTAGCTAAATATATTAAGGAGTTCTAACTCGTTACGTCAGTATTGGCGCAAATGTTCATTAACACGTGTAACTATGTTCCATTATAATAAGCGATCTTTATGTCGTAGGTGCTACATCTTGCGTCCACTAATCTACCCTCATCGTCTCACATTACTTTAATATACACAAATAAAATAATATGTAGTATACACTACACATTATTTTATTTGTATTCTGAGCATTAGTTTAGGTCAGTCTTTATTATTTTAGCAATCATTCTCTCCTTTGGAATTCTACTACTGCCTCGTGTCACTAAATTCAGATAATCTTTATTCAAATAGTCCTTTAAAAGATACTTTTGACGCGTCAATAATTTACATACTACTGATTTAATGTTGATAACTATATTCGCAAACCTACAATTAAAGCTATGAGGGTTCCAAGCGCACCCCGGTACAAAAAGAAGCCCACAACAAACTTACCCGGGTTTTTTTTTGTTATCACCATCTCACATAAACAATAATAAATTTTAACATCTATGGAGATAGAGCAATTCACACCCATGCTTTTTTATCGTTTACATAATCCTTACTATCGTAATATGATATTTCTATAAGCTTTCATTTAATAAAAACTTTGAACTTATTGATAGACATCTCCATGTTATCAATAGGTAATTTATTATAAAATAAAACACAATTTACAACTAATATTCATAGGTCTATAATATATTGAAATACATTTGAACGAGAGGTTTACATTGCTTTTTTATAAGTATTATTTATTACCAACACTTGAAAGAAATGTCAGATTAAAATTATAACATTAACCTAACCTGAAGTCGACGTGTAATTAGATCACAACCAATCAACAGCAATAAAACTTAAGTAGTCACAAGTTTTAGCGCAAAATAGTAGGTAAATATATATAATTTAAGTTAATAATGAAATTGTACTGAATTTCGTGGTAAAGGAAAACATCTTGAAAAAAAACTGTGATGTGACTCATCTAAAAATCTCACGGAACCGTTTGTTAGACCGGAAATATTATATGGTTTATTAAATCAAGTTATATAACATAAAAAATTTAATCAATTAACATATCACTTGCGGTAGAAGAAAACAACGTGAGGAAACCTGCATGCCAGAGACTTCTCCACAATTTTCTCGAAGGCGCGTGAAGTCTGCCAATTCGCACGTGGCCAACGTGATGGACTATGGCCAAAGCCTTCTCAAAGTGCTCTGTAGTGAGCCGTCAATGGGTTAATCATGATGACGATGATGATATAAAATCTTAAACCCAAATCAAAGCTTTTATAATATAGTTTTCGTTAAGGTTCAGCACTGAATTTGAAAAATTCTGAATGTAATAAACAAGTAATAACGATATAATATCGTATCGTTTTACCTGTCGTAGGGCTTAAACCTACTCGTATCATTTCCTTCAGTTGTTATAACTTTGTAAGTGCGTCATTAATTAGTGTCGAGATCACCGAGAGGTTTCAGAAGAATGATCACTGGATAGTTTGAGTTGTATTGATTGTCGTAGTTTCCTGTCGAGTTATTTATGACTACTCTAAGGCTAAGATCTATAGAGACTACTTTAACTTCGCTCGTCAGTCACCTGGCTGAGAGGTCGTGAATCTCAACAAACGTGACTGGTCTACCTGTTTGGGGTGATACACTGCAGTACTAAACTAATGATAATAGTTTAAAAATTGTACGTTTACTATTATTTAGATTTGTGCAATGATGGTGCCACAAATAAATAATTTTCTTTCTTACCCATGGCATAAAACTGATTATCGCTATTGATTATGTAAGATGGTGATAAAAAGAAAACCCGGCTCACTTTGTTGTGGGTTTCTTCTTAGACTTGGGCGCGATTTGAACCTAGTTTAGCTTTAGTTTTAAGTTGGCAAGTGAAGTTATCACCACCTTCGTGAATAAAAATAATGAAAAATGTGATATATATGAACGATTCATGTAAAAGGTTTATATGAATAAAACTATTTTGATTTAATTTAATTCCGTCTAATATAACTGCCTACAACTACAGGTTAGCACTCTACCATCTTAGACAGGATCTTTACTTGCCACGAATACTGATTAGCGATTTTTTTTTATACACTACAAGTTAGCCCTTGACGGCAATCTCACCTAATGGTAAGTGATGATGCAGTCTAAGATGGTTGCGGGCTAACCTGTTAGGGGTATGGTAAGCCCATATTTCTAATTGGTTTCTACGCGACATCGTGCCTGAACGCTTAATCGCTTTCTTTTTCGCTTGTCTTTGTCGGTAGATTATCGTTATTGTCGTCGTTATTCAACGGTTATCAAATTCAAATAGTCATTTAAAAGGCACTTTTGACGCGGCAATAATTTACATAGTAGTTATTGCATGGTGATAACTACATTCGTAAACTTAAAACTAAAGCTATGAGGGTTCCAAACGCGCCGCGGTCTAATAATAAGAACCCACAACAAACTTAGCCGGGTTTTTTTCCAACCATCTCAAATAATCAATAATAAATTATAGTACCTATGGAGATAGAGCAATTCGGACCCAAGCTTTTTTATCGTTTATATAATCCTTAATATCGTAATATGATTTTTCTTTATATAGCTTATCATATGGCACGTGTGTAAAAAGGATATTCGAAGATAGCATAAAAGATATAATACAGGTGACGGGCAATTTTGGAACATAATTGTTACAATTTTGAATAAAAATTTTGGAATAAAGCTGAACAATAAATTATGGTGAAAAATATGAACTTCCTGTTTTGAACAATCGGCCATTGTACCATTTTCATTGGAAACACGGCGCGGTAAGTAAAAGCGTTACCTTTATTCGCGACAATCTCAAGGTAAAATTTATTACCTCGTAGCTTATTAACTATTAATTATATACTATGTAACCGTTAAAATCTCACAGCCTAATAATAAGTTGCAAACTAGAACCGAGGACCAGCCTCTTCGGTGTATTTATAGTAGTATGAATTGGTTTTTTTTTTAATAATGATAAATAAAAAAACAGGTTTAATTTAAAATTAATGATTAAACGAACTTACCTGCACGTGAAGTTCTATCATAATTATACGAAGGCTTCGTCCTCGAGATTAAGATATAAACACATTGTAGTTACACATCCGGTGTTGCCTTTGCGCACTGAAAGTTGAAAGCCCTAACTAAAAAATAAAAGATAATTTAGTTTTTAGGTGGGGGTAGGTACCCCACCCCACCTTCATTTTGTATCGTAAAAATTGTTTTTTTTTAATAATGATAAATAAAAAAACAGGTTTAATTTGAAATGTACCCTATATATAGAGCTGGTTTACTGCCAATGAAATGCCGTCGTCAGCATCACGCCATGGTTAGAAAATTTGCGGTGTCCCACAAGGAGAACATTGTGGCTTCGAACGGTTATTATCTCTGAGGTACAATATGTGATAATAATTGATTGCTTGGTCTTGATGACCTGCTTTATAAAGTTGAAGGTCTTGGGTTCGATTCCTAGCTCAAGTCTGTCTGCTGGAAGGCTTCGGCCGTGGCTAGTTACCACCCTACCGACAAAGACGAGTCACTAAGCGAGTTAGCGTCCCGGCACGATATCGCGTAGAAACAAAGTAGGGATGTGGGTTTACCATACCCTTAACAGGTTAGCCCGCTACCATCTTAAACTGCATTATCACCTACCATCAGGTGAGATTACCGTCAAGGGCTAACTTGTAGGGTTGTGTGTTAGCTCTGCTGTCAGAGACGTACCGTGGGTCAAACCGGGATATACCAGTTTATTAGCATATAGTCGTTGCGTAAAGTAGTAATAAAAATACAAAGATTAAAACCGCAATAAAACGGTTTGTGACGAAACGGTGAAATTGAAAGGTTTTGTTATAGGCTTGCAGGAGCATAACTATGCTGTTCAATGTTTTAGATGTGAACTCACGACCTTTCGGTTACAGTCAAACCCTAACGAGATTTAAGACTTCATACACACATACGTTTGATCCGTGCCGTATAACCTTTACTCTGTTAATTTTGATCTAAACAAAGAGATAAACGCTTTACGAGGCAAAGCTTAAACATTTGCATTTACGTAGTTATACGGTTAATTAATATCATCGGAGCGGGCTACATAAATGGCTTTGGTGGATTGCAAATACTTTAACGTGCTAACTGATCACCGAACAGAACCATTCATCATCATCATCATCATCATTATATAATCTTATTGATATTGAAGCGGTGATAGCCTAGTGAAGCGGTGAAAATATTTGTATCTTTGATGTTGCCCGCTTTATCTACGTTTGATTTTTAAGAATGCTGTTAGAACCCTGAGGCGTTTTATAGATAAAAAATATTCTATGTCTTTTATATCTATGCAAGGTTTCACAGATAAATCGCTGGAATACCACCAGCGATTTATCTGTGAAACCTTGTTAGTGTGGTATTTCATAGTTCCAATAATGTTTGTCAAATAATCAATTCACCTTTTGATGGAATTCAGTCGTAAAGCAAAAGTTTACCGCATTCTAAAGTAGACGGGCCTGGGTTACAAGATAGCGCACCACGAATATACCCCAAGGTTAATCCAATGAGCAATCAGTGAACGTAATGTTGTTTCCATTGATTTTCGCTTACTTAACTTTGCATTTAAACTTGAAACCTTTACCTATTAATGTTTCTTGTTTCTTATTCTCTTTTCCTTCTCACATCGATATTTCAAGGTTTGTCATGATCAAACCATTACCGGCTCACTAGAGAGCACGGGTCTCCTCTCAATATGAGAAGGGTTTGGCCATAGTCCACCACGCTGGCCATGTGCGGATTGGCAGACTTTAGACGCCTTTGAGAACATTATGTACCTACCTTTACCGTTGAAGCAAGTGATATTTAAATTTTTTTAAAGGTTTACTCGATAATATTTTAAATTGTCATCTATCATTTATCATTTGATAACCAAAATATCCGTTTGTCACACTTTTAAATATCAAGAACTTCATAAACATTTACATCCCCTTATATTCACTTAAATGGTAAAGTAAAGCTCCTATCCCTTCTTCATTTATTTTATTCATCGTTCAGAGATGGACCTATGGATGATTGAGTGGATGGATAGATATTCCATACTTATATATTTTAAATTCAAAAGTGTGTACCTATACTGTCAGTGGGCTTCAAAACAAGCTTCCGTTTAGTGTAATTCTTATACGATATTGTACGATGATATGTAAATATTTAGTTTTATGTGCTCTACAAAATAATTTCGCTGTCTTCTGCCGCCGTCAAACTAAAGCACAATATCTTAACTTAATAAAAATCTTATGCCTGACCGACCTTAAGTTTTTCATGATGGCGCCTAGATTGCATCATCATTTACTATCACGTAATAGCCGGGTAGAACGAGTCTGCGACGAAAAAATGAGAAGACATTTGGTAGGCGTGGAATAATAATTTTCCTTTTTTACCTTAATTTATATAGGCGCCAAGGATGTAAACATTTCTTATGCCTTCTTACAAGGACAACTTTACTGTTATATTGGAGTTCTAGAATAGTTCACAATGTTCAACTAAAATTTTTACTAATAACCTATTTGGGAATAATTACTTCTTAAATTGTTTATGGTTTGTATCTAGAGGAAATAGACATAATCCATAGCCTGGTCTATTTCAGGCCGCATCCCAACTTAACATCCTTTGGTAAAAGATTATACAAATGATAATCAAACTTGTCTATGAAATATTGCTCTAACAAAGTTGCTCTTAAATAATTTTAAGTGGCAATGTGTTATGGTAATAAAAAAATATTACTTACCGGGCTAAGTTTGTTGTAGGCTTCTTATACTGGAACGCGTAGAATTCTCGTAGCTTTAGTTTGTAGCGTTGTTGCACTACAATAAGTTATTTACGAGCGATGTATAATAAATAAGCAAGCAATACTTTAGATAAATCTTTTTTTTTATACACTAAAAATTAGCCCTTGACGGCTATCTCACCTGGTGGTAGGTGATGATGCAGTCTAGGATGGTAGCGGGCTAACCTGTTAGGGGTATGGTAAACACACTCCTAAATGGTTTCTACGCGACATTGTGCCGGAACGCTAAATCGCTTTGTGACACGTCTTTGTCGTTAGGGTGGTAACTAGCCACGGCCGAAGCCTCCCACCAGACCAAACTCGAGCCGGGAATCGAACCCAGGACCTCCAATATTTTAATGCGACAGCGCACGTACTGCGCCACGGAGATCGTCGTTTTGTTCAGGTTCAATTTCATCAGGTTAGATTGTCGGCAAGGGTTAACTTGTCGTGTATAAAAAGTTCTTAACGAGTATACTATAAACAAGCAATATCCATGCACTTTCTCGCGTAAATACGAGCTCATTTAATCTAGAGTTCGACTAATGTTGCATGTTCAACGCAATCGAACGCCTTTGACAAATCACAAAAGACCACAAGTGCATGTATCACGTGACTGCAAATATATTCTGTATTAACTCAACACCAGCGTGGCTTGTTGAGAGACTCCGTGTTAAAACCAAATTGTATGGCGTGCAATCTATTAAATCCAATTAAAATAAGTAGTTTGCAGTGTTACTCTTCCACTTTAAACGCCCATAACTCAGTTAGAGTAAATAACTTAAAAGAGATTGAACCGTTCAATGCGTGCTTCAATAACAGAACAAAAGAGTGAAATTATAATGCGAAAAAAATGTAGGTAAAGCCATGTGGAATCAAGAACAAAAGTTGTTTGGTTTAATTGTGTAAGTGCAAAGTTTAAAGCTTGGCGGTAGTAAACAACACACAAGGCAACAAAGGAAATGCTATGCCCATTTTTTTCGTTCCATTTTTTTTTTCAGTTTATTCCAACACAATTGATTACCATTTAGTTCGCACACATCAGCGACTTTTTGTTCTGCAGACTCTTAGCAGCGTTATGATATTTATATATTGATATGCAACTAATGATAGTGATAGCTCAGTGGTTAGAGCGTCAGCCTTCTAATAAGAGGTCGGGGATTAGAACCTGAGCACGCACCCCTAACTTTTCGATGTTATGTGCTTCAACGGTGAAGGAAAATATCGTGAGGAAACCTGCAAGCCTGAGAGTTCTCCACAATGTTCTCAAAGGCGTGTGAAGTCTGCCAAACCGCACATGGCCAGCGTGGTGGACTATGGCCAAACCCTTCTCGAATTGAGAGGAGACCCGTGCTCTGTAGTGAGCCGTCAATGGATTGATCTTGATGCAAGTAACTAAATTATAAAATCACCTACCTCGGTCGTCAAGTGGTTAGACTACGGAACACGAGGTCGGATTTCGATTCTCAGGTTGAGCCATTGAATATTGAGTTTATTGTGAAAGAAATTCTTAGTTGGAGAATTGACGTTGTTGCCCCATTGTTTCGAAGAGTATGTTAAGGCAATAGTCTCGTTTATATATCCATTGATATAATATCACAGTTATTGTTAAAGCATGTCAAGCCAAAACACGTTCGAGTGGTAGCTTGCATGAGAGTGCTGTTGTTACAGCCGCGGTGTTTTCTTCCACGTGAAGACCTCCGTGGCGCAGCGGGCGCGCTTTCGCATCATAAAGGTCCTGGGTTCGATTCCGGCTCCCGGCGAAACTTGCACATGACATATTGCTCTAACAAAATAGCTCTTAAATATGTGGCACAATGTGATATGGTAATAACAAAAATAATACTACCCGGCTAAGTTTGTTGTAGGCTTCTTATACCGGAGTGCGTAGAACTCTCGTAGCTTTAGTTTGTAGCGAATGTAGTTATCACCATCAACTCACTACAGTAAGTACCAACCCTACAGTAAGTACGCTACAGCGAACCCACTGTAGCATTACAAAGTTGGAGGTCCTGGGTTCGATCCCGGTTCGAGTCTGGTCTGGTGGGAGGCTTTAGCCGTGGCTATTTACCACTCTACCGACAAAGACGTGTCGCCAAGCGATTTAGCGATCCAGCACGATGTTGTGTAGAAACCAATTAAGAGTATGGGTTTAGCATACCCCTAACAGGTTAGCCCGCTACCATCTTAGACTGCATCATCTCTTACCATTAGTTTAACTAATAGTGGATAAAAAAACGTCTGCGTTCTTGAACAGTAACTTTTTGTCGAGCGACATGGCGCTAGTGTATAGGAGTATATTTAAGGTACCTACCAGTTTCGTAATAATTCAAATTAAAGATCAATAAATCCAGTGAGCCGTGAAGCTCGAATATTTTAATATAGCGGTGAAAACGTTTTTTATACACATACCTAGGTAGGTATTATATAACATTTCAGATAACCTTCACGCACATATCGTATTTTATATTTCGTGATGTCTGAACTATTAATTGGGTAATGTTGTGTTACGAAGGTATTATTAAGTAAGGTAAGGCCTAAGCCTACCTGCAACTTGTAGGCGGAATAATCTGCTTCGCAAGCGGTTGTGAGCCCGATATTAGTTATAAGATCTAACAAGATGTTCAAACAACTCTGTAAGTCGCCTTTGACATTAAGAATAAGATAAGAAGAGTTAATATTAATTTAATAACAAATTGTCAAATGAAATTTCTGGGATGTCTCTGAATAAGTTCAAAGTTTATATAAAACGTAAGCTTGTAGAAAAGTCCTACTATAGTGTAAAGGATTACGTAAATGATAAACAAGCATGGGTGTGAAATATTGCTCTAATAAGATAGCTCTTAATATCATTTTAAATGGCATGTGAGATGGTGATAACAAAGATAAAATTTACCTGGCTAAGTTTGTTGTGGGCTTCTTCTTAGACCGGGGCGCGTTTGGAACCCTCATAGTAGCTTTAGTTTGAAGTTTACGAATCTAGTTATCACCATCAAATCACGACTATGTAAATTATTGACGCGTCAAAAGTGCCTTTTAAAGGACTATATGAATAAAGATTATTTTGAATTTTGAATTTGAATTTGATAAGATAATAAAAACAGCTTCTTACTTCTTGTGAATAAAGTATTACTTTTTTCTGTAATTCGGTTCGGTTCACGGGGAAGGTGAAAGGTTTGTTTGCTAGGAGTTTTAATATACGAATAAAGCGTGAAAAAATTTTGTCTTTGAAATACAGTGCAGTTGACGACCTCCGTGACGCTGTCGCATTATAAATTTGAGGTCCTGCGTTTGATTCCCGGCTCGAGTCTGGTCTCGTGAAGGCTTCGGCCGTGGCTAGATACCATCGCAAAGCGATTTAGCGTTCCGGCACGATCACGCGTAGAAAACAAATAGGAGTGTGATTTTATCATACGTCAAACAGGATGGCCCGCTACCATCCTAGACTGTATCGTCACGTACCACCAGGTGAGATCGTCAAGGCTAACTTGTTGTATGTTAAAAAAAAAACAGTTAAAATAATAGGAAGTATTGTTTTATTCCAACACACCTCTTTCAAAAAATATTTATTTTTCACGTGGGAGTAATTGGTAAGTGATGATGTAATCTAAAATAATAGCCGGCTGTTAGAGGAATTGCAGTTATATTATATCCGTAACCCCAACAAGTTTTTACTGATATCGTACCGGCACCTCTGATCATTTGGTAGCGCGTCTTTGTCGGAACGCTGTACTAGTCTATAAAAATAAGTTCTTATAATTGTATAATAAGATAGCTCTTAATATAATTTTAAGTGGCATGTGAGATGGTGATAAAATAAGAAAATTTACCTGGCTAAGTTTGTTGCGGGCTTCTTCTTAGACCGGGGCGCGTTCGGAACCCTCATAGCTTTAGTTTTAAGTTTACGAATGTAGTTATCACCATTAAATCACTATTATGTAAATTATTGACGCGTCAAAGGTGCCTTTTAAAGGACTATTTGAATTGGATTTTGTCACACTGTTTAAGTTATGTAAATTTTTAAATTCAATTCCAGAATTAAATACGGAGAGAAATTATTTTCCGCCAAAGGCAAAATTCTTCGAGTGATGCTACTCTACCCTCCTTTGAAACGTCAAGTCTGTCTATTAAAATATTGACTGTACCACCGCTCACGGATGGATATTTTGCAAAGAAGAAAACGTTTATAACAGTCGATGCTCCTTACAAAAGTTAGCTACTAACAATTTGAAAAGAAATGTATTACATTTTGGGAACAAATAAAGTGGAATCGGCATTTGGACAAAGCATTTCCTGAATCTTTTTTTTTTTTTATTCACCACAAGTTAGCCCTTGAGTGCATCTCACCTGATGGTAAGTGATGATGCAATCTAAGATGGTAGCGGGCTAACCTGTTAGGGGTATGGTAAACTCATACTCCTAATTGGTTTCTACACGACATCGTGCCGGAGCGCTAAATCGCTTGGCGACACGTCTTTGTCGGTAGGGTGGTAACTAGCCACGGTCGAAGCCTCCCACCAAACCAGACTCGAGCCGGGAATCGAACCCAGGACCTCCAACTTTAAAATGCAACAAAACAAAATTGATTGCAACAAGATTGATATCTTTAAAGATATCAATTTTATGAACATAGTTTTTATAAACAAACAACTTACGTCCCACTGCTGGAATAAGCCTTCTCTCGCATGAGAGAGAGCGTTTAAAGCATTGACCTATAATGTTATAGCGGGCAACAACATTTTACATACATGTTAAGGTCGAGCGAAAAACACGTAACTTACTTAAGATACATTTCGATGGGTTGCCAGACAGTGGAGTTGGGTTCAATCTAAGGTAAGGAACCCTGCAAAAGAAGATAAAGAATGTGTTCAAAATCAAACATACTAAAAGTTAGAGTGTGTACTTTATCTACAACATAGTAATTTACTAGACCATTATATGGTCTGTAAACTTGAATTTAAAATTTATCGCTTTCGACCCTCAGCGCAATAAGTTGGTTTACTTACCAAACACATTCACTACCCTCCCCCCGGGGGCGCCCTGGAACTATTGTTTTACATTTTAGGCAGAGTTAAATATATTTAGTTTTAGTTCAAGGTCATTCTATGTTATCGTAAATATTGCTTGAGACTTTATAATGAATTGTTATTACAACTGCAGTGCTGATAGTCGATGCAATTCATTTCTTGATAGTTGCAGTAAATGTAATCATGATCAACCCATCCTTGGCTCACTATAGAACACGTGTTTCCTCTCAATATGAGAAAGGTTTGGCCATAGTCCACCACGCTGGCCATGTGCGGATTGGCAGACTTCACAAGCCTTTGAGAACATTATGGAGAACTCTCAGGCGTGCAGGTTTCCTCACGATGTTTTTCTTCACCGTTGAAGCAAGCGATACCGATACCGTACCGTTTACCGAGTACCGTTTAGTAGGCTGCACAAAATTAGTAACTCATTCAAAGGAAATTGTATTTTATTCTATAATAAATTACCTATTGATATCTTGGAGATGTCTATCAATAAGTTCAAAGTTTTTATAAAACGAAAGCTTGTAGAAAAATCATATTACGATATTAAGGATTATATAAACGATAAAAAAGCTTGGGTGTGAATTGCTCTATCTCCATAGGTACTATAGTACGAAAAAAAAGAAAAACCCCGGCTAAGTTTGTTGTGGGCTTCTTCTTAGACCGGGGCGCGTTTGGAACCCTCATAGCTTTAGTTTTAAGTTTACGAATATAGTTATCACCATGAAATAACTACTGTGTAAATTATTGACGCGTCAAAAGTGTCTTTTTAAGGACTATTTGAATAAAGATTATTTTGAATTTGAATTTGAATTTGATATTTTAATTACTTACGCCCTAACCACTGAGCTATCACTGCTATGTCGCAAGTTATTACTATAATGATATTTATCAGAAGCTCCTGGAGAAGTGTATGGGGTAATCCGGAAGCTTTCTTTTGCGGACTGTATAATTTTCACTTAAAAATTATTAAAATCTTACCAGTGTTATTCAGAGACTCATGGTTCAATTAGAACTTAATTAATTTAGAGTTAGTGTTCCATATCGTTATCGAATTTTTTTGTGCATTATTGTCTAAGAATTTATATTTTATTTTAGACAATAATTGCAAAGTCACCGCGACAATTCAATGTTTTATAAAAAAAATAATATGGCTCAAAACTCGCCAACCTGCGGGAAATTTCACCACAGGATTCCGGGCAATTGATTGATTGATTGCTGGAGGTACGAATAGGTTATACGATATGGAAAAAATTGTTTTCCCTTTTTTATTTATTAATCAACAGTCTTCTTTCTTTATCCACTACAAGTTAGCCCTTGACGGCAATCTCACCTGATGGTAAGTGATGATGCAGTCTTAAGATGCTAGCGGGCTAACCTGTTAGGGGTATGGTAAACTCATACTTCTTCTTCGTTTCTACACGACATCGTGGCGGAACGCTAAATCGCTTGGCGACACGTCTTTGTCACTAGTAAGAAATCAATTATTCGAGACAAAAATTTAAAATCTGTGTCATATCATATGCAAAAGCATATTTGGGTAAACTAGATAACTTCTGCTGTAGCGCTAAATTTATGAAGTTATCTGACGCCGTTCATATCTCCCACCTGCACAAGTCTCCCGGACTCCCCCTACGTTGCTTTTATTATGATTTTATTATTGTATCACAGATATTTTGAATAAACAAAACTGAATTTGAATATGAGTATGTAAACAAAACTGTTTCACTGTAAATTATGTGATGGTTAATTTATTGAGTAGTACAAATATTTAGATATAATATTGATGGAAGGAAGCTGTGATAGCCTAGTGGTTAGGGCGTCAGCCTCTTAATCAGAGGTCGGCGGTTCGAATTCGGGCACGCACCTCTTAACTTTTCAGAGTTATGTGCGTTTTTAAACAATTAAAATATCACTTGCTTCAACGGTGAAGGAAAACATCGTGAAGAAACCTGCTCGCGTGAGAGTTCTTCGTAATGTTCTCAAAGGCGTGTGAAGTCTGCCAATCCGCACATGGCCAGCGTGGTGGACTATGGCCAAACCCTTCTCATATTGAGAGAAGACCCATGCTCTGTAGTGAGCCGGTAATGGGTTGATCATGTGTGGCATGAAAGTATATAACGATGTATATAACTTATAAAATTGTTGTCTTTAAAATGACCTACTGGAATTATTAGCTCTGAGTCTTAGTACTTTTTTCTTTTTATCGCTGGGAATTGCGTTCACGCCTCCTCTCCGGAAGTGGCGCAGGCAGAACCGGGCCTCTTCCGGTGGGTGATGGGACTCGCTGGCGACCAGGGTGGTGCCCCGAATACCCCTCCTTCGTGTCGAGTATTTACCCAGGTAAAGGGAACGCTCGCGTACTCGTCCGCAACCGATCTTACTACAGTGCCTCTATGCTCGCCGATATGACTAAATAGGAAGGACTAAGAATATATTTTAACTACCTTGTTTCCTTGATTTACTCCCATTCGATTTGAATCTACATATCTGTTAGAGTTTATATAATAGTCCACTTAATTTAATATATATATCAGGCATATAAACTCTCAATCAAGACACACCAGTGCCCACTTCACAGAAGAGACAACTTTATCAGTATCTTCGGAACCTTGCCTAAAGGGACTCCTTTTAATAATATATTTTAGTTATGATGTGTAAAATATTTATTTATTTTTTAAGATTTTTAGTTGTACTATAATAATTAGTTATCTATTAAAGTCTTCATAATAATGTAGGTACATATCTTCTATACAACTTTAATATAAATGTCAAATAAGTAATGTTAACTTTGTATCAAAGTTTACTATCACCCTTTCATCTTAGTAATAACTTACTATCATCATCATCATGAACAACCCATTACCGGCTCACTACAGAGCACGGGTCTCCTCTCAATATGAGAAGGGTTTGGCCATAGTCCACCACGCTGGCCATGTGCGGATTGGCAGACTTCACACGCCTTTGAGAACATTATGGAGAACTCTCAGGCGTGCAGGTTTCCTCACGATGTTTTCCTTCACCGTTGAAGCAAATGATATTTTAATTGTTTAAAAACGCACATAACTTCGAAAAGTTAGAGGTGCGTGCCGGGATTCGAACCGCCGACCTCTGATTAGGAGGCTGACGCCCTAACCACTAGGCTATCACCGCTTCTATAATGACAGCATTTTCACGTAAAAATACTTCTAAAATAATTCAGTTGCTCGTGTGGCTGTTATTCTCTAATGAGATCAACAGTAATTTATTAACAGAGCCACTAATATCACCAATTGACACACGTTCTCAGTTTCTCAGACAGTGAGGGATTTCGACGATAATATCTCCAAATGCCGAGTGTGATCCGGCGGTTTACCTCTCTCTCGAAATTGGACCGACCATTCCACAGGAACACGCGAAACTTCCACCGATTTTCATTCGATATCGGTCGTTCAATGCAAACTACGAGTATTCGGAGTAAATATTGAAATACTCGTCCACCTTGTTTTGTTTGATCTTGAAGCACGCTATCCGAATTAGAATTTATTTTGACGGAGTGTAGTTTTATGAAAACATTCTAGAGATGAAAATATTTTTATTACTGTTAACTTAATCTGGAATATATGTTTTTATTTCTTACAATACGAAGCAGAGTATTCTTATAGTATACTAAAAATATCCTTCGCAATATATGCAGTTTCCCCCGCTGTAAATGGTACCTAGATTACTACACAAATATAAATCAACTGTATAAAATAAATTACATAAGAATGAAACTAATAAGTTTATTAGTTGCTTGTCTGTATTTTAACAAATAATTTATTCTTGCTATGGTAAATATATCTTACAATATCACATTTAAAAACATGTATGACTGAGTATTTTTTATGCGCGCCTGCGTCCAATAAAAATTGATTATTGACTAATCCTTCGGAATTTTATGTGATGTTGTTAAAATTTGGCAAAAAGTTAATTCTCAACCTGGACCATTGATTTTACTGAAAAAACCCAGGAAGTCATTCTGCATTTTTTTTAAATTATTCATAAATTAATAAAATCTTTATTATTAATTAAATCTTTGTTTAGATATAGATTAACGGCTAAACCAATTATGACAGTTCTGCAAAAAATCGCTTAGTAAAATAAAGAATAATTTATACTCGCTGATCACTGGTTATGATAGTACAGTAGGTTTCAAAGGTAGAGCAAAATCTATTAGGCCAGGTCAGCAAGCACGGAAACTTTGTGATTGTCTGCAATTGTTACGAAGTTGGTCTTCTCTTATCAATTCAACAGTTTGCGGGGTCGCCTTTTGTGTGATGTGAACTTAGATCAACTTGGCAAATGATTTAAGTATTAATGGCTCACTCCGTTCAACCCTACATGGAAGCCCCTTCAGTAATATGGCGGTAACGAATAGCTAAAATTTTATACTGTCGCCCATGAACATCGGCAGAACAAAAAGAGTCACCGATGCGTGGCCGGCTGAACCCATCCTTCTACGGTTATACGCGGAAGCTTACCGTAAGGCTTGGCTGTATAAACAATAAACAGCAAGTATAATTTGCTATATTCCGCCGACAACAAGAAAAGCAATGAATAGAAGCAGGCGTTACTTTGCGGAAGTCCATGATAAACAATGAACAGCAAGTATAATTTGCTATATTCCGCCGACAACCGGGAGATTAGTATAGTATAACACCACACAAAATACTCCACTAGAACCTCTACGCACGTTTCGACCCGACACCGGATCATCCTCAGGAGATGTTGACTTCACAAGCGCGATAAGGAATTTTTGGTGTTATACTATACTAATCTCCCGGTTGTCGGCGGAATATAGCAAATTATACTTGCTGTTCATTGTTTAACAAGAAAAGCGCTTTCACGCTTTTCGCGCTTGTGAAGTCAACATCCTGAGGATGATCCGGTGTCGGGTCGAAACGTGCGTGGAGGTTCTAGTGAAAGATTTTGTGTGGTGTTATATTATACAAATCTCCCGGTTGTCGGCAGAATATAGCAAATTATACATGCTGTTTATTGTTTATCATGGACTTCCGCAAAGTAACGCCTGCTTCTATTCATTATTTGCTTGGCTGTATGACTTTGGCAATTGCGGTAACGTGCCAGTTATAGAGGGCATCATACATCATCATCTTATTTCATACAGTTATATAGATCTTTGAAGTTCTTTTATCTCTAACCTTGATTAATTATTGAGTTTTGCTCACAAGTTTGTTGCATTTGATTGGCCTGGATACATAAACTAAACTATTACCTGGTTCAGTTTGTTGTGGGCTTCTTCTTAGACCGGGGCGAGTTTGGAACTCTCATAGCTTTAGTTTCAAGTTTACGAATGTAGTTATCACCATCAAATCACTACTATGTAAGTTATTAACGCGTCAAAAGTGCCTTTTAAAGGATTATAGAATAAAGATTATTTGAATTTGAGTTGGTTAACAGTTTAAGTCAAAATTAGACAACAGGTCTAGTATTCCGTTTTTACAGTTATAGATAAAAATGAAAGGACTAATTTTAAACCACCTAGTTTAGTTTTGTACGCAAACAGCGTACTGCCGATTTGGCATATCTGTGGCCTATTGCTTAATGACCTTCGCTACCAACTCATTTCGAGGTGAAATAAAACGCTTTGCATAAACCTTAACCGTGAAGGTTCTTAGATGGCGCGTTGCTCGACAATTACTGCATGTAAAGAACTTTTTGATGTCTATTTACACTTTTTAACCGACTGCTGACTGGACAGTTTGTACAACATCCATTTACGATATTAAGGATTACATAAACGATAAAACAATACTTGATGTGACCTTGACCTCATAATTTTTGTATGAAAAATTACAACCAAACTTTTCATGAAGTTCAACTCATAATTTTATTCCCTGAATGATTTAACGCACTCATTAGCATCGCAAAAGTTCGCCGTCAAAGTTTAACATGCCTAAAAGTTTTTTCGTATTTTTGGGGTTTCATTACGTGACAATGCCTGAGAACTAATTGAAGAGGTTCGAGGGTTTTATTTTCCAATTTAACATTGATTACTTAATACATGTCGATGTGTAATAGTATTAAGAAAATAAAATAATTAAATGATGTGTGATCAAGAGTCACGTTTCGAATGATCATTGCTATACACCTTCTCAACCAAATCTTCAAAGGGGGGCAGCAACAGGAGATCGATTTACGATCTACAATAAGAAATAGTACAAACATATACAACACCTAAACTGCTTCATCAACGAATAATAGGCTAGGTTCTTGATTCCTGACGTCATCCGGTAGTTTTTTTTTTTCGGAGTGTCTATTAGCTGTGCAAACCCTATTGGTTGCCACAGCGTAACCGGGCTGTTAGCCCGGTAGTGAGTCTAATCCAACATATGAAAATTACCTAACGTCACTCTAAGTCGATGTCTTAGCCTTATAGGGTGTGGTACTCCTGATGATTCGATTTCGTAATGACAAAATTGGATTCACAAGATTTGGTCTTAGATTATTTTTCTACAAAATAGGGGGTTAAAAGACCATTTCTCTTGGCTACTAGATCATTATCATCTGTAGCTTATTTACGTCCTATTGCTGATCAGCGATCATATATCGAGTGGTATATGGCCAGGAATGGGATAGAGTTGTAGAGCACTGTACCATCACCTTGATCGCAACCCGTGAATCCTGTCTAGGATAACTATTGAACTATCAGTAAGTTTTATTTAGAACTGGCTGTTTTTTGGATTTTCGCAAATCCTACGGAAACCATACATTTTCCGGAATAAGTATCTTATGAGTTAACCCAGGGTAAAACCTATCTCGGGAGTGCAGTCCGGCGGGGAGTGCAGTCCGGCGCGCTGCGAGAACGGACGTGTTGTTGCTGCGTAAATCATTTTTAATTTTTACAGGCAATTAATTCGTTTTGAGATATTGTACGGAGTTTAGTTTGGTTGTTCCTTTGGTTGGTCTTTTGGTTGGGTTTTGGGAGTTTAAGCTTTGTTTATAGTGTTGTTGTGTATCTATACTTGGGGAGGTTATTCTGAGCTTGCAGTGGTCATTAGTGGTTCTTGCCCACTTGCCCTGCAGGTGTCCGGGGGTTTGTTTAAAAAAAAAAACTAAACCACTGACACCCTTTCACTTTCAGACTGTCCGATTTCTGGGTGCTTTGGGTGACATTGGCAAGGTTTTTTTTTTTTTTTTTTGTGTGTGGGTATTTTTTTCTTGTTTTTGGTTGGATTGGTTGTTGTATGTGGCAATTTTATTGGTGTTTTCGTTGGCTGTTTTTGTATTTGCTGTAAGTGGTATTGTGGGCTGTTGTCTTGTTGTTTTGTTTTTGTTGTTGTGGGAAAAGGAAAGGAAAGAAAGGAAAAATATATATATATATATATATATATATTTTTTTTTTTTTTTTTTTTTTTTTTTTTTTTTTTTTTTTTTTTTTTTCTCTCTTTGTGGCTGGCTAGCATATTAGCCTTGGATTCCTGAATGGCGACCCGTCTGGAGCTCCAGACGGGGAGACCACCGCAGGAAGATATGGGGGGGTCACCCACGGGGGAAGACTCGACGTCGCGGGTGTCTCGTCGTCGTTCGATGGTTATTGCGAAGGAAAACCCTCGAACCAGAAGCCCGATTATCACTCGGAGCTCACGCGTGGTGCGCTCGCCTTCACCGAGCTCGAGGGAGTCCTCGATGTCGAGGTCGTCGACTCCGGTCCCGGTGGGGAAGACTGGGATAGCCGGAGCGAGAGCCGAACTGAGGGCTGCTCGGGAGGAGAGGAATGAGGTCGCCTTTAACCAATTCCTTAGGGACCGCATTGTCCGAAGAGAGGTACTGGGCGCGGTCCTTGACCCTGAGGAGGGAATTTTTAGCGAAGCACCCGTTGAGGAGGACCCAGCGCTGCTCAGCCCGGAGGAGCTACGGGCCGCCGCTGGTAAAACCGCGACGGAAATCATATTGCTTGCGACCAAGTCCGGCAACCTGAAGGGAACGTTCGTGAAGCGATTCAAGGACGCGGCCGCCAGGATGCAGGGCATGGTTGAGGCTCTGGCGTCAAGGACCGAGGCGGAAGAGACGCGCCGGCTACGAGCCGATAATGCCCGCCTCCGTAGCGAGGTAGATAACCTTAGGGCGGAGGTAAAAGCCCACCGGCGGGAGTTCGCGGGGATGCGGACGGAGATAGCAGCGGCGAGGGGTGCGGCGGCAAGTAACGCTGCGGGCCCTGGTCTCAGCGTGGATGCAATGGAAGAGCTCAAAGCCTCCATTGTTTCTTCCGTTGGACGGATGCTGGACGCTCGATTCGCGAGCATCGAAGGGCGCCTTTTGCCGGAGAGGGTCTCACGCCCGCCGTTGGCGTCGGACAAGAGGAAATCTCAGGCCAGGGTTACGGAGGCTCCGCAGGTGGCCCAGCCTGCAAAGGTGGCCCAGCCTGCAAAGGCACCCCAAGGTGATAGTGTGGCAGCTGCCTCCCCCGGAGCACCGGCGGCGACACCGGGACCAAGCAATGTGGCCTCCGTTGGAGAAACTTGGTCGTCCGTAGTCCGGCGCAAAAGGAAAGACCAGGTCAAGAAGACTCCTGCAGGCACTCCCTCGGCGACCCTTCCAAGAGCCGCCCCTGCGTCGGCACCTAGACTGACTCTGACCTCCCCTAAGACGGCGGCGATCATTATTACCATGGCCCCGGAGGCAGAGAAAAAAGGGGTAACCTACGCTCAGGTACTCGAGAAGGCGGAGAGCCGAGCTAATCTGCAGGAGCTGGGCATCGGAGCGGGAATGAGAATCCGCCGCGCAGCAACGGGGGCCCGGCTTCTCGAACTTCCGAGTGAGCAGACGCAAGAGCAGGCGGACGTTCTGGCCGACCGCCTGCGTTCGGTGCTGCTAGGGCTGGCAGAGGTCACTCGCCCCACAAAGACGGTTACCCTCAGGGTCACCAACCTCGATGACTCCGCCACGCCGGAAAAGGTGGCGGCAGCGGTTGCTCGCGCTGGGAGCTGCCCCCTGGCGGCAGTCAGAGTCGGGGAGTTACAGTTGGGTCCCCGTGATATGGGCTCAGCCACCGTCCATTGCCCGGTCGACGCCGCGAAAAAAGTCTGTGACGCCGGTAGGCTGCTTGTTGGGTGGAGCTCCGCAGACGTCCGTGCGCTTGAGCAGCGCCCTCTGCGCTGCTACGGGTGCATGGGCATGGGGCATACACGTGCCTTATGTCCCTCCAGGATCGACCGTAGTACACTGTGCTACCGATGCGGTGTCGAGGGACACAAGCAAGTGGGTTGCACGGGCGCTGTCCGCTGTGTCGTCTGCGCTGACGCGGGGCTCCCGTCAGACCATATTATGGGAGGTAGGACATGTTGCCCTCCCTCCACTAAAGGTGATATAGTGTCCCAACCACGGGTCGTTGGTGGGAGAGGTCAATCGCGGGAGGATGCTGATATGTCGTCATGAGTTCGCAACATATCAGCATTCTCCAGGCGAACATAAACCACTGCGCAGGGGCTCAGGATCTCCTGATGCAGTCCTTCGCGCAGTGGCAGGTCGACCTGGCGGTGGTAGGGGAGCCATACTATGTTCCCCAGAGTTGTCCAAATTGGGTGGGTGACACTAGTGGTCTGGTGGCCATCGTTTCTGCGAATGGCGCTAGCCACTCTCTAACTGTCGCTGAGAGGGGACCGGGGTATGCCGTGGCGAAATGGGGGGAACATACAATCATCGGAGTGTACTTCTCACCAAATCGCCCACTGGCGGACTTCGAGGCTTTCCTCGACTCAGTCGGTGAGGCCTTTCGCAGGCACAATGAGGGGCGTACTTTGGTTCTTGGCGACTTCAACGCCAAGAGCCAGGCTTGGGGCAATCGCACGCAGGACGGCAGAGGAAGGGCTGTCGAGGTTTGGGCTGTGCAGTTGGGGCTCACGCTACTTAACAGAGGCACGGCCTACACCTGTGTTCGCGCGGGGGGAGGATCGAGGGTCGACCTGTCGTTCGCGACGTCGTCGGTTGCTGACAGAGTTACCAACTGGTGGGTGGAGGAAGATGGACCTTGTCGGACCACAATTACATAAGGCTCGAGATATCTGCACCTACTTCCGCCGTTGTGGTTCCCTCCCGAGGCCCGCACCACTTCCCACGTTGGTGTCTGGGACAGTTGGACCGGGAGATCGCAAGAGAGGCCGCCATCGTTCAGCGATGGTCGTCTCCCAGAGCCCGTATAGGCGCCAGTGTCGGAGAGCTGGCGGAGCGACTGCGGTTGAGCCTGACAGAGGTGTGCGACTCCTCGATGCCTAGGGCTCGCGGATGGCGCCGCAGAAGGCGGGTGTACTGGTGGTCGGTGGAGATTGCGGCCCTCCGCGCCGCCAGTAACAGAGCCCGCAGGGCCTATGTCCGATGCCGAAGGCGAAACGGCTTTGACGTCTCTCTAGAGGAGCAGCTGCGGGAAACCTATCGCCAGGCTAAGAAGGCCCTAAAACGGGCGATATACGACGCCAAAGAGCGGGCCCGAGAGGAGCTGCTGGAGAGTCTGGACAGGGACCCCTGGGGACGCCCTTATCGTACGGCACGAAGAAAACTGCGCAGTCAGGGTCCTCCGGTGACCCAAACTCTCCAGCCGGAGTCCCTACGCCGAGTGGTTGAGGAACTCTTTCCGGACTCACAAGGCCACGTCCCTCCGACGATGGCCCCCTCGGTGAACGAAACTGACCGCGGTTCTGTCCCGCTGGTCACTGGGGAGGAGATGGACGTAGCCCTGGACCGCCTCCGGTGCAGGAAAACGGCGCCTGGGCCGGATGGCATTCCGGGGCGGGTCATACACATGACCCGAGAGCTCTTCGAGGTAAAACTTCGGGAGCTGTTCAACCACTGTCTCCAGGCTGAACAGTTCCCTGAATCTTGGAAAGAGGGGCTGCTGTGCCTCATTAGGAAGGAGGGGAGGCCGCAGGATGCCCCTTCAGCGTACAGGCCGATAGTCTTGCTCAGCGAAGTCGGAAAGCTGTTTGAGAAGATTTTGGCTGATCGGCTCGTTAGGCACTTGGAGACTGTCGGTCCAGGGCTCTCAGCAGCGCAGTATGGCTTCAGGGCGGGTCGTTCGACCCTTGACGCCCTGGAGTCATTGAAGACCTTAACGGATGAGGCAGTGGCCCAGGGTGACGTCGTCATCGCCGTCTCTTTGGACGTTACGAACGCCTTCAACAGCCTCCCTTTTGAGACTTTGCTAGAGGCGCTCCGGTTCCATGGAGTGCCAACGTATCTCAGGAGACTGTTGGAGGCTTACCTGCGGGATAGGTGGATATCCTGGGTGGGAAGAGACGGACGAAGGGAGAGGCGGCAGATGCTCAGGGGTGTTCCGCAGGGTTCCGTTTTGGGGCCGGTGCTTTGGAACATCGGCTTCGACTGGCTTCTGCGGACACCTTTGCTCCCCGGGATGGGGTTGTTGTGCTATGCGGATGACACCCTCATCACGGCGCGAGCAGGCACCTTTGAAGAGGCGGCACTTCTGGCCGGGATTGGGGCCACCTTGGTGGTCAGAAGAATTCGTATGCTGGGTCTGAGGGTCTCGGAATCCAAAACCGAGGCCCTCCTGTTTCACGGTCCGCGTAGGGGACCTCCTCGGGGTGCATGCATTACCGTTCAGGGTGCAGCGGTGGAGGTCAAAGCCCATATGAAATATCTGGGCCTCACCCTGGACGGTAGGTGGAACTTCAGGAGACATTTTGAGCTCCTGGCTCCCAGGCTCGTCAGTGCAGCTGCCGCACTGGGAAGGCTTTTGCCGAACGTCGGGGGGCCGTCCTCGGCCTGCAGACGTCTATACGCAGGGATTGTCAGGAGCATGGCACTGTACGGTGCTCCCATCTGGATCCACGCCCTGTCTCCGCACAACATGTCCCTTCTGCGGAGACCGCAGCGTATTATTGCGGTACGAGCAATTCGGGGTTATCGTACGGTGTCTTGGACGGCATCCACACTCCTGGCGGGTGACCCGCCTTGGGATCTGCAGGCTGAGGTACTAGCTCAGGTGCACCGGTATCGGTCAATGATGAGGTCTCGAGGGGAACGACCAGAGCTTGAGGAGATAAGAAGGTTGAGATCCTTAGGAAGTCAGGCCCTGGTCCAAAGATGGCGGGATGATCTGGAGGCCCCGGTTGCCGGTATCTGGACAGTGGAGGGAATCCGGTCCCACCTGGAGCGGTGGCTGAGGCGGAGACATGGCGCACTGACGTATCGTCTCGTGCAGGTACTTACCGGGCATGGGTGCTTCGGCAGGTATCTGTACGGAATCGCGAGACGGGAGGCAGCGCCGGTCTGCCATGAGTGTGGGGCGGCGGAGGACACGGCTCACCACACTCTGGCAGAGTGTGCATCATGGGCTCCGCAGAGACATTCATTGGTGTCTCTCCTTGACGGGGACCTCTCGCTGCCAAGCGTTATTAGTTTAATGCTTGATAGCGAGGAGGGCTGGGTCATTGTCGCCTCCTTCTGCGAAACCGTAATGGAGTTGAAGGAGGCCGCAGAGAGGGAGAGAGAGGAGGCGGCGGATGCTCCCCCTCTCCGCAGAAGGAGAACGGGTGGCAGGAGACGCCGATACGCGCACCTATTACCACCCCTGTAAGCACTAATGAGTGCACGGGCGAGTGCGTCGGGGTGTCAAAGTGCATGCTATCGCGATCCTTTGGCACCCCATCTGGGACGCAGGAGGATGCGCTGGGTTTTAGTGGGTAGTGTGGTTCGCCGCTTTAACGGTTGGCCTTGAGTCCCACATACCCGCCCGGAGCTTTGTTCCGGGCGGGATGCGTAAATGCATTTCCCAGCAGAAAAAAAAAAAAAAAAAAAAAAAAAAAAAAAAGGGTAAAACCTATCTCCATTTGCATAAAACAGTAACAAACATCCATGCATATATACAAACACACCGGTGGCACAACGCGCGCGCTATCGCATTATAAAGTTGGAGGTCCTGGGTTCGATTCCTGGCTCGAGTCTGGTCTGGTGGGAGTACCCTACCAACAAAGACGTGTCGCCAAGCGATTTAGCGTTCCGGCACGACGTCGCATAGAAATCGATTAGAAGTAGGGTTTACCATACCCCTAACAGGTTAGCCCGTTACCATCTTAGACTGCATCATCACTTACCATCAGGTGATATTGCCGTCAAGGGCTAACTTGTAGTGGATATAAAAAACATTAACATTTCTAATATTAATAAAGATTCATTTGTACATTTAATTACCTACTTCTGAGTTGAGTGTAGTAAAATGGCTTCAAACCGACATTTTAAATGACGTCACAGGCATTCAAGACACAGATTACCAACATAACAGCTTCTAGCACATCACCAAAGTTATAATGTTACAGTATAACTTGGCAACATAACTTATAAAACTTCTAATTGAAAAACTGTTGCGAAGGATGCCCGTACATTTACCTTGGCTCACTTTTAATACAGCAGACTTTATAATTTCAGCAATGGATTTGCATTCATTACTCTTAAGGAAAATTCTACGAGACAAAGTAACTGGTATTAAGAGATTTCTTGACTTTTATAATTTTGTCCAAATCATTTTATCATTACTGCCCCCGTTTGTCTAAAGGTGAAAACGAGCATGGATCACGAGGTCTCGGGTTCGATACTCCGGGGCATTTAAGGGCCTCCGATAACATAAAAGCTGAGTATTGAAGCTGTGATAGCCTAGTGGTCAGGGCGTCCGCCTCCTAATCAGAGGTCGGTGGTTCGAACCCGGACACGCACATATATCTTTTCGTAGTTATGTGGGTTTTTAAGCAATTAAAATATCACTTGCTTCAACGGTGAAGGAAAACATCGTGAGAAAACCTGCATGCCTGAGAGTTCTTCATAATGTTCTCAAAGGCGTGTGAAGTCTGCCAATCCGCACATTGCCAGCGTGGTTGACTATGGCCAAACCCTTCTCATATTGAGATAACAATTAAAAAAATGTAAGGTGTTGTGCCTTTTATGATGAGATTATTTTAGTTCCAGACCGGAGTTAGGAAAGTGCTTGCTTACACAATAGCATGTCAGAGAGATAGTTAAATCTTTGCTGGTTAGGTTAAGTTAGGCCGCATGCCTCGGGGAAAACATTAACCCATTGACCCTGGATATCATCAATTATATGCAATGATAATCGAAAAACCCACAAATGGGATTTCAGCAGTTATTTTATTTTATTTGGCAATCTTAACAAATTGCAATCCTTATAATTAAATCTTAACTTAGTTACATATTCTATATCTAATTGTTATTCTAACTGACTGCACAGCATGACAAAAGTTTAATATAACCAATTACAGAAAAACAAATATAAAGTTAGGTGTAATACCTACTGTTTACTAAATCAATTCCATCACACTCAAACAAAACTTCCTATAGTGACCGTTAAATATATCAATTTTGGAGTCTTTACTGATACATCTCATTGTACAAACGACAGTCTTACAATGGGATTATAGTACGAAGTATTTTTTTTTACAAACTTCAATGATAAATGTCTTTGTTAGGAATCTAACTTTTATTCCTTATTCAGTTCTGGTTCTCCTAATACAGAGGTGGCCTGTTTTTCTGTGCAACATTAAATAGATAGTAAAATAAGAGATTATATAACTCTAAACAACATACGGCATAATCTGCGCAGTATGATAAGCCATTTTAATTAGCCTAAAATGCTCGCTATGTGTTTTTCTTGTTCCTATGTATTTCAAAATAGTATAAATGTAGCTTAGTAGAGTATGCAAATGTAGATATATTATATCCTGGATTAACCCATACTCATGTTGGTTAAATCTGCCTTCTTACTACACTTAACTCTGTAGTAGGTAATTAAATGTAGAAATGAATCTTTATTAATATTAGAAACGTTAAAGTTTGTATATCTAGGGATTTGTTTGTATATATGTATGAATGTTTGTTACTCCTTCATGCAAATGGAGATAGAACCCTAGGTTAACTCATAATCTACTTATTACGGAAAAGGTAATGGTTTCCGCAGGATTTTGCAAAAACCCGAAAAAACCCGGACAACAGCCAGCCCTAGATAAACCTTACCGTTAGATTCAATAGTTATCCTGGACTTGATTCCCGGGTCGAGATCAAGGTTTTGGTATGATGCTCCAAAACCTACTGCCATCCAATTCCTGGCCACATACCCTTTTTTTTCGCTGGGAAATGCGTTTACGCATCCCCTCCGGAAGCGACGCAGGCAAGACTGCGCCGCTTCCGACGGGGAACGTGGAACTCTCCGGCGGCCAGGCTGGCGACCAGAATACCCACTAAAACCCAGCGATGCTCCTTCGCGTCGCCTGGTGGCTGGGTCACGGGAACACTTGTAGACTGGACCGCAGGGCCACATATCAATAGATATGTGATCACTGATCAGCAATATGTCGTAAATAAGTTATTTTAATAAGCCTAAAACGTTCACTGTGTGGTTTTCTTGCTCCTATGTAATTTAAAAAAATATATATGCATGTAGCTTAGTAGAGTAGAGTGATTCTTAGAATTTATGGAAGGACCGTTTTCCAGAATTTTTTTTCCTAATAAAAAGCATAGGTACTAAGCTTTTCTAAGTATTTAATTTAATTAACGATTAATTTATTAGTAAAAAGGTTGCTTGGAAGCAACCGGCTCCGCTTTCATCTTTTTACTATTAGCAGATAGACTTGGCGTGTAAGAACTTAAAGAGTTCTTCAAATGAATGTGTTTTAATTTCATCGGAACTTAGTTCCTTAACGTGGCTTGCGCTATGAGTTAATACATAAATTATCGCGTAATTAAAAGTCTTTAAGCCATTTGTATGGGATTTGTTTTTTATACACTACAAGTTAACCCTTGACGGCAATCTCGCCTGATGGTAAGTGATGATGCAATCCAAGATGCTATAACCATACTCCTAATTGGTTTCTATCCGAAATCGTGGCGGAACGCTAAATCGCGACATGTCTGTGTCGGTAGGGTGGACCAGACTCGAGCCGGGAATCGAACCCAGGACCTCCAACTTTACAATGCATCAGCGCATGCGTTGCGCCACGTCCATGTTGTTCCGTCGGAGTTTGTTTTGTTTTGTTTTATCACTTTATTGCTATTTAGTTTATTTCTTGACATTTTTTAAATCATTTACATATAATTGTAATACATTATAATTGTACCCGGCAGATTGTAAGCAACTCTAGTTAAATGTAACACCAATTCAACGACTCAATACATGCAAATAAATGATTTAATTTAATTTGATTTGACCATAAGAACCATAGCATCATATTATCTGAACATACTATGTCGCTGTAAGTGTTATTCACTTATACCGTATATTCAACATTACAAGGCGTTATTGCCTAAACCGAACACATTAATTATATGTTAATTCACACCAAAGGCGCCGAGTGTTGACTAAGTTTAATTAATACGGATATTGAATTTAAATCATTAATTTAATATTAGCAGCCCGCTACAACCCTGGTGGTTTCGTGGTTACGTAGGCTTTCATAAAAAACTCGTGGTAAGGGTAATAAATCTGATCTATAAAACTATATCATATTTACCAAACTTTAACGTAAAAATTTGTGCTTACCAAGCATTCATACATATATGTATGCTACAAGTCTATAGCTAATTATGTGATATGGTGCTAACAACAAAAAAGCTAAGTTTGTTGTGGGGTTTTAGTTTTAAGTTGCCGAGTGTAGTTATCACCATCACTTCACAAATAAAAATAATGGAAAATGTGATAAGAACGATTCATAGATGCTTGTGATAGGTTTACATGAATAAAGATTTTTTGATTTTATTTGATTTGCTTATACTTTTACTATTTTGAGGTGATGGTGGTAAACGATAAAAAAGTTTGGCTGTGAATTGCTCCGCAGCCACGATAATTTTTTATTGATTATATGAGATGGTGATAACAAAAAAAAAGGCTAAGTTTGTTGTGGGTTACTTCTTAGACCTGGGCGCGATTTGAACACTCTCAGCTTTAGTTTTAAGTTGGCGAGTGTAGTTATCACCATCACTAATAAAATTTGATATATATGAAGGATTCATAGATGCAGCCTGAAACAGGTTTATATTAATAAAGCTATTTTTGAATTGATTTAAATTGATTTGAACTAAACATTAATTGTTAAATTTACAAAAAGCAAGGAGGGTTCCGCGTGCCTTTGTATTGAAAGAGCTATGTAGAACCAAAAGTATGAGCGAGATAGTTGTGCTAGTAAAATGAACCATCATCATTATCATCATCGTACAAAACCTAAAACATTGCACTATAACCTAACCACCTAACCTTAAGAAAATACTGCTCGAGTTTAATTATTAATTATCTTTCTCAACTGTGCTGATTCTGAAAATTTATACCTATAGAAAAATCCAATATTTAGCTATCCGTTAAGACAAATTTGCACAAAACCCTGTTAGTACTGTCATTCTAGCAAAAATATTCATATTTTAATTATTAAGAATCACATCTTACTATAACAAAAGGCGACATTGTCTCTCTCTCTAAAGCCGGACGCACATTAATCTTCCTAAGAAGAAAGACCCACCACTTCCGAAATGAGCAGAAAATTAAAGCCTGTAGAAAAATCATATTACGATATTAAGGATTATATAAACGATAAAAAAGCTTGGGTGTGAATTGCTCTATCTCCATAGGTACTATAATTTATTATTCATTATGTGAGATGGTGATAACGAAAAAAAAACCCCGGCTAAGCTTGTTGTGGGCTTCTTCTTAGACCGGGGCGCGTTTGGAACCCTCATAGCTTTAGTTTTAAGTTTACGAATATAGTTATCACCATGAAATAACTACTATGTAAATCAATAGTTATTTCATGGTGATAACCTTTTTAATGCCAATTGGAAAAAAGTTTATTTTGAATTTGAATTTTGAATTTCAATTACAGCAGTTTTAATATGCACCCCTAGTAATATAATAAATGGGTAACTATCTTTGTTTGTTAGGCCTAAACAGTTAAACCAATTGATATCATCGGAATGCAGGTTATATTTTATCCCCGTCTACCCACGGAAGCGGGAATTAAATGGATGGAACTGCGAAAAGCAGTTAGTAGACAATAACGCCATGTATTATTTTATTTACTTAATATTTCATGCAAAACGCACTTAATTCCAAAAGTTAACAAGTGCTAGGTTTCGAACTATGTCTACCCGAACGAATGCAGAATATAGTGCTAAAAATATGCTCACACACCTTTCAGAAAGAAATGCCAGGCTTCGGTCGTGGTTGATTGACCTACCGAAAAGGACACACTGCCAGGAAAGAAGAAAAAAGGAAGAAAATTTATCCTACTTTAACATAATATCTGTCTAAACCAACAATTAAAAAGGGCGGCACCCTTTATACCTACCACAAACATATGCAATATGCGATGTTGATTTTAAGCTGGGACGCAAATGATTTCATTGCAAAATATATATGACGGCAATCAGAGAGCAGCGCCATCTAGTTTTGGAATCATGTACGACAGACAAGAGAGTGCAGAATAGTGCATTCGTACTTGGTGGAGCGTATAGTCTGCTCCTTATAAATTACCATACTTATAATTGTAATTCTGTTCTACCAAGAGTGTCTGGTCTCTTTGCCCGAAACTACCCACGTCTACCTAAATTAACGACGAAGACAAACACCCGCCCCGTAGTCATCCTATATATAAAAAATAATAAAACAGATTCGACCCTTGTGTATTTTATTATGCGTATTAATTATATATGTAAACTCTTATTATTTTAAATAATAAAGTTAACAAACTAAAATGAATGAACATAAAAAAGTAAACCCATAACTTAAGTAAACAGGTAAGTCTGCTACCATCTTAGATTGCATTATCACTTACCAATACGAGATTGCAATCAAGGTCTTATTTGTAAGGAATTAACAGAATAAATATGGTCATCATCATGATCAACCCATTACCGGCTCACTACAGAGCACGGGTCTCCTCTCAATATGAGAAGGGTTTTGGCCATAGTCCACCACGCTAGCCAAGTGCGGGTTGGCAGACTTCACACGCCTTTGAGAACATTATGGAGAACTCTCAGGCGTGCAGGTTTCCTCACGATGTTTTCCTTCACTGTTGAAGCAAGTGATATTTTAATTGTTTTTTTTAAAACGCACATAACTCCGAAAAGTTAGAGGTGCGTGCCCGGATTTGAACCACCGACTTTGAATCTGATTAGGAGGCTGACGCCCTAACCACTGGGCTATCACCGCTTATAAATATGGTCAAGCGATGCTAATGTGCGGGCTGCCTCAAGCCAGCTCCTTGTAAGAGAGCATCCTGCGGCGTCGAAGCTCTCCGTACTCCGTAATTAGCCCTCGGCGAAAAGATAATAACCGCTTTTGTTTCCGCTTGTGGTACAAAATTACATAGCAATCAAGTACAGTTTTATTCTATAAGACATCATTTAATAATTTTATTATTATTTTACGAGATTACTATTTAATAACTACACGTAGGAGAACCAAAGTAATCGACATTTGACGACCTCCGTGGGGCAGCGCGTGCGCTGTTGCATTTTGAGAGTTGGAGGTCCTGGGTTCGATTCCCGTCTCGAGTCTGGTCTGGTGGGAGGCTCCGGCCGTGGCTAGTTACCACCCTACCGACAAAGACGTATGGCCAAGGGATTTAGTGTTCCGGCACGATGTCGTGTAGAAACCAATTAGGAGTATGGGTTTACCATATCCCTAACAGGTTAGTCAGTTAGATGGTTCTAAGACCGTATCATCACTTACCATCAGGTGAGATGCCGTCAAGGGCTGACTTGTGGAGTATAAAAAAAAAAAACATAGCTTGACGGATTAGCAAGCTGAAGTGGCAGTGGGCGGGTCATATCTGTCGCAGAACCGACGGCCGTTGGGGCAGACGTGTTCTGGAGTGGAGACCGCGTACCGGTAAGCGCAGCGTAGGACGACTACCTGCTCGCTGGACCGACGACCTGAAAAAGATCGCTGGTGGCGGTTGGATGAGGAAGGCGGAGGACCATGTGTGGTGGCGCACTCTTGGAAAGGCCTATACCCAGCAGTGGGCATCTATAGGCTGATTGATTGATTGACACAAGCCTTTGAGAACGTTATGAAGAACTCTCAAACATGCTGATTTCTTCACGATGTTTTTCCTCCACCTTTCAATTGCTTACAACGCCGAAAAGCAAAAGGTGTGCCTGGGAACGACCACGGTACCGCAAAAGGGAGGCTGAAATCTTCACTGCCACTGGGCTATACTAGCTTAATTATACCATAAACTATCAATAATAATTTATAAACAACCCTTGAGGAATTCTCGCGACGGATTTGGGAAGAGTAAATCATCAGAACCCTCATTAATCAAATAACAACAAATACAAATTTAGTTGGAGCCCGGAGCTTAATTTACAATGGAAACTATTTACTGAAGAAATTGATTTTGGCAATCCCATCGGGTGGGCGAGTTCTTCTGAAACAATTTCAAGTAATCCAGAATCTTCTTCACAAAAGCAAATGATGACTATTATTTATTTATTTATTTATTCTTCATTTGTACACCACAACAAAAATAGAAATAACAAGAAAACAAAATAAAGAAGAAGCAGGATACAAAAGGCGGCCTTATTGCTTAGTAGCCATCTCTGCCAGGCAACCTTAGGATTAGGAAAAGTTAAAGAAGAAGAAAGTAGGTGGCGTTATATAAACAAAAAACCTACATACAAATAACTAAATACTAATACATAAACCAGATTACATAAATAACACAATATAGTAATAAATATTTAATAAATATACTAATATATACCTTATAATATATATATATAAATATATTTAAAAAAAATGAAATGATATAAAAATAAATACTATCGATGCAAGGTCGAGTGATCTATCAATACACTATCACTTGAAATAAATGGACGGATCTAGCTGATATTTGGCATACAGATAGAGCTATTATTATAACATATTATGAGTCCATTATCAGAGAATATTTGAATATTCACCTCTAACAGATGATGACAGACCATCAAAAATATATAACGTTCGCGAAATGCGGGTAAATAGTTCATAAATTCGAATGTGTGTCTGTTAGTTTTTTTAATATTTATGTCTCTTACAATATTACAAAAGTAAAGTAAGGCAGTACTGCATCTTACTTTTTTCTAGAAATTACCCATGCAACTGTTCCCACGGATTTAAAAAAAACTTATTTTTTTTTCATTCCACTACAAGTTAATCTTGGTCTGTAATATCATCTGGTGGTAAGTGATGATTCAGTCTAAAAATGCACAATCAAAATAACATTTAATATGACTTACAGTTTTTAGTAGTTACCGATGACGCAACCTGTTAGAAGCATGCTAGTTTTAATTGAAATCATACTCCTAATTGATTTCTACGCGGATTCATAGCTAAATCTTAAATGCTATACCTAAATAAATAGGTTGCTAACTAGCCACGGCCGAAGCCTCTAACTTGACCAGACTCGGGACGGGAATCACACCCTGCTGCACCCTTTCACTTTTTTTTTATTCACTGCAAGTTAGCCTTTGACGGCAATCTCACCAGATGGTAAATGATGATGCAGTGGAAGATGGTAGCGGGCTGACCTTTTAGGGACATGGTAAGCCCACACTCCTAATTGGTTTCTACGCGACATCGTGCCGGAACGCTAAATCGCTTGGCGACAAGTCTTTGTCAGTAACTAGCCACGGCCGAAGTCTCCCACCAGACCAGACTCGAACCGATAATCGAACCCAGGATCTCCAACTTTATAATGCAAAAGCGCACGTGCTTCGCCACGGAGGTCGTCATCGTTACTTTGCAATACGACAGGCACGCCCTGGGCTACTGGGGTCGTCAGAACAAAATTAAAAGGTCGCTTCACAGTTGGTCCGTTGAGCTGCTCGTGGATGGAATCGTTAATAGGCGTTTGATTGTACCATTCAGAGCCCGTGCCGCGCTCGAAACTGCTCCAAAGATTCTAATGGCCGTTAGAATCATTCAACTCGATAAAGATAACTTCATGTTCTATGCAATTAAAAGCTATTGATATATTTTAACTAAATGATGTATTTATCGAAGTTTTTACATATTAATTCGAGAAAAGCGTGAAAAAACCGCGCCCACTGAACACAAAGTCTCTCCACCTAAAACAATCTATTTAGTACATAATATCAAACACAATACATAAAACGCAAATCATACAACATAAATGTGGGTAGTTTGGAGTTATTATGATTACGGCGTGAGCACAAAAGCACGACGATGTAGAGCTAAAACCCACTCAAACAAGTTAGCTAGTGTTCTACATATACGAGTAGGTCGCATCATTTTATTCTTACAATTT
This sequence comes from Lasiommata megera, assembly GCA_928268935.1. Taxonomy (NCBI): domain Eukaryota; kingdom Metazoa; phylum Arthropoda; class Insecta; order Lepidoptera; family Nymphalidae; genus Lasiommata; species Lasiommata megera. The sequence continues at coordinate 1,045,951 of OV743321.1, forward strand.
AATTATTGTAGGAAGTAAATTTTAACTTTTGCTTTTTACATTTTTCGCGGTTTTATCTTGTTTCGAATTGTGAGGTATATTTTTAATGGCGATAATGTTGCCAGCAAAGAACATAGCTTATCACTATGCTTTGTTTATGTGATCTTGACATGTCTAAAAATAAGCCCAAGATACTTATGACTATTAAACCAGGTCTTTTGCTTCACATGTGCAATTGACGACCGCCGTGGCGCAGTGCGTGCGCTGTCGTATTATAAAGTTGGAGGTCCTGGGTTCGATTCCCGGCTCGAGTCTGCTCAGGTGGAAGGCTTCGGACGTGGCTATTTACCACCCCTCCGACAAAGACGTGTTCCCAAGCGATTTAGCGTTCCTGCACGATGTCGCGTAGAAACCATTTAAGAGCGTGGATTTACCATACCCCTAACAGGTTAGCTATTTATCATCTTAAACTGCATCAACACTTACCGTCAGGGGAGATTGCCGTCAAGGGCAACTTGTAGTGGATAAAAAAAATCGAACCCGGCACGCTCAATCCTCGAAATAGCCTTTACACTATTTCTTTAGGAGTCCTCTTACGCCGTCGTCGTCTAATTTATATACTAGTACATCATGTCGTAGTGTTTCAAGTGCATCATCATGATCAACCCATTAGCGGCTCACTACAGAGCACGGGTCTCCTCTCAATATGAGAAGGGTTTGGCCATAATCCACCAAGCTGGCCATGTGCGGATTGGCAGACTTCACACGCCTTTGAGAACATTATGGAGAACTCTCAGGCGTGCAGGTTTCCTCACGATGTTTTCCTTCACCGTTGAAGCAAATGATATTTTAAGTGCATCATGTTGTATTATTATGATACCTCAAGGTTATTATCTCTGGAGACATTACTATGATGGGTTGGAAAGAATTCACGTTCTCCTTTTCGTTTTATGAATAGTTTATTCGCGGAGCCGTTACGAGTTTGAAATAAGAACAGGCATCACTTGTCAGAATAACAATTGGCAGTTACAGAGTATCAAAATGTTTCCACAGCGTTCTGTTGAAGAAAGCATTAGCGAACAATTTGAGCGATTATATTGAACGAAACTTGTGAGGAATGAAACAGGTTTATGCTGAAAATTACAAAAGGAATAAAACTACTTGCTTGTAGAAAAGTTATAATATTACAGTATAAATGCCACGTTTTTATTTTATTGATAATACACACAAAAACTGTATTTATATTTTGACGAACTCACGTTATAAAGTTGGAGGTCCCGGGTTCGATTCCCGGCTCGAGTCTGGTCTGGTGAGAGGCTGTGGTCGATGCTAGTTACCATCGTATCGATAAAGACGTGCCAAGCGACTTAGCGTTCCGGCACGATGTCGCGTAGAAACCAATTAGGAGTATGGGTCTACCACACCCTTAACAAGTGAGCCCGCTACCATCTTAGACTGCATCATCACTTACCACCAGGTGAGATTACCGTCAAGGGCTTAGTTGGAGTGGATAAATAAAACTGGTGAACAGTGGCTAGTTTGCACTTTTAACCTATTTATTGTCGTATAAACTGATTTGGTCCCGAGGATTAATATAACTGGCATACCCGGTTATAAAAAAAAAATTAAAATATCACTAGCTTCAACGGTGAAGGAAAACATCGTGAGGAAACCTGCACGCCTGAGAGTTCTCCATAATGTTCTCAAAGGTGTGTGAAGTCTTCTCATATTGAGAGGAGACCACACCTCTGTAGTGAGCCGGTAATGGGTTGATCATGATGATGACGACCCAGGGGTACTGGTAAGCCTAAACCTACCTTTAACTGCATTATTAGTAACTAGCTGACGCCCGCGACTTCGTCTGCGTTGAGTTAGTGTAAAATAAAAGTAACCTAAGTTACTCCTTATTACATTAGCTACCTACCAATAAAAGTCGGTCCAGCCATTTCAGAGATTAGCCGGAACAAATAGACAGACAGACAGACAGACAAAAATTGTAAAAAATCATATTTTGTTGTATGTACAGTAAAAAACGGTTATTTCAATATTACAAACATACACTCCAATTTTATTTATTTGTATAGATGTATAGATGAAAGACATGGCGAAACTGCTGCGTCCAACCGGCGTTCTAACGGCGTTTAACTTAACGTCATCCTGTAATCAATCATAAACGCTTGTGTCCAATCAAGTGTCTTATGACTTATCTATAGCGGGACACGAAAATTGGACCCCGCGTTGTGGCAATCGCTTTTTTTTTGTATCCACTACAAGTAAGCCCTTGACGGCAATCTCACCTGATGGTAAGGGATGATGCAATCTTAGATAGTAGCGGGCTAACCTGTTAGGGGCATGGTAAACCCACACTCCTAATTGGTTTCTACGCGACATCGTGCCGGAACGCTAAATCGCTTAGCGACACGTCGTTGTCGGTAGGGTGGTAACTAGCCACGGCCGAAGCCTCCCACCAGACCAGACTCGAGCCGGGAATCGAACCCAGGACCTCCAACTTTAAAATGCAACTGCGCACGCACTGCGCCACGGAGGTCGTCAAACTTACTTTGTTTTTACTACCTACCACGTTTTATTGCATTTATTTTCTAGCAGTCGATAAAAATAGGTACTTTTTGCAATACTTAAATGAGATTAAAACTTCTTAGGTAAAATTAACTTCGTATATTTTAGTGTAGAGACGGTTGCATAAAATTTCACATAAAGAACGAAACACAGACAAACGACCAAAGTTCAAAAGGCAAATGGTGGACTATAAAAATATGATGTAGGTAGTAAAAGCACATTAGTCTGGAGTTCATTTGGTCTAGAAATAAACTGAGTGAGAGCCGCCATTAAAGTGTAATGTTAGTTGTTAATTAGATCATTAGTACGTACCAACTCGACTGCTCTCGCAGATGTTGAAGCTTTTAATTAAATATTTTTTCACTGAACTCATTATATCTGAAAATCCTGTTTATGAATGAAAAAAGATTGAATAATGACATACCGTTTTATTCACCTACAACACTAATGACTAGTTTTTATGTATAGCATTATTCATCATCATCATCATCATGATCAACCCATTGCCGGCTCACTACAGAGCACGGGTCTCCTCTCAATATGAGAAGGGGTTTGGCATACTCCACCACGCTGGCCATGTGCGGATTGGTAGACTTCACACTACTTTAAGATCATTATGGAGAACTCTCAGATGTGCCGGTTTCCTCACGCATTATTATATTAGCAATTTTTTGTATGTGAATATCTTATATATAAAATTCTCGTGTCACAATGTTTGTTCCCATACTCCTCCGAAACGGCTCGACCGATTCTTATGAATTTTTTATGCATATCTAGTAAGTCTGAGAATCGGCTACTATCTATTTTTCAAACCCCTAAGTGATAAGGGGTGTCCCAAATATTTTTTTTGTATTATGTATGTGGCATTGAAAAATACATACAGCCCTAAATTTTCTCCTTCTATCACCAACCCCTATTGTTTAATTTTAGTAATTTAATCATTTGTCATTCCGTTCGATAACTGAACAATTATCGTCTTTATTGTGAATGTTTTTCACTCTAATTCGACTAAAATTTCCCTCAGCTTATTGTAAAAATAAAATTTTTGAACATAAATAATGTTTATGTTATTTTTATATTCCCTCATCGTTCATAGCGCTCCATGCCTCTTTCACTCATATACCACATCCTTACACACAATAAGTTAGTTATAAAAAATAACTAACTTATTGTTTACTATCTACTTATTTCTACAATAGAAATTCCCTAGAAATAATTTATATGGCAAAACAACGTTTGCCGGGTCAGCTAGTACTTTTATAAATATTGCTGTCCGACCAAGGAAGCCGTATTTAGTATCATGCTCGAAGGGTGCCTATGAGACCCTATTCCCTCCCCTTAGGATCCGCTTCCATTGGTAGTCCGCCAGTGGTATGTCAATGGTGTCTGTTTAAATTTACGGTTCCTAAGACATATCCCACTAATCTTAATTAAATTTGACGACTTTCGTGCGCCGTGCATGCGCTGTCGCATTATAAAGTTGGAGGTCCTGGGTTCGATTGCCGGTCCGAGCCTGGTCTGGTGGGAGGCTTCGGCCGTAGCTACTTACCACCCGTTACCGACGTTACCGTTAAAGACGTGTCGCAAAGCGATTTAGCGTTCCAGCACGATGTCACGTAGAAACCAGTTAGGAGTGTGGGTTTACGATATTCCTAACAGGTTAGCCCGCTACCATCCTAGACTGCATTATCACTTACCAACAGGTGAGATAGCCGTCAAGGGCCAACTTGTAGTGTATAAAAAAAAATTGTATCCTTTAATGAAAAAATTATATCCTTTAACCTTTATGATTAATAATAAAACTAAAAACTTTAAGCGTGACACACCAGTCTAACTATAATATTATTATTAATTTTTATGTTTATTCTAAGTAGTCTACTTCTACGTCTACGTCTCTACCAATCCGCACATGCCAGCGTGGTGGACTATGGCCAAACCCTTCTCATATTGAGAGGAGACCCGTGCTCTGTAGTGAGCCAGTAATGGGTTGATCATGATGATGATTCTAAGTATTTTTCTTGCACTACAAAAACCCTTGAATTAAATATAGTGTATCTAAAACACCTATATGTCAAGTATTCAGAATTCTCGAAGCAAAATCTCCACTTCGGAGCTCAGATCAAGCAGTTCCTGATGCCGTGTTGCGGAAACTGCTTACAGTTTGAAATTGAATATTGCTCTTATGTCACTCTGTTAAATCGCTCGCTCGCAGAATTTAATAAAAGCGAATTTGATGCAAGCCCCGTGCGACTAGTGGCCGTTAACTTTACATCGAAGGAAAAGCCAACTTTTACGATGCACATATTCTACCAGCAATAATGAGAAATATCTGTTGTATAATTTCCTAACTTGAAATATTTCACTATTTCTTGTTAGGAAATTATACAACAGGTCCTCAGGTATCCAGTGAAACCAGCGAGAGGGGCATGCCGTAATGGTTTTTAGTTCGGGTATTCCCCCTTCTGGTGTGGAAGTTCAACATAACCTCCTTCCTATCCAAGGGTAGCTTAATAATTAAAGCTTTTCCACCACGACAAAAAAAAAAGATAACGTCATACGTAAGTATAATATAGTCCTACTTACTTTCAAATTCAAACAAATTTGAGGTTGTCATCAAATCAAACAGCTTTCAAATGTAACATAAAACTAGAAACAAAATACGGGTATAAATATATTTTTTATATACTAGCCCTTGACGACTATCTCGACTAGTAATGTTTGGGGTATGGTAAACCCACACACCTAATCGGTATCTACGCAACATCGTGTTGGAACGTTAAATCGATTGGTGAGACGTATTTGTCTGTAGGGTGGTAACTAGCCACGGCCGTAGCCTCCCATCACTCCTCAATTACACTCAGATTCTAGCCGGGAATCGAACCCAAGACGTCCAACTTTCTAATGCGACAGCGCATGCACTGCAATGAATATATATAAACTATGAATTGAAATAATTCAGTCATAGCAACAGGCACGAGGGGGAAACACTCGTTATTCATTTATTTCATTTTAAAATCTCACTATTTTTAAATTTTCAATAGTATTTCTCCTATTCTCGATAGACAAAGTTCTACTTATAAAAAAAAATGCATCATAAAAAAAACCCTTTACTTAGTAACTATATGGTCTGATTATGACAATGCTCGGTCCATAGTTATTAACGTGGTTGAACAGCTGGGCAATATAATCTTGTAAATCTACAAGTCGTATTGAAGTAGTCATCATGAACAACCCATTATCAGCTCACTACAGAACACGGGTCTCCTCTCAATATGAAAAGAGTTTGGCTATAGTCCACCACGCTGGCCATGAGCGGATTGGCAGACTTCACTCACCTTTGAGAACATTATGGAGAGCTCTCAGGCGTGCAGGTTTCCTCACCATGTTTTCCTTTACCATTGAAGCAAGTGATATATATTTTTTTTTAAACGCACATAACTCCGAAAAGTTAAAGGTGCGTGCCCGGATTCGAACCGCCGACCTCTGATTAGGAGGCTGATGCCCTAACCACAAGGCTATCACCGCTTCTTAAGTTGTAGTTTTCCGTAATATTCAGGAAAGTTAAAAATAAACATACGTAATATAAAACTTAACTACACACACTGCTGGACACGGCTAGTTTAACAATCAATACGAGAAACTCATCTCAATATATTATTTCCAAAGTTTTTGATAATAGAAATTCTTAGCGAATAAATTTATTCTAACTCTAATTTGAAATGTAATTAAAATTCTTAGCAAATACTGGTTAGGGAGAGCCAACGTCAAAACGTCTTAATAATAATAATTAAAAGGCACTAAAGGCCCCTTAATATTCACTCCATCCCAAGATATTTAAACGGTGCTTGATTGACAGACACACATTATCAAGTCAACAATAAGGCTATTTAACACCTTTTGCTGGTATTAAAGATTGAAAGCTTTGTTTGTAAATAATAAGCTAATTTCGTAGCATTATGAAACAGGTGATTCGGCAGCCATGGTTCCTTTCCAAGTTGTTTCCAATAACGTAAGTAATAGAGAGATCATTATGAACCCAATAATAAGACATCATCATCATCATTACTGTGATAGCCTAGTGATTAGGGCATCCGCCTCCTAATGAGAGGTCGGGGGTTCGAACCCGGGCACGCACCTCTAACATTTCGGAGTTATGTGCGTTTTTTTTAAGCAGTTAAAATATCACTTGCTTCAACGGTGAAGGAATACATCGTGAGGAAACCTGCACGCCTGCGAGTTTTCCATAATGTTCACAAAGGCGTGTGAAGTCTGCCAATCCGCACATGGCCAGCGTGGTGGACTATGGTCAAACCCTTCTCATATTGAGAGGATACCCGTGTTCTGTAGTGATAATGGGTTAATGGGTTGATCATGATCATCATTACACTACAGGTCTTTCCACAGCATGTATAAACACCACATTGACCAAGAGCGGATTGATAGACTAAAGTCTATACTCCTTTGAAAACATTACAAAGAACCGGCCAAAACTTGCCGTTAGCCGATCAAGCTTCCAGTCAGATGTCGCGTAGAAACCGATGAGCTATATGAGTTTTATATAACTACCCTATCTTTAATAGTTTTAATTCAAAATCTTTTGACGACCTCCGTGGCGCAGTGCGTGCGCTGGCATATTATAAAATTGGAGGTCCTGGGTGTAACACCCGGCTCGAGTCTGGTCTGGGGGGTGGCTTCGGCAGTGGCTAGTTACCACCCTACTGACAAAGACGTGTCGCCAAGCGATTTAGCGTACCGGTACGATATCGCCTAGAAACCAATTAGGAGTATGGGTTCACCATACTCCTAACAGGTTAGCCCGATACCATCTTAGACTGCATCATCACTTACCATCAGGTGAGACTGCCGTTAAAGACTAACTTCTAGTGTAAAGAAAGGTTAGTTATTCACCATCTTAGACTGCATCAACACTTACCATCAGGTGAGACTGCCGTTAAAGGCTAACTTCTAGTGTAAAAAAAGGTTAGTTCGTTACCATCTAAGTCTGCATCATCATTTACCACCAGGTGGGATTGTAGTCGAGGTCTAACTTGCAGTGGAGTTATATATATATATATAGTTATTAGAAAAGAAAACTCGGGTGCCTTACGTAGTTTTGCTTCCGGTTTAAACAAGTGATATTTTCACTCGGCTATTACGGCTTTTATGATGGAGGATACCTTTGCCCGAAAATGGGTACCCAAATAAACAATGATAATTATAATTTATAAACTGACAAAGACTAAATCATCATCATCATCATCATGATCAACCCATTACTGGCTCACTATAAAGCAAGGGTCTCCTCTCAATATGAGAAGGATTTGGCCTTATTCCACCACGCTGGCCATGTGCGGATTGGCAGACTTCACAAAGACTAAATAACTTTAATTAAATCAAAATTGATAAATGAAAGACTGTAAAATTAGGTAGTGTTGTTTTTATGATAATCTAAGATAATTTGTTCTTTAAATTTATGTTTATATTGTCTAATTAATATTAAATTCAAATTCAAAATAATCTTTATTCAAATAGTTCTTAAAAAGGCACTTTTGACGCGTCAATAATTTACATAGGAGTGATTAGATGGTGATAACTATATTCGTAAACAACAAACAGCAAGTATAATTTGCTATATTTCGTCGACAACCGGTAGATTAGTATAGTATAACACCACACAAAAACTTCCACTAGAACCTCTACGCACGTTTCGACCCGACACCGAAAAGGACTTTGCTTTTCGCGCTTGTGAAGTCTATACTATTACTATATACTATACTATACTAATCTCCCGGTTGTCGGCGGAATATAGCAAATTATACTTGCTGTTTATTGTTTATCATGGACTTGCGCAAAGTAACGCCTGCTTCTATTCATTATATTCGTAAACTTAAAACTAAAGCTATGAGTGTTCCAAACGCGCCCCGGTCTATTATTGGTACTTACATTATCTTTCGACATTTATAATTGTTTTGTCACTCTGGACTTGGGATTAAATGCGCTAAAAAAGTTTTTTCGAAAGGGAGCAAATGCCTGTCAGTATTGAAATTAATTTGGAACATAACATAAGCGAACACTGGAAAACTATTATTCATTTTAAATACTATTTTGATTGTACATTTTTAGACTGCATCATCGCTTACCACCAGGTGAGATTGCCGTAACGGACTAACTTGTAGTGTAGTAAAAAAAGTCTGCATCCATGTTTTGGCTTCTGATATAATTAGTTATAATGCGGAGCTGTCATTTTCACTCCTGCACGCCATGGCGCTCCCGTACCTCTGTAACTCACGATTAAAACAAACACACGAGGCTTAGATAATTAAATTCTGGCCGCACAAATGAGTTTAGGAAGATATCAATCAGATTACTTCACGCCATTAAGGGCTAATCCTCATCGACCCGCGTCATAAGGTCGACAGCTTATTTCGACCGCGATAAGGTCCTGTGCACATTATCGTTATATTTAAAAAGCAATTGAAGTGTCGGGGATACAGCTATTTTAACTGATTATGAATCTCCACTTTTCGTCGCAAAAATAAATATCATCCTCACCACCTGGATGCCTGGACCTCTTCCACCACCCGCTATTCCAGGTTATTTCTGCCACGAACCTGCAAATTGTGGAACCAGCTTCCATCTTCTTTATTCCCTAATGGCTATAATGGGGATCTTCAAAGGGCGGATCAACAAATTGCTCAAGGGCCAGCAACGCATTGGCGGTTCCTCTGGTGCTGCAAATGTTCATGGGCGGCGGTAATCACTTACCATCAGGTGACCCGCCTGCTCGTTTGCTCGCTTTGTATATAAAAAAAAAAAACTATGTCAGGTATGCCAGACAAAGCACTTTTAATTCTCCGTTAGCGTTATTTGATTATAAAACTAGTATCTACTTACTCTAACTGCTAGACACAGACCTTCTCTCATAGGAAAACGTTCCAATGCGGTTCGGCTTCAGACAGTTAAAAATCTAGAGGAAACCATAAGTTTTCCTCAGATATAACCGACTGACCGATGTCCGTCTCCAATATTCAGGCAAAATTTAAGTGCATGACAAAATTTAAGTTATTGCGGCTAAAATATTACGCCATATTACATATTACATATATTAGTATAACATATGGAAAGTATGGACTTGAATTCTGGCTTGGTAATGATAATTGCATGTCATAAATGCCTATGGATTTTGACTCGACATGAGAGTGGATACCTCGGACTTCGTGATCTGTAGTTGAACATCACAATTCCCTCTCTTAAGGGAGGTGGCTTGTTATCCTCAGTAGAATATATTAAACAGATTAAAAGGCTTCGCAAGTGTGTAAAAAATGTTTTTCTATCAAAAAGCGAACGCTCGAGGCAAGGTTGAAAAAGGTTTTACGTAATTGTGTTATTTTCTCTTTTTATTTCATTTAAGAATGATACTTAATAAAATATTAAAAATTAGCTCAACATTAATACGCCATCCTCTAAACACAAATTACAATACCTCTTCAAGGAATAAAATATTCAAGAAGGGTCTTTTTTGGGGTACAGTCCTACGCAAATACCTCACCATAATATGACCGAGACCTTAATGTGTTCCCTAACACGTAATGCCCTTTGAAAAATAAGGCTTTATTTCAGGGCGGCAGTTCTTTGTGTACGTCATACGCATTATAGTGTAGGAGCTGCCAACTTATCTCGGAAGTTAATTAATTTAAGGGTCTTAGATGAGAGCATGTTTCTTATCAATGGGCTTTCAAAAGGAATTGTTTTCTGATATGAGGATTTGGCCTTCTTTTGCCATATTATACACATACGAGTATTCCTGGAAATGAGTAGTTCAATATACATTTGGTAAATATTTAATGATGATCAGTAATATAAGAACGATAAAAGAACTTCTAGTTATAAGCACAACGTTGACTCAAGTAAATGTTTGAGGTTAAAACATCACAGTTATCATCATCATCATCATGATCAATCCATTGCCGGGTCACTACAGAGAACGGGTCTCCTTTCAATATGAGAAGGGTTTGGCCATAGTCCACCACGCTGGCCATGTGTGGATTGGCAGACTTCGGATGCCTTTGAGAACATTAAGAAGAACTCTCAGGCATGCAGGTTTCCTCGCGATGTTTTCCTTCACCGTTAAAGACAGTTAATAAAGTTAGAGGTGCGTGCCCGGCATCCAACTATCACAGCTTCAGTTCGACTCCAGTATTCGACTGCAGGTATTATTAACCCATGTTAATAATCAATACCTGGATTGATTTTCATTTTCGATTTTGTTTTGGTAGGAAGCCTCGGCTGTGGCTAACCTTTCTGCTGGTAAGACACCGCCATGCGATTGCGGTTGATCGCCGATTTACCGTTTCGGTACGATGCCGATTAAAAACCGATTAGAAGGTGGGCAACGCATCGGTAGATCCTCTGGTGCTGCAGATGTTTATGGGTAGTCTTATCGGTAATCACTTAACATTAGGTGATCCGTTAATCTGTTTACGTTCTACGAATATAATAAAAAGTCTTCATTAAAAAAAAACTCGCAAGTTAGCTTATTCCATATCTTATTCACTTTTTTCAGATAATTTCAGATGGATTATTCTTACTTTAGCAGTCTGTATTGTGTTTTTTCTGCCTCTCTGTATTATCCGCGAAAGCCGGAAAGACGACCGGATATAAATATAAACATCACTGTTAAAAACATACCCTTTGGTGGCTTGTATTGCTTGCCTACTGCTTAGTTTGTAATGCTAAATACCGCATACCTATCGAGGTTCCAATTTATATATTTTTTCTACCCACTACAGGCTAACCTAACCAAACAATTAATCTAAGATCTATAAAACGAGGTTAGCCCAAAGTACCTCTGACTTAAAAACAGTTAAAATGAAGAACGATACGTGTCCGACCAAATTTGTCCCGATTGAACACTAATTTCGGCTAAATTAGATCTCACCCTTAGGCCGAAATCTATAAAGCAATCTTAGCCTTAACACTGCTATAACACACGGTTAAAACGAGACGCCTTAATGTGTCCAACATAAATTTGTCTCTTTTTAACACCAATTCTCTGAGCAGTCAAAGTACACTCTATAGCTTCCAGCCTTATCGTAAGACATGTCACTAATCAGTGGGGCAAGTCGGAATCCGGCTTTACCTCTCTTAAAATCACTCGATCTTAACAACTTGTTCCCTAATCATACATGAAATACATTCGACACCCAATTTGGCGATCCTACTAAATAGAATCGCTTTTCTCTTGAACACCACCGACATACAAAATCCTACTCTGAAACCACAGGCGTAAGTATCAAAGTCGCGGGAACGGTCGCGTTATATCTTACATCATGAAATCAATAACATCGGATTACATGTAATTTATTAGTACGTGTCGAACGTAATTCGATTGCCAAACACAAAATGTGATCAATAAAATATTGTATACTTCTAGTATCATCATCATGGTCCACCCATTACCGGCTCACTACAGAGCACGGGTCTCCTCTCAATATGAGAAGGGTTTGGTCGTAGTCCACCACGCTGGCCATATGTGGATTAGCAGACTTCACACGTCCTTGAGAACGTTATGGAGAACTCTCAGGCGTGCAGGTTTCCTCACGATGTTTTCCTTTACCGTTGAAGCAATGATATTTTAATTTTTAAAAACGCACATAATACATGAAACACATAACTCCGAAAAATAAGAGGTGCGTGCCCGGATTCGAACCGCCGACCTCAGATTAGGATGCTGACGCCCTAACCACTAGGCTATCCGCCGCTACTAGTATTACAAAAGGGTAATATAATATACATTTTTTTATCCACTACAAGTTAGCCCTTGACGGCAATCTCACCTGGTGATAAGTGATGATGCAGTTAAAGATGGTAGCGGGCTAACCTGTTAGGGGTATAGAGAACCCACACTCCTAATTGGTTTCTACGCGACATCGCGCCGGAACGCTTAATCGCTCGGCGACACGTCTTTGTCGGTAGGGTGGTAACCAGACACGGTCAAAGCCTCCAACGACAAAAAAAAATTACAGACAAATTTATCTTTTGGATTATTTGAAATCCCGACTTAAAAAAATTCAAAACTGCTACGCTTAGCCCTTCGAAGCTGCTCTGTACGCATCGAAATTAATAATAAATCAAATCAAAAAATTTAAATATCAGATTCAATTAGGTCGTGTTACTCTTTTCCCTGTAGATAAGGATGATGCTACTAAATTCGATCTGGTATCTGAAATTTTTGGACTACAATTATTAATTACCTGGGTCATAAGTGGTAAGTTGCACATAAATACTATGTAAAACAAAAATATACTAGACACTACTGTCTAGTATATGTGAAAACAAGTTCCCGACCCCAAATGAATGTTTCATATTTCATCTGGGACGGAACCCTTCGTGTTTACAATACGCACATAGACGCACTAAGGCCAATAGCGTGCACCTCATTCATGCATAAAGGCAGTGCAAACTTACTTACTTATACATATTGAAAACGTACTTACCATAAGCGAGTACGCTTCTTTCATGCTTGCAAAAGCACTGTGTATCCTAAAGATTTTTATTTATATATGTATCTTAATATTTGCTTGCGTGATCAAAAACCCTGTACACTGACTTAAGACGGTTTCCTATCATTTATGTAAGGATTACTCCTTGAATGAATGAATCCATAAACACACTTGAACTAATTAAATTAATCTTCTCTTTTCTTTGTATAGTAGTTCCTACTATGTACGTACTTTTCCGCTTTACTTTGTTTTCTTTAGATTGAGCTTTTAGATTAATTTTAAAAATACATGCTGCAGTCATTTCTAGGATTCTAATCTCATGTATAATTCCTTATTTCTTTTCTACATTTTCCTTATTAACTTTTCATTGGTGCCAATTTCATGATCCAGTAAATAAAAAAATAACTTGCACAAAAGTACAGAAGCTAAAAATGAATTAGACCGAACACTATAGTAAACAATTTGACTTTATCATTTATATTAGAATCATCACCATCATCATGACCAACCCATTACCGGCTCACAACAGAGCACGGGTCTCCTCTCAATATGAGAAGGATTTATCCATAGTCCACCACGCTGGCCATGTGCGGATTGACAGACTTCACACGCCTTTGAGAACATTATGGAGAACTCTCAGGCGTGCAGGTTTCCTCACGATGTTTTCCTTCACCGTTGAAGCAAGTGATATTTTAATTGTTTAAAAACGCACATAACTATTAACTCGACATCTTTTAAGTAAACTTTGAACATATTGAGAAAACTCCCAAGATTCTTATGCGGTTTAAAAACATTCTCAATCTTTCTCGCGGTGAGCAATTTAAAGCTGGTATTCGAGTGAAAAAAAAATTTACTTTCATTTAATCGGCTTTACTCTTTCCTCCGAACAACTACGTAACTTCTTTTGTAGAAATTCAAATGCAAATCCTTTCGCAGTTTTAATTAACGTCGGAGGAATAAAAGAAACTAATGTTTAAAACCGAAAGTTGGACGCTTGGGACATCTTTTTGGGGAAGATTTCTGATTATAACGTTCAAAACTTTTTAATTTGAATGAATTCGTTTTAATATTATTTTAAGATGATGAACGACTTAATAGCTATCTGATTACGCAACAATTAGTCCATGCTAATAAATAACTTGACACAAATGAGCTAACTCCTAGAGAAATAAAAACTAACCTAGCCTTACAGAACATACAGTTGCCGTTTAGCCTGTTGCCCGCGACTTCGTCTGCGTAGAATTGCCGATTTCCCTTGAGATTGAGGTTACCATTGCGGCCAATGCCCTGCTTCAGAAAGTAAGCTACAGGCAAATGTCAAATTGCTCATTTGCTTGTTTCTAAATTAAAAAACAGGACTTTCATACAAACTTCCAATCCCTATTTAACCCCCTTAGGGGTGGAATTTCCAAATATCCTTTCTTAGCTGGCATCTCTTAACTATCAACTACCTACTTGCTAAATTATAGCTTTATACGTACAATAGCTTTTGAGATCTCGTGCTTAAATAGTAAGTATGTAAGTAAGTGACCTTTCGCTTTTATATATATAGATTTCAGTCATTAATATGAAGGTTTTTAAAAATTCCTGTCGAATAAATAGCGTTTGCTGCAACTCGTTCCTATTCCAATTTCCGTTTCCCTTTCCTAACATATGAATCTCATATAAATTTTGAGAAAGTTTGCTATTGACACCATTGCTATTGAATCATAGTTATAATTCTTGAAGATCATCGACGAATTGTTTTAATAAACTCCAGGCATAAAATCCCCTGTCAAAATAATGAATAGAAGCAGGCGTTACTTTGCGGAACTCCATGATAAACAATAAACAGCAAGTATAATTTGCTATATTCCGCCGACAACCGGGAGATTTGTATAATATAACACCACACAAAATCTTCCACTAGAACCTCTACGCACGTTTCGACCCGACACCGGATCATCCTCAGAAGATGTTGACTTCACAAGCGAGAAAAGTAAAGACTTTTACTTTTTTAGATTTTGTGTGGTGCTATATTATACAAATATCCTGGTTATCGGCGAAATTATAGCAAATTATACTTGCTGTTTAGTTTGTTTGAGTAGTTCGTGCGTGATGGAGTAACAAACATACACACATAGAGACTTTGTATGAGTAACATTATTATAATGTGATAAATTGCCCCGTCGGACCAAACTCAAGACCTCCGCCTTACAAACTACATTACTCACCACTGCGCCAGCGAGATCGTCAAAAAGTCCGCCCCCAGCTACACCAATACATCCACGTATTCCGAACCATTATGCAAATTGCTAGCATTAGCCAGGTAGCTGCACTGTATCGTAAAATCTCTCGATAATAATCGGCCTCCATTGCCATGGTATTGCTTTATATATTTTCCGATGAAATATTGAAACAGTATTAAAAACTTTCGCATACTGAAAACTTAACGGCTTATTGAACCGTCTTTATTTTTCAGTTTTCCAACTCAATAGGGTGACATTCTCTTAATAAATACTAGCACTTACGGCACGACGTATCAAGATGCACTAGCGAAATGTAAAATACAAAATTCTAAATAGCTTCATATATATTTTTTTCGGAGTGACTATTAGCTGTGCTAACCCTATTGGTTGCGACAGCGTAACCGGGCTGTTTGGCGAGCTTCGGAGAGAAGCTCTGCCAGAAGATATTTTGAGCCTTAGGGCTTGAAGAAACTAAGGAAAGCCTAAGGGCGCCTCCTGTGAGGCCGTACCTCGGCTTAGGCGAGGTTTGGGATAACGGGTGGTTAGACGGTATAACGACGGTATGTCCGAATCCTACTACAACATCTATGAAGCGTTCATATTTAACACATTTTCTATTATTTAACTTGTGAGGTGATAGTGATAACTACACTGGCAAACTAAAATCCAAAACTAAGAGGTTCTAATCTTGCCCAGGTCTAAGAAGAAGCCCACAACAAACTTAGATGGGTTTTTTTGTTGTTGTTTGTTGTGTTTTTTTTTGTTTGTGTAGCAGTTACAACGTGTAACAAGAAGATGTTGCGGAGATAGCATCAGCACATTTGACGTGGAAGTTCTGGACAAGGTTTTGGATTGCTTGTTGAGATATATCTGCAAAGTAGTCTTTCCCAACATATTAGTGTAATTTAAAGGCAGTTTGTTATGGTAAACTATAGCTATAATTATAACTTATAGCTCATCGACGGTTGAAGCCTCGGGCTGATCTAGATCAGATTTTAATAGCTACGGGTGAAATTTTAAGCTCGTGATGATTTCTTAAGTGTCTACATTCACATAGTTAGGTATTTAACAGCTCTTAAAATATGCAATTCACTCAAATTCATTGCACAAAATACGGGAGGAAGTGGCCATAATGGACTTTGCCCCCCCTACTAAGCACTAATTAATGTTGAGGAGGGCCGAGCTTGCGGTTTCCTATTTCATTTCAATATCCCCTTGTAGTGTTGAGATGACAGCCTTTTTATATAATTAGTACTATATATAAAGCTGTGATAACAGAGTGTTTGTTTATACACCACAAGTTAGCCCTTGACGGCATCTCACCTGTTGGTAAGTGATGATGCGGTCTAAGATGGTAGCAGGCTTACCTGTTAGGGGCAAACCAATACTCCTAATTGGTTTGTACACGATATCGTGATGGAACACTATATCGCTTGGCGACACGTCTTTGTCGGTAGGGTGGTAACTAGCCACGGCCGAAGCCTCCCACCAGACCTGACCGGGAGTCGATCCCAGGACCTCCAACTTTAAAATGCAACAGCGCACGCGCTGTGCCACGGAGGTCGTCTAATTAGGATTTAAGGTTTCGTTAAAGAAGGGCACTTAATTCAATCCATGGCCTTTAACTTTATGTAATCGTCTACACAACACATTTAAAAAAAATCCTTTAAAGTAAAATTACAAATAAAATACAATTAAATTAAACCCCAAATAATGCTTTTTATATAAGTATTTTTTGTTAAAGGAAACTAAATATTCGTTGAAATTCATAATCTCAATTTCGCGTCCAATCAGCCGCACAAATTGGTATGGTTCCTGTAAATTGAGATTTACAAATTTTAGCATCCCCCTGGAAGCCCAAATTAAAGTATGGAAGAGAGAAAACATTTTGTCTCGTACATAATGGGAAGTGCTGATGGCAATTTGAAAAAACACGAGCTGGGTGTTCTCATATATATAAGATATCCTGATGATGATAATGATACAGTGATTTTTTGTTACACTGTGCCATATTTCTTTCTCATCCGGCCATTTTCAGCAACCTACTTAAGATCATCTGTCCGAAGGGCTAGATGTCTTCTACACTGCGCTTGATCTCCATTCTAGAATATGTGTTAGAATACTAGAACGTATACGCCTTGAACGGCCATCGTTGAAGTCTGTCTAACTTCAATTTTTTTTCCCCCTATGGAATGAATTTCCAAAAATCTTTTCTTAGCTGACATAAAATAACTATTTGTGCGTTGATAGATCAGAAATCTTTACCTTCTTTATATTAAATAATGAATAGAAGCAGGCGTTACTTTGCGGAAGTCCATGATAAACAATAAACAGCAAGTATAATTTACTATATTCCGCCGACAAGCTTTACTTTTCACGCTTGTGTCACGGGTTCGGTTCCTGGCTAGGAATAGTAATACTTTATGAATCCAATTGCGCGGTTTTAGTTGTCATCAAAATTAAGCTCGAAAATATTTTTTATCTCCTGAGGATGATCCGGTGTCGGGTCGAAACGTGCGTAGAGGTTCTAGTGGAAGATTTTGTGTGGTGTTATATTATACAAATCTCCCGGTTGTCGGCGGAATATAGCAAATTATACTTGCTGTTTATTGTTCTTTATACTACACGGGGCGTTTTCAAACCAACTAATCACTTGCTGTTAAAATATTAAAATCCTACATTTACCTTAAGTTTACCATTACTTCCCATAATTCGTTCCTTATTAGAGTCAATATGTAGTGGTGTAATAACATTAAATGTTTATTTTTTTTAAAGCCAACGATTCCTGGCTAAGAATAGTAAATACTTCATGAATCCGCGGTTTTATATGTCATCAAAATTAGGCTCGAAAATATTTTTTTCTAAGCACTTGAAAAGATACGACATTTTTAACAGATGTAAAAATATAAACTTAATTTTATCTCAGCTTAAAACTTCTGCGAGAAGATAATGAGACTTCGGCCTTTCTAGTACACGCTGGCTTGCACACAAAAGGAACAATGTAAGACTGGTAATTTACAAAAATTAATTATCAAAGCAGTACAAAACTAATTAACTTCGAAGTATAATCTCTTCAGTTTTTCATGGTAATTCATAATTTTGTTTTAGTTTAGTTTTTGACGACCTCCGTGGCGCAGCGCGCGCGCTGTCAGATTATAAACTTGGAGGTTCTGGGTTTGAATCCCGGCTCGAGTCTGGTCTGGTGGGAGGCTTTGGCCGTGGCTAGTTACCACCCTACCGACAAAGACGTGTCGCCAAGCGATTTAGCGTTCCGGCACGATGTCGCGTAGAAACCAATTAGGAGTGTGGATTTACCATACCCCTAACAGGTTAGCCTGCTACCATCTTAGACTGTATCATCACTTAACTTCAGGTGGGATTGCAGTCAAAGGCTAACTTGTAGTGGATAAAAAAAAAAAAAAAAAAACAGAACTAATTAACTTCTAAGTATAATCTCTTCAGTTTTTCGTGGTCATAATTCATAATTTTGTTTTAGTTTTCCAAAATCCATTCCTTCTGTCAGATTTATAATAGATAGCCTAGTGGTTAGGGCGTTAAATAATGTAATGGAACATTTATTAAAAATTAATTGAGTTCTAGTCTTAATTGAATCACGAGTCTCTGAATGACACTGGTAAGATTTAAATAATTTTTAAGTAAGTTTTTAAAAAGTTTACAGGAAGTCCGTAAGAGATACTAGTAGCTTCCGGATTACCCCATACATTTCTCCAGGAGCTTCTGATAAATATCATTGCAGTAATAACTTGCGTTAAATTTACTTAGAAGTTGTGATAGTCGAGTGGTTAGGACGTCCGCCTCCTAATCAGAGGTCGGGGTCTGAACCCGGGCTCGCACCTCTAACTTTTCGGAGTTAGGTGTGTTTTTAAATAATTAAAATATCAATAGGCATGAAAAGAACATTTCCTAACTGAGTTAGACGGTCGACACAAATGAGTCAACCGTCCAACTCAGCCAAAAAATATTCTTTTAATTTCTGTTTAACATTTTTAATATGTAATTTTTGGAACGCTCTATTAAAATATCACTTGCTTCAGCGGTGAAGGAAAACATCGTGAGGAAACCTGCACGCCTGAGAGTTCTCCATAATATTCTCAAAGGCGTGTGAAGTCTGCCAATCCGCACATGGCCAGCATGGTGGACTATGGCCAAACCCTTCTCATATTGAGAGGAGACCCGTGCTCGGTAGTGAGCCGGTAATAGGTTGATCATGAGGTCAAGCCCACCTCATATCGTAGCTAATGGACAAGAAGCAGAATATAATATTATGTGTACACTCATCTCAACCATTCCCCCTTTGAGGAGGTAAGATATAACAGATTTTGACGGTAAACGGATAAACCTAATTGAGTTTTTGTGACACCGTATAGTTATTATTATTATGTAAGTTTTAAAATGTATGCTGTATTTAAATAAATAAATAAACACTACATTTGTTCTCATTTCCTCAGAAAATTACATTGCTCGGAGAAAACGTTGTTGCAGTTAAAAAAAAGCGGCACACAAAAACGTTCAAAGCATTTCCCTTCGCATGAGCCGACAAAAATGCTTTGTCATCTCCCTCAAAGCCCTGACTCCGAGCTAAAAGCATAAAAGCTTCAATTGAAGATGTGAAGCTTGCTGTGTTACGAGATAACACAGTGTACGGAAACACTTTGTAATGCACGTTTTTGTGATACCGAAATGTTCACAATTTATTAGTCGGCTCTGAAAAATGGAGTTTACCTCCACGAATATGTGAAGTCGGTTTTAATCATGGAGGTAATAAATAATATTTCAAGTGTCCATAGTCCACCACGCTGCCTGATTGGCAGACTTCACACGCCTTTGAGAACATTATGGAGAACTCGCAGGCGTGCTAGGTTTCCTCACGATGTTTTCCTTCACCGTTGATTGAAGCAAGTGATATTTTAATTGTTTAAAAACGCACAAAGTTGAATAAATAACTGCAAAATGCAAATCTGTCTAACTCTATTAGGTTATATAGGTTTTTGTTTTATACAGCACAAGTTAGCCCTTGACTGCATCTCACCTGTGATGATGCGGTCTAAGACGGTAGCGGGCTAACCGGTTAGGGATGATAAACCCATACTCCTAATTGGTTTCTACACGACATCGTGCCAGAACGCTAAATCGCTTAGGGACACGTCTTTGTCGGTATGGTGGTAACAAGCCACGGCCGATGAATCCCACCAGACCAGACTCGAGCCGGGAATCGAACCCAGGACCTCCAACTTTATAATACAACAGCGCGCGCGCTGTGTCACGGAGGTCGTCAAAAAGGCTATATAGGTACTATGGAAATAAACTTATAATATCTTTATACAACAACATAAAAAAATAAAGTTATTAAAAATACATCACTGTGTTTAAAACACTGGAATAAAGTTGGATACGCTAGCAGTAAAAAAACTTTACTAAAAAATTTAATAAAGCCAACGTTCTTTCTAAATTTCTTTAGTTTTTTTTTTTCAATTCTTTGTTGAATTTTTTATTATAAACTGTCGGAATGGTCTCAAATTAATTGAAATTAATTCAACGACTAAGTTAATATCCTGTTATCAGACGTACTGAGTGTTATATGAATGATTTAAATATCAAAATCAAATACTAGCTTTATTCACATAAACCTATTACAGGCATATATGAATCGTTCATTTCATTATTTCTATTCGTGAAGTGATGGTGATAACTACACTTGACAACTTAAAACTAAAGCTAAGAGGGTTTCAATTGCGCCCAGGTCTACAGACCGAAACCCACAACTAACTTAGCGGGGTTTTTTTTGTTATCACCATCTCACATAATAAATGTTAAAGTAATAGAGATAGAGCAATTCACACCCGAGCTTTTTTATTAAAATAATATTTAAAATCACCTGCTTGTTAATTAATTAGTAGTACAAGTTTATTATTATTGAGAAATTACCGACAAAGACGTGTCGCCAAGCGATTAAGCGTTCCGGCACGATGTCGAGTAGAAACCAATTAGGGGTGTGGGTTTACACATCACAGGTGAGATGCAGTCAAGGGCTAACTTGTGGTGTATAAAAACAAACCTATATAACCTAATAGGGTTAGACACATTTGCATTTTGCAAAGCAACATCACTTACCATCAGGTGATTGCCGTCAAGGGCTAACTTGTAGTGTATAAAAAAAAAAAGAAATATAAAATTGA
The DNA here is from genome assembly GCA_928268935.1 of Lasiommata megera. Taxonomy (NCBI): domain Eukaryota; kingdom Metazoa; phylum Arthropoda; class Insecta; order Lepidoptera; family Nymphalidae; genus Lasiommata; species Lasiommata megera. Next base: position 1,067,434 of record OV743321.1, read on the forward strand.
GGGTGTGAGGAACAGCATTGGCGGAAGTATCTAACGATTGGTGCAAGTAGAGTACTAATATAGTTATCACCATGAAATAACTACTATGTAAATTATTGACGCGTCAAAAGTGCCTTTTTAAGGACTATTTGAATAAAGATTATTTTGAATGTGAATTTGAATTAATCTGACACGTGCACAAAAATCTTATTTTGTCAATAATATCGTTAATAATGTTTAATTTTAGACATTATGGTTGTTTATTAATATTTTTGATTTTTGTTAAATATTGTAGTGGTTTTCACGCTGACGTTTTCATATTTGGTGGTTGACATAAATAAAGAAAATAAAGTATGATATAATTATATAAGTAAAATAAGGAAGAATCAAAAAATATATATTATATACTCGGATTATATTATTATTATATATCAGTTTTATCTTTTAGTATTATTAAGTAAAGATTATCACGTTTAAACAATTAAAATATCACTTGCTTCAACGGTGAAGGAAAACATCGCGAGGAAACCTGCACGCCTGAGAGTTCTCCATTATGTTCTCAAAGGCGTGTGAAGTCTGCCAATCTGCACATGGCCAGCGTGGTGGACTATGGCCAAACCCTTCTCATATTGAGAGGAGACCCGCACTCTGTAGTGAGCCGGTAATGGGTTGATCATGATGAAGTAAAGATCCTGCACAAGATTTTCAATAGAATAGCCTTATTAAAATTCGTAATGTCAAGACCTCCAAAGCAAACACCAAGTTTCGGAATACATTTTCATCAATCCTTCAAAAGTTCCACCGATGTTTGTCGTCTGGAGTAGGTTTCAATGTTTCTTAAAGACAAACCTAACTTTTGCGTCGTAGATACATTGGGATAAAGTTTCACTTTGTACTGAGACAAGTTTTATCAATGACAGTTAATTGGTGTTTGACTTCGCTCTCACCGTAACGATGCAACTGATTGCCCCCTCCCCCCCACACACCCCCTTCACCACCACAGAAACATACCGCAAGTAATTGATCTGATGCTTCCAAAACTACCAAAGTGCGCTAAATAGTGAAAACAAGAAACCATTTCATCTGCTTACATTACAGTCTCCACGCTTGACCTATTCCACGGTTATCAAATTCCCTTTTTCTGTTGCACTTATCGTCAACATGAAACTAAAAACAATTAATATTTTTTTATACACTACAAGTTAGCACTTGACGGTTATCTCACCTGGTGGTAAGTGATGATGCAGTCTAGGATGGTAGCGGGCTAACCTGTTAGGAGTATGGTAAGCCCATGCTCCTAATTGGTTTCTACGCTACATCGTGCCGGAATGCTAAATTGATTAGCGACACGTCTTTATCGGTACGGTGGTAACTAGCCACGGCCGAAGCCTCCCACCGAAATTAATATGCTATTCTCAAATAGCAATCATCATCATGATCAACCCATTGCCGACTCACTACAGAGCACGGATCTCCTCTCAATATGAGAAGGGTTTGGCCATAGTCCACCTCGCTGGCCATGTGCGGATTGGCAGACTTCACATACCTTTGAGAACTTTATGGAGAACTCTCAGGCATGCAGGTTTCCTCACGATGTTTTCCTTCACCGTTGAAGCAAGTGATAATTTAATTGCTCAAAAACGCACATAACTCCGAAAAGTTATGGGTTTGAACCCCCGACCTCTGATTAGGAGGCTTACCTCCTAACCACTAGGCTATCACAGCTTTTCAAATAGCAATACGGTTTATAAAACTCATAAACAAACCTCTGGGCAAAAGGAAGTACAAATCCCAACTAATAGGATTATCCAAGATAATGATGCAATTTACAAAAACACTGCACGTGAAAACACGAATCCATTTTGTCCATTGACTTACATACTTTAACGTTTTGGCCACTTCTACAGAATGATGAGACAATTGGTTTTTTGAAGAAACCACCTTAGACTGCAAAGTGATCTTTATAAAAATATAGTTCTAGAGCTGAGTTTGCAAATGGATTTCACAAAACAATCACTGGCCTATCAGAAAATATTATGTTCGTCAATGCAGATCTATTTGTTAAAGTAAAATCGAGTTTGAATTATGTGAGCAACTCCATTCAAAAGAACTTTCAAGGCACGAGTATATACACGCGCGTGTTCTCAGGTACTTTTGAATTTGTTCTTCATTCACCAATGTACATTAAGACGTCTTTAGCAGCGACATGTTTATGTGCTTGGCATCCAATCAATTCGCGTGAATCGTTTTTCAACCACGTTTCTGATACAAACCGCTAGAGACTTGTGAAAGGCACTTGCGGAACTTGTATGTTGCCCTGTATGACTTCGTCTGCCTCAAAGGGTGAATGAGCTACTTACAAACAAGCGCAGTCTGACTTCGATTTCGTTGCTTTTCATCGGGCAAACCTATCACAAACTGATTTTATTTATAAAACAGCTGCCATAAATAAACTTGTCAATGCTGATATGGAAGGAGGACATCCAAATTCAAATTCAAAATAATCTTTATTCAAATAGTTCTTAAAAAGGCACTTTTGACGCGTCAATAATTTACATAGTAGTTATTTCGTGGTGATAACTATATTCGTAAACTTAAAACTAAAGCTATGAGAGTTCCAAACGCGCCCCGGTCTAAGAAGAAGCCCACAACAAACTTAGCCGGGGTTTTTTTTTCTTCGTTATCACCATCTCACATAATGAATAAAATGAATAATAAACTATAGTACCTATGGAGATAGAGCAATTCACACCCAAGCTTTTTTATCGTTTATATAATCCTTAATATCGTAATATGATTTTTCTACAAGCTTTCGTTTTATAAAAACTTTGAACTTATTGATAGACATCTCCAAGATATCACTAGGTAAACTATTATAAAATAAAATACAATTTCCTTTGAATGAGTTACTAATTTTGTGCAGCCTACTAAACGGTACTACAAGTTTACTTTTACTTCTGATGTGAGCATAATGAATAATAAACTATAGTATCTATGGAGATAGAGCAATTTACACCCAAGCTTTTTTATCGTTTATATAATCCTTAATATCTGTCTGTGAATATCCTTTATTTCTGTTCAAAAATTCCAAATCACTTAACGGCATTCTCGTCCTGATGGCCATTTCGTGTAACGGCTAAATGAATATGCTTTAGCTAACTCCTCAGTCCCTTGGGAAATTAGCAGACATTACCAAAGCTGCGATTGACGTATCGACATTCGACCGCCAGCGTCCGGTGGTTTGAAACTCTCGCGTTTTTTCATTACAAATTATAGTATCCTTTTTCAAAGGATCGAAAAGATCCGGTTATAAATCCACCGTGGATGTTACCATGATGAAACGAGAAGCTATAAATGTACAGTTTGTTTGGTCTAATTTATTAATTTCTTACTGTTGTTTTCAATGGTGGACCGTATGAACCCAAAGGCATTTATACTGTGTGTTCTTAACCTGGTCATTTAAATGTTGAATACACTTACAAGGAGTTAGTAATTTAGGAAAAGTAAAAGTAAAACACCCAACCAAAATGGCTTCCACGGGATTTTTGTTTCCACTTTTTATTGATTGTTAAATGATATGGAATTTTAGACAAGTTTATTTTGTTTTAACAAAACAGTTTTGTCTGTGGCTTCGCTCACTTTAAATAAGGCGTTTCGTTAAGACATTTAAAAAACAAATTTCAAATCCCTGTTTTATCCTTTTACGAAGTGAGTCATTTTTGTTTAAAATATTAAACCAAAAATATAGAAAGTCCGCTACGAATATTTTTCGAAAATAATAGTTTTGTATACAAATCGTCAGTCATCGGGAGTGACGGTTTGTATGAAAATGGAATTTCCTCTTTGGGTGAACTAAAATCTGTTACCAAAAACTATAACAATTCTTTATTTCGAACTTTAAACCTAAATCAGAGATACACTTGAAATATTCATTCCCTATTTTCAGCCCTTTGCCCAAAAATCTTAATTTTATCATTTATTTGTGAGGATTCATTGTGTGTCATTGTTTTTTATACCTCTTTTTCTATAGGTACTGTTTACTTTCTAAGTATGGAATACAAAACTATTCAAAAGTCCGCAGTAATATTTCAGTGATTTAATAAGCTGGATTATTGGTTACCACGCAGACTTTATCTGATCACGAAAACGCAAATAGGCAATTGTTAACTACAGTATTTCCAAAATCAAATTATTTAATGAGTTTACTTTAGTGAATAACACTTTTTTCGTCCATCTGTTCGTCATTCAGAGGTCTCCGAACTGGTTCAAATTTATCTCTCCTTTAACCTGCCCTTCCCAATCCATAAAAATATTCAAAATTATTAAGTAACTCTGTTTATCTCTTACCTGTTCCAAGTAAAACCCTTGACAGATTTCGATGAAAATTGGCACTGGAGACGGATTGCTTCTTTGAGATAGACGTAGAATACTTATTATCATACTTATATATAAAAAATGCCAAATGAGATTTTTAATACGTAAGGAAGAAGTCGTTATTCGAATTGTTACACCCTGTACATGTTAGTAGATATGCTGCCTAAGGTCCTACTCATACTTGACCAGAAGGGGGGAATGCAGAGCCTCCTGGCAGTCGGTTCCCAGACCTCAGAGGGGTTAAACGTCATATTCCTATATCCAGTGTATATCCTTTGTTTCTATTTTCAATTTAATTAGTATACTTTATTTTTGTGTAATAAAGTTTCTTTTTTAAAAAAGTATCTCGTCAAATCCCATATAACAGAATGTACTATTTTTCACTCTTTGTTATTCTTATCATAATGCACTCTTAGCAATAGTTTGTGACGTAAATACTAACAGTGCTTATATCGAGAAATTACCAATACGTCGTACATCAATACGAACGCGAAACGCTAAATCGATTGACTAACTGTCGGTACCAGCTTCCAAATCACGCCAGAAAAAATTCAGAAACCATCAATTACCAAACTGCCCCGGCCTTAGGTCTGCATCTAACACATGACCACAGAGTCAGCAAGGTCATCAAAGGTGATGTTGACCTTTTAACCTCGTCCAATATCAATCACAGCTGTTTTTGTAGACCACACTTTCTTTTGGGAATTTTATTCTACGCTTCCGTGAGGTGATGTTGACCTTTTAACCTCGTCCAATATCAATCACAGCTGTTTTTGTAGACCACACTTTTGGGTAACTATTCTGCGCCTCCGTGGGTATGTAATGCCACTGAGATGACGTCACGTTTATTGTATAGCGCACTTTCATCGATACATTAGTGATTTTCCAGTGATTTCGTAGGCAAGGGGAACATGAAACATTTGATCGCCCTTTGATCATTTTGTTCATCAAGGTGCCTCCGAATAGTTGCTCCAAGCAGATAATCTAATTTACAGATTATATTTGTTCTAAAGACTGACTTCACAATATTATAGATGATAAGAGTATTACTTTGACAAAAATAACGACGAAGAAGAAAATTATAGGTATAAATTCAAATTCAAAATAATCTTAATTCAAATAGTCCTTAAAAAGGCACTTTTGACGCGTCAATAATTTACATAGTAATTATTTCATGGTGATAACTACATTCGTATATAGCGAACTACACTTACCCTTATTATGTTACTTTACTCCCATTTTATTTGTATTTACGATTCTTAAAACCTTAAAACGCGTTGTTTTATAACCCTTATCCAATCTAGACCCACCATAATGCTAAAAGGGTCTAAGTATGAATGTCATGGACTATAAACGACACTTGCGCACGTGATCTACACTGCTACTTAGGCCGAGGTCTATAAACAAGATTAGCCTTATCTCTAACTTAAAATACAGTTCATCATCATCATCATGATCAACCCATTACAGGCTCACTACAGAGCACAGGTCTCCTTTCAATATGAGAAGGGTTTGGCCATAGTCCACCACGCTGGCCTTGTGCAAATTGGCAGACTTCACACGCCTTTGAGTACATTATGGAGAACTCTCAGGCATGCAGGTTTCCTCACGATGTTTTTCCTTAACCGTCGAAGCAAGTGATATTTTAATTGCTTAAAAACGTACATAACTCCGAAAAGTTAGAGGTGCGTGCCCGGATTCGAACCGCCGACCTCTGATTAGGAAGCTGACGCCCTATACACTAGGCTATCACCGCTTAAAAAAAAAATACAGTTAAAACGAGACAAAGATATGTCTCGTTCTAACGCTAGTTTTGACTGAGCAATGTCTAAATACACTTTGTAGATCTCACTTCTAAAAGCTTAAATAAGTACTAGGAGAGTATAAGTTAGCATATATATGATTTCCATGATTTATACTATATTTCTGTTTTCTAACATAATGTAGAACAAAATAGAATATCTGAACGGGCCGCGGTATTGTCGCGTGCTGTTCTTCCTCTTCACCTCCTTACTTCACCGAACTAATAAAAGTAAAAGTTTCTGCACGAGGAGAAATCAATAGATTCATGTTTGTGTTCCGAGATTGTTGTTCCTGATACATTTTAACGACCTACGTGGACGTACTGAGTTTTCACATTACATTGTTGGAGGTACTGGGTTCGATTCCCGGCTCGAGTCTGGTTTAGTGGGAGGCTTCAGCCGTGGCTAGTTATCACTGTACCGACAAAGACGGGTCTCTAAGCGATTTAGCGCTCCGAACCGATGTCGCATAGAACCCAATTAGGAGTATGGGTTAACCATACCCCTAACAGGCCCGCTACCGTCTTAGATATGAAAATGAATGAAAATGAAATACACTTTATTATACACCACACAAACAGAAGAAATACAAGACAGTAAATAAAAACACACAAAGAATAGAAGGTTCAATAGGCAGCCTTATCGCTAAAGAGCGATCTCTGCCAGGCAACCTAGAGACCAGGATTTAATACATATAAAGCAGGCTTAGGGTGTATCCTTACGAATATCATGAGTGAGATAGCCGTCAAGGGTTAAATTGTACTGTATAAATATGTGTGTATTTGTTTGGCATATTAATAAAACTTCACAGTATTTCCCGTACATAAACATACCAGATTTTTTATTGGTGAACCGGTTTTAGCAAAATTTTATGATTACCGCAGTCGTAGAATTGCATTATGTAGACGGAAAACAACGGAAAGTGGCGAGTAACAACTGGCGAAAAATAATCCTCCATGCACAAGAGCCTATAAAGCCTTGATTACTTTTTAACATCCATCTCTTTTCTTACTCTCTGTACTGAACATTGAGATTCAGTATTGTCTTATTCAGTAGATACTAGTACAACCTTTTTGGACTTTTTTAGAAAATGAAGTAGCCTAGTGGTTAGGGCGTCAGCCTCCTAATCAGAGGTCGGCGGTTCTAATCCGGGCACGCACCTCCAACTTTTCGGAGTTATGTGCGTTTTTACACATTTAAAATATCACTTGCTTCAATGGTGAAGGAAAACATCGTGAGGAAATCTGCACGCCTGAGAGTTCTCCATAATGTTCTCAAAGGCGTGTGAAGTCTGCCAATCCGCACATGGCCAGCGTGGTGGACTATTGCCAAACCCTACTCATATTGAGAGGAGACCCGTGTTCTGTAGTGAGCCGGTAATTGGTTGATCATGATGATGATGATGATAATATTTTATGAAAGTAATTTTACCAGTTTGTGATATTGATGTATTTTTTTGTTGTAATGTATAAAGGACTCATTCTTTTGAGCGTTTTTTAATACTGATATTATTAATAGTAGAGAATGACCGATCTTAGTGTAAATTGTATAAAATTAGTTTTGATCTTGGAAAACGGACATAGGACAATATTTATCTCAGTAAAATGAAATAAACGCGGGTAAAGTCGGCGGCAACATTGAGTTATAGTATAAAGGGTGAGTTTTGTTGGTGGATTCTTGTATAATATTTAGGTAGCAATTTAAATAAAATGAAATTAATTTAAAAATAACTTACTGTCTTTCTACAGCTGGGCTCGCGCTTACATTATAAAAACAAAACTGAATTATATAAGTCGCCTTCCATTAAAATATGAAAAAAATATTTTTAGCGAAACAAAATATTTTTCCAAATATCCCTTAAGGCAGTTGTAATATAACATTTGAAAGCTAAAGATTAATATAAGACGAAATCTGGCTATCTTGAAAGGTAGGGGCGGCTATACGATCCGTCTCAATATTTCACCCTGTATTCCTTATATTGTATTTTTCCTTCCTTTGTGCCCGTACCTTTTTTATAACAATGTTTTTAATCATGTTTGTAGAATAGAGACTTTCGACATAAATACATCATTTTTACATATATAAAAAAACTCAATAGACCCGCGGCTAAGCAAGTGTACTTCTTGTCCGACTCCCCCGTTATCCCAAACGTCGCCTAAGCCGAGGTTCGGCCTCACAGGAGGCGCCCTAGACAGACGTTCCCTTAGTTTCTTCCAGCCCTAGGGGCTCAAAATTTCTTCTGGCAGAGCTTCTTTCCGGAGCTCGCCAAACAGCCCGGTTACGCTGTCGCAACGAATAGGGTTAGCACAGCTAATAGTCAGTCTGAAAAAAAAACTCGTGTACAGTCTACTTGTCAATAGGGATGTGATGTTGCGTATGTGGTTGTCATTAGGGATGTACCTGTAGGCTAGTGTTGTACCGTGAAGGGCTATCGAACGATTGGCCTATTATTTTATTATATGGTCATGTTTGTTGGATATATTGTATCCAGTAAATGGGATACCCCTCTCTCTATCTACTATATCTACTAATTAAGGTTAATATGAGTAACAGAAGTCACAATTACTTATTAGATATATTAGATATGACATTGGATATACCTGAAGTGACTTAAAATGCAAAAACTACATTGGTGATTTTTTGTTAGATAAGACATTTTACAATATTAATGAATTTTTTCAATTACGATATTTTCCAGTTTTTAAATGAAACTTAGATTACTTGATAATTAATTTATATTTTTCCTTAAATGCTTACATTTTTACATAGTTAGATTATTTATACTAAGATTACATAATTAATTAATTAGATTAAACCCATTGTTTGTACCTCTGTTGTACGCCCGAAGAGACAATGTTTAATGCAATAAATGATTTGATTTGAATTATTGGTTCTAGTCGTGAGCGTGTTGAATTATGGATCACAAGTCCCGGGTTCGTTACCCGGGTTGAGTAATGATTTATTAGATATTAGACTATTACACTAAACTTGGGTTGATCATGATGATGATGATGAATAAAGCTATTTTGAATTTAAATTTAACATTCGGTTTCTTATGACCACGCAGCAAGGGCGGACCCGCCCCGGCTCGTACACACCCCAGACATGGCGCGGTCTAATTTAAACCCTCTTATATAACTCGTAACACGATATGCGAAAAGCGCACTTAATCTTCTAATTTGAATAAACAGCACCTAAACGACAGGCGCAGACGTGACGTGGTGACCTGGTTTCGTTACGTGAGGGTCTTTTCTCAATTTTTTACATAATTCACCTCGAAATTAACACTCAGTCGCCTGTCCCAAACCACAACAAAGTTACACGTCAAAAGTTAAAAATATTACTGTAATTTTTAAAGTGAAATTAAACAGATTTAATTTCTGGAGATAAATGGTTTCATAAGACCGCAAATATGTTTACAGTCCGGAGACTTATCTCAGATAGATAAATGTTTAAAAGAAAAACAAAAAAAGTTCAAGAGTGGATATCTTTTTTTTTATATATATATACATAGCGAGCAAACGAGCAGGCGGGTCACCTGATGGTAAGTGATTACCGCCGCCCATGAACATTTGCAGCACCAGAGGAACCGCCAATGCGTTGCTGGCCCTTGAGCAATTTGTTAATCCGCCCTTTGAAGATCCCCATATTACAACTATTAGGGAACACAGAAGATGGAAGGCATTCAGTGATTCAGTGAGGCATTTGTGATTAAGGCATTCAAAATTATGTGCTTTGATTATTACAGTATTTAAATATCACTTGCTTTAACTGAGAAAGTAAATATTCCTCTGTAAATATTTTTTCATTAACCCGCACTTGATCAGCGTAGTGTTCTACGGCCTCTAACCTTTGTACTCCAAGAGGAGTACCTGTGCTCTGGTCGGTTGGTAATAAATTGATAAGGATGATGACGATGTGAATGCAATCATCACACTTATATTATAAATTTTAAAGTTTGTATGTACTTTCACAGTGGAATTTATGAACGAATTCGACTGAAAATTAAATATATCCTGGAATAGAACAACTTTTTACCCCGTGAAAATCCTGTTACCTCGTTTTGTACAAAAAAAAAATCTGGGGCTTCGGTCCTAGCCAGTTACCACCATGCCGACAAAGACGTGTCGCTAAACGATGTCGCGTAGAAACCATTAAAGAAGCTACTTACTCCTAATTAGTTTCTATGTAGGTTTACAATCTTGCATCGACATTTATCACCAGGTGAGAATGCCTTGTACATGTAACTTGCCTTGCCTTTGTAACTTGTTGTGGAGTAAAAAAGAGGGAGATAATGCTCTGACGTACGAGTGAGTTATAAAGGTCTAATGCGTACTGAAACAAAGCGTTAGCATAATACTTGCAGATCTTGAGGCAATTGTAGATAAAGGGTTAGAATACAGCATCACTAAGGTACGTTTTTTTTTGTGAATCTATAAACAAGCCAAACAAATATGCTGCGAAATAGTCGTAATAAATATAAACATCGAAGACCTAGATTTGTAATAAGATTTGCAATATTCATTACATTTTGTGCTTTATGTTCATATCATTAAGATAGCTTTTAGTATGTGAACCAGAACAAAAAACCAAAGAGTAGACAATTACAACTAATGAAATTATATCCGCTTAATGCTTCATAGTTACAGAGCGTGCTTAAACATTTATATTACAATCAGTACAGAAGCCTTTATCTTTCTTGTTAGAAAAAAAAGAGACACAACCCCCACTCGTCGCAGAAAACTCAACCGTATGCTATAGGCGTAAGAGCGGTTTTAGGTTTATAAATTGCAGAGTATATTATTCATTGCTTATTCCAACCACGCAACTTTACTCTTAATAGAATCTGCAAATTGGTCCGTACAATAGGAATAAGTTTGAGGAAATAACCCATTTTTTCTTCACAAATGGCTCACATAATGTGAAGTGATGAGGCGAAAATCCACTTGTCTGGAATAATGGTATTTTGTCCCCCTTAATAACATACTTGGGTATGCCCAAGTCTGCTGTTGCAAAAATTAAGAAAAATGCAAAACATTTTTTTTTTCTTTTAGAACATTAATGATACGTCACTTTTTTTTGATTACCACTTTTTTTCTCCCACTGCGGACGAGTGCGCGAGCGTTGCCGTGCCCGAGACCAGGCGACGCGAAGGAGCATCGCAGGTATTACTGGGTACTCTGATCGCCACTCTGGTCGTCGGCGGGACATACGTAACCCGGAAATCGGACTGTTCTGCGTCGCTTCTGGAAGGAATGCATAAACGTATTTTCAAGTGTAAAAAAAGGACTTGTTTCCACTGAGAAGATACCGACAAGTATCACTCACAATCACTTGGTCGCGATCACCGACAAAGACGTGTCGCCAAGCGATTTAGCGTTCCGGCACGATATCGCGTAGAAACCAATGAGGAGTATGGGTTTACCATACCCCTAACAAGTTAGCCCGCTACCATCTTAGACTTCATCATCACTTAAATAAATAAATTATTATTATTATTACTTACCATCACGCGAGATTGCCGTCCTCCTCCTCTCACCGAACATGTAGGCTGTTTCACCATATGTGAAATCGGTACCTATCTTTAGTACATATTTAATGTTTTGTAGTTAATTTTTTTTAATAATTTAATTTAAAAAAGCTGTGATAGCCACTAGGTTAGGACGTCCACGTCTTAATCAGAGGTCGGGGGTTCGAACCCGGCCACGCACCTCTAACTTTCAGAGTTATGTGCGTTTTTAAGCAATTAAAAAATCACTTGCTTCAACGGTGAAGGAAAACATCGTGAGGACTATAAAAAAAATCCCTCAAGAACAATTACGATTCTAACCTGCTAGCCTGCTTATTTTCATTCTACTTACAACAAAAGATTAGTGAGCATATAATGAGAAGAATAAGTCCAAACAAACCTAGCCGGCACTTCTCAGACGAAATTCTATACTTGGCTTCGAAAACAACTCCAACAATATATTTTAGTCGAACTAATTTCCCCAGTTCTTGTATTGTTTATTTTTTCGCTGCCTCGTGTAAGGTCTTCTAGAGATACATTAGTTTTAGTAACTTATGACCATACTTGGAGTGGTTTTTTGTTGATAATGTACACCTAGTTATATAAACTACAGGAACTAATTTAACTAATACAAAACTTATCTTGAAACAACTGCTCAACCTATTATCTTTCCGCTTGTGGAGAGAAGAGTGTTAATTCTTTTTTCTATTCCATTAATTTCATTCAAGAAAATTTCAATTCAAAAATAATTCCACGACGCGGAGTTAATTTTGAATGAAAAATTATGAGGGCAGCGCGAGTGCTGTCGCATTAATCCGGAAATCGAATTCAGGACTCCCCTCATTTATAATGAGCTAAGCTAGGGTCTGCTCTGGTGGAAGGCTTCTGTCTTAGTCTTATCATACTAACTACCAACACATATCGCCAAGCGGTTCAGCCACGATATGTGCACCAATTAGGAGTTTGGGTTTATCATACCCATAACAGTTCAGTCCGCTTTCATCTTAGACTGCATCATCATTTACCACCGTCTAAAGCTAACTTGTAGTGGAATAAAAAAATAAGAAATTTACCAGACCATAGACAGAATAGACCAGAGATTAGTAAGGAAGAATGGATAAGATCCTCCGCAAACAGAGGCCTCGAATTTTCATCAAAAATATTTATTCGCGTAATGAGAATATCCTTCTGTATTTGAAGTTGGTTAAAAATATTATTTGACATTCACCATAAGTCAATGGTACAAAAATATTATTTTCCAACTGAATATATTTTTCATACAAATAGCCAGTAAGGTAAGGGTCAACAGATAAGGTCCTCCGCAAACAGAGGCCCGTGAATGTTTGCGAGCTCATAATGAGGGTTCACCATCAGACCGAATCAACATGCTCTCCTCTTACCGAACATGTAAACTGTTTCACCATATGTAAAATTGGTAACAAACTTTGGTACATATTTAATGTTTTGTAATTACTTTTTAACCTGCACGGCTGAGAGTTCTCCATAATGATCTCAAAGGCGTGTGAAGTCTGCCAATCCGCACATGGCCAGCGTGGTGGACTATGGCCGAACCCTTCTCATATTGAGAGGAAACCCGTGCTCTGTAGTGAGCCGGTAATGGGTTGATCATGATGATGATGATGATGAATTACTTTTTTTTTAATAATTTAATTTAAAAAAGCTGTGATAGCATAGTGGTTACCTTCACCTCTTAATCAGCGGTCGGGTGTTCGAGCCCGGGCACGCCCCTATACTTTCCAGAATAATGTGCGTTTTTAAGCAATTAAGATATCACTTGCTTAAACGGTGAAGGAAAACATCGTGAGGACACCTGCACGCCTGAGAGTTCTCCATAATGTTCCCAAACGCGTGTGAAATCTGCCAATCCGCATATGTGTCTCTGTCATCTAAACTAAATTTCATCCAAACTAAGAACCGTTTATTTGGCCACTCAGGGGATGAATTATTAGGAATCCTTTTTAGCGGACGCCTTGATTATAAAAGTACATTTGGGCTTAATATAACTTGTTAAATGGCTTCCATCATAAACTGCATTATCCAACATATATGCAGAAAATACGGTACCAGTATCCCTATCGACCATCATTATCATTATTGCGACCAATAGAAGCCTGCTGGTCATAGGGTATTCGTGAGTCCAAGGTATTAGGCCGAACTCAAAATTAAAAATATTAAAAAAGTAGAAAAAATAGTTGAGTAACCAGTTATTACTGTAGAAGATTTTAAATACGTAAAAATAGTTTCAGTGCACAATTTTTTTTTAATATTTCTTCAGTCCGTCCGCTCGTGGCCGCTGTTATTTACATACAATCTCCCACCGTCCGACCCCCCCGTTATCCTAAACGTTGGTAAGCTAAGCCTAAGATTCGGCCTCAAAGGAGGCGCCCTTAGGCAGACGTTCCCTTAGTTTATTCGCGCTCTAGGACTCAAAATTTCTTCTGACAGAGCTTCTTTCCAAAGCTCGACAAACAGCCCGGTTACGCTGTCGCAACCAAAAGGGTTAGCACAGCTAATAGTCAGTCCGAAAGAAAAGTACACTCCCCGTTACAGAGACGATAACAATAAGACAAAAGCCGACCAAGTATCTACGATGATTTTGAAGTTTCCAACTTACAGGTTAGATTGTGATTTGCTAGTCGTACTACCCAGTTAGAATCCTTTAAAGTGCAAGAAGTTAGTATTCCGATACTCTCCTATCGATTACATGTCAGAAAGATGCGAACATAACTCTCATAAGAGAGGTGCACTGTATAAAACAAAGGCTTCTCCTTAGACGCAAACTTAACTTGTTATATAAAACGTGAACTCTTTCCAAGGCAATTGGAATACCTTCCAAGCGATTGCGTAAATAGTCTTCATTTGAAAACTGGTAATATTTCCACCGAGAATTTCATATTTTTGAAAGGTAAACGACATATATTTTTCTTTATTTTTATTTTCAAACGAGCAGACTAGTCATCTGACGTTGAGTGATAACCGTCAACCGAGAACATTAGCACCACCAGCCGATGTGTTCTCGGCTGAACCCATTCTCCTAAGCGGTCCCTATTCGGCCGCTTAGCGGTGTAACTTTGCCGGTCAGTCAAAGCCGAAGACTCACACCAGACCAAAAACCCAGGTTATAATATGAACCCCCCCCCCCCAATTTAATATGACCGCATTACGCAGTCAAATTGAAAGTTAATAATTTATTTACTACCCGCATATAATATTCCACAGTATATATTATTACACTGCTTAGCTGATACGCGCGGCATTCCTTACTTACTCCACCTACATGGTTCATGTGATACAACACTGGTAGACAGACGGGAGAACAGACGAACAGCGGAATCTCAGTATGCGGGTCCCGTTGGCAACTCAACACTGACGAGCGTTGCTGAATCGACGCAAAAAGTGCCGCCGTACGACCTCCCTATAGCATTTTATCCGCCCATCTGTCTACGTCATTCCCTTATTTTAGAAAAACATCCCACCCAACCAGATAGAGCTGTCGCGAGCACTTGTCACGGGGTTTGTCTCGTTGTCGTCTTGTTTTACCCGGCATTGTGTTTTTATCGCGACAATAGGCCGGACTCAATAGACGAGCTTTTGATTAAAATTAATCTGTGCTTCTACTTTAAACTAGTGTACCACAAAGTCTCAGACATTGTCGCCTAGAGAGGCCTCGCTGCGCTTGCTTTAATTAATATGTATGTACAAGTTTTTTTTATACACTACAAGTTAGCTCTTGACAGCTATCTCGCCTGTTGATGATGCAGTCTAAGACGGTAGCGGGCTAACCTGTTAGGAGCAAAGTGTCAGACGTTGTCGCCTAGAGACGTCTCGCTGTGCTTGCTTTAATAAATATGTATGTATGAGTTTTTGTATACACTACAAGTTAGCTCTTGACAGCTATCTCTCCTGGTGATGATGCAGTCTAAGACGGTAGCGGGCTAACCTGTTAGGAGCAAAGTGTCAGACGTTGTCGCCTAGAGACATCTCGCTGCGCTTGCTTTAATTAATATGTATGTACAAGTTTTTTTATACACTACAAGTTAGTACTTGACAGCTATCTCGCCTAGTAATGATGCAGTCCAGAACGGTAGTGGGTTAACCTGTTAGGGATATCGTAAACTAAACCCACACTCCTTATTGGTTTGTACGCGACATCGTGGCGATACGTCTTCGTCGATTACTAACTGGGTGGTAACTAGCCACGACACCAGACCAGACTCGAGCCGGGAATCGAACCCAGGACCTCCAATCTTATAATGCGACAGTGCACGTATTGCGCCACGGAGGACGCCAAAATTTTTCGGGTCGCGGTTAATTTACCTGGATGAAAAAATTTACCTTTGTCGCCAGAATGTAAGCTATCTTCAGGGGCTATTTTCCTGCTTAACAAAATATTTTGTAAGAATTTTCCTTTGATAATATAGCGACCGTTCCCCGGCTACTTTCCCGGGATAAAAAATATTCTATGACCACCGTACAGACCATTGCCGTTCATGCCCTGTGCTAAATTACGCCAAGATCGGCGCATTGGTTGAGCCGGAAAATGAGCACACAGCCACACTTTCATTTATTATTATTATATAAGTATGGATTTAAATGAAAGAAGAGTTCATGCGACAGAAATGCGAATGTTGAGATGGATGTGTGGTGTGACAAGAAAGGATAAGTTAAGAAATGAATATATAAGGGGAAGTCTAAAAGTAGCGCCAGTGACAGAAAAGATGAGGAGTAACAGGCTGGCATGGTATGGTCATATAATGCGGAGGAAAGCAAGTGATGTCACCAAAAGAATGTTATATATGAACGTGGAAGGGCAAAAGAGTAAAGGAAGATCAAAGAAGAGATGGATGGATTGTGTAAAAGAGGATATGCGGGTAAAAGGTGAGGTGACGGCTGATACAAGTGAGTGGAAGAAGAAGACGTGTTGTGCCGACCCCACATAATGTGGGATAAGGACAAGAAGAAGAAGATAAGTATGGATTTAGATTTTTTGTTTAGTTCTAATTTAGTTTTAGTACTAAATAATTGCTTGCTGCGTACAGACATGAAATTATGCCCCAATTTTAATGGGATACGATAGACTTTTAAATCATGAAATAAACGCAGATGAAATCGCAGGCAACAGCTAGTTTATGGTTCTGAATGGATAGTAGGCTTATATTACGTAAGCTTTATTTCTCACATTTATCTTTTATTTTGGGAACAATGTCACGTATCTACCCGATAGAGCTGTCAGATCCAATAGAGCATACGTCGTGGCTGGTTTTGTTGACTTGTTGTTTAGTTGCCTTTACTTGCTCGGTATATTTACCGCGTCGGTAAATCATAAGATGTAATAAGTCAAATAGCGGTGATAGCCCAATCGGTCATAGTGCGGATTGGCAGACGCCTTTGAGAACATTATGGAGAACTCTCAGGTGTGCAGGTTTCCTCACGATGTTTTCCTTCACCGTTCAAGCAAGTGATATTTTAATTGTTTTTAAAAACGCACATAACTCCGAAAAGTTAGAGGTGCGTGCCCGGATTCGAACCGCCGACCTCTGATTAGGAGACTGACGCCCTAACCACTAGGCTACCACCGCTTCCACACAAAAGTATATCAACAGACAATTATAATTATAATTACTGCATCCTGATTTATAGTAGAGACCCTAAGGTAAGGCAGAGCCTAGGTTTAAGACCTAAGGTCTTGTTTGTATACTCCTTGTTGACTTGTTGGAGGTTTACCTACGTCTTCTATTTCGGTTTGTTACGAAACGTTCAATCAATTTACTATTCAATTAGTATTAGTATCAAAATGTATCTGTAAATCAAGACAGTGTCCGCAACCTTCTTCCCACCAGGGACAACCCATAATTGCATCGTGTATGAAATTTAAACTAGTTTACAACCTTGGTGACGCATTGTGTGCGCTTTCGCATAATAAAGTTGGAGTTCCTCACCGTCCGACCCCCCCGTTATCCCAAACGTCGCCGAAGCCGAGGTTGGGCCTCACAGGAGGCGCCCTTAGGCAGTCGTTCCCTTAGATTCTTCGAGCCCTAGGGCTCAAAATTTCTTCTGGCATGGCTTCTTTCCGAAGCTCGCCAAACAGCCCGGTTACGCTGTGGCAACTAAAAGGGTTTGTACAGCTAATAGACAGTTCGAAAAAAAAAAATGGAGATCCTAGGTTCGACTCCCAGCTCGACTCTGGTCTAGTGGGTTTGGGACGTGACTAGTAAGTATTAGCAACTAGCCAAAGACGTCTCGCTAAGTAATTTAGCGTTCACGTACAAACCAATTAGAAGTGTGGGTTTATGGTTAACCCAGCTGCCAGGCTGAATTATATCACCCCACAAGCTGCAATCAGTTTGGTAAAATTTTAAAATCCTAACGAATAATCCCCGTTTGAAATACAACAAGCGTGTTGTACGGGTCTTAAATCAGATTTCCATGTTGAGTGATTTATAGCGACTCTGCACAAATTCCCGATCACCTATACGCGCGGTACACGTTTCGTTACGTATGTATTTGCCCGTCAGTCTAAAATGCTCGCTGTGTTTATAAAAGCGGAATGAAATTTCCATGGCTTCGTGATTTTTTATGCTACTACAAGTTAGTTTAACTGCTTTTTCGCCGGACTGGTAAACTAGACTGGTCTAAAGTCAATTTCATTTTATTATTTTTTTTTTATACTCTACAAGTTAGCCCTTGACGGCTGTCTCACCTGGTGGTAAGTGATGATGCAATCTAGAATGGTAGCGGGCTAACCTGTTAGGAGTATGGTAATCCCACGCTCCTAAGTGGTTTCTACGCGACATCGTGCCGGAACGCTAAAATCGCTTGGCGACACGTCTTTGTTGGTAGGGTGGTAACTAGCCACGGCCGAAGCCTCCCACCAGACTTGAGCCGGGAATCGAACCCAGGACCTCCAACTTTATAATGCGACACCGCACGCACTGCCACGTAGGTCGTCATATGGATACATAAGATGGATATGGTAAACTGTAGTATATAAAGATCTGTTTATTTAGCTCAGTAGTGTATCATGATCAACCCATTGCCTGTCTTCTGTTATTCAAGTTTTCCTAGTGCAGAGGGTAGGAAAAATTACATATTGTAAAAATGATAATCATATGAGACTGAAAATCTTATCTTATCTTAACTTATTGCCGGCTCACTACGTAGGACGGGCCTCCTCTAAATAAGGGTTTGGCCATAGTCGACCACGCTGGCCATGTGCGGGTTGGCAGCCTTCACACGCCTTTGAGAACATTATGGAGAACACTCAGGCATGAAGATGTTTTTCTTCACCGTTGAAGTTGCAGTTTCCTTCACATAACTCCGAAAAATTAGAGGTGCGTGTCCGAGATCGAACCCCAATCTCTGAATTAAGAGGCCGATATCGATCTACAAAGTCTATCGATCTTATTCCTGCTTTAATATTTAATGATTGACATAAGAATGAATAGGACCAGTACAAATTCATCTCTAGAGAGATTTCTTCCAGAATTATGATCTGCAACAACGTGACAAATCTATTCAGTATTTGCAATTTGTTAAAAGCTAAGATTTTTCGCTCGGTGCACGTTTTCATCCTCAGGAGATGTTGACTTCACAACTTTAGTAAGTTCATCGAGTAACTCCAGTTCCTATCCAATATAAATTTTTCTTGCAGGCTAGTTTTATAATTTTAGTAGGTTTTTTATACACTACAAGTTAGCCCTTGACGGCAGTGTCAGCTGATGGTAAGTGATGATGCAATCTAAGATGGTAGCGGGCTAAACCGTTAGAGTTATGGTGAACCTATGCTCCTAAATTGGTTTTTAGGTGACATCGTGCTTCAACGCTAAATCGCTTGGTGACACGTCTTTGTCGTTATGATGGTAACTACCCATAGCCGAAGCCTACCACCAGACTAGACTCGAGCCTGGAATTGAACCCAGGACCTCCAATTTTATAATGCAACAGAGCACGCGCTGCGCCACGTAGGTCGGTTGCTCGGGATAGTAAGGATCCTGTTTATTATTCAAAGACTACAAATGAATACACATACAGCAAAATGTAATAATATTTGTTCAGGATTTATTAGGAAGTCAACGGTATACAAAGAAATATTTATATATTCTTTAAGACAAATTATATATACTATCAATGTATACTCACTTACAGGCTAACTCGACATGCATAATATAAAACTTAAAATAATAATCTTAAACTTAAACATTTTTGCCAAAAAAAAACTAAAATAATCTACAACTATAAAATTATATTAATTAAAAAGTCAAAATACTAATTTTATGTTAACTAACAATTTAATGATAATTTTAAAACAAGCCATATACTTATGATTTTTGCATAACGAAGATAACAGGATGTGAGGCTATAGATGTTTGCCACAGAAATAGTATTTCTTTTTTTAGTTACCAATTAGTCACTATTACAATATATCGATCAATGCTTGCCAAATAAGGACAGACAAAGAAATACTTTCGCATTTAAACATGAACAATAACGAAACAAAACTTATATAAAAGAAAATATATTTTTCTAATATGGAAGTATAATTTTTTTGTATTTGCGATCAGTTTATTCAGGCAAACGGGGAAAAGATTTAACGGAGTGAAAATGAATTTTCCCCAGCTATTCACGGTTGTTACTTACGAGAAAATATTTGGATTTTCCTTAAGAAACAAGATTATGTTTGGTATTGCTTGTTGGGGAGAACTGAACTGCTGACTTGCTGGAACTGTAATTATTCCACTACAAGTTTTCCATTGACTTCAATTTCTCCTGGTGGTCATTATGATGATGAGTGAGATGATAGCGAACTTACCTCCAAGACTAATTCTCTTAAGTTGAGAAGTAGCTTGCCATTGCCGGGAACTAAACCAGATTTGGTTTAGTGGGAGTCTTATCACAACAACTACAACAATGTTATCTAATCAGATAATATTCCAATTTTGTATAGACACAGTATGTATAGACATGGGATTCGAAGCGGTGATAGCGTAGTGGTAAGGGCGTCAGCCTCCTAATCAGAGGTCGGCGGTTCGAATCCGGGCACGCACCTCTAACTTTTCGGAGTTATGTGCGTTTTTAAAAATTAAAATATCACTTGCTTCAACGGTGAAGGAAAACATCGTGAGGAAACCTGCACGTCTGAGAGTTCTCCACAATGTTCTCAAAGGCGTGTGAAGTCTGCCAATCCGCACATGGCCAGCGTGGTGGACTATGGCTAAACCCTTCTCATAATGAGAAGAGAACCGTGCTCTGTAGTGAGCCGGTAATGGGTTGATCATGTATAAACACAATATATATAGAGAGCGCCCAGCGAAATACTGATCATTATAAAATTCTGACTTCATGTCGGATCGCGTCAGCGCCGTCAAGAACTCGTTACATGCTGACGTCAGACTCGTCACAATTCTAACTGTGCCTCCTGATAAGCGTTAAATATTTTGTGAGCGAAATAGTAGATTGTTAGACGAGCTAAAAAGTTTTTTTTTATCCACTACAAGCTAGACCTTGACGGCAATCTCACCTGATGGTAAATGATGATGCAGTTTAAGATGGTAGCGGGCTAACCTGTTGGTATGGTAAACTAACACTCCTAATAGGTTTCTATTCGACATCGTGCCGGAACGCTTAATCGCTTGGCGACACGTCTTTGTCAGTAGGGTAGTAACTAGACACGGCCAAAGCCTCCCACCAGACCTGACTCGAACCGGGAATCGAACCCAAGAAAAGTGCCTCATTTAAAGATATTTAGTAATGGATGTGAATTGGAGATTTGCACAGGAGCATACTACTTTTCATATCGATTATATTAAGAAAGGATGAAATAAAAGTATTTTAATAATAAACTTCGAAATCATCTCGCCATGTGATAAAATATTTTTTCGATATTCGATATTGGTTCCTATTAAGTGTGTGTTCAAGAAGTTTTACAAACTAAAACTATCAAATTAATAGTCGAGAAAGTGTTTATATTATTTTTGGCCGGTACGTGGTAATCTCTTTTAAGCCTCTTGTTTTGTGTAAATTTCAGAAATAATATTGTAAAGCTCACAAATAGTTATAAAGAGATTTATATGAAATAATAAATAAAATAAACAAGCCATAGTTATTGAGATGATTTCATTGGAAAACTTTAGTTAATCTTTTATGCTAATTAATAAACGTAAAGAAAAAGAATAAATGAAACCAAAAAGTTTGTATAGGCCCTGCCTTCATTTTATTCATAGACATAGAATGTATATATAAAAAAGCTTTAATTGTGATTAGCTATTCAGACTGTTCTTCATTTGAATAAATTTCCCATTTGGGGGTCGGTAAGTGTTTTCGCAAATTAGATAAAGCACGCAAATTTTGCACGCATGAAATATGATAAATACTTATACACGTAACATGCGACCAGGCTATGAACTAAGTATTTCGATGAACCATTTTTGAAAGTTCCAAAAATTCACAAAGTAAATACACAAATTTTTAATTAAAATTAATTTTAGAAAATCAAACTGAAAGTGATACTATATATATACCGGTGAACATTGGATATAAAGAAAAAAAGAAAAAAAAACACACACGGTAAATCTTATTCTAAACAGAAATTTTATGTCTGTCTGTAACACCAATCAGATAGATACAGCTGGTGTGTCTCTTATGAAAAACACGATGCTGATTTTCAGTTGAGACGGTTTGATTCTTAAGAAAAGTTACAATACTTTTTTTTTACTTGTTAATTTTTTTCCAATTGACCTGAACATATGACTAATACTCTATAGATAGCCTCAACATCTGTTATATAATAAATTCAAATTCAAAATAATCTTTATTCAAATAGTCCTTAAAATATCAAATTTTAGTCCCTTGTTGAACTGTCATAACTTTTTCAGTGGTTAGCCATTTCAGCAAACATATCTCGAGCAAATGTTATACAAGTGCTAGTGAGTGATATGCAACCTGAGTAATTAATATAACTTGGCGGACGCTGTAACACTGTGTACTCAAACAGTTATACTAAGAGTATCACTGAGAAAGGCTATCTCCTTTATACTACAGACAGTTTACTCTGACTTTGTGAAGGAAATATGAACTTTAGTACTTCAAGACGGAATTAATTTAAGCGCTACTCAGATGTCATAAATAAGGAAATTAAATTAAGGATTCTTCATCGCTCATTGTGAACTGCAGAGTTTTCACAGACGTTCAATTATATGATTTATATAAGTACGTAAGCTGTGATAGTCTAGTAAACTGTGATAGCCTAGTGGTTACATAAATACTGTATAATTACATTGGTAGCTGTGATAGCCTAGTAGTTAGGACGTCCGCCTCCTAATACGAGGTCGGAACCCGGGCACGCACCTATAACTTTTCGGAGTTATGTGCGTTTTTAAGCGATTAAAATATCAATTGCTTTAACGGTGAAGGGAAACATCGTGAGGAAACTGCACGCCTGAGAGTTCTCCATAATGTTCTCAAAGGCGCGTGAAGTCTGCCAATCCGCATATGGCCAGCGTGGTGAACTATGGTCAAACCCTTCTCATATTGAGAGTAGACCCGTGCTCTGTAGTGAGAAAAAAAATAACGTTATCAGTATACGAGTACATACCTCTTTTAAAATATAAAGGAAATTTATTATAATTTCCCTTTATAGCCAAATTAACATATTGTAATAATGTCAGCATCCTTCCTATTAGGATTAATGAGATACAGCTCTCTGACAGACATAATATGAATGACGAGTGACAGCAGAAGAATCCGGGCACGGCACCCTTAACAAGCGTTACTGACTCCCTTGTATTATTACGTACAAGTACAATTGGAATTTCCAACCTGTTTAACCTGCTGGAATAAGGTTCACGAGGCCCTGGGATC
This sequence comes from Lasiommata megera, assembly GCA_928268935.1. Taxonomy (NCBI): domain Eukaryota; kingdom Metazoa; phylum Arthropoda; class Insecta; order Lepidoptera; family Nymphalidae; genus Lasiommata; species Lasiommata megera. The sequence continues at coordinate 1,090,975 of OV743321.1, forward strand.
CTATCCCGGGACCGGCCTAAGATTGTTTTTTATTTTTTTTATTCTACTATAAGTAAGCCCTTGACATCAATCTCACGTGGTGGTAAGTGATGGTGCAGTTTAAGATGGTAGCGGACTAGCCTGTTACGGTACACCCGTACTAGTACTGAATTACACAACACCGTGCTGGAACGCTTAGTGGCACATCTTTGGCGGTAGGATGGTACTTAGCCGCAACCAAAGCCTCCTTCCAGACAAGAAAGAATTCATAAATGATATTTTTCTTTACACACTACAATTAGTGAGCCATTGACTGGGCTAAACTGTTAGAGTTTTGACGACCTCCGTGGCGCAGTGCGTGCGCTGTCGCATTATAAAGTTGGAGGTAATGGATTCGATTCCCGGCTCGAGTCTGGTCTGGTGGGAGGCTTCGGCCGTGGCTAGTTACCACCCTACCGACAAAGACGTGTCGCCAAGCGATTTTAGCGTTCCGATGTCGTGTAGAAACCAATTAGGAGCTTGGGCTTGGGAGATAGCCGTCAAGGGCTAACTTGTAGTAAATAAAATAAAAAAAAAGACGGGTTGCACTCCGGGAGTGCCGGCAGAAGTGAAAACTTGATTATTAACGTTGAGCATGTTTGATATTTTGGAATGGTTAGGGAATAATTTTGCACCAATTGCTTTATCAGTATAAAAGTACTATCATTTATGTGGTAGAATACAATATTCATTTATTGCGCTATCGTACACAAACATGACAATTTATATTACATTAAAAATTTAACACTTTAAAACTATTACAATTATTTTACATTAAAAAGTTTATCTATATCAATTTCCATATTTTAAGCACTTTACATTCACGAATTTTACGAATACACAACAATGTGATCACTACACAGACGGTCGAGCCATCAGCTGTCACCATCCATGGATGCGCGTGGCACGCTGTAACATACACGAACATTCGCGCAAGCGCCCTGCGCTGCCTAAACGAAACAGTAGGCCCAGGCATACATTTTCGCCGCGCCGTAGAGAGGGGATAGCTGTCTACTCTCCATCCGTCTTACGCTTTTTCGATCAGGTCACGTGTCCTGACGCGAGTTTAAGATTTTATACCCATTACAGAAAAAGTGCTCAACGCCGCTAAAGAAGTTTTCACTTCAATTAAAAAATCTCTTACGATACTTTGACGATGAACAGCTGGAAATCGCGGCTCACGGCATACCTGCTAGATAAAGCTGCAATTAACCTTAAATACCTGCTAGATAAAGCTGCAATTAACCTTAAATACCTGCTAGATAAAGCTGCCTTAACAAGTCCAAATTATCAAGTGGATAAGGATGTGCTTCAAGTTCTTGCTCTTATTGTTTGTTAATATTCGCGTTTCCGGGAAGTTCCGTTTTCACGTTTTGAACGTTTAATTTCGCCCGTCGTCGAGGAGAGGACGTCCTCCGAAAATATTTAATGTTTGTTCTCCCAATTACATAAGTGCTTGCTGTTTCCGTGATTTCGTACTCGAATAAATTCTATTAATATTATATATGTTATGTATGTTTTTTTATTAGTTTATGTTATGTAAACAAAATAATCGTCTTGGTGAAAATAAGGTTGTAATTACATGTTGAGTAAGCCTAATAAATTAATATAATAAAGCCTAAATATTGTGTAAAAAAAAATTGTGCTATAGTATATAGCAGCGGTCACATTGTATATAACGTGGGCTTTCTAATAAATAAATAACTAATTATTGACTATGTGATCGTGTCATAACAAAAAAAAACCGGTTAAGTTTGTTGTCGCTTTTACTTAAACCTGGGCATTATATACCTCTATACTTTGTCAGTAAAAGATATAATGTTAAAATTTGTGCTATAGTATATAAGTCAGCAGTCACATTGTATACAACGTGGGCTTCCTAATAAATAAATAAATAAATAACTAATTATTGACTATGTGATCTTGTCATAACAAAAAAAACCCGGTTAAGTTTGTTGTCGCTTTTACTTAAACCTGGGCATTAAATACCCCATACTATGTCAGTAAAAGATATTATGTTAAAATTTGTACTATAGTATATATGCAGTCACATTTTATACAACGTGGGCTTCCTAATCAATAAAAAAACTTGAGAGGTGTCAAGGGACACCCGGATGGAACGAAGTTCCTTTCGATTAATTAGTGAAGGAATTGTAATAAAATTTTATTTAATTTAAGTTATAATAATATTTTTTTTTTATTATTAACAAATATAATGTTATATAAACTTAATCAGTAGGCTCAATTTTGTACTCCATCAGCAATATCCAGAACTTGTGCAGAAACACTGTCAGGATTCATTATTATTATTTTTTTTTATTATTTATTATTTACAAAAAACCTGTATACACTCAACAAAAATAATCGTCGCGACACCACACTGTTCAATGCGAAATAGAAATGAAAATATCTGGCTTGCTTTCTATAAGAGAGAGAGAGACAGACAGAGAAGACATGCGACGCCGCACAGCTTACAATAACAAAAAGTGTCGTGACAACTTTTCGTAAGAATTTTTTCCGTCTAGCCCCCCTTTCACAACGCGCGATAAGGAACTTCGTTCCAATAAATATATTGTTTCCGGATAAAACATCATTCAAGCATCTATGTCTTTAATACCATAAGTAATAAGGAAGTAACTAGTTTACTTAATCAGACGTTTAGCTGTGGCTATGGTATAATTAATCTAATTTTAAGCACAACGATGACGTCAGACGTCAGGTGTTCGTTCCCGGGCACGCACCTGTTATTCGGAGTCATTTGCGTTTTTAAACAATTAAAATATGCCTTGCTTCAACGATGAAGGAAACCATTTTGAGGACACCTGCACGCCTGAGAGTTTATAATAATGTTCTCAAAGGCGTGTGTAGTCTGCCAATCCGCACATGGCCAGCGTGGTGAACTAACCCTTCTCTTCTTGAGAGGAGACCCGTGCTCTGTAGCAACCCGGCAATGGGTTGATCATGATGATGATGATACTTACCATATTGTGCAAGTTTATTTGTTAGTATGTTTCCTGTTTTCGGTTGGGCCATTATGAAAATGGACACGGATGGATTTTTTAACCCCAATACACCAACGTTTCGTACGTAATTTATAATAAGATTTAAAAAAATACTTGTTTACTTAACTATGTCTTGTTTTGGCATTCCTATGATATGTGGATTTTATCGATAAGAATGTCATTATTTCTAAATGTTTTACATCTTGTTAGTCATTTGGTTTACATACATTTAATAAATCACTAAATTAAAGTACGTGATTTGACTAAAATGGTTTTGGTTTACATATGATTATTTCAAAGAAAAGTATCTAAATTGACTGTTTTCTTACAACGCCGGATTTTAATTGTCATGATTTTGGAAATCATGTTTGAGATTTTATTGTCAAATGACAATAAAATCTAAAACATTAGATTAAATGATTTACATACATTTAATAAATCACTAAATGAAAATATATAATTAAAGTACGTGATTTGACTACAATGATTTTGGTTTACTTTTGATTATTTCAAAGAAAAGTATCTCAATTGACTGTTTTCTTAAAATACCGGATTTGAATGAAATAAAACGAAAGACATGACGTTCGAATCGGCCTTTTATAAATGAAATACTTAATAGTTTTTTGTTAATTAATTCTTGTTCAGCGTCGGTACCAAAAATTTGTCTCCTAGGTTATATTTTAAGAGGTGTGTAAAATTATATAGATATACAAGAATAGCTATCGAAGAAGTGTGTTTGTAAAAAGGCGTGTACACTCCTGTAATAAACAAGAGTTGTTACTGAGAAAGTGTGTTTCTTATCAAGAAATACTATTACATTTAAAAAAAAAATGTCTCCGAAGATTTTAGTTAAATGAAAACTAACACGGTCACAGTTAAGCAAGTAACAACAAGTTTAAATGCTTAATAATCTTCTACTGGTCTGAGTGATCTAGCTGAGCTACGGCAGTTAGCGAAACCGTTCCCATCACTCCGTTAACCGCAGCGGGCGACGAACTGGAACACAGTGGGGATTTCAGTTCAACCCCCTAAACCACCCACTAAAGACTATTATCGCTTAAAATTGCGTTGAAGATTAAGTTACAAAACCGAATGAACCCTACAAAGGATCTTTGTATCTTCTGTGTAACTGAGAAACTCCATGGGTTTGATTCAGTTATTCGCCTAGCGGACAACATCAGATATTCCTGTGTATACTGGGACTGGGGGGAAGGGGGGTGGATGCAAAGCCCCTACTTTCCTGCTTCCTAATAATTTTTTTTACATTTTACAATTTATTTTGTGGCATTAACTAAATATAAATATAAATGCAAATACAAGGGTTTAGGCTCCGAATATGATTTTGTCCCATTCGGGGTCGAGACCCTTGGTCCGTGGGGTCCTAGCGCTCTAACGTTTTTTAAGGATATAGCAAAAAGGTTAGTCGACATCACAGGGGACCGAAGAGCTGCCAGCTACCTCGGACAAAGAATAAGTCTAGCCATTCAAAGGGGGAACGCTGCCAGTATCTTCGGAACCTTGCCTAAAGGGCCTTTTAAAAATATATTTTAGTTATAATTGAAATGACATCAAAGTTAAATATTACGTCATCATTTTGTTTGTTTGCCTTTTCTGAGGCCGCCGTTAGCTACTCTTACTTAAGTGCCCACCAGACTAGCGGCATTGCCCTGATACACGTATACGTGGTACGTTTGACGACCTGTCCTGTCGCATTTTAAAAGTTGGAGGTCCTGGGTTCGATTCCCGGCTCGAGTCTGGTCTGGTGGGGGGCTTCGGCCGTGGCTAGTTACCACCCTACCGACAAAGACGTGTCGCCAAGCGATTTAGCGTTCCGGCACGATGTCGCGTAGAAACCAACTAGGAGCGTGGGTTTACCATACTTCTAACAGGTTAGCCCGCTAACATCTAAGACAGCATCAACACTTACCACCAGGTGAGATAGCTGTCAAGGGCTGACTTGTAGTGTATAAAAAAAATATATATATATAACGATGGTCAATTTTTGAGCCAGATTGTCTCCAATGCGCGGATCTTTCATTTGAGGATTTCATCTGAGGACCAGGTATATGTATCATAACAAAACTGGACTCGTTTCCACCAGCTGCGACACCGGCCGGAGCAAAAGTTCACAAAGACAGATTTAAACAGATTAAGACAGATGAATCTTTTTCTCACAGATGAGACTCATTTGACCAGGTTCTCACGAAGATTATATGAATAATCAGATTTTTCCTAAACAAGATCAACTGGTTCGTTTGTTGATACGTTAGCATGGCTTACTACTGAGGTACTTACGTTTTTTTTTTATATACATAGCGAGCAAACGAGCAGACGGGTCACCTGATGGTAAGTGATTACCGCCGCCCATGAACATTTGCAGCACCAACCGCCAATGCGTTGCTGGCCCTTAAGCAATTTGTTAATCTGCCCTTTGAAGATCCCCATATTATAACCATTAGGGAACACAGAAGATGGAAGCGTACACATTTTACGTGGTCTTGGGTTCGATGTACAGGTCGGAACAAGATTTGCTAGATATTGAATGTTTGGGTAAAAACATCCCAGCGCCTGTCCGTGTCAATGGACGTTCAAGTCGACATGCATTAGAACGGCGTGGTGGATCTATGTATACCCTAACAAGGTAGAAGAGGATTTTGCCCAGCTGTGGGATGTTGATAGGCTGGTGATGAAGATGAAACGAAAGCATGTTTTCGCGCCTGATTATTTTATAAATGACGTAGGTAAATTATCAATATACTTATATCATCATGATCAACCCATTACCGACTCACTACAGAGCACGGGTCTCCTCTCAATATGAGAAGGGTTTGGCCATAGTCCACCACGCTGGCCATGTGCGGATTGGCTAAGAAGTGTTTTTAGTTGTAGGTACTAACATAGGTTAAGATGTATTACTAACACTCTATAGACCGTTTCCGAAATAAAGATTTTTTTGCTATTTTATGTCTTCAGTTTCGTTAAATGTTTGCGTGAAATTAAGTATTCCTTGTTCGTTTATTCCACTTGATACTATTATTAACGCGAAGTCAGCAGGCAGACTCCATGACTCCGAGTCGTGGCTTGAATAAAGTGTCACACATTTTCGTCGCAGAATCACATTACTGCGATAACTGTCAAAGTTACGAACACTAACGGAGATATATGTGACTCAAATTCTATGTGAGAGTCATTCATATAAAGATTAACCGTTTTAGCTACTCGTACTAATATTTAAATTGTGACTTTGAGATAAAAACGCAACCGATTTCAATCACATTTTGCACATGTTTTGGTGGATTATCTTTAGATCTTCAGATCTTTGGAAAATAGCTCGCTTTCAGTTCAGCCAATACCATAAAAGAAGTATAGGACGGTACAATAGTGTGTACCGATAATAGGCTGTAGCTATTTTATTATAAATTAATTAAGTTTATATAAAACTTAAGCTTGTAGAAAAGTCCTACTATAGTGTAAAGGATTACGTATATGATAAACAAGCGTGGGTGTGAAATATTGCTCTAATAAGATAGCTCTTAATATAATTTTAAGTGGCATGTGAGATGGTGATTACAAAAAGAAAATTTACCTGGCTAAGTTTGTTGTGGGCTTCTTCTTAGACCAAGCGCGTTTGGAACCCTCATAGCTTTAGTTTTAAGTTTACGAATGTAGTTATCACCATCAAATCACTACTATGTAAATTATTAACGCGTCAAAAGCGCCTTTTAAAGGCGCAAATAATCTTTATTTGAATTGAATTGAATTGAATGCGAGAAGAGTTTGTTGATTTATAGGCCTGTCTTACTTTTACAGCAAAGGATTTCCGTGATTTCTGTATAGAGATAGTTAAGATAGTTAGTTAGACCGGAGGGCAACTCTGTTTAGAAAATTGCGTATTATCACACAGTCTGCCTTTAAACTTTAACCGCAAAAGGTTAATATTTGAATAGACTTGTCAACGCAAAGGGAACAAGCTTTCGTCTAGGGTCCAAACCGTAATTTAAAGTTTCCCAAAATTCATGAACTTTCTGGGAAACTTGAGAAGCAATGCTTTTGGGTAAGCGATTTCCTATTCAGAACTCTGGACCTGCTAAAGAATACGGCATGTTTGGCCATATTTCACACTAAATAGACCACGGAAAACATAACTCAATAGGCTACGCTCCCACCAGACAAATTTTTTGGCAAGGTGGAGTTCTTGGAGACAGTTTAGCCCTTGACGGCAATCTCACCTGAGTGATGATGCAGTCTAAGATGGTAGCGAGCTAACCTGTTATGGTTATGGTAAACCCATTTTCATCTTATTTACCTGCAGCTCGGTGAAGATCTGGTTACAGAGAATTAATCTACCGCCAGGTGTTACAGTACGTAAAGATGCTCATACAAAAATTTGATTTTAAAAATATTAAACAGAAATTAAAAGATTTTTTTTATTATATAAACTACAAGTTAGCCCTTGACGGCAATCTCACCTGATGGTAAGTGATGATACAATCTATGATGGTAGCGGGCTAACTTGCTAGGGGTATGGTACCAAACTAATTGGTTTCTACGCGACATCGTGCCGGAACGCTAAATCGCTTGGCGACACATCTTAGTCAGTAGGGTAGTAACTAGCCACGGCCGAAGCCTCCCACCAGACCAGACTCGAGCCAGGAATCGAACCCAGGACCGCCAACTTAATGCGACAGCGCACGTGGTGCGCCACGGAAGTCGTCAATATTGTTTTACTAAGTTGGATGGTTGAATCATTTGTGTCAACCTATGAAAATGTTCATTCCATGCCATATGCTTACTCGGTTCTTCTAGTTTTATAATTTAACCGTTGAGTTGCAGACTAGCACCGAGAACAAACCTCTTCGGTTTTTTCATGTATTTATTTCAGTTATATTAATTGTATTTTCTTTTTATATTGATAAATAAATTAAAAAAAAAACTATGGAAACGTGCCAATGTTATAATTATGAGATGAGACAAATCTGTCTCGTATTTACACTAAGCAAAGTCAAAGAACCTAAGCTCTATAGATATGAGATGAAGTGCCTTCAAATAAAATGAATTTCGAGTATATTTGTTTCACTCACACAGATCCCACTAAAGCAATAAATGTTATTATCCACCTCTCTTTGTAACTTGCAGAGTTATATTCTTAATATGACTCTCGAGGAGATATATATGAGTATTTTCACTCTAGGAGATACGGCTTTGACTAATGAGTTCATAATGAGTTTTAGAAAAGGGAAGAGCCCTTCTAACTAGGGCTAACTTCCTAACTAAATCCTTGCTATGATTAATAATATGAAAGTGTGATTGTTCGCTTCTTCTGTAATCAAGATGTATTGACATGGTTTATTATATAAATTTAGTTCATAAATCAGAAAATAACATCGGTGTACTTATATATACATCGCGGACAAATGAGCAGACGGGTCAGTTATTATGCGCTGCAACTGCTGAACCTATCTACCTGAAAAGAAAAGGGTTGTGTAACGAATGAGAATTTAAAAAGAAAACTTTAGTACCAATAAACCACTGATTTTATTATAATGATAATAAAATGCTTAGTCAAAATAACTTGATTAATTTAACTATGATAAATGGAAAAATCAGTGATAAAGCTAGCTTTAGTCATTTTGCTTCTTAGTGACCAATAAAATGTAGGCAGCAATTTTTGTTTATACCAATAAAAAGTATGGGCTTACAATATCCCTTACTAACAGGTTAGCCCGCTACCATCTTAGACTGCATCATCACCAGGTTTGATAGCCGGCAAGGGTTAACGTATAAAAAAAAGTAATTCTCTTATAAACTATTCGTGTTTACTCCTACGTATTTTTAAACATAACTCAGGCCATAGGAATCAAGACAGGAAATGAAAACACAAGAGCGGGTACGCATCTAGTTCCCTTATAAGTTCGTAAGTCGATTTGTCCTTCGAACACACCACAAAATTGCAAGGTTTGTAATTTTTTTGTATAGGTCTGAGAATGACATATTAAATATCATAGGCTACTTTTAATCCAGTAAAAAACACGGCCCGTATGGGACAAAACAAAAGCGCTATCAAAAACCACAAAAGTTTTATTATAAAGTTCATGAATTTCTCAGGATATTTATAATCCCGCAATAACCTCTTAATAAATGAAATGAGAGTGTGGGTTTGTTTATTAATCCCTTTCCGTTTCAATGAAAATGAATACAATATATTAATGCAATCAAAACTAGGACGCTCGAGCGAAGACAATAGCGGCTAATAAATTAAGTTGTTATTGACATTATTCACCATGTTGATTAAAAATAATTAATCCGCCATCTCTGGAAGTCCGCCATGTTCGATTTTGAATGATAGCACTTAGGTACCTGGTATTGCCATCCAAATAAAACGTGTATGAAGAACTTCAGCTGTAAAAGATAACTGATGAATGAATGAATGATTGATTGAATAAATACACTTTTATTGAAATAAAGAAAGAGAGAAAGAAAGAAAGAAAGAAAGAAGTTTTTTATTCAGTCATACAGTCTACATACGTAAGTACATAATTTGACATAACACAGATGTTGACCGAATAGAGGCAACCCACAATAGAGGCATCAGCTGAGGCAAGCCGCAGCGCAGGATTTCAGTGGGAGCCTGGTATGTTGGTAAGATCAAGTGCGATCACTTATATACACATAACCAAACTTACCTTAATTTCGCTTGAGATAAAAAAAAGCGAGATTAAAAATTATTAAATACATTAAGTGGATGAATGTGGAGTGGTGAATTTGCAATTAGTTGATTTTTTGTATTTTGATGCATTCAATTATTTTTCTTTTTATCAGTTTAATTTCTTTGTAATATAAGATTTTTTTCAATTTATACTTAAATAATGTAGCCAATGGAACCACATGGATGTAGCCACAAATTAAAAAAATGTATTCCTGCCGCGCCTAAGAGGGAGGTATGGGGCCTCCATCATAGGAACCCCCGTAGAGGGTCTGCCTTAGCGGATACCGCTGGTTGGGTTGCGGTCGAGTGCACGAGTGTTTCGGTGAACCAGCCACCAGGCGACGCGAAGGAGTATCTTTGGGTTTTAGTGGCTATTCTGGATGCGTAAACGCACTTCTCAGCGTTAAAAAAAAAACACCACAGAAATAATACAAAAATGCAAACACAGTTGTGCGATACAATAAAAGTTTATCGCTAAATAGCGATTACTACCGGGCAAACAAAGGTGCAAAAAGAAAATACTATAGATACATAAAATTACCTGATGTTAAAGGTAAAGCTTTCAGTTGCAAGATTCGATCCACACGTACATACCAGCTAAAACGCGATTCAATAACAGCTTGTTATAATACCATATAGTTGAGTAGGTACCTAATTTGTATGTAACATAGTGCCGGCTGCGTGGAAGCTAGCTAGCATAATAAGCTAATTATAACCCACCATATTAAGGTGCATAATACTTCATCCACTTCGCTGCGTATTCATCATACTCAGTGCACAAGTGCTACGAGCGAGACAGCATCAATTCAATCTTGTTTTAGTATAACTAATCTAAACGTAAGGCCACAAGGTCTGTATTTCATTGGTGCAATCAGTTACAACCTGCGATAGATAACTCCTTTTTGTGGAGAAAATACCTATATAGATATATAAAATTTTGAGTCCTAACTTATTGACTCATATATCAACGCATAGCCTACACCGCTGGTCCTAGATAACAGACATTAGGTCTTTGTAAGCGGCTTAGTGGTTAGGGCGTCAGCCTCCTAATCAGAGGTCGGCGGTTCGAATCCGGGCACGAACCTCTAACTTTTCGTAGTTATGTGCGTTTTTAAAACAATTAAGTGAAGTAAAACATCACACAAACATGAGATTTCTCCATAATGTTCTCAAAGGCGTGTGAAGTCTGCCAATCCGCACATGGCCAGCGTGGTGGACTATGGCCAAACCCTTCTCATATTGATAGGAGACCCGTGCTCTGTAGTGAGCCGAAAATGGGTTGTTCATGATGATGATGATGATGTATTTGTAAAAATTAAGTATTCTCTAAGAACGGCTTTTGAGAAATATTATTCTTAAATGGGTTAAATAAGGATTGGAAGTTCATATTAAAGTCTTTTGTTTCTGAAAATTGAAAATCAGTATTTAAGTTTTTCGTATTAAATTATACCGTATTCGTATCTGTGTAAGCTATTTTGTAAAATCATATATGTATGTATGTGTAAATATGGTATAATAGAGAATATTTGTAAATACATAGAAGGAAAAGTTGACTGGCTGATGAATTAACGCTCTGCTCGAAGAACGTACCTGGCTGAGCACACAGACATCCGATAACAAAACATTTTGAGTATTCACCCCCTAAAAGGATAAAATAGGGGATGAAAATATATATGAAAGTCTGTTATTTTTTGAGTTATATTCATGCAAATTAAATTAAAAAGGTATAAGGCGTTTGAATTAACAAAGAAACAAGTCTAAGGATTTTAGGAAATTCTACCCAAGAGGGGTTTTTAGTGGATGAAATTATGCTTACGCGCGAACTTTACAGGCGGGCGCCGGGTTATACAATGGCTTATCTAAACTAAAGTTAATTCCAGTATAACAAAATGTCCAAACGGGATTTTTAATAACTTAATTCTCTGACATTACTATACCGGTTTAGCGTGACATATTATCATAACTATTGTATTATATATAAATTCCAGCTCCAGGTGGTATTCTACCACCTGTAGCTGTTTTTTTTTTTCCGCTGGGATATGCGTTTACGCAACCCCTCCGGAAGCGATGCAGGCAAGACTGCGCCGCTTCCGACGGGGTATGTGGGACTCCCTGGTGGCCAGACTGGCGACCGCAACACCACCTGTAGCTGTAGCAGTGGGTGAAGTTTGTATGAAAGACCGCCTTTTAGAAACTTTCAACATGTATATATTTCAGTTTTCGTAAGTTTTTGTTCACAATGCACGAAAAGTAGTCGTTGAATTTATTTGAAATTTTTACATCACGCTGCGTTTAATTAAAACAAACGAGAGTCAAGTATAAACGAAGCTCGTTTATATTTGACTCTCGTTTATACTAAACCTGACTTCCTACAGAGAGGGGTTTATATAAAACTGAGTCATACATAAGCGAGGGTGGGTACAGCATTTGTTACTTATAAAAGAGCTAGTTGATTCAGTTAGTCTTAAACTGTAAATACTGTGTGACAGTCTGCTCTAATGAAAGACTGCGAAAGTAGTTAAAGATTCACTGAACGTGTACGTAGGACTGGGAAGGTACATTATCACGTTAAAAGTTCGTGCCGTTCACAGTGTGGACTGTTTTCGTACACGGTTTAGCAATCGTACCTAAGAGTAGTAATGATTTAGGTTTGTACAGAACACTACTGTTATGACTACGAGAATAATTGTCAGTGTGTTGAAATGAAATGAAAATGAAATGAAATGAAAATATACTTTATTGCACACCAATACAGAAGAAAAAAAGAAAAGAAATAAATACACACAGAAAATAAATAGGTGCAATAGGCGGCCTTATCGCCAATGAGCGATCTCTACCAGGCAACCTAGCACAAATCAGGAATAAAATATAAAGTAAGGCGAGGTTGGGGTGTACAATGATAAATAGAAAATATAAGGTTATATAAATGTACAACTAAATATATAAATAAGATAATATTTAATACATTATTATATACAAAACAGTTGTTAGTTACTTCTTCATGCCAATTTGGCAGAAATTTGGAATGGAGATGGATTTTAATCTGGATTTACACATTAGTTTATTACCTCGGTAATATGTATGTTGCACGATGGATTTATGAAAAACTGAATTTTAGTTCGCCATAGCAAACATCCTCGAAATAAGGTTTATACGGTTTCCAAAGGAGCAAAAATGGGAACGGAAACTATCATAATCATAATAATTTATTTGCAAGAATGTTAGTAAATAATGAGATGGTGTATACAATTTTGTCAATAAGTAGACCATAACATTTAACTAAACAAATAGTGTGCAAAAGTACAAACATAAACTTCAGTACTAATTAAAATTACAACATTAAAAATTCATCAAATCTATTATTCAAAGTCAAATTATTATTAAGTGATAGTGAATTAAATTAACAGCAAGAAAATAAGTTATAAGGTATAGGTATATGTTTTTTTTTTAAACAGGTTTTAATAGTAAATATTCATTTATAATAGAATTTATATTAATTTTAAGAATAAGATATGAGATAATCTTCAATTCTTGAAAACAGAAATTACTGTAAAAAATATATACTTATTTTAAATTGAGTATGCGTTATTTTTACGCTTATACGATATGATTTTTTTTTAATTTAGTAGGTACTACTCGCTTATATAGAGCCCATTTATATTTAGTTGAGTTTGGTTATTATAAGTGTTGTTCAATAATTATATAGTGACGTCTATGAACAAATTGTTTTAAAGGTGTGGTTACAGATTAAAATTATTGCTTAAAAACTATTAAGGAGCTACTACAAAGAAAAAAACCTTTATTTATTGCAAACATCGCCCCACTGAATGATTACTAACATGTGAATTTAATCAGAAACTTCCGAACAATGCTCTAAACGTAGATGCTGAGAGTTTAAACAGAAACAAGATCTTGTTAAAAATGTTTTAATTCGTTTTCAGTTGTCTCTCACAAATTAACGCTTGGAAGGTATTTCGTCTGTTTATCATGTTACATTATTTGTGTTTATTTTGACTGAGTAAGCTTATACTCTATAAATAAAATAATAAAACAGCGTCGGCATCATCTCCTCTTAGGTTTATAATATAAATGACATATAAATATAAAATCAGTATATTTACAAAATCAGTACATTACAATAGCAATTTTTATAAAATTATCATAAATTTTACAATAATGACAAAAGTAAAACCATGTACAAAAGGAAACAAGATCTTATCCAATAATCAAAATCAAGTAAAAATTAAGATAGGTGTGTGTTTTAGTACGAAAATACGTTTCAAAATGGACTGTCTATTAGCGGTACAAACCCTATTGGTTGCCACAGCGTAACCGGGCTGAGTGATTTAAGGTTCCGGTATGACTCGTCTAAATCGATTATGTGGGTGGGTAAACTAATGGGTTCAGCTGGCAACCGTGGCTGCTCTGGTGTCTCGGCATCAGGTGACGCGTGTTTGCCAGTTATGTAAATATTGGAAAAAATACAGCAATATAAGATCATTGACTTTATCAATCTTTTTATCCAGTACAAATAAGCCCTTGACGGCTATCTCAGGTATATTATGTATGGGTTAACCATACCTATAGCTATAGGTATGGTTAACCCAAACTCCTAATTGGTTTCTTTGCGACAAAGACGTTCCGGCACGATGTCGCGTAGAAACCAACTAGGAGCGTGGGTTTTTACCATACTTCTAACAGGTTAGCCCGCTACCATCCTAGACAGCATCATCACTTACCACCAGGTGGGATAGTCGTCAAAGGCTGACTTGTAGTGTATAAAAAAAAAAGATATTGTGCCGCAACTCTAAATCGCTTGGCGACACGTCTTTGTCAGTAAAGTAGCAACAGAGGAAGCCTCCCACCAGACCAGACTCGAGACGGGAATCGAACCTATGACCGCCAACTTTATTATAATGCGATAGCGCACACGCTGCGTCATCAGTCGTCAAAATATATTCTCGATATTTGAAACTTCAAGCTGTCGTTTTACTTCGGCATCGTCAGGACACATCGTGGTGCAATAGTGCAGTATATTGTACTCGTTCAACTCAGGTTTTTGTTTTCTGTAGATTACAGCAAATTAAGCTTTTACGCTGCAGAACAAGGGCGCGAAGTGAGCAGCGTGCGCTTAATCTTCTATAGCCACTCGGGATCAAACGTCGACGTCTATTATTATCATTAAGCGGATCCCACTCCTTATCTTCGCAGGCAGGTTGAAACACATATTAACGATGTTCCCTCTTAGCTCGTAGGGGTGGGAAGAAAATGGCGAACTAACACAAAAAATAATTATATTAACAATGAAAACTATTTGGAAAGTTTTATCATCATAATCATCAACACATTACTGGCTCACTACAGAGCGCGGGTCTCCTCTCAATATGAGAAGGGTTTGGCCATAGTCCACCACGCTGGCCATGTGCGGATTGGCAGACTTCACACGCCTTTGAGAACATTATGGAGAACTCTCAGGCGTGCAGGTTTCCTCACGATGTTTTCCTTCACCGTTGAAGCAAGTGATATTTTAATTTTTTTTTTAACGCACAAAACTCCGAAAAGTTAGAGGTTTCGAACCGCCGACCTCTGTTTAGGAGGCTGACGCCCTAACCACTAGGCTATCACCGCTTAAACCTATTACAGGCAGCTATTCATTATTTCTAACATTGGAAAACAGGTGCAATGTAATTATAAAAAATCTGTGAGAATTTATAATGTATGTTTGTTCTTGTTTGATGACAAATAAACCATTTTTATTTTAATTATTATTTTCATTATATAATTGTTGATCTACGTTTTTGTTTCATATGGATACAGCCCTGGGCCTGAGAGGTAATTTATCAAATGATTCTCAGCAACTGTTGCGGTGTAACGCATGTTTTAGATGTATTAAAGTACCTCCAGACTACTTCACCAATTGGTGTTAGCCGAAGAATATTACTCATAGCATAGGTATCTGTATCATACCTAGATATGACATGTAGGTATATAAAGAGTGCTCCTTAGCGGGTATTTTCAAGGTCTTTTAATTCCACTACCTCTGTTTGAGTGGACCTGTAGCCCCTGTGACCTGGTAGTTTTTTTTTTACACATTACAAGTTAGCCGTTGACGGCTATCTCATCTGGTAATAAGTGATGATGAGAACTCTCCGGCATGCAGGTTTACTCACGATATTTTCCTTCACCGTTGTAGCAAGTGACATTTTAATTCCTTAAAAACGCACATAGCTTCGAAAAGTTAGAGGTGTGTGCCCGGGTCCGAAACCCCACCCTCTGATTAGGAGGCGGACGTCCTAACCACTAGGCTATCACAGCTTGATAGGCTATCACAGCTTCAAGCACAATTGGTTAATATATTATGACTCAAGAAACACGAGAACGACTTTCTTAACCTGAACAAAGCCGAAGGCAAAGCTAGTTGTTATTTTTAATGAGGTGTTCGTTGTTCGGTTACGAATTTCAGAATTCTAAACAACGGTAAGTTTAGGCAGGTAATTTGCCAACCTAGTCGGCAACATTGTGTCAAATAATACAGCGTCGTTTAGTTTACCACAGCGTACGTCAGCGTACGAGCTCTCGTTGTTGAGAGGCGTGCATCTAATGCCTCCATTCACGTTGGTCAATAAATGCCAATGTGTGTGGCCAATAAATGTCACAAATATAAAGAAGACTATTTTTTGGAACGAAGTTCCTTATCGCGCGTTGTGAAAGGGGGCTAGACGTAAAAAATTCTTACGAAAAGTTGTCACGACACTTTTTGTTATTGTAAGCTGTGCGGCGTCGCATGTTTCTCTGTCTGTCTCTCTCTCTCTCTTATAGAAAGCAAGCCAAATATTTTCATTTCTATTTCGCATTGAACAGTGGGGTGTCGCGACGATTATTTTTGTTGAGTGTATACAGGTTTTTTGTAAATAATAAATAATAAAAATAATATGAATCCTGACAGTGTTTCTGCACAAGTTCCGGATATTGCTGATGGAGTACAAAATTGAGATAGTAAACTTAAATTAAATAAAATTTTATTACAATTTCTTCACTAATTAATCGAAAGGAACTTCGTTCCATCCGGGTGTCCCTTGACACCTCTCAAGTTTTTTTTTTTTATACATAAGGTAACCCACGACGGCAATCTCACCTATACGTAATGGTAAGTGATAATACAGTCTAAAAAAGCAGTAACTGTAAGGGGTATGGTAAGCCCACAATCCTAATCGGTTTCTAAGCGACATCGTGTTGGAACGCTTAATCGCTTAAACACGTGTTTGTTCGTATCGGTTGGCGGTATATAAAAAACTGTTGCAATGTTGGCCAACGTATTGGCGAGAGAATCATGAGGTATGATTTTTAACACCGACTAAAAGGTTTGTTACCCAGTATTTGTATCCTCTGAAATAGGATTGGCCATTTTTAATAGTTGCCAAATTATAAACCTTGTCACGCTCGCCAATTTATTCAATGGAATGAGGGGTTTAACGTTCCGCCACGATGTCGCGTACACACCAATTAGAAGCGATTACCATACCGCTACTGGTTAGCCCATTACCATCTTAGTCTGCATCATCACTTACCACTGTACTGCCGTCAAGTGCTATCTTGTAGTGAAAAGTGGTAAAATAAAACCCTCCGAGCTTTAAACGGCAAAGGGTCGGTGAATATTTTACACATTAGGGTCACAAATTTGGCCAAATGTTTGCTCCGCTAAGTTAGCGACGTGTGTACTGTGAACAACTTGAAAATTCTGGGCCAATATGCTTGCCACACTATTATAATATGTTGGCCAACTTCAAAAGGGAAGCCTTAACAACGAGGCAACGAGGCCAAGGTTTCTGTTCCACCAGGTGTTGTTCCGCAAGGTTTTTGTTGTTATAACTGTGCATGCGGAAACTTTGGAAGTCCAATTTAAAATAACTCAACGAAATTATTCGTTTGTTTTTGTTTTAAATCTTCGCCTTCTTATGAACTAATAAAGAATAGAGTAGATCTTTCTTTGTGTAATACACGTGTTACAGTTTTGCTAACATTATAGCACTTCTCTTTAAGCAGAAATAATGCAACTGTATTCAAATTCCGTCAGCAAAAATTAAAACGTAAACATTGTTAGCACAAATTGAAGGAAAAGTTAGGGCCAGCGTGAACCACGGGGACATATCCGCTGCAATGCTTATTTAAAGTTCCAAATTTCTTTTAAGCACTGCATGTGATGCGTTTTATTTCTGTGTGCAATTCATTCGTGTTATTTTATTTTAATTCATGGTCTTGTATGAGGACATCAAGATTTATCAATTGAGGTAAGACATACTTGTAAAATACCAAACCAAAAATTTCGACGACCTCCGTGGCGAAGCGCTGTTGCCAGAGGTCCAGAGGGGTTCGATTTCCGGTACGAGTCTGGTCTAGTGTGAGGCTTTGGCTGTGGCTAGCTACCAACCTACCGACAAAGACGTGTCGCCAAGCAATTTAGGGTTCCGGCACGATGTCGTGTAGAAACCAATTAGGAGTGTGGGCTTACCATACCTCTAACAGGTAAGCCCGCTACCATCTTAAACCGCATCATCACTTACCAATAGCTAACTAACTTGTAATGAATTAAAAAAAAAAAATAACTAGTATCTTATGCCCAAACGACGTTCTCCACACCTTTCAACGAGCTAGGATTTACTAGGCTAACCTAGTAAATCCTATGCACAAATGCTTTAATATATCAATAGTTATATTATAAGTTCAAAGTTTTCATTAAACGTAAGTTGTCGAACCTTCTTAGCTTTAGTGTTAAATTGACGTGTGCAGCAGGTACCTCGAAAATTAAATAATGAAAAATATATTACATATGAACGATTCATACATGCCTGTAATAGGTTTGCATGAATGAAGCTATATTTTATTTTATTTTTTTGATTTTAAATACTGAAGTTTTGTGATCACGCATATAATTTGTATAGCGCAAAATAAACTCTTCAAACATTTATCACCGTTTCTGTATGCGAATTTTCTACTTCTGCTTTTACCTATTGGACTATGTCACATCGCCTTACATGTGTTTTCTAACCGTTTTTCTGTGACTTTTGTTTAAAATTCTGCAGCTTTCGCTTATGGACGCTGGGCGCTATGCTTTGTGTGTTCTTTTCATTATTCAACGGTAGTAGGTAAAAACTGTCGGCTGTAAACTTTGAATAACAAAGAGTTGAAATAAAACAGTGGCGTTCCACCGGGCTTAAGCCGCGCTGTTTTTATTGAAGCTTTTTAACGCGGCCTTTATTTACGGGCACTTATCTCATTCACCTATTTCAAGAAAGCAAGATCGATATAAGCGGTTATAGCCTAGTGGTTAGGGCGTCAGTCTCCTAATCAGAGGTCGGCGGCGTTATTGTCGAAGGCTCTGGTGTACGGAAAAACTTATTTTACGAATTTATGATTACACCTGATTAATATTAAAACTGTGTAAATGTTTTTTCTTAAATAAATAAATATTATTATTATTCTAACGAGTTGCGAAGTTGAAGTGGCAATGGGCGGGGCACATAGCTCGGAGAAGCGGTGGACGTTGGGGTCCCAAGGTGTTTGAATGGCGACCCCGCACCGGTAAACGTAGCGTTGGTCGACCCCCAACAAGGTGGACAGACGACATCAAACGAGTCGCAGGGAGCCGCTGGATACAAGCGGCCCAGGACCGTGGCAATTGGAACTCCCTACAAAAGACTGATGTCCAGCAGTGGACGTATATCGGTTGTAATGATGATGATGATGATGATTATTCTCACAAAAGTGATATTGGAATATAAATATGGCTTGTTTTCTTTACTTTAAATATTCTTTGAGAGGGGTCCGTGGAATTATTTATATTGTGGTCCGTTACTGTAAAAAGTTAAAGTAACCCTGTTTGTGTGGGCTATGTATTTCGGCAAGCTGTCTCATAAAACTAATGGCTTTTAATCAAGGGTGTACCGGTTATTCTGACTAATTACTAATTATAATAAATCATTATAGCCCGACTCACGTACTGTTAACCCGTAAGGCGATTTGAGGATAACGAGAAGATTATCTCGAGAAATTTTGAAGAAATGCACAAATTATCTCGTGGTGCAAAACTGAACTACTGAAAGAGATCGCTACGTAGCGATGAGTTCGCTAAATTGTATACTATTCTATTTTTGTGTGGTGTACAGTCAATGTGCATTCATTCCCTTCAACAGATGAAACTAGAGTTTCTCTCCGATATTAACACGAAAAAATAGTTACCTTTGGTATAATGGTGCTCAAGTTACCGCTTTTCGAGTGGAGAGTCAACGATGAGATGCTCCCAGTGATCGTTGAGAGCTCTTCTCTCTAACTCTGAGATCTATTATATTATAAATTTTATTGATTATATAGTTCGTGCGCTCAAACAGTTTAACATGCTTTGATGAAGCCGACGTTTAAGTGGCTGTCAGAAAGCATTGTCGGTAACTTCAAAGACTCAGCAGAGCTGTCATCCGCAAAGTATATTGGTGAGGTGGTGTTAAGCACACAGTGATTTTGAAGAGTTTATTTATTTGTAGGATGACTACGGGCGGGTGCGTGACTTTGTCGGTAATTTAGGTAGACGTGGGTAGTTTCGGGCGAAGAGACCAGACACTCTTGGTAGAACAGAGCTACAATTATAATTATGGTAATTTATAAGGAGCAGACTATACGCTCCACCAAGTACGAATGCACCACCGCAGCTCAACCACCGGTCCGACCCGACCGAGTGCTATCAATGCAATGCGCCGTCCCGCGCCGGTGAGCTTATAAGAACCTGCATACGTCACTTAGTGTTGCGTAAAGAGAGGGGGCGATGCCACTCTCTTGTCTGTAGTACATGACTCCAAAACTAGATGGCGCTGCTCTCTGGTTGCCGTCATATTTATTAGGAAGCCAACGTGTATACAACTATCTTAATCTAAGGAGACATTCTACAGATCTCTTGTAATGTTGTACACTCCACTTATAGGCTAACTCAGCATGCGTAATAAGAGACAAGACATTATTTGTAAAAAAAAAACCTAACCAAGAATCGTAAAAATAAATAGGTAAAATATTAAAACAAAAAATACAAAACAAAACAAAAATTGACTAACTACCTTGCAATACTCTTAAATGTTTTTTAACCTCTTTTTTGAAAGAATTATATGACTAACACTTTTTTATTGATATATTATATCGGTGATAGCCTAGTGGTTAGGGCGTCAGCCTCCTAATCAGAGGTCGTCGGTTCGAATCCGGGCACGCACCTCTAACTTTTCGGAGTTATGTGCGTTTAAAAAAAATTAAAATATCACTTGCTTCAACGGTGAAGGAAAACATCGTGAGGAAACCTGCACGCCTGAGAGTTCTCCATAATGTTCTCAAAGGCGTGTGAAGTCTGCCAATCCGCACATGGCCAGCGTGGTGGACTATGGCCAAACCCTTCTCATATTGAGAGGAGACCCGTGCTCTGTAGTGAGCCGGCAATGGGTTGTTCATGATGATGATGATATATAGGATGAACGCGGAGGTGTGTCCGTCGGTATTTTGGGTAGACGTTGGTAGTTTCGGGCAGAGAGACCAGATACTCAGATAGATAATTAATCGGTTTTATTCGTGGTAGAATTACAATTATAAGTATAGTAATTTATAAAGAGCAGATTATACGCTCCACCAAGTACGACTATGCACTACTGCGTGTCGACCACCAATGAATGCAATGCGCCGTCCCGCGCCGGTGCGTGTTTAAGAACCTGCATAGTCCACTTATACTTGCGTACAATTCAATTCGAAATGGCTAAATCTAAAGGCTTCGGCATTTCGCGTTCAGGTATGATGCCGCGTTGTTTCCAAATTACGTACCACCCTCGTACGTATCGAACCCAGGACCTCCAACTTTAATATGCAACAGCGAACGCGCTGCGCCACGGAAGTCATCAAAAATGGATTTAATCATAATAGTGTCATTTGCACATAGGCTTAGAATGTACAAGACCAACAGTGACAGATTACAGTGTTACAAAAAATGAAATGTAAATGTGTGCGTGAAATAGGGTTGTATTGACTCTAGCATAGTATTATCAATAGTCTTACTGGTGAAGTAAAAGAACACTAATGAGTTAGTTCAACGAAGAGAAATAAAACTATCTTTTAATTACAAAAATGAAATACACAAATAGCAACAAAGCTGATTTAAATATGGGTCATTTTTTTTTGGTAACTTTATTATGAAAGAATTATACTAAGGCTACAATTTTTTTAATTTATAGCTTACTAGCTGATGCTCGCGAATGCGTAAGCGTGTATTAAGGTTTGCGTGATGGGGTCCATACAAATTTGCCCACTGTTCTTTGTAGAGTTGTTTTAGGGATCTCATTACTTTTGTGCTAACTCAATATTTGTTGCCCTCTAAATAATATAGTCTTATTTAAGTGGGTTCTTAAACTACCGGTTACCGACTATCGATACTTATGACGTCATCACTTTGTCAATCCCTATCGTAACCAAACGTTTTTAAGTTTTACACAAAATATCCAAAAATTCTTTATTTAGCAATGTAATTTGATGAAAAGTCTTAAGGGAAACCTATTATCTAAGCTTTCAATAGTTATTTTGCCTCATTTTCAAACAAAAAATGACGAATAATATAATATTCAGTAATTACCTGTGAAACGTGTATTTATGCGGGTTATTACGCCTTGTAACGTTGCATTCACTCACTGAACAAGACACCATGGTGGCAGAACCGAGATTTTGAGTTTTAATCGTAAGACTGTTAATTAAATGCAGAAAATTCACCTCGACTTGGAATAGGCCGGGACGCTATGGCCTCTTACTCGCGTAAAAAAATGACATACTGGCCTTTTGTTTCGCTATCTCTTTTTCACTCGCGGCAGTGTCTATTAACGAAATATCTCTCGCTCCCACGCTTTATCAGTCTATTGAGCGTAGCGAAGCAATTCCATGTCTATGCATTTGCAGGTGTCATTTGCAGGTGTCATTGCAGCTAAACGCTAACTTGTAGCGAGACAAAGTCCAATAAAATGTTTTTCGACACAATTTCCGCACAATGCGAATAAATAGCCTTTGGTACACGTGATCAAATAGTCACGATGAAATCTCTTTGACGTATCCAGTTGAAATGAATGCGTAGGTGGTTAATAAAGTCTCGGTGTGTTTGATGACTTGTATTTATTTTGTGCAACGGCCCGAGAATTGATCCTTAATATTATATTATGAAGCTGTGATAGCCTTGTGGTTAGGACGTCCGCCTCCTAATCAGAGGTCGGGGGTTCGAACCCGGGCACCTCTAACTTTTCGGAGCTATGTGCGTTTTTAAGCAATTAAAATATCACTTGCTTCAACGGTGAAGGAAAACATCAAGAGAACATTATGGAGAACTCTCAGGCGTGCAGGTTTCCTCACGATGTTTTCCCTCACCGTTGAAGCAAGTGATATTTTAATTTTGAAAAATGCACATAACTCTGAAAAGTTAGAGTGCGTGCGCGGATTCGAACCGCCGACCTCTGATATAGAAATATTAAAATTAAAATGGAGAAAATAAACAGGAGAGAAGTTTTCCTCTGTATTTAAGGTACGCGGCTCACATTATGCTACATGCATTAAGTAACGACTACACGCGGGTTAAATCGGCGGAAGAATCACACATCATTGCTGCACGTGCAATTTCAATTTTAACAATTTTCACTTGTTTTTTTTATTAGACATCTAAAATTCGTTAGAAAATAATCAACCTAGCGGTTTTTAGTCCAATTTTGAGCACGTTCAATACTTAGGACTAGGTTACCCTTACTCTTAGGATCGGACTTTATTCAATATTTCGTGTAATGTCAGATTCACTGCCTCTGAAAATCAAGGTCTTGAATGAACATGGAATCGATCCCGAAACCATTCATTGTGATACACAACACTCAACGCTGCGTCACGGAGACCCTCTCCAACTATATAATAAATATCTGGAGAGTCTTAAATATTTGTAGTAATTTTGTACAAAAACTTTTTTTTTGTTTGTTGTAATTTTGTACAAAAACTGTAATACTACAATAAAAAATTAATTCAATTTAGTGATGAAACTATATTCCTTGGATAAACTGCAAATATTTAAGAATTTACCGATATTTGTTATGCAAGAAAAAATAAAAGGCAGGCAAGGAGTTGTGGAAAAGGTCGAGTCTCGTAGGGATACAGTTTAGCCATTTATCGAGTAATGTCACGCCGTAGGCATTCCAAATGGCCTAGAACATTTCTTAGAAAGTATTGTTTTATAAAACCTTTTTGTATGTAGGTACATGTGTGTAGATTTCGTGGGAGACCTCTTTTTTTTAAGTCTCGGTTGACCATTCCCTCGATTATCGTTAGACTTAAACATCGTACTTTGTTTTTCTTTTTATACACTACAAGTTAGCCCTTGATGGCAATATCACCACATGTTAAGTGATGATGTAGTCTAAGATGGTAGCGGGCTAATCTTTTAGGGGTTTGGTAAACCCATACAACTAATTGGATAACGCTTAATCATTTTTCACGTTTATCTCGGTAGGGTAACTAGCCAAGGCCGAAGCCTCCACGACGACCTCCGTGGCGCAGCGGTGCGCTGTTGCATTTTAAAGTTGGAGGTCCTGGGTTCGATTCCCGGCTCGAGTTTGGTCTGATGGGAGGCTGCGGCCGTGGCTAGTTACCACCCTACCGACAAAGGCGTGTCGCCAAGCGATTTAGCGTTCCGGCACGATGTCGTGTAGAAACCAATTAGGAGTATGGCTTTACCATACCCCTAACAGGTTAGCCCGCTACCATCTTAGACTGCATCATCACTTACCATCAGGTGAGATTGCCGTCAAGGGCTAGCTTGTAGTGGATAAAAAAAAAAAAATCAGAGCCGTAAATGAGTATTATGGTCTGACATGATATAGAGTTAATTCGTCTATTACCTTTGTTGTCATGAAATCAAAATAATAATCCTTATTACTTATGCACGGCTGGTGAACTGATCTTTTCATTTAAAGCATTAAAAACTTGTTTGAAACAGGTAGACGGGTCACATCAACCCTCGTTTGTTATTTATACTGGATCTTTGTCGCGCAAACATTGCGAACTTATGAAAATTACGATTTAAATATTTTATTAGATTATTATTTTACTATTTATTTATTATTATATATTTATTTATATACAAGGAATATAATTAGTTATTCAATAAAGGCACCGAAAAAACCAAAGAGGTTTATCCTCGGTGCTAATCAGTAACTTAACAGCTTAAACTAGAGGAACTGAAGATACCTCTCGTATTTACGTACATTGAACCATTTTCAAAGGATTAACACTCTGAATCGATGAACATGGCAGGTTTGTCGCAGGATCGATGGCCTCTGGACCAGACACGATCTGGAGTGAAAATCGCAGGCAGGTAGTAGTAAGATCTTTATCCCAATGGACATGAAAAAAGAAGGGTGGAGGTTCCTGAGCGTTGGCACGCTTCCAGAAAGGCATATGTTTGATGATTAATGCTTTGGATAATTTTACGAGCGCAAAGCAGATTATTTTATTTTTATTATAATATATTTTTGTACGGATTATAATATATTGTTGTTGAAGCGGTGATAGCCTAGTGGCTAGGGCGTCAGCCTCCTAATCAGAGGTCGGCGGTTCGAATCCGGGCACGCACCTCTAACTTTTCGGAGTTATGTGCGATTTTAAAAATTAAAATATCATTTGCTTCAACGGTGAAGGACACATCGTGAGGAAACCTGCACGCCTGAGAGTTCTCCATAATGTTCTCAAAGGCGTGTGAAGTCTGCCAATCCGCACACGGCCAGCGTGGTGGACTATGGCCGAACCCTTCTCATATTGAGAGGAGACCCGTGCTCTGTAGTGAGCCGGCAATGGGTTGATCACGATATTTTTGTACCAAATCTAAGATAGTAAACACTTATATAAGTACGTACGTATATATACTTATACGTACGTACGTACTGCGGAGAACATATCTCTATAAGAGATCTATTTCTTCCAGCTACACTCCGATGTGAGTAAGATGATTTTAAAAAGTGGAATAGGACTATTGAACTAGTTTGATCCAAGTTAAAGGCTTGGTTTGACATAGCTCAGCGAGTTGCGAAGTTGAAATGGCAATGGGCGGGGCACATAGCTCGGAGAACCGATGGACGTTGGGGTCCCAAGGTGCTGGAATGGCGACCCCGCACCGGTAAACGTAGCGTTGGTCGACCCCCAACAAGGTGGACTTTCCTTCGTGGGCGTTTATTTTTGCGTACACGTATCCTGGGTCACGATCAAATGTTTTCTGAGACCCATATAGTCACTCCGTGGCGCAGCGTGCGCGCTGTCGCATTAAAAAGTTGGAGGTCCTGGTTTCGATTCCCGGTTCGAGTCTGGTCTGGTTTGAGGCTATGGCCGTGGCTAGTTAGCACCCTACCGACAAAGACGTGTCGCCAAGCGATTAAGCGTTCCGGTACCGGTATGTCGCGTGGAAACCAATTAGGAGTATGGGTTTACCATACCCCTAACAGGCTAGTCCGCTACCATCTTAGACTGCATCATCACTTAAAATCAGGTGAGATTGCCGTCAAGGGCTATCTTGTGGTGGATAAAAAATAATCTTAGGTTAAAGTACTCTCTAGAATACTGAGAGATGACCCCACCCCACCAGCCCACCAGTCTGCAATCAGCAGTGCGTGCTTTTCTGTTAATGTGATAAAGCTACGATAACAGAGTGTAGAGTGAACACAAATTGAACAGGCACCCGCGATACAGTCTCGCCTAATTTTCATAAATGTATTTTCGAATATTGAATAGAAGCAGGCGTTCGTTTGCGTTTAATATAAATAACTGACATCTGCCGAAGGAAGATATTGAGTATCTTCTATAATTTGATTCCTAAGATAATTTGGACTTGCAAATTAATAAATTGACATGTAAATCAAAGTTGAGATGCAATTAATTAGTTTCTTATTAAAGGGAATGCTTAGAGTCTATCAAATATTATTAATTTATAAACTGATACTTATACGCGCTTCGCAACATTGAGGTCGTCAAAATATATATAATAAATAGATCCTTAAAATATAAAAGTAACATTGAAAAACTGAAACTTCTGCTTCAGATGATTGAGACAAAAATCTGTTACCATGTAACTATATATATATAAAAGCGAAAGGCCACTTACATACTTACATACTTACTTACTTACTTACATACTGATTAAACACGAGATCTCAAAAACGTAAATTGTACGTATAAAGCTATAATTTAGCAAGTAGGCAGTTGATAGTTAAGAGATGTCAGCTAAGAAAGGATATTTGAAAATTCCACCCCTAAGAGGGTAAAAGGGGGGTTGGAAGTTTGTATGAATTTTCTTTGTTTTTAGAGTTCGAGACACAAAAATTTGCATTAAGATTAATAATAATAAATAAAAAACATGTACATAATTTTTTTTTTAATATTACCTTTTAAGGGTGGTAAAATACAGAGCACGGGTCTCCTCTAAATATGAGAAGGGTAATGGGATGATCATGATGATGATGATGATTTCAGTATCACCTTGACAATAAGCAGAAATTACATACACAGTGACTTGCTAAAGACCTTTTACTTTCAAGATGTGTGTTTAAAACTTGTTTCCATTTTTATTACATACTTAAGTAAATAAAAGTCGCAGGGCATATCGGTTGAGAGAGGGATCTGATTCAAAAGCCAATCTTGCCGGCGACAGGGATCCGGGATTAGGGGCTAAAGGGAAGGAAGAAAAGGTTGCCTTTATTTACTTATGGGTTGATATTGTTTCGCAATCGGGGTTTTTATTATTGAAAAATTATATTCTCTAAATTCAAATTGTTTTTTGATGAAATAAAGATAGAAAATAGATATATAGATAGATAGATAAACTTTTTATTGCACATTACAAAACTTAGATTCTAAAACTAATAAAAATAGATAACTTTTATTTAATTATTTGTAATTTTTTTATCGAAATTACACTAATTTTCTATACACACGTACACACACGCGCGCACACACACGCACACACGCACATACACATACACACATACGCAAACACACACATAGACAGGGGTTTGGGATAAAGACCCACCACGCTGCGCGGCCCCGCTCTGGGTGGTGGGTGAAAATATGAGAGAAAAAGCCTGTACAGTGCGATGATGAGATCTCGAGGAGCTTTGCGCAGTTTATTTCCGACGTAATGATTTTGTAATTATATTTCTACCGTTATAGGTATAATCTTAAAAATAAACTCATAATCTGAATTGGCAATTTGCGGAGACTTAATGAGATATTTGTCTACGGCCTCATTCGACATACAAGGTCGAGGCATTTATAATTTAAAAAGATATCAGGATTTTTTAAGAGTGAAAATTTTATTGGAGCTGTTCTTAAATGTACTGTCTCCTTCTTATGGCTTCTTCTTAGAAGCGTTGGGATATCTCATAGCTTCAGTACAGCATACGTGAAGTTGACGTATGTAGTTATCTTCATCTTTTCATAATAATGTATAATTGTGTGTACGCATCAAAAGCGCTCTTTTAAAGTCAATTCGAATAAAGATAATTTTAAATATGAAATAATATTTAAAATATGATCATCATCATGATCAACCCATTACCGGCTCACTACAGAGCACGGGTCTCCTCTCAATATGAGAAGGGTTTGGCCATCGTCTATCACGCTGGCCATGTGCGGATTGGCAGATTTCACACGCCTTTGAGAACATTATGGAGAACTCTCGGGCGTGCAGGTTTCCTCACGATGTTTTCCTTCACCGTTGAAGCAAGTGATATTTTAATTGTTTAAAAACGCACATAACTCCGAAAAGTTAGAGGTGCATGCCCGGATTCGAACCACCGACCTCTGATTAGGAGGCTGACGCCCTAAACACTGGGCTATCACCGCTTCTTAAAATATAATACCAATCGTGAAATTAAAAACTTTTTATCGGCAAAGGAAGCATGTGATATAAAACTGTGAAGCCACAAAAGAAGAAAAACTTATATCCGATGGGAGACTTCTAACGTGGCTAGTTACCACCCTATCGACAAAGACGTGTCGGCAAGCGATATAGCTTACCGGCACGATGTCGCGTAGAAACCAATTAGGAGCGTGCGTTACATACTCCTAACAGGTTAGCCCGCTACCACCTAGACAGCATCACCACTTACCACCAAGGGCTACCTTATAGAGCTTAAAAAAATATATAGGTAAATATTTGTTATTCAAAAAAAAGTAATCCCACATTATTTTAAAGAAAACGTTTGTGAACCAACTATTGTATAGGGAAAAGGTTATGGGAAATTTAATATCACGCTATAAGCCTTTGAGTTGAGATAACGAAGTAGGGCGGGCATGCAATGCGACAGGTCGGGGGAAAATTGTGAGCTGACTGGGTTGCGGACTCAGCCACCAGGCGACGCGAAGGTGCATAGCTGGGTATAAGTGAGTATTCTGGGCTACAGAGCCGGGCCGGAGAGTCCTACATACCCCACCGGAAGTTCAGTTTCAGTTCTACCTGCGTCGTTTCCGGAGGGAATGCTTAGACGCATTTCCCAGCGTTATAAAAGGGGCATATTGTGACCAATATTTAGCTGGTAGGAGGCTTCAGCCGTGGCTAGTTCCCACCCCATTGACGGAGACGTGCCACCAAGCTACTCGTATTTTTTGAACAATGTCACGTAAAAACTGATGAGGAATATTGGTTTAACTTAACAGAAAAACCCCTAACAGATTTGTTAACACTGATAGTGTGAGATTAAGGATTTATGTCCAATATTACTTTGTCTCCTTTTAACTGTCTTAAGTCTAATCATAAGGCTAAGCACGAGCAATCTTGGCGTCAGGCTGCATCAACGGTTATGACCAGGTGAGATTGCCGTCAAAGGCTTCATCATGATCAACCCATTGCCGGCTCACTACAGAGCACGGGTCTCCTCTCAATATGAGAAGGGTTTGGCCATAGTCCATCACGCTGGCTATATGCGGATTGTCAGACTTCTCACGCCTTTGAGAACATTATGGAGAACTCTCAGGCGTGCAGGTTTCCTCACGATGTTTTCCTTCACCGTTGAAGCAAGTGATATTTCTTTTTTTTTTAAACGCACATAACTCCGAAAAGTTAGAGGTGCGTGCCGGGATTGGAACCGCTGACCTCTGATTAGGAGGCTGACGCCTTAACCACTGGGCTATCACCACTTCTTAAAATATAATTAATACCAATCGTGAAATTAAAAACTTTTTATCGGCAAATTATTGATATAAAACTGTGAAGATGCAAAAGAAGAAAAACTTATACCTTACGGGAGGCTTCGGCCGTGGCTAGTTGCCACCCTACCGACAAAGACGTGTCGCCAAGCAATTTAGCGATCCAGCACGATGTCGCGTAGACACCAATTAGGAACGTGCGTTACATAGCCCTAACAGGTTAGCCCGCTACCATTTTAGACAGCATCATCACTTAACACCAAGTGCAATTGGCAGTAAGGGCTAACTTGTAGTGCTTAAAAACATATAAGTACCTATTTTTTATTTACAAAAAAGTATTCCCACATTGTTTTAAAGAAAACGTTTGTGAACCAACTGTAGGGAAAAGGTTATGGGCTATTTAATATCACGCTATAAGCACGCTATTTTTTTTATGGGAACAAGTTACTTATAAAAAATATATACCCATAAGAATAAAAAGGTAAACATTTAAGTAAACAATACAAAAAGTGTAAAACTATGCAGCGATATCCCGCAACTTTCTCAATCAGGAAAGTATTTCTCGAGCAATTGTTAACTAACTCCGCGGGCACGGCCGGTCACAGCGCTGAGTGATAACAAATTTAATTACCGACGAAAAGGCCGCACTTTAATTACGGTTAGGACATCAAACATTAGTCTAGTGGACGGGAACCTCTTTGTTAATGGCTTCAGATTTTTCTTTAAGCTTTCCAAATAGGCTGATTTATCATCAAGCTTATTCTTGTCACTCAAACACACGCTTTACTTTGAGTAGAATAAAAAGTATTTATTTATCAGAAAAAAAGCGGTGATAGCCTAGTGGTTAGGGCGTCAGTCTCCTAATCAGAGGTCGGCGGTTCGAATCCGGGCACGCACCTCTAACTTTTCAGAGTTATGTGCGTTTTTAAACAATTAAAATATCACTTGCTCAAACGGTGAAGGAAAACATCGTGAGGAAACCTGCACGCCTGAGAGTTCTCCATAATGTTCTCAAAGGCTGGTGAAGTCTGCCAATCCGCACATGGCCAGCGTGGTGGACTATGGCCAAACCCTTCTCATAATGAGAGGAGACCCGTGCTCTGTAGTGAGCCGGTAATGGGTTGATCATGATGATGATTTATCGGAACAATATAATAATATTACAACACAAAAAGATACATATAACGACCTCTTTGGTTTTTTCGGTACCTTTATTGTATAATTAATTATATTCCTTGTGTATTAATAATAAATAAATAAATAATAATACATATAGAGTAACTTTAGAGAGATGTTGAGTTTAAGCCCAGCAAAAATAATTAAATAAGTGAACAAAGATTTTTGAATGGTATCCCTTAAGGTGGCTAATAAAAGGCTTTTTAAATTTGTATAAAATTACAAATTAATGTGAGTGAAGCCGTTAGCAATAGCTAATAAAAAAAATAAAAAAAGGAAAAAATCTTGCACTAAAGGATATTTGTCACGTTCGGATATTCATGTTTTCTAACGATTTTCTAGGCATTTTAAAATTAATCCACACGTCCTGAGCGTTTCGCTCTCTTTTAAAAACAAGCGCTACTAAGTAGTGGGTTTGAAATAAACATACAAATATCTCAATATTTCCCACTTTTAGCTAACGCAAGTATTCAACACCCCTTGCTTGATGAAGCTATTTGATTCTAAACTATTTAAAATCCATTTGTTAGAATACAATCAAAGAAAGAAAACTAAATATAATCATCATGATCAACCCATTACTGGCTCACTACAGAGCACGGGTCTCTTCCCAATATGAGAAGGGTTTTGGCCATAGTCCACGCTGGCCATGTGCGGATTGGCAGACTTCACACGCCTTTGAGAACATTATGGAGAACTCTCACGATGTTTTCCTTCTCCATTGAAGCAAGTGATATTTTAATTGTTTAAAAACGCACATAACTCCGAAAAGTTATAGGTGCGTGCCCGGATTCGAACCGCCGACCTCTGATTAAGAGGCTGACGCCATAGCCCCTGGCTATCACAGCTATATATAAATATAACCGGTAGTAATGATATCTTAACTCCCTTCTGGCCCCAATTTCCAACACGCAGCCGTCCGCTGTTAGAGCTTTACCGTACTCGTTAACGTTACGGAGTAATATCAAATACGTTTAACGGCCGTTAAGCTACGATAAACAGTACAATGCATCACCAGTCAGGGCTGACACAACGTAGAATTTTTTTTATGCCATCGTTATGCTTTGAAGCTACACTTCACTTATTTAAATAACTGCGCTGATGCCTGAAACTAGGATAAAAGAAAATTGTCAAAATATAAAACACACAAAAACACGTACGTGGAACCGACATTAATAACCGTTATTTCAAATGGCTGCCTCCAGATACTTAAGCTTATAGCAAACGAAACAGCAATATACATCTTTATTTATATCATTATGCAATATCTTTATCAAATCTGACGGGGATAAACAGAAATACTGAAAGAAATTAAGTAACAGTGGTAGTAACAGTTCCAGTTTGACCAGTTTGGCAAACTTTAAAGTTCGCCATGCGAAAAACCGGCAAGCTGTATGATACAAAAGATACTATTCTTTGTCGCAATTTTCTTAAACAAACCTTTTATACGCTTCTCACTTCCACATTCTTCAATGTCTCATGATTTTAACTAAATAATCTGAGTTCATGGCTGATTACGCTAATGAGTTCATCGTGATCACGATATATGTAACTAAGTCGAAATATTGAAAAAAAATATTTCCACCTCATTAGCTAACTGAGGTAAATGCTTGATAACAATTATTTTAAAGGGAATAATTTAAATTCAAGATAGTGCCTTACCCAAAGATTACGCAACTATATACCGCGACAGGTATAATGAGATAACGTCGCAGACTCTCGTGTGGTTTAAACTTCTCTTCAAAAACTACTTTAGCTCGGCTTGCACTAAAATAGTTAAAGCACTAAAACTTACTGAGTAATATTATTATAATATCTACGCATTCTAAGAATGTATGGTATGTGTATGTTATATGTAGAATGTGGCCTGTGTGGAAATTGGGTTTTAACGTAGCATTAATATAAAATAATATTAAGGGTATCTAATGTGCCCACAGTCTAGTATACATACAGTTAGTTTATTCGTAACTAACAACCAAACATCTTTCTAAAGTTTTGAAAATACACACTTTTAAGTTATAACTAACTAAAAACATGTCATTGATCGATTGTTTTATGATAGAAACCCGTTGTAAGGTTCAATTTAACGCGGACATGCAAAACGAGTTCGCGACGCTCATTCCATGCGAACATAACTTATATATATGTTTAAATTAAAAAATGTAAAAATAAAAAATATTCATACGCAATTTATTCATCAAGTAATTGTTTGAATGAAAGGATTTAATTCTAATGCTATCCTTTATCTATTAAGTTGTAACCATTATTGTTTACATGCGCGTGCATTCAATTCGAGACAATATTGGTTTAAATGTTTTGTGTATAACATGTGTAATACCTATCATTTTAATTATTACCTTTGTATCATAAAATAAATAAATTAAATAAAACTAGTCTATGTCTTTCTTATTTGACTCACTTTCAAATGAACATTTATTAAACTTTAGACAATTATAATTAATAACTAAAACAATGTAACTGTATTATAAACACTTAAAAACTTAAAATAAACCTTAAACTAAAAATCTTGAAAAAAAAAATTATATATATACAATATAATAACTAAAATATGTTATTAAAAGGAGTCCCTTTAGGGAAGGTTCCGAAGATACTGGTAGCGTTTCCCCTTTGGATTGCAAGACTAATTCGTTGTCCGAGGTAGCTGGCAGCTCTTCGGTCTCCTGTGATGTCGACTAAACTTTTTGCTATTTCCCTAAAAGCCCTATAGCGCTAGGACCCCACGGACCAAGGCTCTCGACTCCGAATGGGACAAAATCATATTCAGAGCCTAGACCCCTGTATGCTTTGGCTCTTTCAAATTATAATCTGTTCCTTAATAATCTATTTCTGGCAGGTGACAACCCTGATTCGACGGTGGATAAAAATGTTATGAGCTCAGAGTCACGCTGTCCTTTAGTAGCTGAACCGTATTTTATTAATAGTTAATAGATTACTGCGACTTGGAGCGAGTGAAGTATAAATTATTATAATAATATTCTCGCAGGTCGTTGACCTCACCTGCAGTGTCGCGTACGCCTATTCAGCACGCAGGTACAATAACTGGACAATAGTACGAATTCCGCTAATTTATGGGCATACATCTCTAAACCAATTATATTAGATATAAACTGGATTTGCGTCAAATCAAATCAAATCAAAATAGCTTTATTCATTTGTACCTCTTACAGATATCTATGAACCGTTCATATATCACATTTTTCATTATTTA
Organism: Lasiommata megera; assembly: GCA_928268935.1. NCBI lineage: Eukaryota > Metazoa > Arthropoda > Insecta > Lepidoptera > Nymphalidae > Lasiommata > Lasiommata megera. The sequence continues at coordinate 1,125,329 of OV743321.1, forward strand.
CATATATATCTATAACTACACTCGCCAACCTATAACTAAAGCTAATTTATCCCACTGCTGCCACTGCCTCTCTAGTAGAATTTACAGCATAGATCCACCATTCTGCTCCAATGCGGGATGGTGAACTAAGACATAGCTCGGAGAACCGATGGACGTTGGGGTCCCAAGGTGCTGGAATGGCGACCTCGCACCGGTAAACGTAGCGTTGGTCGACCCCCAACAAGGTGGACAGACGACATCAAACGAGTCGCAGGGAGCCGCTGGATACAAGCGGCCCAAGACCGTGGCCATTGGAACTCCCTACAAAAGACCTATGTCCAGCAGTGGACGTCTATCGGTTGAAGTGATGATGATGATGATGATGAACTAAGACAATGCTTATGGTAGTCGAGACCGATAGATTCACGTGCTCTCCGAGGCACGGTTAGGGTGGACAACGCCAATTTTTTGAATGCGAGCTGATATTGAGATTTTTAAAATCGTACTACCCCATACAATATCATTAAAGCATTATTTATTGCAATCCTCGACTTTCAGAGAGATTTGTATGGAATTTTAATTGCATTATCATATTTTTTACATATCTCATTTATTTTTATAATATTGCGCCTTGTAAATCCAAACTCAACGGGTGCCGTTTCCGGTATCAGAACTTAATTTGCGTAGAGCGTATGTCATGTTGTGTATGTTTATATTCAAACAATAAATAAAGAATAACTGAAGAATAACCAAAATATTGCGAAATTTTCCCGTGGGTTTAAAGTTTTATCAAATCAGAACGTTATAATCACAACACATCCAAATTCCGGGCGAGTGAAGTCGCAGGTAGTCAGTAAGAGCATCAGAGGAGACATTTTTTTTATCCACTACAAGTTAGCTCTTGAAGGCAATATTACCTGATGGTAAGTGGTGATGCAGTTTAGGATAGCAGCGGACTAACCTGTTCGGAGTATGGTAATCCCGCACTCACTAATCGGTTTCTACGCGACATCGTGTCGGAACGCTAAATCGCTTAGCGACACGTCTTTGTCGGTAGGGTGGTAACTAGCCACGACCGAAGTCCCACACCAGACTACGCTCTGCAATGTGACATTTATATGCTAAGGATGATGTCACAGAAAGAAGTCCCGAATAGATGGTGCCATTAAACTTAAACGGGAAAATATTTCAGTTCCGGCAGAAAAATGAAACTCAATGCGGACAAAGTTGCGGTCAGAAGCGAGTAAAACAATAAAAACGTCATCAAAACTCCTAGAAGCATTACCTAGCCAGCTTTATATCTCTTGTTTCCAAGTTAGACATAAAAAGTTTGCGCGATATCTGAGACTTTGAAACGCCCCACATAAAACTATGCAGACGTTTTAACTCATAGAATTACAAGCGAAGCGAGGCGTCGTGACTGTTTGTTATTCCACTAATAATGTGCGTGTTTGTTAATTTGCCACTGTAATGAATACTTTAATGATTATAATGCTGATTAACAACAGAATTTAACCCGCCCGTTATTCCAAACGTCGCCTAAGCCGAGGCCTCACAGATGTTTCTTCGAGCCCTAGGGCTCAAATTTTTTTTTGGCAGAGCTTCTTTCCGAAGCTTGGAAGTCTTCTCTCGAAACAGCCTGGTTACGCTGTAGGGTTAGCACAACTAATAATCAGATTCAATCAATTAATTAAGGAAATCCAACAGGCTACAGAAAAAACTGGCTTGCCGCGCTTTTGTAGTGCATCCGAAATGTTCGCAACAGCGTACACTGATGATTTCTTCGCTATAAGTAGAAAGCGCATAGCATCTTTGATGCGAAGAGTGTTGTCAAGTTCAAACAGCATTCTGAGAACTGTAACAGACCGATACGACTCTCCAATCTACAAAGAGTTTTTAAAATTACATGTAGATCGGGAACGAGCGACGATAAAATAAATTAAATTATTTTTATTTTTTTATGTTTCGTATTTTACAGTGTAGGTATTGTATCTGATGATACAATTTAAATTTGGCCTAGTTGCCATAATAAAGAAATTATATTTATTTAAAAATAACAAACACATAATGTCCTCTAGAATAAAATGTCCAAGTTCAGCGTCATTTATCATGACATGATCTGACAGACAAACGATAAATTATATGGTAGCCATAAAAGTTATCTCAGCCAGTGCTCTATTGGTACTGAGCTACACAAATCTTCTCACAAACTATAGTATATGTAAGCTGAGGATGAAATTAATGAGTTGAACATACAAAAACATTCACTCCGTCCCCCATTACCTATTGAATGTGATACTATCTTCCATTTTCCTTAAAGGCTCTGATAAATGTAGGGTTGCCAACTACAAGGGAATAGTCGAGAGACCCGGATTTAAATATTTAATAGAAACGAAGCTGCCTACATAACGCTAAGATCCCTGTTCAATATGGCATGCATATAAGGTAACAAAAGAAAATTAAGTAATCCTAATAACAGCGATAGAACGACAGGAAGAATATATTTCTTCAGTGCTGTTTACTGTTATATTATAGAATACGAGTAAGTGACATGAATTTTCAAAGTAGTATTTTAAGCAAATTGGAACTAGGAGTTGTTGACCAGGCTATAGACTTCTATATTTATATATAGGTTATTTTATTTTTTATCGATACGATTATAGTGTATATTTTTATAAGGGTGCATTAAAGCAGCGTGTAATATATATGTCGGCGCGAAGGAGTTACTAACTTCATTCAGCGGCGCCAAGAAAACCAAGAATTCAATAATTACCCACATTTGAAATCTTAAATCACTAATTAATCATTTCTTTGTTAATCAGTGTATTTAGATGGTAGCAATCAATTTTGTACAAGCATGCTTTGCTATAAATACGGGTGGTTGATGCCTTTCGTGGCACTCTCGCTCGAGACGTCGGACCGTTCGGACCTCTTAGTTATTGTCGCAATAAAATTATAATCCCTCAAGTTGTGGTTTTAATTACTATGAGCGAAAGTGAACAAAAGCAATGCTGACGTCACTCTTACTAAAAACAACTCCGAAGGCTTTGATTCGACATATATTATTTCCGTATTTCTGTGAGAGAAGATAGAATTTAGAAGACAATAATTAATAACGTCAGTATGTAGGTAGTACAAGTTAGTAGGACTAATTTTAAAATATCTTTCTTGTGCTGAAGAATCCAACTTGAGTAAATAGCTTTCTGATAAAATGTAATATAATTTATACAGTATATAATTTGGCGATAAGGCCGCCAAATTGTACACTTTTTTTTTATAAACTACAAGTTAGCCCTTGACGGCTATCTCTCCTGGTGGTAAGTGATGATGCTGTCTAGGATGAAATCGGGCTAACCAGTTAGGAGTATGGTAAACCCACGCTCCCAATTGGTTTGTACGCGACATCGTGCCGCAACGCTAAATCGCTTAGCGACACGTCTTTGTCGGTAGGGTGGTAACTAGCCGCGGCCGAAGCCTCTCACCAGAAACTACACTATTTTAGTTTCTAAGTTTTTATTTTCCCTTATTCTTTTCTTGTATATATAATAAAAGAGTTTTCAATCATTCATACATATTTTTATCGGCATCTGAAATCTTTAAACGATCTTCACTGCGACGCATGTTGCTCAAGATCGTAGATAGAAAAACCTCTGTACATGTTGTGAAGTCAATCGTTTGAGATGACAACGTCGACTATGTTTTGTGAGTGACAACCCTGAATCCTACACAACCTGTAACTAATATACTTTCGTAAGAGCCCACTTTGTCATAGTGTCACTAAACAAAAGCTTCCAAATGTATTGTTTCAGAAATAACATGACACCATAACGTGGCTGTTCTCTGTCAACTATATCATCCGAACATATTAGGTAAGGACGCGGCGGCAGTTTCAGTGTGCGACACGTATTCCCCGCTGAGTAATTGGTACTAGAGTATTATGCACGTGAACTATACGAACAAGGCGGTAAGGTCAGGTGTTAGGAGGCTATCCATTCAACGTGATTATTCGTCGGCCTCGTTACGCCGTCAAACTCAAATCAATTTTAATGGCTTACTTTTCATTTATCGATAAATTAGAAAAATATTATTCTATGTTATGAAAATCTGAAGCTGTGATAGCCTAGTGGTAAGGACGTCCGCCTCCTAATCAGAGATCCATCTTCCATCTTCTGTGTTCCCTAATGTTTATAATATGGGGATCTTCAAAGGGCAGATTAACAAATTGCTCAAGCGCAACGCATTGGCGGTTCCTCTGGTGCTGCAAATGTTCATGGGCGGCGGTAATCACTTACCATCAGGTGACCCGCCTGCTCGTTTGCTCGCTATATATATAAAAAAAAAAAGATCGGGGGATCGATCCATCTAACTTTTCTGAGTTATGTGCGTTTTTAAAATATCACTTGCTTCAACGGTAAAGCAAAACATCGTGAGCAAACCTGCACGCCTGAGAGTTCTCCATAATGCTCTCAAAGGCGTGTGAAGTCTGCCAATCCGCACATGGCCAGCGTGGTGGACTATGGCCAAACCCTTCTCATATTGAGCGTAGACCCGTGCTCTGTAGTGAGCCGGCAATGGGTTGATTCTGATGATGATGAAAATCTTTGAAAGCTTCAATGTTTATTTTACAACACCTCTTTAGAACAATATATTATTATTCGTGTACAGTTTTGAGTGCAGAGCTCTTAAGTATCACTGGGTAGAATGGGACATGAGGATAACACATAATCTTCATCTAATTCAAGTTACTTCTCGGATTGCTTACCTGTTGAGTAACTGTGCTGTATATTATTAGGTACACTAATAAGTTAAGACGAGGTATTCACAAGTGTTTTTGACACTTACGTTTGTCTTTGGATACAGTTGCAAAGGTCTGAAATTATTATATATATTCAACGTAAGTTTGTTGAAAAGTCCTATTTTAGTGTTAAGGATTAAGTAAATGATAAACTAGGATGATGATAAGCTGTGATAACCTAGTGGTTAGGACATCCGCCTCCTAACCAGAGTGAGAGGGATCGATCCCTCTCACTTTAAGAAGTTATGTTCGTTTTTAAGGAATTAAAATATCACTTGCTTCAATGGTGAAGGAAAACATCGTGAGGAAAACTGCATGCCTGAGGGTTGACCATAATGTGTTCAAAGGCGTTTGAAGTCTGCCAATCCGCACATGGCCAGCTTGGCTATGGTCAAACCCTTCTCATACTGAGAGAAGACTCGTACTCTATAGTGAGCCGACAATCTGCACATGGCCAGCGTGTTAGACTATGGCCAAACCCTTCTCATATTGACCCATGCTCTGTAGTGCACCGAGAATGGGTTGATCATGATGATGATAATTTATTCGCCTTGGCACAGAGAACCACACACTTATACGCGCTGTACATACGCAAATTAAAACGCTCAACTAAAACCGACGCCATTGCCGTCTGGGAAGATTAATAATTCATTCCTCAAACATAAAGCCTTTCGGAACTTGTACAATCGCCGGCCGTGAGCAGCTCGACAACTTTTTATTACTTTATTATTTCTTCCACAATTCTGTGAGTCGCGAAGTTTCCTCGCGATATCCCCCACCTATTGGTGATAGAAAATAAGCAATGGCTTACTATCTATACTTTTAGAGAAGTGGGTAATAGTCGTCACATGCATGGTTAAAATAATGAAATGAAAATGAAAATAGTTTCTTTCTTTGCTGTATTGTATAAGAAATTTTCAAAGCGACAGACACTATGCCACAAAGGACGTCGAAAAAACATCTTGAGGTCATGATCAACCCATTACCGGCTCACTACAGAGCACGGGTCTCCTCTCGATATGGGAAGGGTTTGGCCATAGTCCACCACGCTGGCCATGTGCGAATTGGCAGACTTCACACGCCTATGAGAATTTTATGGAGAACTCTCAGGCGTGCAGGTTACAGGCGATGTTTTCCTTCACCGTTGAAGCAAGTGATATTTTAATTGTTTTTTTAAAAACGCACATAACTCCGAAAAGATAGAGGTGGGTGCCCGGATTCGAACCGCCGACCTCTGATTTGGAGGCTGACGCCCTAACCACTAGGCTATCACCGCTTAGCTTATAAAGCTAAAACCTTACCTCTGACTTAAGTTGAGTTGAAACAAGACAATATAATTATTTGGAGGTTCTGCCTTGACGGACGCCGCTGGTTGGGTTGCGCGGGTATTCCCGTTACCCAGCCAACAGGCGACACGTAGGAGCATCGCTGGGTTTTAGTGGGTATTCTGATCGCCAGTCCGGCTGCCGACGAGACCCATATACCCAGTCCGACGCAGTCTTGCCTGCGTCGCTTCCGTAGGGGATGCGTAAACGCATTTCCTAGCTAAAAAAAGACATTATTATGAGCTCAGTGTAAATCTCTCTCGGTTTTAACACTTCATTTGGCCGAGTTAAAGTATGCTCTATAGATCTTAGCTTCATAGTAATTTAAATAACAACGAAAGTTTTTTTAAACAATAAACAGCAAGTATAATTTGCTGTTTATTGTTTATCATGGAGTTCCGCAAAGTAACGCCTGCTTTCAAATAATGAATAGATCATTATTTGAAAGCTTTTTTGTTTAATCCTAACAACATTCGAAGACCTAATCATGCAAATGCGTAGGCATATAGCCATATTCCTACGAGACAAGAAGCGTACAAGCAATTGTACCAAGGTCGAATAGAAACAACAAATAAAATTATTCAAATGAGAGACTATTATTCACGGGATGGTTCATATTGGATATATTTTATAGCAATCCGTAATAATATGTAAAATCAAAACCCGCTTGCATGAGGAGAGCGGATAAGGTTAGGTAAGCTTCAAAATAGGTCTCTACAAATAGGTCTCCCAACAGTTGGGAGCAAAGCATGGGCTAGTAAAAATTTTTTTTCATTATTCTGGTATTTTAAATTTTAGCCATTGGGAAAAGCAATACCGAGCTATCTATGGCACGTTCTAACGCCTTTTATCGCCTTTTATATTGAAAATATAAAGGTGATTTGCAATTGTAGGTATACGTTAGTTATTTATTGTTAATGAATAGTTATTTAAAAAAAGAGTCATTTTGTGATAAAGACAACCTCATGTAGATTCACCTTTACCTTGCAATTAACAGCACTTAATTTGGACCAATAGTTTAGGAGATAATGAAAAATTTAAAGTGCACGTGATGGGTAAAAGGTACGCGGCACATATAATGCTAAATCACATTAAGTTACGACTCTTAGATAGCGCGGGTAAAATAGTGGGATCGGTTAGTTTAAAACCAGTTTTATTATAATTTTGTTAAAGTAATATTAACTATTGAAAATATTGAATAAAAGTAGGTGTTTGTTTTTTTTCCTTAATTTTTTTTTATCCACTGCAAGTAAGCCCTTGACGGCAATCTCACCTGATGGTAAGTGATGATGCAGTCTAAGATGGTAACGGACTAACCTGTTAGGGGTATGGTAAACAGATACTCCTAATTGGTTTCTACGCGACACGTCTTTGTCGGTAAGGTGGTAACTAGCGACGGCCAAAGCCTCCCACCGAACCAGACTCGAGCCAGGAATCGAACCCAGGACCTCCAACTTTATAATGCGACAGCGCGCGCGCTACGCCACGGCGGTCGTCAAAATAATGGTGACATTAAAATGCGCTAATAATGTAAAAGATAAAAATTGTATTATAGACTGCATCGTTTTTACGTAGCACGTGACTTTCGGTTCAACACAGGCGAGTAACTATCTATATATAAATGTGGCTTTTGGATAACTTTATGGCTCATATATTTTTGTCACCATACAAGTTATCATATATGCAAATGCGAACAAGCTAGCAATATTTGCTGCTGAAGGCATAAATGTAGGCTTATGTATCTAATACGAGTACACATCATTCCCGAGATATGAGCCTCTAAATAGCGTGAAGTGAAGTGATAATTTTTTGGAGTTTACTGCTTAAGAAACTATTTTCATATAAGGTCCCCGGTATGAAAAAATAAAGCAGTAAAATCTACTGAACAAATAACATCGTTACGTTTTTGTGCGCAACCTATTTTGTGCACCTTTCATTGTTCAGGTGTGAATATTGTTTACATGTAAGATATATCAAAGCTTCTTTTTGGAAAATGTTTAATGTATAAGACTTTACAAAATCATCATCATCATCATGATCAACCCATTACCGGCTCACTACAGAGCGCGGGTCTCCTCTCAATATGAGAAGGGTTTGGCCATAGTCCACCACGCTGGCCATGTGCGGATTGGCAGACTTCACACGCCTTTTGAGAACGTTATGGAGAACTCTCAGGCGTGCAGGTTTCCTCACGATGTTTTCCTTCACCGTTGAAGCAAGTGATATTTAAATTGTTTAAAAACGCACATAACTCCGAAAAGTTAGAGATGCGTGCCCGGATTCGAGCCGCCGACCTCTGATTAGGAGGCTGACGCCCTAACCACTAAGCTTTCACCGCTTCACTAGGTTATCACTATAATAAATGTAAATAGAATAAAAATATATACGTTATTTAGGCATTTTCATTGATTTCGCTTATTTACCGTTTTATATGGTATTCATCTTTTTCTTAGATTAGTAAGTCTTTTTGTTTCTATTTAGACAGTCGATCTGAAGGAGTAAACTCCATTCGTAATTCGGAGCTTACAAACACAATTTTTTTAGTACAGTTTGCTTTGAAACTCGACGAAATGAAAAACCCAGCTAAACGCGATTTTACGTTGAATATGATATACTATGTAATATTTGCATTATTTAGATCAAGCAAAAAGCGCCAAAGAAAATCGTTTTTTTTTTTCATATATAATCTGGAAGAGATCTCTTATAGAGATAAGCTTTCCTTTGTATACTTCTTTTGTAAGAGTTTGATATCACAAATTTGGTACATAAATAATAAAAATAAAATAAAAATAAATCCCTTTTATACTTAATTATGTTTTATTTCTATGATATGTTAGTGGAAATGGTGTGAATATTTTTATCTCATGGTCCATTCCTGTTGAAGTTTCAGTTAAAAAATAAGTTTTATCATGGTCATATCAGCACGATTGTTGCAATAAATGATTTTCTTAAAGACCAGGTTGTTTGAATGCAAGCGGTCCCGCTTCGATCTTTCACAAGCAAAAGCGGTGAATGTTTAACTGTAAGATGTAGATAGATAAACGGCCGAGTTACTTGTTGGCGGTGCCTCGGTATAATCTGCTTTCCAAACCGGTGGTACGAGTATAGCCACAACCACTACAAAAGTGAGTATACATTGAGCGTATCCGTATATTGGATATAAGTTTAAATAATAATAAGTTTAAATTTCGTACCTGCAAATTGTGGAACCAGCTTCCATCTTCTGTGTTCCCTAATGTTTATAATATGGGGATCTTCAAAGGGCGGATAAACAAATTACTCAAAAGCCAGCAACGCATTGGCGGTTCCTCTGGTGCTGCAAAGGTTCATGGGCGGCGGTAATCACTTACCATCAGGTGACCCGCCTGCTCGATTGCTAGCTATATATATAAAAAAAAAACTTGAGAGGTGTCAAGGGACACCCGGATGGAACGAAGTTCCTTTCGATTAATTAGTGAAGGAATTGTAATTAAAACTTTTGCAGAAACACTGACACGGATTCATTATTATTATTATTTTTTATTATTTATTATTTATTATTTATTATTTGCAAAAAACCTGTATACACTCAACAAAAATAATCGTCGCGACACCACACTGTTCAATGCGAAATAGAAATGAAAATATCTGGCTTGCTTTCTATAAGAGAGAGAGACAGACAGAGAAACATGCGACGCCGCACAGCTTACAATAACAAAAAGTGTCGTGACAACTTTTCGTAAGAATTTTTTCCGTCTAGCCCCCTTTCACAACGCGCGATAAGGAACTTTGTTCCAAAAAGTTCGTGTGTTTTCTCACTGACGGTGTTCGATGCCCGTGAGCAGCAAATTAACGATTATGCGGGAACACGGGCGCCGCTGGGATCGATTGCCCGCGTTTACCTATATTTATGTTCCGCGTGTCTGCTTGCGACGCGTCGTCCGTTAAACGCGTGAGCTCATCAATGCCGTTTCAAATGTACAACTGAATTCATTTTCATCGTCCTAAGCCTGATAATGTTCCACTAAAAACAGGCCATCTCATATGGTTTTAGTGCACACACCAACCATGCAGTTCCTTTGTACGATGCCGGGTTTTTTTTATACACCGCTAGTTAGAAATTGACGACAATCTCACCTGGTGGTAAGTGATGATGCAGTCTAAGATGGTAGCGGGCCAACCTGTTAGGGGAATGGTAAACCCACACTCCTAATTGGTTTCTGAAGAAACATCGAGCCGAAACGCTCAATAGCGTCTTTGTCTCCCACTAGACCAGACTCGAGCCGGGAATCGAACCCAGGACCTTCGACTTTATAATGTGACAGCGCGCGCACTGCGCCACGGAGGTCGTTATAGTTAGATACCACATAGCATATGTAATAATGACTAGAAGCAACGACTTAAAGATCTCCACGCTTAACATCTACTTTCTTACAGACCGGAACTAACTAATCTCTTGACAGATAACTAAATACCTGACAATTAAAGGTCAGACGAGTCTAAACTCCTCTGTTAATTGTTACAGGCCCTACTAGACCAAAGAGGCAGTTATGAGGTAATTGCAGATGAATAGACAACTAAAACTATACAAGTATTCTCATGACAAACAACAACAAACACTGCACACGGTGAAAATCTCAACACATCATAATCATGATCAACCACTGCAGAGCACGAGCTCCACACAATATGAGAATAGTTTGGTTATAGTCCACCACGCTGGCCATGAGCGGATTGGCAGACTTCACACGTCTTTGAGAACATTATGGAGAACTCTCAGGCATGCAGGTTTCCTCGCGATGGTTTCCTTCACCGCTGAGGCTGGTGATATTTTAATTGCTTAAAAACACACACTCCGAAAAGTTACAGGTGCGTGCGCGGGATCAAACCCCCGTCCTCTGATTGGGAGGCGTACATCCTAACCACTAGGCTATCACCGCTTGAACACAATTGTTAAATAAAACTCTTCTTTTTTCAGTCAAATGGCTACAAGGGTTCGTAATTAAAAAGGGTAAAATAGCGCATTACCTGTCAACCATTCATCTTGCACAAATGGCGGTTGTTTTTATTTCCCCCGGCCGCGTCATCAATCTGCCCCGGATACGGTGGAATTATCCGTGCAATGCCGGGCACTGGGCAGAACAGATTGTCTGATACGCCGGGATAATGACCCGCTGTAATTAGCGCTGCTATACAGCATGTAATATGAATAAGCTCTGTCAAACAGCATAAGTTATCATCTGTCCACAAATGTCGTAGCTGTGAAACTCGTTTTGATTTTAATTCAATTTAAACGATAAACAGCAACTATAATTTGCTATATTCCGCCGACAACCGGGAGATTTGTATAATATAACACCACACAAAATCTTCCACTAGAACCTCTACGCACGTTTCGACCCGACACCGGATCATCCTCAGGAGATGTTGACTTGTAAAGAATGTCTAGTGGAAGATTTTGTGTGGTTATATTATACAAATATCCCGGTTGTCGGCGGAATATAGCAAATTATACTTGCTGTTTATTGTTTATCATGGACTTCCGCAAAGTAACGCCTGCTTCTATTCATTATTTAATTCAATTTGTTGTTGAGCCAAAATATAATTGGAACTTCATTGAATTTTTGACGTACCAACACTTTCAGTTCTCAACACCAGTTAACCTCGCATGCCCAAACTTGTAGTACAACATGCAACTAAAGTTATTTGAGTTAGTTAATTTAAAAACTCATTCTCTAATTTAATTTACTAGCTTAATAAATACCTTTTTGATGTTTAGGTATTACTTCTAGAATTCTCTACTTTTATAATGAGAAAGTGGTCCCAAGTTGTATTTGAAAGCCGATTCAAAATTACAAATCATATGTTAACATTTTTCTTTTGTATTTTGAGTAGCTATTCTGCTCATCACTCCGAAGATCCTTTAATTTTGATAAGTCATTTCCATGCTATACATCAGATTAGTTTTGCATTCCTGTATTTTCTAGCGTGGATGCTAGAAAATACAGGAAAAGTAGGACAGATGTTCTTATATTGTATTGGATCATTCAGAGAAATGGACAACACTTTTATCTTGGAAAAAACCAGTAAACGTTCCCGCGAGACTTCACGGAATGTTGCGTATAGCGAAAGAATAAAATAAAAAATTAAACAAACGTGGATAAAGTTGCGGGTTACTGTGTTTTATGGTGGTAGGATTGGATTAAATTCTGAATCTAAGACAGCGAAATCTCTAAGCACTATGTTTGGGTGTATTCTAAAATCGATTATTTTTGCATGGCAGACTGTTTGCATCTCTAATTTCATGTAACACCAATGTACCGACTCAATCTATGCAAAATAAATGATTTGATTTGATTTGATCGATCGCAACGTAAGCGAAACCACGGGCAAAACACTGTTTAATTATAAGCTGAAATTCATTTCAATAATAAATAATTTAAATTTACTGTGTCGGCAATAATCGTGTGGTATTTGAAATTTGTCGCGCGCTACAAATTAATATTATGCATTGATCCATCCAATTAGTGGATTCATTAACATTTAATATTATTTTAAACGTTCTCAATAATTATAGCTCATGTTTAATTAACTATTCAGAATCGTGATAATTTGCGGAAGCAATTTTTCAACGGAACGCGAACGTTTATTTAAACTCAAAATGTCAATATTCGTTTATCACTCATCACATTATCCAAATTAACATCAACTTTTATTCGAACGAAGTTCCTTACGGCAGGCTTGGAGGAGATAGGGATTTTGCTGCGCGACCGAACTGAAAAAAAGTGGTAGTAAAACCGTAAGAGAAAATCCGTGGAATAAAACCGTTAAATGAGATGTGCGCAGGCGCGACTGTCGTATACACAAGCGAGTAGTGTATAATACCTTTCTCTTTCTCCCTCTTGAATAATTTCTATTTCTATGTAATTTTATGTTGTCAAACAAAAATAAAGAGACATATTTTGTTATTTTGTAAGATAATTTGAATTACGATTTTTTTTTATTTTACGTAATTTATTATTTCCTAAAATACTAAATTTCCTGAATACTTTCCTGTACTTAAATAAAAACTAATCAGCAAAATTTAAGAGAAAAATCAAGAAACCCTACATAAAATTGATCATGTTTTTTTTTTGCAAATTGTGTCGATTCTTCATTCACCGAAGGAACTTCGTTCCTACCTGGTGTCCCGCGACACCACATCTTTTTATTATTAAAATATTTGGGGGACCATGAAATGAAAATGGGGGTCCACGATAGTGGATCTCCTAACGAAAAAGAGAAACAGACTGGATATCATTAGCCGAGGAGATTTAAGATTAACCCTTACAAAATTGACGCCAAATATTTATAATTTAATTAAAGCATCAGGTTCATCTTTCTCACTAAAAATATTGACTTATTGCTTATGTTATGTTATGTTTATTTAATGTTACGTATATTTTACATAACAGATACAAAATTTAATTTTGTGTAGTTTTAATTTTAATTCAATTAATAATGGATAAATTAACATGACGTGTTTTTACTTTAAGTTTTTAACACTAAACTTCACTACAGTTAGAAATTTACAGGAAACCAATATCAGGTAAGTAGGGGATCTACCCAGCACGAAAAAACATGACAAGTGGTCTACGACAAAAAAAAAGGTTGGAGAACTCTGCACTAGACAATCACCACTTTTTTTAACAATAAATGGAAAATTTGTTCTGAACAAGTATGACTGCAACCTGCACGCCTGAGTATTTTCTATAATGTTCTCAAAGGCGTGTGAAGTCTGCCAATCCGCACATCCCCAACGTGGTGGACTATGGCCAAACCCTTCTCATATTGAGAGGAGACCCGTGCTCTGTAGTGAGCCGGCAATGGGTTGATCATGATGAAGTATGACTATAGTGTAAAGGATTACGTAAATGATAAACAAGCATGGGTGTGAAATATTGCTCTAATAAGGTAGCTCTTAATATAATTTTAAGTGGCCCTTGAGATGGTGATAACAAAAAGAAGTTAAAGTTTGTTGTGGGCTTCTTCTTAGACCGGGGCGCGTTTGGAACCCTCATAGCTTTAGTTTTAAGTTTACGAATGTAGTTATCACCATCAAATCACTACTTTGTAAGTTATTGACACGTCAAAAGCGCCTTTTAAAGGACTATTTGAATAATAATTATTTGAATTTGAATTTGATTTGACTGACGCACAAACAAATCCTTTATATGAAAATATTGTTAGTTATATAAATAACGTGTTATTGCAATCGCAGATTCGAGTCGGCGCGGAGCGGTTCCTTTTGCGTTAAAAACATACGCGTACGGCACTAATATAATATGCAAAGTAGATGTTGCCGCTCCAATAACCAGACCCCCTAGCTAGAGGTCGCACGTCTCGCAAACGACGGTAGTTTTCGATCCATTTAATATCATGAAGCTGAAAAGAAAATGATGCTGTTTATTTTGCGGTACTTGAAAACGCATGAATCTTGCAAAAACTATCAATCTTAGTTTATTAATATCTGTCTAATAGCTAGAGAGGAGGGTTACCTCCTCTCTCCAAGCTACTTCAAATTGCCGGTAGTAAATAGATTTTTTTTTCACTTACTTAAATATCACTTGCTTCAACGGTGAAGGAAAACATCGTGAGGAAACCTGCACGCCTGAGAGTTCCCCATAATGTTCTCAAAGGTGTGTGAAGTCTGCCAATCCGCACTTGGCCAGCGTGGTGGACTATGGCCAAACCCTTCTCATATTGAGAGGAGACCCGTGCTCTGTAGTGAGCCGGTAATGGGATGATCATGAAATAGATTTTTGCGACATGTTCGTAATATGGTCTTCCTGGTACGTTGTATGCATTATATAGATACATATATAACTCCATACTAAAAATTTACTGACAAGACAATCTATTCATTTTATCCTGACCATTAGGGTTGAACTTTTGATTAAAAAATTGCGGGATGAAAGCAATCTATTTTTCGTAACTACCTTCGCTCATGCTGTGTACTTTGGTGTATTTTTATGTTTATAATTTTAACGCTTCTATCTATGTATCTGTCTATGGCATCGTAACTCCCAAACCACTTGGCGGCTTTTGATGTGGTTATTTTATGCTTGATAGCTGACGTAATTGCTATTGTTAATGAAGATCTTTTCAATCGTTAAAGAACATCCACTCATTGGCTGCCGTGAAAGTAAATAGGATTTGAAATTTAAAACTAAGGTAGGTATGGCATTTAACGCCCAATGTTTAATAACGCCCAAATGCTAAAAATCGGAGATAATGCCGCACAAGTTACGTTACAATTCAAGCACACATAGAATAAACCAATACGAAAGCCTGGACGCGATGCCAAGCTGCTCACGCCACCAAATATTCAGTTGTGAACCAATCCACAAGGACTCCGGAACTGCACGCTGTTATTATAAAAAATTGTCAGACAAATTCGTAAGTTTTGGTTTATTTTCTATAATTAACATTTCTAATTTTGTGATTAGCGTTCATTTTAGATACCTTTATTTCATATTTCATTAGCGATTTCATTGATTTGTTTCTAATTATGTCTGAAAATATGAGAACTAGGTAGAAGGTACTATTCGGATAATAACGCCCCGTAAAGTAAGGTTTGGGCGTTAATAGCCTATATGGGCGCTATTATCCTTAAGTGGGCGCATTTATACAAGATAAAATTTAAGTGTATCATAATGATTTGCTTTTTACAGTTCGGGGAAATGAATCCATCTCATTCCACACGTAAGAGAAGAGGGGAGTCATGGTCTGAAGATACTATGAAAGCTGCCATTAAAACTGTGCAAAGAGGTAATTTGACAATAAGGGTCAACATATTACTAAAGATCTCTTTGACAAGAAAGAAGAAGATAAAAAGAATACCAATACCCAAGGAAATGAGAAAAACAAGAAAGATAAGACTAAATTAAAAAATAAAGCAAGAAAAACAAAAGGAGCGTCCTAAGAAAGTTAAAAACATTGATAATGAACAAAAAAATAAAGAGGGTTAATGAAAAAAAGGACGATACAGAAGAACATTGGTACTGCTATGGATGTCATGAAAACATAAAATTGGACATGAGACAATGTAAATTTTGCAAGAAATGATACCATGAGAAGTTGGCCTCACGAAATATGACGAAGATTCGAAAGGATTGTAAAACTGATTACTGTTACTCTGAATAATTATTAGGATATTAGTTGATTACTGATCTCATTAATGTTTAAGTTATAATGTTGTACTTAATTTCAGGGCGTTAATTGACGCACTAGTCTGGGACGTTATTAGCCATCAACGTTTAATAGCGCCCAATAAGCATTTTAAAATTATCTATATTTTTATTAAAAATCCTTTAGATGTTGATTTTCTATAGTTATAATACATGTTAGAAGTGAGATATTTTTGTTAAAGATGACTATGGAGAAAATACGTGATGTGTTGGACGGGTTACAAAATTTAAATTTTGCAGTATTTGCAGTTAATATAATGATAATTATAATGCTATATAAAAAAGACAATATAATATACTTTTATGTTTTGTACGGCTTTAAGTTGAAATATTAATGTTTATTAAGATAATACGTAAATGAATATATGGGCGTTACTAACAACTGTATGTTCAATAACGCCCAATGACAAGGTATCCAAAAAGTCTTTGTTTCCATAATCTTATACATCTGATTGCAGATATGTGTTAGTTTTCTGTATTATGTTTTGTCAATAAAACTATTTTTCTAAACAGTTTTTTAATTCAGTCATTTCATTAAATAATATATTAATTTGAAATTAAGTGGGCGTTAATTGCCTAGGATACCTTATGATTCAGATTTATTCTAGAGATGGTCAAATTAATCTGACGCTGCATTATTAAGAATGTAACTCTCAGGATACCGAACGCCTCAATAACAGAGCAGACGTAGCGTTTTTGAGTTCAGAATGATCTCAATGATTATTCATTGAATACATTAAGTCATATTAATTATTAATACTACCCAGAAATACGTGCTTTTTACTATAGTTATAGTTTTGACGTAAACTATATCTATAGTAAATAGATTAATACTTTAAAGTAATACTTTTTTTTTCATAACTATTATGAAAAAAAAGTATCTTATTTGTTTAAAAATGAGAATGGGAGGTTAGGAACAACTACAAATAGTGCAATAACAAATCCTTATATGGATATAAAGATATCCATATAAGGATATAAACTGATCTAATTTCACATTATATATAATTTAATTTGTATACTATCACGTTAGAGTAAAATTGTTTAAACTTGCACTAAGGGTTTCAGGTACTGAAGTTGCTTCTGCACGGCAGTATTACTGACGATTCCATTAAAATTATTTCATCAAAATCAAAGGGAAAATGAATAATAATACATTATATTACGAACAGGTATAGCCCTAATAACGGTCTGCTTTTTTATCTACCGTCATTCTAGGGTTCCTTATATATAGGGTTTTATTATGTATCATACGACACAAAGCAGTTAAACTATAAAGAAACTTTTTGCCAGAACGTTATAGCATATTGGAGTTTCGTAAAATAAAATAACCTGAGTACTAAGAAATGATTGTTTATATCCCCATATCAAATCAAAGTCGTTTATTGCTAGTAAGTGGTACATTCAAATCTCATGATTATAATGTAACCTAACACATTCTGCGTAAAGGGCGTGCAAAATAATGAAATAAATGAAAAACTAATTAATAAAAGATTTAAATAATGATGATCCACCCGTTTCCGTCTCACTACAGAGCACGGGTCTGCTCTCAATATGAGAAGGGTTTGGTCATAGTCCACCACGCTGGCCACGTGCGGATTGGCAGACTTCACACGCCTTTGAGTACATTATGGAGAACTCTCAGACGTGCAGGTTTCCTCACGATGTTTTCCTTCACCGTTGAAGCAAGTGATATTTTAATTACTTAAAAACGCACATAACTCCGAAAAGTTATAGGTGCGTGCCCGGATTCGAATCGCTGACCTCTGATTAGGAGGCTGACGCCCTAACCACTAGGCTATCACCGCTTACCATAAAATACAATGAACTTTATTTGCCATAATCTGCGTAAAATTTGCAAATCCGCACTGTACAATTTGTAATTTCCCAATGCTTAATATTTAGTGTATATAAAGTCTGCTTTATTAGCATGACAACAGAATACACCATTTTCATATTCGGATTCGTACTTGGCCGTTAGTTATTCACCTAAATTTCATATTTTCATTATCCGTCCGTTCCATATTACTTTATTATTCCATAAAAAGGATTGAATCAAATATAAAAATCTATATACAATTTCAATTTATACAAATAAGAAAAAAATGGCTATATGGTATATATAAATATGTGATTTGGAAATAGTTGCCTATGGCTAAAATTATTTGCAAAACAACACAGTAAAAAAACACTTCTTACTTCATATGTCTGTTAGTCGGCCCTTTAAAATTTCTTCGCAACTTTATCAAGTAGAAAATTACATAAAGTTATAATTATCACGTGATTAAAGCTGGGCGTATCTTTGTGTAGCGATAAAATGCTCTGATGAATTGCTCAAAAGACGCCCACTCACGTGCACCGCTTTATCTGGGGTTTTTCATTAAGAAGTTATTTGCCAAAGTTTACCAAGTTTTAAAAAATATTTGTTTTTTAATATTATCAAAGTTCCGTAGCTAAAAGGTGCCTTATAAATAAATAAAAAATAAAAAAGCCTTTTATTTTTCCTTTAAAACATAAACTAAAACATAATTACAATTCTAAAATCTTAATACTAACTTATTACTAAATAAATATAAATATGTAAGTTTTGTGAAGTAATCAATTATTGGAAAACCCCTCGCAGGTCAAGGCCTCCCCCAGAGAGTGGCTCCCCAAAGGTGCCTTATCTTATCACTAAGACTCACTGTTCGTCCCTACGTCTCGCTGGCCATGTGCGGAATGGCAGACTTCATACGCCTTTGAGAACATTGTGGAGAACTCTCAGAGATGCAGGTTTCCTCGCGATGTTTTCATTCACCGTTGAAGCAAGTGACTTTGTAATATTAATATTATCATTTTTTATTATACACTACAAGTTAGCCCTTGACGGCAAATCTCACCTGATAGTAAGTGATGATGCAGTCTAAGATGGTAGCGGGCTAACCTGTTAGGGGTATGGTAAACCCACAACTCCTAATTGGTTTTTACGCGACATCGTGGAGGAATGCTAAATCGCTTGGCAACACGTCTTTATCGGTAGGGTGGTAACTAGCCGCGGCCGAAGCCTCCCACCAGACAGACACAGTAATCGCTTAAAAACGCACACAACTTCAAAAAATTTGACTTGCGTAGATGGAACTTCCGACCTCTGATTAAGAGGCGGACTTCCTAACGACTAGGCAATCACAGCTTGTTCTCTTTATGCAAAGTTTATTTATAATGCGAGTAGTTTAAATTAATGTGCTAAATTCTAAACGCGAAGAAACAAAGCAAAGTTAGTGAAGGAAGCAAAACTTCATAGATTATTAGTGCAAACTGCTCCAAAACAGAATACGCCGAACACAAATTGAATGCAGCATGGAATATTACTGCTATGTCAAATTATTCTACAGCTTCGCGTCCCAGCTCGATTTGAATACCTCTGACGTGCTTTTAATTGAATAACCTCAGTACGGAATTAGGAACCGAACATTTTCGATATATATGTACAGTATATAGGCAGTGGACGGAGGAGTGTGGTGCGTAAAGTCAACTGTCAACCAGTTATAATAAACGGAGGTAAGCGGTGATAGCCTCGTGGTTAGGGCGTCAGCCTCCTAATCAGAGGCCGGCGGTTCGAATCCGGGCACGCACCTCTAACTTTTCGGAGTTATGTGCGTTTTAAAAAAGAAAAAAATCACTTGCTTCAACGGTGAAGGAAAACATCGTGAGGAAACCTGCACGCCTGAGAGTTCTCCATAATGTTCTCAAAGGCGTGTGAAGTCTGCCAATCCGCACATGGCCAGCGTGGTGGACTATGGCCAAACCCTTCTCATATTGAGAGGAGCCCCGTGCTGTGTAGTGAGTCGGTAATGGGTTGATCATGAAGGGTGTTGTAGTTACTTAGACAGAAAAATATTGAAAATATTAGTATTTTACAATATGACTTTTAATAAGGTCATAGGTCATAGTAGAGGTACTCTAAGCGCTGAGAAGGAAAAATTAAAACATACGTTTTGAGTAATTCAACAGCTGTCGGACGCTTATCGGATGTGGTCGACTTATTAGTAGTATTTAACCTAACGCTTCTTTTTTCTGACACCTACTTAGAAATTGTGTGACGATACATGGGAGTGGACCCGACATAGCTGCTCGGAGACCAAGTAGATGGCACAACATCACAAGATTCCCAACTTCAGCTCGAAGCTTTGACGACCTCCGTGGCGCAGCGCGTGCGCTGTTGCATTTTAAGAGTTGGAGGTCCTGGATGCTATTTCCGGCGCCAGCCTGGTCTGGTGGAAGACTCGGCCGTGGCTAGTTACCACAATACCGACAAAGACGTGTCACCAAGCGATTTAGTGTTCCGGCACGATGTCGCGTAGAAACCAATTAAGAGTATGAGTTTACCATACCCCTAAAAGGTTAGCCCGCTACCATTTAAGACCGTATCATCACTTACCATCAAGTGAGATGCCGTTAAGGGCTGACTTGTGGTGTATAAAATAAAGGAGACTTAGGTCCATCAGTCGGATGCTAATAGTCTAATATTAATGATAAGTCAATCTCAATTAATCCATTGCTCAACACTACTAAACAGACATAACGAGTGTTGACATAACAAGAAGAAAAAAATGGACTGTAACGCACTGAACATCAGAAGTAAAAGTAAACTTGTAGTACCATTTAGTAGGCTGCACAAAATTAGTAAATCATTCAAAGGAAATTGTATTTTATTTTATAATAAATTACCTATTGATATCTTGGAGATGTCTATCAATAAGTTCAAAGTTTTTATAAAACGAAAGCTTGTAGAAAAATCATATTATGATATTAAGGATTATATAAACGATAAAAAAGCTTGGGTGTGAATTGCTCTATCTCCATAGGTACTATAGTTTGTTATTCATTATGTGAGATGGTGATAACGAAAAAAAGAAAAACCCCGGCTAAGTTTGTTGTGGGCTTCTTCTTAGACCGGGGCGCGTTTGGAACCCTCATAGCTTTAGTTTTAAGTTTACGAATATAGTTATCACCATGAAATAACTACTATGTAAATTATTGACGCGTCAAAAGTGCCTTTTTAAGGACTATTTGAATAAAGATTATTTTGAATTTGAATTTGAATTTGTTGACTTCTAAGTGGGAAGTTTCGGGAGTTCAATCCCGCAGAGACATTTGAAAATGTATATTTCCGGTTCCGAATTATATCCGATCCGGTCTGGTGGAAAGCTTTAATCGTATTTAGTTACCATCGTTCGAGTATGTTCCCTTCCCGGGCGCTTTTAGCCCTATCCGGGACTCAAACCCAGGGCATAGTGATCCGCATCTCTTATGCTAACTATAAAACCAACGAGGCAATTACGTTAAAAGGTAGTCTACAAAATTACTGAGTTGGAATTAAATCTACATAAACTAATCTTTACCTAACAGTAAAATCACTTTGTTCGCTTTGAATGTAAATTATTCGTTCGTTAAGCATTAGATTAATTTAAGTTGGACAATTATTTGATTCCCCCAAAGGCTGGCTTCGGGACTCAAATGTCTCAACAAATAACATTACAGCCCTTTCCTTTTGAATAATTTTATATTTTACCTACTAGCTGATCGTCAATGTAGATAAGGATTTCAGCGACGTTAAGTCGGTAAAAGCGGGCTTGGGGATAAGAAATAGTATCGGAAATCGTAATAGAAATAGTATATTATAGTACATCAAATCTGATTATAGTCCGAATCATCATCATTATCATGATAAACCCATTACTGGCTCACTACAGAGCACGGGTCTCCTCTCAATACGAGAAGGGTTTGGCCATAGTCTACCACGCTTGCCATATGCGGATTGGCAGACTTCACACGCCTTTGAGAACATTATGGAGAACTCTCAGGCGTGCAGGTTTCCTCACGATGTTTTCCTTCACCGTTGAAGCAAGTGATATTTTAATTGTTTAAAAACGCACATAACTCCGAAAAGTAAGAGGTGACCCCCGGATTCGAACCGCCGACCTCTGATTAGGAGGCAGACGCCCTAACCACTAGGCTATCACCGCTTCATAGTCCGAATACTCGTCTCAAAAAGACAAATGTAAAAAATTAATGTTATATATACCATAATCTTAATAAACAACAGATAAGAAACGTCATCACCCATCGAGCCTAGTCTCCGGGTCGTGAGACGCACCCAATGTGCCTTGAAGCACTTGGACGAACAGGCCCATGGTGGAGGGCATGTCCGTCCAACACTGGACGCCACTGGCTGGGTTCTCGGAGTGCACGAGCGTTCCCGCAACCCAAACGCGAAGCGAAGAGACATCGCTTGGTTTTATTGAATATGCTGATCGCCACTCTGGCCGCCTGCGAGTCCCACATACCCCGCCGAGATCGGCGCAGGCAGAACTGCGGAGATGATGCGTAAACGCAATTACCATAATTAAAAAAAAACTCCATGGTATTTCCCTGCGAATTCCAAATATTGTTTCTTTAATGATAAAAAACATGTTCGTATTTATATGGCTTTCAATTCCATCCGTGTGCAAATATTTTCTTAATTTCCTCCACAATACGCGTAAAGACGTTCCGCTTTCTGTAAAAGGAATTGAATTCAAATTCAAATTCAAAATAATCTTTATTCAAATAGTCCTTAAAAAGGCACATAGTAGATAGTAGTTATTTCATGGTGATAACTATATTCGTAAACTTAAAACTAAATCTATGAGGGTTCCAAACGCGCCCCGGTCTAAGAAGAAGCCCACAACAAACTTAGCCGGGGTTTTTCTTTTTTTTTCGTTATCACCATCTCACATAATGAATAAAATTAATAATAAACTATAGTACCTATGGAGATAGAGCAATTCACACCCAACCTTTTTTATCGTTTATATAATCCTTAATATCGTAATATGATTTTTCTACAAGCTTTCGTTTTATAAAAACTTTGAACTTATTGATAGACATCTCCAAGATATCAATAGGTAATTTATTATAGAATAAAATACAATTTTATATTGTATATGTAAAGTCATGTGTAGAACATTGAAGTTTATTTTCCAAGTTTTCTCTGTGATGCTATCGCTTAACTTTTTACTATTTGCATGAAAAACTATTAAACATATTCGTGGCAGCAACTCAGGAACAAGTTAAAAAGTTACTGGGTACGTAGTGTCTTAAGTAGACAAAGCGAAAATAGATAGTTATATTATGTTTTATATTCCGTTGGACTGGCAACAAAACATGTATACCTTGTTCGCTATAACAAAAACTCAAGGCATTGAAAGAGTACTTCAAATCATCGATATCAATAAACATATTTGAAATTGTGAACAAATATTTCACGTTAGTTCGGGACGCAAATAAATCAGCGCCATCTCTTAGAATACTCGTGAACTACTACGCAAAAGGTCGTAATTGAGTCATTTAGTAAAAACAACATAGCTTTGCTAGAATGGCTGTAACTCGATGTTAATAATAAATCTAATCCAAAGCTTAGGTTTTTTTTTTTTTTATCCACTACAAGTTAGCCCTTGCTAACTGCATCATCACTTACCATAAGGTGAGATTGCCGTCAAGGGCTAACTTGTAGTGGATAAAAAAAAAAAAAAGTTAGCCCTTGACGGCAATCTCACCTTATGGTAAGTGATGATGCAGTCTAAGATGGTAGCGGGCTAACCTGTTAGGGGTATGGTAATCCCACGCTCCTAATTGGTTTCTACGCGACATCGTGCCGGAACGCTAAAGTCGCTTGGCGACACGTCTTTGTCGGTAGGGTGATAACTAGCCACGGCCGAAGCCTCCCACCAGACCAGACTCAAGCCGGGCATCGAACCCAGGACCTCCAAATTTATAATGCGACAGCGCACGGAGGTCGTCAAAATTAATCGTACTCTAAAACCGTTGCGTCATGAGCTCGCCTGGTGCGTCCATATAAATTCACTATTCTATATGTAACTATTATTACCATTCGCACTTAATAACTCGTACGAACAATTTACATATGTCTCATTCAAATATCGCTCATGACCGGAACAGCTTAAATTGCCCCTTACATTGAAAGGCCCCGGCTATCCAGATCTAGCGTACCTAACGAATGAATTATATATTAGATGAAAGCTTCATAGATACCTGTACTAGAATTGCATGAATAAAACAATTTTGTATTCCCCTAACGGTTAGAATGCTTGACTACGGGTCATGAGGTTCTGGGTTCTGACTTTTCTAACTTGAAATTATTAATGCAACGAAAAACAGCACAAAATATCCTACTCGTCATATGAAATGTGTCAGCATCATCATCATCATGACCAACCCATTACCGACTCACTACAGAGCACGGGTCTCCTCTCAAATTAAATATGTACTTGAACATATTTTTAGTAAAAAAAATCGCGCGGTTATTGTAAAAAAAACAATACACCGTCCGTTCGTCACTGGGGCACAGTCGCGACTGTCTGCATGCCGAGCGCCCGCCGAGATCGAGTCGCGTAGGCATAGCTCGCGTTTCGTCCGTTTGTATGAAGTTGGAATACTGTATACATAATATTAGCGTGCGTGGTCTTAAAAGTGGGAAGTCACGGATTCAACCCCTGCCAAAGACAATTTACAAGTTTATCATCTTCGGCATTAGCTAGTTTTTTACTTTATTTATTTACTACAAGTTAGCCCTTGACAGCTACTCACCTAATGGTAAGTGATGATGCGGGCTAACCTGTTATGGGTATGGTAAACCCATACACCTAATTGGTTTCTACATGACATCGTTCCGGAAAACGAAATCGCTTGACGACACGTCTTTATCGGTAGGTTGGTAACTTGGCTGGCCGAAGCCTCCCACCAGACCTCCAACTTTAAAATGTAATAGCGCACGCGCAGCGCCACGGAGGTCATCAAAAATGAGTAATGACCCTACTGACAAATAAGCAATGTATTGCATAACTAGAAACTTACTTGATCACATAAATAGGTTATGATGGAATAACAAAACCCTCCAATGTTTGAGTTCTAAAAACGTTTTATTATCTGTTTGACAAACTCGTAAACGCGTTCGAGGCGGCCACCGCGCTCCGAGTTACAACTTATAATGTACCCGTGCGAACAATTTACATACGTCTTCACTCACCGACCGCCGCCGAGTAATTTGACGCTCGAAAGTGTATTATTACTACCCAACTTTACCAGCTAGAACTTTAGCTTAAAGATATTAATTTCCATAAAAGAAACAAGTCACTGACATGGAAAGCTGTGAAAGCCTAGTGGTTAGGGCCCACAACAAACTTACACAGTTATAGATTTTAGTCTGGTTTCTTATTGTACCGGATATATTACAGTTACCATAGGATAGATTTTTAAACAGGCTGTCAGTTTTCAGATATTACGCACTCAAATTTTCATGCGAATGAAGTCGTATACAATAGCTAGTTAGATTTATTTGAGATCTGTGCCAAGCTGTGGGACTATCGACTGAGACTATGATGATGAAAGAGGGGAGCTGTGATAGCCTTGTGGTGAGAACGTCCGTCTCCTAATCAGAGGTCGGGAGTGCGAACCCGGGCACGCACTCCTAACTTTCACTCACTCCTAACTAACACTCCTAACTCCTAACATAAAAAAAGTTATGTCCGTTTTTAAGCAATTAAAATATCACTTGCTTCAACGAAGGAAAACATCGTGAGGAAATCTGCACGCCTGAGAGTTCTCCATAATGTTCTCAAAGGCGTGTGAAGACTGCTAATCCGCACATGGCCAGCGTGGTGGACTATGTCCAAACGCAACATATTGAGAGGAGACCCGTGCTCTGTAGTGAGCCGGCAATGGGTTGATCATGTTGATGATGTTAGTAAAAGCTCGCAAATATCGTGGCGAGTCCAGGTACCCACATATACAAGAGGAGGTCTGTAGGACTAAATCAGAATCAAACCTAACATATTGAGAGGAGACCCGTGCTCTATAGTCAGCCGATAATGGGTTAATCATGATGATGATGATTATTTACATGGAAACAGCACTTTACTTAACAGTAATATAAAATTAAGGGTCGATCGTAATGTGTAATTAAAAGAAGTGGTTTACTCATTTCATGTGTTTCACTTTAAGGTGGGTAGTTCTGGATAATATATATGTTCCGATAGCTTAGTTTTAAATACTTGACTGTGACGTCCACTTGTCACAAGGGTGAGTATTTGGTTAAATAATACACTGTATTGTCACTCCGCAATAGTCGTGTGCGCGTCCGCTGGCCGCACTGCCTGCAGCTCGAGTCCCCCCCTCACCCCGGGTCCCGCGTCCACGACTATATTCTTTATTTATAAGTAATGTAATCATCACAGTGACTTTACATGTTTTAATGTAGACGGCAATTAATTGTAATGCTGTGCACTCTCGTACGTTAACATTTTTTCCCAGTGTTTGTTCTAGTCCTAGTTAGAACTAGGAGACTTGCACGGCGCGTGCGCAGGGGACGTGCTGTCTGTTGCTATAACGTTATGAATTATAGTAGCCTATGGAGCGAGCGTTTTATTGTTTTTCTAATAAGAATGCATGTATAATAAATATATTACTATTTTGTATTCATTAATTTAGTTATTCTTTATATACTTGTGAAGTTGAGTTTAAAAAGTTGTTAAAGGGTTAAAGGTTTAAATTTTACAACATAATGTTTGAGAACTAAAAGCTGATGTTGTTTCTTAGCAAATCATATACGAGTACGTCATGGTTTTGCTATGCTAAATGTGAAACCGTTCTAAGCGGTTCGAATGGAGGTACGCTTAATTTAAAAAGAGACCATCTTTTTTTTAACTTTATTGCAAAAGAAAAAATATTTCTGTCGTGTAAAATGTCGTGTGAAAATGTGATGCCGTGTAAAAACCAATGAGGAGTATGGGTTTACCATACCCCTAACAGATTAGCCCGCTACCATCTTAGACTGCATCGTCACTTACCATCAGGTGAAGGGCTAACTTGTGGTGTATAAAAAAACAATGATTGAATTAAGCTATTTAGTTAAGTCCAAAGTAACCACAAATCGACCAACTGAAGTAAAGTCGGAATGAAAAGATACTCAGTCATTTAACATACTAATACTTGTATCGATTTGAAGTCAGCTGTCGAAGCTTGAAGCAAAACAGTGGCATAATAAGTGTCTTTCGTGCCAGACTGTAGCAATTGGGTTCCATTACGTGGAGCGGGGGTCATGATTCAATTCCCAGCATCTTTGAGACGCGCCTCGCTTGAGAGCGTTTTATTTACAGATATTTCGCGCGGGAGTATCTTTAAAGTGACTGTGAATTTTCGCTAGCAATTATTGTTTAACTAATGTTTGCCGGGGACTTCGTCTGTTGATTATGAATAAAATTGCAATCTGAGCCCATTGTACCAAAATGTTATAAATTTATTCAAGTCATATTCAAGTCATCGTCAATTCTTGAGCAGAAGACTCTTTTTGTTGAGAAAAGCGGGAGACCTTGTATATAGCGGGCGCGGTTTTTTCACGCTTTTCTTGAATTAATGTTTGTTGGCTAATTTTGAAAAGGACTGGTGTTGGTTGTGTCGTGGACAGTTTTGGTGTCGTTTGTGTAGTGGCTAGTTTTCTGAATGGTTAACAGGTATTAATTAGGGAAAGGTTTGAGGGAGCCGCGTCCGCGGAGTGCGAAATTTCCCGCCATTTCTCTCTAACTTTTTTTTTTTTTAATCTTTTTATGGCTTTACACAGATTAGCCAATGTCAAGTTTATTATTTTATTATATAGTTCTCTCTTTTTATGGCTTTGCACAGATTAGCCAATGTCAAGTTTATAGCAATGTAGAAGTTAGGGAGAAATGGCGGGAAACTTCGCATTCTGCGGACGTGGCTCCCTCAAACCTTTCCCAAATCAATACCTGTTAACCATTCAGAAAACCAGCCACTACACAAACGACACCAAAACTGTCCACGACACAACCAACACCAGTCCTTTTCAAAATTAGCCAACAAACATTAATTCAAGAAAAGCGAGAAAAAACCGCGACCGCCATATACGAAGTCTCTCGCTTTTCTCCCTCTCTAACTTCTACATAGCAATAAACTTGACATTGGCTAATCTGTGCAAAGCCATAAAAAGAGAGAACTAAGAGCTCTTTTTGTTGTGTCAAACTCGAACTGACAGCACCTTTTAGATGTCAGAGTGTTAACGTTATGTTGCTGAGTGAGTGAGTGAGTGACGTGCGCGGGTAACCTCCAATCAATTCCGCGGCTCCTTGAGACGCGTTTCGCTCAAGAGCGTTTTATTTCGCGCGGCAATAACTTCAGAAGTGCCTGTGAATATTATTCTGGATTCGCGAATGACAGCGCCAGCAGGACAAGTGGTAAATTTATTGCTTCTCTGAGAACATTATCTAAGGTTATTGAACTATTTAACATGCTATTACTATAGCTGAGGAACGAAACTTCGTAACGTTTTTATTTTTAACCCCGTAGTTACCGTTTGTGTTTGTAACGTGCAAGCTTTCTTTGGTCAGAGGTCGGCGGTTCGAATCCGGGCACGCACCTCTAACTTTACGGAGTTATGTGCGTTTTTTAAATAATTAAAATATCACTTGCTACTACAACGGTGAAGGAAAACATCGTGAGGAAACCTGCACGCCTGAGAATTCTCCATAATGTTCTCAAAGGCGTGGGAAGTCTGCCAATCCGCATATGGCCAGCGTGGTGGACTATGGCCAAACCCATCTTATATTGAGAGGAGACCCGTGCTCTGTAGTGAACCGGTAATGGGTTGATCATGATGAAGCTTTCTTTGTGCAGAACTTTCTTATAATTGCACGCAACAAGACTTCATAAAATTTGAAATTAATTCAAAGGTATACAATTTTATAACAAATTACCAAATGAATTTTCTGGGATGTCTCTCAATAACTTCAAAAGTTTATGCAAAACGTAATCTTGTTGAAAAGTCCTACTATAGTGTAAAGGCTTATGTAAATGATAAACAAGCTTGGGTGTGTAATATTGCTCTAATAAGATTTAACTCTTAAATAATTTAAAGTGGTAAGAGATATGGTGATAACAAAAAGACAATTTACCTCGCTAAATTTGTTGTGGGCTTCTTCTTAGACCAGGGCGCGTTTGGGACCCTCATGGCTGTAGTTTTAAGTTTACGAAAATACTACTACTATTTGTACTACTATTTGTAAATTGATTGATAATCGGCTTTGCTTGAAACCAATAGGTTGGATACAAAATATATTTTTTAACGGACCCTGGTCGCTTTTACGAGGCAAAACATATCCTACATTCATCTCCAAGTTCAAGCTATGTAATATAATGAGCTCAGTATATGTTTTTTTTTATATACATAGCGAGCAAACGAGCAGGCGGGTCACCTGATGGTAAGTGATTACCGCCGCCCACGAACATTTGCAGCACCAGAGGAACCGCCAATGCGTTGCTGGCCCTTAAGCAATTTGTTTATCCGCCCTTTGAAGATCCCCATATTATAACCATTAGGGAACACAGAAGATGAAAGCTGGTTCCACAATTTACACGGGATTTATACGGGCTTTATTAGCGTTCAGTTCGAGCGATCTAAGCTGGTATGTGCCAGTGTCTCCGAACTAGCTTCAGGTCAGTCAAGCGATTCGATCTGTACGTCAGTTGTAGTATGAAACAGTAACACACACAACACAACTTTAATGACTTAAAACATAATTATTCTCCTGTTAACAAATTTGAAATAAAAAACTCAATCAACTATCGTAAACTTTATTTCAATTATTCTCTTAAAAGCAATTTTGATTCGACAATATGTTTACAGTGTATCTAGTGAGTTGAGCGGGTAAACTACATTCGTAAACTTGAAACATAAATACGAGGGTTCCATACGCGCGGGGTGCCAGGTCGGGTAATCTCCACGTGTGCCTGAGTGCTGTGGGTCCCACTTGATTCGTCCGGTGAAACGCGCAGAATTCGGGCCGGTGCACCCTGGTAACATCGGTTAACAATTTCTCTTGTGTGATATTGTTAGCCGATGGCCAATGACCCGACGCGGTGGGGGTCTCCGCGCGTCCCTCTGACCCAGCTGAGGGCGCAGTGGATGACCCAAAGGCCTGTCCAGGTATGGGACTGGCAGGCGGGGGTGGGTGGCAGTCAGCTGCTGGAGGAGGGGGTGACGACTATGACTGGTCGTCCCTATTGGTAGTTTGTGGCCCATCCAGGTATGAGACTGGTAACCCATACGCGCTCTGGTTTAAGAAGAAGCGCACAACAAACCTATCCGGGTAAAAACTCTGCAGCTTTATAAAAGCATTTTTTCTGATAACTTAATAGCTAAATGCTGACAAAGGTGATTAGGAGAAAAGCTAGCAGGCAGGTAGATAGTTAGGTAAATGGACGGACAGTTCGGCTTCAGTTCCGTGTTGGTCCAATAATTCGATTTGCCTATTGAGAACGCATCTGCATAGCTGCACTTGTGATTTATGTCTCGGTCCACTGCAAACAGACTCGATGTCTGTTTGCAGTGGATAAGTGACAGATATACTTTATCATGTACCACTTATCATAAAGTGTATATATATATATATATATATATATATATATATATATATATATATATATATATACGCCAGAGGCGTGGCGTAGGAGCGTTGTGGTTTTGTTCTTCAAAAAAGGTGACAACACCTTACTGAAAAACTACAGACCCATCTCGCTGCTGAGCCATGTCTACAAGTTGTTCTCGAGAGTCATCACGGTCATCAATAGGTTTGACGACTTCCAGCCTCCCGAACAAGCCGGTTTCCGGAAGGGCTTTAGTACCATAGACCACATCCATACACTGCGGCAGATTGTACAGAAGACTGAAGAGTACAACCGGTCACTTTGTTTAGCATTTGTGGACTATGAGAAAGCCTTCGATTCGGTGGAAACTTGGGCTGTTTTGAGGTCACTGCAGAGATGCCGAATCGACTATCGGTACATCCAAGTGTTGAAGTGTATGTATGAAAACGCCACCTATATCGCCATATATATACATATATATATGTATATATATAACAGTAATACATACAATAAGATAATAAATAATAATAAATAAATACCAACTGATAATTAAAAATATATAAATATAAAAAAAAATGCAATACGAGAATTACAGAAAATGTAAACAAGCACCAAATAATAAATTATAATTAATAAATACCCACAAAGCAACTTTTTTTTACTCTAATTTCAAAAGAAGAAACACTTTGCAACACTCTAATGTCTTCGGGAAGTGAATTCCAAAGTTGAATAGCTTGGAAAACATACGAATTAGCCAGACAGGTTGAGGAAGGTGCACAAAAACTTAGTTTTGAATTGTAAGAAGAGCAAAGTGCTCGCTGACTAAGAGAAGGAAGGTAATGAAAGTGAGTTTTTAAGTAAGAAGGAGAGATGACAATAGGAAGAAATAAGGTTCTTAATTTTCGCCGGTCACGCAAATTTAGCCATTTCGTCTTTTTTGTATCTTACACATGAAATATTAAAGAGAAGCGACCCAAGTTTAAAATGTCTCAGTGATCCCAGGTGTTTTGCATTTACTACGAAGTACTAGCTTAGACTTAACTACGTCTGCAAATTATTTATAATTTACATTGGTTTTTAATGCTCCCTTACATTATTCATATGTATTTTTCATTTTGACGCCCTCCGTGGCATTATAAAGTTGGAGGTCCTGGGTTTGATTCCCGGCACGAGTCTGGACGGGTGGGAGGCTTCGGCGGTTGGTAGTTACCACCCTACCGACAAAGACGTGTCGCCTAGCGATTTAACGTTTAGTTCCCGTAGAGACCAATTAGGAGCGTGGGTTTACCATACCCCTAACAGGTTAGCCCGCTACCATCCTAGACTGCATCATCACTTACCATGAGGTGCGAAGCAGTGTATGAAAATAATATATATAATATCGACATATATATATATATATGTCGATATTAGGACGTCCGAGTTGTTTTTTTGTAAGGGTGACGTCATGATTTTGTTTACTTTCGCTCTTAGTAATTAAAACCACAACTTGCGGGTTTACACTTTTTGCGATAATAACTTAGAGGTCCGAACAGTACGACGTCTCGAGCGAGAGAATCCGCAAAAGGCATCGACCGCCCGTATTTATAGCACAAAGCATGCTTGTACAAAATTGATTGTTACTGTCTAAATTGTATTAGCAAAATCATCAATACTTAAAATGTGGGTAATTATTGAATTCTTGTTGTTCTTGGCGCCGCTGAATAAAGTTAATAACTTCTTCGCGCCGACATATATATATATGTGTGTGTGTGTAGACGTACTTTGTGTAGTCATCTTCTGGGAATGCTCTTTATGCGTTATATAGATTAACGACATTATTATTAATTGCTCCATGAAATTTATAATGAATAAAAAAGGTTTTTATCATTAATTTAGGCTATGTAAGATCAGTGATTTCGGTACGCTTTAGGTTATTTTTTATCCGTGGCAGTAACGGGATCTCTCCAGGGGAGGGGACAAACCTTTTTGTCCATTTTACTCTTACTACTGTTTTATTTTTAGGTTGTTTCATCGTCTGAATAATAATTCGAGTTATAGGGCAGAACTCCTTAGCCGTCACTTAAGAATTACCAATCCTATTAATATAATAAACGCGAAAGTTTGTATGGATGAACGGATGGTTTGATTTTTGTTACTCTTTCACGAAAAAACTACAGAATGGATTTTTATGAAACTTTACAATAATTTAGCTTATAATTCCGAATAACGCAGGCTACAATTTTAAAAGATATTGTGTAAACAACATATAACGATTAGTGTAAAGTAAGTAGTAAACTATCTACCATCTGCGTGATAATTTTAATGTCATAATGTTAGTTCTTTTCTACCGCGCGCTAATATAAGCTACTCGACAATATAGTTATCACCATGAAATAACTACTGTGTAAATTATTGACGCGTCAAAAGTGCCTTTTTAAGGACTATTTGAATAAAGATTATTTTGAATTTGAATTTGAATTTGACATATTAATCCTGCGACGACCTCCGTGGCGCAGCGCGCGCTGTCAGATTATAAAGTTGGAGGTCCTGGGTTTGATTCCAGGTTCGAGTCTGGTCTGGTGGGAGGCTTCGGCCGTGACTAGTAACCACCCTACCGACAAAGACGTGTCGCCAAGCAATTTAGCATTCCGGCACGATGTCGCGTAGAAACCGATAGGAGTATGGGTTTACCATACCCCTAACAGGTTAGCCCGCTACCATCTTAGACTGCATCATCCCTTACCATCAGGTGAGATTGCCGTCAAGGGCTAACTTGTAGTGGATAAAAAAAAAGACGAAATCGCGCGCCCGAGCTTGTATAGTAGCTAGTAATAGTAGTAGCTTAATAACTGTACCTATGCCACGTAAGGTCATCAACTTTAGACACTTAATAAAAATTGTAGAAAGATCTACCTAGCCATGTATTTTATTCATTTGTTAACACACAGGGGTTGACATCGACAATTTCCAAATCCCTAGTTTTGAAAATTTCTAGTCAAATACACTCTTAACAACTATTGGCATAATACGGGATCCAAGCCCAGAACAGCATCATTAATTATATATGTCGGCGCGAAGAAGTTATTAACTTTACTAAGCGGCGCTAAAAACCTCAAGAATTCAATAATTACCCACATTTTAACTATTGATGATTTTGCTAACACAATTTAGCCAGTAACAATCAATTTTGTACAAGCATGCTTTGTGCTATAAATACGGGCGGTCGATGCCTTTCGTGGATTCTCTCGCTCGAAACGTCGGACTGGTCGGACCTCTTAGTTATTATCGCAATAAAAGTGTAAACCGGCAAGTTGTGGTTTTAATTACTATGAGCGAAAGTAAACAAAATCGTGACGTCAGCAATGCTAATGTCACCCTTACAAAAAACAACTCTGACATCCTTGACCCGAAATATAGTATTAATAGATAAACGAAGAATAAGTTCAATTTGAACTTTAACTTTAAAACATCTTAATCCACCACATGGGTGCAAATTAAAATCGCGTCTAATGGAAACTCAATTTTGTTCCAGGCACCGGAGATGAGGCAAAATGATGACGCGCAGCAATCACCCTCAATGCGTGTACGCGGAGCCAGAACCGCCCAATCAACTCGACGGCTCTCCAAACATAATCCACAATGAACTCAAGAGTGCCCCAAATAATTGAGATGGATTCCGAATGCGCGAACCAATCTCAGAGTATATCGAAAATAAGCGCATTTACCTTACGACCACCCGACCCCAGCGATGCTGCGAACCGAACTCTAGTGCTATATAAAGATAACGATACGTTTCTTAACTACTCGAGTACCTACTTCAGTGAGGCGTTCAGTGATTTCGACAGAACGTTTAACGAAAGTTTTTCAAACGCCACGTTTAGGAACGGGACGTGCGGTGACGTGCAGTATAATTTTTGGGCGTTGTCGCTGATAATATTTCCGTTGCTGACGTTGTTCGGCAACGTTTTGGTTATTTTGAGCGTGGCTCGGGAGCGGAGTCTGCAAACGGCGACCAACTACTTCATAGTAAGCTTGGCTGTAGCCGATTTGTTGGTGGCTGTAGTGGTGATGCCGTTTGGAGTTTATTATCTGGTAAGTTAAAATAAAAATAAGTTATAAAAGATTAGAGATGGATGGATTGTGTGAAAGAGGATATGCGGGTAAAAGGTGTGGGTAGTGAGGTGACGGCTGATAGAAGTGAGTAGAAGTAGAAAACATGTTGTGCCATTCCCACATAATGTGGGATAAGGGCAAGAAAAATAAAATTATATTTATTAATTGGTTACAGCAATTTTTATATATATAAATTGTGCGATTAAAAAAATATATATATTATTTTACAAACAAAATGTAATTTGGACTACTAGACAAATAATAGAAACACTACGTTTATTTAAAATATAACAGAAATCACAAAAAAAAACACGTTTCATAAATAGAGAGTTTATTTCGTTTTTATTATGCGGTTGTTCTTATAGCGGCAATAGAAAAACATATTCTCTTTAACCTCTATCAATTACGATTAATAGACGAAATTACGGGTTATGGGCGGACAGAGGATAGCGAAGGCCTAGTTCTCGTAAAACAAATTACCTTCTTTTTTTAACCAACTTTTTTTTATACACTAAGAGTTAGCCCTCGACGGCAACCTCACCTGATAGTAAGTGATGATGCAGTCTAGGATACTAGCGGGCTAACCTGTTAGGGGTATAATAAACCCACACTCCTAATTGGTTTCTACGCGACATCGTACTGGAAAGCTAAATCGCTTGGCGATACGTCTTTGTCGATAGGGTGGTGACTAGCCACGGCTGAAGCTTCCCACCAGATCAGACTCGAGCCAGTAATCGAACCCAGGACCTCCAACTTAAGAATGCAATAGCGTACACGTTGCGCCACGGAGATCGTACAAATATAATCTGAATAGAAGATGGAGGTTTATATAAATACGTAAATCTACATCTATTCAGTATCAAAAAGGATACAAAGACGGAAGGACGAAAAAACCACAACAAAACTTAAATTTACTTATTTCTAGAAAATCTAATATGTTATCATTATAAAAATATTTGGTATAAGACTTACAATATGAGGGATTACGATCATATATTATTCACGACACACCCTGTATACAGGTGGAATTGAGGAATACCGCCATTTAGAAATTCGTTTAAAAAACAATAACACTAATATATTTTTTGAATCTCAAGAGATAATATCATCCAGATTTATCATTTTCCTTATTTTTTCCAGTCGCGCCCGTGTCATTCGTCATTCCGAATTCCCTTCCTCAAATCCGTATTTTTGCAGGAAGTGTGTATAATGTTTCATTCCTGAAAAATGGCGATATTCTTGCAAGGGATAAGGAAATTATGCCGTGCATAATTTATGCGGGAACGCCATTTCTCGTATTATTCACCGTCTCTTCGGTTTCTGATTCGTTCCGTTGACTGGAGCGCAAGAACGCGGCCTGATTGCCAACATCCCTTTATCATTTAAATAAAGAACTGGTACTCGTATACAGGGTGTTCGGCGACAGTATTAATATACTATAATAATATAATTATCTTCATTGTTAAAATACAGTCAATAAGTTGTAACAATTTTTGACACAGAGTATTACAATTAATTTGGCGTGAAATAGTAAAGTAAAACTATTAAATACGATATACTATCATAATAAAATAGTTAAGTTATAAAATTATCGTGCGTATCCGTATCTTGCGTTCAACATTGCGTACTGCTTGCGACCAATCACAGGAATCTTGATCAAACAGGTCCGTTTTGTGATTGGTTGTTTGATTATTGATTAGCCTTTAGCGATTCGTCGCCAAATGTTATTTTAGGCCAGCGACGCGCAAAACGCCTAGTCGGGCCTTTTCGTACGCTACGAACGAATATACCGACTAGACGTACGGACGTAGACCGACGCTCTAGTTCCCGTTTCCATGGGATTACGGGGATACAATATAGTTTATATTTCCCGCTTACTATTCAGCTTTCTATAGGTGATAAAAATTGCAAATTATTTAGAACAAATAAACATACTCACATTCGCATTGATAATGGCTACATATGGAATAGATACAGCGATGACTCTCATTCTGACGTAGGTTATTCAACGTATATTACTTAATTGTCTAAACTAAGTTAAAGTTAACTAAGGCATGTATTAATTAGTTGAATAATTTGTCAGATTCACGGGGCACGGCTTGTGACAGTCCTACGCTAATCAAATAGCTACGGCTCAAAAATTGCAGCCCTAAAAGCTGATTGCATGAACTGGGACGACCTCCGTGGCGCAGCGTTTGCGCTGTCGCATTCTAAGGTTGGAGTTCCTGGGTTCGATTCCCGGTTCGTGTCTGGTCTGGTGGGAGACTTCGGCCGTGGCTAGTTACGTGGCTAGTTAGTTAGTTTATATAAAATTTACATTTCCTTCAAGTGAAGATATACACCCAGAAATAGCCTCAAATGCAGCAATAAAGTTTTGACGACCTCGATTCTCGGCTCGAGTCTGGCGGGAGGCTTCGGCCGTGGCTAGTTACCAGCGTACCGACAAAGACGCGTCGCCAAACGATTAAGCGTTTAGGCACTATCGCGTAGACACCAATAAGGAGTATAGGTTTCTCATACTTTTAACAGTTTATCATAATGTGAGATTGCCGTCAAGTCTTGTAATGTATAAAAAAAACTATTTTTGACTTTTATTTATTTATTGTACATTATTTATTTGTATTTGTACATTTATTGTATTTATATATTTTAAGATATAATATATTAATATGGTTATATTATTAGTATGTATATATATTTGTTTATATCAAGGTATATATTTATGTATATATTTTGCACCACCTTCCTCTTTCCGTATCTCTATATCTTCTACATATTTGGTTGCCTGGAAGAGATCGCTATGTAGCGATAAGGACGCCAAATTGTATACTACTGTGTCTGTTATTTTCTGTCTTTTTTGTTTTATTTTTCCGTTTTCGTGGTGTACAATAAAAGTGTGTAAATAAATAAATAAAGTAATATGATATGGTTTGTACCAACTTTAGGCTGACGTTATGCTATTTTAATTAGGTCGCGCAAAGTAAACCGGAGACTTCGCTTCGATTTTTTTGTATCCACTTACAAAACATTAAAAATGAAAATCTCGTAACGAATTAAACACTTCGTTAAAAGTCTCCGGGATTAGCCATTCCGGAGCCGTCCGTCAGAGAAAGATTTCGACAAAGCTATCTAAAGTTTAATAAGATTTCCCCGCGCTGTATAGAATATAATCTGTAAAAACAATTCATGAAAGGATTGATAAAAACCTTCACTTTTCATTTAAAGAAAAGAACCTTGACGATCCCTGGCGCAAAAGCTTCTGAATTTTCTCTGTTCGGGTCTGAAGAGGTTTTTTTTTAAATCTGTGTACTCTAGCCAATAGCCACCCAATTTTGAAAGCATTTGAGTTCTTCGTATCAGGAAATAAAGACGCCAGAAGAATGTTCTATCCTTAGCGAAAGATATCAGAAACGTGGATAAAAACGTGTGACGACCTCGGTGGCGTAGCGCACGCTGTCCCATTATATAGTTGGAGGTGCCGGGTTTGATTTTTGGCTTGAGTCTGGTCTGGATAGAGGCTTCGGCCGTGGCTAGTTACCACCCTACCGACAAAGACGTGTCGCAAAGCGATTTAGCGTTCCGGCACGATGTCGCGTAGAAATCAATTACGAGTGTGGGTTTACCATACCATTAACAGGTTAGCTCGCTACCATCCTAGACTACATTAACACTTACCATCAAGTGAGATAGCCATCTAAGGTTAACTTGTAGTGAATAAAAAAAAGAGAGGGAGAAAAAACATAAGAAGATTTATATGGGTTTGTTAGAAAGACACTTTTTTTTCCGCTGGGAAATGCGTTTACGCATCCCCTCCGGAAGCGACGCAGTCTTGACGGCGTCGCTTCCGACGGGGTATGTGGGACTCGCCGGCGGCCAGACTGACGACCAGAATACCCACTAAAACCCAGCGATGCTCCTACGCGTCGCCTGGTGGCTGGGTCACGGGAACACCCGCGCACTCGACCGCAACCCAACCAGGTGTTAGAAAGACACTACGTGGTCTTAAAATAAGGGTGGAAATCTAGTGTTATAGTAGTTTTGTTTCTTTATGCCCTGATGAAGTATGTGATTATTGCATAATTAAAAGCTCACATATAATCAAGGGTATAGTCGGTGAAATCGATTAACCTTATTAGGCGGCTCATAACATCGATTAAGTGCAGCCAATAATGTGCAGAGATGTAATTACGCACAAACAGACATCAAAGGCCGGCGCTCTACACACGTCACGGTATATGTAAGCGAGATAAATACGTTACTGAGAGCATTTGATGATACCGCTTATAAGCTGGACCACACTGCCTGATTTATTTCTAAAATAGTTTTATTTTCATAACCCTTAACCTTTTATAGTCCTACAGACCTCCTCAAGTATAGGTGAGTACTTACGTCACCACGATATTTGCGAGCCTTTACAAACATCATCATCATCATCATGATCAACCCAATACCGGCTCACTACAGGGCATGGGTACAGGGTACTCTCAATATGAGAAGGGTTTGGCCATAGTCCACTATGCTGGCCATGTGCGAATTGGCAGACTTCAAACACCTTTGAGAACATTATGGAGAACTCTCAGGCATGCAGGTTTCCTCACGTTGTTTTCCTTCACCGTTGAAGCAAATTATATTTTAATTTCTTAAAGACGCACATAACTTCGAGAAGTTAGAGGTGCGTGCCCGAGTTCAAACCCTGATTAGGAGGCGGACGTCCTAACCACTAGGCTATCACTGCTTCTTACAAAAATACAAAGTCATAATTAAAAAATATCTAAGAGTCATGTGTTAAGGAAATTGATCTTATCTACCCGACGATGACAATATCCTAATTTCTTGCTGTTTCGGATAATTTATTAAAAGGAATGCCCAAAACCAATTTTTTTTGATTGAACCTGAAATGAAAACCTCGTGATCCCGTATATACTAACAAATAGACTAACTATGCAGCATCTTCATCACCATCGGCCCTATGTGGGTCCGGCTCTGTTCCACAAGATTCATCAAGTGATCTCCATTATTTTCCAATTTCGTAATAAACTAATGCATTTTGGACCAACAAAGCAGTAACAGTTTTAGACGACCTCCGTGGCGCAGCGCGTGCGCAGTTGCATTATAAAGTTGCAGGTCCTGGGTCCGATTCCCAGCTCGAGTCTGGTCTGGTGGGAGGCTTCTGCCGTGGCTAGTTACCACCCTACCGACAAAGTCCTGTCGCCAAGCGATTTAGCGTTCCGGCACGATGTCGCGTAGAAACCAATTAGGAGTGTGGGTTTACCATACCCCTAACAGGCTAGCCCGCTACCATCCTAGACTTCGTCATCACTTACCATCAGGTGAGATTGTCGTCAAGGGCTAAGTTGTAGCAAATAAAAAAAAAAGTAAATGATATTAATATCGGGCAGTCATGATTGAAACAACTCTACCGAACCTACTGACTTTGAACAATCAAATAAAATACAAGCAAATATTGACTCTGTACATTTCTTGAAGAGAAATTCGCACTATTTTTTTCTCTCCACAGACAGAAAATAACGAAAATTATACACTGCTCAATGATTCGTAAGCATTGTTTACTTTGAACAATCGGAATAAAAAATAAGAAGCGTACTTACATAAAGAAAGCGCAAAAAACTTTCTCACGTAGTTTGTACCGTTTCCAAGAAGTAGACAAAATATCCTGAATACTGTTAACTTTTCACGCATAAATTGAATAGATATTGAAAATTTTACAGAGTTGATTGAATCCTGAGGGAGGACATTTTTATTTGAGATTACACTATTAGCTTTATAAAGTTTTTGAAAATCCCATGTTTCGGTTGGTTACTTCTAAAAGAAATTTAATTATTTACCGTTTTGTAATTCTTTCTTATGGCGGCACTAGAAATACACATTGTGTGAAAATTTCATCTCATCCTCATCATGATCAACCCATTGCCAGCTCACTACAGAGCACGGGCCTCCTCTCAATATGAGAAGGGTTTGGCCAT
This sequence comes from Lasiommata megera, assembly GCA_928268935.1. Lineage (NCBI taxonomy): Eukaryota > Metazoa > Arthropoda > Insecta > Lepidoptera > Nymphalidae > Lasiommata > Lasiommata megera. The sequence goes on from OV743321.1 coordinate 1,166,190, forward strand.
AGTCCACCACGCTTGCGGGTTGAAATACTTCACACGCCTTTGAGAACATTATGGAGAACTCTCAGGCGTTCAGGTTTCCTCACGATGTTTCCTTCACCGTTGAAGCAAATGATATTTTAATTGCTTAAAAATGCACATAACTTCGATAAATTAGAGGTACATGCCCGGGTTCGAACCCCCGACCTTTGATTAGGACGCGGACGCCCCGACCACTAGGCCATCATAGCTTAAAAATTTCATCTATGTTTCATGAAATGCGCTGACAAACAGATGGACTGAAGAATTCGTAATGAGTGTGGTAGCACCCTTTGAGTACGGAACCCTAAAATGGCTCCGTTTTCCGTTTCAAAGTCCGTATTTCGCATATTGGGACCTGAGCGTCGATCGGCCGTCATCGGGGTATTTCACGGTCTATTAGCCACTAATTATCGGCCTATTCAGGGGTTCAATAGGTTCAACTAAATAGGGATGGATTCTGAGAGCCGTGAACTGTAGATCCAATCCCAACGCAACGTGACCATTAGAGCTTTGAGTTGGCAATCACTTTAGGGCCTTACCACACTTAATACATTTGATTATACATTAATATTGACAGATAGCTAGACGACCTAGTCGCATTATAAAGTTGGGGGTCCTAGGTTCGTTTCCCGGCTCGAGTTTGGCCTATTGGGAAGATTCGGCCGTGGCTAGTTACCCTGCCACCCGAAAGCCCCACCGATGCTTGCTCTTGTTTTTTTTAATTATAACCCTTAATTTAGGGATGTCAAGGTATGTCATATAAGATGAAGTCTTTTTTTAGAAGACGAAGAGTCATTTTGTCAGTATATATAAAGCATTTATTTATAACATCAAATGTGTTAGTTATCTATATCAATACTTATAATGAAATGTAATATTATAGATGATACCAGTATAGCCCCACTACAACAATACATAGCGTATATAACTTAGTAAAATAATGAAGGGTCATCATCCTTAACAAGCCATAGCCAGCCCGCTATGGGATGCGGGAAGCCTTCTCAACATACGAATTTTCTAGCCATAGTCCACCATAGTATCATCGCTTCATTCTTCTGTTTTTTTCATCATACTGGCCAAATAACACTACAGGTTTCCTCTCAATTTTATGTAAGACAATTTAATTAAAATCCAATATCATTACTATGTCTTCTCATCATAAGCTAACGTCATTACACTCGACTCGCTTACTTCAGTCTGTCTTTCTCAAAAAAGCATCGTGTGCTCGGGCCCTTAGATATAACTCATATTGTCAGAATTGTCACACGGGGTAAAAGTTTGCAATTTTGATGTAATCGTTTTTATTTTTACATAAATTATATAATTAGGCGGGCAAAATGTAGTATAAAATTTTAAATAAATATTAGTTTTAATGAGATATGAACTTACCAAGAAATTCGTGAAATTATCTATAAATTATTATAAATTATTAGACACTTGACAGCAATGGCGTCTAACACGTTAAAATGTACCGAGTGCAATATTGTTATAAGTGAAGTGCTTGCTTTTATGCACAATAAAATGAATGTAATGGATGAAGAAAGTCTTATTAGAATCTGCAGCACAGCTTTTACCCCTGAAGAGATCGTGTTAGCTAAAAAACTTCTGTTCGAAGCAGTACCAACTAAGAGAATTAGGGTTCGAAAAAATGATGAAAAGACAGTTAAGGATTTGCAAGACATAATAGACCTGTTAAAACACACGGATGCCACGGACCCCGAGCGAATACCTATCTTCGTGGCAAGGGAGTTACATAGGCTACCACCGGTAACGTTTGACCATATTGACGTTACACGTCTACTGAAAGATTTGAATCTGCTGAGGCAGGACCTACGTGAAATTAAAAATGAATACGTAACCCAGGCACAACTTAAAGAAAGCATAGATTTGTCCCGAGAAAATCCTATCGATAATGTTAATAGAAAACGGGGAGCATTTACAAGGAATAGTTTTATGTGTGACAGTGGACCAATGGGTTTGAATTATATCCACGACAGGTCGTTGAACTCGATCGCTAAGTGTAAAGAGAGTGAGGAGTGCAACGATATGTCCATGTCGCCTCAACGTACTAGTGCACAAGTTCGTGAAGATAGTTCACCGTCCCTACACGTGGAGGAGCGCACCGCCGTCTTGACAGAGATGCCTCATGACGTGTGCGCTGTCTCTAACACACAGCCTAGTGAGAACGAGAGATCTACGCAGCAGAGCGATGCGACCACAATACCATCATCCGAGAACAAAACGGTTAAAGGCAGCGCTGCCTCCAATGAGCAGCTGAGTTGGAGCAAGATAACATCTCAACCAGCTAGGATCGCCGCGTGTGCACCGAGTGCATGCACCACTTCTACGCGTGTGAGCGATGCGAATGCACGAGTAATGGCTGATGTTGTACGTACGAGTACCGAATGTAAACAAACGGTGTCAGCAGGTGATTTGGAAGGAGGATGGATCACTGTTCAAAGAAAAAAACATAGTACAGTGAAAAATAGGTTTGTTAGTGAAACAGGTCGTGCACGCTATGATGCGAAATTCAGGGCCGCGCCGAATAAAGTTCCATTGTATATATCTAACGTCTGTATAGAAACTAGTGAGAGTGATATTGAGGAATATATCAGGAATAAAACGAATGAATCGGTAATGTTGGAGAAAATTTGCGGAAACAGGCAGAGAGATTATAACTCTTTTAAACTGTTTGTATCGAGAAATAAAGTACATATATTTTTGAATAGTGAAATTTGGCCGGAAGGTATTTGTTTTAGACGGTTCGTTGTGTTTAAAAATAAAGTAACACAGCGCTCTGAGGCGTGTAAGAATTTTTCGCAAGTAAAGTAAGTTTAAGTACCTGTCTACACCTAGTTAGTAATTGTACCTAATTATACTGTACAATGGCTAAACAAACGTATAAAATGGTGAGTTTTAATTGCAAATCATTCAAGCGTTCACAGGATGGTATCAGAGACATTTGTTTGTTCGCGGATGTCATTGCGCTGCAGGAGACGTGGCTTCTTCCGTATGACCTGCCTTTGCTAGGAACGGTACACAGTGACTTCGAATATACCGGGAAGTCAGCTGTAGATCTATCTGTAGGTATTTTAAGGGGCAGACCATACGGAGGGGTGGCAATTTTGTGGCGTAAGGGTATTTTTAAGTCTGTAGCGGTTATAAAGCACGACAGTGACAGAATTAGTGCAATAAAGGCTGTGTTATCTAACGATAGGATTATTGTTATTTTTAGTATGTATATGCCGACAGATGCTCATGAGAATTTAATGGAATTTACTGACTGTTTGAGTCAAATTAAGGCTGTAATCGAAAATAATGATGTGGAATCAGTGTATATGTTAGGAGACTTTAACTCTCACCCAAGTCAACCATTCTGGCAAGAACTTAGTAATTTTTGTACTGAGCAATCATGGTTATGTGCCGATGTTGAAAAGCTGGGCATTAATTCTAATGCGTTTACATATAAGAGTGACGCAAATGGCAGTCTGAGATGGCTTGACCACTGTATAGTGACGCGATCCTCTTGGCAGACTGTTGTCAATGTTAGCATCGATCATGATATCTACTGGTCGGACCACCTACCGCTCATTATCGAGTGTGACCTAAATTTAGTTGTCACAAAAATAGCGTTAGATAACAGTGCAGTAAATAAAATAATTTGGGGACACAGATCAGAGGAACAGATCAGTAGGTATCATGAAAAATGCAATGCCGAGCTCAGGGATATTTGTTTTCCTGAGATTTTCGTGTCGTGTGGTGATAGGATGTGTGCAGACCCAGAGCATAGGCTGGGTCTAGATAGCATGTATAAAACCATAGTTGGAATCCTTTCTCACGCTGCGATTGTAGCATATGAGGGACCTGAGTTTCGTAGAAAAGGGCGTGTTGTTGGGTGGAACAAACACGTTCGGAATGCGCACTGTGAATCTCGGTCTAAGTATCAGACATGGTTGTTACATAATAAACCTAGATCGGGAAGTATTTGGGATGAAATGTGTGAGAGCCAAAAAATTTTTAAAAGTCGATTAAGGTGGTGTCAGAACCACCAAGATGAGATAAGAATGGATATAATTACATCTCACAGGACAGCTAAAAATTTCACTAAATTCTGGAAAGCAACTAATAAACTGAATGTTCAACCGAGTTTACCAGTGAGTGTTTCGGGCTGTACCACGCAGAAAGAAATCGCGGACATGTTCAGGGATCACTTTAGGGTGTCTTCGCCGCTGGGGCCATCGACTATGGTGATCGATCCTGATGTATGTCGTGACAAAGATATGCTGCGTTTCAAAGCAAAACAAGTCAGTGATACTATAAATAAAATGACCAGGGGAAAATCACCTGGGCACGACAGCCTCAGCATCGAACATCTGCAATACGCGGGATGTCACTTACCCAGGGTGTTGTCGATGTTATACTCGCTTTGTATTAGTCACTCACATATCCCTATGGACATGATGAGAACTATTGTGGTCCCCATAGTTAAGAACAAGACGGGTGATATTACGGATCGCTTAAATTATAGGCCCATATCGCTTGCTACCACAATCGCAAAGGTATTGGATAGTCTGTTTGACAAAATCCTTAATGATACGCTTAAGTTTCATGACGCCCAGTTTGGATTTCGGCCAGGGTTGTCCACTGAAACCGCCATATTAGGCCTAAAGCAAACTGTCCAATACTATACGAGACGAAAAACGCCGGTGTACGCATGCTTCCTTGATCTTTCCAAGGCTTTTGACTTAGTGTCATACGATGTGCTCTGGGAAAAGATGAAGCGAGCAGGCGTGCAACCTGAGCTGCTCAGTATTATGCGGTTTTGGAATGCAAACCAATGGAACTACTTAAAGTGGGGAAAGCAACTCTCTGAATCATATAGGCTGGAGTGTGGGGTAAGGCAGGGGGGGTTAACCTCACCGAAGCTCTTCAATCTATATGTAAATGAGTTGATCGTGGAACTCAGCAAAAAACCGGTCGGCTGTTGGATTGACGGCATTTGCGTCAATAATTTAAGCTATGCCGATGACATGGTGCTGTTGGGTCCCACGGCTGGTTCAATCAGAGAGTTGTTGAAATGTTGTGAGGAGTACGCTGCTAGCCATGGTCTAATATACAACGTGGCCAAGAGTGAATACCTGATCTTTAGGGCCCCCCGTAAGAAAGTGGAATACGAGCCTAGAATCACACTTAATGGGGCTTCACTCAAACGTGTGACCCAGTTTAAATACCTAGGTCACTATGTTACGGACGATCTTAAGGATCAGGTGGACATAGAACGTGAACGTAGAGCCATGGCTGTCAGATGTAACATGTTGGCCCGCAGGTTCGCCCGATGTAGCAAGGAAGCTAAAGTAACACTCTTTAAAGCTTACTGTCAAACTTTCTACACGGGCGGCCTATGGGTTAATTATACACAAAGGGCACTGAACACCTTACGTGTGCAGTACAATAACGGTTTCAGGATACTGTTGGGTTTGCCGCGGTTCTGCTCCGCGTCAAACATGTTCGCACAGGAACGAACGGATGACTTCTACGCCGTTATGAGAAAGAAGGCGTCATCCCTCCTAGCAAGACTGCGGTCGAGCTCAAACAGTATTCTGAATATGTTAGCGGGAAAGGTTGACTCACCGATTTTACAGCATTTTATGTCGGTGCTGGTTCGGTGAACCAAGCTACTAATTTTGATTTCATGTAACTTATTTAATTAGATTTAATTTTATTTGTTAAAAAATATTTAATTGTTAATAATTATACTAAAATGTAAGATGTACAAACAAAAATGGGCCCTATTCGCCTCAATAAAGAAATATTATTATTATTATTATTATAACAAACGCTTTTGTAATTCTAAGCTCCATATGTATGTGTAAGGAAGATTAATCTTTTAAATGGTCCATTTCTTCTGAATAAAGGGATATGAGAGGAAAAAAAATACCATTTTATGAGTAAAAGAAAAAATATAACGTTGAACCGGTTACATTATATAGGAATCGTGAAGAAAGCTGCTGAATTAAGGAAACTGTTTGGAATCAGAAAGAATGAAGAATAAATTTGATTTAAGCATGGAGGGCTTATTTTTGAAACCTCATAGAATTTACATGTTGTGTTAAGAATCACAGACAGACACACAGAATGTATGTATGTATGACTTGCAGTGTCCGACGTTGAATTGAATTCAGTCAGGAATTATCATCTAAAAAATCAATTTAATAAAAAACTTGCATAGCCTAACCCAATAACCATTGTATTCATTACAACTAATGAAAATCTATTTAAGATTGCTGAGAATGCAAGAAGGAACAACAAAATTTGTTCCACTCAGCACTCAAGCGCGAAATTCGGCAAGAGCACAATAAATATGGCACCGAGAATATACTAGAAGTTACCAAGAGAACACGTCTTTGTCGGTAGGGTGATTACTAGCCACGGCCGAAGCCTCCCACAAGGCCAGAGCCGAGAAATCGAATCGAGCCGAGAATCGAACCCAGGACCTCCAACTTTATAATGCACCAGCGTATGGCTGCGCCACGGAGGTCGAAATTAATTAATTAAATTATTAATTAATTAATTAATTATCTCAGTTGAAATGTCTGACTGTGTTATTAACACATATTTTTTGAATTTTAGTTCAACGGGGTGTGGGGCTTGCCAGCTTTGGTTTGTGACTGCTACATCGCAATAGACGTCACGTGCTCCACGTCCAGCATATTCAACCTTGTCGCCATATCTGTTGACAGGTATTATATTTCGTTTATTTTTAATATATTTTTTATCACTTGCAACACCGTTTGCATCGTCTGTACGTTATAAAGATACGAGTATGTGCCTAGATATAGAACGTTCAAGCATCATCATCTTCATGAACAACCCATTCTCGGCTCACTACAGAGCTCGGGTCTCCTCTCAATATGAGAAGGGTTTGGCCATAGTCCACCACGCTGACCATATGCGGATTGGCAGACTTCACACGCCTTTGAGAACATTATGGAGAACTCTCAGGCGTTCAGGTTTCCTCACGATGTTTTCCTTCACCGTTGAAGCAAGTGATATTTTTAATTGTGTAAAAACGCACATAACTCCGAAAAGTTAGAGGTGCGTGCCCGTATTCGAACCGCCGACCTCTGATTAGGAGGCTCACGCCCTAACCACTAGGCTATCACCGCTTCTCGCTATGTATATATATATATTATATGGCAGGTACATCGCCGTCACACAACCGATTAAGTACGCGAAACACAAAAGCAATGGGCGCGTTTGGGTGATGATCGCCGCCGCCTGGACGGTGTCGGGCGCCATCGGCTCCCCCGTGGTGCTGGGCCTCAACAACACGCCAGACCGTAGCCCCGACCAGTGCCTCTTCAACAACACTGACTACGTCATCTACTCGTCGCTCGGCTCCTTCTACATACCCTGCATCATCATGATGTTTCTTTACTATAGGATTTTTGAGGTAAGTCTGCAACATTTTATTTTATACACTACAAGTTAACCCTTGACAGCTATCTCACCTGGTGGTAAGTGATGATGCAGTCTAGAATGGTAGTATAGCTCAACAAGTTATTTTATAGCCATTATCAAGCTCAATATTTAACTCGAATTTATTTATTTATGTATGAATTTTAAAGGAAAATGTATTCGATATCTAGTTGAAGGTTGGTAACAGTACCTACTCCATAAATCTCCGACGGGACGCCTTCACTTCGAGTCAGTGACATGCGTGGGAACTACCGAGATGTTTCTTGCTATAAGATACTTACCTGGAAACCTAACGACCCTCTCGTAATGAAGATAATATAAAAATTTTCAATCATTATTTTCTTTCTAGTAACAAAATTAGCTTTTATTATGTTCTTATTTATGTTACTTAACCTACTATTTTATTTAAAGTCCTTATTTAAAGGATAATATTTTTAAAATATAGTGTAATCTTATTGTCCGTGACAATATTCCAAGAACTTTTGCTCAGTCAAAGAACCTGAAACGTTATTAGATGAAATACCAAACATATGAACTGTTAAGAATGGTTAGAGTAATGTACCCTTACCTTTATCATCTGAATATTTACATAGGAATAAAATCGAATTTTCCACGGGGCAGAATTTAACTAATTAAAATAATGATCATTTCGAATGAAAGCTATACATAAATCCTCTTATGGACAATGGTTGTGCATTGATAACTATTATAACCGTTACAGCGTCAGCTATTATATTAATATAATAAAAATATTGTAAAGTTATTGAAATAGCCTTACAATATTTTAATTATACATTAATAATATATAAAAAGGTGAACCTTGGAATGTATTACTAAAGTAGTAGTATGAGTGAGCGGAATTTTGACTTTTCTTATTATTATTTCAAGTACCTATTGTTTATTCAAATTATGATACGTCATTTTGCATAGATCAATTTAAAAAAAAGGGGAAACGCTGCCAGTATCTTCGGAACCTTGCCTAAAGGGACTCCATTTAATAATATATTTTAATTATAGTTTTAGTTTTAGGTTCAATTTAAGGTTTATTTTAAGTTTTTAAGTGTTTATAATACAGTTATATTGTTTTAGTTGTTAATTATAATTGAATAAATTAAAAAATAAACATGATATTTGAATTATCAGTTGCCTCACTAATGAGACTCTCGCGCAGTAGTCCAGTCATAATAGACTAAATTTTGATTCCAGTTTGCATTAATTCCCAACAAGCTGGATTTTTGTGCAGGCCTTGGATGCGTCATTACAAATGACATGTCAAAAGTCCCCATCGATCCTTCTTGTATTTTGTTATTTATTCGAGGTCAAAAATTTGCGTTTTTTGCGTATATCTCTGAAACAATGAGAGCTACCGAAAAATGGTTCAAACAAAGTTTGTAGATCGTAAAATTGTCTACAAAAAAGATCTCAACACGTTTTCTTCTTCTATAAATAATGAATATGTATATTGGTCTGGTGGGAGGCTTCGGCCGTGGCTAGTTACCACCCTACCGACAAAGACGTGTCGCCAAGCGATTTAGCGTTCCGGCACGATGTCGCGTAGAAACCGATAGGAGTATGGGCTTACCATACCCCTCTCAGGTTAGCCCGCTACCATCTTAGACTGCATCATCACTTACCATCAGGTGAGATTGCCGTCAAGGGCTAACTTGTAGTGGATAAAAAAAAAAATATATTATATAATTTTATATGGAGGACCAAAGGTCGCTTTTAAACGCTTAAAGAGTGCCTCTGAGTACCCAGTGTAACTTATAATATTAACTAACGTTAAAAATTATACATTAATATGTCGTATTTGTATAAAGTTGGGAAATGTACTCGTGATTTTTTTGCGTCACGGTCAGGCACCGCAATACCTGTACTTTGCAACTACTACTCCCATTAGCGTGATAGAAGCTTTAAAAAAAAGAAAATCTCAGATTAGGGACACGCGACGAGAAATCCAGCTTCCGAAAAACTACCAAGGCCTTAATCCTAAAAACGTGTAATGGGTTCAGAAGCTGGTTTCTTTTTTGGAAATGGCTTTGATGTTTGCAAATGGAGTTATGTGCGTTTTAGAGTTATTAGAATATTGAAAAAATCGATCATTGTTATATAAACCGATTGACGTTCACTCCGGGATGTAGTCCTTTTGTTTAGAGAGGTACAAGTAGTAGTTTTGGGGCCACTTTTGATCAGACTCGTTTGAAGTTGTCTTACCAACACTCCCACCTTCCCAGAAATCCCAATCATCATGATCAACCCATTTCCGGCTCACTACAGAGCACGGATCTCCACTCAATATGGGAAGGGTTTGGCCATAGTCCACCACGCTGGTCATGTGCGGATTGGCAGACTTCACACGCCTTTGAGACCATTATGGAGAATTCTCAGGCATGCAGGTTTCCTCACGATATTCTCCTTGACCGTTGAAGCAAGTGATATTTTAAATGTTTAAAAACGCACATAACTCCGAAAAGTTAGAGGTGCGTGCCCGGATTTGAACCCTCGACCTCTGGTTAGAGGCGGACGCCCTAACCAGTAGACTATCACAGCTAGATATCCCAATATTCATATACAATAACAATACCGTTATTATATTGTTACTGAAAATTATAATAACAAAAAATGTATTTATAGGATGACTACGGGGCGGTTGCGTGTCTTCGTCGATACTTTAGGTGTACGACAGACAAGAGAGTGGCATCGCCCCCTCTCTTGTCTGTCGTACATGACTCCAAAACTAGATGGCGCTGCTCTCTGATTGCTATCATATTAAATCGATTTAGTTGTTTCAAAGTTTATCGTTCACAAATAAAAAAAACAATTTTTTCCCTATATTATAATCCTACCTACAAAATTATATATGTCGGGGAAAGGCGATCTTTATTGTGTAAAAACTTACATAAATACGCCAGTTACATTGAAACCTTTTTCCCAAAAATATCACTCAACTTATAACAATGTTCCCGAGGCGTCCATTGTTATTACTATTTTGCGAGGACCAATCAGTGGCCACCGTTATGACGGGATCCAAAACATGGCGGCACGACATGATAACCAACTTAATACATTCATAATAGTATTCTAGTCACGTTGTATACTCTTTTGTACGTATATAGATTAATAACATTTTAACCCTTACAAACAACTTGTAAAATATGTCTTAATTAATAAATACATCAGTGGTCGTCAACAGGGTTAAATGCAAGCACTAACAAAATTTTAACAGTTTCGTACACTTTATTAATCCAACTTTTACAATGCTGTGAGTCACTATACAAATATTTACACTACAATTACTAATTAAGGACTTAAATCAAACAATTAAATCGGAATAGCGGTTTCGCGAAACATCTATTTCTTCCTTCCTTCTTTTAATTATCACCAAAAACACTCAAAATGATCCAACTCGATCAACGACCGTTGCAAAACATGCAAGTGTTTTCCCGCGTCAAAAACAAGATGGCGCCCCGACCCCACTCAGGCCTAACCTCCACTCTGATTGGACGTAGCTAGTCATTTAATATAGTGCCTTTAAATTAAATAATGAGTTTGACGGCAATATTAAAATGTTTCAAATTAAATTTAATAAGATTAAAATTTGACAACGTATTCTTATAAGTGGAAAACCAATATTTCGCCTATTGTAGCCAACAATCAACTCTTGTTTAACTACTTCCCCCAATTTATATATCAGTGTGAATTTGTAACGTTTTCACGCTAAAACATTGAACAGAGTTTAATAATTATTTCACCAATGGAAAGCTACATTATCACCAAGTTAAACAGGCTATATTTCATCCCTTTGTTCCCACGAGAACGCGAACAACGCAAGTGAAATTGCGGGTCCTATGATAATTCAGGAGCATATAGCTTTCTAGTGGCGTAAGAAAAATTATGAATTGAAATAAATGGGTTCAGTTTTCCAAGTTCATCGATTGGTAACATTTTTGTCCAGTATTCGTATAATCCTAACTTCCAAGCTAATATTAATGCGAATATGAAATTGTTTTCATGTTTGTAACGCGCGCTAACCTCTTATCCCCATGTTATCTTCTTATTACGAGTAAAAACGCTGACGCAGCTAGTATAAGTATGGAAGTGAGTAAAAATAACACGAGTATGTCTGTGTAGATTAAATTCAAATGTACTTAGTGTTAAGCACCTTGTCTACAAATCCAAGCTACTCTATATGTAAATGTTTATTATGCAAATCTAAGATTTTCGTTTTCACGTAAAGGCTTTCCTTTATTACTCCATTTCCTGGGGTCACGTCGAGATACCTTCTCGAATTTCCTTTTAAGGCCATATTTTTTGGACGTTCAGCTCTGATACCCATCGGCCGCAATTTCCTATCTCGAGAATAAACTGGTTCTACTCTAGTTGAATTTACCTTATCTACTGAGAACAGACCGAAAAAGGATGTACTATACATACTATATGGGCATTGCATTTTCGCGCAGTTTCGCTCATGTTAAGATCGTCTTAAATTCTTACTTAGAATATGGATGATTGTCGCTTTTACTAAATTTTACATTCCCTATTCAAGCTTTTGGTGGTGGAATTTCTGGAAGTTGTCAATAGTATAAGTTCGTTAGGATCAATTTATGTTGTTACTTTAGTAGCAGTATTATGTTTTCGATATTAAATATTATTATTATATGACATATGTATGAGTTAGGTACACCATTTATAACTCAAGTCTGATAGCATAGATTTGTATGATTGAAGAGATGATGTTATAAGGCAAAAACGTATGAAAAGTCTCAACGTTTCCAATTTATAGATTGAGCTCTTTAGTCGGTAGTTTGTTTGTCGTTCAGTCAAGAGAAAGGCTTTTATATAATTAATAGTATATCCAAACTGACATAGAAGTCAGAACTTATCGTTTACTTGTTGCACAACTCCTTGGTTCAGTTTGATAAATCTTATTAGTGGGAGGTCGCAGATATCCGGCAGGTGTAATTATTATATATCTCAGCGTTAGTGTATGAGATGACCTCGCACTACTAACTGGTGATGAGCTGGTATTTGTAATTGTTTTGCCATCGCCAGGCCATCCGCCAGCGTGCGAAAAAGCAGCGCGTGGCGAAGAAGACCTCCTCCGCGGTGAGTTGCGCTCTGTCCAGTGGAACCGCGGCTGTAGTCATCGAGAACATGGTGCAGACGCAACGCTGCGGCGACGTGCCCGAGGACCGCCCCACCAACACCGCCTCCGGCAGCGTTGAGGACGACGATGACAAGTGAGTTGATGACAGAAACAACCAGCTAAGCATTTTTTTAACGCTGGGTAATGCGTATACGCATCCCCTCCGGAAGCACCGCAGGCAAGACTCCGTCGCTTCCGACGGGTTATGTGGGACTCCCCTCCCTGTGGCCATCTGGGGTGGGCCAGTGAGACTAGAATACCCACTCAAACCCAGCGATGCTCCTTTGCGTCGCCCGGCGGATATCCGATCATACACTAAAGGCTCAGGGCCGTCACCGGTGACGAAAAGGAGTGACAGACATTCACAACGAAAATTAATTTAATTTAAATTATATAATCTCTCGTGAAAGGAATTAAGGAGTATAAGTAACTCCTAGGACCAAGTACATACATATAAATAAACTAATTCTTGGAATTCTTCAACTCCAAACCTTTTCTATACAATTCCAACGTATTCTGATTCCGATTAAAGAATGTTCTTCAGGCCTTCAGTGTAAATATCGGCTAAATAACGTCCCAGCGCTGATCTACTACTACGACCCGCAATTGGAAGTGTGACGGTACTATAACCGTGGACTGGAGTTGATTAAATGTGATCAAAATACTCAGTAGTCTCATCCCAAATCCTGGAACGTCATAATATAATCTGCGAAAACCAGGGAAACCTGCACGGTTAATTTTATTATTGCTTTAAGATTTATACACCACGCCCGAAATTCGTCCGAAATGCTCTTTCAAAACACGTATCGCTTCATGCTCTTCGACGGACCAGAACCATCAAGGTGTACCAACACACGCATAAAGGCAAAGCGGGCGAACAATAACGCCAAACTCTTAAAAATAACTCCGATCAAGTACTTTCAGCTAAAACTAACGATTTATTCTATTTATATAAAGACTCAATACATAATCCCGCGTGAATAGTGTCGAGACTTATTTATTCCGTAAGCAGACGTGCTCTTGGCTTACTCTCAATTTATTACCGTCTTGTAGACACTGCCGGCCACTTTATTTTGTGGCTTAGCGTTTGTGCGAAAAGACATTCATTCCGGGACCAGCCTGCCAGATGCTTTGCAGCACTTATATTTTGACTCACATTGGGAAAATCTTTTTAAGCCTACGCAAGAGAAGAGGTGTAATAAGTTTTGAGGGCTTTATCTAGTTGTTTGTATCTTGTGGGTTGCCCGTCAGTCTGCATTGGATCAGCTTGGTGAGCTAATAACCTAACTACTATGAGAGGAGACCTGTGCTCAGTAGTTGGACATTCCTAGACTGTGGATAATAACGATTCCTTGGTAGAGCGCGTTGTAATTTTTAGTACAAGTAGATTATATATTGCCATTATGTTGTATCTATTTTCTATTGTTGGTTTAGCTTTTACATACCTATATATATAGTAACCGGGAATATAGGCTAGGATTCAGTTATTAATCTTATAAGACCACACTTTAGAAATAAAAATTAGTACGTGCAGGCACAACGACCTTGTTCTGGAATGATCCACACATTAAACTTTCGCCACCCATATCTGATCCGAGGCGTGTATAGCACACCTAAAGTTTATTAGCCAGATATTAAATTATTAGAGCGGAAATTTTCAGCTCATCTGTGGTTTACGGAACAGCACAATTGGATATTAATTAATGCTTACAGCAATTACTTTTGTAATTATTATAATAGGACAAGTAGCCGAGGCGTGAAGGTTCTCAGCTAAATGCCTAGCTGCTATAAGGGTGGGATGATGATTATGAAGATGACACATTAGCAGATGGCACTAATCTAAATCTTGAGCGTGATTATCTAATTAAAAATTCAAAATAATCTTTATTCAAATAGTCCTTAAAAAGGCACTTTTGGAGCGTCAATAATTAAATAGTAGTTATTTCATGGTGATACCTATATTCGTAAACTTAAAACTATACGGGTTCCAAATGCGCCCTGGTCTAAGAAGAATTTGCGGGTTTTTTTTTTCGTAATAAATTATGGTACCTTTGGAGATAGAGCAATTCTAAATAAGCTCGATCGCCTAAATATATTACACAGCTTTTTGATCGCCTAAATACATTACTCGCAGCTTTTTACTAAGCCTCAATTTACTTTTATTTAGAGTCTTAAAAATCTCGCATTGAACGTGTATCTTCAGGTTCAAATATCCAGAGTCTGTCTCCATACTCGCGCAAAATTTTCTAAAGATCGGCTTTTCTGTTAAGTGCTGTCAATGATTGATGACATAGGTATTTTATTGAGAGTTCCAAAGTCCACTGTCTCAGGCCGCTTATTTCCAGCGGCTCCCAGCTACTCGCTTGATGTCGTCCGACTACCCCGTTGGGGGTACACCGGTAATACTGCGTTTACCGGTTCATTGGAAAAATACTCTCGTTCATGGGTGCAAAAGTATTTTTATTTAATTTAGCGGCATGGCAGAGTTTTTCTATTGTTTTTATGCATAAAACTTATTCTAACTATGCCAACTATCGTCATGATCAGGGTAGTACTGAAACATATATAGGCAAAAAACAAGTTAAAAAATTATTATAAAACTAGCTAACTAACATTATGACATTAGAATGATCACGCAGATGGTAGATTTTTCCTACTTACTTGACACTTATCGTCATATTTTGGACAATTTACACATTATCTTTACAAATTGTAGCCTATGTGTTATTCTGATGTATAAGCTATATTATTGTAAAGTTTCATAAAAAACCATTCAGTATTTTTTACGTGAAAGAGTAACAAATATCCATCGATCCATCGATACTTACAAACTTTCGTATTTATTATATAATATTATATTTATATGAAGCGGTGATAGCCTAGTGGTTAGGGCGTCAGCCTCCTAATCAGAGGTCAGCGGTTCGAATCCGGGCACGCACCTATAACTTTTCGGAGTAATGTGCGTTTTTAAGTAATTAAAATATGACTTGCTTCAACGGTGAAGGAAAACATCGTGAGGAAACCTGCATGCCTGAGAGTTCTCCATAATGTTCTCAAAAGGTGCGTGAAGTCTGCCAATCCGCACATGGCCAGCGTGGACTATGGCCAAACCCTTCTCATATTGAGAGGAGACCCGTGCTCTGTAGTGAGCCGTTAATGGGTTGATCATGATGATGATGATGATTATATTTTATTATATTAGTAGGATATTGTTTTTTTGTATCGTTAGAGCATTTACTTCTACTCCCAAAATATCGTCACTTATCCAAAAATGGAACCAAAAATAAATCGAGCATAACATATATTCCATTTCATCTTCTTGGCTGAAACAGGCTAAATGGAGCTTAAGTCTAATTGAGCGAATCATGTGTCTTCAGCTTCACAAAAAGCCAACAACTATTACGTAATTTTGTTTATGTAGTCGATCTTTCCAGAGTTATTGTAAGTACTTCTCTGCAATATTAATAGGAGTCTAGTCTAGCCATTGTTTCATTATCATAAAATGTTCTCCCATTTATAAATGTGCCAAGAATCTATTCTTAACTTGTGATTTATCATTAGCTTCTGATATAGAAAAAACGTTTTTGTAAGTGGGGCGCTTTCTCGGTCTGTTTGTCAGGGAGTCAATAAATAAGATTTATCAAAAAGATCGACTTATTTGCCGGCTATTTTTGATTTGAATCGTTGGGTTTATTTCTAAGCGACATTTGTTGTCATATGAAACCATTTTCCATAAATTTCCTTTTATTACATCCGATACAGAAAATCTTGACCTTGAAGATATTTTTTTCCTTCGTTGGGACCATTTTCCGCATATTAGCTACCTACTCATTATCTTTTAAATTATGGGAGAAATGCTAGATGACCAATCACTATCAATCATATACGAACATAAAAAGGTATGTTTCGAAACATTTTCTTGATTTCTATTTGAATATTTCACAAGAATGTTCCGGAATGTGCTCAGGAACTATTGAACTTTATTTTCTTTCGTTATCTTTCTATCATCGGAGAGCTAGATACTCGTTTCGTAATGGACGATCCTTTGCATCGTTGCTTAGTAGATATTTCATGGCCAGTGATAAAGCTTGTTGCTTTCTCGTACTACTCTGATCTTACATAGTAAACATAAATTTAACAAAAAAAAATTATATCATGTAAAAAATTTAATCATGTAAAAAAATTTAATCATTTAACAGAAAAAATGGAATCATGTACAATCATGGTGACGGTGAATGTTATAACCACCATCACCTGGTGATATAACATTCACCATCACCATCACCTGGTAATGGTGGTTACAGCATTCGTTATCTTCAAAATATAGCTATGAAGGTTTCTCGCACCTAAACCTAAGAAGAAGCCCAAAACAAACTAGTTGGTGTATTTTTGGTTTCACCTTCTTGTAATAATTTTAAAAACTGGGTGCGATAATGCTGAAACTCTTTTTGATATTTGGAACCCTAAAACCAATCTTAACCTAAAATCGACAAATTGATTTCTTGAGCTCTAAACAGAAATAATGGACGTAAGCAGTTGGTAAGCCACAGATGTTATACGGTCCATTAAATCTCCAATCAAACTGCTTTAGGCCAATAAACTTGCTGTTCCACAAATTGGATATCGCACTCGTAAACCACCAAATAACTTAATAACGACTTTTATTACTAAATTGAGAACACATTTAGATTCACACAACTGCCTTGTTTACACAACTGTCTAGTGGGTGACGTGTTTGGCTAATGAACCCGAGGTCCTTAGTTTGACAGATTTTTCTGTTAGAAATTTTCAGTACCACCTAGACAGTTCTTATCTTTTTTCTTATTTTTTTTATTCCGGTTGTGGAGATAAATTTTCAAAACCTCAAATAGGTGACTCTCGTTCACGCATCGTGAATTTTATTTTTATAATCCAGTTTTTCACTTCTGGTATAATTTTCTTTGCAGTTAATCCGTAGTCAATTTCAATATTTATCATTTTTTATTTTATTTTATTTTAATTATTTTTGTACCAAATTTGTGATAACAAACACTTATATAAGAGGTATATAAAGGAAAGCTTATCTGTAGATCTCTTAGCTCAGCTCAGCTTCCTTTTATTTTAAAACCATAACAATACTGATGATCTTAATAGTTATCTCAGGCGTAAAATATGCAACTCTTCAGCAACAGTGAATTTAGCTAACAGTATGGTTATGACATGAAACAATGGCTTCTTTTTTTAAACCTACCAATAATTAAAAAAACTAAATAATTAATTTAAATAATTCCTAAATTATTTTTATTTTGCAATAGTATTAATGTTCTTTTACGAGTATATTTGGAGACACGGTTTCCTTTTTTTTTTTGTTTGGTTATCTACAGGAGCGTGTTTTTTTTATCTATTATATTTTCTTTTTGTTTCAGTTTTGATAGGTCGGAAATGGGGGTGTACGTGGAAGAATTGGCTAACACTCGGTCCACCAGGTTCATGCTGGCCGCAGTAGTAGAAGAAACTGGGCTGTGAGTAAAATTCCGCCCCACCACTTTTTTCATCTGAACACAAGATACAGTATCGTACATCCTCAGCTTAGTAATGTACCACAGCTGGGCCCAGGCCTTGATCCATAAGATAGATGGTTTAAAAGCTTAGATCCACGTCGCTGATCTAATGTAGGTTGGCGGGTTGTTACGCTATTCGAGACACAACGGTCGACAAAGTCAACTTCTTGACTCCGTGTTAGGATATTGGCTCGAGTCCACCACGACTATACACACTTTTGAGAACATTATGGAGACCTTTCAGGCAGCAGGTATCGTCACGATGGTTTCCTTCACGCTTAAAGCAAGTAATATTTAATTTGACTATGCTTGGGAGGGAGGCAGAGGGAAAAGGGAAGCTGACATCTTTCAAATGATCCGCTCTCCAATAGGAAGTATTATTATTATCAGCCCGTACTGTCCCAATGTTGGGCAAAGGCCTCCCTTTCTTCCTTCCAGTTGTCTCTATCTAAGGATATTTGGGGCCAAGCCGACATATATAGAGTTTGTCACGCCAACGACGCCTCGGTCTGCCTCGATGTCTTTTTGTTTTTTGTGGCACCCAGCGGCCTTTGCCCAAAGTTCGTTAGACATGCGCATAACATGCCCAGCCCAGTCCCATTTCAGTTTGGCAGCTTTATCTCTCACATCCGTTATATGAGTCTTAGAACGTAGTATGCTGTTTTTAATACGATCAATAGCAAGTAAATCTGGTTAATTAATTAAAGCATATTATTTACAGGATCATGGCCAATCTTGCTTCACCCATACCCATGATGGACCCCAACACAAACAACGACTCGGGGTATGCTCCCTCCAACATGGACGTCGACAAGGAGCACACGCCACCGCCCTCCCCTAAGGAAGAAAAAAAGAAAGAAGAGAAAGAGTTACCTAAGAAGCCCGAACTAAAGTAAGTACTTCAACTCCATTGTAATTTATTTAAAGACATTTAGGATTAAAAAAATTAAATGAAATGGGGTGTTGGAGAAGGATGCTTCGAATACCATGGACCGCGATGCGTACCAACCTGTCAATCCTGCAGCAGCTTCGTGTTGACGTCAGACTCTCTACCATATGTTTCCAAAAGATTCTTAGTTAGATAGTTTTGGTCATATTGCCCGACGGCTGCCAAGTAACTTGGAAAAACTTATAGTTGTGGGCAAGGTAGAGGGGAAACGACCGCGTGGCCGATCGCCTAGCCGCTGGACTGATCAGGTGAAAACACTCACTGGCCTTCCACTTACAACTGCTATCAGTAAAGCCGAGGACCGAACAAAGTGGAAGGCATTACCAACTTAGCGAAGGCACTTCCGTGTGGACGACCTTCAGTAATGAAGTGTGCGACCAAGAAGAGGATTAAAAAGAAAATATGTTTGAGTGGTTTATTGAAGGGAATAAACATGAATAATCATTTATGAGTAGGCAGTCACCTCCTATGTTGTTAGTATCGCCTCTTCAAGTGGAAGTATTAAGAAGAGTTTTTTGAACTAGTACCTCCCCATCTCCTGGTAGCATCACCCTCACCAGCAACGCAACGCTGGATGGCTGGTATTCTGAACTGTCTGTTACACGATCTGGAATAAATGTTCTCGTGTGACAACACATGTATTTTTTTTTTTATCCACTACAAGTTAGCCCTTGACGGCGATCTCACGTGATGGTAAGTGATGATGCAGTCTAAGATGGTAGTGGGCTAACCGACATCGTGCCGGAACGCTTAATCGCTTGGCGACACGTGTTTGTCGGTAGGGTGGTAACTAGCCACGGCCGCAGCCTCCCACCAGACCAGACTCGAGCCGGGAATCGAACCCAGGACCTCCAGCTTAATAAAGCGACAGCGCTGCGCCAAGGAGGTCGTCAAAATGTCGTCATGTAACAAAATACATGTGGAAGCAACTTCCTGGTTCGGTAATGTCTCTAAGTTTCTTTACGGTGTGCGTCAGTAGGCCGGTAAACATATTTTTTTAAAGCTGGCAAGCCATTGGCAGATCCTCTGGTGCCGCAGATCTAAATGGAAGGCGGTAATGACTTTAAATCAGGTGATTCACCCACCGCTTTCATCATCATCATGATTAACCCATTGCCGGCTCACTACAGAGCACGGGTCTCTATATGAGAAGGATTTGGCCATAGTCCACCACGCTAGCCATGTGCGGTTTGAAAATTCACACGCCTTTTAGAACATTATGCAGAACTCTCACGCGTGCAGGTTTCCTCACGATGTTTTCCTTCACCGTTGAAGCAAGTGATATTTTAATTGCTTAAAAACGCACATAACTTCGAAAATTTAAAGGCCCCGAGATTGAACCAACCTCTGACTAAAAGGTGGACATCCTAACCACTAGGCTATTACAGCTTCTAACCCACCGCTTTATCGCTGTTTATTTATGTAACTTATTACGCTTGGGTTCCTCCGACCCGGGGGTTAGGGTCGAAGTTCTATAGTCTACTCAGATCATAGAACTTCGACCCTAACCTCGGTGTAAAAAGGTATGGCGTCTAGCGCAAAACGATAATCAATCTACGTACGTCGTCGCGACGTCTATATGTTAATTCCTATCGCAAACTACGATAAGAAACATTTTGCGAAGAAACAAACCTATTGCCAAAAGAACTATATCAATTGGAAGTTTTATTGGAAGGTGATCACTGTAAACTTAACCATTCCTATCATCACATCATATTTTCGTATCAAACAGATATTTTTATCAGGATCCAAAGAAAAATGGACTTTTTATCGTTAGCGGCAATAAAAATTTTACGACTGAGTTTACGATATTGATATTATAATGGCTGAATCGCGCGTCAAATAAAGCTATGATAAATCTGTCACTACATAATATTAAGGAGATAAAACTACCATTGAAAGTATATAAATTGTTGAAAGATAAATCTTATCTTCCTTAATTCCATGCTCTTTAAGTTGTTGATGCTAGGTATAATAAAAGTAAAACGGCAAAGTCGGCGACCCGGCTCATATTTTCTAACAACTTAGATACAGGCGGCACAAAACGGGCGTAAATTATATAAGAATATTGCATTATCTTATAATGAGAGTGCTACTGTTACGGTACGTCACCAAAACTTAACCAGATAGAATAACACGTCCCGAAATTCCTACCAATAGATACTAAAGCCAAAAAACCCATTTTCTCAAATTAAAAAAAAGCACACTTGACAAAACTACAAAAAGTTGCATGGAAGAATCTAAAATATACAGTTTTACACAATGTTTGACCTTATCCAAAACATCTGAGAGACACTTCGGAAGAAATTTAGACGTCGTATGCCATTGAGGAGTGACTGAAAATTTAAATATGGTAGAGTCGTAAGTTTGTATATTTTGTTATTTAATTCTTAATTTCGTTGTTCTTCACAAGCGGCTCGTTGGTCTAGGGGTATGATTTTCGCTTAGGGTGCGAGAGGTCCCGGGTTCAAATCCCGGACGAGCCCAAACATTTTTACTTTTTTGTTTTAAATTTTTTGATTGATCTGATATTTCTATATATCTCATCATATTAAGTATGAAAAAACGTTTATTAACCTTAAATTATGTGTAAAAAAGTAGTTTGTATCAGTAATGTATCTTTTTTTTCTGAAATGCTTAATTGTAAAAAAACTAACGTTACGTACTTAACGAAGAAACGCAATTGGAATAGGTATAGGATGACCTTTTTTTTTTTGTTTTGTCGTGGTGGAAAAGCTTTATGGTTACCTCAGTACCATTGGGAGGTTATGTTGGACTCTCACCCCCGAAGGGTGGTATAGCCGAACTAAAAACCACCACGGCATGTCCCTCTCGCTGGTTTTACTGGACACCCGCGGGACCCGTTGTATACTTCCCGAACAAGGTATAGGATGACCTAGGATACAGCAAACACTTGCATAGTATGACCAAACAGATTTTTTATGTATTGTAAAAATGTTAAATTACGTGTTATCTACAATTATCGTTAGTAATACAATGAAATTAATTGAACATTTTGTCTGGTGGGAGGCTTCAGCCGTGGCTAGTTACCACCCGACAAAGACGACAAAGACGTGTCGCCAAGTGATTTAACGTTCCGGCACGCTGTCGTGTAGAAAACAATTAGGAGTTATGGGTTTACCATACCCCTAACAAGTTAGCCCGCTACCATCCTAGACTGCATTCAGGTGAGACTGCATTGCCGTCAAGGGTTAATTAGTAGGATAGGTTATTAGGATAAAAAAATAAAAAAAAAAACACAGACACACAATTGTTATAACAGACATGTGACCCTGGCTGGTTTTCAATCCGTGGGCCAATTTTCGTTTTGTCTTTCATGTGCCGTGCATTGTGTGATAGATGGCGCTGTTTGATTTTATACTAATTGAAGTTAACTTTCACGTGATCGAATTGGTAAGTAGAAAATCTTACAGTAGGCACCCAGGGCTGACATTTTGCTGAAAACGACCACAAGAGGTCGCTAGAGATATAAACTTGAGCTTATATTAAATAAAAAAATATTGCTAAACTGGCTATCCTCGCTTGAATCGTTTTTGTATAACTACGGCCAAATAAAAGTAAAGTTAGCAAATAGCCGATTCACAGTTTACTACATCCCTAAGTGAGTCTGCCACATCACCCCGCTCCCCAAACACAATCCTCTCTTGCAAGCGAAAAGGCTCTACAATCCTCTCTTGCAAGCGAAGAGGTCTTTGACCAGTAATGGGTTATAAAAAGTTCTTTATTCATATAATAGATTTCCCATACTCGAAAACCTATCGATCTATGCAAGCCTACAAATAATATATATACATATGTACTAAGGGTAAAATCCTATCACCTATTCTGGGTGCGGACCCGAAATTACATGCTTAAGTAAGCTCGGTCGGCTTCACTGACGACATATTTTCCGTTAAAACATTTTTTGGTTTAACCATTATTCATTCAATCAATCGCTTTTAGTTACACTTCATTTGTTTTTCTATTTGAGTCCCAATTGATCCATTGTTATCTAATCGATTTGCGTGTTTTTCAAAATCTGGCTTAATTAACTTTAATTAATTAAATTAGTATTAAACCTAGCTTTATTAATAATTTAACTTTAAGGCTTTTTACGTTTCACATAACGAGGTAATGAGAATCAAAAGTACGGAAAAAACGTTTATATTATACACACTCTTCCCACGACAGTTAATATTATTTTATTTTTATTATTAAATTTAAAAAAGCCCAATATAGTACGTTCCAAACCACCAAATTTACCTATCTACCAAATTAACATTAAGAGATTTATGTGTATGTGAACTTATATAACATTAGAGGATATATTAATTACATGGAGAGGTAATCACAGATTTGCGCTTTAGAGATGTATCCCAGGATCTTTTGACTAAGCAAAGACAACAAAATGTTATTTTCACTAAAAAATAAGCCGTTGCAACTAAGTACTTAGGATATCGACGATAGTGCACATAATATTTCCAAAAAGGGTTCTACATGTGTACTTTGGAGGGTGACATCTGATGAATTCGCCACGGGTCACTAACGTTTTACATTTTATAAAACGTAAGCCCATAGAAAAATCCTTTTACGATATTAAGGATTATACAGACGATAAAAAAACTTGGGTGTGAATTGCAATTGTGATTTTGTTGAATTGTAATTTATTATTGGCTATGTGGGATGGTGCTAACAAAAAAAACGCTAAGTTTGTCGTGAGCTTCTTCGTGGGCGCAATTGGGGCGCAATTGGACCCCTCTTAGCTTTAATTTTAAGTTGGCGAGTTTAGTAATCACCATCACTTCACGATTTAAAATAATGAAAATATATCATATATGTACACTTTATAGATACATATAATAGGTTTACATGAACGAAGCTATTTTGAACTTGTGATTGATATGCTATCTATCACAATAAGATAAGTGTATTTTTCCCGGAACAAGTATCCTATCGCCAATACTCAGCCCGCGAACTATCGAGCGGGAACTAATCAGAGGTCGGCGGTTCGAATCCGGGCACGCACCTATAACTTTTCGGAGTTATGTGCGTTTTTAAAAATTAAAATGTCACTTGCTTCAACGGTGAAGGAAAACATCGTGAAGAAACCTGCACGCCTTAGAGTTCTCCGTTCTCAAAGGCGTGTGAAGTCTGCCAATCCGCACATGGCCAGCGTGGTGGACTATGGCCAAACCCTTCTCATATTGAAAGGAGACCCGTGCTCTGCAGTGAGCCGGTAATGGGTTGATCATGATGATGATGATGAACTATCGAGAATCATATCAATCTACGTAATAATCATTTACGTATCGGTTCTGTTGCGAAGTGAAATAAGATCAAACAAGCTCTCGCGTTTAAAGTGTTGTGGGCATAACATTTTCACCAGATGTTATTATAATGAAGGCTGTATATCTCGACTATGTTAACGCAAGACCGACCCCACGCCGCAGCTATACCCCGTTATACCTCCATCTGGTGAGAGGCGAGCGATTTGAAGGCGAATTCGACCGCCGGCTGTCGGGGTCCACTTTCCGGATAAATTCGTTCGTAATTGAGGGTTTCTCTATAAAACGCGCTCCATTTGGGATGCCTTTTGTAAAGCTTTCACACAGTTATGTGATTACTAGCTGTTGCCCGTCGCTTCGTCCGCGTAGAATTACTTTTAAGCAGCGTCATAATAGCTTCTACTCAGTTTAAAATCACAACGCTACTTCTCTTATTCCCGTCTGATACTTCATCATGATTAACCCATTACCGGCTCACTACAGAGCACGGATCTCCTCTCATTATGAGATGGGTTCGGCCATAGTCCATCACGCTGGCCATGTGCGGATTGGCAGACTTCATACGCCTTTGAGAACATTATGGAGAACTCTCAGGCGTGCAGGTTTCCTTACGATGTTTTCCTTCACCGTTGAAGCAACTGATATATTTTTTTTAAACGCACATAACTTCGAAAAGTTAGAGGTGCGTGCCCGGATTCGAACCGGCGACCTCTAATTAAGAGGCTGAATCCCTAACTTGACAATTCATTACATGATAATAATAATAGTTTTATTCGTTCGTCTGTATGTCTTTGTAAGACAATAAAGTAGGTAGTAAGTATGACATACAGGTCTTTGTATGTACAAAGACCTGTATGTGTGTACATATGTAATATATTTTAATATCATTATGTGTTACAACATAATGATATCAGAAAGAGCCTCTCACTTCAGTTCTTACTTGACAGAAATCCAATCCATCCATCCGTAACAGATTCCTATACATTGAATTTATTTTATAAGTTCCGATCGGGAAAAATTATTATCGTTTAAAAAATAGATATCGATTATTTTTTTTCTCTGTCTGTCTATTCGCGCATCGCACAACATTTTAAACGATAATATAAAAAATAAACATTTTTGTTAGGGTACTTAATTTTTTTTTTATTTTTTAATTAATTACATCTAACACAAGATTTTCAAAACCTTTCTCGAAATGCTGTCAATTCGGCATCATCATCATCATGATCAACCTTTGCCGGCTCACTACAGAGCACGGGTCTCCTCTCAATATGAGAAGGGCTTGGCCATAGTCCACCACGCTGGCCATGTGCGGATTGTCAGATTTCACACGCCTTTGAGAACATTATGGAGAACTCTCCTTCGTTTCCTCACGATGTTTTCCTTCACCGCTGAAGCAAGTGATATTTTTTTTTTAAACGCACATCCGAAATCCTAGAGGTGCGTGCCCGGATTCGAACCGCCGACCTCTGATTAGGAGGCTGACGCCCTAACCACTAGGCTATCACCGCTTCAATTCGGCATACAGGTAGATTAATAACTGCGTAGACATCCGCTATTTTTTTTTTCTATGTTACAGGGGAGTTAAAATTGTTTTTGAGTCAGAATTAGATTTAGAAAGATTAGAAGTGCACTCGCTCTAAACATTTTTACTAAATAGACAGTATCTTTAGAGTCGACCAGATTACGAGAGCTCTTAACTCCGGACGAGCGGTTCCACTCTCATCCGCCATTAGTCGACCTCCCGCTACTCGAGAATGAGTGTCGGGACATATTTTAGTGACTCAGAAGAGCTTTGGGACATATTTTAGTTAAAGCCTGTATTTACTATTTGTTTTGAAACTGATACCGAGTTTTATGATACCTAGCTTTTTGCACCGAGTACTGGAACTTTTTCTTAACTATTGATGTGAGCGTTATAAAAGTTTATAGCTGGATATTCTACTCATTCTGGGTTCAATATTCTGGGTATTTTTTTTTATCCATTACAAGTTAGTCCTTGACGGCAATCTCACCTGGTAATGCGGTCTAAGATGGTATCGGGCTAACCTGTTAGGAGTATAGTAAACCCATATACCAAATGAGTTTCTACGCGACATCGTGCCGGAACGCTAAATCGCTTTGCGACACGTCTTTGTCGGTAGGTTGGTAACTAGCCACGGCCGAAGCCTCCCAACAGGCCAGACTCGAGCCGGGAATCAAACCCAGGACCCCCAATTATAAAATGTGACAGCGCACGCGCTGCGCCATGGAGGTCGTCAAATGCATGGTTTTATTCATTGCATTATAGTAACTATGGTTTCATAGTTACTAAAATGTAAAATGTAATATGTTAAAGAACCTTTCCATTACTTTTGTTATATATATAAGAATAGCAGAAAAAGAAAAGACGTCTGCACTATTCGACTGGTAAATGAAAAGTGAGTGAAATATTACGTCACCACAGACCATAGAATACTTTGGCTATATTCTTACAATGCAGATCTTCAGCCTGGTAGTTCTTAGAACACCTGGTAGAACCCTCGAGGTTTATGCAGACACTATAATGACCTCTAGTATAGAAGCCAATTTATTAAATTCGTGTCTTATTTGTCAAAAATGCGAGCGTATCGATATGGCCGAGCGGGCTTCTCGATACATCATCGAAAACCAAACGCAGAAGGCATTTTTTCAGTTACTCCCCATAAATTTACAATAAAACCTATCTAGATTCCCAATAATATCGAAAACTTAGAATTAGGAACATCTAGGAACAAAAACGTAAAATTAGAGATGTAAGAAGATAACGCTTAAGCCCATTTAAAGGTATGCAAATTTTAACGTAAAATAAAAACAATATTTCAACTAAAATTCAGTGATTAGATTTCGACGTTATTTTCAATATAATTTCATTTTAAGCTCCAAAGCTCACATGTTGATTGTTTTCTTACTATAACTTCTAACACAACTCCGTTATCTCAGTTTCCTGAAATTTTTGTCTTGAAATATATACCATAACAATATATTAATAATGACATAATGTAATAAAATTCAAAAAAAATCAAAATAATCTTTATTCAAATAGTCCTTAAAAAGGCACTTTTGACGCGTCAATAATTTACATAGTAGTTATTTCATGGTGATAACTATATTCGTAAACTTAAAACTAAAGCTATGAGGGTTCCAAACGCGCCCCGGTCTAAGAAGAAGCCCACAACTAACTTAGCCGGGTAATATGTAATAAATCTACACTTACATTATAAACCAAAACGAGCCTAGTCATTCTTTATAATTAAATTAACCCGTTTGTCGCTAGAGCGCGTTTGGGTCGAGACTCGAGAGAAGTACTTGCTATTTTAAGAAAAAACAAGTGAGAGACGTTTTCGAGGAAATTATATATTGTACTAGGCATATATTTTTAGGGTTCAATCATATTTGTGATCCCAATTGAAACATTATTGATTGAATTTATGAATGGCGCTGACATTTCCAGAGCTGAATTGGGTTATATTTATATACACTTAATCAAAATATCAATATAAGCTGTGATAGCCTAGTGGTTAGGACGCCCGCCTCCTAATCAGAAGTCGGGGGTTCGAATCCGGGCACGCACCTCTAACTTTTCAGAGTTAAGTGCGTTTTTAAGCAATTAAAATATCACTTGCTAAAACGGTGAAGGAAAACATCGTGAGGAAACCTGCACGCCTAAGAGTTCTCCATATTGTTCTCAAAGGCGTGTGAAGTCTGCCAATCCGCATATGGCCAGCGTGGTGGACTATGGCCAAACCCTTTTCATATTGAGAGGAGACCCGTGCTCTGTAGTGAGCCGGTAATAGGTTGATAATGATGATACATAGCGAGCAAACGAGCAGGCGGGTCACCTGATGGTAATTGATAACCGCCGCTTACCAATAGTTTTGCTTACCAATGCTCAATAGGGTCAAAGGAATCGTGTCGAGCTCATAATAGCCGCAAGAGAATTTTGTTATCCTTATAATTTTCTCCAGGATCAAGCAAACCATCGCGGGTATGAAAAAACATTTGATGTCATTTAGTCTCTCCTAAAATCAATAAAATGAATTAAATTACATGATTAATAAAATAAAATTTATTTATTGCTTCGACGGTGAAGGAAAATATCGCGAGGAAACCTGCACGCCTGAGAGTACTCCATATTGTTCTGAAAGGCGTGTGAAATCTGCCAATCCGCTGATGGCCAGCGTGCAAAGACTATTGCAAAGACTAAGGACTATTGCAAAACCTTTCTCATATTGAGAGGAGACCCTTGGAAACCCGTGCTCTGTAGTGAGCCGGCTATGGGTTGATCATGATGAATCAAAATATCTACTGATCCTCTTACAGAAAAAAGCTCAGCCGTCTCAGCAACAGCTCGCTCATCTCAACTCCGCGGCGAAGGTTCCGCTCTGCAGCTTCTGCGGCGAGGTTCACCATCTTCCGCGCGAACAGGGCTGGTAAACTCAGAGCCAAGTCCTTTGCGAAGAAGGAGAAGAAAGCTACGCAGACTCTGGCGATTGTACTAGGTAATATACCACTTTCCAGATAAATTACTTTGAGTCGATTTATTTCGCATTTTTCATACTGTTTTGTGTTGTCCTTTTATTTTTATTTTCTATTCGTTTGTCGTTGGTCATTCACTAAAGCAATACATGGTGTTATTTCTTGAATATTCATTTTGGAATGGTTTAATGGTCAACTTTACCAAATCAATAGAAGTAAGGTTAACAGAATAAAAATAATAATAGCTGTAAGAGAACGTATCTAACACGCTTGTTTCAAGTAAAAGAAACATAGATGCTGACCCAAAAATCAAATCGATTTTAGAAATCAATTTGATTTTTGGGTGTGAATGAATATCCTGGAAATGTTTTTTTTTATACACAGTTAGCCCTTGGCATCTCAGCTGATGTTAAGTGATGATGTGGTTTAAGATGGGTAGCGGGCTAACCTGTTAGGGGTATGGTTAGGCTACAACCATAACTTTTCCTTATGTCATCTCGTCAGACTGTATGAAACTGTGGGTTAAACAGAGTTATTTATGTTTCCAGGCGTCTTTCTCTTCTGCTGGGCGCCGTTCTTCACCTGCTCAGTCCTGGACGCCATTTGCACAAAATTCGGCTTCAACTACTCCCCCGGGGTCACCGTGTTCATCCTCACCACCTGGCTGGGCTACATCAATTCGTTCCTCAACCCCGTCATCTACACAATATTTAACCCCGAGTTCAGGAAGGCTTTTAGGAAAATCCTTCACTGTTCATAGCCTGTTTTACGGTTGCATGCATATGGTTTAGCTAAGTTGTAAAGTTGATACTTTCGTTTTAATAAAACGAAAGTTAGGGTAAGTAACTATAAGTTACATAAGTAACATAAACTTTATAAAACATGTAAAGCAATTTGACCCCGTAAAAAAATGGGTTAAAGACACACAGAGATGTAAACCCAATCGACTTTGAGAGATTTATGCAGTTCCCTTTTCTTTTGTTTTTTACGACGTCCGTGGCGCTGTATTATAAAATGGGAGGTCCCGGGAGTCTTCTAAGGTAAGAGGCTTCGACTGCGAATAGTTACCAACCTGCGAGCAAAGACACCACCAAGCGATAGCGATTTTTGATGGCAGCCGTGGCGCAGTGTGCGCGCTGTCGCATTATAAAGTTGGAGGTCCTGGGTTCGATTCCCGGCTCGAGTCTGGTCTGGTGGGAGGCTTTGGCCGTGGCTAGTTACCACCCTACCGACAAAGACGTGTCGCCAAGCGATTAAGCGTTCCGGCACGATGTCGCGTAGAAACCAATTAGGAGTGTGGGTTTACCATACCCCTAACAGGTTAGCCCGCTACCATCTTAGACTGCATTATCACTTACCATCAGGTGAGATTGCCGTCAAGGGCTAACTTTTAGTGGATTAAAAAAAAAAGATTTAGCGTTCCGTTATTATGCGGCGTAGAAACTGATTAGCAAAATTATGCTTTCGATGTTCATCACTTCACGTCAGGTGAACCTTCTTTACGTTTCTTTCTTGGAAATAAATTGGTCAAAGGTCCCCGCAGAAAAAAAAAATTTACGCGTGAACTAAGACGCGGCAATACTCTAGTAGTTGAAGATATCAATCGATGTTTATTTAAGAGACGTTATGTGGTTCCTCACTTTTAACGTAACTGTTAAAAAGTGCATATATATTAATAACTAGCTGAGACCCGCGGTTTCACCCGCGTAGTTTTCGTTGCCGTGGAAATACCGGGATAAAAAATTGCCTTAATATAAATTGCAAATTGACTCTTTGAAGATAGGAACACACCTACATTTCTTAGACAACAGTTATAATTAAATATGAACTTTATTAAATAGCATAAAGTTCAAATTGACTCCACATTTTATTTAGAAAACGTTTATATGGGAAAAAGAAAAGGGCTGTTTTTACGGTTTTCCCGGCAATTATTTGAATTTTTCTCACTTTTTAAACCTTCCCTAGACCTCCACGAACATTTCAAGACCAAGATAAGATAAATTCGTTCAGCCGTTCTCGAGTTTTAGCGAGACCAACGAACAGCAATTGATTTTTATATATATAGATATTGATGCTATAAGACTTACAGTAGGGTAATATTTGACAATTATGCCAATGGGGTTACGCACAATAATAATTTCCTTGCACGAAACTATGTTGTTTGTGTATGGGAAACCTTAAATTCTCTTTCATCATGATCATGATCAACCCCTTCACGGCTCACTACAGAGGTCGGATCTCCCCTTAATATGAGAAGGGTTTCGCCGTAGTCCAAAACGCTGGCCATGTGCGGATTGGCAGAATTCACACGCCGTTGAGAACATTATGAAGAACTCTCAGGCGTGCAGATTTCCTCACGATGTTTTCCTTCACCGTTGAAAGCAAGTGATATTTTAATTGCTTAAAACGCACATAACTCCGAAAAGTTATATGTGCGTGCCCGGGTTCGAACCCCCGACCTCTTATTAGGAGGCTGACGTCCTGACCACTAGGCTATCACAGCTTAGTATGTTCTCTCTTTTAGAAAAGAGAGATTTTCTCTTTATTTATTGATTATTTATTGACTATTTAATAAATCTATAAATACAGGGGGTAATACAAGTGTATCATTGATAACTATATGGTAATTCAAAAGTAGATCAGCTTGTCTGTTACCTTTCCACGTCTGACTCCTCAACTCATTCCAATAATATTTGGCATTCCAATAGTATTTAAAAACTAAGTCAGAATTAACAGGCGCGAATGTTTTCTTAAAATATGTATCATCATGAAATTACCTTAAAATATGTATTCTATGTAGAATTGTTAATGTTATATTAAAATGTAAATAGTTAACAATATATGATTTCTATGTACATCTATTATATCTCATTGTTAATATAAATCACAAAATGTAAATAGTCTATGTACTAAAGGTTGTAAAATTATGTTCTACGCTTATCATCAATTCTATAGTACATGTAGTTGAGAAATCTTGTAATTATTAATTAAATATGTCTGTCTGTTAGTTGTAAGCTCAAAGTGTAAATTATATTAATTTAATATAACATTGTAATACGCTTCATAATACTGTCTAATTGTTAGAAATGTATGTATCCTAGAAAAAAATTTTAGAAGACAATATAAGTTTATTGAAATAGGTTTTAATGTATATTTTTATTTTTTTACTTTAAACCTATCTAGTCGGAGAATATGCAATAAGTACCTATATTTTTAATCCAATAAACAAGTATTAAAATTCTGAACCGAGAAAAACTTGTCACTTAATTTCTCACAAACCTAAGATTAAAATATCAAGTCATCAAACGTGACATATAAGTTCCTGTAAGCTGTTATATTAATCATCATCATCATCATGATCAACGCATTGCCGGATCACCACACAGCACGGGTCTGGGTTTGGCCATAATAGACCCGGGTTTGGCCATATTCGACCACGCTGGCCATGTTCGATTGGCAGACTTCACGCGCTTTTCAGAACTTCAGAACTCTCAGGCATGCAGGTTTCCTCACGATGCTTACATTCACCGTTGAAGCAAGTAATCTTACATGCTTAAAACGTGCGTTCCGAGGCTCGAACCCCTGACCTCGGATAAGGATGCAGACGTCTTAACCACAAGGATATCACAGCTTCTATTCGTATAGAGTGGTAAATTTATGACGTTTAGTAAATGACAGATTAACACTTACTAATGTGTAACCTTAGTTAACTTGAAAACTTATACTAGGGCCACAGAACTAAATAAGAGTTTTTTTTTTATACACTACAAGTTAGCCCTTGACGGCAATCCCACCTGATGGTAAGTGATGATGCAGTCTAAGATGGTAACGGGCTAACCTGTTAGGGGTATGGTAAACCCACACTCCTAATCGGTTTCTACGCGACATCGTGCCGGAACGCTAAATCGCTTGGCGACACGTCTTTGTCGGTAGGGTGGTAACTAGCCACGGCCGAAGCCTCCCACCAGACCAGACTCGAGCCGGGAATCGAACCCAGGACCTCCAAGTTTATAATACGAAAGCGCGCGCGCTGCGCCACGGAGGTCGTCATGTCGTCGAGTTTGACATAATATTCGTGTAATATTTCAAGTGTAATATCTGTATACATATTTGTATGTTTGGGTAATATTGAACATATACCCAACACACTCTTCCAATGCTAGCTGGTGGGATTTACGTTAATTATAATAACCAGATTACATGATTCTGTCTGGTACTGAAAACTTCTAGACGTATCAAAAACCTTACAATTCTCGAATGTAGAATGATAAGTGAATCCTATGGGATTCACTTTAAGCATGTCATGATCCGAAATCGAAAATGCTAACGAGAGAATTAATGCAGGGTCTTTGTATTAACATACGTTATTGTACACCCCTGAAAGTGTAGATTACTAAACGTTACATTAAATAAAATATCATTGCCAATATCTACTTACTATACAAGTTATTCCGTTAGCAAGAACTGCGATGGACAAGATGAAGAAAATATGGAAGAACAGGAACATAACAAAAACTACCAAGATCCGACTAGTTCAAACACTGGTTTTTCCCATATTTATATACGCAGCGGAGACGTGGACTTTGCGACTAGTCGAGAAGAAGAAGATTGATGCTCTGGAGATGTGGTGCTGGAGACGAATACTAGGTGTCTCATGGACCGAATTTCGCACCAACGTCTCTATCCTCCAAGAACTCGGCATTAAACAACGTCGTCGTCGTCGTTCGTCGTTAGTAGAGTCGCATTTTTAAATTTTTTGGTCACGTCTCCCGGCGTGAGAGTGACTCCATCGAGCGTCTTGTCGTGCAGGGCAAGGTGGAGGGCACCAGAGGGCGAGGAAGGTCACCCATGCGATGGACCGATCAGATAAAGTCTGCTGTGGGTGGTCCGAGTGTACCAGACTTGCGGCCGGAAGAGGGAAGTGGCGAATGCTTGTGAGGCGCATAACATCTGGCCTTAAAGACATTGATTCGTGATGACCACGACCGCTCTGCAAAGAGTGTAACGACGAAGAAGAAGAATTCCGTTACTAAGAGGGAAAACATAGTATTATTTGTATTTTTAAAACCACGATACGGGAGTATAATTTTATATAAATTGTTGTTCTGTGCTAGATCCCCTCAGTATCTACGAGTAGGTGAAGGAACCAAAGGTTTGTCTATGGTCTTCTGTATAGAAAATGTTATTTGTGTTTAAAATATTATTTAAAAAAGTCTAGGTCTTATAATAGACATCATATTTGTTACATTAAAAACTTACACAGACAGTATTACATAATTATTTTTTTCTTCACGACACCTATATGTCGCATAGCAATAGAAACGTGTCATAAAATTAAAGTAAAATACCTATCTAATTAGGCGGTTAATAGTTGAAACCGCCATTTTGTCTCTTAAATTGATAATTTAATTCACTAATTAGTTAAAGAAGCCACTCTTAACTGCACCAAAAGAGTTATTGGCATAATTTACGCGATCCATTAATATGTAAACGAGTTGCCGCAGCTAGGGTCTGTGACCAAAAGTTTTCAAGTTATATTCTTTATTTCAGTTTGTCTAGTGGGAGGCTGCGGCCATGGCTAGTTACCACCCTACCGACAAAGGCGTGTCGCCAAGCGATTTAGCGTTCCGGCACGATGTCGTGTAGAAACCAATAAGGAGTATGGCTTTACCATACCCCTAACAGGTTAGCCCGCTACCATCTTAGACTGCATCATCACTTACCATCAGGTGGGATTGCCGTCAAGGGCTAACTTGTAATGGATAAAAAAAAAAAAGTTGATAAAACAAACCTTTTTAGGAATAATCACAATTATCTTACGATCACAAATAAAATGGATAAAGCAAGTTTGTCATATTCCACTTAAACTAAACGCACTACAAAATACTCTGAGCGTAATCGACTATGTGCATCACTTACCTGTGTACGTAGCCAGCAAATGTGCATGAGGCTTGCAAGTACAGGCAAGCGATACGGAGTTACGGCGCGTGGAAACAGGATGGATATAGCGAGCGGTCTCTTAGAGACTATCGGCCATGTATAACGCGATACATCATGATCAACCCATTACCGGCTCACTACAGAGCACAGGTCTTCTCTCAATATGAGAAGGGTTTGGCCATAGTCCACCACGCTGGCCATGTGCTGATTGGCAGACTTCACACGCCTTTGAGAACATTATGGAGAACTCTCAGGCGTGCAGGTTTCCTCACGATGTTTTCCTTCACCGTTGAAGCAAGTGATATTTTAATTGTTTAAAAACACACATAACTCTGAAAAGTTAGAGGTGCGTGCCCAGATTCGAACCGCCGACCTCTGATTAGGAGGCTGACGATCAAACCACTAGGCTATCACCGCTTCAATAATTGATAACGCGATACGCACACTAGAAAAGTCACAGCATCGCATTCATGGACTTACAGTAAATGTATTCTTTATGTTAGTGAAAGAATGTAATTACTTATTGCAAAAATCCTTGAATACTAATTGCTACATAATATCATAAAAGCAGAAATGTGTCGGTTGGATTTTCCTTTCAGCAGTAACTTCGTACATCTTTTCTCATGCAAAAAAATGTCCATCCGACAAAATATTTTGGCGTTTAAATAGTTTATAGGCCAAGATATGACATAGGCTACTGTTTATCCGGAAAACAGACGGACATGAGGTTATTGACAGGACGTTGACTTCATAAGGTCATGACTCAAAAATTTAGAAATTGTATATAATTATTGATGTATTTAAATAGTTTAATAATATCCAATTGTTTTTTGCTGTTTAGTTCCTGGGCGTTTTTATTATATAAATATATTATTTATGAAAAAAATAATGTTTAATTCACAACATACACGTCAAAGAAGGAAATAACTTAGAAAAACAAAGGCTTCCTACGGGATGTATGAATGAATATTTGTGGAACTAATTATTGTAAAGGGCAAAGGGTTGCACGCGAGCGTTCCCCAGGCGCCCTAAAGGTATGTTATGTACATTTCCTGGTTTTCATAAATATTTAGTTCGCAGGAATTTAAGTTAAAATAAACTGTAAAACATTCGACCTGACCTTTTATTTCATAACAGATTGATGATTAACCCATTGCCAGGCTCACTAGAGAGCGCGGGTTTCCTCTCAAAATGAGAAGTGGCCATGTGCGGATTGGCAGTCTTCACACGCCTTTGGGAACATTACGTAGAACTCTCAGGCGTGCAGGTTTCCTCACGATGTTTTCCTTCACCGTTGAAGCAAGTGATATTTTAATTGTT
This sequence comes from Lasiommata megera, assembly GCA_928268935.1. Taxonomy (NCBI): domain Eukaryota; kingdom Metazoa; phylum Arthropoda; class Insecta; order Lepidoptera; family Nymphalidae; genus Lasiommata; species Lasiommata megera. Next base: position 1,202,364 of record OV743321.1, read on the forward strand.
TTTTAAAAACGCACATAACTTCGAAAAGTTGAGAAGTTGAGAAAAGAGGTGCGTCCCCGGATTCGAACCGCCGACCTCCGATTGGGAGGCTGACGCCCTAACCACTAGGCTATCACAGCTTCAACTTTTATAACATTAGCATAACATTAATATGGATTTTTAGTGCATCGCATCTTTAACCTAAATATGGCGTATCTTTCCTTCTTTTTATTACCTACTGATAAAGTTAATAGCAACAGTAAAAATATAGGTAGGTACGTGTCATACCTATGTGTAAACTTTCATTATCGATCACCATAAACTGGTACGGCCGTAGCAGTGAGTTAAGTGAAAGGAGATCTTGAAATGTACAATATTATTTTTTATCACATGTAACATCGGCTCGTTGGTCTAGGGGTATGATTTTCGCTTAGGGTGCGAGAGGTCCCGGGTTCAAATCCCGGACGAGCCCAAACTCTTTTTTACATATTCATAATATAATCATAACTTTTATATATAAATATCCATTTATATATAACTTTTATAGCCTTTTATAGTAGGTGTCGCTAATCTACTTATATAAGCAAATTTATAACTTACTAAGATACCATGAGCGCAAAGAGTTAATTATCTGTGACTTTTTTGTATCATTTGAATAAGATTAGCAGAGAAAGATATTTATCACCTAGGCCTCCATATCCGACCATCGTTCGTGCCGGCTACGTCTCTCAACAAGATCTCACCGATACAAGAGGTGATGAATATTTGCGGTGATTTCATGATTTCTGCTAAACTATTCTATGAATAAACTAAGAAGATTTACTAGCTGTAGATATGAGAGATTTATTATTTACCCCCCCCCCCCCCCCCCGTACAAAAACCGGTAAGAATGTAACTAATTACGTAAAATTTAATTGCCGTTCGTGTTACGCCCAAAAACTGAAAAATTTTAGATCGAGATTTTTTTTTTCGTGATCTTTTATAAAATTTTTTGTTTAAAAAAAATAAACTAAGAAAAACCCAAAGTAATTTTTCACGTTAAATCTGGCCTTAAACGGCGTCTGGCAACGTCTTTTTGTTTAATCCACTTGATTCAGATCAACAGTGGCTATGTCGCAGCGTTAAGCAAAAAGCACAAACCCCCTACTATGGTGAATTAATTGTTCAATGGTGATTCCATATTTTGTCTAGAACCCCTGTGGAATTCACATGACATCGGGATTACTTAAACCTCAAATATGCAAATGTCCACTCCACGCGATATATGCGGGCTTACCTACTATGCATGAAAGATTTACAAAGTATAATTTTCAAATGAAGCCCTTTTTTATGTAGATTCATCTCAATTAAGGGCGAATTTATTCGCAAAGCGGATTACTAGGGCTGTCGCCAATAAATATAATCATATTATTATATATTTATTAATTAAGAAATCAATTTATTAAACTTAAGACAATTGTAATTAACAACAATGTAACTGTATTAAAAACACTTAAAAACTTAAATTAAACCTTAAATTGAACCTAATACTAAAAATCTTAAAAAAAAAAACTATATATCGACGTAGGAAAGCATATTTGCTGTAAGTAGACATATTGCAGTTGTTCACCAGAGACAAAATACTTTATTAATTTCGGAAAAAAAATTATAGTGTCTGACCTATCCATGATATTGCTACCATTTTTGGAACGTAGGTTTATTTGACTGCCAGTCACCATTTGCAATGTAAACTTTTTATCCAAAGTTACTATAAGTACGTGTTTGGCTAGTTACAGCAAACAGTTTTTTAAATCACATACCTTTAAAACGCTGTAACTAAGGAAGAAAAATGTACGCATAGCTGGAAATATTATCAATTTACAGGCTGTAAATATGCTGTATGCAGTAAATTTATTTATTTGGGTACTGAAATTCAAGATGTAAGATTAAATTTATAATTATGATTAGATCTAGAAATGCAGTAGGTCAGTTGGTAATGTAATGTTTGGTTGAAATAAAATCTCGTAAATGGTGAAAAAAATTATGGTCTTTTAAATTATTGAAACAAAATGTGAAACTGTAATTATACTGCCAGAACTTCGTTCCAACAATACAATGAATTAAAAAAGTATTTTCTCCCATATATAAGAGATAAAACATAAAAAAATATATACAAAATAAAAACTAAGGCCCCAAAACTAGTTAGGACCGCAAGATGTAAATAAAAACATTGTATCCAATCAAAAAATATTTATTTAAAAGTAAAAAACAGAAATTTATTAGCAATTATTTTATTAGTAAGCCTTATTTTAGAACGAAACATGTAACAAAAAAACAATTATATTAGAAATTTAACGTGTAGACATTGTATGCAATCAAAAACATATTTAAGGAAAAGTAAATAAACCAATGATATTAAAATGTCATCTTCATCGGTTTCAGGTAAACAGTAATTTTTTTACAGCTGTACTTAAAACCTAAATAATCTTTGGCGTACATATTTGGAATAACTGTTGTTTGGAGTAACTTAGTCGCATATAAATTTGATTTCGGCATTGCACTATTGAGGCTGCTGAATTGAACTTCAATTGTTTCAGTTTGTGGCAACATTGATTTTTTCACATACATTACATTTCGTTTACACCTTTTAAATGTACTTACACTACTACATCTTTGAACTATTAAAACTTTGGTTTTTCTTAAAAGTATTAGTTGTTATTTCTTCAAATCCCATAAAATTGGTTCCTTCCAGTGTGGTTACTTTGTAACAAAAGGGGTTCTTCCTGGCTATTCCTACAATAGTAGGCCATTGAGATGGAGCCCATACTATTGTTTTATTCACTGCTCGTTCTATCACAGAATGCATGCTATCTACAGGCATATATGTATGGCCAGGGATCAAGTAGTTGATCTGAATAACTTCAAGATTAACACATCTAGATGATGCAAAGCGAAACATAGTTAAACGGTCTTATTTTTGATTTGTCCGTAGCAGGAATCTGAATACAATAATAAGGTCTTAACTTTAGCTTGAGAATCAACTTCCATTATATAATTTAATAAACATGTCGAAATCTCATTCACTCCACGATGGGCATCTGTTTCATTCCATATATTACAGAGCCCTACCTGCGTGTTACTCTCATAAACTGTGAAATTATACACTGATATTTTTCAGCTATAATAAAGGGCCATGTTATCACCGTGTTAAGCACTTTCTGCATAGTACTGCATTTAAAACAAATACGTGATCATTTGCTGTAAATAACAAAAACTAAAACTGTAGTATTCCCTAAACTTGCTGTAAGTAAACGAATGTAAAAATCACACGCCGCAAAAATGACGTAAGTAGCGTTAAGTTTTTAAATGGGAAGAAGTGAGTATTTGTAAAGCAAAAAATGCAGTCCTTCTTTTGCTGTAAGTACAAAATGTCTTAAATGACTAGATTTTGGTCTACATACAGCATTTAATCTTGCAAAAAAATATATAAGTACGGGCGTTTTCAAATACGTAAGTAATTTTTTTTTCATCGTAGAGATACAGGACCCGGGTTATTCGATGCGGCTTTTTTTTCTGATTCTAATGGTATTAAAAAGTCACTTTAGGTATTTTGTCTACTTACAGCAAATATGCTTTCCTACGTCGATATAAACAATATAATAACTAAAATATGTTATTAAAAGGAGTCCCTTTAGGCAAGGTTCCGAAGATACTGGCAGCGTTTCCGCTTTGGATTTATATAATATTATTATTTATATAACCACCCTATCGACAAAGACGCATCGCCAAGCGATTTAGCGTTCCGGCACGATGTCGTGTAGAAACCAATTAAGAGTGTGGTTCTACAATACCATTAAGAAGTTAGCCCGCTACCATCTTAGACTGCACCATCACTTACATCAGGTGAGATTGCCATCAAGGGCTAACTTGTAGTGGATAAAAAAAAAACACTGTAAGAAAAGTCATTACACAGCCCAGGTCACTCACTCTAAGACGTCTCTAAGGCATTCTTTATAAAGCGAGCTCAGTTTTACCTCTGTCTTGAGAAACCGTTAAATGGAGACAACGTTATGTTTTTTTTTACACACTACAAGTTAGCCCTTGACGGCTAACTCACCTGGTGGTAAGTGATGATGCAGTCTAAGATGGTAGCGGGCTGACGTGATAGGGGCATGGTAAACCCACAGTCCTCGGAACGTTAAATCGCTTAGCGACACGTCTTTGTCGGTAGGGTGGTAACTAGCCACGGCCGAGGCCTCCCACCAGAATCGAGCCGGGAATCGAACCCAGGACCTCCAACTTTATAATGCGGCAGCGCGTACTGCGCCACGGAGGTCGTCAAATTATACCGTCTCATTTTAACATTAAACTTCAACTCAGTTAATACTAATGCAGTTAACGAAGTTAATCTATTATATACTCCGTTATAATGTATTTTGTTCCCAATAAATAAATAATTATTATAATTACTGAAATTAATGGTGGACTTCGTATTGGGCGGTCGCGGTTGTTTCACGCTTTCCAGGTATTGATGTTTTGTTGGCTAATTCTGAAAAGGATTAGTGTTGGTTGTATTATGGACATTATAGTTTTGGTGTCGTTTGTGTAGTGGCTAGATTTTTGAATAGTTAACAGGTTGATTTGGGAAAGGTTTGAGGGAGCCGCGTCCGCCGAGTGCGAAGTTTCCCGCCCTTTTTCCCTAACTTAAATTCTCCGTTGCTATAAACTTGAAATTGGCTAATCTGTGTAAAGCCATAAAAAGAGAAAAAAAAATTATAATTATTATTTATTTTCGTTATTAAAATAATAAGTCAAAGTACGATATATCCATCACATAACGCCACACTGTGAATTCTGACATTTTTAAAATTTAGTTTCCAGCATTAAACATGGCAACCCTGAAAGACAGTTTCCCTTTCAAAAAGTTATATTATGTTATTTTATTCGCGCCATATGCATAACTTAGCATTTGGGACCGAAACACTGTCTGTGTTTTGTTTTAAATTTAAGAATTATTTCTTTTGTTCTGAATATTCTCAAATTGAGGCGTATTTTTCTTTTAAATCTACGTACCAGCTATAAATTATTCTGTAATTTAATTCACACGTTGTTTACATTGACAGGGTTTTGTAAATATAGACATTAAGAGATTTGTAGGCCGCCGCCGTCCTACAAACGCAATTTACTTGCATCCAAAATGAAAATGAAAAAGAAGCAGGAGAAGGAGAAGAAGAATTTGAAACTTACGAATAAGACGAATAAACTTCAACACTTTTTTTTCATTTACATCGCTTTTATCTTTCCCAATCTTTGAAAATTTCCGTTATTTTGCAATAGTTTTACATTAAACAGGATCACAACTGACCCGTGGAGTAGGTCTACTGGGGAAACCACGTTAAAAAAAACGCGCTCAGTACACTACTTCATAGGTGGCGTGGAAACGTGTGCATATTATGACGATAACAACTTTTATAACTTTTTGAATCGTTATATCTCAGAAACGGTGGTTCGTAAGAAAAAAAGTATTGATACATTTTTTATAGATAATTTTATGATCTACAATTTTTGTCTGAAGTACTTTTATGATAAAACTTACCGTTTTGCTGAAAATCGCGAAAAACTCTTTTTTTTTACCTTTGACCTTGAATTAAATTTTTTCCTTACAGGGGAATTATGGGGAACTTCTAGACATTGTTTATAATTATGTTTTGAACAACTTCACAGAAATTCAGCTTGTTGGGACTGTATGTAACTTCGAATGTCTAAATTGACCGGACTATTGCTTAGTGTTTGGAGCAGTGGTCCGCCCGGAACCTCTTAATTTCACTCTATCCGTCTGTAGAGAGGGCTTATGAATACCTATGTACCTATAGAGTTGAAATTTGGAATGTTGGAAGGTACTTTAACATTATTATCACTAATTCTGGCGCAGTGCTGAGCACTGTCGTATAATTCGGAGGTTCTGGGTTCGATACCCGTCAGGGACAATATAGAAATTTATCATTTCTGAATTTTCTCTGGTCTGGCCTGGTGGGAGCCTATGTCGTGATTAATTACCGACAAAGACGTACCGCTGGTCAGCCGACTACCATCTTAGACTGCTTCATCACTTACCACCGGGTAGACTGCAGTCATGGTACTGGAATAAAATAAGAAGAAAGCTCCATAGTAGAACAGCAGTAGCCTTTTCCATGCATTGTGACCTTGTCATGTCTTGATTTTTTGTTTTATATCACTCGCAAATTCAAATTCAAATTCGTTTATTGCATGAAAGTGGTACATTCATATCAAGATCTTAAGATTTAAGGGTAGCCTAACACATTCTGCCTAAAAGGCATGCAACAAAAATCTTACAACGAAAAAACAATAATTTCAATTTAAAATAAGAGTTATGAAATCAATTAATAAAATTAAATTAAATAGAAATAAAGATTTAAATATTAATTTAGGCTAAAATAAATTGTATACTGATTCGGAATATCATAACATATACCGTTATCCTGCAGAAACTCATAACCTACTTACTGAAGGTATTCGGTAATTCCGTAATAGCATTTTTGAATGAGATGCTCTTTTAATTTTTTTAAACTTGAAAAAATCGTCTAATAATCTATATTCTCTCTCAATATCTCGCAATAGTTTTTTACTTTTAAGTGGCAACACACAGGTATTTGAATGGCCAATGGGATAAACATGTTGGTCAATCAGAAAAACCAGAACCAGGCAATTATCCTTTATTCCTTTCCTTTATTAATAAACAGAACTTGGAGGGAACAAGGAATTTGAGTTTAACCTGTTAGGCGTATGGTAAACCCATACTCCTAATCGGTTTCTACGCGACATCGGTCCGGAACGCTAAATCGCTTGGCGACACGTCTTTGTCGGTAGGGTGGTAACTAGCCACGGCCGAAGCCTCCCACCAGACCAACACTGTATTAGAGATGGTGGAGTCATAAGTAGATTTACTTACGGATTTATTTACCAACACAGAACAAAACAAAGGAGTAACTTTCTAGCAAAATCTTAAAATTATCTTACTTTAGTTGGAAAAGTACCCTTTTATATTATTATTCCAAGTTCAAAACAATAACTTTAAGTGTCGTGAAACCATCGGATGTGACAAACAGATTAATGGAAGACACAAACCTATATTACGCGCCATGCCTGAAATGAAACACTAAATAAATAAGTATAGTAATATTTTAATCATCGTATTACTGAACTAACATTTTGATACCACTAACGCCATCTAGATAAAAGTTAAACAAACGGTTTATTAAAATTTACAAATACACAATGGATCATTAACCTCGCACTTTGATAAATATAAATAATACAATACAATATTGTACAAACGATATCAAATAATGTAAATTGTTAACTACTCTTTATGTTACTCAAATACTTACTATTTACTCTGCTACGAAGCATAGCCGATCCCTACGAATCAACATACAAAAGTAGACACATATTATTTCAAGCATTTTCCGTTAGATGGCGCAGTACGTAGAATAATATAAATTGCTATAAACTTCCAATTTGTCACGCCCAATAATATACCACCTAAACAGCGCCTAACACAATGATTACGGTATATTGTGAAATAGAATGTTATCTGCAATAACGTCGCTGCTGTTTTCAATTCATCACATTCAAGTAAGATTTTCTGTTTATGTATTTTCGCTTTGTAATATTAGTAAAGCAAGAAAATGACATTTGTTGTTTCCCAGTCATGTTTCAATTCAACAATTATTCATTTCAGTATTGCCGTCTCACTTCTGCACCGACATCGATCGACCGCGTTGGAAGAGACTAGAAATAGTTACTGAGCTGCGCTTGAAGTAGAACATTCTTCGTATCAGCTGACAACCAAAGCAAAACAGTCGGTGCGCAACCATCTTGTCAAAATAGGAGTCAACACACAACAAATGTATTTGAAAATGTCCTAAATCATGTAAGTAATGAATTAACGATAGTTTTATATGAATTCAAGTGTAGTGCGGATAATATTCCTGTTGTTTTTGACACGTTTAATATACTGTTCGCTCAAAAAATTCAGTTTTGTGGTGCGTCAGTGACGTCATGTGTACGATACACGTATCGCTGCCGAATCCGTAAGTATTTTATATTATTACTCTATTAATTTATTGGTTTGAGGTCTCATTATGGGTAGATATCTGTCCGCGCGATGCCAGTTTCATTCATGTTTAGCGGACTAACTTTGTTTATAGACGGGAAAGCGTCAATCCTCCATACTGTTTCTGAAATTGGCAATAGCATTATGCCCTTGAAAATTATGCAGCAAAAATCACATAGTCGCTAGGCAAATTGAGTGATTAGCTGAAGCGTTTTACCATCGCTTCCTACAAAGGTTCCTATTCTGATCGTGGCTTCGATACACGGTTATCAGTCAGGAATACGCGAACGCAAACCGCTTGGCAACAAAACATCGCGCACTATAACTAAAAATGGAACTCTCTCGACGCTAGAAAGTGTTGTTTTGTATTAAACATTCAATATTGTTCACCCAAACGTTTGTAATTCGTGAAAATAACAGTGTATACGTGTATAATCACCGCTTAATTATTATTTTATAAGTGGAACGTGTTGTTTTTGGTATGTTTGCCGTGCCAAACGCTCTGGTTTACAAAACTCATTCACTTGTATCTATAGAACTTAATTAGGTATAATAGCTACGAACTTAGTTGATTTTTTTCTGTTTTCGTGGCTGAGCGTCATGATTACTTGTAGAAGCATCTTGGTGGGCGTCAATATGTTAGCATAACTAATTAGCGTGCTACCTATCACTTTTAGTTTCCTATTTCGAATGTCAATTAACGATTATTATAGATAAGGAACGAGATGCAAGCGCAGTGCGAAATGCGAAAGATTTATTTTTGTATAATGGCAGATAGGTGCCTATCTATTAAGTTTTTCTATAGTAAGTAGGTATTGCACTTTTAGTGTTGTTGATAAAAAATGAATCCTACCCACTCATCGACACACTGAGGTGTATTTAGTTCTGTTTTTGTATACTTGGCTACCTATCTTCGTTGGGTAGTAATTATTTCTTTGTTCGCCGTTTATCATTAATTAATGATCGGGAACTCATTTGTTGACTGTACGTCAGTCTACCAATATGACGCTTATTTGGTACTAGCTGAGACCCGCGACTTCGTCTGCGTTGAGTTAGTGTGTTTGTTTGTCTTTCAATCACGAAGCAATAGATTGCTAATCCGTATTACTTGAGATAATTACTAAACTAAAACAATTGGTGGGAGAAGTGGAAGGCGCCCGAGACGTGATGGCACAGGCGGTGGCATGCGCGTAAGCTGTGCACGGTACTGGACAGTACTTGGACATTGCTACATTATTTTATTTTTCTAAAATAAAAGTACCCTAAGTTACCCCTTATTACATCAGCTACCTGCCAATAAAAGTCCCGTAAAAATAGGTCCAGCCATTTCAGAGATTAGCCGGAACAAACAGACAGACAGACAAAAATTGTAAAAAAAAATATTTTGGTGTATGTACCGTATACATTTTCATATGCATGTAGTAAAACACGGTTATTTCAATATTACAAACAGACACTCCAATTTTATTTATTTGTATAGATTTATTTTATTTTTTGGCAATTATCCTGCACATTTTAATGAAAACAAAATTCTTTGAATTAGTTAAGGATCTAATGATCTCTGAAAATAGAACATGAAAATTCGTTTATAAGGTGGTCCTTCATGCTATCGAACGTGACCTGATTTTGCACATTTGGTGGACCCCTATTACGCAATAGCGAGAAATAGTCTTAATAGTCACACACACACACACACTAATGAGTAATAACTCAGCAGCATATAGGAACAAAATCAAAGTTTATGTGTGCAATCATATTAAATAATCCCTCAAGGTCAATAACTAAAGAGACCCAGATTAAATTTACAAATTTTTTATCGCCTGTAATCAAAAAACAATAGTTAAAAAAACGCTTTTATTACGCCGAAACATATAGTAGAAAAGAAAGTTTATTTAATACGAGTACATTATGGTACTAGACACTGACGTCTCTGGAAAATAGAAATCGCTAATCCTGAAGATCCTGGATACAGGTACCAACTATTTAAATTATTGCATCGTCATTGATAGTTGTGCAGTTTCAAATTAATCCGAAGTTTTTAAGGCGGCGAAAATCCCGTTACGTACATATATGTACGTGCATATATGTACGTGCATATACGTACATGTCAAGCTAATAAAAACCTTATACAAAAGGCATAAGTACGGGCAAAATGATTTGTATATAACCATATTTTATTTCACAATATTAATTGATACTGGTATTGAATAAAGTTTTTGAAACTTAAATCAGTAGGTAATATTTTAATAATTTGATGCTCCCTATTAAGGATTATAATTCATTATTTTAGGGACGTCTAGATGTGTGTCATATAAAATGGTGATTACAAAAATACAGCTCACCACGTCGGTTGTAAACCTGCATTAACATTGACGACATCCGTGGCGCAGCGCGCGCGCTGTCACATTATAAAGTTGGAGGTCCTGGGTTCGATTCCCGGCTCGAGTCTGGTCTTGTGGGAGGCTTCAGCCCTGGCTAGTTACCACCCTACCGACAAAGAAATGTCGCCAAGCGATTTAGCGTTCCGGCACGATGTCGCGTAGAAACCAATTAGGAGTGTGAGTTTTCCATGCCCCTAACAGGTTAGCCCGCTAACATCTAAGACTGCATCATCACTTACCATCAGGTGGGATTGCCGTCAAGGGCTTACTTGTAGTGGATAAAAAAAACAACATACGAATTAATTTTGTTGCACGGATAGGTTCTCACGATACAGGAACGCACTAAACTGGAGGGAAATGGGTATGTACGTGATTCTTTCCTGCGGTTATTTTGTTGATAACTAGCCACACAAATTTTTTTTTTATTCACCACAAGTAGCTCTTGACTGCATCTCACCTGATGGTAAGTGATGATACGGTCTAAGATGGTAGCGGGCTAACCTGTTAGGGGTATGGTAAACTCATACTTCTAATTGGTTTCTACACGACATCGTTTCGGAACGCTAAATCGCTTGGCGACACGTCTTTGTCGGTAGGGTGGTAACCAGCCACGGCCGAAGCCTCCCACCAGACCAGACTCGAGCCGGGAATCGAACCCAGGACCTCCGACTTTAAAATGCAACAGCGCACACACTGCGCCACGGAGGTCGTCAAAACGTCGGTTGGCATGTACAATGATGACACACTGCATTCTCAACGCGAACGAATTATCGCTATGTAGTTTCCCAAACAGATAAACTACGAGTTGATTCTAAAACGTTTTCATCGAATCAAAAGTATCAGAATAAAATTACATTTAATTTTGCGTGCCTCTTGACGTTTCTATTAATCATATGCAAACCGAATAATCCAACCTTCGTGCCGGCCGAACCGAAATGCAATGGAGCAGCATTTAATAGTTCTAAGCTCTGAATCTTATTACAGAGCAGGAGGAGAGGTTGAGATATAGATTGACATAATATGAGAAATGACTAACCAATATCTATGCACATCATTCAAAGGTAACTAAATGAAATAAACGGTCGATATCAGTCTTTGATCGTGTCACTACAAAGCAAGGTTCCCCTCTCAACAGGAGAAGGGTTTGGCTATAGTCCACCACGCTAGCCATGTGCGGTTTGGCAGACTTCACGTGCCTTTGAGAACGTTATGGAGAACACCCAGGCATGCAGATTTACTTACGATGCTTTCCTACATACTGCACATAACTCCGAAATAAAAACTCCTTAAAGGTATATTATTTATATTTTATATAATATTATTTATATATTTTTATTTTATATAATATTATTTGCTTATGAAAAATTTCATTTCAGAGGAATAAATAAAAGAAAAAAAATATTACTTGTTTATATCAGCGTCAGCATCTATATACCATGATGATCGATAAGTGAAGTGATCGGATATCTACCTACGTTATTATTGCTCACTCGCTCAATATACTCTTATCAAAAAATTTGACGCGATTGGAAAATACTATCTTACTGGTGAAAGTCTTGTTTAGTGCGAATCCTGTCACTGCTGCTGAAAAATCTACCTATCTGTAAAAATTAAGTCAAAAACTGGACAGATATTTCTATAAAATAATTCATTTTTTTTAAACGTGACAGACTAATACGCTTTGTCTCGAGATGTCTTCGTCTTCCTAGGCCGTGTAATATCACCCGCCCACAACGTGACCTACTATCAACTATAAAATTATACATTATCACATAAAATAATTCTTTACCATACCAACAATCATAAAAATCAGTTTAAAAGTTAGATTCTGAAGAAGAAACAACATCTCTGTTTGTCTCATTTTAAACCTGCACAACTTCCGTATTTTTAGTTATTAGGGATTACAAGTTTTTTCTTACGTAATATATGTCGTAAAAATTCATATTACCTACGTGTACATAGACCGTGTTGTATTGTGATTTATACATTTTTAGATGATACATATTTCACATATTTATTAAATAAATCAAGACATTATCATTGGTTAATTCCTGATTGGTTGATTCCTGATTCCTGAAGCGGTGATAGCCTAGTGGTTAGGGCGTCAGCCTCCTAATCAGAGGTTGGCGGTTCAAATCCGGGCACGACCTCTAACTTTTCGAAGTTATGTGCGTTTTTCAAAATTAAAATATCACTTGCTTCAACGGTGAAGGAAAACATCGTGAGGAAACCTGCACGCCTCAGAGTTCTCGATAATGTTCTCAAAGGTGTGTGAAGTCTGCCAATCCGCACATGGCCAGCGTGGTGGACTATGGCAAAACCCTTCTCATATTGAGAGGAGACCCGTGCTCTGTAGTGAGCTGGTAATGGGTTGATCATGATGATGGTGATGATGAATTCCTGATGTACTCGTAACTACAGCTCTGCGTAAGCGATGATATTCTAGAACTGTGATATTTCGAAAAAAAAATATCCAATGTACCTAATACTTCGATGGGTATTAGCTAAATTTGCCTTTTTACCCAAATACGGAAGTTTTAGGTTATGAAGCGTAGATTTTTACGGGCGTAAAACGTATAAAAAGTGAAACCAGCGAGCGGGCCAATGAGGTAATCTTATGGCGAAATCTAACGCGATGCTTGCAAAGGTGCCAATTTTCTGTGCGTGATTTGATGTTTTCTTTACTCAATTAGGTCCTTTGACTGGGCTTTTTTTACCTCGATTCTGCTGACGTGTCCTCGTATGACGTCTCATCTCTCTCTTTTGCATGCCTTTAGCTTTGATGGGTACATTATCTATAGTTATATTACACTGTTACTTGATGGTTCCATGCAATCATATATTTATAAAAATTTTATCTGTATCCCGTATTTATAATATGTGTGTTTTCTCCTACCGATCGATTTTAATGCAATTTTGTAAACTTGCACTGATAGCCTGGGTCAGGTTTTAGGTTATTTTTATCACTATGAGGTTATTTTTATACCAATGAGTTCAAGTAGGGTTATATATGCATCACTAAATTAAATTTAAACCTATTTTGACAATTTAATTTTATTAGTTAGTATCAACTTTTGGCAGCTAAAGTGGTTGATAAAAATTTAGTTTCGTAAGGATTTGGTGAATAGTATTGGAAATATAAGGCAAATTTCTCCAGAACACAGCTAAAATCCCAATAAATTATTGACGATGTGTAACCGATGTCTCATAAATGTTGATTAGGGTTTGTTGCATCAACCTTTATGAAACCATGGTAGGCACAGATAAAACCGCGGCGCACAGTCATTCAGTGTAACTGTAAATCCAACCAAATAAGTCTTTCCTCTTACGTGATTGGAAAAAGGTATTAACCTAATATCGTCCAAGGCTCTGTATGAATGCATTGAAATTTCATAGTAAATTTTTTTACTTTTAGCTTTTCACTAACGTGGCCATACTGTTTTTTTTTTTTCGGACTGTCTATTAGCTGTACTAACCCTACTAAAAGCCACAGCGTAACCGGGCTGTCGAGCTTCGGAAAGAAGTTCTGCCAGAAGAAATTTTGAGCCATTTTGAGGGCTCGAAAACTAAGGGAACGTCTGCCTAAGGGCGCCTCCTGTGAGGCCGAACCTCGGCTTAGGCGACGTTTGGGATAACGGAGGGGTCGGACGATGATTGGTCCGTACGTCTCCGAGGCCGTGGATGGAGCCCACGTCCGGATGACGTAATAAGATAGCGGAGACCTCGTCTTCGCCGGCGAAGATTGTGTGTAGCGTATGATTGTGTGATAGGTGGTACGAGTATGTTGTCAGTAGTCATATGATCGTCAGGGTCATGAAGGATATGTTTAGGTCTCCTCTTTCGGAGAGGAGCGCTTAGGTCGGGGGAGACTGTGAACTGAAACTGAACTCCATCATGGAACTATTAATTAGTTAGAAATTTCATCAAATAAATAAATGAAATACTATCGCATTTTGTATTATAATTAAAACCGATAAGCCATATATGACGGTTGACCCGTTGGCGTTGGCTAACGTTTTTGTTTCCTTTCGCAAGATAAATTTTACCTCTTTGCCAAATTTAATCGAAATGTTTTTAGTGGTTAGGGCGTACAAAGTATGTATAAAATTGATGCAAAGGAAATGGAGATGATGATATGATTACTTTTAAAAAAACTCCAATAAAATTTCATTTGAATTAAAATCTATTTTTTTCATCACCTACTACCGAGCCTTTAAGTGCAATCTCGCTTGTGGGTAAGTGATGAATCGGACTAACGTGTAAGATATGTCAGTCCAATTTTGGGTTTAATATGACTGTTGAACCCAAATCGTTTTGCGTTAACTAACGCTACCTCGCTTGGTAGCTCATCTTTGTCGGTAGCTTGGTGCCTAGCCTAGAACGGAAGTAATTTATAAATAATGTAATAATGAGACAGACAGACAGTCACGTCTCGGTCTTGCATATTTGCATCAAAGTACAAAATATAAATAAGCCCGGAAACAAAAGAAGGTTAATTTAATCTAATATTATTAAAATAATCATAATATGAACTTAATAAAATTCAGTTATTTCATAATAATTATAATCAAAATATTATTACCGCGTCATAATTCCTATATTTGAACATTTTATGTTTCAATCACGTCTCACTACTATTATAAATGCGAAAGATTGGATGTGTGTATGTTTGTTACTCAATAACGCCGCAACGGCTGGTCGGATATGGATGTAATTTAGCCCAGACATAGATTTTAGTCTGGAATATGACATAGGCTTCTTTTTATCCCGGAAAAATAAATGCTGCTCCTGGGGTTCATCAGGCTACCAGTCCACATCACTCACTACTATTATAAATGCGAAAGATTGGATGTGTGTATGTTTGTTACTCAATAAAGCCACAACGGCTGATCGGATATGGATGTAATTTAGCCCAGATATAGATTTTAGTCTGGACTAGGACATAGGCTACTTTTTATCCCGGAAAAATAAATGGTGCTGCTAGAATTCATCAGGCCAGTCCACATCAAATTTCCACTCAAACGAAGTCGCTGGCTAACTTATATCAACTAGAATATAATATGACACAACATGTTCAATCCATTCATGGTGCTAAATCAGCTTTTGATTATAAACAATCAGAGTGCCGCTATAACGTGGATTACCCAACTGTTGAGTGTTATCACTATAACACGACAAGCACTTCATTCGTATCAGTGAACGAGTGAATGAATCACTTAATGAACCAATGAGGAAGTCGTTTATTCCCGACTTCCAAAAAGGAGTATTTGTCAAAGGAAACACTGCTAGTGGTTGCGGACGACATACTATTTTTTTATCCACTACAAGTTAGCCCTTGACGGCAATCCCACCTGATGGTAAGTGATGATGCAGTCTAAGATGGTAGCGGGCTAACCTGTTAGGGGTATGGTAAACCCACACTCCTAATTGGTTTCTACGCGACATCGTGCCGGAACGCTAAATCGCTTGGCGACACGTCTTTGTCGGTTGGGTGGTAACTAGCCACGGCCGAAGCCTCCCACCATACCAGACTCGAGCCGGGATCGAACCCAGGACCTCCAAGTTTATAATCCAACAGAGCGCGCGCTGCGCCACGGAGGTCGTCAAACTAGTGTAAAAGTGTGATCGTCACTAAGAAATAGCTCTTCTTATCTTTAACAGATCGAGCTATAAAACGTAGATAAGATAGCTAACATAGATTCAAAGTCATTGGTCTTCTATGGATGTAAAAAAAAAATTAAACGAATAAAACAATATCTAAATATATTTAGTAAATACGTACAAAGTTTCAAAACTTGTTTTCATCTTACAGCTTGTCTTATGTGACTATTATATTCATCATCATCATCATGTTCAACCCATTATCGGCTCACTACAGAGCACGGGTCTCCTCTCAATATGAGAAGGGTTTGGCCATAGTCCACCACGCTGGCCATGTGCGGATTGGCAGACTTCACACGCCTTTGAGAACATTATGGAGAACTCTCAGGCGTGCAGGTTTCCTCACGATATTTTCCTTCACCGTTGAAGCAAGTGATATTTTAATTGCTTAAAAACGCACATAACTCCGAAAAGTTAGAGGTGCGTGCCAGGATTCGAACCGCCGACCTCTAATTATGAGGCTGACGCCCTAACCACTGGGCTATCACTGCTGCACTATTATATTACTTACTATTATATATTATGACTGTCATAATAATCATAGGTATTCGCTGTTGAACGCCAAATGAAAAAAGTTACGGATACTACTGGTACAAGTGAGAAAAGTTCAAATGTCTAAAATAAATTATTTTAAATCGCGTATTTTCCGAAATAGTTTTTTTCCTTATTTAGTCTCAATGGTACTTGGTCGCTCTTTTTTGCAAGACGCTCGCAAAACGCAATAAACTAAAATTAGCAATAATGGCTGCAATCAACAACCCCACTATAATTAGAAAATATCAATTCGCTGAGCGAGGAACTACTTTTTTGATGATGATGATGATTTTTTGGAATAATCATAGGTGTTTTTTCTTTGAGCATTAGCAGCGGATGGAGATAGATGTCGAAACCATGGAATCCATCCTGTTTACTTCAGCTTACTTCCGTCACTAAAAGCAGAGTTATTTAAAAATGGTAGTTTTACATCACATCGAAAATATACCTCCACAAAAACATTACCGGATGAGACGAAGCTTGCCTTAAAAATAATATGTGTGTCATTAGAATCCGGAATAAAATCATACGGATGCTTTTGCGATTAAAAAGGGATTATATCCTCACCCCTTTTAACAGAAGGGTGCGGTTATTCCACCAGCAGGAATATGCCCAAAGAAGATGTGCCTTCAAGTTTAAACGTCCTCACAGCGTGGGATACGGACAAGAAGAAGTTTTATACGAAAAAATGTTTTTAATTTAGGGACCATGAGATGTAAAGCGAAATATTTACACGTCTTATTAGATACAATGTATGCAGGTGTTGTATTGCGAAAGTCCATGATATAAATGAACATTATGCTTAATTTACTGTACTACACGTAAAACAGGAATAAAACACGGTGTTCTTTATAATTTCTTCAGTCCTTACTGATCTTCCGAAATACGCTTTCAACTGACATATTGATCCGACATCGATGAAGATTAATTTAGAATAATAAATGGTATCTACTTGTTGTTGGAAATCTACTAAGCATCAAATTACCTGTCAGGAGGCCACACTACATAGTAAACAAATAGTATGTAACAAAAACCTATAGAGCAAAATAAGGAATTAGGAAGATAGCAAATTAGGCTTAGTGCTCATTGTGTTCACATGTCTTGTGTCAGCAGCATGGTCATCTGTCCACCTGGGGGGACAGATGACGATGCTGCTGACATAAGGGGGGGGGGGGGGGGGGGGTCACCACTCATACTTAAGAAATTCAACTTCAATTTTTCAAAAATTACAACACTTCCTTTTTTTTTTGTCCAAATAGTATTGCTTATATTTCATTATATTTTATATTAAATATAGTTAGATGATTGAAATAACTACCCGCACTCGTTAACTTAAAACTTAAGCTATGAGGGTTCCAATCGCCACGCCGTTCCCACTTTCGAAACTGGTTCGTTTGTGATGCTAGACGTATGTGATATCATTGCGTAAAGATATCACTTTAGAGTTTTCTTATGGGCCCTTTACTTTCGACGTGCAATAACAGTTATTATATACATAGATCACATCTGATGATAAGTGGTGACGCGGCTTACAGTGGAATGCGCTTGGCTATAAGTTGCTTATTCATTAATGATAAATTGAAGGTGTTTTATAGTAGAAGCCGGAAGCCTGCAGGCCAGTGCAGACATTTGCGGTGATTACTAATTACATAACCCTTCCTGTGTTTATTTGGATTTCGTTATTAAATAATCGCAACTTTTTATTATTATCAGTATATATTAGCTCTCACGCCCGTGTGCAAAATAAATATATATAAAAAACCAAAAGAGATATAATAAACTTAAATAGATAAAAATAAATAAACCTACATATACATTACATAGATACATATTTGCACCGGGCGGAATTATTATTATTATTATTTACTATCAGCACGTACTGTCCCAATGTTGGGCAAAGGCCTCCCTTTCTTCCTTCCATTTGTCTCTATCTAGGGATATTTGGGGCCAAGCCGACATATAGGCATCGCAACTATATACTACTATAGGCAATCGCAACTAGTTAATATATATTTTTTTTACACCGGCATTTCACCTAATGGTAACTGATAATGCGGTCCAAAATGGTAGCGGGCTAACCTGTTAATCCCTGTAAACCCATACTCCTAATTGGTTTCTACACGACATCGTGCCGGAACGCTAAATCGCTTGGCGACATGTCTTTGTTGGGTGGTAACTAGCCACAACGGAAGCCTCCCACCAGACCAGACTCGAGCCGGGAATCGAACCCAGGACCTCCAACTTTATAATCCCACAGCGCGCGCGCTGCGCCACGGAGGTCGTCAAAAATATTCAGTAGGGATATCCATTTTTATTCGTATTCAATCGGTAATGTACCATATATGTAGGTATTTGATAAACGTCGAACCAGTTTCCTCTATTGATAACAAAAACAGCGAAAGCTTTTTTGTGTTTGAATTGAATGTTTATTAGAGCGCCGTATCTATTTAGGGTTCGGTACCCGAAGGGGAATCGCAATTTTAAGACTCCGTCCATCGATCCGTCAGTTTGTCTGTCTGTTTTACATGAAAAAATTATACGTAGGAATTTGAAATGAAATTCTCACTGTATGTGTATGTATACCTTTTGTTTCTACAAACATCCTGTGTTTACAAATTAATAAACGTAATACGGTGCAAGAAATTCCTTTTATTCTGGTATTCTTGGCAATAAAAATTAATGACAAACCAACCAAAACTCAAACTTATTGTGTTTAAAAACTAATATAAAATAAAGTCAAAACAGAAGCGTAAATTCCTCTAACAATCCTAATGAAATCTAACCCAAGTTACGAAAATGACGTGTCGATAACTTGATGTATGCATTGCAAAAAATTTAAAGCTGTCTGGTTTACATATATACATACATTATTTTGAACGACTTTCGATTACTTATAAAAACAGTTATTACCACTGTGCAGAGAATGGTGGGATGGTTCCTAGTTACCGTCCTACCAACAAAGACAAACTGCCAAGCAATTTAGCGTTCCGGCACGATGTCCAATAGAAACCAATAAGGAGTATATAATAATACTCTTAAAGGTACTCCCAAGGTGCTGGAATGGCGACCTCGCACCGGCAAACGTAGCGTTGGTCGACCGAAGGTGGACAGACGACATCAAACGAGTCGCAGGGAGCCGCTGGATACAAGCGGCCCAAGACCGTGGCCGTTGGAACTCGTTACAAAAGACATATGTCCAGCAGTGGACGTCTATCGGTTGAAATGATGATGATGATGAATAATACTCTTAACAGGTTAGCCTGCTACAATCTAAGACTACATAACCACTTACCACCAGGCGTGATTACAGTCAAGGCTTCCTTCTAATATATAGAATTGGAAGACAAACTGTTAAATAGTAGACAAGCCATTGCATTGCCTATTTCGATCAACATTTGTTTTAAATCAATTACGATAGCAAAATCATTCATTTGCAAAAATAATGAGGAAAAATCATTGATTTCAACAGTGTAAAAGATTTATATTATTTACTTTATGCACTGTATAAGGACTCTTGCCATGCTCCAAATAAATATAGACCGACCTTTTGATCAGAAAATAATACTATCCTAAACAAAGCTATAACAAGGGGCAATTGTTTCTTAACTGCGTATTCCATAAAAATGCGAGACAAGAAAATTCGAAAGAGTAACAAGAAAAATTTCTTTGTAAGGCTTCTTTTGAAAGTTTCGAGTCTGAAGACTTAAAAACGATTTAATTGCTTTACGAGATGGTTTGTCAAGTGGCAAGACTTGTGGAAGTTACGAAAAAGAAAGGACAGAAACGTGCACAAATATTTTCCTGGAAAACGATAAGCTATGTCACATTGTAACGTTTACTTTTTGTGTGGTTCCCTTACAGGAAAGGGATAAGTAAGAGACGGACTTTCACATTTATAATGCTAGCTTCTGGCAGTGATTTCATCTACCCAGATAAATCGATAAATACTCTTTATTTCAAACAAATTACTTCGTATATGAAAGTAAGCAAAAGTGGCCTGTATTGCTTAAGAAGTCTTTGACAGAAGACGGTAGCGCCGCAATATATTTACTTATTAAATACTCAATGTTATAAATAGTACCAATAAATAAAATATAATAATATTTTTTTGTGTATGAATCAACACATATATATATATATCAATACAATACTGCCAAGGTATGTTCTTCCGGAATAAAGGCTACCTATGTCACTCTCCTCACCTATCAAAACAAACTAAAAAGTGTCACTTCGTTCATGGGACATTAATCAACAAAGTATAGCGAACCAAGGACTGATTTCTTAATGATGATGACTAACCCATTGCCGGTTCACTACAGGGCACGGGTCTCCTCTCAATATGAGAAGGGTTTTGGCCATACTCTCCTACGTTGGCCGTGCGGATTGGCAAACTTCACACGTCTCTGAGAACATTATAAACTTTTAGGCATGCAGGTTTCCTCGCGATGTTTTCCTTCACCGTTGAAGCAAGCGATACTTTAATAGCTTAAAAACACACAACTTCGAAAAGTTAGAGATGCGTGCCCGGGTTCGAACTCCCGACCTCTGATTAGAAGGCAGTCGTCCTGACCACTAGGCCATCACAACTTATTAAACAATAACTTGCTAATATTTAAAAAAACAATTCACATATGCCCAACACCGCAATGCACCTTTAAAGTTACGAAACGATATGTCCATAATACCGTACTTCTAATAATCTTTGTTAAAATTATGTGACCTTCAAGATGAGTCTTCTACATTTCGCCATTATATCACAGCTTTTAACAATCACTTACCTCTAGTCTTTATAAAAGGAGAAGATTGATACAGCTTGCTTAAAAGATGTCATTAATTACGCAATTTTTAAGTTTTAGTTTAGTTACGGTTCATCGGAAAAGGGGCATTAATTGTGTAACTTACTTGTACAATAACATTTTGTCGAACCAAGGCTGGTTAGCATGAGCCTGTCTATAGAATATGCTCAATTCTAAATGATCTCAGGAACACCTGCGACATCTCCTACAGTTCTATGATCTTCTTTAAAAATCAAGTAAGACTGTCCATTACTGCATTAAATTAATTGAATTATTTAGATGTAAGGTTACTTTTAAGGAGGCAAGCTGTGATCATTTCTAGAAAGTCACTATCTCGTGTTTGTTCTTCTGTTTTTAGTTGTTTATATCGAGTAGTTTAATGATCCAATAAAAAAAAATTTAAAATATTTTGTTTAGTAGTTTAGTTTGTCATCAGAAGTGGGATAAGAGTTCTTTCGCGTGACAAGATGTATGGGAGTGTTTTATCGGGACAAAACACACACACAAAACAATAGCGGAGCGACCTTCTCTGGTGAGATTTGCACGGCAACAGGCAACAACAAGCTAGTTTCGAATCGCCAACACAACCTTGGCATCGACATCAAGTTTTGGTGTGACCTTAACGGCAGTCGCATACAAACAGCTCCCCTAGTATGAAGTTGACGAACTTCTCGATGTGTTTTTAAAACGGTTTTAATTCGAAAACCTTGATATCTTCGGTACGGGAATTATACTGCAGAACTTTGCTTTAAAAGGTTATTATCTAGTCTCATTCTAGATGATTTCTATTATTATGGTTACTGGCACAGATTATTAAAGACGCTTATATTACTATGTAAAAAAAAATCGAAATTTGAACTGAATACATGTTTATTTTGCACGTCAGTATTGCCCGGATATGTGATATATAGTAAAACTGTCTATTACGTGTAAGTGATGATGCGGTCTAAGATGGTAGCGAGCTAACCTGTTGGGGTATGGTAAACCCATACTCCTAATTGATTTCTACACGACATCGTACCGGAACGCTTAATCGCTTGGCGACACGTCTTTGTCGGTAGGGTGGTAACTAGCCACGGCCGAAGCCTCCCACCGGACAACAAAAGTTATAGTAAAATACCTGTGTGAACATGTTGCGTCTAGTTTTTTGGCGAAATAAAAAATTCTAAAACAGTTTGATAAAGTATCTCTTTATCTATTTAGCTATCCGGATTGTACTATTACCCATGAAAAATAAAAATTACCATCGGGGCTGGGCTATGTTGTCGATGTATGACCTCTAGATTTTGGTTGAGCAAACACCTCAATTTTAAATGGATGTTACAGTATTTTAAAACTATACAAGCTTGCGAGATCTAGACTTTCGCACTAGTGGTTTAGTTTCGTTTTGCCTTCACAGATATCTTATAAGATTCGAGAATAAATTATCTAGATGTATTTAGTGTTAAGTTATTAATAAGTGTTTAATTTTGTTTGAGGAAATTAAATTACCAAATCAATCAAAATTCATGTAAACCTAGTATAAGCCTTTACTATAAAGAGTTCATATAATGTTTTTAATTTTTTTATCCAGGCTTTCTTGATTAATTTTCTTGAGTAATTGGCCTTTATTTTCACATTTCTGTTTTGCTTGAGATAATTTTATTTCCAATATTTTTAAATCATATTATTCACTGAACTAGCTGTGCCCCACGTTTTCATTATGATTATAGTTCGTAATGTGCCTACCTTTTACTGTTTATACATTACATTATTAGATCGGCCTTATTAATATCTAAATGATACTGCTCTAAGCCACAGGAGCTTCAATCCTGTCATTTTTTTTATCCCACTACAACCCTTTATGACGATCTCACCTGGCGTAGAAAGTGATTTCATTAGTACAATGTATGTGTGAAAGTTGCCCAGTGGCAAGGACGTCCGCCTCCTAATCAGAGGTCGGGGGTTCAATCCACGGGCACGCACCTCTAACTTTTCGTAGATATGTGCGTTTTTTAAGCAATAAAAATATATACTCGCTTCAACGGTGAAGGAAAACATCGTAAAGAAACCTGCATGCCTGACAGGTTTCTATAATGTTCTCAAAGGCGTGTTAAGTCTGCCAATCCGCACATGGCCAGCGTGGTGGACTATGGCCAAACCCTTCGCATATTGAGTGGAGATCCGTGCTCTGCAGTGAGCCGGCAATGGGTTGTATCATGATGATGATATGTAGTTTTAATAAATTTTAGAGTTACCACAAATAATATATGCCTTTCTTATTTACTTGAGCAGTTTTTCCAAATGATTTGCATCTGTCGCGTGCATGAAAACAAACCTGTAATGTACAACGCAAGTACGTCTGGGTATAAGTGGCGGTTGTGTTTGTAATTTGACCACGACGACCTTGCAATGCCGCGGAATCGCGCTACAATGTCACTATATTATTGGACACATATGAACGAATAATCCGACGCGGCGCCAAGGAGACATCACTGTATCGTCATAGCTTTGTCACAGACCTCTGCTCTGAGAGGAAGACAGGGATCAATATAATTAAAGGCACTAAACGTTCAGCTTGTTTTAAGGAGCGCTAACTGTGTCTTCAAAAAAAAAACCCGACACCGGATCATCCTCAGGAGATGTTGACTTCACAAGCGAGAAAAGTAAAGTCAAACTTTAACTTTTCGGGTCGAAAGGTGCGTAGAGGTTCTAGTGGAAGATTTTGTGTGGTGTTATATTATACAAATCTCCCGGTTGTCGGCGGAGTATGGCAAATTATACTTGCTGTTTATTGTTTATCATGGACTTCCGCAAAGTTACGCCTGCTTCTATTCATTAACTGTGTCTTCATTATACTGGAGACAAGCCATCTCGATTTTAATCTACACTATTCCGTTCTATTATTAAGTAGTATGCTTGGTTAAAGATTATTATGGGGTTGACCCGGAATAACGATCATATTACGCTGTTCCCATGTTTGCCCGGGCATTTTTTTTTTCAAAATACCAGCATTAACACGTAAGTTATGCGTTTCTAAATTTATTTACCTTACGTTTACATCCAAGACATAGAATGAGTGTTCTGGTGCACGCGAATGACACCTACAACTTGGTCAGCCACCCTATTTAGTAAATTTTTTGAAAGTTGCTATCCGGTTTCGACCCGTCATGTCCATACAATATTCGCAAAAAGTATCCAAATAAATGGCGCTTGTCATAGTTAACATCTTGTAGGAAAAGTTACTGAATTGACTGCAGGTTTTTATAAATGTTCACTAGATTTTATTCATTCGTTCAGTTCGACCCTCCCTGTGTAAGACGAAGTGGCCCAAAGAAAAACCGTTCCCATCTCCGTATCACCGGAGATTGAAATAAACTTGATCGATGAAACTGCGATGAAACGGAAATCAGCAATATTCCTTTACAAGCAACCTTATACGTTTCGATATTTCATCGATGAAATAATGAATTACAATGAACGTTCCGCGAAAACCAGGCAAATGTTTACGATGTTATTTATATTCTTTACGATTGTTATACAACCCACCGCGCAATTAAACACGTTCGCTTTGACACTGGAGCATCCTCGGGAGATAGAATTTAAAACGCACAATTGCTACATTATGGTTTCATGTTAAATATACGTATAAAGGGCAAAGTAGTAAACGAAGACCAAAGGAGAGAAGGATGGATTGTGTGAAAGAGGATATACATGTAAAAAGAGTGCATAGTGAATTGACGGCTGATAGAAGTGAGTGGAAGAAGACGACACGTCATGCCGACCTCACATACCGGCAAGAAGAAGAAACCAAGTAATCGCTTCAATGTTTCTTCCCAAGGTAAGGAGAATTCTCGCGCCTTGCACTTGGCCGTGCTCTTTAATGTTTACTAGATTCTATGAAATGTTCAATTGCGGTGATTGCGGTCTCGGGCACACGGCTCGGCCTTGAGTGGAAGACGAAGTGGGCCGAGGCTGCGCGGGGCGTCGGCCCTCGAAAGTGAAAACTGCGCACGCGCATGCGCGCCGCCAGACCGGTTGCCGGAGTCACATGCGTGTGCACTGCCTACTACCTGCTAGCAGATGACTAATGTCCAGCAGAAGTTAAAACTTCTAACCTATTTTTATTTGAATATTTGTCCATTAAAATCTAGATAACAGATAATAAGCTGTTGATAATTTTTTGACTATAAACAAGTGACCCTGTGATTTGTTTGACGACGACTGTTACACCTGTTAAGCCAGTTATAACTCTCCAATAAATAATGAAAAAAACATTTTTAAAAAATTAAAAAAAAAAACGAGAATACCCGTGAATTCGTCTGCATGATTCCGAATGCTGATTTTTACTTATCGATCGTGCTAAAATTAATTTGTTAATGAAATTGAAAGAGCGAGCGAAGAAAAGGTTCTCTACAAAGTACATTCTATAAATGTAAAATATTGATACGTGAAATAAACTATATTATTTTGGGTGCACGGCAGTTATCAATGATAAATTCCAAGTGCATATGCTCTTCATCACACGATAAAGCGTGATAACGGGTCGACGGCAGAACAATTGCGTCGTCGGCAAGTTCGCTGATGGAGGCGGCTTGAGACGTTCAAGATCATTGTCACTTATGGAATTGACGATGGTGGGAAGCTGTAAAATTCCGGTGCATATTTGTAAAACTACAATAAGATTTGACGACCTACCTCCGTGGCACAGCGCGCGTGCTGTCGGATTATAAAGTTGGAGGTACTGGGTTCGATTTCCGGCTCGAATCTGGTCTGGTGGGAGGTTACGACCTAGTTACGAGCTAGCTGGTTACGCTACCGACAAAAAAGTGTTGCCAAGCGATTTAGCGTTCCTGCACGATGTCGTGTAGAAACCATACAGCCCGGTTACGCTGTGGCAACTAATAGGGTTAGCACAGCTAATAGACAGTCCGAAAAAAAAGTAGAAACCAATTATAAGTACGGGTTTACTTAACAGGTTAACCCGCTACCATCTTAGACTGCATCATCACTTACCACCAGGTTAGATTGCCGACAAGGACTAACTTGTAGATAAAAAAAAATCTTTGTTGAACCGATTAATTGATCAATTGCCCGTTTTAAATTAACCGAAATTATATCGGTTATCGGTGTACTTTAAGCGAACGATTTCATTATTTCCTCAAAGTAACCCTTAATAAAAAACGTGAACCATTAAACTTACTAATGTTATCAATGCGAAAGTTTGGAATGGCGAATGTTTGATACTCAATAACAGCCGAACAGATCTGAATGAGATTTGGCACCGAAAACATTAAATGTCTTCGGTATTCGTGAAATATATTTGTTTTTGTTTTAAACATCTGCATCGGCACTTCTCATATATACATATCAAATTATCCACGAGATAGAAGTCGCGGGCTGCAACTAGTGTTTAAATAATAACTGATAATAACTACCTATCAGAGCGTACCAACTTTGCTTCAATCATTTGTTTGGTATTTGGCTGTAAAGATACTTCCTTTTTTTTGTATTTCATTCTGTCCATCATGATCAACCCATTAACGGCTCACTATAGAGCACGGGTCTCCTCTCAATATGAGAAGGATTTGGCCATAGTCCACCGCGCTGGTCATGTGCAGGTTGGCAGACGCCTTTGAGAACATTATGGAGAACTCTCAGGCGTGCAGGTTTCCTCACGATGTTTTCCTTCACCGTTGAAGCAAGTGATATTTAATTTTTTTTTTAAAACGCACATAACTCCGAAAAGTTAGAGGTGCGTGCCCGGATTCGAACCGCCGACCTCTGATTAGGAGGCTAACGCCCTAACCACTAGGCTATGAATTCATCATTCTGTCCATGCCCATATAAAATTCACTCTCTCTACACTTCGATCAAATACGAAATTATACGTATTAATTTTCTTTTTAACCCTTCACAAGGGTCAATGAAGATAAGGTTAGAGTTTAAAGTAGCAAAGATATAACTTATAAACTCTAAATTAACACGTTGGCTTACAGGCTAAACCTATGATATTTTATTTGTTTTTACAAAACGTAAGCTTGTAGAAAAGTCCTACTATAGTGTAAAGGATTACATAAACGATAAACAAGCATGGGTGTGAAATATTGCTCTAATAAGATAGCTCTTAATATAATTTTAAGTGGCGTGTGAGATGGTGATAAGAAATAGAAAATTTACGTGGCTAAGTTTGTTGTGGGCTTCTTCTTAGACCAGGGCGCGTTTGGAACCCTCATAGCTTTAGTTTTAAGTTTATGAATCTAGTTATCACCATGAAATAACTACTATGTAAATTATTCACGCGTCAAAAGCGCCTTTTAAAGGACTATTTGAATAAAGATTATTTTGAATTTTGAATTTGAATTTATTTATTAGCACAGATCATACCGATCCTTCCTAAAAAGCTCTCTAAGTTCTTCTCGCTCGGAAAACCGGCTCATCTGGTGTTCACTTTACGACGCTCAATCGCAGTGCCTAAAATTATGTTGGCCCCATGTTTTCGAGCATAAACTAAATCCTTAACAAATCCATGGATATTTTATTCAAATATGAATTCTAAACTATTAAATTAATGAGAGATGTTATAGTAAGAATTACTCATATTATTTTCTACTCATAACTCATATTATTTGATTTATGAGCCTCGAAAAAAGAATATATATTATTGTATAAATACAACACAGATTTGCTCAATACTGAACGGACAAATACTAATACAACAAACAAAATAAACACATTTAGCGTTTGGAAACCATCTCAAATGAACAAGGCTTTCCTTTTTTTCCGCGATGACAGATCGCACCCAGTAGCAGGACCTCGGCGACTATTGACGTAGAATAACAGCATCTATGGAACGGACGCAACGCTTTCTGATTGGCTGTTCATTTCCACTAGTGACTGAAATACGCAATCCGAGCGAAGGGCCATACATTCAGCCAATAACAGCTGTCGGGACAGTCGCCACGTCATAATAACAGTCGCGATTGCCACGTAGGATTACCTACGTTGATAGCTCAGAAGAAAATTTAAATTTTCGTGTGTCGAACCCTTGATTGGTATTGCTATAAACTCACATGTTTAAGATTATTAACCACCGAGGAGCGATTCGGGATTCGTTTTAATAGTAAGTCTATAATTTAAATTTCATTGCTTGTTAGTTGTCTGTAGTCCAACAGGTAGTCGTCGTCATCTCAGTAATGTACACTTGCTTGTGTTATTATTACGTCATTCAGTAATGTGCTAATGAATGGGTGCTGATCCCGTCATGAATCAATCATAATTATCATCACCACCACGTCTCTTATAGGTGAGAGGGTTTAACGGAATGATTGTTACTAATTTTAGTAATTTATTTTACTAGTAATTAAGAATATGAACAGGAAAAGATTGATACATATTTACAGGAATAAGCTTTCCTTTGTTTACTTTTTTATAAACTAATGTTTGTAATTTCCTTATAAACAATGAATGACATATATTCATTAAATAAACAGGCAAGTTTGAATGTAGATATTAAGGAATGAATCGAATACAATAACGTAAGCTGCTTAAACATAACCCCATGGGCAAGTTAGATAAATGGTACCATATGGTGGCCTCATCGCTACATAGTAATCTCTTCCACGCAATCAAAGGCTTTAAAGTTAATAGCAATAGTAGTTAATTCGTGGTTGGCAGATGATATGTATTTCTTGTAATGGAGATTCGTATCACAAACAACGAACGAGTGATACATCGATAAGGAGCTACGATACGACGTTATCGGACGTGCATCACTCTCATGCACCGGATATCTATTATTACATTTTCTTTCAATCAATATTTCCCAGCACGCGCACTGTGCGGCGCACCCACTAACCTTTAGGCGATGTATAGTCCTTCGAATGTGTACCAACTCGTATGTCTCGACTGTTGAATCAATTGTCGTTAAAGATAGATGGATTGTTGAGACGGGGCACTTACTGCGGAATCTATAAGGCTGACTTGACATACAGTTAAAACGTGACAGTCTTATGTCGCACACATAACGCTGTCTCGTTTTAACTGTTGTCAAGTCAGAGGCAATTCTAAGCTCGCTTATAGATCTACTTCATAGGTTTACTTTAGCAACAGAAAAATCGTCTAAGGAGACTGACCTTGACTTTTAGCGAAAGTTTTCTTTTTTTTTTAATTCCAATTGACTCTAGTTCTTATGAAGAACAGTTTATGGGACCCACTGAGGTTAGAGTACTAGTTTTTTTTTTTTTTTTCTGAAATTGCGATGTACTTTTGCTGTGCATTTCATTGTAAATCCCCGTAGAAACTTTTTATTCAAATACAAAATTTGTTTTAATTCACACTTGAAATGTCTAATCTGTATGTGTGTGATTCTACTACCACTTTGGAAGGCAAATTTTCATTATTATAACTATACATCAATATATATATTTACACCGCTCTAGTAACCTTAGGAATCCTATCTTAGAAGCATTTACTTAATCCTACAATTGACTAAATTACCCTGCGTAGATTTTATGTCAATTATTGGCAAATAGATTGTTTTATGCTGTGTAAAATATATTTAATATAATATATAGCATTTCCATACAAAAGAAAGCCCAAAACTTGGCATGTATCTAGCTTTCATAAACAATGTGACTAATATCAAAAAAAAGAAATCGTAGAAGAAAGGGGACGGTCTTCGAATGAAAGGGGATGATCCCCTTCCATTCGAAGACCCAAAAAAGTGTTTATATTTTATTTCACGGCCCGGTCTGCACTATCAGCTGATGGTAAGATAATGCAGTATAGATAGCGGGCTAATCCATCTGCAGGAATGACATTTACCGAAGCCCCTAAACGGTTTCGGAGCGCTAGATCGCTTGGGGCCACGTCTTTGCTGCTAAAGCAAAACTAAGCCAGAGAAAGATTTTTTTACCTAATTAAAGATCACATTGCGCTGTTGCATTGTAAAGTTGGAGGTCCTGGGTTCGATTCCCGGCTCGAGTCTGGTCTGGTGAGAGGCTTCGACCGTGGCTAGTTACCACCCTACCGACAAAGACGTGTCGCCAAGCGATTTAGTGTTCCGGCACGATGTCGTGTAGAAACCAATTAGGAGTATGATTTTACTATACCCCTAACAGCTTAGCCCGCTACCATCTTAGACCGCATCATCACTTGCCATCAGGTGAGATGCAGTCAAGGGCTAACTTATGGTGAATAAAAAAAAAACAGGGCTCACATACTTTGGTTAATATCTCATGTATCCATCTCTCTCTCTCTCCAGCAGCCAGTGAAGCATGCACGAGCAGGACGGTGAGGTGAGGGAGCCGGCGCATCATGCGCGTCGGCCCATGAACGCCTTCCTAATATTCTGCAAGCGGCACCGCAGCGTCGTGCGCAACAAGTATCCCAACTTGGAGAACAGGTGACTGCCGGCCTCATGACTCTACTAACAATGCTTTTAGCCGAATAATCGATTGGCCTCGGGGGAGACCACCTCGGACTTGCACGGCAGTCGAAGATGGTAGCGGGCTAACTGGTTAGGACTTAGGGGTATGGTAAACCCAATCCTAATTGGTTTTCTACGCGACATCGTGCAGGAACACTGAATCGCTCGACACGTCCTTGTCGGACTAGCTAAGGCCGAAGCCTTCCACCAGATCAGACTCTAGGAGAGAACCGAACACAGGACCCCAAAGTCAAAGTCTATTTATTATTAGTTTTTTTGTATTGTAAACACTCATTTTCTTACTTTTTATTGAAAAATATTTTATAAAAATATTCAAGAATAATACTGAATGAGTGCCAAATGAAACACAATTGATTTATTTGCTCGATATAGCCATCAAACATTAGAGAAACGTCGTTAAAGAGTGACAAAGCACTGCTCTACAGTAATTGCGACGTAACGCTACCTTTATATTTGGGGCCTCTAGGCTGAGATATATGAGTTTTATACATCATAGCGTTACATAGCGTACTTTGAACTTGGTCTAATTTCTTAAGCCTGAGGTAAGGCTGCGCGCGCTTTATACATCTCAGTCTTAGCAAAAATGCACGTTTTTTTTTATACACCACAAGTTAGCCCTCGGCATCTCACCTGATGGTACGTGATGATGCTAAGATGGTAGCGGACTAACCTGTTAGGGATATAGAGAACTCACACGACACGACTTTCTCGGTAGGGTGGTAACCAGCCACGGCCAAGGCCTCCCACCAGACCAGACTCGAGCCGGGAATCGAACCCAGGACCCACAACTTTATAATACGACAGCAAGCGCAGTGCGCCAAGGAGGTCGTCAAAACATACGTCAGCGCTTTATACATCTCAGCCTTAGCAAAAATGCACGTTCACGATAATGGGATCATATTGATAACATCTACTGTTCACAATCGGAAATGCACATCTAACTCATTTTAACGTTTCCATACCCAAAAGTTAAGCCTAAGATATTATTACGAAGCCTCCGATCCGGTCTACGTGGAGTCTTAGATCGATCGACAAATTCTTTATTGAACATATTTGGATTCCAAAAAACATAACAATAACTGACTTAATAAGTAGAGTTGAAGAGCTTAAAAGGTAGAGAGCTGTTTTTTTTTACAGAATGCGGATTTCAATTGCAGCTATAACCCTAAAAATAATATAAAATAATGGGTATCCCCACTCCCTACACACTTGTGACGTGTTTTGTCGCTCGCTCTTAGGCCTTTGCACACGACGTTTTTTAAACGCGCTGTTGACGCGCGTCTTAGAAACGTGCGTCGACGGCGCGCTTTTACCCTACAGAGCAGATTGTTGTCGTTTGTATCGATAAACACGCGCGTTAACATCTTTTTTTTTCGGACTGTCTATTAGCTGTGCTAACCCTATTGGTTGCCACAGCGTAACCGGGCTGTTTGGCGAGCTTCGGAAAGAAGCTCTGCCAGAAGAAACTTGAGCCCTAGGGCTCGAAGAAACTAAGCGAACGTCTGCCTAAGGGCGCCTCCTTTGAGGCCGATCCTCGGTTTAGGTCGGGGTCGGACGGTGAGAGTTAACATCGCGTTTGTATCGATACATACGCGCGTTTAGCGATACAAACGCGATGCAAACTCGTCTGTGTCGATTCAAACTCGTGTGAAGTGGTAGTGTAAGATACAATTTGTGATAATGACCGCAAAGAGGTTTCTATAGGGAGACCTATATATAGGATGTTATCTTAACGTCACGAATCAAATAAATATTTACAAATTCGAATCTAATGACTGTTTTTTTTTTTTAAATAATCTCTATCCAAATGTTAACCGCAATCAACTTCGTTAAAGATTTGCGTTAATATCTACTTAATATCTACTAAATATTTTTGATAGGTACTCGACTTCTTTCTTAGCAAAATGCAATAAGTATACATGACCTATGTGTATGAACCTGTGATAGCCTAGACTTAGCATGATAACTTTCCATTTAAATTTTGCTTTAGTTATAGACTAACGAGTTTTCTACGATGTGCCTTGTTAGAATAAAAAAAATGTTGCTTGCAGATCTATAACCAAAATACTCGGCGAGTGGTGGGCCAATTTGGACAAGGAAGAGAAAGCTTGCTACACAGGTCTTGCTAAACAGGTATGCTACTAGCTGCGTAATGTTTATTTATTTATTTTGACCGGTCACGGCAGACCGTCGCATATAAAACATTTTTTGGAACGAAGTTCCTTATCGCGCGATGTGAAAGGGGGCTAGATGGAAAAAATTCTTACGAAAAGTTGTACGACACTTTTTGTTATTGTAAGCTATGCGGCGTTGCATGTTTCTCTGTCTGTCTCTCTCTCTCTTATAGAAAGCAAGCCAGATATTTTCATTTTTATTTCACATTGAACAGTGTGGTGTCGCGACGGGCTGAGTGAGTATTTTTGTTGAGTTTTGTAAATAGGTTTTTTGTAAATAATAAATAATAATATAATGAATCCTGACAGTGTTTCTGCACAAGTTCCGGATATTGCTGATGGAGTACAAAATTGAGCTTACTGATTAAGTTTATATAACATTATATTTGTTAATAATAAAAAAAAAAAAATATTATAACTTAAAATATGTATGTAATAAAATAAAATTTTATTACAATTCCTTCACTAATTAATCGAAAGGAACTTCGTTCCATCCGGGTGTCCCTTGACACCTCTCAAGTTTTTTTTTTCTTAATCCACTGCAAGTTCACGCATACAAACTCATCAACATCATCATGATCAATCCATTACTACAGAGCACGGGTCTCCTCTCAATATGAGAAGGGTTTGTCCATAGTTCACCACGCTGACCATGTGCCGATTGGCAGACTTCACACGCCTTGGACAACATTATGAACTCTCAGACATGCAGGTTTCCTCACGATGTTTTCCTTCACCGTTGAAGCGATATTTTAATTGCCTCAAAACGCACATAACTCCGAAAAGTTAAAGGTGCCCCCGACCTATGATTAAGAGGCGGACGTCCTTACCATTAGGCTATCACAGCATCCACGATAACACACCGGGTGGTAAATGATGATCTTGTCTTAGATAGCGGCGGCATACCCCGTCGGTTTCTCCGCTATATCGTAGGTCTGCACTGTTAATGGTTTGGCAGTATGTCTCGGTCAGTAGGGTGGCACCAGCCACGCCAAATCCATTTGCATGTTTGTTCTAACTGTAGTGTGTCGTTTCAGTACAAAGACGCGTTCTTCAGCGCAAACCCCGACTTCAAATGGTACAAGCTGCCAGCGCCGCCGCTCCGCACGCTGTCGTCGCGACCGCGCGAAGCCGCCGAGAAAATCGAGCCCGCCAACAACGAATATCACCAGCACGAGCTTGAAAAGACAAACAACAACTCCACCAAACACGACTACAACAAGAAACCCGTCGACGATGACGCCAAAGCCGACGTCAAACCGGTCTCGATGTTCACACCGGGCAAGCTGGCCGATGAAGCTCAAATGGGAGGCCTGAGCAGCCTCCTCGCCGTCAAGACTGAAGTTCACACTCCTAACCCCTACTACTCACCGCCCACTTACAAATTCACGATCTCAACCCCTATCGAGTACAGATCTCATAATATTCTAGACAGCCAAAAGCCCAATAAGGAACACAGTATAAGCGAGCTTCAGAACGCTCTCTCCGAGACGACTAGGGTGTTTGAAGAAGATTTTGAGGAAAAGGAGCGACTGTACCGCTATAACGACCAGTTTACCAACCAAGATGTGATAGATCAAATAGTTGATAAGCGATATTCAAAAGAGGAAGACAGGAACTGGTCGGACGATGAGAAAAATAGATCGGGGAGAACGTGCAAAGGGAAGAGGTACCAGGAGTTCATGGCCGTTGGGGGACTCCTAGTTAACAAGAGGCAGAGGAGAGATTGCCCGGAGCGACTATCCGGTGAGAGCTATATCGCCTCCTGGACCTGCGACCCGGGTTCCTCGCGAGAGGAATCCACGGTCACTGACGATTACAAACTCGATTACATCGACACTCCTGTCAAAACCGAAATAAAAATGGACCAAACCGATGCGCACGAACCAGACAATAATAGTAACAAAAAATTTAAGGCTGCCGACTTCGATTTAGACGCAAAAATTAAAGCACTGCCCTCGCTTAGCTTAGAGAAATTCCAGCAGCGGAAACGCGACAGCAAACGCAAGAAAAAGGTGGTCCACATTAAGCCAAAGCAGCCGGAACCTGCGCAGATTATCAACTCCGTGCCGCAGTCGTTGACAGACGAGCGACGGGAGATGGCCGAGAGCTGGCGGGAAAACGTCATAGGGAGCCAGAAGAGAAAGCCGAGGAAGATAAGCATTACAAGACTGGAAGTCAACAGCATGGTTTCCAACAACATGAACGGGGGGCACAAATCAAGCCCCGAGTTCAAGATAGCAACCGAAGCGCCCAGCACGGTTGCACAAAGTATGGACATGTGCAATCAGACACCACACGGCAATGTGGACATGTTGGCTTTGGCCACCCTCGCGGAAGTGGCGTCCAACAAATCCAGGATAGAAGAGTTCACGGAGTCTACAGCCAAAGCGAGCACCGACTACGCTTCCAAGGTATGAAATACCAACACATTTAGCCTTATTCCAAAAAATATTTACTTTATAATCAAATAATATTTATAGATAGATATATAATAAAGATCTACTTTTACATTGTACGCATAAACATTAATGTGTGTGTACACTTATTGTAGTTTTTATAAAAAAAAAATATAGAGATAGAATTTATTTATATTATTAATAAATAAAATTATTAATAAATAGAGAAAACTATATGTATACTTAGGTTGGTTTTGATCGTGTAGGCTGCGATAATATGCTTATTAGAAGAAAAAAAAACTGGTGATAGTATGCTAATGAATTGATAAAAAATATATTTATATATATATATATATCATGGGAATAAAATGCATAATCTACTGTACGTTTAATGTTCGTAGTTAATAAAACATGATATAAATTTTAAATTTTTAAATAAATATCGGTATACAGGATGTCTTTTTTAACAAGTTGTCAATTAATCAATTAATGAGAATTGATTAACATAAGATACTGTATTCCGGCCAATCATCACAATATATATAATATTTTTGTGTTACGTAAAAATGCCAAAAAATATATCATACATAAAGCTTTGTTGACGGCTGTTCACATTATTCCCGGTTTTCCAACGCTTGATTGCGATGAAAAGATTAATCTTTATTAGAAATGCTGAAGTTACCAGTTTTTATATTTCGATTTAGAATTCTTTATGATTTCGTCTAAAATTAAAAAAAAAAAAAAACTGCACATTGGACCATGTTTTAAGACTCCGCTCTTCCATCTACATATTTTACAATAAATAAACTATTTTTATCATATAAAAAAAAACTTTCATGCGATTTTCTATGTTGGAATGCTACTCGAACAATGTGAACAGGCCATAAGTTGTATATTTTTAATAAACCTCATTACGAATAAAGTTGAGTCGCCCTAACTAGAGAGTGGATCATTCTTAGGTCACCACGTGCATAGACTGTTTTGCATTTTAAAGGTGATTGATTACTAATTAACGAATATTGTTTTTGTTTTTAATATTGCAGTGTGCAATCGTAGATTAATGAAGTATTTTATTATGTATTGTGATAAAATGTCATGTCTGGTTTCGTGGTAAATCGGAGCTACGTGTGTATATAAATAACTGCTGAGCCTCGAGTTAATAATGAAATTGAGCATTTTTATGTTCTGGCCCCACTCAATAAAGACATATTTTATACAGATTGAGTTTTTAAACTGGCATCGTGTGGCAGCTGACTGTTTTCTAAACGTTATTGTTTTATATGCAATTTGCATTGATAGTTTCTTTCCAACCAAAATATATTCAATGTAAATAACATTAATTCTCCTTCTTAATCTAAAATGGATCAGGTAGCTGTCATATAATAACCAAATCTCAATCGGTATTTTATAACAAAACACACAATTTATTATTATTGATTTTATTTATAGTTCACGATGAATAAAATAAATAATAATAAATTGTTTTATATGCATACTTAATTCTCTTAAATAAAAATGAAGTCTTCTTTACACACATCGACTCTTTAACTCAAATTCATTATTGTTATAGATACTCTATACTTACGTGAGATTTTTACGTTGGCCGGAACATATTAAACTCATATACTGTCCTTTTCTTGTAAGTAAACGCGCTCACTTCGGTCACCGTTAAATGTCAAAAAAGGGAGCGCACTATTAAAATTTAATAGTCTAATCATAAATGGCAGTGACCTTGATATTAGTTATCTGGCGCTGTATGGAGAAATCAAATCAAAATAGCTTTATTCATGTAAACCTATTACAGGCATCTATGAATCGTTCATATCACATTTTTCATTATTAGAGATTATTTATTTTACATTATTACAGACTAAAAAACATAGTTAACAAACACTTCCTTGGAAATTTTGACAGAAATAAACACTGGCAACAAGGCTATTCTTATTGTTTGATAAACTGAGTGCTGAGACTCCGTGCAATTATAGAATCTAGAATTCTTTAGCTTTTTTAGCAAAAGGCGATTGCTATCGACCAATTAATATGCTCGCTTCATTTATACACCACATACACGGTAAGACAATTGGTCTGCCATACAAACTGACAAATAACGCTAACGCAAGTGAGCGCGTTTTGTTTTCCCAAAGTCTCGAGGCTCAAGACCATTGATATTGTATTTGGTATAAAATTGAATGTATATTTATATTTGCGGGTCAGACTCGCAATGTGTCCCTTGTGATAACGTTTATTTAGTGTAGATCATCACAGACTAATGACTTTGTTCGACGGGTAGTTCTGTTAATCGCCTATTGAATATTGAACGGGTTATACGAGACTATATACGGACTGCCTGTTTATGAAGTGCCAGCCAGATAAAGGCCCTTCTGGCGTCTTTTTTCCTATAACTTGAGTGCTGTGCAGGGAAAGAGTGAATAGACATTTTTTAGACTAGTGCTATTCCAACCTAGGCCTCATTATTGCTTTCCACTGAGTAAGTCAACTCAAGCCTATTAAATTATAAAAATATGAAATCTTCTAACTTTAAGGGTACTATAAAAGTGATGTTTAAAATTATGCGCACTTAAGATTTCAAGGACACTTACAGTCGGAATGCCTCTCATTTTTTATCGAATGCCAACGTCGCAAACTAATAAGGAATGAGAAATTCATGACGTTCTACCCAAGGAATTCTTTATGACGAGACGTTGTTTCATGAAAATAGACTATAATAAACTAGAGTGTAATCGAAGGCGCGGGGTGAAATAATAAATAGGCCATTCGATGTACCGGAATTAATTTAACTGCACCAATGCATATTTTTATAAAATTGTATTTTTACCAAAATCAGAACAATGTTGATCCTTTATTTTAATATACTATTGGCGACCCGTTATCTGAGAAAAATAAATGGACCACATGTATCTAAAAGGCCACAGTTTCGGCCATTAGCAAAGTATAGTAGATTATTTTGCAACCGATCGTCAGTTGCTTGTTGGGGCCCTGAGTGGAAAACTGACCGTTTGTCTATTGTTCAATTTATTGAAATTTAACACAAATATATCGCTCGTTATTGTGTCAAACTACCGTCAAGTAGGAAAGGAAAATGTGTGATTCACATTCGCGTACGCATGTTGTCCCAATTAGGTACCTGAAGTTTAAGGAAAAGTTCTTCAAGAATTTCACTTTTTAAGAAATCATTGCATTGTTTTTTTTTTTTTTAATTTATAAAGCTGTGTTCATGCGATGCAAGTGGACTTGAAAGTGTGCTCGCGTGAGTTGTTGGACGCGACGTGGATTATTAGTATGGAAAAGATATAGGACTAACTTTGGTATTTAATACCATAAAAATACAATTATTAAAAGATGAGCAAGAACCGAACACACTGTTACACTAAATACACAGTGTATTTATTTATTATTTACAGCTGAAATTATTAATAAAGCTTGGCAGTGTTTAATATCATGAATTTATCTTTATTTGTTGATTTATTGCTTGTTTATGGCTCATCATTTATAGTGATATAATTATTGATTGAGCAGCAAATCAGGCACTCAAACAATAAATATATATTTTTTAATGTTTTTCACTTGCGATAAAATTAATGTCGCACAGATACAGTCACAAGATAAAGAATGTCAAAGACACACCATGAAGGTTTGCTTTTATCATTATGGTAAAAACCCTAAAACTTATGTCTTTAATGATATAATTTTATAAATATCGGCATTTCACGCATGGCACGTCTTTTCATAAGTGTGTCAAAGTCAGCAAATTCTCTAGGTAACTCGTCCCAGCATACTTTTTCAAACGCACTTGCACAGTGTCAACGCGGCTGAAATGTTTTTAATCACTCTTTAATTTACACTACATGTATAATTAGTTCTTAATTATTTTGTAGAACAGTGTTTCTCAAATTCTGTTTTGTTTTGTTTTTTAAGGTTTCTGTGATCATATTATTTCTTATATTATGTTATTTATGTTACGGTGCGAGTTTTTATGTGTGGGGTCTAGTCTAGTCTATTTTTAAATATAATATTCCAGTACCAAAATTCGAAAATTGCACTTATATACTGTTTTTTAAAAAGCTCGGCCAACGGTTGTTTTGTTTTGACAGCTTATTTCAATCTTAAAATTCAATTTTTAAAAGTGTTAAGTTTTTGGCCTGCTCAGTTTGTTAAGAATATTACGCCGACCCAAGCTAATGGCTAGATACCGGGAATGTGCAAATGTAATTAGATCAAGCAAGTTAACAAGAAAACAACAGATAAATATAACAGATTAACAGCTAAAGCACTGTACTCTTACTACAGTTCAAACTTTAACCGAGTTGTATAGTTGATATGCTTGCATCAGCCATACAACTGTTACGAAGTTACGGTGTAAGCACTGGAAAACAAATATGGCACGCTAAAGGCCGTGGATGCGTGCGTCGGGAGAAACGGGAACGATCTCTGTGTACAAACTCATCGCATAAACCCGCGCCACTTCGACCATCACTTATCCTACTCTTTTACGCACCCGCGCAAGTTTTGACGTCGCCTTACATTCAGCCACACATCTTAAAATACGTCCTTTCTGCCAAATTGATGAAATGTTTTATCTTGTAATAAAGATCATCATCATGAACAACCCATTGCCGGCTCACTACAGAGCACGGATCTCCTCTCAATATGAGATGGGTTTGGCCATAGTCCAGCACGCTGGCCATGTGCGGATTGGCAGACTTCACACGCCTTTGAGAACATTACAGAGAACTCTGCGGATGTGTTTACCGTTAAAGCAAGTGATATTTTAATCGCTTATAAACGCACATAACCCCGGAAAGTTAGAGATGCGTGCCCAGGTTCGATCCCCCGACCTAGGATTAGGATGCGGACGTCCTAACCACTAGGCTATCACAGCTTCATAATAAAGATCGTTATGAGTTGAATAACTGTCAAAAATAGATCACTACATATGGCCCCACTATACAGTTACAAACATAAGCCATAAAGTGACAAGCTGATCCAAAGACCACGTTTATTTTAGTTTAGACAAGCTAGGCTGTAGGTATACCATACGTTATAAGTGTATCATATGATAAATGTTATATTAATATGTACTTACTTATAGTATCTTATCATCGATAACTCGTGACGCGTCCAGTATACATCTGTTATTCGGCAGATGGGACCGTTGTCGCTGGGATCGAGTCATATATATAAAATTGGCGATACGAATATCGCTACAGATTATATGGGAATTTCAATTTTTAATATCGATACCAGAAGGTATGGGTGCGGTAGTAATGCGCGTAATAAATAACAGTTAGCTGACAGATATATGTACAGTTTCCTGTCAAGTTATTAAAAAAATTAAATGATATATCGCTACGCACATACGAATGAATTGGCATTTCGGAACGGGAGATATGTTAACATCTGTTTTTTTTTTTTATTTACATATTATAGAGTTGTTAAGCAATAATTATCGCCATTTTGTTCGACGTTAAACATGGCTCAACGAAATTTTTAAATTTATTTGTTGTTTTTTTTTTTTAGTTTTGTATAGTTCTATTATTTGTTGCGTTATTTTTAAAGCGGTGTGTGTTTAAAATGAATTAGTTTGGGACCATTGTTGATATCACCCAAATTGTTATATATTAATTATTTACAAAATCTTGTAAAACAATGTAAATAAATTATAGAGGGTAAGATATTGAGACAGGTATATTCCAGCTATCCAAGCCGTCAAAGATAGAGAGTTCGTCTACCGATTCGAAGTTTTTCAATCGTACTATTGTAATAACTGAATTTTAATTGCAGTTGTGAAAAATAATGAATTTTAACTAACATGCGATTATTTTGATTGTTTGTTTTAAATATCTTTCTATATTTAGGAAGCTCAGCGTCCGTTTTCCAAAATTATAATTTTGATAACCCCTATTGATTGAAGACGCATAGATTGAATTAAAACCAATTACAGTATTTCAAATTTTTGCCACATGAAAAGATATTCAATAATTAAAACTTGAACAAAACAAAAATGATAATTATTTAGTGTAAGCGATCTTTAGTAATTCTTATAATGTAGGCATCCTGGAAAATAAAACAACATTCGATATGCCTCGCATCATGAGCGCATAGATTGCACGGTTTAGTTTCTCTTCACTTCAACTTTTCACATATAATATTATCATAGAAAAACTTTGATCAAATCTTTCTATCTTTGATTGTTCGGATAGATTTAATCGTCTTGCCTTTATCAAAAAATCACCCTTAATAGCCTTAAAAAAGAAATAAAGATATTGCGATTTTCTCAAAAAAAAAAAAACTGCAAGACTAGTTTTTAATATAAAAGTTCAAGTAGTAAATTCTAAAATATATATATACGAGTATATATAAACCATCTTATGAAATTGTTTGCCTGTTAGAGACAAAGCCTTGTTTTATAATATGGATATATTAATAATATTAGGGTATACACTGATTTAAGGAAGTGTCATCACAAACCTCTAATGCATGGTTGGTAAATCTTTAGCTTATGATAAACAATGAAATATTTTAATAAATTTTGCAGAAAACTAGAAACTAGGTATACCATTTGTGTGGTATACTAGTATCTAGATTTAGATCAGAATGTATGTACCGTAGTGCCATTATACGATAAACATTCTGTGTAATCTGTGCTATTGATTAATTACAATTCTATTTTGTAAATACATGGCATGCTTTGAGCCTTTGTAAATTATTACATTATATTTTACAAAAATCTGGTGCATTACATCGCAAGATCACACACACAAGACACCTTTGTGTGTTCAGTGTTGTATGTTCTTGGAAAACATTGTTACATCGCAAACACATATTTTCTCCTATTGATTGCATATGCGTATATTATGATATCATTTCCATTGATAACAAATCAACCATCTGAGAGGTTAGTTATGTACTACTTAAATAGCTGTATACATTTATGACGAAGGGGCCACGCGCTA
Organism: Lasiommata megera; assembly: GCA_928268935.1. Taxonomy (NCBI): domain Eukaryota; kingdom Metazoa; phylum Arthropoda; class Insecta; order Lepidoptera; family Nymphalidae; genus Lasiommata; species Lasiommata megera. The sequence goes on from OV743321.1 coordinate 1,244,808, forward strand.
GAGGGAATTCAAGATGATCACGTATAAATACGTATATAATATATTTATATATAAAAAATATTACATATAATATACACATGAAAATAAAATTTGAAAGATTATATTATGAGCTTATTAAAAAACTCGTGACACAGACTAAAAGAAAAACATATTTCTTCACAGAATTCAAGACAATTTTTTGACATTGATGTGACACTAACACCTTAGCGTTTACATTGATGTTTTATTAATAACTGAATAAAGAAAAGAAAAAAATATAAACAATAATAACCATAAGAAAAATAATTACTGATTTTAATGTCGATATAAAGCTTTAATGTAGAAAACAGTATTTAAAAGAATAATAGTAGTTAAAGCTTAAAATACATAAATCAATTGACTTATGCATTTTAAGGACGAATGGAGATTGTGTTAATGTTCTCATAGTTTGACTTATCTTTTTCCTTTAATCTGTGTCTCTTAGGTACCCTAAGTAGATCTTATGATAAATGGTGCTGAGAGATCTGTTTAGCTTTAAGAAAGAGGGAAGTGCCCCGTTGCAAGCGTCCTAATTTGACGGGGACAATATTTATAAATGTCATGTAATTGTAACGATATTCATGTAACTGTAATTAATGATAATATAAATAACTACAGACTGGGGCAAGGAGATAAACGAAAAACGTGAACAGATATGAAGCCTATCAAGTTTCGCAGTCTCGTGAGAAAGAAATAAAATGTCGTCAACAATAAATTGTGCCATATATTATAATATGAGGAATTATCCTAGCTCTGCCGATCAGCATTTAAACTCAAATGTTTTAACGCTAGGTTAATGTATGGCATTGCAAAAACTATGACATTTTATTTTAGTCGGCTTCATATTTTTTCTTAACATTTACCGTCTAGCTTTTTCCCTCAGTCTGAGTATGTGTAAATTAAAATGTCGGGAGTTATATATGTATATTCGGTTTGAGAAACACTGGTCTCTGATTGTTAGTTGACGTAACAAGTCAGCGCCCAATGTTCGTTGACCCTCCCAAAAGTATTTTGTTAAATCTTCGTTAAACGCGAACGCAGCGCTGTTCAATATATTATATCCTTTTATGTAGTAATAAAGTTTATTCATATTAATATGTTACACTGTTTTATTTCGTCCATCAACGGCTAATCGACACTACCCTAGCTTGTATCACGGGGGGGTTTCTGACTGATCTAATTTCTTATCCTAATTAATATCACCTGGTGATGATGCAATCCAAGATGGTAGTGGGCTGGTGTTAGATGTGTTATCGCCACGATTCTAAGAAGCTATAATATATATCCATTATGATGTATTTATTAATTAAGATATATATTTTACAAATTGTTTGTAAGGGCTAAAGTTTTATTAATCTGTATAAAAGATTATAAAAGGGTATAAAACTTGACTAGAACTATTATACATGTATTAAGGATGTTATCATCATGTCGTGCCGCCATGTTTTGGTTCCGCCAAAACAGTGGCCTGTGATTGGTCCACGCAAAATAGCTATAGCAATGGACACCACGAGGAGATAGCGAGAAGTTGAGATATTTTTAGGAGAAAGGTTTTAATGTAACTGGCGTATTTATCTCAGTTTTTACAGATGTTTGGTAAACCCATATTCGCTTGGCGATACGTCTTTGTCGGCAGGGTGGTGACAAGTGTTAGAAACTGGGTGAAATTAATAACCACTTCGTCTTTATTCACAACTAGATTTATTATTTTTATTTATTATTTTTGATAATAAATAACTACTTTAGGAGTTAATTAGATATTATCAATTTATCTAACTCAACCGCACTTGTACCACGCACTCCAACAACCGCGGCATCCTCGTTCTCGCTCATTTTCCATCTTCCCGCCGTATGGCCGTAAGGTCATACCCGTTCTTTTTGTCATATTTCACATTACGTTCGAAAACCGAAGTTGTCTCTTCATTGAAGTGAGCACTGGTATGTCTTGATTGAAAGTTATGCACTACCGCGACTCGACCAACGATTCGAACCGACCGAATACAATGCACTCTTGTTTGTCGTACATGATTCTAAAACTAGATGGCGCTGCTCTCTGATTGCCGTCATATGCAATTTTATGTAGTTTAGTAGTGACACAAGTTTATTTTTGGTTTTTATGTTACAATAGCATTTATTTAATTTTAATCTAAGAGTTCTAGGCATTCTCTTCTCTTTATACCAAAGAGGATTCCAACACCACGGAGATATTTCTGACTTGATTCTGGTTGTTCTTACGTTCTGTCACCAGAATTGACATTTCAGTGCGTATGACAATAAATGTCACATGTCGCAGATAACATAAATAGATTATTATTATAAATGTTGTTCGTTTGGCTTGTGCGAATTATTGGAATTATTGCAATCGGCTCTATTTCCAATTCCCCTAAAATCATTGTATTGAACTAGTGCTATGACCTGTTTTCTTAAGTGAAAGTGTTAAAAGTATATTATTTCAAATCTGGATGAAAAAACAATGATTGCGGCTTCTGAACCCTTGGTTAGTTTAGCGGTTTATTATTTCATTGTTTATATTTAAATTAATATATTTAAAGGGATAAAAGTTATTTCTGATGCTATGCATGCTTTTGTGAATTATGTGAAACTTGTCTATTATATGTAATATTTGTACTTAATCTAAACTTTTCTTTTTAAAATTATAAGTTAAAAATATAATAAGCGTATACCTCACTTCACGGAGCCGTAAACTACGCGAAAATTATTAGGTACTGACCAAGATACATGATAATATGTCTATTATTTGTCAAAAGTTTGTGAGAATTATTGCCTAATTTTGGGGCAGGTTAAAGCCTAGTTATATTAGGGCCAATTTCATAGAGCACATTTGACCAATGATTAAAATTCAACATTGAAACCTAGTGGCACATAATATTACTATTTTTTAGAAGTTAGAAATTCTTTGCATTTGCATATTTATCACACCAACTAGTGGTACCTGTAACTTTTCCCTGATATATTTCTTATACTAAAGAAAAATATAATAAAGAAATCCTTTAGAAACAATTGTCTCAGCATTCCATTAATTGACGGTGCAGGTACAGGATTCATATTAATTCACATTTTGTCAATCGTCAATCATCAAATCAAATAATAGCTTTATTCACATAAACCTATGACAGGCATCTATGAATTGTTAATTTCGTTATTTCTTTTTGTGAAGTGATGGTGATAACTATACCTGGCAACTTAAAACTCAAGCTAAGATGGTTCAAATCGCGCGCAGGTCTAAGAAAGCATACAGCCACAGGTTATAGTTTATTTATTGTGTCAATTCTAAAACAAGCATTTTTATCTAAATATTTTCAGGAGTTTGTACCGCATGGAAGAACAGTATTAGCAAATCACCCTGGGCAGATATACAGCAAAGGGCACAATGTGTCTTCATCTGAAAACTCCCTGCTGTACAAGTTAACCAACTTTGCCATCAAAGATGAGACCCTGGAAGGCAAGGAGGAACAGGAGTGGTGGACTATAAGAGAAGTTTATTACAGAGTTGAAGGTAAGTTGACAACTTTGCCAAAATATGTACATCAGTTAAACTTAGAAGTTAGCCCTTTATTGCTATCCCACTAGCTGGTAAATGATCATGTAGTCTATGATCGTTAGCTAGCTAATCTGTAATGGCAGTTATATTTAACCTGTACCTATAATCACTCTACATTGTATGGGGACATTAAACCACTTGGGCAATACGGTGATAATTAGCCTCAGCAAAAATATACCTCCAGACACAAATTTTAAAAGTGATGGCACTGTTTTATTTCCTGTTATATATGTTAATACACTTAAGATTAGAGATGTTCACAATAGAATTCATAAATATGCCACTAATCTATCAACCAAGTCTGTTTCACCCAATTATACCAATGGAACCCAATTATACCAATTATATATTTTTAGTTAAAAGATAATCTATCTTTTCCTATCATAATTATATTTGCTCATTTCAGTAACATATTTTGTTACTATTTTAAATAATTAGAATAAAATAAGTTAGAATAGTTATTAAAAAAAGTGGTCTCCATAAATTAGTACTGAAAATCTTGCAACCGCATGCAACTGTTGTCTTTTACCCATGGTATAGTGGCTGTCTAAGTCTATTAAGTAACTAGTAGCGCTTTACTAACAATGTAATTTTATTTATTTGTCAGACATAAAAAACTCACTGCAAGAAGTTCAAAAAGAACCAAAATGTGAATACATGGACTCATTCCGACCACCAAGTCGTCTTAAAAACGATTTTAACATGTCCATTAAGTCTGAACTGATGAGTGGCATGAGAAGAGATGACATCCCTTCAGCTGGTCCCTCAAGATCTGGAAGTGCTAACAGTTCTAGCAATATGTCGAAGAAGTTCAACTTGAATTGTAGCCAGAGTAAGAAACCAAAAAAAAAGCCACTGAATCCAAAGACTGATTGTTATTATGAAGAAGAATTGTATGTTAAGGGATGCACTGCTGTTTGGTCCAAAGGTATGTTTTTATTTAAAATGTTTTGATGGAAAAGGCTCAAGTGGTATTTTCCAAGGCAGATATTCATATACGAGTATGATAAAGCTTCATCTAATTAAATATATATGTGAGAGCAAGATGCTGTGTCATGTCGAAGCCCGACTGATGGTTGGGCCCTAAGCTATTAGAATAACGAGGGTCAGGATGATGTTCAGGCACTGAGGCACTAGAACCCAAGATAGGTGACTTAGGGCGGCTATCCATTGGAGTGAAACGATTTATTTCAAAACAATGAGATGCTTTATTGCTACAAACTGTTAAGTCCAGGTTTGGTCTATAGCAGTGTAGCTTAGGTTTTACTGGTAGTGTCTCTTTCGAGTGCTACTGTAAAAACCCGCGAGCTCCGAGTGCGCACAGCCTTTTATACGTGCATTATCAGAGTGGGGGTGACATAACCTGCTACACTGCTTTAGACAGATAACGTAGAACGTCAAAATGTTTGACGTTTAATATTTAATGACAATGACATTGACAATGACAATTATTAATCTGTGTTATTACTTTCAAAACATAGGAAACGTTTTTGCTTTTAGCTAATAGAAACAATTGGATGTTTTTAAATTGTTATTGCAGTCAGGAAACAAAATGAAAATAACACATAAATTGAATCTTGACATCCTCACGGCGACACGGCCATACTGATGGTTGGCGCGTGCTCAGTGCCAACGTATAACTCTCCACGTAGTGATCTGTGAATCAAACTGAATAAAAAGTGTTTACTTTCATGTCAGCCATCTAATTTGGGTTTGTGTGCTTCACACAAACTGTAGTTTCTTATTTTAAAGAGTTTGTAGTATCTCGTTGCAGTGTACATACATTGCACGTGTACATACATCCACATTTGAAGAATTTTGTAGAATAGTGTGTGGTGCGCACACACTCCACGTGTCGTGCCACTGGTTTGAAGAATTTTGTAGAATAGTGTGTGGTGCGCACACACTCCACGTGTCGTGTCACTGGTTTGAAGAATTTTGTAGAATAGTGTGTGGTGCGCACACACTCCACGTGTCGTGCCACTGGTTTGAAGAATTTTGTAGAATAGTGTGTGGTGCGCACACACTCCACGTGTCGTGCCACTGGTTTGAAGAATTTTGTAGAATAGTGTGTGGTGCGCACACACTCCACGTGTCGTGCCACTGGTTTGAAGAATTTTGTAGAATAGGGTGTGGTGCGCACACACTCCACGTGTCGTGGCCACTGGTTTGAAGAATTTTGTAGAATAATTTATAGTGAACACGCACTACGTCTCGTGTCACTGGTTTGGAGAATTTTGTAGAATAATTTGTAGTTTACACGCACTCTAAGTGTCGTGTCACTTGGTTTGGAGAATTTTGTAGAATAACTTGTGGTGTCGTGTTACTTGTTTTGATGAATTTTGTAGAATAACAATTGCAAAATCCACTACATCGGTGGCGTTGTTCATTGGCGACACTGCCATCTGTTCACGTGGAGCAGACGGCTTCCGTAACTGATCATGAGCAACTTTACGGTGTGTCCTCGATATTAACTAAATTTAATAGATCTGGAGGGACATAATGCGTACGCCGAATTATTAAAGTTAATGGAGAGAAACCAGTTGTTTTATGAATTTAGAGCAAGTTTTAGTGTATGCCATTCAGTGACTTCGTAATTTTTATTTATTATTAACCTATTTTTCAATGATAACATTTCACTTTCTACCTCACCATTTGCTCGGCTAATGCCTGACGATATTGCTGAAGCTATCAAGGAAGTTTTTATACTCCTGAACTGAACCTGATGGCTTCTTTGATGTTCTACAAACGACGCAATTATCAATAAATTTTCGGATGATACTATTCATGTTACTGGACCAGTAAGATTCTTTGATTTTATGTAAAGTTTTCACCCATCCAATATGTTTTAAGGAATTGTCAACTATTAAGTTCATCATTTAGCTGATCGATAATCTAACTTAAACCTAGGTCTCGTTTTCGTTCAACCTTTAACCAAATCCATTGTCATCAAATTGACATTACTTTAAATAGGAAAATGATTACGGCTAAAAAAATGAGCATGTTGCAATCTATCACCTTTTCTGTATTCAACTTCAAAATCAAAATGCTGAAGGAATAGCCACCAATGATGAATAAATGGAAGAAAGTCTTGTTTATGTTAAGAAGTTTTTGACGAATTAGAATCAGCAATCAACTTGAATTTCCTACCATACAATAAGAAAATGGCGAAAACATTTAAAGAAACGTACAACTGCAAGGGTTTTTAGTTCGTACGAATGATATCGATTTTCTGTACTTGTAGTTTGTACACGCATGTAAGTTACAGCATGCTGTCGATTATTTATGATTAGAACGAGAACGGCCCCAAAACCAAGGGAGTTTAAATCAGTATTCAATTCTATGGGTGCATCTTCTTGGAATATGGTTATAACAGGCTCAGCTGTTAGAAACTCAATTTGCTTGTGGCGAGCACTCTCATGTTCAAGAGTCCAGTTCCATTAAGCACCCTTTTTAGTGAGAGAGTAAAGAGGAATCATTATTTGAGAAAAGTTTGGAATGAACTTCCGAAAATATCCAGCAAGACCCGTTAAATTGCCTGACTTGTTTTACTGATGTAGGAATAGGGGATTTAACCAGAGCGTCAACCTTTCGAGGACTTGGTCGCACTTGATCATCGCAAATCACATTACCCATATATTCAACAGATTTTTCGAAGAACGAGTATTTATCAACACTAATCGAAAAACCACTTTCATGTAAGGTAATCAAAACTTTTCCAAATTTATTAGGCCTTGGTCAAAATTGAGGTTTTACATAAAACGTCGTCAATGTATAACTGTGCGACATCCCCGATAAGCTTTTCTAGGGATCTATTAATGCACCGTTGGTAAACTGCCTGAGCGTTACAAAGTTCGGATGGCATGGTTAAAAATTCAAAAGACCGTCAGGTGTAATAAATGCGGTTTTTCTTTTCAATAGAATTGGGAGCGAAGGGAAATGTGATGGAAACCCAAAGCCATATCTAAGGTTGTAAAATAACAGCAATTGGATAGTTGATCAATTTGACCAGCAATTAATGGTAAAGGATAGTGATCACGAATTGTGTTAGAATTTAATTCGAGATAGTCTACACACATGCGATCATCACCATTTTTCTTTTTTACCAAAATGAACTACTTTCGCGAATTATTTTGTGGTCCAGAAGTTCTTTTAAAATAACTTTAACTCTTTCTCGCTCTACTGAATTTACACGAAAAATGGAAGTGAGGTCATAGTCATAGTCAGGCAAGACACAGATTTGTACTTCAATGTGAATGTTATCAATGAGGTAGGTACTGTGAAGAATCTGTAGGGACATAGTAGGAACTGAGCCAACTCCTTTCAAGTATGTAATTATATACTCACGCCGACCAGGAATTTTGGCGGCTATTGATTCTTTGATAACAGAACAATCAGCACCACTATCAAATAGGGCAACTAAAGACAAATTGTTGACTTTAATAACCATAGTAGTTAGTTTTGGACAACCAATGTTGTTAATTTATTTGGAAGAAAGGTCTTTATCCCTTTTAAAGCATTTGTCGATACTGTGACCTGGTATGGAGCAATATGAACAGATTGTTTTTATGGTGTCATTATCAGACTTAGTATAGGAAGGACGATGGTGATTGAAGTTGGACGCCGACTTTAAGTTAAAGTAACAATCTTTAAGTAAATGACCTTGCTTTTTGCATTTGCTGCAGTAAAGCGAAGACTTAATATCAGAAGCATGACATGTGCGTTTTCTAGAGGGCTGAGAGGAATAACTATCGTTAGTACGTTTTCTGGATCGAATAGAGGCTGCTACAGAAATTAGTTCAGGCACGGAACGAGCCCTCGCATTCATTAATTCGATTCTCAGTTTTTCGTCGGCCACGCTACCAATTACAGCCTCCACAGAATCCTCTTGGCTAAGTTTATCTTTTGTAACCCGACGCCATAAAATCCACGCCGTTGAAAGAAACTCTGCTATGTCTTGGCTTTGGTCATAAATGTGATCTTTGAATTTAACGATATCTCGAGAATAACGATTTTCTGGTTCGAATGTGGTGATCAGATTCTCTTGAAGTTCAGCCCAAGATGTCGTAGTTACCAACCACTTATCTGCCCATAGTTTTGCCCGTCCTTTTAACAGCGACGTAGCTTTCATTCGAACTTCATAATCTTTTAAATGATAATGATCTTTGGCAGTGCTCACGTGGTCACACCATTCCCTTATTCCAACACTTCCATCTGGATCATATGTGGGCAGGAATATATCCGAGATCCTTACTTTAGTTTCTTGGGGTGCAGCAAGTCTGTCTGTCATATGCTTCATCATGTTCATCATTTCGATTAGAAATTCCGGGGGAACATTAGTTGTGCCAGAAGTTAAAGTCGGTTGCTTAGTTTGATTAGATGGTCCAGGAGCTGTGGGTATATCGCGGGCAGTCCCGGCTTCTGATGTGAGAGCAAGATGCTGTGTCATGTCGAAGCCCGACTGATGGTTGGGCCCTAAGCTATTAGAATAACGAGGGTCAGGATGATGTTCAGGCACTGAGGCACTAGAACCCAAGATAGGTGACTTAGGGCGGCTATCCATTGGAGTGAAACGATTTATTTCAAAACAATGAGATGCTTTATTGCTACAAACTGTTAAGTCCAGGTTTGGTCTATAGCAGTGTAGCTTAGGTTTTACTGGTAGTGTCTCTTTCGAGTGCTACTGTAAAAACCCGCGAGCTCCGAGTGCGCACAGCCTTTTATACGTGCATTATCAGAGTGGGGGTGACATAACCTGCTACACTGCTTTAGACAGATAACGTAGAACGTCAAAATGTTTGACGTTTAATATTTAATGACAATGACATTGACAATGACAATTATTAATCTGTGTTATTACTTTCAAAACATAGGAAACGTTTTTGCTTTTAGCTAATAGAAACAATTGGATGTTTTTAAATTGTTATTGCAGTCAGGAAACAAAATGAAAATAACACATAAATTGAATCTTGACATCCTCACGGCGACATATAAATTAAATAATAAAGCCTCTATTAGGGCTTTATAATTTTTCTTTTTATATTATTTATAAACAATGTACAGAAATTAATCATGAAAATCTTGCTTTTTTTCTTTTCTTTGTAATAAGTGCATGTTCTGACACTGAATTTCCAGGTTTAGCAGTGTTTTAGTCTTGTTATTCCAATTCAATTTTATCATAGGTTGAGAAAGGATTAAATAAAATTGGCAAAGAATGTTGAGTAATTAACGAGTAATCGCTATTTACCGAGTCTGTTCAGTCATCCTAATCATAATCATAATCATTTATTTGCAAGAATGTTAGTAAATAATTAGATGATTATGAATGAAGATTGCCTGTTTAGATTAAAGTGACCAAATAGACTTTGATTATTATTTTGATTTAATCCCACAGGCTTGATCTCATCGCCAGCTACGAAGCTAACCGGGCCTGAACATCGAGAAACAATCGCTTGCTACACAATTGATAATACCATTAAACACGCTACTTTCGTCGACTTCCACGTGGACATCAACAATACCATGCTCATAGACGCGCTAAATTCACAAATCGGCGATTTCAAAAAGAATATAAAAGTCGAAGACACCACGGAGCATATAGAGCATAAAATTCTTCCATCAATGTTGCTTATAGATAGCAAATGCATGCGAGTCTATGCCATAGATGGCAGAGAATACATAGCAAGTATTCCTTTCCAAGTAAAGAAAGTATGGCCTATGAAATATGGGGTATTGTTAGAGAAAGATGCTACGCCTTTATTACACAATTCTGTACTACCTTCCTCTTTTTTAAAACTGAATGAATCTCACAATAGTTCATTTTTAAAGTCCCGGAATTTCCCATTTAATATGAGCGCAAGATTACGCCAGGAATCCATTTCGGGCTATGACCAAGAATGTCCTTTACCGACATGTTTTTCTCTTACTCACCCTTTGGATGACGTTATACCGATTTTGATGAAATCATCCGCACAAGGTTTACAGTACTATAATGATGGTGATTTACAAATCATCTTCGTAAGCTCCGATCCTAGTATAATACTTTTGTACGATTGGAAGTTACAAACACATTCGTTATGGAAAATTCGTAAAGCAACCCGTGAAGAATGTTTGGCGATGTGCCCGAATATGAATTCCTCTTTTAACCAAACTTGCGATTTCGTTAGTAGTCCAATGCATAGCATGAGGAATCCTAGTTTTAACGGCAGCCCGTATCATTTTAAAAAGGGGCCTGAAACACCAAACAGGTCAAGGCATAATAGTCCTATGGCCAATGTTTTTCACCAGCAGGGGCTGTCGCCACACTCCTCGATTGGCCAAGCTAGTTCAACTACTATGATGTCAAATACTATTGGCCAGGCACCCCCTTCTTTGCCGTTATACCCAGATATTTGTCTCGACCATATATGGACGGACAGTCAAGTTATAAGACGCGACACCGTCGAAAGCCCAAATGACATAAAAGCGTTCCTACACACAGATTTGGTCGGGCACGAGTACTTATGCTTCATGGTAAAAGTAAATGGCGTCACTAGGTTACAAATTGTGCGGTTACAAAAATCTCATTCGCATGGGCAATTGTCTAAAACTAATATTATAGTTGGGTCAATATCGTCGGTTTTGGCGAAGGACGCGGTTGTTTTGGACCACTTGAAGATGATCGCGCTGATAGATGAGACTGGAAACATAATACTTCAGTCTGGCAACAGTTTTGTTGGAAAGGTGCGTAAATTGGAAGATATCCCTAATGACTCCATCGTTTTAATTCACTCGATAGACGTCTACTGTTGGGCCCAACTTAATATTAATGCACGTCTCCGTCTGCTATAAAATAGAATGCTCTGCTCATCATAATTAAATTTTCTTTATTTCTTTCATCGATTGACCTATGCCTAAATTTTGAAATGCATTTTTTCATAAAAGTCTGTTACGGAAACGCAAATAGACTGATTGTGCAGTTTCATAGCATCTACCGCTATAAACTATTGAAAGTTTATAGCGGTAGATGGCATTAAGGATGGATGGATGGATTCGCCTTTTAGCCCATTATTTTCTTGCTTTAATGTATTAACAACTTTTACAGGTGCATGTGGGAGGTATTTTAGCAAGACTAATAGACTCTCCGTACACAAAACAGTCCACTTTCCAGTCTCCATTTCCAAGACGCAGTAGTCTTTTACCAACTCGATGTGATGCGACGTCCTTTGACGATTCCGCATTGCATTTACTGTCTCCGGTATTACATTCTTCGGTGTCGAGGTTGGAGCCAAGAGAGAATTTAGGTAAGATTTAGGGCTTATATCAAAGTTTCTAGGTACTGAACATACGTTTCTGTCTGCTTTGTTACATTCTTTGATATCGAGGTTGGAGCCAAGCGACAGTTTAGGTTCGATTTTAGGCTCAAGTCAAACTTATATTGCTTGGTCAGTAACTTCCTGGAAATTACTAGTACGTTTCCAAGATATAATACGCATCATTTTTCCTTTGACTCATATATTATTATTGCTTATATTGCAATTCGGTATCGAAGTTGGACCCAAAAGTTTTAAGTATAAGGCACCCTTAATGGACCCTACATTCAAAATTTCTAAAATCTTCTAATTATCATTTTAATCTGGTAGGATTTCTGAAATAAAAGAAATTTCTAGTAGAGTCTATACAGGGTTACTCCCTTGTCTGTCTGGACTAGACAAAAAAGAGCTTTTGTTATGCTAGCAATATGGTTGCGCTCACATTATCGATCAGCTTAATGATGGTCAGTTGTTTCAAAATTACAGGCATTTCATTCTTAATTATTGACCAGTGCCCAATGTTTAGAATTCATTATAAAGGAATGTCTCACTAAAACAGGCATACGCAGCCTCTGCGATGCGGCCGGCGCTCGCGTAAGCGTCCGCTCCGAAGCTGGTCAGTTGTACCGTATAGCGTTACCGGAACACATTTGTTCGCCGCTCGTCACCCGATGCTGTGCCGCCTTCAGCGCTGCCTTGCCTAAGGACATCACAATGCAGGTGAGAAACCTACAAGAAGCATGCTCGCTTTACAGAAGTCCATGATATAAAATTAACGTATCACAATCAACCCATTGTCCGCTCACTGCAGAGCACGGGTCTTCTCAAAATATGAGCAGGGTTTGGCCATAGTCCACCACGCTGGCCATGTGCGGATTGGCAGACTTAACACGCCTTTGAGAACATTATGGAGACCTGTCATGCAGGTTTCCTTGCGATGTTTTCCTTCACCGTTAAAGCGAGTGATATTTTAATTGCTTAAAAACGCACATAACTCGTTAGTGGTGCGTACCCGGGATCGAACCCCACCTCTGATTAAGAGACGGACGTCCTAACCACAAGGCTATCACAGCTTCTCACAAAAACAAATTCATAATTAAAAAATGTCTAAGAGTCACGTGTTAAGGAAATTTATCTTATCTACCCGACGATGACTATTTATGCTAATTTCTTGCTGCTTCGGATAATTTATTAAAAGAAATTTATAGAAACTATTTTAACATATATGTAACTGTTTCAGGTCATGATCAAATGGTACGGAGTGCGTAACGCACCAGGCACCCAAGATATAACACCCGGGCAAGAATGGGCGATGTTCTCCGACCTAATTCTTTCCCTAATTGGATACGATGTAGAAAGACTTTCCCAAAGTCGTCAGAACGAGGAAGAACAAGTTGAAGTTGTCACTAAGAAACAGAGAACCTCAAGTGACGGCACTCAAGACGATTGGGAATATCTGTTGAACTCAAAAATGCACAAAGCTATTGGCACCTCCTTAGCAAACATGCTGAATCTCAACCAAATACAATCGGAAACAGCAAGACACCCCAGAACAAACGAAAAGAAAGACGAAGATTCCGAGAAGCCAGTACAATTCAACACCAATTCTGCGCTCTTCCCGTATACAGTGCACGTCTTCTACGCTTTCCACTTGCTGTACGAAGATCTGAAACTGAATTCGCTTTTGGCAGGCGATTTGAAGCCGCTATCGGAATTTTTATACCAAATATCAAAAGACTTGTGTTTGGAGAAGTACGTGACGCATTATTGGCTTGATTTCCCCACGGACTACAACTTTGAATACGATGAGAGCGATAGTCAAATGAATGAAGCTCTTTTGAAGAAATTAACTCAACCTAACTATTTTAGCATCGAGCCTCCCAATATATTTAGCTATATAAACTCTGTGTTGAACGATGTTGACGTTGGGTACTATCCTTTTATGCCTGATGTCAATCACATGTCACGTGATCTTATAGAGGTAGGTGATACTTCTATATTAATAAAAATATAATCAATTTCTCGGTTTCAGTTCTGTTGTAATGCTAATGTCTCAACTAAATTGCACTAAAATTATTGGTCTAAAAGTGATCTTGTACTTTTGCAATGGTCCACCTTTTTTTTTTTTGATATACTACAAGTTAGCCCTTGACGGCTATCTCACCTGGTGGTAAGTGATGATGCTGTCTAGGATGGTAGCGGTCTAACCGGTAAGGGGTATGGTAAACGTACACTCCTAATTGGTTTCTACCCGACATCGTGCCGGAACGCTAAATCGCTTGACTGTGGGGTGGTAACTAGCTACAGTCGAAACCTCCCTCCAGACCAGACTCGAGCCGGGAATCGAACCCAACTTTATAATGCGACAGCGCGCACACTGCGCCACGGAGGTCGTCATTGTGGTAACACAATTTTTTATCAGTGGTTTTTGGCCATATCCAACAGAATTGGCACGATTGGTATTAAGTGATAATGTATGTAATCACAGCTAAATAAGATCCATATTTCGAAAGAGAAACATCCAGCCTTTTTAGCTCAGTGTGCATCTGAAGTTTAACTAGATGATTTGTTTGAAAAAAGCTACGTGAAATTATTCCAAAAATATGATTATAAATATACGTTATTTTAAACTACGCTTTATTACACAAATAAAAAAAAAATGAAAAATATCTCTTGCTTCAACGTTGAAGGAAAACATCGTGAGGAAACCTGCACGCCTGAGAGTTTTCCATAATGTTCTCAAAGGCGTGTGAAGTCTGCCAATCCGCACATGGCCAGCGTGGTGGACTATGGCCAAACCCTTCTCATATTGATAGGAGACCCGTGCTCCGTAGTGAGCTGATAATGGGTTGATCACGATGAAAGCAATAATATCGCAATTTTAATTTATATCCTGTCCAGTTATTGTATTTAATTAATTGGAAGTCCATTAATTTGAGGTTATGTAACAGATCCTAGCGACGGTTGGCTGTGGATCCGGCACCGGGGTGCAGACGCTCAGCAGTCGTGACTCTGTGACGGCCAGCAGCACCCCCCGCGCCCGCGACCAGTCCCCCCTGCACACCCCGCACGCCCGAGCTGTGCTGTTGGCATGTGATAGGGGTAAGGAACATTTCATATTACATAGTGCGCTATATTAAACAGATTTATCTACTTAATTAATAAAATATTCCAATTATGTAATTGACATTAATACCGAAATGCGAATCTTTATAAACTATGGCAAAGTAAAGGAAAGAAAACGCTAAGGTCGTACCTATACAGTATAAAACAATTTAGCGATAACCATAGTCTAAATCTCAACCTTTTCTTTCTCTTGCCCTTATCCCACATTGTGTGGGGTCGGCACAATACGTCTTCTTCTTCCACTCACTTCTATCACCTCACTACCCACACCTTTTACCCGGTTATCCTCTTTTACATAATCCATCCATCTTTGGTCTTCCTCTACTCTTTTGCCCTTCAACTATCATATATAACATTATATTTTTGACATCACTTTCTTTCCTCCGCATTATATGACCATACCATGCTAGCCCGTTACTCCTCATCTTTTCTGTCACTGGCGCTACTTTTAGACTCCCCCTTATATATTCATTTCTTATCTTATCCATTCTTGTCACACCACACATCCATCTCAACATTCGCATTTATGTCGCATCTAAATCTCTACCTGCGATTATAAATAAAAAATGCTTATATTAAATATGTCTTCTTTGACATCGTCATTAGAGAGAGTAATTGAAAATACTACACCTGAAAAAAGAAGCAAAAAAAATGCACATATATATGGTATTTCTCCTTCTTTCGTCCAGGTATTACACCACGCGACATCGACAATCTGCCGCCAGCGTTGGCGCTGGTACTGGTGACGATCTTCAGCCGCTGCAAGAGTGATCCGCCGGTGGATTGGCCACCGGAAGCTTACAACCTGGTCATGAGGGAGGATCTAGCTCTCCAAGCAGATATTGCTGACACCATAAAATCTGCTGATGAATATATGGAATGTAAGTATTTTCTATGTCAAAAAGAGAAGTCATCATAATATTAACCTAAGTTTAATCTATATTTATTTATTTTATTTTATAGGTTTACTAGTGATTTTTACATTCACTTACACTATAGTTACATAATAATTTACATGCTTATTGTATGTAAAATCGTCTTGAAGTTAACACAACATGCAGTTTAAGTTACATTGCAATATAGCGATAGTTAGAACAAAATGAAGTTAACATTGTACATAATTTTAAACATAATATATTGAAAACGTACATTTGTAAAAGTCATGGTTGGTAATATAATGACCATTGATCTGAGTTTCCCAAGGGTGCTTACTTTCATCAATTTTATTTCTGTTATATATTAATGACTAAACACATGTCTACTTGTTACTAATTAAAACATTATTTAATATTTTACATTGTTAACTGTGGTCGCGGAGAAGTGATAACTCGTCAACGAGAAAAAAGAAAACAGTTTATTATAGTAATTACCTATTTACAGCTTTGGCGTTGGAAGTGTTAGAAAAGGAAACTGCATACACCCAACTGCCCCATCAGGCTGAAGAGCCGCTACCGAAGAAGGACGATGACACCAGCACCGGGATGGAGCATCTGAACACCAAGTTGTTGAACCTTTTATACCCGAGGGACCATCGGTAAATCATCACATTCTAACACCGCCGATATCTGAGACATTCCCGAAACCTAAAACAAGCTAATTATCGTAACAAAAAAAATGTTTCTTTTCTTAAACACTTAACAGAGTAACAGAATCAAATCCTAACGACTGAGTTATGTTGAGAATTTAAGTTTACGTGCTCTTCGACGTTTCTGAGATACAACTTTATTCCAAAGGTTGTGCCGAATATGATTATTCCTGATATGATAAGTTTGACGTCATAGTACAACGATCTTATTATATCGATAACAAGTCAGCACTAGCCACTATACAAGCGAGCGGAGCGTTGGAATATGAAGTCACACTTGTGAACTCAGAGTTCGCTAACTCTGAGTTAAGAACTCCACATTTAAAGAAGTTTAAATATATGTAAAAAGTCGTGTATGTAATTAATTATACATACAAACTGCAAAGTCAAAGTTTTAAGCAATTTTGCTTACCTATCAACTTTCTTTATTTACAGTATGAACGAAGTGTTCAACCTTTTGCAGTCGTCTATTCCGGTGACCATCAATCTCACCCAAAGGCCCGAAGTATCCGATCACGATTTCATTGAAGAGCAGGAAAAATATCTTTACGCCATCAGCACTAGGACCATGGCGTTGCCGGTGGCAAGGTGTGTTACTTTTAATGGTCTCTACTATTGTATGGTATATTGTGCTGTACTATTTACTGTCCAAATTTGCAAGCTAAGTTATCGTTGCATAATCTGCATCTACGTCAAGTCTTAAATTTTGGAGCAAGCTACAGTTGAGCGGAAAGAAACAATTAGTATAATTATGAAAAAACTATATCTTCTAGAGAAGACATCGTTTTTTCATAATTATAGTAGTATAGATTAGAATCTATACTTGATTTTATTCAGATCTCTGAGGCTTACAGGCTTCTTTACGATGTTTTTCTTCTCTGTTAAAATTATGTTAAGAATTGTTTCATCATCATCATCATGGTCTCCTCTCAATATGAGAATGGTTCGGCCATAGTCCACCACGCTAGCCATGTGCGAATCGGCACACTTCACACACCTTTGAGAACATTATGGAGAACTCTCAGGCGTACAGGTTTCCTCACGATGTTTTCCTTCACCGTTGAAGCAAGTGATATTTTAATTGTTTAAAAACGCACATAACTCCGAAAAGTTAGAGGTGCGTGCCCGGATTCGAACCGCCGACCTCTGATTAGAAGGCTGACGCCCTAACCACTAGGCTAAGAATTATTTAAATTACATTAACTTATAATAGCTTAGTTGTAGTGACGTCTAAGCCTCCTGATTATGCTATCTTGTGGGCGCGAATCTAGCATTGGGAGATCTGCAACAAATATCGTAGGCTTCAATAATATTTAGATTTTTACCTCCAGGGGCATGGTAACCCTTCGCAGTCTACCCTGTTCCCCAACGGAACCGTTAACTCTGCCAAAACTCTGTGTATCCGGCCGCGGCCCTCCTCCTCGCTGCAATACAATCACTCTGGGTGGGGGAGACACGCCCCCCCACTGCTTGCTGTGGCCCACCTTTCATAACGGAGTGGCGGCGGGCTTGGCGTTGGTGCCTATGACTGGCACTAGCATACACTCAAGTTGGATCATATACAACAAGCCGAGGGTAAGACGGTTTATTCAAGCCAAAGAGATTAAATAAAAAGATGTGGTGTCGTG
Organism: Lasiommata megera; assembly: GCA_928268935.1. Classification (NCBI taxonomy): domain Eukaryota; kingdom Metazoa; phylum Arthropoda; class Insecta; order Lepidoptera; family Nymphalidae; genus Lasiommata; species Lasiommata megera. The sequence goes on from OV743321.1 coordinate 1,263,018, forward strand.
GGACACCAGGTAGGAACGAAGCTCCTTTGGCTAATGCAGAATCGACACAATTTGCAGAAAAAAATCGTGCTCAATTTTATGTAGGTTTTCTTGATTTTTCACTTAAATTTTGCTGATTAGTTTTTATTTAAGTACAGGAAAGTATTTAGGAATTTCAGTATTTTAGGAAATAATAAAAACCGTAAAAAAAAAACAATCAAATCATCAACTAAAATAAACAAAATATGTCTATTTTTGTTTGACAACATAAAATTACAGAAAGAGAAAGGTATTATACACTACTCGCTTGTGTATACGATAGTCGCGCCTGCGCACGTCTCATTTAACGGTTTTATTCCACGGACTTTTTCTTACGGTTTTACTATCACATTTTTTTCAGTTCGGTCGCGCAGCAAAATCCCTATCTCCTCCAAGCCTGCCGCAAGGAACTTCGTTCCAATATCTCCCCAAAAGTTATAATTTATGTTATAAGAACCAGGGTATTGTAAGATTCTCTTGGACTACCCGTGCAAGGCATGCGAAGCGTTTTGTGCCTATCTAATACGCACAATCAAGATCTGGAAACCCCTTCTAGCTTTCGCACTTTCAAATCAAGCTTGAATAACATTGTACACTTATATTTCAGTAAGCTATAACATCACCTACCATCAGGAGTTCATAGTCAAACACTGGGGTAATCTAGATAAACATCCGGAGTTAAAGACAATAACCGTAAAATTATTTGTATAGTTCTTGGGTTTTAGAAAGCGATATCAGCATTTAATAATGCATTTTATTGCATCAAGGTGCTTGATATGTCTTAGAAGATGATGTGTAAATTGAATGGTGCATCAAGCATAAGGTTAACTCGTTTTCTTTTGCGTTATAAATTCAACCACTCCTAACACCACTATTGAATAGAAGCTAGATGAAACCAATTATTTTAACCGTTAAACTGGCATCTGTTATAATTCACCCACTTTGTGACGTGAAGTACGTGAACTATTACGGATTGTAGAGCAATACCACACATCTAAATAGTACGGATGAAGTTTGTTTCAAGGAAGGCAGGTTTGGCAGAGAACGGGGATGGTGGTAGGGTAAAAAACTCTTCATAACGTTCCTAAATTTTCAGGGTACACAAGACATGTCGACGGAACACGCCGGATTCCTGCTAGCTCTCGGATTAAATGGACATTTAAGGGATATGCCTTTTATGAACAAATACGAATACCTGGTCAAGTGTCACGAGATGATCAGCATCGGCCTCCTTTTGGGACTAGCTGCTACTTATCGAGGTGAGCTAATGAGTCATGAAGGAAAGCTAAAGTATTCAAAAGTGATTTTAGTATACTAAAATGGTACAGGCCTGTGCTAGGTATATCTCTCCTGTGCCTAAATCTAAATAAGCTAAGCTAAATCGCTTGGCGACACGTCTTTATCGGTAGGGTGGTAACTAGCCACGGCCGCAGCCTCCCATCAGACCAGACTCGAGCCGGAAATCGAACCCAGGACCTCCAAGCTTATAAAGCGACAGCGCGCGCGCTGCGCCACGGAGGTCGTCAAAGAATATATGTTTTTCTTTTATGTCCAACAATAATATTTATATGATAACTTTGATACATTTATCAATTTTATTTTTGTATGAAAAACGAAAGTTTAACCTCAGATCTCCCAATGTATATATAATTCACAGTTTAAACACTTGGGCCAACTGTATAAGTTTAGTAGCGAAGTTCGAATAGAAGGTAGTGATTTAGCTATTTATAATGATTAACTTTAAATTCAAATTCAAATAATCTTTATTTAAATAGTCCTTTAAAAGGCACTTTTGACGCGTCACTAAGGATGCGAGGGTTCCAAACGCGCCCCGGTCTAAGAAGAAGCCCACAACAAACTTACTTTGTTTGTTTTTATATAAGTATAATATTAACAGCATGTTGTTGGCCCAGAGTCAACCCACGGGTATTATGAACCCATTACCCGTCAAATTATGAGATATGCACAAAACTCTCTCTTTATGTTTTATTACTGAAATTAGATAGTGAAACTCGTAAACTCAAAACTAAAGCTATGAGGGTTCCAAAGCTGTCTACGAAGAAGCCCACAACAAACTTAGCCAGGTAAATTTTCTTTTCTTATCACCATCTCACATGCCACTTAAAATTATGTTAAGAGGTATCTTATTATATCTTGTCTTATATCTATTAATTATACATGCGATGGAAAGTGCCTATTACAAGATTTAACTTTGACTATTTTTTGGTGAAGGTACAATGGACGTGCAGGCCACTAAAATGATGAGCATCCACTTGGAACCTCTGCTGCCGCCAACATCCATCGAGTTGGATATTCAACAGGTAAAACTTTGATGTTGGAGGTCGAGCAAGCACAACGCTTCAATTAGTCATTCTGCGTTATCCGTTGACCTTCCCAACATAACAATTATATGAAAAATTTATTGTGCAATGTCAGTGCGAACACTATTTATTCATCAGATGGTACTGCGAAGATACCATACCAAAACAGTTATGTTCTTATCCGCTAATATATAGATACATTATTTTCTCTTATATTATTTTCATTTTCTTCATTAATTTTGGCTGTCTTAATTGTTATTTGTCAATCGCAAGTTATTGTGCCGTAGACATAGGGAACACACCTACAAATACAGTATATACAGGAGACAAGGTTTCATACTAATGAAATGGAAATAAATATTTATTATTATTATATATACCGTTTTAAAAATTGAGTTTAAAACAACATTTTCACAATATAAAATATAACCTATTTCAATATTAGGCCAACTGGTCTGAGAAGCACCCAAAATCTGTTTGGTTTTTTTGGTATTATACTGAACTGGTCCGCCATTATTTTAGGGCGTCCAAGTTGCTGCACTATTGGGAGTGGGCCTCTTGTACCAAGGCACGGCGCATGCGCATTACTCACAAGTTCTTCTCAACGAGATTGGTGAGTTTCATATCCGGATTGTCACGTGGTTTGTTCTTTTTTCAGACGGCCTTCTGTAATGAAGATTACAAAGAGAGAATCTAGCTCTAATCTTACTCCCTGACGCATTGAAGAAAATGATGATGCAGTCTAAAATGGTAGCCAGCTTACTTCTTTTGAGTATGGCAGTTATTTTAATAATAAATTTCATTATTTAGGTGACTAGGGCCCATTTTGTTACGACACTTTAAAAACTATGTTAGTATGTTAGTATGTTAGTATATCCATTCACTAACGTGTCCGCAATGGCTTGGACCAACTTGGCTAACAAGACTTACTATGATATTACCAATCGTTAATGAGCTCTTCTTCGTCTTCTTGCCCTTATCCCACATTGTGTGGGGTCGGCACAACACGTCTTCTTCTTCCACTCACTTCTATCAGCCGTCACCTCACTACCCACACCTTTTACCCGCATATCCTCTTTTACACAATCCATCCATCTCTTCTTTGGTCTTCCTTTACTCTTTTGCCCTTCCACGTTCATATATAACATTCTTTTGGTGACATCACTTTCTTTCCTCTGCATTATATGACCATACCATGCCAGCCTGTTACTCCTCATCTTTCCTCACCAATCGTTAATGAGCGTGATTGAGAAATTACTGAATTGAGATTGCCAATACATTAAACTTCCAACCGAGGCTTGTACCCATCGGGTCATCTAATGTTCTTCCGCATCAGGCAAACCGCCTGGGCCCGATATGGAGAACTGCGTGGAGCGCGAGGGGTACGCGCTGGCGGCGGGGCTGGCGCTCGGCCTCGTGTGCCTGCGCGCGGCGTCCAGCACGCCGCACCTGTCGCACATCGCGCCGCAGCTGCGGACCTACATGCTGGGCGGCGACCGACGCGTCAACGGTACGTGCCCAACCATCAACATCGACCTACTACCGGTCCAATTACTTGTACACCTTGTATAGTGTAGGACGTCATCATCAACCCATTACCGGCTCACTACAGAACACGGGTCTCTCAATATGAGAAGGGTTTGGCCATAGTCCACCACGCTGGCCATGTGCGGATTGGCAGACTTCACACGTCTTTGAGAACATTATAGAGAACTCTCAGGCGTGCAGGTTTCCTCACGATGTTTTCCTTCACCGTTGAAGCAAGTGATATTTTAATTGTTTAAAAACGCACATAACTCCGAAAAGTTATAGGTGCGTGCCCGGATTCGAACCGCCGACCTCTGTTTAGGAGGCTGACGCCCTAACCACTAGGCTATCACCGCTTTAGTGTAGGGCGTAATTTACTATAATCAGGAGCGTAGGTTTACCATACCCCTAACAGGTTAGCCCGCTACCGTCCTAGACACCATCATCACTTACAACCAGGTGAAATAGCCGTCAACTAACTATAGCTAACTTGTAGTATATAAAAAAAACATGGACCATTGCAAAAGGACAGCATTACTTTTAGACCAATAATGTTAGTGCAATTTAGTTGACACATTATCGTAACAACATAATTGATTTGAATGATTATTTTTATTACGAGGGCTAACTTACAGTGTATAAAAAACAAAAAAACTATTAAAGCTCGGGATTAGTAAACGACCCCTGAAGTAACCGAGAGCGTGAAAATGTTATACTAGCGGTACTGGTTTAAACGCTGCAGGTTCGCAAAAAGACAGATACAAACAGGGTTCATTCGCCATCCGAGAGGGCGGCACTGTTAACTTGGACGTCACGTCGCCGGGTGCGACCGTAGCCCTCGGGCTTCTGTACCTGCGCTCCAACAGCGCGGCCGTGGCTGAATGGCTAAAGCCTCCGGCCACTGCGTATCTTCTGGACTTCGTGCGACCGGATCTGCTCATGCTGAGAGTTATTGCCAGAGGTAATCCTCTTGATCTCATCTTCCCCCTACGCTGATCCCCTAAATAGAAGTTTTTAAATTAAATTTACACAGTAACGTCTACGATAATCCAACAAATTACAAAAGAGTGAAGACCACTATCACCAATCCACTAATATTGTTCCAGCAGTGACATTTATTATTATTATTAAGCCTTTATTGCCAACACATAATTTGTACATTTCATCAACATATATAAAATCATCATTAACATATATATAATTGACCTTAGTATTCAATTCATTATTAACATTATTGAATTACTATTATATTATGTATTAATATCACTATATGTAATTCTTAGTTGTTATTGTATTGTTAAACAGTGAACGACATAACAGTGCTACCAACCCAAGCAGTGACATTTATTTATTTGAAAATAATCAAAAGCGTTACATCTCATATATAATATACCATTAAGAAAGTTATAAATTGAGGCCAAAGAGATTACACAATATAAACAAAATATTCTCATACTTCTATAGGTAAAAAATTTAAATGATGATAAAAAAATTAAATTGACACGATAAACAACAATTAAACATTAACAATAATAGGATATAATATAGGCCTTTTCGAAGTCTGTATGAGTAAGTGGGTAACTGTTATGAATCGAAAGCGACGTACTAAAATTTGTGTGTATTACACATTTGTGTGCATGTGTACTTGTGTTTGTGTGTGTGAGTGTATGTATGTGTGTGCAAGTGTTAAAAGGGGTAAAAACTTTACTATGTTACCTACATTTTAGTATTTCTTTCTTTAGCTGCATTAAGGTTACATAATTAGGTTAGTATCCCCAGTGTACATCTATAGGTTGCAGGTCTCTTCTCAGTATGAAAAGGGTTTGGATCCTTTATGCTGGTCAACTCTTACGATGTGTCATTTGAAGACATTGTGAAGAAATCTTAGCCAAGCTAGTGCTGAGGAAGAACTCAGTTCCGAAGAAAGCCGAAGATGGTCGAATCTTAACTTAAGGCTATCACCGCACATTACACCGTTGATTTTATTAAGCTGATGATGGTAACTGTATCCTCCTCAGGTCTGGTTCTATGGGACAAAATAGAGGCGAGCGAAGAATGGATCGAGAGCCAAGTGCCGGCCACCATCAAACCGTACTGCTTCGTGAAACCCACCGAGGACAACATCGACTATGAAGCTATGAAGTAAGTTGACCTTCATGTGGGAGAATACGTAGAAATAGCTAACTTACTGGTGTAGCTCAAATAGTTGGGATCTCAAGATACCGGCGACGTACGCAGCACCTCCCACTATCACGACAGACCCTAATCTGAAGTCCGCGCAGACGAAGTTGTGGGCAGCAGCTAGTATCATCATCATGATCAACCCATTACCGGCTCACTACAGAGCACGGGTCTCCTCTCAGTATGAGAAGGGCTCGGCTATAGTCCACCACGCTGGCCATGTGCGGATTGGCACGCTTTTGAAAACATTATGGGGAACTCTCAGGCGTGCAGGTTTCCTCACGATGTTTTCGCTCACCGTTGAAGCATGTGATATTTTAATTGTTTAAAAACGCACATAACTCCGAAAGTTAGAGGTACGTGCCCGGATTCGAACCGCTGACCTCTGATTAGGAGGCTGACGCCCTAACCACTAGGCTTCAATATAAACTAAAGCTACCAAAACTTAATACATACGTAGTTGCCTTTACGAACCTATTCGACTAGCAGATGAGTAAATCCAGTTTACATACGAAGTTGCCTTTAAAAACTCGTTCGACTCTGCTAGTCGCCAGTGAGTAAACCCAGTTGTGTCGCAGCCAAGCGTACTGCAACATAATCGCCGGCGCGTGCTTCGCCCTGGGGCTGCGGTTCGCGGGCTCGGGCGACGAGGACGCGCGCGACGCTGTGCTGCGCTTCGTGTCGCTGTTCGTGCGGCTCAGCGGGCGCGGCGTGGCCGAGCTGGCGGGCGGCTCCACCTTCGAGGCCTGCACTTGCGTGTGCCTGCTGGCGGCGGGCATGGTGAGTTCCGTTCGTACGAGCGAACAAATTGTGGAACCAGCTTCCATCTTCTGTGTTCCCTAATAGTTATAATATAGGCATCTTCAAAGGGCGGATTAACAAATTGCTCAAGGGCCAGCAACGCATTGGCGGTTCCTCTGGTGCTGCAAATGTTCATGGGCGGCGGTAATCACTTACCATCAGGTGTGCCGCCTGCTCGTTTGCTCGCTATGCATATAAAAAAAAAAAACGAGCTGACGGGTCACGTGATTCGTCGCTCATCACACCAACTCCTGCAGCAGTCCGTTCGTACGAGCTGACGGGTCACGGGATTCGATCCTCATCACTTAACAATTAATATTAAAAAAGAACCACCAACTTAAAGACCGCACTAGCTGCGTATTATGCCTATGGTTATGCATTTCTGAGATACGGTGTTATTCTCTGGGGAAATAGCACTGATGCTCCGGATCTCTTCCTATTACAAAAAAAGTGCGTACGCATATTAGTAAACACAAAAAGTACGGACTCATGTGTGCCCCATTTCAGGAAATTAAAAATCCTCACCCTCCCTTCAATCTATATCTTTGAAATGTGCAAATTTGTCAAAAAAAAATCTATACTTTTATAAAAAAGAAGAAGAAAAACCTCGTCGATTTCCCGAAAAATATGTTAACAAACTAACCCTCCCACCATCAAAGCTGAAACTCCATACCTGTAGTGTGTCTGTGAAAATATATAATGGTCTGCCAGACTGAATACGAAACTTAGAAAAAGAAAATGAATTTTACACATTATTATTCAAGAATTTTTTATTGAAGAAGTGTTATTACACTGTAAACGATTTTTTAAACGATGCAAGTAAAAATAAATGAAATCGGTCTCTCTACTACGGTCGATTCCAGACCAAGTTGCAACACCCAAACTGGGTATGTGTACACAATATGCAACGAAATAAATAAATAAATAACATCTGCAGCAGTAGATGAGCCACCGATGCGTTGCTGGCTGAACATAACGGCATCTTAACGGAAAGGTAAATCGCTCGGCGGTATGTCTTAGCCAGTCTTTCGCGTCAGTTACGCGTTGTAACTAACTGCGAAAGACTAGCCCGGAATCGAGGCCAGTATTCCACTTTATACCCCACTTTTTACGCATGCACTCTGGTCGATAAAGAGATATCTCTTGAGGTTTTAGTTTTTTGACATGTCATAAAATTAAAAATCTCAGAATTCTAAGAAATTAAGAATTAGCATTTACAACAAACATAAATAATGTAAAGTAACTTAATAAACGTAAATAGTAGCGTAATCGCGAGCACTCAACGTTACGTACTGTATTGAATGTATATTGTTCCAAATAAAAATATATATATATAATATTATATTATATACACATTATTTATACACCACAAAATTTAAGACCATTAATTCGAGAAGCAGGCTACAAAATCAGGCTCATCTCTTAGTAGCGATCTTCGCAGGGCAACCTTCTAAATTCTAAAATTAGGAAATAAATTTAAATTATATGTTATAACAAACATGAAAATAAATAAAAATAAAAATCGACATTATTAAGATTGAAAGGCTCTTTTAAATATAGCGAGTGACGTTGTCTGTTGTTTTTTTTATACACTACACACTAGTTAGCCCTTGACGGCAATCTCACCCGAAAGTAAGTGATTATGCGGTCTAAGATGGTAGCGGGCTAACCTGTTAGGGGTGTGGTAAACCCATACTCCTACTTGGTTTCGCGACCACCTCCAACTTTTTAATGCAACAGCGCACCCGCTGAGCCACGGAGGTCGTCGAGGTTGTATGTTCAATAGGAGTATATTGCATTAGTTTTATTGAGTATCCATAATAATCTGACAGTTAGTTTACGTGGTATGTATAGGACTAAGTTCGGAGAAAGGCGGGAGACTTCGTATATGGCGGGCGCGGTTTTTTCACGCTTTTCTTAAATTACTGTTTGTTGGCTAATTTTGAAAGGACTGGTGTTGGTTGTGTCGTGGACAGTTTTGGTGTCGTTTGTGTAGTGGCTTGTTTTCTGAATGGTTATCAGGTATTAATTTGGGAAATGTTTGAGGGATCCGCGTCCGCAGAATCCGAAGTTTCCCGCCATTTCTCCCTAACCTAACATTGCTATAAACTTGACATTGGCTAATCTGTGTAAAGCCATAAAACGAAGAAGGACTATGTTCTAGTGTTTATATTGACTGGGGTGCGTGCGCAGATCACGGCGGGCAGAGGCGACATCCAGGTGCTGCGTGCGTGTAGACGCCTGCGCGCGCGCCTGCCCACTGCGCCTCGCCCCGCGCCCGCGGCGCCGCCCGCGCCTGCGCCGCTCACGCACGGCGCGCAGGTCAGTAACACAACTGCCCACTGGCGCCCCCGAAACCGAGACTATATCTGTGATATCTGTTATTATAGCTGTGATACCCTAGTGGTTAGTCTACGTCCGCCTCCGAATCAGAGGTCTGGGGTTCGAACCCGAGCACGCACCTCTAAATTTTCGGAGTTATGTGCGTTTTTAAATAATTAAAATATCACTTGCTCCAACGGTGAAGGAATACATCGTGAGGAAACCTGCACGCCTAAGAGTCCTTCATTATGTTTCAAAAGGAGTGTGAAGTCTGTCAATCCGCACATGGCCAGCGTGATGGACTATGGTCAAACCCTTCTCATATTCACCCGTGCTCTGTAGTGAGCTGACAATGGGTTGATCATGATGATGACCATGATGAATAATTATTATTATCTAGTTATACTTCCAGTGGTCGGAATTCAACCAATAAAATTCACACTAATATTATCATGAAAGTTGTATTACGAGGTTTTATACACTTTCATGCAAAAACAACTGAACCAATTCTACAGAAAATTGGAATGAATATAGATTATACCCTGGATCAACATATGGGCTACTTCAAAACGGCAAAATGACGATTCCTGCGGGATTTACGAAAAACAAACCCAAAAAAGCCTCGACAAACGGAGTGCGAGGCGTCCTTTCGCTAGGTGGAGCGATGACCTCCAAAAAGTGGCAAGGATCGACTGGATCGATCTAGAGCTATTTGCAATAGCTCTAGATCGGATAAGTTGGTGCTGCTTTAGAGGCCTATGTCCAGCAGTGGATGAACATTAGCTGACGATGATAATGAAACCAAAAATAAAGCTTGCATTGCTTTCTGCACGTCTTCTAACTGTAACTATGACAATCTCCCACTCATCCGATCAAGCAATATACTGTAACGAGACGGACAACACCAATTACGTAACTAATGTTGTTTTTGTATTCTACTACACAACAATTACGTAACAACTGTTGTTTTTGTGTTCTACTACACAGTGGTACATGCTAGGCAATCTCACCTGGTGGTAATGATGATGCAGTCTAAGATTGCAGCCGACTAACCTAATCGGAAGGCTAATTCACTTGGTGACACGTCTTTGTCAGTAGGGTGGTAACTAACACCAGACCAGACCAGATCACAGAAAGTTCAGAAATGATAGATTACTAAATGGTCCCTGGACGTTGATAAGTGGGAGCTTATAAGACTACAGCGCTCGATACTGTCGCGAAAAACAATTGATAAAATGACTTAAAATAAAATTTTGTATTAATTGGTTCCTTTCATGTGTCCAACAGATGGCAGTGCACTGCACCATTGGGCTGTTATTCCTTGGTGGTGGACGGTCCACTCTGTCCAGTTCCCCCGAGGCCGTGGCTGCGCTGATCACCGCCTTCTTCCCCAAGCTGCCCACGCACAGTGAAGATAACAGGTAACGCCGACCCGGCCATCTCCTTACCAGTGTAATCTAGATACTAGATAACGCTGGTAACGAGATAGACAACCGAATATCGCAATTCCTTCTATGATTCACGAATCGAAGTTCCATCATCATATCATCATCACATTACAAGTACTTGTCCTTGCTATATTATTGTCATGCATAAACATTTTTTCTTTATATATCGTTAATCGACCCCAAACTGCAATAATAAATCCGATCATCATCATCATCATGATCAACCCATTACCGGCTCACTACAGAGCACGGGTCTCCTCTCAATATGAGAAGGGTTTGGCCATAGTCCACCACGCTGGCCATGTGCGGATTGGCAGACTTCACGCGCCTTTGAGAACATTATGGAGAACTCTCAAGCGCGCGGGTTTCCTCACGATGTTTTCCTTCACCGTTGAAGCAAGTGATATTTTAATTGTTTAAAAACGCACATAACTTCGAAAAGTTAGAGGTGCGTGCCCGGATTCGAACCGTCGACCTCTGATTAGGAGGCTGACGCCCTAACCACTAGTACCTAACAAATCCGAGCACTGGTTATTATTTACACTAATATTATAAAGAGGAAAGATTCATTCGTTTGTTTATATGTTATCGCGAAACGCTGAAAATACATAGGCTATAAATCAAAAGTTAAAAACCGTTATCAATCTTCATTTTTAGAGATAAGGTAATCCTTACAAAAAAGTTTTATGGAGTTACCCGGAGCGTACAGCGGGTGCTCTCTCTAACACCCGCTGTGTGTTTCTGTGCCGTTAATGGTGTTTAAATAAATGCCAATTCCTCAGGTACCACCTGCAAGCTTTTCGTCATCTTTACGTGCTAGCGGTCGAGCCGCGGCTTATACTGCCCAGGGACCTCGACACCGGGAAACTTTGCTACGCACATATACAGGTAACGAGAGACTGGACCAGCCCATTCGACACCCCAACCCTCTCGACACCCCAACCCTCTCGTAGTTGCGACTTATTTTTACTCCCCCGACCTAAGCGCTCCTCTCCGTTAGAGGAGACGTAAACATATCCTTCACGACCCTGGCGATCAGATGACTACTGACAACATACTCGTACCACCTACCACACAATCATACGCTACACACTCTTCGCCTCGCCTCTACGTCTTCGCCGGCGATAACGAGTTCCTCGCTATCTTACGTCATCCGGACGTGGGCTCCATCTACGGCCTTGGAGACGTACGGACCACTCGCCGTCCGACCTCCCCGTTATCCCAAAAGTCGCCTAAGCCGAGGTTCGGACTCACAGGAGGTGCCCTCAGGTAGACTTTCCCTTAGTTTCTTCGAGCCCAGGACTCAAAAATTAGCACAGCACAGAAGAAAAAAACGGGATTAGCCCACATTCCCACTGACAACAGACTTTACTATCCAGAACATGATTACTTAAATGATAAATCTGTATTAAGTTCTGCATGCCTCTCTCTGAGAAGGGAGGAGGAGACCAGCATCGGACATTAATTAGGCTGATTATGGTAAAAAATATATCTAGTTATTTTTCTAGTTCATACAGAAAACGTATCCTAAACATGTCAAAGCTATTATTATGTCAAAGCAATAGTTTAACCGATATTATATATACTTATGGATTAACAAAAGTCGCGTAAACAGCGGCTCTGTACCAATGTTTTTTTTAATGGTTTATACACATTTCCAAGGTGATAGACCTGCAAGGAGTTGTAAAAGAAATGAAGGCGCCCTGCATTATACCGGAGTTGAATACTTTGAAGCAAGTCAAGATAAACGATCCCAGATACTGGCCCATCACCTTCCACCGGGACCAAAACTGGGATCAGCTCAAGTAAGTTCATGAAGGACATTAAACTAAAAAAATTGGTGGTTGCTTATGTAAACTAGGCTGATACAACTGAGGCCGACTATAGACGAATCAATTAGTCATAGGCTTAAGCGCGAAACCAAGGAAACCAGATTTAGCGTCAAGGACAAGATGGTGACAGGTGATTCTCGTTCACTGTTCAAAAATAATAAAGTAATTAGTATTGACTTCAAAAGCATTCAATCCTGTACGTAGGTGTTTTAAATTTCTTTTAAACATATAAAATAGTTATGTATATTTATGTGTACATATAATATAGTATTTTTTTCGGATACGAGTGCAATTATTGTTAATAGCTTAAATTAGTTGTTATTTAAAACTTTTGCGTCGAAATGTATTTCCCTCATTTATTATTATCTCCCAAATTGACTGCCCGGCCTTGGGATTTATCACATACATTCTTGTGAATATATATAGTTCACAGATAAAAGTGCTGGAACAAAATTTCACATTTGTCGCCCAGTTCATGTAACCTTGTACATCAACAATTCATTAACAACTTCCACAACGAAGATCAAAATGTTAAATTTTCTTTTATTTCCAGAACTTTCCTCGACTACACATGGTGCGTCGACATTAAACAACGCGCCGGTTGCCTGTCCTACCTCGACGACCCCGAAGGCTTCCTCACGATACTGGCCCAAACGCTGACGCTGGACAAGTCAAACATATGGTCCACGACCACAGAGAACATAGACCTATTCACAAACGACGAGAAAGTCAAGAACTTTGTGAAACACTACTTGGCCAAGAATATGAATAAAAGTAAAGAGATCTGCGGCGATTGCTTGATCCTACAGAAGAAACGGAAAGGTGTGAAGAACGAGGTGTTGATCCCGCGGCAGTGCCTGTGCAGGAAGTACAACAAAGAGGAGCAGGAGTACGTGCAGGGGTTGAGCATGGTGACATACGAATGCGTCGTGAAAGATCTTATGTGCGCTTTGCCGATTTGGACCACATTTTTGAAGGTGAGTTGTTTCATACGCTTCATATCCTCTTTTTGTTAATCATCTGTATGATAAGCCTCGACATTTTTAACCCTGATAAATGCTCACAGTTTTATGAGGTGGTAGTAGAAAAGGTGGTAGAGATAATAATCTCTTCACGGCCATTTTAGTCCAACAGAACACGAAAGAAAACTCATATGTTAGGCAACCGAACTCTTGAGAGATTTAAAAGGTCTACAGGAGAATATTAAGAGTTTCATTGCTACGTTGTGTCAAGAATATGACAGTACTACAGAAACCAAGTAAAAGATCTGCAAATCATTAAATTTCATTTAGATTACATAAGATAATATTGTAAGTAAATAATATGACATTACTGTATCATATTCATGTTAATTAACTGTAATTGATCGAGTGATTAACTCCCAATTAATTTGTGCATGTCAGTTGACGAAGCAAATAATTATCATCCTTGTACAATGATTTTCGCCAATAATACATTACAATTTAACGTGTAATAAGCTGCAACTGTGAAAACCAGGAAGTGCCTCCTTATAAGAGATCGGGGGTTCGTTCCTTCTAACTTTTTGGAGTTCTGTGCGTTTTTAAGCAATTAAAATATCACTTGCTTCAACGGTGATGGAAAATGTAGGGCGTCAGCAAAATCATAATGGATGTAACAAAAATATTTTTCTGTTATATGAAGGTCATTCAATTACGCCCGAAGTTAATCACCAATCGAATTCCAAATCTCAAGATCTTATAATGAAATAAGCAAAGCCATATACTAATCAAAAAATTTGTGTGTCTAGTTGTTAAGACGTCGGCCTCTCTTATGGTATGGACACTTCTAACATTTTCGAGCTATATGATTTTAATATAGGGCATTAGCATTTAAAATTAAATGTCACTTGCTTTAACGGTAAAGAAAAACTAAGTGAGGAAAACTGCGTGCCTTAGATTCACCCCACTTGGCCAGCGCACTTGGGTGGTCTACAGCTAAAACCCTTCTCTTAGAGGAGACTCGTGCTCTGTAGTCGGTCAGTAATGGGTTTACAACCCATCTAAAAAGTCGCGTATATTCTAATTTAAGAATATGATTATAAATGTTACTTTTCAGATAATGAAAGCCATGAAAACGGAACCCACGTCGTACTACACGTGGCAGATCAAACTGCTTCTCTCGCATGTGGACTGCCACAACAAGAGAACGTCCAGCGAAATGACCATCGACGGAGCGGACCAGCCCAACGAGCCGCTCATATCCAACGAGTTCACACTGGCCATAAAGCAGAAGATCGGCCAGATTTACGACAAATGGGAGATTAAAATCACCCCATACCTTAGGAGATATCTACGAATGCCGGGCTGCAGGGAGGGGCTGTTTGAAGGGTTGGGAAAAGTAAATAACACCCAAGAGTGGGACAACCGGAGGATGTTCAGCTCGTTCGTCGTATTCCACTCGCTATCCAGGGATGTTTGGTCTGATGAACTGTCCATGGCGCTGAGTGACTCGCGCTTGAGTGCGGATGCTGTGAGCAAGATCTCCGCGCTGCTTAGATGATTGAGGTCGTTGACCGGGAGGGTCACTCGGTCTAAGTGTCGCGGCGATTGTGTGCACGACTGGTGTTAAACACTCAGTCACGTACGCATCGACTACGTCGCGTGCGTATGTCCCGCGTCTCGGTTAACGGACAAAGTGTTTTACATAAAACTAATTGTGGACTCAGATAATGTAGCCAGTGGTTTTGTGCTCATATCGCCTTGCGACCAGTATCGTGTTACATAAAACTTATCCCGGATTTAGATAATGTAGGCAGTGTTTTTGCGATATTATCTGTTGTTAGCTAAGAATACCTAAGTAATATAGCGGATTCAAAATGTCTCAAAGCCAGCAATACAATACGTTGGCAATTTCTTTTGTACTGTATAATACATTTCTTCTCACTAATCTTACAATGTCAATCAAATTTAGTATGTAGTTTGTATTAAAATAGCCCGAAAATAAGTGAACTAAGTAGTAATTAATACAAGGAAATAGGTAGGAAATAAAAAGTAGGGAAAAGCTTAGTAAATTTAATTAGTAAAATATTTGTACACTTGCAATTGTGGAGTCGCTTTCGAGTATCGATAAACTACAACGTCAAAGTAAAATGGACCTAATCATTATTGAATTAGAGTCGCTTTATCCGTACTTCTTATTTTTATTTTATTAACTGGAAATGTGTGTCCGTTTTATTTTTGCGTGATTGTTCGATATTCGATAACGACTACGTATGTGATTGTGAAGCGGTGATAGCCTAGTGTTTAGGGCGTCAGCTTCCTCAGAGGTCGGCGGTTCGAATCTGGGCACGCACCTCTAACTTTACGGAGATATGTGCGTTTTAAAAAAATTAAAATATCACTTGCTTCAACGTTGAAGGAAAACATCGTGAGGAAACCTGCACGCCTGAGAGTTCTCCATAATGTTCTCAAAAGGCGAGTGAAGTATGCCAATCCGCACATGGCCAGCGTGGTGGACTATGGCCAAACCCTTCTCATATTGAGAGGAGACACGTGCTCTGTAGTAAGCCGGTAATGGGTTGATCATGATGTGATTGTATGTCTCATTGTATATATCAAATTATAATCGAAGTTTAGTGAATCCTACTAAAAGTTAGCACAGTGCTGTAATTTCACCTGGTGATAAGTGGTGATGCCTGTTAGTTGTTTGGCAGTTATATTGAACTTTTACACCTAATTGGTTCTACGAGGCATCGAACTTGGATTTGTGTGAACAAAATTATTTGTCAAATTCAAATAGTCCTTTAAAAGGCACTTTTGACGTGTCAATAATTTATATAGTAGTGATTTCATGGTGATAACTACATTCGTAAACTTAAAACTAAAGCTATGCGGGTTCCAAACGCGCCCCGGTCTAAGAAGAAGCCCACAACAAACTTACTTTGTTTGTTTTTATATAAGTGTAATATTAACAGCATGTTGTTGTACCCAGAGCCAACCCACGGGTATTTAATTCAAATTCAAAATTTAAGTTCAAAATAATCTTTATTCAAATAGTCCTTAAAAAGGCACTTTTGACGCGTCAATAATTTACATAGTAGTTATTTCATGGTGATAACTTATATACTATATTCGTAAACTTAATTATGAACCCATTACCCGTCAAATTATGAGAAACATATTTTCAATATGCACAAAACTCTCTCTCTTTTATCTTTTATTACTAACATTAGATAGTGAGCCAATCTATCATGTTTATACTAATACTAAACGTTTAGGTATAGGTGTTATCTTACATATCTCTGGTAGCCTATTATATTTGTAATCGATTAACACATTCTTGAACATCAATGTCAAACAGACAGACTGTGTATATATTTAATAGTCTCGTGTCTGAAGCTTTTATCCTTCCCTTTTTGTATACTTCTATAACAACTATTTCATGACTTCAGTGTGTAGAGTATTGTATAAAAATGGAATTAAAAATGTAGTAAACTAAAATTGAAGCGGTGATAGCCTAGTGGTTAGGGCGTCAGCCTCCTAATCAGAGGTCGACGGTTCGAATCCGGGCACGCACCTCTAACTTTTCGGAGTTATGTGCGTTTTTAAACAATTAAAATATCAGTTGGTTCAACGGTGAAGGAAAACATCGTGAGGAAACCTGCACGCCTGAGAGCTCTCGATAATGTTTTCAAAGGCGTGTGAAGTCTGCCAATCCGCACATGGCCAGCGTGGTGGACTATGGCCAAACCCTTCTCATATTGAGAGGACCCGTGCTCTGTAGTGAGCCGGTAATGGGTTGATCATGATGATGAAACTAAAATTATATAGATTCGTATCAATTATGCTGTAAGCAAATCTCTAAACTGTCAGATTTCTTGTGCTTCACAAAGAACACAAGCTCTATTTTCAGATGTGCCAATTTACAAAGGCTTTAGAGCTTAAGAGGCTTTTGTGCGTCAGAATTGGCTCCATGTTCTTAATGCATGTATGTCTGTTTTTTTAAAACCCGCTGTATTTTATGAAGAAACGAAAAGTTTGTTTACTTTGGTGATATCCCCCCCCCCCCCCCCCCTAATTTCTTATTCAGTTACATAAAATTGATTCTGTTAATAATAATACGTAACTGTAAATATATGAATGAAAAAATAAAAGTTTTTATTACAATATAATATGTTTTATTTTGTGAATACACACCAAAAGCTCCTGTGGGCACGCCCCACGTCCGTTTTATAAAGTTGGAGGTCCTGGGTTCGATTCCCGGCCCGAGTTTAGTCTGGATAGAGGCTGCGGCCGTGGCGAGTTTCCACCCTACCGACAAAGACGTTTCGCCAAGCGATTTAGCGTTCCGGCACGATGTCGTGTAGAAACCAATTAGGAGTATTGGCTTACCATACCCTTAACAAGTTAGCCCGCTACCATCTAAGACCGTATCATAACTTACCATCACGTAAGATGCCGTCAAGGGCTAACTTGTGGTGTAAAAAAAGTTATCCTAACCAACTTATGGGCAAACTAGTAAGTTATAAACTTGGGCATCGTAGGCACGTCAGTTCATATAGTAATATGAACTGACTGACTAAATATTGTTTTGAGAATATCGAATTTCTGAGAGTATGTTAAGGTAAAATAGACCTTAATGACTTTCCAATTAAAGAAATTTCGGTAAACTACATACTTTTGATTTTAAAGTATGGACGAATTTGAACTTACACGTAAATAAGTTCCAATTTACTCTGACATAAGTGTTTCGAAAATGATTATAAGATTTTGAACATGAGGTGTTTTTTATACCTTTCACTATAGATTATTGTTAAAGGAATCACGCGATCATCGCATGCTAACTAGACAATAGATCAATCAATCATTAAAATCATTTTATCCACAAATATTTCATCGATCAAGGCATCTATGCACGCGCCATGAGGTCATCAAGATAAGTAAGCCAAACCCAGGATTTACTTGTCAGATGATTGTTATATTATTTTACGACAGTTAGAATATGCAGGTCTATTTAATCTATATACCTACTGCGCTACATCCCGGTTCTGCTATCAACCTAATTAGTTTATCGTAAATCGCTACTAATAATAATTACAAAGGTCGTTTCTCGGTTAATACTTTCACGCAGCAACGGTTTCACATGATTTGTAAACAAAACTTACGGTCCGAAAGCAACGACTAAGAAAATTAGTAAGGGAATTTTTGAAATATAACATTTTTAAATATTGCTTTCCAAAACCCCCTAGTTAGTATGGAGCGAAGAAATAAAATTATTTAAATCCATGCATGCATATTCAAGCCAAGAGATAAATAATATCTATAAATGCATGCTGGCTGGGTTGCGGTCGAGTGCACAAGTGTTCCCGTGACCCAGCCACCAGGCGACGCGAACGAGCATCGCTGGGTTTTAGTGGGTATTCTGGTCGCCAGCCTGGCCGCCGGGGAGTCCCACATACCCGGAAGTCTGCGTCTTGTCGCGTCACAAAACGATTATTTAATGGTCTGTAAAATATATGCATCCTAATTTGTACTGATGGTACCATCTCCATACATCGTATACAATCATATGAAAAATACTTATTAATTAATACTTGATACACATTTTGATTGACTTGATTTTAAACATATATATAGTGGTATTGGTAGGTTGGTAGAGGTACCTACGCATTGAAATTTAAAAGTGCCTTAAAGGAGACATTTCTAAAAGTAACTAAAGCAGTCAAGGCTTTTTCTCATTATTAAGGATGGCAATAAAGGATTTTCCATCCCAAGAAAATTAAAAAAAGATGTGGTGTCGTGGGACACCCGGTAGGAACGAAGTTCCTTCTGCTAATGTAGAATCGACACACAATTTGCAAAAAAAAAAACCGTGCTCAATTTTATGTAGGGTTTCTTGATTCTTAAATTTTGCTGATAAGTTTTTATTTAAGTACAGGAAAGTATTTAGGAAATTCAGTATTTTAGGAAATAATAAATTGCGTAAAATAAAAAAAAAACGTAATTCAAATTATCAACTAAAATAACAAAATATGTCTCTTTATTTTTGTTTGACAACATAAAATTACATAGAAATAGAAATAATTAAGGAGGGAGAAAAATAAAGGTATTATACACTACTCGCTTGTGTATATGACTGTCGCGCCTGCGCACGTCTTTTTTAACGGTTTTATTCCACGGACTTTTTCTTATGGTTTTACTATCACATTTTTTCAGTTCGGTTGCGCAGCAAAATCCCTATCTCCTCCAAGCTTGCCGTAAGGAACTTCGTTCCAAAAAGCATTTTTTTTATTTTCCATTCAGGTGAATAGCTAGGTACATATAACTGTCAAACGGATTATTGCAAGAACACAATATAAATCAATGTGTTATGTTATCTGTAAATTAATCTTTTGTTTTATCTGAATGATAAATTAGTTAATTATTGCATATAAATTCGGTTTCAAATCCCATAGTGTTAGTCGAGGGCCGAGGTGTAGAACATGTTATTCAAAGTCGCAATTTTGTGCCTCGCTGCACTCCTTGGCAGCAATGGTAAGTTGCTTATTATTCTAATGTTTATTTGCGTTAAGAAAATGGTGAGTCATGGAAATACCATCGGCCTAGTAACGCGAGATAAAATATATTATTAACATCCTAAACGGCGAACTTCGTTCCGCATTAGAATCAATTTATGTTGTATCGTAGATTGTTTGAATTTATGTTTATGAATTTTACATACTTTATTACAAAGTTATTCTGGTACACGACTGTTGACTTATAAAAAGAAAATAATGATTTAAATATATACAACCATTCTATAGTTATTGATGGACATTTATAAGTATATAACTAGCTGACGCGGCAAACATTTTGCCATATAAATAATTTCTAGGGAATTTCTATTGTAGAAAAAAAAAATAACTAACTTATTGTGTGTAAGGATGAGCGCTGTGATCGATGAGGGAATATAATAATAACATAAACATTGTTTATGTTCAAAAATTTTAGCTTTACCATAAGCTTAGGGTAATTTTAGTTGAATTAGAGTGAAAAATATTCACAATTAAGACGATAATTGTTCAGTTATCGAGCGGGATGACAAATGATTAAATTACTAAAATGACTATTAAAAAATATATCGGGTTTGGCGATAGAAGGGGGAAAATTTAGGGTTGTATGTATTTTTTAATCCCACAAAATTAAAATAAACAATTTTTTTTTTGGGGTGGTTCCCTAATCACTTACGAGTTTGAAAGATAGTAGCCGATTCTCAGACTTACTGAATATGCATAAAAAAGTTTCGGAGGAGTATGGGAACAAACATTGTGACACGAGAAATTTATATATAAGAAGATATATAGTTGTTAGTTTATTTATTTTGTAACACTCAATTTGTTACTCTTTTTTAAATATATTCCATACTTACTGTGCTGTGAATTGTTTGTTATTTTACTATTTTCTTAACGCGGATGGAATAAATCTAAGTTACTACTACAAAAAGTAATTTGCGTGCCACTCGAGCTCACGGGTTAACTCGAAAAAAGGTGATGCTCCGTGCATGGTGGGATAAGACGGGTATTGTTCACTATGAGGTTTTACTTCAGGGCAGAACCATCGAATTTAATATCACTGGTATTAGGTAACATTTTACCTGGATAGAAAGGTAGGACGATGAGAGAAAGCGGCAGGATTTGATCAAGGACGTGGTCTTTCATCGCGACCACCCTATTTCTGGGCTACACACATTTTAGCAGCACAACAAAAATTAAGAGAGTTTGGCCGGAAGGCAGAGTCCTTGCCTTGGATTTTATTATTTTCCACCTGTGTCTTCAGAATTCTATAGGCAGTGTCAAGTTAACATCACAGGAGGACAGCCATAACTATTTCTCGCGTTTTTTTTTATTTCAAAATTTCTACAGCAACGAAATCATGTCAAACTTAACAGAACAAATAGCTCATATTTGTATATTGTAATCAAATGCGAATAAATGTCGAATTTCAAAATATTTTATTTCAAATTTAAATGAATTTCACCGAATATCTGAAGGGTATTTCATTGTAACCAACATTACAACATTATCAATCCATTACATATACATTATTAATTAAAACATCATACTAATTGTTTCCTTACGAATAAATGAGATTGATACCAAAAATTAAATTTTCTAGATTCAATTAAATTCTTAACCTTAATAGATTGAAACAAAAAGAGGCAATTCATCGCGTTTAATTGCCTCATTTCATTACAGAAGCGTATAGGATGACTGTTCAGTGCCAAAACTCTGCCAGCTCTTGGGACTAATTCTCGCGAACATGCGCTTAAACTATTGCTTCCTATGATTCTTAGATTAACGTTAATACTTTTTACAAGCCTTAATTATTAAAAACAATATATATATATTTTTAAAAACGGCTTCTTAATAAGCGACAAAAATAGCTGGTACTTTTCCCTCTTTGTATGGCTAGATTTAGCAGTTGGGTTAATTATCACGACTTTATATTTAGTAAGAGTACCTATATTATTAATTTCGGATAAAATTTCAATAAGTCAAACCGTAAACATTTTCAATAAATATCATTAAATAACTTTCAAAACTATGCAGCCTTACCACTTGAGGAGGAGGATCAGGATATGTCCATATTCTTCGACCACACGGACGCTTCGGCACGTATCGTCGGAGGCACAAATGCCGGCAACGTGCCCTACATGGTCGCTCTGACCACTGGCACCATATCCAGGAGCTTCCTCTGTGGCGGCAGCATTCTGACCCAGAGAACAGTCCTCACCGCCGCCCACTGTATGAGGGCTGCTGGAGGCAACAACCCTAGCAAGTGAGTCCTCAATACAATTTGCCATTCTACTTTTTAATTCATATTATGTTCTCAATGGATCTAAACCAGACCCTCTCTTAAGGCTGGTGTATTGTCTAGAGTGAGTTGAGTTGTATGAGTTTGTTTGCTCGTCCAGCTCCCTCCGCGGCACCGTGGGAACCAACCGCTGGAACACTGGCGGCGTTGCACACAGCTTCCAGCGCGGTCTCATGCACGCGCAGTACAACCACAACCAGATCAAGAACGACATCGGCATGCTGTACACCGCCAGCCTCATATCCTTATCCGCCAGCGTGCAGCGTCTCGCCGTCAACTACGATTTCGTCCGCGCTGGTGTCGCTACTAGGGCTACAGGCTGGGGTAGAACTTCGGTGAGTAAAGGCAACCGAGTAGGACTAGCAGCGTCCGGCTCTTATACATCAATCAAGAAAGCAACTGCTGACTATCCTTGAAGTACCTCAGCACTTGGCCGCTTTCTTTGCATCACGTGTGCAATGAATGATAACTAGAAGGTACCTATTCATACTACTACGATGCCTGGACGCAGCTGTTGATGTTATGATTTTTACTTGGAATTTCATTTGCTTAATTTGTCGTTAAGTAAAAAAATACCAGGGCCATTTTAAACAATTCTAGTATTTATAATTTTTTTTTGATTCGGGAAGGTTGCATAGATTTTGAGATTTGGCATTATTTATTTTGGCCGTAAAACATTTAAAACATAGTTTATTTTTTAATGAAATCAAAGAGACCGAGGTCAAGTGCTGCTCACGGCCCGATAACCTTAAAGAAATATTGTTTGTAGGCCGGCGGCTCACTCTCCCCGCATTTACTGGAGCTGCGCGCTGCAGTCGTTGACGGCCAGGTCTGCGTCAACGAGGTCGCCCGGCGCGCTCGCGAGGTGAACATCCGCGCGCCCCCCGTGGACCCCGTCATCGAGCTCTGCACCTTCCACTCCAACGGACGCGGCATGTGCAACGTAAGACATTCACTGTTACCGTTTCCATCATCTACCCTCATTTTGTGCAACAAAACAGATGTGCAAACAAGAACTGGTTTCAACCTGCCAAAAGCCATCCATATATGACGGCAGCCGGAGAGTAGCGCCATCTAGTTTTAGAATCATGTACGACAGACAAGAGCGTGGGATCGCCCCCTCTCTTTGCGCAACACTAAGTAGGGTAGGCAGGTTCGCGGGACGGCGCACTGCATTCATTGGATTCATTAGTGGTCGAGACGCGGTAGTGCATAGTCGTACTCGGTGGAGCGTATAGTCTGCTCTTTATAAATTACGATACTTATAATTGTAATTCTGTTCTACCAAGAGTATCTGATCTCTTTGCCCTTAACTACCCACGTCTACCCAAATTACCGATGAAGACACGCCCCAACCGCGGCCCCGTGTTTATCCTATATATGTATTTTTAAGAAATTTGAAGCAATGCCCTGAGACTAAATAGCTAATGTTCTCCGCGTTAACACCACAACATCGAGTGAACATGGACCTTCAGTCGCCTCAGACGATGAGCAAGACTGATCGGTAGATATAAGGTACTACAGAAATATCAGTGAATGCCCCACTGGTGAGCCAAATCTAGGTTTCAAGTATGTTTTCGCCCGCCTCAGTTTTCGAGAGGATCTCGTTACATAGAATCTCTTATTGTGATGTCAGGGTTGTTGGCCAGGGTTGCCCATTCAATGATAACGAACAAATCCGAATGGTGCAAGACACAATGTACCTAAGTAATACGTTGGAGTAATCAAAGTCATGGTGTATGGGTCGAATAAAACATGTTTGACATTTCAATCTATAATACATAATATAATAAAACTGTATCAGGACGAATTCTGTACATTAAATATATTTTGAAAATTTTTATTGAAGGGTGCTTTACTAGTGAGCCCAACAATATTTTTTAGTAATTAGTAGTTGTATCATGGCCGCGCATCACGCCGAAAATACTGGATGGATTTGTATGAATTTTGGTATAGGAGGAGCTGATACTCCAGTTCAACATATAGGATAGTTTTATCCCGGATTTCAGCACGGTTCCTTTGGGAGAAAAAATGTTAGAAAGTTTTTTGTTAGAAAGGAGATATTTTAATGTTTATCCTGTAATTTCAAGGTCGTCGGTTTAGTAATCCATAGCTTCGTGATTGGAAGACAAACAAACACACTTTCACACACACTAACTCAACGTAGACAAAGTCGTGGGCATCAGCTAATTTTGAATAATTTCCTTCATCTGCAAACATATTTAAATTATTTGTTTGCAGGGTGACTCCGGCAGCCCGCTGGTGCGTTCCGACCGTAATCAGCAGATCGGAATCGTGTCCTGGGGCATACCCTGTGCCCGCGGAGCCCCGGATATGTTCGTGCGCATCAGCGCCTACAGATCCTGGATCACCAGCAACACGGTTTAATAAATCATACATTGAATAACCTTTTTTATTTGTTTAATTTTGCACCTCAGTGTAAGCTCTCAAATATAGAATCAATATTAGCCATTCAAAGGCGGAACGCTGCCAGTATCTTCGGAATCTTGCCTAAAGGGACTCCTTTTAATAATATATTTTAGTTATGATGTTCAATTTTTATTTATTTTTTAAGATTTTTAGTTTTAGGTTAATCTAAGTTTTATTTTAAGTTATATATTTAAATGAGAATATTGTAAAAAAAAAAAGAATCAAACTATATTACATTTATATAGATCTTATATTTTATAAACAGCACACACTCCCGCGCGTCTGCTGTATCCGCCTTGATATATATAATTTTTTTTCGGACTGTATTACCTGTGCTTTTATTGGTTGGTACAACGTAACCGGGCTGTTTGGCGAGCTTGGGAAAGAAGCTCTGCCAGAAGAAATTAGTTATTAGTAAGGGAACGTCTGCCTAAGAGTGCTTCCTGTGAGACCAAACCTTGGCTTAGGCGACGTTTGGGATAACGGGGGGGGTCGTCGGACGTTGAGTGGTCCTTACGTCTCCGGGGCCGTGGATGGAGCCCACGTCCGGATGATGTAAGATGGCGGGGACATCGTCCTCGCCGGCGAAGACGGTGTGTAGCGTATGATTGTGATGGTACGAGTATGTTGTCAGTAGTCATCTGATCATCAGCGTCGTGAAGGATATGTTTGGGCCTCCTCTTTCGGAGAGGAGCACTTAGGTCGAGGGAGTGCCTTAATAGCAAACCTTCTCTTATTTATAACAACCCTATATTATAATCAATTAGCCAATAGCTTTAAAGTATCTTACGGGAAATAGTATTATCGGTTATAATGCAAATAATGTCATGATATACATCGACATTTGAGTTAAACTTACAACTCTTATACACGGATAATGCTAATGTGACGTGTAACATAACTAAAGATTTCTAATAAATGGTACTTAAAGTAAAAGATTAGATTAAACTGGACTTTAACTCAGTCGTCACCCCTAAGTAACTAACTTGTAGTGGCTATTAGGAAATACCTATATAAAAAAGATATAAATTTTTGATAACTGTAACGGTACTGAATCTAGTAATTACTTGCTATTAATTAGGTACGATTTTCATTTAAGTCCGGTATTAACAACTACGTAAATACGCATTCATTGATTGATTATTATAATATTATCAGTAAGTATCAAGGTAACATACCAAGTTGTCCGACGTAACAGCGTTTAATAATGTCCGCCACTGATCGTTGGTACTTTTAGTTTGGTTTTCTATTAGGTACGCAAGTCTATCCACTGGACGGATTTGGCTAGCTTACAGATTACTCACGGCTTTCGCGAGCGAAGTCATTGGCTAGAGATAATCTATATTGTAATAAGATATTATTGCTCTAATAAGATAGCTCTTAATATAATTTTAAGTGGCATGTGAGATGGTGATAACAAAAATAAAATTTACCTGGCTAAGTTTGTTGTGGGCTTCTTCTTAGACCGGGGCGCGTTTGGAAAATAAGGGTTGGAAGTTTGTATGAAATTTCTTTGTTTTTAGGGTTAGAGACACAAAAATTTGCATTAAAATTAATATATATATATATATATATGATAATAAATAAAAACATATACATCAATTTTTTTTTAAATATTACCTGTTAAGGGTAGCAAAATAGGGGATGATAGTTTTTGCTTATTTTTTATTATGAAGTCTACAAGCTTAAAAGTGTGAAAATAGGTTTCTTTTAGGGCAGAAGTATAAGGTTAGAATTTTTTTTTCATCCAAATCTACCCCGAAGGGGGTAAAATAGGAGTTTGAAGTTTGTATGAAAGTCCTATGTTTTTTAATTTAAAAACACGAAAATCGGCAATTTGACGTTTGCCTTTAGCTTACTTTCTGAAATAGGGCATTGGCCGCACGGGTAACCTCAATCTCAAGGAAA
Organism: Lasiommata megera; assembly: GCA_928268935.1. Lineage (NCBI taxonomy): Eukaryota > Metazoa > Arthropoda > Insecta > Lepidoptera > Nymphalidae > Lasiommata > Lasiommata megera. Next base: position 1,289,618 of record OV743321.1, read on the forward strand.
ATCGGCAATTCTACGCAGATGAAGTCGCGGGCAACAGCTAGTATTACCAATCTCCGAGAGATGGTTATAGAGAAGAACAAGAAGCAGAAGACAGTTTATTCATACGTTATGATTATTTGAAATTTATAATAATTTCTATAAATCGTGATAAGTAATAAAAACTTAAGATATTTTTTGGGTTATCCTGTCACGCCTTTCCAACTTGATTTCAAGTTATAAATTAAAGAGTTTACCTTAAATAAGCTCTGTTTATTATATTTCATTTTGATTTATACTTAGAATATATGGATGTATCAGGCAAGCCGGCAAGCATCATGTCGACGAATAGTATCGTTTATGAAGTACTGAAAGGCGCTGACCCTCACGAACACGTCGGGTGCTCCGAGAGCGCACGGGTAGCCCCACGAAACGATGCCCACTTGTTGGTTCCTATACACCAGGGCGCTGCCAGAATCACCCTGGAATTGAAATACATTCATCATCATCATGATCAACCCATTACCGGCTCACTACAGAGCGCGGGTCTCATGTCAATATGAGAAGGGTTTGGCCATAGTCCACCACGCTGGCCATCTGCATGCTGGATTGGCAGACTTCACACGCCTTTGAGAACATTATGGAGAACTCTCAGGCGTGCAGGTTTTCTCACGATGGTTTCCTTCAGCGTTGAAGCAAGTGATATTTTAAGGCGAGTCCACAAACTTCAATCGCTCAGCGTGCTATGGAAAGAGCTATGCTTGAAATCTCTTTGAGTGAGTAACTAAGTCCGTAATGAGGTGATTCGGCAAGAAGCAAAGGTAACCGACATAGCACGAAGGCCTTGCACGCTGAAGTGGCAGTAGGCTGGTCACGTTTGTCGGAGAACCGACGGACGTTGGAGTCAGAAGATCTTCGAGTGGAGACCACGTCTCAGGCCGTCCTCCAGCCAAGTGGTGCGTCCGAAAAGTGGCAGGCATCGAATGGATGCGAAAAGTCGGAGACAGAAAACGTTGGCGCTGCTTCAAAGAGGCCTAGCAGTGGATTAATATTGGTTGATGATGATGATGATTTGACGTACTTCTTGGCGTATCTTGTTCGCAGTACTATAAATTGGAAGTCAGTCGAATTGGATTGGAAACCCGATTGCCGGCTCGTTTCTGGTCTCATGGGGAGTTTCGGCAGCGGCCAGTTACCAGACCATGCGTTAACACCAGGCGAGCCATCTGCTCGTATGGCCGCGTTCTTTATTTTAAAGAATAATGAACTTGACCCACATTGCACATTCCGTGTCCCACCGAGTGGAGCGTGCAGATCTCGACGGCGGCGTGCACTGGTGGTCCAAAGCCCCAGATGTGCTGAGCCTGCTCCATGTAGCGGTAGCACTGCGCGGGGCTCAGGATGTTCACGAACAGGATCTGCAGGCGGTACGGTATATCTTGCCACGCCTGAAAACAAATACAACATTAATACCAGTATTACTGAGAGACAAGAGAAAGACCGCGCTGTTCCGTTGGAGCGACGACATCGTCCTTCGACGACAACGAAAGTTGGAGGTCCTGGGTTCGATTCCCGGCTTGATTCTGATCTGGTGGGAGGTTTCGGCCGTGGCTAGTTACCACCCTACCGACAAAGACGTGTCGCCAAGCGATTTAGCGTTTACACGAAGTCGTGTAGAAACCAATTAGGAGTATGGGTTTACCATACCCCTTACAGGTTAACCCGCTACCATCTTAGACCGCATCATCACTTACCATCAGGTGAGATGCAAGGGCTAACTTGTGGTGTGTAAAAAAAAACTCACTTGGAAATGTCATAACTCACCCCTAGTCGTCCCCAGCCGGTGGCAAACGCACGCTGTCCACCGCCCACCCACTCGTAGCTTAAGGCGATTGGAATCACCAGGTGGTTGAACTGGATGTCTTCTGCGGTTATGAGTATGCCGATGTCGTTCTTGATGGTAGCCCAGTCCCAGTCGGGGTGGTTCCTGTACCCGCAGAACTTGACCTCGGTGTACGTGGCGTTCCAATAGTTGGTGCCCACGATCCCGGTTAAACTCCTGTAAATAATAAATATTGTATCATCATGATCAACCCATTGCCGGCTCACTACAGAGCGCGTCTCCTCTCAATACGAGTATGAGAAAGGTTTGGCCATAGTCCAGCACGCTGGCCATGTGCGGATTGGCAGACTTCATACGCCTTTGAGAACATTATGGAGAACTCTTAGGCGTGCAGGTTTCCTCACGATGAAGCAAGTGATATTTTAATTACTTAAAAACGCACATAACTCCGAAAAGTTAGAGGTGCGTTCCCGGATTCGAACCCCCGACCTCTGATTAGGAGGCGGATTTCCTAACCACTAGGCTATCACAGCTTTTTTTTGTATACTTAGTACATAATTATAACACCTCGCCCGTTTTGTTTAGATTAAGTCTAGTTCTAGGGAGCAACGCTAGCTCAGCGGTATGTGACCACCGGTGAGCGAATAAACTCGCGTCTGGGTAGATTTGATGATTTACGCAAAGAACAAAATTTTTACAGTGATAGTTTCTAATTATTTACTCATTTGCAATCGTGCAAGCATTTTCGCTAATACTAATAATTGTTTGTCCCGGTCCGGATTGAACCCAGGATCTCGCTATCCGTAAATGAACAAAGCTAGTATTGACCAACGAATCAGTTAACTGGAAAGCTGGAAATGACTTCATTGATCAACCCCATTACCGGTTCACTACAGAACACGGGACTAATCTCAATATGAGAACGGTTGGGCCATAGTCCAACACGCTAGCCATGTGCGGATTGGCAGAGTTCACACGCCTTTGAGAACATTATGGAGAACTCTCAGGCGTGCAGGTTTCCTCACGATGTTTTCCTTCACCGTTGAAGCAAGTGAAATTTTAATTGCTTAAAATCGCACCTAACTCCGAAAAGTTAGTGGTCGTGGAAATGACTTAAACTAATTCAAAAATTGTTCTTACCAACAAACTTGCGAAGTCCCACCTTCAAAGCCACTGAGTTAACCACATTCCTAACGAGGTCTTCACACACACAAACGCACTCTCCTATATAGTCGATATTATTTACTACGTTAATAAGATAGCAAAAGTAACCGAAAGAGGTTTCGCAATATTTTGACAGGCGATTAAAAATATTTTTTTGAGTTTTCAAATACTTTAGAAATAATAAAACATAATAGCTGGTTTTTTTTAATCCCATGGGAAAGTATTGTTTTACATTGCCAAACAGTTACAAAAAGTTACCAATTCCTGTTCCCAGCGTGCAAACTAACTCTATAAAATGGTTTTCAAAGTTCAAGGTTTTGTTTTTTTTTGTCTCCCGCGGGAACTGACCTTATTTGACATAAAAGTACAGAGTAGAAATATTGCATTGAAAATTTCCGGCAAGATGAGTGTTGCTAGTTAAACCGAACAAAGTGTATGAAAATATATAATAAGAGATCCTTATAAAATATAAGATCTTTTCTAACAAATTGAATCGGTAGTTCTTGAGATTACCGTGTACAAACACGCTTTGTCAAATCCGTTCGTCATCCATCATTATTTATCACTTTCGGAAATGCGTTAAAATCGTCTCTCATATCAGAGAAGAAACTTGGTCCAGCCAATAGGCTGATGATGTTAATAGAAAAAACAATACTCACGATGAAAGTTCCCCTCCATACACAAAAGGATCGATACAGTGAGCGGCAGTGAGGACGTGTCGTTTAGTAATAATGGATCCCCCGCAGACAAGCGATCTCATGAAGTAGCCAATGATCAAAGCCAACATATGCCTGGCGAAGCCATACGGCGCGTCCACACCTCCCACTATGCGTGAGGAGAAAAAGCTCTTCACATCGTACTCAGCCTTAACAGCTTCCAACGGCAGCCCTGAAACAAAAATAAGAATTATAAGAAAAAGGAACATTTATAGACTGAAAGGCATTTCCAAACGTTTTATTTTTAAATATTATTAAAATATAAGCAGTCTGAATCAGGCTTAGAAGGACTAGAGCTAAGTTCATTAAAGTTTAAAAAAAAATCATTAATCTATGCTCATGTATGCCGTAGTCTGAGTCTATAAATGTCAACAAGAGGAAAAGCTTTTGCTACATAAACTGTAGGAAATAAAAAAAAATATCATAGATAATTTATCTAAATTTAGTTATTTTTTAAATGGATTTCCAAACCGACGTAGTTCGCATATAATATTCACAGTTCAAGTTCCGATTATTCAATACTGTTAAAAATTGCTTTCTTCCGGACACTTTTTTTTTTTTTATAGTCACGGAATGTTTTAACTATTATAAATATATGTATTTCTCGCAACTTAATTTGCTTAAGCAATTTTTAACGTGTAAAGGTATTTTCGGACGTGGTTCTAAAGTCTGGGTCTAAAACTATATGGCAGCTCGCCTTCTCTGAGCGAGATTGATGCAGTGGTTAAGTCGAAAATAGTTAACACAAACAGACAGGCACATTCTTCATTTAGATATAGGTATGGAGAAATAGGTTATCATAATATATATTTACCATTAGATAATTGTAGGAGCGTAAAAAATATAATTGCTAATTTAGCAAACATGTTTATATGTTCAGATCAGAATTGTTTACATAAAGTTTTTTTAATTACCGTGTATTTATATGAAATTTGCTTTCCGATTATAATCAGTGCGATAATTTTGAACGTAGAGTTATTTAAACTCTAATGATTTACATTACTCGGTGTCCATTGTTGTCTTCTCATGAATCATATGTTCTGTCCATTATCACTTATCGAAGTAATCATCGTATTGCAATACGATGCACTCTGAACCTTTGTGCCCTTGAAAAAACAACTTACAAACTCTTAAGAATGTAAATATTTCTTAGGATGCATAACCAACACATTTGTCTGTATCCCCTTGGTTGTCATTTTTTTTATACACTACAAATTAGTCCTTGACGGCTATCTCACCTGGTGGTAAGTGATGATGCAGTCCAGGATGGTAGCGGGCTAACCTGTTGTAAAACCACACTCCTAATTGGTTGTGTGGTTCCGTGCCGGAGCGCTAAATCGCTTTGCGACACGTCTTCAGTCACGTCTTTCGTCATCCAAGAATCGAACCCAGAACCTCCAATTTTATAATACGATAGCGCACGCACTGCGCCACGGAGGTTGTGAGGAGCGCCATTCGGACTGGAGAAACACATGATAACATGAGTTAACGAGGTGGTAAATCATGCAGTCCTTCTAAGCGGAAGGCGCTTGAAACTACTGATAAAGACATACCACCCAGCGTTTTGGCGTTCCAGTATAATGCCGAGAAGAATTATACCGATTAGGAAGATGGGTTCAGCCGGTCACGCATCATTGGTTTATTTATTTATTTATTTTTATTATTTTTGTACCAAATTTGTAATATCAAACACTTACAAAAGAAGTATACAAAGGAAAGCTTATCTCTATAAGAGATCTCTTCCAGCTACCAGGTTCTGGTGCTGTAGATGTTCATGACCAACGGTTGATGACCTACGGTTGATGACTTATCATCAGGTTACCCGTCTGCTCGTTGTCCCGCGACCTTATTGGAAATTTTGTAGCCTGTCCAGGTTGACATCAGGAGAACTTCCTTCTTAGGACGCTTCCTTGTAAGACTCGAACTTCGACGTCGATGTTTGGTAGTTGAAGTGGGAGTTTTAGTTAGTACGTCCACGAAGTGGAAGAGACCCATCTTTGGATGACGTTTGAAATCGGGGACCTGTCTTGGGATTGTATCTGTGTGAGCGTGGGTCAAGGTTGGAAGCTGGACATCGAGGTGGTTCTGTTATGACGGATATCTGCCGTTGACGGTAGTGTGCCAAAGCGTTCTTGTGGCTCCTTCATTAAGCGGCGTGTTGGATGGCCAACTCAATAGGACATAATCTACGCTTCCCCCGGATTATCGTTATGATTCCCCCAATAAAATGAAATAATAATAAAAAGTGTCTCATATTATATTGTGTACTAGACAATCCCAAGCTTTTAAATTGTTTTTATTTAAATATTGGCTAATGCTTGGCAATAACACCTGACGGCAAGTGATACAGCTTCAGAGTAGCGCTTGCCTAGGATATGCATCTTCAGCCGAATAGCATTAAGGAAGCGTATTAAGAAGCTTCTATTGTACATCCTAAACGAAGAAGCAAAGTACATGTCCTTGGAATATAAACCTCGAACCATTCAGCTGTTTAAATATTTACAATATATTCTTACACCTAGTCTAATTGGTGTTTCATTGTCACCGAACGAAGTTTTGCAGAATATTGATTAGTTTGAACCTGATTCGGAAGTTTAGGGAGCTCTCACATTCGGACAGAGTCCAATGTCACCCAAGTGAACTCTAAGCCCTCGCCGGGCTCGGTCAATAATCATTAATCACACTCTCAGTCACAAAAGAAAAATGGATGTCTCGTATTAAAATCAGTGTCCTCTACAGACACAATCTTTGCATATTCCTAATCAGTGATTCATTTGTTTATTCGCTCATATTATTTTGCGTCTTCTTGTAAAACAACGCCCAACATACAAAAAACAATTATTTAAAAATTATATATTATTGTTTCCATCCTATTTTCACGTTCAAGCTTTACCCTATGTATGCTCTTAAAGTCATCATCATCGTCATTATTTCAACCGATAGACGTCCACCGCTGGACATAGGTCTTTTGTAGGGAGTTCCAATAGCCACGGTCTTGGGCCGCTTGTATCCAGCGGCTCCATGAAAGTAATAGAATGAATGTAAGTTTTTTCCTCAAATTAACGCGGATTAAACTGGGGGGCAGGACACATAGCTAGTGTTCATAATATGAAAAACGTAATCCTGCGCTGGGGCTTACAGCAAATATGAAGTTATAAGCAACTGCTTCCTAATATTCTGTATGCGCTGTAAAACCAATGTTTGTATAATGAAACATTCCAGATTGTTAGGAAACTTTGGTAACACGCTCGCGAGGATTCCTGGCCCATAAAATCTTATTTCTATAAGATCTTAATTAATCCTTTCAAATATAGTTATTTTATTGTCAAGACAATCTTATGTATATACATTTTGCTGTTTACAAAATATCATTCGGAGCTATAGTTGAAGAATTTTTAGTTAAACTTTTAAATAAGTAGGTGTTTATTATCCACTTTAATGACCATTACTGCATTTTTATCAACGTTATTTGTGAAAGAACTTATACAAAGGACACATACACTCAAACTTTAAATTTTATTAAATTCATGGCAGAGAATCAATAAAAACAACAATAAAAACAACTCAATAATTTAAAAAATATTAAGTCCTAAAAGTATTTAAAATATTTTTAAAACCCCAATTTTTGAGTTTTACTAATGGCAGCAAAGAAGGTGAAACAGTCTCAGGTAACAGTCATCCGTTTCCGTGTTTATATCTATAATCCTTCACATCGGTTGTGATCTGTCACTTCTGTTAGCAATATTGTCAGTTGTCAACTTTGACATTGTTTTGAAATTTGAATGTTTTACAAGTGTTTTCAGTTTGGCGATACCAAGTAAATAAATTTAATAATGTTGAGGGTAGTTTCATTATTAATTGTGTATAAAGCGATGACACCGCCATGTTTTTCGTTCTTTTCACCTGTCGAGGTGCGAAACATAAGCGAGGCACATGGTGAGTAAAATTTAATATTTTACCCTTAACTTCTTTTATTTAATATCCCTTCTTTATACATTCTGTTATCACATTGTAAAGAGTGCTATATTGTGTTTCGATCTACCGCCTTATTAGTACAACGAAACCAGTTTATTCTTTCCAATTTTTTTTTCAATCAAATAAAAATACAATGATAAAACTCAAAACTTTGTTTCCGAAGGTTATATACCGAAAATGGAGGAGACAGAAATTATCATCAGCGAATCGGATGCGGACTATCCAGTTTTGCTCTTACCCAAAAGGTGTACAACACTTGAAACTAACTGTGAAGCTACCGATAATGTATTTATTAACTTGAACATATCATCTCTAGACAGACAGGGTACTGAGATGAACATATATACAGGATTTTGTAACGTTAAAATCATAGACAACTGTAGTGTTGATGTTATTAACGAAATGGATTCTAATCAGTTTGATTCAGACAATGTGCTGGGTGAAATCACATTAACAGACTGCAATGATGTGTACAATGATAATCACTCTGAAATGTTGATTGATCCTATGAACAATCCATATGTGAATAATGACTATGGTGCGAAAGAAAGTGAAGAAACCTATTCTGTTTACCAAGCACATAGAGAACACATTACAGTGAGGCATCACAATACATATATAACTCAAAATGTTTACAATTACAATGAAGCTGTGCATTATTCCCCGTTCATGGAGTTTGAGCACAAGAAGTTTGGCCGAGTGCAGATGAGTGAAATGAATCCACAACCTATGGATCCAAGTTTTGATGGTAATTATTCATCATCATCATCATCTTCATGAGCCACCCATTGCCTGCTTTGCAAGAATTTTTGACGACCTCCGTGGCGCAGCGCGCGCGCTATCAGATTATAAAGTTGGAGGTCCTGGGTTCGATTCCCGGCTCGAGTCTGGTCTGGTGGGAGGCTTCGGCCGTGACTAGTTACCACCCTACCGACAAAGACGTGTTGCCAAGCGATTTAGCGTTCCGGCACGGTGTCACGTAGAAACCGATAGGAGTATGGGTTTACCATACCCCTTACAGGTTAGCCCGCTACCATCTTAGACTGCATCATCACTTACCATAAGGTGAGATTGCCGTCAAGGGCTAACTTGTAGTGGATAAAAAAAAAAAAAAAAAAGGCTTTGGCCATAGTTCACCACTCTGACCATGTACAGATTGGCAGACCTAACATGCCTTTGAGAACATTATGGAGAACTCTCATGCGAGCAGGTTTCCTTACGATGTATACCTTCACTGTTGAAGCAAGTGATATTTTATTAGCTTGAAAACGCACATAACTCTGGAAAGTTAAAGGTTTGTGCCCGGGTTCGAACTCCCAACCTCTGATTAAGAGGCGGACGTCCACAGCTTTCGGTAATTATTAATTTAACATTGAACTCTCAGACACAGTCAACCTAAGTCCATCTAAGGTTTCCCTCTGACACATGATAAATAAGAAATTGACCCCTACCTTAAATATGTATTTTAATATTTTTATTATGACTGATTAAGCGATGATAACAGGAGGTTGTATCAGAACTTGTGGATGTCCATCTATGGGTATTCTTTATCTCTGAGAGCATTTTGAACTGGCCATCTCTGGTTTAGCCAATTATAATAGTTAACTAAGATTTTGAGTTTGTTACCTAAGTCTGCCAATCCATAGTAGTACAGTGTAGTGCAGTGATTCTCAACCACTGTGCCGCGGCACTTTTGTGTGCCGCCTAGTTTCAAAAGTGTGCTGCCAAATTTTGCAAATATATAATAATAATTAATTAATCCCTTAATAATCGTTTAGTTATTATTGTAGTATATATTAGTTTTTTCGTTTATTTAAAATTTTTGTCATAAACTATTTATGCAGTGTGTTGTAGTAAGTAACAAATTTTTATCTTTTTCTTTGTGTACCGCCAAATTTTGAAATCGTTAAATATGTGCCGCAATAAAAAAAAGGCTGAGAATCACTGGTGTAGTGGGTATGAGATGAATATATAGAGCTATGTTTTTTCCAATGGCCAGTGTCTGGCATTCGATTATCATAATATTAACCACCAATTAAGTGAGAGTGGAAACTGAAAAATATGTGATATTTAAAGTCATTATCAACCAAGTAATTACCAGCCTACTTACTACAAGGCAGAGGTCTCTCTCAAATTGAGAAGAGAGATAATTGGACTTCGCATCACTTATAGAATATTGTAGAGAACTCTTATACATGCTGATTTCCTGACTATGTTTTACTTTACGTTAAAGCAAGTGATATTTAATTGAATATTGCTTAAATTAACAATGCAGTGAACCCCAAAAATTTGCTGCTGGGAACAAGCTTGGGAGGCTGGAGGCTAGTATTTTTTTTTTTTATTCACCACAAGTTAGTCTTTGACGGCTATCTTACCTGGTGGTAAGTGATGTTGCTGTCTAGGATGGTAGCGGGCTAACCTGTTAGGGGTATGGTAAACTCATACTCCTAATTGGTTTCTACACGCCATCGTGCCGGAACGCTAAATAGCTTGGCGACACGTCTTTGTCGGTAGGGTGGTAATCAGCCACGGCCGAAGCCTCCCACCAGACCATACTCGAGCCGGGAATCGAACCCAGGACCTCCGACTTTAAAATGCAACAGCGCACGCGCTGCGCCACGGAGGTCGTCAAATATATATATATATAAAAAATAAATATATATAGTATATATTTTGCAAGGCTGATATTATAAATTTTGATGTCAGATGAGCTTGAATGCGGCGTGTTCCTGTCTCAACTACCCGAAGAGATTATGATGGCAAACGAAAGTAAGGCCCGCGAGGAAATGAAGTTTATAGATTTGCCAAGTGAGAACGACGCTATAAAGCAGCTAATGTCCTCTGATATGCAGACAATGTCCAAACAACAGCGAACTATACTGTACCTGGGGCATAATTCACATTATGGCCAAACTATACAGAAGATAGCTGTTAATGATCCACAAGTCAAATGCATCGAGACCACAAATAAAAAGGATGATTCAAAATTTGGTAAGTGGATAGCATTAGCATATTTTGATTCATAGCCTTCCAACCCTCATAACAGCATTCTAGTGGGCTTACAGTGTGTATCGCTTTTACATAGTTTGTACCCAGCTGATATTAATCTTTGATTATTATTAATGAAAGTAGAAGTGACGGAAGCGGAGATAGCCCAGTGGTTAGGGCGTCAGCCTCCTAATCAGAAGTTGGCGGTTCGAACCCAGGCACGCACCTCTAACTTTTCGGAGTTATATGCGTTTTTAAAGAATTAAAATATCACTTTCTTCAACGGTGAAGGAAAACATCGTGAGGAAACCTGCACGCCTGAGAGTTCTCCATAATGTTCTCAAAAGGCGTGTGAAGTCTGCCAATCCGTACATGGCCAGCGTAGTGGACTATGGCCAAACCCTTCTCATATTGAGAGGAGACCCGTGCTCCGTAGTGAGCCGGTAATGGGTTGATCATGATGAAGTGACTTTGGTTTAAACGAACCAACTACTGGGATATAGAAATCTTAGAGGATTTGGAACCTAGGACTTTCATCGTCATCATCTCAACCAAAGGATAACCATGCTTGCAGTTTCTGTGATTTAGAAAAAATATTCTCTTTTCAAGCTCATTTGATAATTTCAATAACAATGCATGGATTTTTTGATTTTTGCTGATACGTTTGCCAACCAAATGTTTTAAAATTTTATACGTCTTCAATCCCACAGGACCAGAGTAAGATTGGTACACCTATCCGCATGTTCTGCAATGCATTGTGGTGCCCTCTTATCTTGTTTGCTTTCTATACAGTACAAAGAATACCCTGCTAAGTTTGTCGTGGGCTTCTTAGACCAGGACCCGTTTGGATCCCTCATAAATTTAGTTTTAAGTTTACGAATGTAGTTATAATAATTTTTTCACTGTAAGCACGCATCAAAGCTGCTTTTAAATGCCAATTTTGATGAAGATTTTGAATTTACGCTAGATACGTATAATTATATATAGGCTTTGACGGCCTCCGGGGCGCAGTGCGCGCGCTGTCGCATTATAAAGTTTTAGGTCCTGGGTTCGATTCCCGGCTCGAGTCTGGTCTCGTGGGAGGCTTCGGCCGTGGTTATTTACCACCCTGCCGACAAAGACGTGTCGGCAAGCGATTTAGCGTTCCAGCACAATGTCGCGTAGAAACCAATTAGGAGCGTGGGTTTACCATACTAATAACAGATTAGCCCGCTACCATCCTAGCATCATCACTTTACCACCAGGTGAGATCGCTATCAAGGGCTAACTTGTTGATGCTTAAAAGTTGCTGGGCCTATTTTGATAGAGATATCACTAAATAAGCTTCTTAAATACGGTTTAGATTTACATACGGCCTACTATAGAAAATGTTTTTTGATGGGGGTTTATAATAAATTTTAAAAAACAAATTGTTTAGATGAGAATCCCAGCCTGAAGAAATACCAGTGCGACAAATGCAAGCAAATCTTCTATCAGATAGCAGCGTTCAAACAGCACATCCAGGTCAACCACGCGCACAAGAGCAACACGTCGAGCTGGTCCAAAGGCAGCGAAGTCGGCTACATGTGCTCCGAATGCGGGAAGCACCTCAAGAGCCGCGAGAAGTTCGAGCTTCACTGCATGGCTCACGGCGATCCAGATCTCGAATGCAATAAGTGCCACAAGGTGTTCGCGTCCAAATTCACCTTGAGGAACCACAATAAGATACACCAGAGAAAGCACAAATGCACGTACTGTAAAAAAGGTTTCCACACGTTCAAGGACTTGAAGTACCATTTGGCGAACATACACTTCGTGTTCAAGTGCGGCACCTGCGAGTACTCGTCGACTAAACTCGCCGAGCTGGTCGAGCACAAGAAGGAACATAAGGGGGGCGACGCGCACGGGAGTGAGTCTGACGTCACCCCGCCGGTGGATCTCTGGGCGGACGACGCGGCTGCCCCCAAAGATGAAGAATACAACGTAACGTACGAACAAACGCCGCCGAAGCGAGAAATCCGGGACCCAGACAGCGTGATAGCAAAGGTTATGTCCAACGAGATCTTTCTCCTGCACGCCAAGAAAGCGAAGAAATTCAGGAAATATAACAAGGTAATTCGTTTCTAACCTTTAATGGCATTCCATTGAACTATTCTATGTGATTGAATACTTACAATTAATATTAATAAAAATAACATGCATAACTTTGGTGACAATGCAATAAAATGATAAGTCGAGAGATATGAGGTTTGGCAGTTATGGTTTATAATGGGTTAATTAATAATGTAATTAATACACAAATTGAATAAAGTAAATTAGATACATAATTTTTTTCAGTTTTACCTCGCAACCTTTCGTAACGTAATGATAACTGAGAAATGTGGTCTTTAAATTAAGTCACAACATTTAACATTAAGTTATAACATTTTGAGCTAAATTCTTTGAAGTCCTGGCGCTTATATGCCTAAGAACAGCTTGGTGTATATACACCAATATATATATATATATATATATATATATATTATATATATAATATAGTATCATATTCACTTCGTTATAATCTCGCCATAGGCTCTCTGCGCCATAGGATCTCATTATCGTATTTATCTGTATTGATTTGATTGATTTTCTATAAATTCCGTAATTAATGTATTTCTCCAAAAAAATGGTGAACCATTAAACATTAACATTTAATCTATTTTATTCTCACTTCAGTTTCGATATTAGAAAATTGAGAAGCTGTGGTGTCCTAGTGGTTAGTGCGTCCGCCTCCTAATCAGAGGTCGGGATTTCGAACCCGGGCACGCACCTCTAACTTTTCGAAGTTATGTGCGTTTTTAAGCAATTAAAATATCACTTACTTCATCGTGAGAGTTCATAACGTTCTCAAAAGCGTGTGAAGTCTGCCAATCCGCAAATGACCAGCGTAGTGGACTATGGCCAAACCCTTCTCATATTGAGAGCTCTGAAGTGAGCTGGCAATGGGTTGATCATGATGATGATTAGAAAATTAATATAATATATTAATCCAATTATATTGAGCAGCACAACTAAATGTTGTATGAAAATAGCTTCTGGAAGACATGAGATTATCTTTTTTCACAGCCGTAAGAGACCATTGGCTTTCTCATACCACATTTTTAAGCAATTACTGTTGTACTTCGGGAATCTTTTTTCTAAAAAAGTACCCACCCTCATCACCCAGCATTCAACTTAGCTCTGTCAGTTTTCGTAAAAATTAGTGGGTTAGTTTTTTAACCAGCATGTCTATCTTAGGAGACCAGCTTTCGGTGCCAGAAATTACGTCATGATCGGTGCAGCGGTTGTGCCTTACAATTCGACATGTAGAGTTGCATACACTCTTCCGCAATAATATTAGTATGTGAATGCAATAAAATGAAACGGAATAGTGATTTTTTTCTCATGTTCATTTAATTCTTAATATTGTTAAGTTTCAACTTAATATCACAAGCAATAGCTTGATGGCTTGACTGATAAGAGGTCAAAACTATGATATCATCATATAAAGGTTTCGCTATTCCAACCCCAAAAGTGTGGTTAAATGAGTTATTTTTGTTCTTTCCAGACCTGCGGTGTATGCTGTAAGCCGTTTGACCGGGTCAGCGACCTGAAGCGGCACTTGATCGAACACGTGATCCGGAGCACCCTGGCCAAGACGCCGGTCAACAAGAACGGCACCCTCACCATACTGTGCGAGGTATGTCAGACCCTCACGTTCTCCCGGATCGACAGGTACAAAGCGCACCTGCGCGAGCACGCGAAACTCACCATATATAAATGTATCTTCTGCGATAAATCCTTCAGCGACTCCAGCAATTTCTCCAAGCACAAGAAAATCCACGGCACCACGTTCTTCCAATGCGACCTGTGCCAACGGAAGTTCAATTCCAAGAAATCTTTAACGCAGCACATGGAATACCACAACAATAACACGCCCCTCATGTGCTGTTACTGCGAGAGACAGTTCCACTTTCCCTCCATATTAAAGAGGCACATAAAAATTGCGCACACGAGAGAAAATCTGAGCCGTTCCAAATGCAGATTCTGTGAGGGCTGCTTCAAGACTTTAAAAGAGAAGTGGGACCACGAGTGGACCGTCCACAACGTTAGGAAGATGATCGTGGACTGCCTGGTCTGCGGGTCGAAGTTCAGGAAGTACTCCGAGCTGAAGCGGCATTGCAAGGCGTTTCACGATATGGAAATACCGCCGGCTAGGAGGTTGTTGAAAAAAAATCGCAGAGCGTTTACGTAAAACGAAATCAATCCATACCTTATACAATACACTCATTAAAAACACTGAAAACGGTCTTAAGTGAAACGATAATAGTGATTTGTTTGTACGTAAATTAAAAAAAAATTGCAGGTTTAAAAGTAAAGTAGAAGTAAAGTAAAGTAAAGTGTCCTTTCCCAATGAAAACATTATGACGTAGAAGAACTTGAATTACTTTAGTTAAGGTACTTGTTTACTGTTGTTGAACTTTTGACAGTATGGAAATATCGTTTCGAGTACAGAGACTCTTCTCTGCTTATCTTATCTATATCTGTTAGGTATCTGTATTTGGTCTGGTGGGAGGCTTCCGCCGTGACTGGTTACCACCCTACCGACAAAGACGTGTCGCCCCCTAACAGGTTAGCCCGCTACCATCTTAGACCGCATCATCACTTACCATCAGGTGAGATGCAGTCAAGGGCTAACTTGTGGTGAAAAAAAAAAAAAAAGGTAAAGTACCGGTTTTTTTTGTTTATTCGGGGAAATCTCCTACTTAGATAACCGACTATTATTATATTGCTAAAGCCCCGGTGGCCGTCATTAGCATAAAAAAAAACGGTACTCTACCTAACAGATATTCTCTTCTCCGTACACGAAACGACATAACATACAAACATTCCACATAGAAATAACGCAAGAAGCGTCTATCTGTCGAAAATTCACTAGTTTTATGCAGTTATTTCTAGAGCTTTAGATTTATTTAATATGAGATTGATAAGTTAAATATTGTTATTTTTTTTACTTTGTTAAATTAGTTAGTAGCAAAGATTTTTATAGATATTGTTCGAAACTGATTTTTGTTTAAATATGAGTTATATGTTTATATGATACCCTAGTATCATAAGGTCCTAACCTACCCCAATTATTTATGAGTTTGATCTTGGAAAATAATGTGTACTAAAACGTCATTGTATAGTTAGCTTGAACTTGAGAAATACGCTCTTAAATAAAGCTTGATCGCGCTTCTGGATGGAAATATCCCAAGTGTGTGATACCAAGTGTGGGTCGAATTAAGTCTGAAAGTATTTAGAGCTAAAACAATTATAAGTTACAAGAGTTTTGAAAATTGAGTTTAGCCATTATTTTAGTGAGTAAAGGTTTTTTTAGGCTGTTATTTTTATATGTATTTTTTTCGGGTTAAAGTTCAGACTTAAACCCCGTTGTAAATACTTAGTGTAGCGGCACCTACCGGTTTTCTTTAGTAATGCCGGACGTCCCTTTATACGATACGATTACGGATTGCTATATATTTTGTTTTATCTTTTTTTCAGTTTTTGGTTTACATATCTGATTTGTTTATAGATTAAGTTTTTATTATACCCGCTGTAAGGCGATAGATTTTACATCATTATTATAAGTATTTAGTTAACATCAGAAATATGCTATATACGAATGATTTTGGTATTTTTCCGTTTTTTGTTTTTTTTTTTTTGCAAATCGTAGATCTCTTAACGAAATCTCATTCTATACAAATGAATTTTAGTAATAAGTCTACAAGACTGCAACGATTCGAGGATTTTAGATCGTTTTTTTTATGAGACTGATTTTTACTTATTTATTATTAGACTACGTAATCAATAAGTTACATTTTGTTACATTTTTATTTTTTGTTGTTAGATAAATTACTTTTGAGGTTTTTTTTAAGGTGATTGTTAGAGAATTTCGTTTTGAAGTACGAGTATTAGTTAAGTTTAGAGGGATTAATTGAAAAACGTCCCGAAAACTTTGAAAATAGTTTATTCGCATTAAGTTAATGGAATTCTAGTTTTCCACTCTAGTCCATTCCATGCATAAATTCACAAAGAAAACAGTCAGACACGAAGAAAATACTTCCAGCTTTATAATACTTGTGAATCAATAAAAACCTTTAAGAAATGTTTTTTTTTTCTGGGCAAATGTTGGCAAATTTGAATTGCCTAATGTGTTATTACGACAAATGGCATTATTCGTTATAATTTAGTCAAAATCAAAAGTGGCGTTGTTAAAACTAATCGCGCGTATTAATAATTAAAAATAATTAGAAAGAAAATATTTAATGTATCTAATTACTTCGTTTTATTGAACAAAAGTAATATTAACATTATTATTATTAGAGTTTTTCAGAATTAGTGCCTTAATCGATGCCTATTTACGACATAGATATTAAGACAAATTTTATACAAGAAGTTGTAAGATGAAATCAAAATGTTGTTATATTACGAATGGCTGTATGAACTATGCGATCACATACCATACCTATAACCACCGTACCATACCATAACATACCTAGGCTGATATTAATAATATTAAACTTACAAATCTCGCGGGTTTATTTGTTTTAGCATATTACAAGTTTTAAATAATTTCGGCAGGCCGGATGTTAAATGCTACAATGTCAATCTTACATACTCATTCACGATAATTCCCTTGAGTTTTAGCCATGTCAATTTGTTAACCAAAATTAACAGTTAGGTGGTTGGTTACTTTATATATAATTACTATGCTTTTTCTCGATATTACGTTATTACATAATATAGTACTCAACATGTTTTAAAAACAAATTTATTTATTTTCAATACAAAATTAACTGAGACTGTATCGCGGTTACCAAGATTGTTCGATTAGATTTTGTTATTTAAAACCGACTCATACAGAAATGTATGGTTCCTAAGTTATTTTATTACATTTCTTTGTTTTTTTATTTCTATGAGTCGTTTCATTTCATACCTAATTCAATTATACCTATAAATATATTTTGTGGCTACGCGTGAATTCATGCCTAATACCGTTTCGTTTTCATATGAGAGAGTCTTGCGCTCGACGGCTGTCTTTCTTGATAGAAATGCTTGTGGATGTTAACTTTACCACTGCCATCCTCCTTAAAGAATACCTATTAACTTGTCTTAACTCAATGCAATCATCAAAAAATGTAAAGGTATCTGACCTTGGTTTGCCTTTCGCTACTATAACATATATGTATATTTCTAAGCTTTAATCACAAAGAGTAATCAGATTTACTGTCAAATAATATATAATATAAGAATTTATTAAATTAAATTAAAGTAAGAACGAAGAAGCGGTGATAGCTCAGTGGTTAGGGCGTCAGCCTCCTAATCAGAGGTCGGCGGTTCGAATCCGGGCACGCACCTCTAACTTTTCGGAGTTATGTGCGTTTTTAAACGATTAAAATATCACTCGCTTCAACGGTGAAGGAAAACATCGTGAGGAAACCTGCACGCCTGAGAGTTCTCCATAATGTTCTCAAAGGCGTGTGAAGTCTGCCAATCCGCACATGGCCAGCGTGGTGGACTATGGCCAAACCCTTCTCATATTGAGAGGAGACCCGTGCTCTGTAGTGAGCCGGTAATGGGTTGATCATGATGATCATGATGAAGAACGAATAACTCATCTAGCTTTCCAAGTATACATTTAAATTCAATAATTCCATAACCACTCGAATAGTCAACGTTTCAATTAATTAATGTTTCGAACCATCTGAAATTTGACGATTTAATGTTTGCATAGCTAATTTAATGTCAATTATCAAAATTATAAATCAGAAACAGATCTTAAAGTCTCAAAAGTAGCGCCAGTGATAGAAAAGATGAGGAGTAACAGACTAGCATGGTATGGTCATATAATGCGGAGGAAAGAAAGTGATGTCACCAAGAGACTGTTATATATGAACGTGGAAGGGCAAAAGAGTAGAGGAAGACCAAAGAAGAGATGAATGGATTGTGTAAAAGAGGATATGCGGGTAAAAGTTGTGGGTAGTGAGGTGACGGCTGATAGAAGTGAGTGGAAGGAGAAGACGTGTTGTGCCGACCCCACATTATGTGGGATAGTATCTGTTAGCTTATACTGTTTCATACTCACGCCATAAATTGCATTTTCAACATTTTTTTTTTAATTGTAGCAGGCGTTCAAGAACCTAGATCCCGGAGCCTCCCACTATATTTTATGCTGATGGTGGCGACCGAGGGGGTTTTAGTGGGTAAATCCCACATAACCCGAGCTTTTCCCCAGCAATAATCGGGTATCTCAGTAGGAGATATCCCCCTCGTAAACAAAAAAAAAGGCGTTCAAGCACCTACAACGATATTGATATCACCGATAAAGTTGTGACGCGAGGTGTAAGGCGGACTGCCACCGACCTTGGATTAGCGCAAGCGCGGTAGGTCGCTGCCAGACATTGGATTATTTCATTCTCTGTTCTCAAAGTCCGCGAGGGCGCGTCGTTGTGCAGACGTCTGTGTGCGAACGCGCGAAAACGTAGCCGCGTGTTTTTAATCATCCAATCGACTATATACCTATCACATTTAGCTGTATTATAATCAATGTATGATAGTGAGTGTCAATTTTGTGAGTGCATCTGTTACGGCGACTAAAAATAAGGTATGTTTTGAACTATTGGCAATTACTTATCTATAGTCGGAATGATTAATTTTTCATTGTATGTACAAACATGTTACGTGGTAGGTATGTGTTATATAGTTGATTTAGTTGTTTATCACATTTGATTTGAACAGTAATTCTATAATCCGACGACTAAAAAGTGATTTTTAGGTATAAAATATAAATCGTTCATTAACCTATTATCTACATAGAGTGTAGGTATATTCATATAAATATATTATATATAGTCTATAAAGACAGTGTGCTTATGTTACGTAGTGTTGATAGTTTATGCATTGACGAAATAATAGTAGGTATAACAAACCAGCCAAGTGGGAGTTCGTCACCCAGACAGTGTTCCGTCCCACGTTGCGAAATGCAACCCCACATAATACCTGTCGATATTTTAAAGATACAGAATAAAAAATACGATTCTTGTTTGGTGTAGCCTTGTTTGTTTTTTTTCTTTTTATAATATGTAGCGGCAACAGAAATACACAGTACTGTTAATTTCTACCTATATTCGTAGATACAAATTGCACAATTGAAAGACGTGAAAAATAAAATCCTCGTGTAGGCGGTTAAAAAGGTAAAGGGGTCAATGATCTTATCACTTTCCCAAGAGAGAGAGTGGTAAAGAATAGGCTGATGATGCTGAAGAAACTGATGAACTATTCGGAATTATGTCAACAAACATACGAGTACGTACTTACTAGGATTAATCTATTAGTGTACTTAGTAGGTACCTACGTACTTACCTACCTAATATGTGAAGTTTGATTTAGCAAACGGTATGGAATACATAATATTACCGTGGTATGGATAAGGAAGTTTTTATAGGCACTTTTGAATACCTACTTTTTTGCTGGTAGGCCGAGCTAGCTAGCTAGAAGAGATTTAAAGGTAAAGGAAACTTTGTAGGTTCCTTTAGCGTGATTAGAGCATTAACCCAACACGCAGCTCCAATTGAGGTAGGTGGGTTTTACTATTATTATGGAACATTTAATTGGGACCGATGTGTTAACTAACTATCTCCGAAGCGTAAGAGTGGATGCGGCCGATTTCCATTAATACCTAAATTATGATAATAACCAGATAACAAATACTATATAGAAACTCTGATAGCCTAGTGGTTAGGACGTCCTAATCACAGGTCAGGGGTTCGAACCCGGGCACGCACCTCTAACTTCTCGGGAGTTTTGCGTTTTTAAGCAATTAAAATATCACTTGCTTCAACGGTGGAGGAAAACATCATGAGGAAACCTGCATGCCTGAGTTTTCCATAGTGTTCTCAAAAGCGTGTGAAGTCTGCCAATCCGCTCATGGCCAGCGTGGTGGACTATGACCAAACCCTTCTCATATTGAGGAGAGACCCGTGCTCTGTAGTGAGCCGTCAATAAGATAAGATAAGACTGTCTCATATGATTAAGATTTTTACAATATGTCCCTACCATCTGCACTAAGAAAACCCGTATTGCAGAAGATAGGCATGGGGTTGATTATGATTAAGAAATACCTGGAACAACTAGGATAACATAAAGGTTCGTAAAATTTTGTACCAATGTGGCGTTCGTTGAGACGGTAATTAAATACCCATTATACAAAATGGCCATTTAATCACTTAGGTCTAGTAAAATTTTGTCTCTTACTAAAGAGTATAGCTATTTAATGATCCATTTGTGGATGTAAAAGAGTTTTATATAGATATCTTCTTCTTCTTCTTGGTCGCACACTTCATTGCTGAAGGTCGTGTCCACATGAAAGTGGCTTCGTCACGTTGGTAACTAATGTCTTCCACTCTGTATATAAATATATGTATATACTAGATGACCCGGCAAACGTTTTGCCATAAATTATTTCTAATTTTAGTCGAATTAGAGTAAAAAACATTCACAATAAGGACGAAAATTGTTCAGTTTACGACCGGATAGGGAAAATGATTAAATTACTAAAATGGCTATTAAAAAATAAGGGTTGATCGTAGAAGGGTGAAAATTGAGGATTGTATTTATTTTTGTATGTTGTATCATAAAAAAATAGAAATTAAAAATTTTGTCTAAAAAATAAAAAATAAAATTTAGGGGTGGACTACCCCTAACATTTAGGGGGGTGAAAAATAGATGTTGGCCGATTCTCATAGATACCGGATAAGCACAAAAAATTTCATCAAAATCGGTCAAGCCGTTTCGGAGGAGTATGGCAACGAAAACTGTGACACGAGAATTTTATATATTAGAAGAAAGATAGATCTGGTGTTAAGGGAGAAGCCAAAGAAGCCAACAAACCGTTGCCAGCTTAACCCAATCGGTTTCTACCCGGCATCATACCGAAAGGCTAAATCGCTTGGCATTGCCCGTAGGCGAGTAACTAGCGGTAGCCGAAACCGCCCGCCACATCCCACTTTATAATATTTTTTTATTCACTACAAGTTAGCCCTTGACGGCTATCTCACGTGGTGGTAAGTGATGATGCTGTCTAGGATGGTAGCGGGCTAACCTGTTAGGTGTATGGTAAACCCACGCTCCTAATTTGTTTCGACATCGTGCCGGAACGGCGTGAATGCCACTAAATTGTCTTTCGTTTTGATTTATCCACTACAAGTTAGCCCTTGACGGCTATCTCACCTGGTGGTGAGTGATGATGCTGTCTAGGATGGTACCGGGCTAATCTGTTAGGAGTATAGTAAACCCACACTCCTAATTGGTTTCTACGCGACATCCTGCCGGAACGCAAAATCGCTTGGCGACACGTTCTGTCGGTAGAGTGGTGATTAGCCACGGCGGAAACTTCCCACCAGACCAGACTCGAACCCAGGACCTCCAACTTTATAATGCGACAGCGCACGCACTGCACCACTGAGGTCGTATAACTGATCATGGAAGCCGTTAGAAGGAATTCTTAAAATACAAAAGAGCCCTTATAAGTTCAAACCAATTAAGCAAACGAAGTCCTCTTTAAGCTCATTAGGTACTTACTAGTTTGCGTCTCTCGTGCAGCATACTGCAGTTAAATTTAACAGTATCGATGTCGCCTTCATTAACGCTTTTGATACCTGAAACTTGGCTCAGTCGAGCGCTTAATAAGGCAAATACCTGTCAGGTACTAAGCTCGAAGTTCTAAGTAACCTTAATTTGCTGGAAACTTCAGGGGTTTCGGTGCCGAGTTACACTTTATGTTTGTCGTGTTGTTGACGACCTCCGTGGCGCAGTGCGTGTGCTGTCGCATTATGAAGTTTGAGGTCCTGGGTTCGATAGCCAGCTCGAGTCTGGTCTAGTGGGAGGCTTCGGCCGTGGCTAGTTACCATCCTACCGACAAAGACCAAATAGGAGTATGGGTTCACCATTTCCCGTAACAGGTTAGCTCGCTACCATCTTAGACTGCATCATCACTTACCATCAGGTGAGATAACCGTAGAAAACAATTAGGATTATAGGTTTACCATACCCCTAACAGGTTAGCTCGCTACCATCTTAGACTGCATCATCACTTACCATCAGATGAGATAGCCATCAAGGGCTATCTCGTAGTGTATAATTATTAATATTAGCCCGTACCGTCCCAATGTTGGGTAAAGGCCTCCCTTTCTTCCTTCCATTTGTCTCTGTCTAGGGATATTTGAGGCCAAGCCGACAAGTGGTTAGTAAAAAAAAACCAAAGCAAACTAAGTGGCATGCACTGCGTAGCTGCGTAAATGCTTTCGTTAATTATCTTATTAAACGTATAGGTAACTCTAAATATAAATGTCGCGTAATATCGAAAAAAAAACAATCGGAATTTACGACTTAACTTTGGGTTTTCTACATTTGATTCACAGAATTGTGTTTCTAGTGCTATAACAGTTCGATAAGGTCATTTTATTTTTATTCTACCGTCGCATTATTTATAATTAAGTTAGTTAATTTTATGTTTTACTGTTATGCGATTATAATGTTTTTGGCATGTACATGTTAACTGCTACATAGTAGGCAGTGGTAGACGTTTTTTTTCTAAGACAATCTCAATAACATTTTAATACAAAAAGTTACTAGTGCGGAGCAACGTTTTGGATATTTACTTATAATCATTATTATCTATATATTCCAACTCTCACGCCCGTGTGCAAAATAAATACATATAAAAACCAATAGATATATAACAAACTTAAATAAATAAACCTACATACACATTACATAAATACATATTTGCACCGGGCGGAAGATTACGCCCCGGCGGGGGAGATCAAACGGCCGGGGGTCAGGGCGACAGATTGAGAAACCGCCGGACTATTCTAGCCGAGTCCAGCAAGACCGCTTTTTGCATCCTGGCTGCGAGCGAACTGCCACGGAACCCCAGTCGCCTCAGATGGTGAGCGAGGCTGACTGGGATCAACCCATTCGCAGATATGACGATTGGGATGGTTTCAGCAGACTGCACATGCCACATGTCGGTTACTTATAATCTTTATTATCATCATCATTATCAACCTATTACCGACATAGTTATAACACGGGTCTCTTCCCAGCCCACGGCATTTTTACTTTTTTATACACTTAGATAGTAGATTGTACCCAACGTACACACATACATACAAACTTTCGCCTTTATAATAATACTGTCTGAATTTAAATATTAGACAATATCAATATAGTAAGAAATTATGGAACAGCTGAGATTGAAAATATGTATATATATAATTATGAAGTCAAGTCTAGGGTAGAAATTCAAGCGATCCTATTGGTGAGTCAGGCAAATGTTCACAGCTTAACTACTAACTAACTATACACATGTCAAAGTTGGGCCTCGAATATATATGTGAGAGTTTCCAGTTATTACGGTTCCCACAGTTAAATAGTTTCAGGGTATTCCTGTAAATCAAGAATAGCTTTATTCATATAAACCTATTACAGGCATCTACGAATCGTTCATATATTATATCACATTTTTCATTATTTCTATTAGTGACGGTGATAACTACACTCGCCAACTTAAAACTAAAGCTGAGAGGTTTCAAATCGCGCCCAGCTCTAAGAAAAAACCCAAAACAAATTTCATCATGAACAACCCATTACCGGCTCACTGCAGGGTGGGTCTCCTCTCAATATGAGAAGGGTTTGGCCATAGTCCACCACGCGGGCCATGTGCGGATTGGCAGACTTCACACACCTTTGAGAACATTATGGAGAACTCTCAGGCGTGCAGGTTTCCTCACGATGTTTTCCTTTACCGTTGAAGCAAGTGATATTTTTTTTATTTTTTTTTAAACGCACATAACTCCGAAAAGCTAGAGGTGCACGGATTCGAACCGCCGACCTCTGATTAGGAGGCTGACGCCCTAACCACTAGGCTATCACCGTTTCAAACAAATTTAGTCGGGATTTTATTTAACTCTCACATAATCAATAATAAATTATGGTACCTATGGAGATAGAGCAATTCACAACCAAACTTTTTTTATCGTTTATATAATCGTTAATATCGTAATAAAGTAATACAAAGTATGGAATACATATATAACATAAAATAAAACTTATATTGACCTAAAACTAAAAATCTTAAAAAATAAATAAATATTTAATATCATAACTAATATATATTATTAAAAGGAGTCCCTTTAGGAATTATTATTGTAAAGTATTGTACCCTTATCCACGTTTGCTATTTGCAGCTACAAACCTGCCTTTCGCATCGCCAGGCCGGTGGTTCCCTCGTGCTATATGAACCGAGAGCAACCTTTGCCGAGCCGTTTGCAAGTAGATAATTAACCGGTAAATTATCTATTGACCGCATACGTGGCCAGCAAGCCGTAATATGGACGGACGTCTATTATTACAGCGTGTTAATAACCACACTTCTTCAGTACTATTCTTACTTATTTACAGGATGGTAAACACCTTATCGATAAGGAATACAATTCTTCAATATCTATACTTGTTATCTATAACATTTTACACACCTTTGTACAACCAGAACCTTGGAGACCACTTTTCGGTACCAACACTAAACAAGAACTAATCAACAATGACCAACGACTAACTAACTTATAAAGGGCCGATTCGAACGTCATGTTTTCCGTTTTGCCTTATTCAAATCCGGTATCTTAAGAAAATAGTCAATTGAAATACTTTTCATTAAAATAGCCAAAAGTAAACCTAAATCATTTAAGACAAATCACATACTACAATTATATATTCTCATTTAATGATTAAGATATTAATGAAAAGAAGCAGGCGTTACTTTGCGGAAGTCCATGATAAACAATAAACAGCAAGTATAATTTGCTATATTCCGCCGACAACCGGGAGATTTGTATAATATAACACCGCACAAAATCTTCCACTAGAACCTCTACGCACGTTTCGACCCGACACTGGTACAAATCTCCCGGTTGTCGGCAGAATATAGCAAATTATACTTGCTGTTTATTGTTTATTAAGATATTATATGTATGTAAATTCAAAGACACTAAAATCTAAAACATTTGGAAATCATGACAAGCGCGATGAAAGAGGGATCCAAGACATATCTGCCGTGCCTATTTGACAGGGGTCGAATGGTTAAATTTAAGAATGTCAGCTTATTGTATAACATTAGTGTTGCTAGTGACTTAGTTCGCGTGGAAATTTCACTCTCTCTCTCTACATTCGTTCCTTCATTACTGAAGATCGTGGTCCTGATGTCCTTGAGACCTCGTGCGGATTAATTGTTTCCACCAGCTTCTACCGGAGGCTAGTCACTTTGTGTGAAATTTGCACTAAGCTAGTCTGCCCATCTGGTTGGTGAGCGGCCTCGCGATTTTTTGCCACATTCAGACAAAAATTTGGAATTTGGAAATTTCAAAGTGTACCTATTTTTTTTTGTACCTGATTTGTGATAATAAACACTTAAATAAGAAGCATATCTCTATAAGAGACTACCCTGCAACCCTCTACCCTACTTATGTAAGGGAACTTAAAAATCTATCCCATGGGATAAGTGCATTTTGACGATCTCCGTGGCGCAGCGCGCGCCACGGAGATCGTCAAAAAGATTATAGAGTTGAAGGCGGGTTCGATTCCAGGCTCGAGTCTTACCTGGTGGGAGGCTATGGCCGTGGCTAGTTACTATCCGATTTATCGTTTCCAGCACGATGTCTTGTACAAACCAATTAGAAGTCCAATTAGAAGTATGGGTTAAGCATACCTCTAACAGGTTAGACCGCTACCATCTTAGACCGCGTCATCGCTTACCATCAGGCGAGATAGCTATAACCCTCCAGTAGTTAACTAATTAAATATAATGCAGTTTATTATGATTAATTGGTAAAGTATTATACATCAAACATTTTACATAAAACTTAGATTAACCTAAAACTAAAAATCTTAAAAAATAAATAAATATTTAACATCATAACTAAAATATATTATTAAAAGGAGTTCCTTTAGGCAAGGTTCCGAAGATACTCGCAGCTTTCCCCCTTTGAATGGCTAGACTAATTCTTTGTCCGAGGTAGCTGGCAGCTCATCGGTCCCCTGTGATGTCGACTAACCTTTTTGCTATTTCCTTAAAAAACCTTAGAGCGCTAGGACCCCACGGACCAAGGGTCTCGACACCGAATGGGACAAAATCATTAAATATATATGTAGTTGAAAGTTTCCACAATAGATTTACATGTTATTTGTATTACAACGGAGTCTGGTCACTGTTGCAACGAATGTTTACGCGATCCGCTTGTGTTAGCTAGTCCCTATTTACGGTCGCTGTTTGTTCACATGGACCTTGTTCTGTTTTAAAACAATTCGCTTTCCTACGATAAATAATAGATATAAAACATTCATTTGTCTGCAGTTAAAGGAACTAGGTAAGTGATAATGCTGTCTAGGATGGTAGCGGACCAACCTGTTAGGGGTATGGTAAACCCACACTCCGAATTGGTTTCGCGACGTTTACGCGACATCGTGCTGGAACGCTAAATCACTTAGCGACACGTCTTTGTCCCCCACCAGACCAGACTCGAACCAAGAATCGTACCCAGGGCCTCCAATAACTTCATAATGCGACAGCGCACGCACTGCGCCACGGAGGTCGTCATAAAGGTATTATTTTTAGACATTTATATCTCTGCCTGAAAGGTACACGCATTGACCAGTAAATGGATGACTATTTTTATGTATATATATATATATATAATATATATAACATACCAAATAGTACAGAAAATACATAAACAAACAGTTGTATCTGGGACAAATGTACCCAAAACATATTCAAAGTTACGTTTGCACATTTCACTGGTTGCTCCTGAATAAATGAGACCCCCGTCGGGCATTAAACAGAGCGTACTGTACTGTCAGAAAAAAAAGATTTACTTATTGCAAATTCGTATATGTGGGGAAATATAGACAATATTTCCCCACTAATGTTGTATATGCATATATAAATATGAATTAAACTAAATCAAAAATAGCTCTATTCATATAAACCTATTCCAGTCATCTATGACTCGTTCATATATATCACATTTTTCACGATTTCTATTCATGAAGTGATGGTGGTAACTACACTCGCCAACTTAAAACTAGCAGAAATTTTGCTATCACCATCACACGTCATCAACCCATAACAAACTTAGAAGTTTTTTTTGTTATCACCATCTCACGTAATCAATAATAAATTATGGTACCTATGGAGACAGAGAAATTCACACCCAAGCTTTTTTATGTTTTAAAAGTTTATAAAAGATAATTTCTTTCTTTCGGATGTCAAAAATAACTATTCCGAGGTCATCGTGTAGCACAATCTATAAAACCACGAAACTTGCCACATCACACCGTATCGACACCAAAAGCTACGATAGGTGGTACATAACTAATCAATTAACATTACATATCGCACGTTACTCTAACTGATAACACGTCGCGCCACCAATTACTTGAATAGTTTCGCGTCGTCTTGATAATTAATGCGGAAATGAGAGTGCTTTAAAATATTACGTTGAATCCTTTCTATTTCTTCGCTATAATTGACGTAATATAATAGACTTTAAGAGTTTCTTTTAAACATTAGTTTTGCATTTTTAGTTAATATCATCATCATCGTCATGATCAACCCATTAAGAATAGGACTTGGTCATAGTTCACCACGCTGCTGGCCATGTGCGAGAACATTATGGAGAACTCTCAGGCGTTCAGGTTTCCTCACGATGTTTTCCTTCACCGTTTGAAGCAAGTGATATTTTAATTGCTTAAAAACGCACATAACTCCGAAAAGTTAGAGGTGTGTGTTACCCGGGATCGAACCCCCGACATCTGATTAGGAGGCGGACATCCTAACCACTGGGCTATCACAGCTTAGTTTAGTTAATATATTTGTCTGTATTAAGGATGGACCGAATTGAATTCGATCGTGTGAGTGACTTTAGGCAGATGCTGAGTTGTATTTTTATTTTTGATTTATTCAATATTTTAAACGGGCAAAATAATGGGCAGCAATAAACGCATTAGAAGTTTCTTAACTGATCAATTAGATCTCGCCTCCGGCTTCGATCACTGTTACTTCGAAAATGGCTGACTTTCATACAAATTTCCTAGATAGAAACTGTATGAATTTTAGAAAACCTATCCTAGCGGACCGCGTTATGCTAACTGTGTGCCAAATTTCAGCTTGTTTCGTCGCAAATACTTTGAGCTGTACATTGATAGATCAGTCAGTAAGTCAATTTCCTTTTATTAAGATGTATAAAATTTTCATATCAGTGTAAGTTATTGTGTGTGTAACGTAAAATATGTATGAAGTAAGTTTTCTTATTAATAAATTGAAATCCTGCTATTATACATACAAACATGAAATCTATTACTACTTGTTTATGCAAACTTTTTTAATTACTTTTAAGTGAAACTTTTTCTTTTTGAGAAAGATCTTTAAATTACTCATTAAGTGAAAGTTCCTTTTGAGAATAAAGATCTTAAACCTATTATAACTGCATTGTTGGTTTGTTTGATTTTGAACCGATTTTGAAGTTTTATTAGAATCGGTTTGTTCACACTACATTATCAGTGAGTAACATAGGCTATATTTTATCCCCACATTCCTAATCGAATGGAACTCACTACGTTTGTAAAAGTACGTTTGTAATATTGATTGAGCGTTTTCTGCGGACGGTATCAGAAGCTGGAACAATGGGGACGTCTTTAGCGGGTCATTTGCCGCCCACGCTCTCTCAACCTGCCCACCAGGCGCCGCCACACTCAGCTCTAAGCTATCGCGAAAAAAACTAAACGTCGAAAATGCAGGAGAAATAAATCGGCTATGTTAATAAAGCTTTTTTTTTTGTCGTGGTGGAAAAGCTTTATTGCTTCTTCCGTCCCTTGGGCAGGACTAGAGGTTATGTGGGACTCCCCCCCCCCCCCCCTAGGGGGTATACCCAAACTAAAAACCACCACGGCCTGTCCCTCACGCTGAGTTTTTCCAGACGCCCGGGGAACACCATTGCATTCTTCCCAGGCGTGTTAATAAAGCTTCCTCAATTAGCGTAAAAAAAGTTGTGCAGCTTTTGTAGCGTGACAGACAGACATAGGTAGCTACGCCATCAACCATTATGATATGAGATTGAAGCTATTATGTTCTGAACGTAATTAGCAATTTATGAATGTGGATAAACATAAGGGGCCATGAAGTATTCCTTTTATGTCACGCGATGTTACATTAGCTTGATTTTCGTCCAGGAGGCATAGGTCGAGGTCAGGTTCAGCATTAATTTAACCACTGGGCAAGTATCTATGGAATTTTCAAGAGAATTATGGAATTTTGACGTTAAAGATGATTTCATCAGTCCAGATGTTAATATGTTATATTAGTAGGAGTATGGGTTTACCATACCCCTAACAGGTTAGCCCGCTACCATCTTAGATCGCATCATCACTTAACATCAGGTGAGGTGCTGTCATGGGCTAACTTGTGTGTAAAAAAAAAGATTCATTTCAATAATATATATAATATATATATAACCTACTTATATACTTTTAGCCAACGGCACCATGTCTTACAATTAACATAGACCCCTGATGACTGGCAGACTGAGGTCACTCAAAAGTATAATTTTTATTACAGTTGTCAACTGGACCTGTCATCTACATAGCATATTTTCGATCAAGAGTATTCTAACTGACGCTTGTCAATTTATGCGTTTTGTACGAAGACGGTTGGCAACTTATTTGAAACGTTACCTTAGGCCTGCTGATATGGGGTGTCTTTATACTTCTACATTTCGATTGTGCCTTTTAAATAGAAACTCATTCAATATACTCGTAGTAGTTCAGTATTAATTTACCTACTGCGTTGACCGTTTGTTTAGAGATGACCGATCGAGTGACCTAATTTCCAATATAACGTGATATTATTAGTGTCCGTGGGTAATATTTACATACATCACTCTATTTCATGAATGTATCTTAGACCGAGCTTAACTCTACCACGTTGCTTTACAGTCGGATCAGATATGTGTATGTGAAAAAAGTATATATGTCATAAATACGAAAATTAGAAGCTGTCATAACCTAGTGGTTAGGGCGTCAGCCTCCTAATCAGAGGTCGGCGGTTCGAATCCGGGCACGCAACTCTAACTTTTCAGAGTTATGTGCGTTTTAAAAAAAATATATATCACATGCTTCAACGGTGAAGGAAAACATCGTGAGGAAACCTGCACGCCTGAGAGTTCTCCATAATGTTCACAAAGGCGTGTGAAGTCTGCCAATCCGCACACGGCCAGCGTGGTGGACTATGGCCGAACCCTTCTCTTACTGAGAAGAGAACCGTGCTCTGTAGTGAGCCGGTAATGGGTTGATCATGATGATGATGATGAAATACAAAAATTACTGTTTTTTTTTGTTTGTTTATTGTATATTTATTTATTTATTTACTTATTGGTAGGTTTAGGAAAGATCCGTCGGCTTCAAGCGCTTATACCCACGTATAGTTCGAGGGATCTCGTACTGTACGTGGCGATATAAGCGACAATGTCTACACATAATTCCCTATTGTCCTGTGATTGGACGGTCGACCTACTTTCTGACTTCGTGTTAGTGACGTCACGGGCAGATTAAAACGGGCCCCTCTGTCAGAACTCATCTCGAAACTTATCTCGGGCGCTTATCGCTTTTACTGGTAGTTTGCGACTAACTCCCACAAGCAGGAAGTTAGATATTCAGGTCATGTTCTCTAGTGATGTTAGGTTAGGTACGTACGTTTAGACGACATTAAATAGTTGAGGTCCTGGGTTCGATTCCCGACTCGAATCTGGTCTGGTGGTTAGTTACCATCCTACCGACAAAAACGTGTCGCCTTGTCCAGTCGTTAGCATTTTGTACGGAGTATGAAGTGCTGGGTTCTTTTCCAGAGACGATCCAAAATTAATTAAATTTTGTGGCTTTTTTTTATTAATATTTATTTATTTATTATTTCTATCAAGTCCCTATTAAGGCCATTGGGAAATTGGGTGTTATAAACCCTTGCGCATCGTAGCGTACATATATATATCGTAGCGTAATATGACAACGGATTGAAGCAGCTATGAAGCTGACAGCACTAATACGGCTCCACCATGAGTGAGCAGGTGGACTTCAATGGGCTAAAGATGATTGTGAAATTATTTTATTTTTAATTTAATTAGAACGGACATTATCCAATAACACTAATTAAATTCACTGATAACAGAATTAAATTAAAGATAATGACATTATAGCTGCAATGAAGTAGAAACGACGACGACCATGACCTCCGTGGCGTAGTGCGTGGGCTGTTGCAATACATAGTTGGGAGTCCCGGGTTCGAATCCCGGCTCGAGTCTGGTCTGGTGGGAGGCTTC
Organism: Lasiommata megera; assembly: GCA_928268935.1. Taxonomy (NCBI): domain Eukaryota; kingdom Metazoa; phylum Arthropoda; class Insecta; order Lepidoptera; family Nymphalidae; genus Lasiommata; species Lasiommata megera. The sequence goes on from OV743321.1 coordinate 1,321,741, forward strand.
GGCCGTGGCTAGTTACCACCCTACGCACAAAGAAGTGTCGTTAAGCGATTTAGCGTTCCGCCACGATGTCGCCTAGAAACCAATTAGGAGTGTGGGCTTACCATACCCCTAACAGGTTAGTCCGTTACCATCCTAGACTGCATCGTCACTTACCACCAGGTGAGATAGCTGTCAAGGGTCAACTTGTAGTGTATAAAAAAAAACTTTCGCAAAACCGCAAGGACTGGCTTACGACTGTGTTCTGCGTTTTGTTTGTGTGTATATGAAGATAATGCTCAAAATATTATAGGAAACTGAAATTCTCATCAAGCAAAGTGGCTAACGGCTTGTTTGAAATACGAATCGCCAACATCCAAGGTTTCACTTTCATATTCTAAATGTCATGACACAAAAACCCTTTTTAATAATATTTCTAAAACCCGCGCCACCATTTATCTGTGTCGTCCGTAACCTGAAAGGTGTCATGAGACGAACGAAATTGTAGGTTAATTAAAAAATTAGGACGCTTCCAAAGAAGCGGGCGGGTTATGAGACTATTTTTGTCATATCTGACGACCTCCGTGGCGCAGCGCGTGCGCTGTTGCATTTTAATGTCGGAGGTCCTGGGTTCGATTCCCGGCTCGAGTCTGGTCTGGCGGGAGGCTTCGGCCGTGGCTGGTTACCACCCTACCGACAAAGACATGTCGCCAAGCGATTTAGCGTTCCGGCACGATGTTGTGTAGAAACCAATTAGGAGTATAAGTTTACCATACCCCTAACAGGTTAGCCCGCTACCATCTTAGACCGCATCATCATTTACCATCAAGTGAGATGCAGTCAAGGGCTAACTTGTGAATAAAATTAAAAAAAAAAAAATCACGTTTATTATAATGTAAATACTAAAGCTAGGGTTCTTCAGTAACTAATGCAACGAGTTGTCAACTGTTCGTCCTCATACAAAACGCAACATTTGATAAGCACCAGTTGGACACTCATCGCGATATTGTATGGAAGAGAGAGGTCACCGCCAGTTAGCAAAAAAGTTATCAGGGGCTAGAACTCGTCGAAATAAAAATAATCTACACCTATATAGTTTAAGCTGTGATAGCCTAGTGGTTAGGGCGTCAGCCTCTTAATCAGAGGTCGGCGGTTCGGATCCGGGCACGCACCTCTAACTTTTCGGCGTTATGTGCGTTTTTAAGCAATTAAAATATCACTTGTTTCAACGGTGAAGGAAAACATAGTGAGGAAACCTGCACGCCTGAGAGTTCTCCATAATGTTCTCAAAGGCGTGTGAAGTCTGCCAATCCGCACATGGCCAGCGTGGTGGACTATGGCCAGACCCTTCTCATATTGAGAGGAGACCCGTGTTCTGTAGTGAGCCGGTAATGGGTCGATCATGATGAAGCGTGAAGCCGGTCAGAAGCAGTAGGTATCCAACAAACAAATGATGATATAGTTTTTACGAGCCCAGTTTTAGGGTTATTTTGACTTTTACTAGAAAGTATGCCATGCTTTTATACTCATATATTTAATTTTTTTATGTTAGCTTTTAATTGAATTCTTATATTATATATGAATTATTATTGGAGTAGGTAAGCCATCAAATGGAATAGCGCATTTCAAAGTAAAGCTTATCTAAGGGATATGGAAAAAATACCTAAGGGAAGGGATGCTATACCATAAGCAAAGAATCAGTTTCTTTGCTTATGGTACTGAAAATGGGCTGGTCACGTCATTCGTCTGTCAGATAATCATTGGACGGGTATTCCTAAAGAAACAGGGTAGGGTCAAAATAAAATATGTTTATGTAAAATTAAACTTAAAACCCTGATAATGCTAATAGCTGAAGTCTTTGGGTCTTTATTCAGTTGCCAGTGATAAATTATGGCTTCGAAACCGTGGTCGCTAATTAAGAACTTTATAAGAGGGAATCACTTAGAGCCCAATGGAGAGATCTATATGCCGGTATAAAACTTGAAACTTAATGTAAATGTAATATTATATGATAGTTTTTTTTTGGGCGCCTACCATGATTATTTCTGTGTGATCGAAGGTTGACTGGTGAAGAAAGCTTATCATTAATTTCGCCTTTCGTAGATACATTTATTTTTTGTGCAATAATCTTTATAAAAAAAAAATAAGGACATCCGTGTAGGATCTATGGATCTCCTCATTTACGTGTTGATCATTTGAGATACTTCGAGCAAATAGAAAAGAAAAATAATTTCAAGTAAGCTACCTTTATAAACGATTTTGAAACATCAAACCTGTGTTTGTACTTGTAGTATTCGGTTCGGAAAGAAGATGAGTTAGCGATGAAGAGGACAAGAAACTCAGCGGTTGTCCTTTTCCAGCATCAACAAGATATGCTACAGTTCATTATTCTGTCTTGCGAGTGTATTACACAATACGCTATGTCCGTTTCGCACATTGTCCACATGTGAGGCAATCTGTACATACGGACTGACCTTACTGTTATCAGTACCAAAACCGCGTACTAAGGCAGCGGTCGAGTGATGGCCGTTAATAGTTGAAACCTGGTTCAATATAATGACATAACCTCTAACAGTATATGCGAAAAGTGAAATATTAACTCGAATTTTGTATTCAAGTGTTTGAAGTTTCGTGAAGAAATCGTATTGTGACTTTACTTAGCCAAAATTAGTTTAAACTGAGCCAGACTAATGCCGGTCACATAACGTCGTCTCATTTTAACTGAATCTTAATCCGGAGGTAAGATCCGTATCTTGGGTCGCGTTTTATAGATCTTGCACTCGACCTTGTGCAATTGTCTGTTTCAATATAATAACAAACAGTGTCTGTGAAATAAGTTTCAACAATGCAGTTTTATAATTTTGCTAGCGAGTAGCGCAAATGTGAAGTTATAAACGTGACGTAATATGTTATTTTCAGTAAGTTCATAAACTATACTTCATAACTCTTTCGAACTAACATAGATTATATTTTATTTTAATAATAATATGTTTTATGACTTATATATTGGTATTTATACAGCAAGCTAGAAGAAAAACCGTACATAAATAGTTATGACTTTGACTTCGTTTACGTAGAATTTCCGGCTCATTTTTAGAGTGTATCTATATTGAGATATATAGATAGATATTCGAGACGATGACAAATTGGAGCATCTGTCGTTAATGTTTGTATTTCGATCGATCGTTTTTAATAATAATAATAATAATATTCATTTATTTCGACTAAATACAGAATTTCTTAAACTACCCTGACCCCCAAACTAGGATAGCCCGTATCTTGGGGGTCAGTCTCTTCCAGATGTGCAATAAAAATAAACTATTGTGCCTTAAAGTTTACTTAATAACATTTAAACATGAGTGGGAAATGAGTGGAGTTTTTGAATTAAACTTAATTTAAATGACGCACATATTTTAAAGATGTCAGATCTCTCAGGGGTACATGCGTCTCATCCGGGAAGTACACAACGGGTCCCCCGGGTGTCCAATAAAACCTGCGAGAGGGACATGCCGTGGTGGTTTTTAGTTCGGGTATACCCCCCTTCGGGGGTGGGAGTCCAACATAACTTCCTTCCCGCCCAAGGGTACGGAGGTAGCCATAAAGCTTTTCCAACACGACAAAAAAAAAAAAAGGGGGACATGCGTCTACGTATTTTACAATGTTATATATTATAAATCACATATTATATTTTGAATATGGAAGAAATGGCGTATCTGTTACTATTTTATTTTTCAAAGTTTTAATGTAAAGCACGTAATTAATAATATTTTAAGTGCTTCTGATCTCTTATTATTTTTATCTAGTTTATGATTCGTTTAAATTTTCCTCGATTTTGTACTACGGCTGTATTACATTATCATTTCCACACAATTTCTTGTTATACTTAAACAGATCTGGGTCTCGTTAAGAACCTTCCACGACCCCGAGTGATACTGTTCCATGGGTTTATAAAAAAAAATCAATATGGGCTGTTCGGCGCCATGTTCAGGTGTAAAACACGTAGTGTTCTATGGTCGTGATTTTTTAGTTTGTTTCAGGGGGCCTCCATCATAGGCCCCCCGTGGAGGGTCTGCCTCGGCGGACGCCGCTGTCTGGGTTGCGGTCGAGTGCACAAGTGTTCCCGTGACCCAGCCACCAGGCGACGCGAAGGAACATCGCTGGGTTTTAGTGGGTATTCTGGTGACCAGTCTGGTCGCCAGGGAGTCCCACATATCCCGTTGAAAGCGGCGGAGTCTTGCCTGTATCGCTTCCGGAGGGTATGCGTAAACGCATTTCCCAGCGGAAAAAAAAAAAGTTTGTTTCATGGTATTTTTAAATGTTTTGGTTATTTTTATTACAAACCTACATGGAGATTATCTAATATGAGGGAATTGCAATGTATTAACGTTACGCGCGCCGTTATAAATCCGGAGCGAACCAGGGATGACAGAGAAATTCCAGAGCCAGGGAGTTGCATTGAGAATCCTGAGTGTAGCGAGGAATTTAGGAGCACCCAACTCGACGAATGCAGAAGTTGGTGCCCCTGCGCTAAATACTTTACTTTCACACCTCGCATCATCTTAATATCTCGTTACGGAGATAAGTTTTGGAAGGAAATTTCAATACCTTATACTATACGGTAGATAAGTAAGTAATTTTCAATACCATATACTATATGGTTTCCGAATAACGGAGTAAAAAGGACGCCGTCATTAATCGAAGCGAGATAGCCGTACGAGAATGAGCAAAATTTTCTTGCGATGCGGGAAGTTCTTAATTCAAATCACATAACAGTCCATGCACACGTGTAATAGATTTCAGTACATTACAGCACCGCTAAGTGTAATGACGTGTTTTATCATTAGTTTAGACAACAGGTAACCCATTACGACATTGTCGTCCTTTGTTTATATTGAAATTTTACGGCTAGACTCTTTTATTTGTGAACAAAGTAGCTAAAAAACAGAAAAACTTTTTTTTTTTTTATACACTACAAATTAGCCCTTGACGGCTATCTCACCTGGTGGTAGGTGATGATGCAGTCTAGGATGGTAGCGGGCTAACCTGTTAGGGGTATGGTAAACACACTACTAATTGGTTTCAACGCGACATCGTGCCGGAACGCTAAATCGCTTTGCGACACGTCTTTGTCGGTAGGGTGGTAACTAGCCACGGCCGAAGCCTCCCACCAAACCAGACTCGAGCCGGGAATCGAACGCAGGACCTCCAACATTTTAATGCGACAGCGCACGCACTGCGCCACGGAGGTCGTCAAAAACTGACATTTCTATAATGTCAAAGAAAAATTATGACAGTTAATGCCACGCTAGGCGATCTGTACGACGGCAAGACTTAAGCACACGTCTGTAACGGTGTACTGAAGAATATCGGCTGTATTCTCAATTATAAATAGCATGGCATATACCTATACCTATTGCCTATTGGTCGATTTGGGCGGCCTTCATCGGCGCTGTTTACAGAACGAGGAAATGAGCCGCTGGCCGAATAGCAACACAATATACGGATTTTACTGTCCGCTATATTTAGGGTTACGTACCTCAAAAGGAAAAAACTGAACCCTAGCATTTTTTTTTTATCCACTACAAGTTAGCCCTTGACGGCAATCTCACCTGATGGTAAGGTTTGATGCAGTCTAAGATGGTAGCGGGCTCACCTGTAAGGGGGGTATGGTAAACCCATACTCCTATCGGTTTCTACGCGACATCGTGCCGGAACGCTAAATTGCTTGGCGACACGTCTTTGTCGGTAGGGTGGTAATTAGTCACGGCCGCAGCCTCCCACCAGACCAGACTCGAGCCAGGAATCGAACCCAGGACCTCCAACTTTATAATCTGACAGCGCGCGCGCTGCGCCACGGAGGTCGTCAAATAGGATCACTTAATTGACCTCCACTTTGGTGGACGTATAGAATATAAACTCTCCACTCCGACAGACACTCGGCACAGTCCCTTGAGGCTGTTAAAAAAAGACGGGTTGCACTCCGGGAGTGCCGGCAGAAGTGAAAACTTGATTATTAACGTTGAGCATGTTTGATATTTTGGAATGGTTAGGGAATAATTTTGCACCAATTGCTTTATCAGTATAAAAGTACTATCATTTATGTGGTAGAATACAATATTCATTTATTGCGCTATCGTACACAAACATGACAATTTATATTACATTAAAAATTTAACACTTTAAAACTATTACAATTATTTTACATTAAAAAGTTTATCTCTCCGAAAAATCAACTTTCATCCATAATTTTAACGTCTTTTTCACCATCATCATTACCAGGTCTATCCATGGATGCGCGTGGCACGCTGTAACATACACGAACATTCGCGCAAGCGCCCTGCGCTGCCTAAACGAAACAGTAGGCCCAGGCATACATTTTCGCCGCGCCGTAGAGAGGGGATAGCTGTCTACTCTCCATCCGTCTTACGCTTTTTCGATCAGGTCACGTGTCCTGACGCGAGTTTAAGATTTTATACCCATTACAGAAAAAGTGCTCAACGCCGCTAAAGAAGTTTTCACTTCAAAAATCGAACTTCGAAGTTACCGTAAAAAGCTATGACCATTTGTGCGATGCTGCAAAATACGTATATTTTGACTCACAAGGAATCTAAATTTCTAGGGTGTGACGTCTAAAACTGTATACTTGCGAGTAACATCGTCTTACGACCGAAATTTATAACCAGTCTAATCCAAAATTAGAATAAAAAATAAATTCAGATAACAGATTTATCTGAATTTATTTTCTTATTATTGCTGTCCCTTTCCCACTATTACCGGTCGATAAGGATGGCGATATTAAAATTCAATCTGCTATCTAAAACTTTTGGATTACATTGAAAATTAACCTCGAGCGTTATACTACAAGTGAAGGGGAAAATCTGAAAACTATACATTTATAATCAAATCACAAAAATATGGTATTAGTATGTACTGAATCTGAAAACTATACATTTATAATCAAATCACAAAAATATAGTATTAATATTTACTGTGCAATTGTTTATTAAATCCGACTTCCACATTATTTATATTTAAAGAAATTCAAATCAAAAAATGTACCAACATATTCTTCTCGTATATGCCGTTCTTCGTATGGACTGAAAACATTGAGCGACATACAAGCAAATGTGCTACACCAGCGATGGAGGCGAAAGTAGGTCAAGAGTTCAAAGTGAGTCGATTCACATGCACCCTAAAATGTATATATAACTTTCATTGCCCAATTACATCGGTATAACGAGCAAGAGGGCCATTTTTAGCGCTGCGTGCCCCAGGAGTGCCAGAGGGAACATATTTCTAAGTCCTCGGCGCCTGTCTGTGTGTAGTAGAGGTCTACCTTTATAGGTAGAGAGTTGTAATTTTCACGAACTACCTACATATGTATTTCTATCGCCTTTACAAATAATAAACATTAGATAAAATCGAGATATAAAGTCCGCTTATACAAGAAAAATGTTATATTTTTTGTGTTTTTGCTGTGTAGTGTGATAGCCTAGTGGTTACGTTAGCCTTTTAATCAGGGATCGGGGGTTCGAACCTGTACACCACTTCTGACTTTTCAGAGTTATGTGCGTTTTTAAGCGATTAAAATATTACTTGCTTTTAAGGTGAAGAAAAACTTCGTCAGGAAACTTGCATGCCTGAGAGTTCTCCATAATGTTCTCAAAGACGTGTGAAATCTGCCAATCCGCATAGGGCGTGGTGGACTATGGCCAAACCCTTCTCATATTGAGAAACCAGTGTGCTGTAGTGAAGCCTTTAATCAGGGGTCGGAGGTTCGAACCCAGGCACACACTTCTGACTTTTCAGAGTTATGTGTGTTTTTAAGCGATTAAAGTATTACTTGCTTCTAAGGTGAAGAAAAACTTTGTCAGGAAACTTGCATGCCTGAGAGTTCTCCATAATCTCAAAGACGTGTGAAATCTGCCAATCCGCATATGGCGTGGTGGACTATGGCCAAACCCTTCTCATATTGAAAGGAGACCAGTGTGCTGTAGTGAGCCGGCAATGGGTTGATCATGATGATGATGATGATTTCGTATTGCAGCTTAGTACGGAACCCTTCACGTACGACCCGCACTTAGCCGCTTTTTAACTGAATCTCACGAACTTAACCCCAGCTGGTGTAGCTGCGATCCAAATTGCAAAGCTTTTATAGCGGCCATTTTGTCAAGTTAATGGATAATTCCAATACAATATTAAGAAACATTAAAATAATGTAAATATTGCATTACTTTGCTGACATCCATCACCATGCTTCCTCACTCCTGACTGATGTAATACGAAAGTGTGTTTGTTTGTTGACTTATTCTTCAAGCAGCAACGGACGTGATTTATTACTTAGATATTTTTTGAATCTAGTGTACACCCACATCTACGATCCAACCCTCTATTTTAGTCAGATTACCTGGACAATGGAAAAAGAAAAGTCCTATTACAGTATAAAGGATTATGTAAATGATAAACACGCGTGGGTATGAAATATTACTCTAATGAGATAGCTCTTAATAATTATATTTAAGTGGCATGTGAAATGATGTTAACAAAAATAATAGTTGTTCGGCTCAGTTTATTGTGGAGTTCCCCTTAGATTAGGACGCGTTTGGAAATAAAAAAGCTTGGGTGTGAATTGCTCTACACCCATCTCCATAGGTACCATAATTTATTATTGATTATATGACATGAAGATAAGAAAAAAAAACCCGGGCTGAGTTTGTTGTGGGTTTCTTCTTAGACCTGGGCTCGATTTGAACCCTCGTAGCTTTAGTTTTAAGTTTATGAATGTAATTACAACTACTAACTCACTATTCTGTTAGTTATTGTCTCATCATCATCATCATCATCATCAACCCATTACCGGCTCACTACAGAGCACGGGTCTCCTCTCAATATGAGAAGGGTTTGGCCATAGTCCACCACGCTGGCCATGTGCGGATTGGCAGACTTCACACGCCTTTTGAGAACATTATGGAGATCTCTCAGGCGTGCAGGTTTCCTCACGATGTTTTCCTTCACCGTTGAAGCAAGTGATATTTTAAATATTTTAAACGCACATAACTCCGAATGGTTAGAGGTGCGTGCCCGGATTCGAACCGCCGACCTCTGATTAGGAGGCCGACGACCTAACCACTAGGCTATCACATCTTCTATTGTCTCATCAAAGGTGGTTAAAGGATTATTGGAATAATATTTATGATTGATTGATTCATTTATTGAATGCACCATTTCTAGTGAAGGGTAGCATCGATTTATGTCCCTACAGTTAGGTACGAAGAGACTTGGACGTCAAGCTCAAATTGAATGTAATCCTATTGTACTTTACATAACGTCACAAATCCCATTTGAACAATTGCATTACGAAGCCCTCGGGGCTCTTTAATGCGATTGTACGACTCGACGCTGCTGAAAGCAAGGTCTTCATTCCATTACTTAGTGATTCTTTAAAATAGATATGCTGTTATTTACTCACAGTTAAACTGTATTTTCAGTTTAAAAAAATATATGTATAAATCGCTTTATAAACTACGAAACAATGAATGTTATAAAAAATACCTACCTACCTTCTCTTTATTCCATATACCTTGTTTTTTTTATTTTTTTATATACATAGCGAGCAAACGAGCAGGCGGGTCACCTGATGGTAAGTGATTACTGCCGCCCATGAACATTTGCAGCACCAGAGGAACCGTCAATGCGTTGCTGGCCCTTGAGCAATTTTAAAGGTTTCGTTGTATGTCACTCTACTACACGCTTGAAATGCTCTTAAAAAACTTTTGACTCGGAAATTTAGACTATTAAGATGTGTTTCTTGCCAGTTACAATCAGCTAAAACGAATACCATAAAATAAGTAAAAAGGTTTCGGTTTGTCGAAAACAAACAATAGCATCATCGTCTATGAAAAACTAATAGAAGTGCATACAAAATAGTAGATAATAAAGTAGGAAGTATCACAAGTTAAATAAAGAAATTTTGTGAACTATTACGCGAAAATGCGGAGTGCTATGCATTTAGGTATTCATTCTTAGCGCAAAACTTTATAAGATTTTCACGAAGAAAATAGAGAATCTCAAGAACGGAGACGTCGTGCCAACATTAAAAGCCTCGACTGGGAAATAGGACTGGCTGCAGCGCGTAATAAAATATCACGTGAACGACTTTTCCCGTTTTTTGTTTACCTCTGCATAAGTATGAATGCCTAGTCACAAAAATCGTGAAAGCATTATTTAGCACCATGCTCCTCTTGTAGTCTTTATTCTTAAAAAATATTCACCAATTGTCTATGTCCACCAAAAATGGCGATGGTTGGGGCAGTTCGGATTTGGAGGCTGACATACCACGCGGTGAAGCAGTGATAGCCTAGTGGTTAGGGCGTCAGCCTCCGTAATCAGAGGTCGGCGGTTCGAATCCGGGCACGCACCTCTAACTTTTCGGAGTTATGTGAGTTTTTAAACAATTAAAATATCACTCGCTTCAACACTGAAAGAAAACATCGTGAGGAAACCTGCACGCCTCAGAGTTCTCCATAATGTTCTCAAAGGCGTGTGAAGTCTACCAATCCGCACATGGCCAGCGTGGTGGACTATGGCCAAACCCTTCTCATATTGAGAGGAGACCCGTGCTCTGTAGTGAGCCGGTGATGGGTCGATCATGATACCACGGGATGGCGATACCAGAAGACACTGATGAGGTCTAGGGTAGAGCACGCTTGCCTAAAATGTCTATTCACTCTTCCCTTGAAGGAACTAAATTTATACGTGGCTGAGAACACAGATGCTGGAAGTGAGTTCCACACCTTGGTGTTATTGCGTTGGTAAACGCAGCGTTGTTAGTGGACAGATGACATCAAACCAGTCTTGAGTGAGCTGCTGGACACAAGCGGTGCGAGATCTTGGACGTTGGAAGTCACTACAAAAACAACACGTTTGCGGTTGACGTCCATTGGCTGATATGTCGGTGATATTTATGTACAAAATCAAAATAATTAGTCCAATTAGGACAAATCTGCTGTAAGTTTTTAAGGAGTTCCGCTGTCCCAAATATTTGCTAACTGCATTATAATTACAAGGCTACCATATAAAAACAACTTTCCATATGTATTAACCCTATGAAAATCTGTGAAACTTGCTGTTTTCAATGTCGGTTATAAAAGGCTGTGTTATTAAATAAGCTCGGCTCGCAAGAGAATTCCCTTCCTAAAGTTTTTAAGAAGGACAGAATATTTCTCTTTTGTGGTAAATTTTGTAGGTATCTCTTAGTGGAAAACGTCCACATTGTGAAAATATTTGATAAGTAACTTTTCCGTACGTATTTTTACTTGTCCCCTGAAAAGAATTTATTTTCATTACTTACAACTAAAAGTTATATTCTGGGGTAAAAAGACATAAACGCGAAGGCTGTGGCAGGTGTATCGTCTCGCTAGCATATTTTGCCTTATTAACACACTTTTACGTTGCTATTTGTAGCATCATCCTTTCTTTATTAGATTATTAGATTTTTAGAATTTAGTTTTCTAGCAGACAGCTTCTTTCGGACTGTCTATTAGCTGTACTAACCCTATTGGTTGCCACAGCGTAACCGGGCTGTTTGGCGAGCTTCGGAAAGAAGCTTAGCCAGAAGAAATTTTAAGCCCTAGGGCTCGAAGAAACTATGGGAACGACTGCCTAAGGGCGCCTCCTTTGAGGCCGAGCCTCGGCTTAGGCGACGTTTGGGATAACGGGGGGTCGGACGGTGAGTGGTCCGTACGTCTCCGAGGCCGTGGATGTAGCCCACGTCCGGATGACGTAAGATAGCGGGGACCTCGTCTTCGCTGGCGAAGACGGTGTGTAGCGTATGATTGTGTGGTAGATGGTATGAGTATGTTGTCAGTAGTCATCTGATGGTCAGGGTGTTTAGGTCTCCCCTTTCGGAGAGGAGCGCTTAGGTCGGGGGAGTAAAAAGAAGCCGCAACTACGAGAGGGTTGGGGTGTCGGATTGAAGGACAGCTTCATATTCTTTATACAGTAAGTTTGTTATAGGCTCGACTAGAACTTACGGTGCCGATGATTCCACATAAATGAGAGCGTGTTCGCATAGTAATGGAATGTCTCTTCTTGATCAAGATACTCTTTCTTGATTTAATCAAGATACTCAAACTGTAGGTGATGAGCAACCGTAAGCCGAAAGGTTATTACAGATCACTATTGCGAATTAGAAACGAGAAATCAAACCGTTCGTACGTGTCCATGGGTTATCAACTTCGCAACGATGCTTAGGTCGTCTAGCTGTTCATTGTTGTGAGAGAAGTAGCAGGCAAAGCTTGTCAATATATTCACAAATTTGTTCAAACTCTGTGGAAGGTCATAGATATGGTAAACGATATCCGCCAAGGCCGACCCCCGAGCGAGGTCAGGGACCGCGGATAAGGCCGGGCTTAATGACTTAACCTCAGTGTCAAGTTGAGATCTGTAAGTGTGGAGCCAATGTTGCTGCCAATATTTGTGCCGAACATTGCAAGTATGGTAAATCGGTCTTTAATATCTTCTATTACATTTTTAATAAATATTAAAATAGTAAAAATTGTGAAAGCCAAAATTGTAAGCGTGTACAGGTGGCCTTATGTTTCGAGCAATTTCTTAGAGGCAACATTTGTTTAAAGAACCTTCTGCAAGTGAACGGAATAAAGCCAGAAGCGTACTTATATATCATCATCATCAACCCATTACCGGCTCACTACAGAGCACGGGTCTCCTCTCAATATGAGAAGGGTTTGGCCATAGTCCACCACGCTGGCCATGTGCGGGTTGGCAGACTTCACACGCCTTTGAGAACATTATGGAGAACTCCCAGACATGCAGGTTTCCTCACGATGTTTTCCTTCACCGTTGAAGCAAGTGATATTTGAATTGTTTAAAACTTATACTACTTACGTACTTATATATAATAATATGTAATACAAATAAATTAAATAAACAATTATGCGTATACTTATAAAGTCAAAAAGCCTCAATGAGAGAAATTGAAAAAGATTGAGATTGAAGCGGAGTTATTTGCATTGCACCTAAGGTTGATGGTTCATTATGGTTGCAAACAAAACATAATGAACCTTTTATAAAATTATATTCATGAATAAATATAAAACTGTAGTACATATAGCTAACAAGCATATTTTATACGCATATCTTTTTTTTATAAAACATATACCTACATCTGTTAAAATACATAAAATTTATTGTATGTCTGTTATTTCGAAGTAGTAATTTGTCTTACTTGTTACAGCATAATACAAAAATATTTCCACAAACATAGTTTCTCTATTTCTTTTGGCTTTTCTACGAGTTGACTAACGTTATTCTCTGGATTGATGTCAGAAGGCCTGAATTTCCTCTTTACCCTTCTCATAGAGCCGTCTTTAATCCTGGTCGTTCTCACTAACCTGACATGTGATTAGAATATCCTCAACCCCACCAAACCCTTTTAAGCTCTAAATCCTTCTCTCTCATGAGAGTCGAACCTATGAAGTGACTGATAATGGACTGTGTATTATTTTATTGATTTAGTTTCTATTCTTGAAAACCCAGTTATATCATTGTTAGAGCAAAACCCCACAGGGTCTTTATTTATATTTTATTCCATTACTAGTTAACCCTTGACGGCAGTCTCTCCTCATGGTAAGTGATGATGCAGTCTGAGATGTTAGCGAGCTAACCTGTTAGTGGTATAATAAACACATACAACTAATTGGTTTGTACATCAAGCCAGAACGCTACCTCGTTTAATGGCAACTAACCACGGCCGAAGGCTTCCAGGAGACCAAAAATAATTTAAGCTCTAGCCTATTGGAGAAATATAATCTCGTTACATCTGAAGCGGTGATAACCTAGTGGTTAGGTCGGCGGTTCGAATCCGGACACGAACTTAACTTAACTTTTCGAAGTTATGTGTTTTTAAAAAATTAAAATATAAGAGATATTTTAATTTCAACGGTGAAGGAAAACATCGTGAGGAAACCTGCACGCCTGAGAGTTCTCATGTCAAGTCAAGTCTGCCAATCCGCTCATGGCCAGCGTGGTGGACTATGGCCAAACCCTTCTCATATTGAGAGGAGACCCGTGCTCTGTAGTGAGCCGGTAATGGGTTGTTCATGATGATGATGATGACCTCTGATTCACACCAAAATATAAATTTACTTCAATCTATCAAAATTATCAATGTTTATCCTTTTAGTAATATGTTATTCTGACAATATAATGATTGAATTTCTAGTTTTGTTTGGATACAGCCTTCGGACCTATATCGATTCTTACCGGGGAGTCAATAACATTCAGGCACCAAATTAGTTCACAATGGGGCAATAAAAAGCCAATCATACAAATGGAAGGCATTATCCCTTGTTATCCCACCCGAGTCCCAATCAATCGGGCGGACAATGTATAACTAAATAAATCCCGCCACGCCTTTTCTTTATTACGGGGAGAACTGGGTTTGGCCCTTTGATATACTTAAACCCTTTATGCCCTTTAGTCCTTAACTTTTGCGGCAGTTGATAACTATGCAGTTAACTGCGAAACGAATAAAGAATTTTTGAAGCAACTAAACAATATTTTTTTTTGCACAATTCGGAATGTGAGTACATTAAATAAGTATATATAATATTAAAATAAAGAAGCAAGACACAAAAGGCAGTCTTATCACTTTGTAACGATAAGGCTGCCTTTTGTCTCTGCCAGGCAGCCTTAGGATTAGAACATTTTTTTTATCCACTACAAGTAAGCCCTTGACGGCAATCTCACCTGATGGTAGGTGATGATGCAGTCTTAGATGGTAGCGGGCTAACCTGTTAGGGGCATGGTAAACCCACACTCCTAATTAGTTTCTACGCGACATCGTGCCGGAACGCTAAATCGCTTGGCGACACGTCTTTGTCGGTAGGGTGGTAACTAGCCACGGCCGAAGCATCCCACCAGACCAAACTCGAGCCGGGAATCGAACTCAGGACCTCCAACTATAAAATGCAACAGCGCACGCGCTGCGCCACGGAGGTCGTCAAAACATGAGAAAAGATGCAGCAATTTATACTGCATCACTTATTATTACCAGGTGAGATTGCAGTCAGGAATAAGCTTTTAGATTAATAAAAAAGGATAGGTGGCAACCCTATTTAAGTAACAAACAGCAAGTATAATTTGCTATATTATATATATTTGCGTAGACGTTCTAGTGGAAGATTTTGTGTGGTGTTATATTATACTAATCTCCCGGTTGTCGGCGGAATATAGCAAATTATTCTTGCTGTTTGTTGTTTATCATGGACTTCCGCAAAGTAACGCCTGCTTCTATTCATTATTTGCAACCCTATTCGTAATAACATACTGAAGCGATGAAACATCATCGTGGCGGCAGCCCAGTGAAAACACATTACATAAAACATCATCCGCTGCGGCGAAGGAGCTTTGAGATAGCGTATTCTATTTCGTATGTTTTCAAATGGTTAAAACACGTTTCGGAGAGAGGTTACTATTCATCGTGATCGACCCTTTGTCGGCTCACGACAGTGCACACGTCTCCTCTCAATATGAGAAGGGTTTGGCCATATTTTAATTTTTTTTAGGACTGACTATTAGCTGTACTAACCCTATAGGATTTTTTGAATATTCGTATCATATGATAATTATATCCTAACAGGTTGCCCGCTATCATTTTCGACTGTCATCATATTATCAACAGTTAAGATTGCAAAAAAGGCTAATTATGAAATAAAGAATGCATTTTATCAAAATAATCAAAAAAGCTGTGCTATCTTTTTTTTTCCAGACTGTCTTTACTAACCTTATTGGTTGCCACAGCGTAACCGGGCTGTTTGTCGAGCTTCGGAAAGAAGCTCTGCCAGAAGAAATTTTTAGCCCAGGGGCTCGAAGAAACTAAAGGAACGTCTGCCTAAGGGCCTCCTGTGAGGTCGAACCTCGGCTTAGACGATGTTTGAGATTACGGGGGGGTCAGACGGTGGATAACGGGTGGGTCGGACGGTATTTTGGCCATAGTCCACCACGCTGGCCGTGAGCAGATTGGCTTTATGATATGAGATTGAAGCTATTATCTGAACGTAATTAGCAATTTATGAATGTTGTTAAACATAAGAGGCCATGAAGTATTCCTTTTATGTCACGCGATGTTACATTAGCTTGATTTTTGTCTGGGCGGCAGAGGTCGAGGTCAGGTTCAGTATTAATATAACCACTGGGCAAGTATCTGCCTCACTCTCATGAATTATGGAATTTTGAAAATGTCAAAAAATTTATTTTTGTACCAAAACTTTGTTAACCAACACTTTTATAACAGGTATACAAAGAAAGAGCGGCCCAAGACCGTGGCCATTGGAACTTCCTACAAAAGACCTATGTCCAGCAGTGGACTTCTATCGGTTGAAATGATGATGATAATGATGATACACAGAAAAGATTATCTCTATAAGAAATCTCTTCGAGCTACCCTAAATTAATAAAAATATATTTGATTAATCGAGGGTACATTGAACATTATGGGGAACTCTCAGGTATGCAGGTTTCCTTCCGTACACCGTTGAGAGAAAGTGATGTTTTAATTGCTTTAAAACGCATACAACTCTTGAGTTTGAACCCTGACCTCTGATTAAGAAACGGACGTCCTAACCACTATACTATCACAGCTTGGTTACTATTTTTTTTTTTATTCACCACAAGTTAGCCCTTGACTGCATCTCACCTGATGGCAAGTGATGATACGGTCTAAGATGGTAGCGGGCTAACCTGTTAGGGGTATAGTAAAATCATACTCCTAATTGGTTTCTACACGACATCGTGCCGGAACGCTAAATCGCTTGGCGACACGTCTTTGTCGGTAGGGTGGTATAGTTACCACATATACCTCCCACCAGACCAGACTCGAGCCGGGAATCGAACCCAGGACCTCCAACTTTAAAATGCAACAGCGCACGCGCTGCGCCACGGAGGTCGTCAAACAATATACTATAAAGGCAATATAATCTGATGGGCATGTGAGGTGGAGGCGACGGCCTTCGCTGCTGGAGGCACTGTTCGGGCGGACTAATTTATTAAAAGAGGCACCAATGACGCGCGCCCTCCGCACAATCAATATATATAAGTGACCTGTATTGGTGCACTCAGAGTGACCTCCATCCACGGCCTCGGAGACGTACGGACCACTCACCGTCCGACCCCCCCGTTATCCCAAACGTCGCCTAAGCCGAGTTTCGGCCTCAAAGGAGGCGCCCTTAGGCAGTTGTTCCCATAGTTTCTTCGAGCCCTAGAGCTCACAATTTCTTCTGGCAGAGCTTTCCAAAGCTCGCCAAACAGCCCGGTTACGCTGTGGCAACCAATAGGGTTTGTACAGCTAATAGACAGTCCGAAAAAAAAAAAAGTGACTTCACAATAATCGCAGTGAGTTTATCTGTTACGGGAGTAATAGGATAAAGCAATATTCGACATATTTGACGACCTCCGACGCTGTGCGCACCTGGTAGGGATAATGAAGTCTAAGATGGTACCGGGCTAACTTGTTAAGTATATGGTAGACCCGTACTCCTAACTCCTACTATATATTTAACAACATTTTATTTTATACACTACTAGTTAACCCTTGACAGCTATCTCACCTGGTGGTAAGTGATGACGCAGTCTAGAATGGTAGCGGGCTAACTTGTTAAGTGTATGGTAGACCCGTACTCCTAACTGGTTTGCACGCGACATCATGTCGGAACGCTAAAACGCTCGGCACGTCTTTGTCGGTAGGGTAACTAACTACGGCTGAAGCCTCCCACCAGACCAGACTCGAGCCGTGAATCGAACCCAGGACCTCCAACTTAACAATGCGACAGAGCGCTGCGTTACAGAGGTCGTCAAAATACAACCTGCACAATGGGGTCGGCACAACACTTCTCCTTCCACTCACTTCTATCAGCCGTCACGTCACTACCCACACCTTTTACCCGCACATCCTCTTTTACACAATCCATCCATCTCTTCTTTGGTCTTCCTCTACTCTTTTGCCCTTCCACGTTCATATATAACATTCTTTTGGTGACATCACTTTCTTTCCTCCGCATTATATGAGCGTCAATAATCTCATACTGTTAATATGTAAATAGACATCAATGATACAGATATACTCGTACATTTTGGATATCGTCAGATACAACAAACACCTGTAATATACACCCACCCTCAAACATACCCACCCACCCACACGCACACACAACCCTGTCTTTATTCAAATCAATAAAAAAATATATATTAATTTTGTTGAAAAAAATTGGACTCGATCGAGCGTGTTGAAAACGAACTTTAAGTCATCTGCTAAAAGAATGTGGGGCGAAATAACAAAGCCGTAACCGAAATATTAAAAACATTGTCTCGAACGTGAATATTCCGACATCATTCTCATTTTCGGTTTTAATCAAAAAAGCGTTACGAAACTTAAGTATTTCGTATTTGTTATTATACGGATGTTCGTTCGGTTTCAAGGTTCCGTTTGTTGAAAGATAAAACTTTAAATCGGGTATACAGCAAGTTGTAAGCTCTGAGAGCTTGAGACGAAGCGTTTTCGATATCGCCTTGATAATGAGAAGTGTTCTAAGGATTTGTTTACACACCTTCCTCACCTTTTTTATAATAATAATATAAATAGTTCACCAAGAGCTTGCTCTGAAGTACGGTCTCCTGGATGAGAGGTTGCCTTATTATAAGTACACACCGGTGCCGGTACTTAAGCGCGACGGAGTCCGGCTCTATTGGGATCGGTCCATTATCACGGACAGGACTATTCTCGCGAATAAGCCTGACATCGTGGTGGTGGACCGGACACAGTCGAGGGTGTTTTTGGTGGACATCACCATTCCATATGACGAAAACCTCGTGAGAGCTGAGACGGAGAAAAAACGCAAGTATCTCGATCTGGCTCACGAGGATTCCGACATGTGGCATGTGCAGTCTGCTGAAACCATCCCAATCATAATATCTGCGAATGGGTTGATCCCAGTCAGCCTCGCTCACCATCTGAGGCGACTGAGGTTCCGTGGCAGTTCGCTCGCAGCCAGGATGCAAAAAGCGGTCTTGCTGGACTAGGCTAGGATAGGCCGCCGGATTCTCAACCTATCGACCTGACCCCCGGCTGTTTGGTCTCCCCTGCCGGGGCGTAATCCTCCACCCGGTGCAAATATGTATTTATGTAATGTGTATGTAGGTTTATTTTTATTTTTATCTATTTAAGTTTTTATAAGCTGTGATAGCCTAGTGGTTAGAGCGTCAGCCTCTTAATCAGAGGTCGGCGGTTCGAATCCGGGCACGCACCTCTAACTTTTCGGAGTTATGTGCGTTTTTAAACAATTTAAATGTCACTTGCTTCAATGGTGAAGGAAAACATCGTGAGGAAACCTGCACGCCTGAGAGTTCACCATAATGTTCTCAAAGGCGTGTGAAGTCTGCCAATCCGCACATGGCCAGCGTGGTGGACTATGGCCAAACCCTTCTCATATTGAGAGGAGACCCGGGCTCTGTAGTGAGCCGGCAATGGGCTGATCATGAAGTTTTTTATATCTCTTTTGGTTTTTTATATGTATTTATTTTGCACACGGGCGTGAGAGTTGGAATACATAAATAATAATATAAATAGTACACAATATCAGAATTATAAACAAAAAAATGTTAAATTATAAATACTACATATTTAAGTTAACAATACTTTAACCAAGAAAGAATGTGTCTCTCGCTGCCCTATCACTGCCCTTAGGTTGTAAATGCGAACTTAGGAACACGTCTTTGCGTTGGACTGGTGTGATTGTAAGAACCACAATTTAGTTTCACCAGGTTCACCTGAATTTTACTATGCAGCAATGTTCATACGTTTCCTGTACTTGGATGAATCAGCATATTTCCTCGATGTATCCAATCATGAATGGCACTTGACGACGTCAACCTCCAACCTGTCACATTATAAAGTTGGAGGTCCTGGGTTCGATTCCCAGCTCGAGTCTGGTCTGGTGGGAGGCTTCAGCCGTGGCTAGTTACCACCCTACCGACAAAGACGTGTCGCCAAACGATTTAGCGTTCCGGCACGATGTCGCGTAGAAACCAATTAGGAGCGTAGGTTTGCCATACACCTAACAGGTTAGCCCGTTACCATCTTAGACTGTATCATCACTTACCACCAGGTGAGATAGCCGTCAAGGGCTAACTTAGTGTATAAAAAAATATATAGACAAATCGGGTCATGGTATTGTCTGATAAAAATATTAAATTATCACTTGCTTCAACGGTGAAGGAAAACATCGTGAGGAAACCTGCATGCCTGAGAATCTCTATAATGTTCTCAAAGGCGTGTGAAGTCTGCCAACCCTTCTCATATTGAGAGGAGACCCGCGCTCTGTAGTGAGCCGGTAATGGGTTGTTCATGATGATGATGATGATTGTCTGATTGTAATTGGTGTTTATCGCTTGTCCCCAGGCGATGTTCCCTTGCTAGATAGGAGGTGCGTCGTGAAGTTCGGAGAGGCACTGAAGGGCGCCCTGCAAGATGACTAAGAAGTTCGAGTTCAACTGGCAGATACCTGTCCCGGAACCACTCCTGCAGGTAAGCTACTGTTGCTCAACAACTCTAACAGTGTTTCTGGTGGGCTAGTTACCACCCTACCGACAAAAACGTGTCGCCAAGCGATTTAGCGTTCCGGCACGATGTCGTGTAGAAACCAATAAGGAGTATGGGTTTATACTATAGGGGTATAGATGGTAGAATACCATACCATCCATACCCCTAACAGATTAGCCCGTTACCATCGCATCATCACTAACCATCTGGTGAGATGCTGTCAAGGGCTAACTTGTGGTGTATAAAAAAAAAGGGTTTATTTGGGTAATGTTTCATTTCATCCGTCTGTCTGTTAAAGCCCACATTAAATTTCTCTGTAATCTGTTAGTAATACTGAACAAGAATAATTGTAATCTTTTCTTCTTACATTATTATACAAGCTGACGCTCGCGACTTCGTCTGCGTTGAGTTAGTGTTTGTTTGTCTTTCAATCACGAAGCAATAGATTACTAACCCGAATTACCTACTTGAAATAATTACAGGATAAACATTAAAGTATCTCCTTTCTAAAGAAAACAGAATGAGTGAAATCGGATAATGATTCGTTGATGGGAGAAGTTGTGGGAGGCGCCTCAGACGTGATCACATAGGACATTACATTTGGACATTGCAACATTACTTTCTTTTTCTAAAATAAAATACTTTTTCTAATATAAAGTAGCCTAATTTACTCCTTATTACATCAGCTACCTGCCAATAAAAGTCCCGTAAAAATCGGTCCAGCCATTTCAGAGATTAGCCGGAACAAACAGACAGACAGACAGACAAAAATTGTAAAAAATGTTATTCTGGTGTATATACCGTATACATATTCATATGCATGTAGTAAGACGGTTATTTCAATATTACAAACAGACACTCCAATTTTATTTATTTGTATAGATATATTCTTCTTTTTTAGTTTTTGTTTCTAATAAGCATCGCAAAGCTATGGAATGTCATTCTGGCTGCCATTCATCACCGCCTGGGTCCAATCTTTAAAGCAAATACGCTCCACCGTCGAGTGCATCACCTCTTACTTAAACTACCTAAACTTGATTTGAGGATTTTCAAACGAAACTCGACTGTGGGGAAAACTCAAATTCAAAATAATCTTTATTCAAATAGTCCTTTAAAAGGCGCTTTTGACGCGTCAATAATTTACGTAGTAGTGATTTGATGGTGATAACTACATTCGTAAACTTAAAACTAAAGCTATAGGAGTTCCAAACGCGCCCTGGTCTAAGAAGAAGCCCACAACAAACTTAGCCAGGTTAATTTTATTTTTGTTATCACCATCTCACATGCCACTAAAAATTATATTAAGAGCTATCTTATTCAAGCAATATTTCACACCCATGCTTGTTTATCATTTACGTAAACCTTTACACTATAGTAGGACTTTTCTACAATACAGTTTCTCAATAAAGTGAAACGAGCAACAGGGCTTAAAAGCCCTTAGTGCTTAATCAGGGCAGCATTGAATGTCAAATCTGTGAATTCCTGTTTTAATATATGGTGCAGGAAGTCTTTGCTCAGCTGTAGGCTGAAAACCTTAATGGGTGTAGTACCAAACCCACCGCTGAAGCCTTTGAGACTCGTTGGGGAATACTCAGCGTTCTCTTTTCGTCCCTTAATCAAACCCAATGTAATCCTCTGGACGGGTTTCAAGCACAGTTTTCTTTTTATTTATTTATTGCGACTGCTTCACTCTCTTTACAGTTGGTGCCTCTCCCTCACCCTCCTTAGTCTTCTTCTATACATTCCTCCCAACTTTATTTGGGGACATTTTCATTTTCTGTGCGTCAACTAGTATTTATAAGTCAGCCCATATAAGTTCAGTTTTCTTATAGTATTCAGCAAATTGTAGAAAAAGATTAAAATAAAATGGAGAACGTTTTAGAAATATCCAAGCTTGCGTTAGTTTATACATAGGTAGATTATACAAACGTGTCCCAAGCCACAGCTTGGTAACCTTTGCACTTCGATTAATGGAATGATCGGGTTCGTGCTGCATTAGAATTTCAATACCTGCTTGGGTTTTGTGAGACCAGGAATTATAGTAAATGTCATTTGAAGCCTTTAGATTTTGCTGTCACATTTCAAGTTTTTACTATAATTTGTCGATGACGCGACTTTGTTCGTCCGTCACAACCATAATTAAGTTCTTTTTAATATCGACTATTAATAAGCGGTGATAGCCTAGTGGTTAAGGCGTTAGCCTCCTAATCAGAGGTCGGCGGTTCGAATCCAGGCACGCACCTCTAACTATTCGGAGTTATGTGCGTTTTAAAAAAATTAAAATATCACTTGCTTCAACGGTGAAGGAAAACATCGTGAGGAAACCTGCACGCCTGAGAGTACTCCATAATGTTCTCAAAGGCGTGTGAAATCTGCCAATCCGCACATGACCAGCGTGGTGGACTATGGCCAAACCCTTCTCATATTGAGAGGAAACCCGTGCTCTGTAGTGAGCCGGCAATGGGTTGTTCATGATGATGATGATGATGAATATTGGCTATCGGTTTAACATTTGGAATGATTACAGAAAATTTTATGTTCGGGTATAAGATGAATTTTGCATCGTTAGAAAGACGATAAGACAACATTTCAATTTAAGGAACTTTTAGAGTAATACGAGTATCACAGAAATCCTTACCGGAAAATAGGTCCAACCATGGTCCATCAGACATTAATCGCGAGCTTCTAGTTCCTTAATCAACGACATCTCCCATTTTACATCATATAACGGGTTTAGTGACGAAGTCCATGACGTATGAGACTTCTCTTTCAGCATTTAACATTGATTAGAAAACTGTATCCCACTGTCTAAGCAACAGAGCCTTTCTGTAAAAAACGGTTAAGCTCAACAACAGCCAAACAACTAAATTCGATTGAAGACCAAACGATGAAGACCCGGCCTCCGATTGGACCACACTCGAGCTGAGCATCAATGAAAACTATTTATAACCGGAATCTTCATTCCCTTGCTCGATTTATTTAAAGTAGAAAAAACGCATTAAATGTTCCCGTCTAAGGTTGCCAAACGCGTCGATTTTATTTAGGAAATTTTAATTCAGAATATTCTTACAAATTGCAATTTAAGATTTTTTTTTATTTTATTGGATCATTAAACTAGTCACTATCTGAAAACAACAAAAAACATGTCAGAAGAACAGACACCAGATAGTGACTTTCTAGAAATGACCACAGCATGCACAACCTTAAAATTAACCTTACATCTAAATAATTCAATTTATACCTAAAGCAAGTAAGACTATCTATTACAGATGATGATATTTAATGTGATGATTTTTAATGTGATTACATTCTTTCCATGTTATATTAACCTAATAAAAGAAATTATGAATGCATCTTGTCAACAATCTCGATCACGTTCCTCGACGCAAAATAACGAAACGAGGCCTTTGATCAAAACCGAGGATAAACTGAACGAGGCAATTAAGGAGAAACCTTAAAGAGTTAGTTGCCCATTAAACTTGTGTTTCATTATAGCATTCCTTTCCACGAATTGTGTTTGTTTGACACCTACTGCTTCTGACCGGCTTCATGCTTCATCATGATTAACCCATATCCGGCTCTCTACTGAGCACGGGTCTCCTCTCAATATGAGAAGGGTTTGGCCATAGTCCACCACGCTGGCCATGTGCGGATTGGCAGACTTCACACGCCTTCGAGAACTCTCAGGCGTGCAGGTATCCTCACGATGTTTTCCTTCACCGTTGAAGCAAGAGATATTTTAATTTTTTAAAAAAGCACATGACTCTGAAAAGTTAGAGGCGTGCCCGGATTCGAACTGCCGACCTCTGATTAGGAGGCTGACGCCCTAACCACTAGGCAATCACCGCATCAATGCTTCATGCTTGCCACGAGATAATTATGACAACTTTTTACTGAAAGATACGTCGATACCTGAACGTCTAATTCAAAAACATCTTACAGAGAACTATGGCGAGTTCGCTTTGTATTTTTGAACATTCGTCTACTAAGGTGATAAAATAGAGGTTTTTATGAAAGTCTGCATTTGAATGAACAATGAACGAACGAACGAATTAACCTGATTTTTTTCGCATATTGTACATATAAACTTTGGCTTCGCTATTTTTAACTGACTGGTTAAAATAATGCAGGCAAAGTTTTAGAAAAAATCGAAAATGACAAAAAAACAAAAATATGCAACGCAAGACGCAAAAATATTTTAACGTTTATGGTCCATAAACAATATAGTACAGTACACAATACAGTATCAGAAAAAGTGGAGCAAGTTTGACGTATCAGTAGTTAAAAAGTTGCTGGAGAATTGGTTATTGACCACAAAACAACTTTTCCCCAACCAATTTCAAAAGGTACCACAAAAGAGCTCGATATTTGAAGTTCATCATCATCATATTTTCGAGGCATGTAGAATTTACATACAATATTGGAAATAACAAATTGACTGGAAATGGCAAAAATATAATTACATATTAATTATAATTTTTGTCTGGATGTCGCGACTTCGGAACAAATAGAGCTTGTTTAACAGTAGATACAAATTAGAAAATTATCTCCTTGTTTGTTTATCTATTTGTTGTGGGTATTTTGTTATGTTAAATTATGTTCAGATCAACCTTCGCACAGATATTAACAAAACAGTGGATAGATTCTGGCATTCTGGCAACAGACTTAGGATTTCTTTAATGCTTACTCCTTATCGTTTTCTATTCGGCATCATACCAGAACGTAAAAACACTTGGCATAATGCTAAAGCTAGAATGGTGCTAGCTACGACCGAAGTCTCGAACCAGATGAGTCTCGACCCGGAAATCGAATCCGGACCTCCCACTTTATAATACGATAGCGTACGCACTCGCCACGGTTATTTCTTCTGGCAGAGCTTCTTTCCGAAGCTCGCCAAACAGCCCGGTTACGCTGTGGCAACCAACACGGTTAGTACAGCTAATAGTCAGTCCGAAAAAAATCGCCACGGAGTTCGTCAAAATTACAAGCCACCCCGGGATAAAATGAATAGTTTGCATTCTGGAGCGACCATATACAATATTTCAGACGGGGAAATTAAACAGTTGCAGATGAAATTTAAAACAAATCGTTTATTTCTTTAGCAGGTGACAACCCTATAGGAGAGTGCCATGTAAAAGTAAACAGGCATAAAGCAAACTTTGATCGGTTTGATAGAACTCGCAGTTCTACAAGCTTTTATTCAACTGTGCGCTTCACATAGTACCTACTTATGTTTATTTCAACTTTTTACATATATATTTATACACTACAAGGTAACCCTTGGCAATCTCACCTGATGGTATTACCTCAAGTAATGATGCAGTCCAAGATGGTAGCGGACTAACCTGTTAGGGGTATCCATACTCCTAATTGGTTTCTACGCGACATCGCTAGGCGACACGTCTTTATCGCTAGGGTTGTAACTAACCACGGCCGTAGCCTCCCACCAGACCAGACTCGAACCCAGGACCTCCAACTTTATGATGCGACAGCGCATGCGCCACGGAGGTCGTTAAATATATATGTTAAGTGCAATTTATATTTTTACTAACAGGCTATAATGCATTATATTAACAGCTTTAGTAACATTAGGTTAGCACTAACAATATACACAGCCCACGGTTTTTTAATACTATTAAAACAACGAATGGTTAACCTCGGTGCCTAACTTTTTACTGTGTGTTTTATCAAAAACCCTTCATACCTGAAGGAGAGTTTATATAAAACGTAAGCTTGTAGAAAAGTCCTACCATAGTGTAAATGATTATGTAAATGATAAACAGGCATGGGTATCAAATATTGCTCTAATAAGATAGCTCATAACATAATTTTAAGTGGCATGTGAGATGGTGATAACGAAAAGGAAATTTACCTGGCTAGATTTGTTGTGGGTTTCTTCTTAGACCGGGGTGCGTTTGGAACCCTCATAGCTTTAGTTTTAAGTTTACGAAGGTAGTTATCATCATATCACTGCTATGTAAATTATTGACGCGTCAAAAGTGCCTTTTTATTTATTTATTTAATACGGAAAACCAAAAGCTAATACACTTTTCATGACCATTTTTTACCGTTGTGATCTAATGTGAATGTTAAGCTTTTTACAGGTTTAAACAACATAAAAAAAAAGTATCGCAATAATTATAATTAACTACAAATGCAAGAATCAAAAACTAGTCATTAGATATAATAACTTTTTAAGAACTATTTGAGATTATTTGAATTTGAGACGTTTACTTTTCTTGGGGTGCAATCAGATCTTTCAATTTGTTCGTTTCGATGTTGACGCTGACCTTTATACACGACCAAATTCTGTCAGTGTACGTTTACTGTACGACCCATTAAATTGTGGAATGCACTCCGAATGAACAAAATCTCTAGCTATATTTACAAAAGCTGTTAAGTGTCACTTTAGTTTAAAGGACGACTATTAATAGTATAAAAATACTCCTACTTGAGCAGTAGGTATTTAAGTATTTATTTTAAGTCAAAGTTTATAATTGGGTATTTATTTATTTACATAAGGTTTACAATATTATAATCATCTATCTTAATCGAATATTAGATATTAGTGATACTTCATACTGGTATAAGCAAGTATATTTTATACACCTTGTTCTTCAGGGTGCGACCTTCGACCGCTGGACGGAGGAGAAAGACAACACCGAGCTGGAGTTGAACTGCCTCTTCAAGGTCGACGAGTACGGCTTCTTCATTTACTGGAAGAGCGAGGGAAAGGTAAGCTTTGTGCATTACATAACTTTAATTACAACGTGATGAAGTTCATTTATTTGAAGTTTTATTTTTTATGCTAAGCTGTGATAGCCTAGTGGGTTACACGCCCGCCTCCTAATCAGAGGTCGGGGGTTCGATCTCAAACGTACCTCTAACTTTTCGGAGTTAGATGTTTCTTAGCCTTTAAAATATCCCTTGCTTCAACGGTGAAGGAAAACATCGTGAGGCCTGAGAGTTCTCAGTAATGTTCTCAAAGGCGTGTGAAGAATCCGCAAATAACCAGCGTGGCCAAACCCTTCTCATATTGAGAAACGACCCGTGCTCTGTAGTGCGCCGGCAATGGATTGATCATGAAGACGATGATGATGAACTTTATTTACAAATTGCTCTCCGTGTCTTTGTCTTCATTCAACTTCTGATACATAAACTTCCTTGAGCTATTATTTTAATATTATTAGAGATCTAAAATCCTGGGCGGAGAGCAGCAAAAAATAAATACATATTTCACATTTAGGTTCAAAGATATTTATTTCCATAAGAGATTTGACGACCTCCGTGGCGCAGTGCGTGCGCTGTCGCATTTTAAAAGTTGGAGGTCCTGGGTTTGATTCCCGGCTCGAGTCTGGTCTGGTGGGAGGCTTCGGCCGTGGCTAGTTACCACCCTACCGACAAAGACGTGTCGCCAAGCGATTTAGCGTTCCGGCACGATGTCGCGTAGAAACCAACTAGGAGCGTGGGTTTACCAGACTTTAATGTGGGTAGTTCTGGAAAATATGTCCCGATAGCTTAGTTTTTAAATACGTGAAATGAGTTTACATGTTTTAAAGTAGACGGCAATTGATTGTAAAGTTGTGCACCCTCAATACGTAAACATTTTTATAGCACTAGCAGACTAACACGGCGCAACATTTAATAATAATCATCATCATCATCATCATCATGATCAACCCATTACCGGCTCACTACAGAGCACGGGTCTCCTCTCAATATAAGAAGGGTTTGGCCATAGTCCACCACGCTGGCTATGTGCGGATTGGCAGACTTCACACGCCTTTGGGAACATTATGAAGAACTCTCAGGCGTGCAGGTATCCTCACGATGTTTTCCTTCACCGTTGAAGCAAGTGATATTTTAATTGTTTAAAAAAACGCACATAACTCCGAAAAGTTAGAGGTGCGTGCCCGGATTCGAACTGCCGACCTCTGATTAGAAGGCAGACGCCTTAACCACTAGGCTATCACCGCTTCATGTTGATGATAAACTGAACTGCCAAAAGCCCAATTCTCTTCAAACCTCCGATCTATAGATTCATCTACTGACTTGAATCAAAGTTGTTTATTTCAACAAGTTTAATCTTTATTCTTCCTTTATAAAACCTTGAAACCTTTGGAATGGCGACCCCGCACCGGTAAACGTAGCGTTGGTCGACCCCCAACTAGGTGGACAGACGACATTAGACGAGTCCGTGAGACCGTGAGCATTGGAACTCCCTACAAAAGACCTATGTCCAGCAGTGGACGTCATTCGGTTGATAATGATGATGATGATAAAACCTTATTCTATCGTCAGCCTCAGCTTTACAAATAACAGAGTTTTAGAGGTATCGTAAAGTGTTTTCCGGCCCACAAACTATAGTTAAAGAAGCATCACGTAAATGGACGTAACGTGAGAATTGGTGAAAACAACAGTAAAACTTTTCGGTTAAAAATACCTTGCAACGTATTCAACACATCCATAAACTGTTTTTATTGCCTCCGCCACCCGAGTGGCAACCCTGCCAAGGACTTATATGAGATGCATAAACCGGGAAGCCTGAGGGAAATAAATGTATGATACGGTTTGTATGGTACATGGAAGGCATACATGAATGAATCCCGGTCAATTATCTGACGTAGTACTTTGATGTAGCTGTGGTTGCATACATAAATAACGGAATAATTAAGAGGCGGTTTGACCCAGCACTCCGCTGTAAGGGTGCCTACTGACGGACCCTTGTAACGGAGAACGGAGGCTATCATCGCGTTCGTCCGCGTAGTTTAAGGGGTTTTAAAACAACTGTGGAATAAGCAACAATTATATACGCTACAAGTTTTTTATATACACTACAAGTTAACCCTTGCTATCTCATCTGGTGGTAAGTGATGATGCAGTCTAGACTCTAGGATGGTAGCGGGCTAACCTGTAAGGGGTATGGTAAACCCACACTGCTAATTGGTTTCTAGGCGACATCGTGCCGGAACGACACGTCTTTGTCGGTAGGGTGGTAACTAGCCGCGGCCGAGCCTACCACCAAACAAAATTTGGGTACTTTTAAACAATGCAACGACTTCTATGCCAGCGTGTCCCATCTAATCGCTTTGCGACACGTGTGCGTCGGTAGGGTGGTAACTAGCCACGGCCGAAGCATCCGACCAGACCAGACTCAGCGCACGTACTGCGCCACGGAGGTCGTCAACAAGTGAAGATTATGACTCAATTCTGTTTCCGCATCCTTTCCCAACATATAAATGGAATAGCGTCGAGCGACGTCGTTGGGGTTCGATCTCGGACACGCACCTCTAACCTTTCGGAGTTAAGTGCGTTTTTAAACCAATTTTTTGACGTTTGTCCTAATACTAATTAACGATCAACATTGGTGTTAAATTCCCAACTGATAATCTTCGGCAGATCCTTAGAAGGTAAAACTGCAGCCAAACTTGGTAACTTTAGAAAAGCCAAGCGGTACTTGAGCCGCCATTACGTCAAATTAGTGAGTACTTTACTCAAGTTCGATTGTGCATATGAGTATTGCAATTATGTTGGCTCCGATAAGTACTAGTTAGCCGTTTTAGATGTTTTGCGAGCCAGGAGCTCCAAAGTTTCGATCATCGTTGTGGAGGAGTTTGTCGGTGTTCTGCAGGATGATCGGGTTTTCTTTCTAATGAGGTCAAAAGCCGAAAAACCATCATGAATCTTCTTTTCTAATATTTATTTGCTATACATTTTTTTTATACACTACAAGTTACGGCTATCGCACCTGGTGGTAAGTGATGATGTAGTCTAGGATGGTAACGGGCTAACCTGTTAGGGGTATGATAAACCCATACTCCTAATTGGTTTCTACGCGACATCGTGCCGGAACGACACGTCTTTGGTCGGTAGGGTGGTAACTAGATCGTCCGGGAAGTATACAACGGGTCCCCCGGGTGTCCAGTAAAACCTGCGAGGGGACATGCCGTGGTGGTTTTTAGTTTGGGTATAACCCCCTAGGGGGGTGGGAGTTCAACATAACCTCCTTCCCGCCCAAGGGTACGGAGATAGCCATAAAGGTTTTCCCCCACGACAAAAAAAAGGGTGGTAAATGGCCACGGCCGAGCCTCCCACCGAACAAAATCTGGGTACTTTTAAACAATGCAAAGACTTCTATGCCAGCGTGTCCCATCTAATCTTTCAAAATAGATTGTGGTCAAGCGGCATTGTGTTTTGTATATCTTCTTCTTCTCTCTTTCTCCCTCTTCATTACTGGAGGTCAGCAGTCAGTGTTTTGAAACGTTCCTTGTCCATGGCTAAACGGAATAGTTCTTCGACGGACTTGATGCCAGTCCACTCCCGTATGTTTCTGAGCCACGACTTCTTTCGCCTTCCAACACCTCTTTTTCCAGCAATCTTCCCCATCATAATAGTTTGCAGCAGGCGGTACCTATCGCTACGCAATATATGACCTAGGTACGAGATCTTTTGAATATTAAAAGGCACTGTTGGTAATTTAATTTTCCGTACAAAAGACCTACGTCTACCAGTGTGTATCCGATGCTTGATATAAAAATGAGGGTTTAAAGTGAGTCATCATCATCACCATCATGATCAACCCAATACCGGCTCACTACAGAGCACGGGTCTCCTCTCAATATGAGAAGGGTTTGGCCATAGTCCACCACGCTGGCCATATGCGGATTGGCAGACTTCACACGCCTTTGAAAACATTATGGAGAACTCTCAGGCGTGCAGGTTTCCTCACGATGTTTTCATTTTATACTTAAAGCGCACATAACTCCGAAAAGTTAGAGATGCGTGCCCAGATTCGAAACGCCGACCTCTGATTAGGAGGCTGACGCACTAACCACTAGTCTAGTAGTCTAGTCCGCTTTTAAAGTGATTACCTATTTACTGTTCCAAAGATTTTATTTATTTTATTTATTTATTTAGGTTTACCAACAGCTTAAGACAATATAATTGGACTAAAATAATTTATACATAATAAGGTATTAAATCTAAATGCTAAGCTAATTATAGGTAAACACCGCGTGCAAAGGTGTATTACATTAAAGGCGGAAAACGAATTAATAAAAACACTAAAACATGTGAATATGTAAGAGCAAAAAGGAAGAAAAGCAGAAGTGAGGAAACAATTATTAAAAAATAAACGAATTAAAACAAAAATAAATAAAAAAGCTAATCTATAATTCACTTAAACCAACTAGGACCGACCTTCGAAATTCAGTCAGTTTGTTACAATATAGATCTAACGTGGCTAGTCGATCTTTCCAAAAATTGATTGCACTAATAAATATCTGTTCGATGTGTTATCGTTGGGCGGTTCGGCCAGGCAGATCCATCTTTGTAATGATCGCCCACTCGACAAATCCATAGATACGTTTATATCCTGAAATACTTCACATTGAATCCACTTTAATATGCGTGGCTTTATTTTTAGAAAACATAGTCAAATTCAGCGGTGATAGCCTAGTAGCGGTGATAACCTAGTAGCGGTGATAGCCTAGTTAGCGGTGATAGCCTAGTGGTTAGGGCGTCAGCCTCCTAATCAGAGGTCGGCGGTTCGAATCCGGGCACGATTTTCGGAGTTATGTGCGTTT
The DNA here is from genome assembly GCA_928268935.1 of Lasiommata megera. Taxonomy (NCBI): domain Eukaryota; kingdom Metazoa; phylum Arthropoda; class Insecta; order Lepidoptera; family Nymphalidae; genus Lasiommata; species Lasiommata megera. The sequence goes on from OV743321.1 coordinate 1,353,916, forward strand.
TTAAAATAATTAAAATATCACTTGCTTCGACGGTGAAGGAAAACATCGTGAGGAAACCTGCACGCCTGAGAGTACTCCATAATGTTCTCAAAGGCGTGTGAAGTCTGCCATTCCGCACATGGCCAGCGTGGTGGACTATGGCCAAACCCTTCTCATATTGAGAGGAGACCCGTGCTCTGTAGTGAGACGGTAATGGGTTGATCATGATGATGAGTCAAATTCACTTTATCTAAATTGTACGGTCGCTTATTTTCCTGCCTGCTAATATTACAAATGTTATGTTAAACATTTCACAATAACGTGGTTGTGTTAAAGGCTTCTTCTTTGTTTATATATCGGGACTGGGATAGATTTACAGCGCTATGACTAATATTATTTAACATTAAAGTAATATCCATCTTGATTTCATTAAAATTGTACCGCCCGTCGTTATCAGGCCCCGAACTTACAAACGCAAGACAAAGTGCTTAGACAGATCGACCAACGTAATTTTTGACCACCTCCCTGGCGCAGTAGTGGACTGGTAAAAGCTACCATAGATTTTACCAGTCCACTGCGTGACGTCTCTGACAGGGGCAATTTCGGAATTCAGAATTCCTGAATTTCCTCTGGTCTGGTGTAGAACGATGCTTCGATCGTGGGTAGTTGGTCATTGAAAAAAGATTTAAAGTTCCGGGAAGATCCGCATAGACATCACTTAGTTCTGCTTGTTGACTTCATGTCTCTCTCCGTCCCTTCGGAAGGACGGAATTCATGAGGATTTTTCTTTTGACGGGGTTTTCCTAAACTAAAAACTATCACGGCATTTCCCCAACGCTGATTTGGCTGGATGCCTGAGGGACCCGTTGGATACTTACGAAAAGACTAAAGCCAATTATATTGCATCATCACTAACTTGCAGTGAAATATAGAAGAAAGTCACGATAGACAAACGAAAACCATTTGGTCCGCGGACCAAACTAACAATAGGAAATTGAAGGAATATCAATTTCCACATTCCCCCAGCGTTAATGACCCTCGACCTTGCTTGAGCGCGCAGATTTCTTTACTAAGGGTTCCAGTGCCGGTAGTCAGGTGCCCAATATGTAATACGAGACGAAGCGTTTTGTAAGAACTCCTTGAAGCACCAGAGAATGTTTTTACGATTTTGTCGGATAAAATGTTCTTTAAATTTGACGATACATTTACTGTCATATATAAACAAAGATTGTAAAAGATACTCTTCTCGTCCGACCCCTCCATTAAACCAAAAGTTGGCTAAGCCAAGGTCTCAAAGAAGGCGCCCTTAGGCAGACGTTCCCTTAGTTTCTTCGAGCCCTAGGGCTCAAAATTTATTTTGGCAGAGCTTCTTTCCGAAGCTCGCCAAACAGCCCGATTACGCTGTGGCAACCAATAAGGTTAGTAAAGACAGTCTGAAAAAAAAAGCTTTTTTGATTATTTTGATAAAATGCATTTTTTATTTCATAATTAGCCTTAAACAGCAATCAAATTAAAAAAGATAGCGGGCAACCTGTTAGGATATCATATGATACGAATATTCAAAAAATACAGGGGATTGTTTGAAAAAATTAGACTCCTGTTTAATCTCTTCTCTCTTATCAAAAATCCTTTTTTTAGTGGGCATCAACCAAAAGCCATCTGGTTCCGATTGTAAATGGTAAGTTTCATTCGTCCAGTTTTTTGAAATATTCGTTGATCGATCACTCAATCAGCGAGTCGTTTTTTTCCTTTTATTCAGAACATTTCGTTTTACAGGTGTGTTTCCACCCTTTGCCATATCAACGCCCTTACCCTTAGGTTTGATGACCGCTCTGATTATCCTTAAACATGAAAGGGATACGGGCTCAAGCGTTCCCATTTCACGCTAAGTGGTAACCCTGCCAGGGGTGGCAAGAGAAGTAAATATCGCGAAATTACCTCCTTTAGAAGTAATCGCTAATGATAAATGGACAGACATTCTGAGGCATTAATGGAAAGGCTTCACAGATTACGACATTTGTTACTCAACTGGGCTACGTGGAGATAATGGCATACCCTTCATCCAACCTCAACTATTAGCCCTTTAGTTTAAATCAGCAGGTGTGTCAGATTGACTTGACAATCTTGTTCTTCCGTCGCAATTCTACCACGGCACAGCAAGATGCCGTGAGCGGTGCACGTGGACGACCTCCGTGGCGCAGTTCGTGCGCTGTTGCATTTTAAACTTGGAGGTACTGAGTTCGATTCCCGGCTCGAGTCTGGTCTGGTGGGAGGCTTCGGCCGTGGCTAGTTACCACCCTACCGATAAAGACGTGTCGCCAAGCGATTTAGCGTTCCGGCACTATGTCGCGTTAAAACCAATTAGGAGTGTGGGTTTACCATGACCCTAACAGATTAGCCCGCTACCATCTTCGACTGCATCATCCACCGTCAGGTGAGATTGCCGTCAAGGGCTAACTTGTAGTGGATAAAAAAAAGCGGTGGTATTTTTATACTGGTGACAGCCTATTGCAAGAAACGTGTCTTTTGCCAAACCTTCGCTATTCGTCTATTCACCGTCTGTCATCTCTCTCTCTGTCAGCCGTATCTCACATTCATTCACTGACGCGTACGGCAACAGTGACTAACAGTGTCTTTGTCGGTAATTTAGATAGACGTGGTTAGTTTCGGGCAAAGAAACCACTCTTGGTGGAACATAATTACAATTATAAGTATGGTAATTTATAAGGAGCAGACTATACGCTCCACCAAGTACGACTATGCACTACCGCGGCTCGGCCACCGATCCGAACCGACCGAATGCAATGAATCCGGCGCCTGCATACGTCACTTAGTGTTGCGTAAAGAGAGGGGGCGATGCCACTCTCTTGTCTGTCGTACATGACTCCAAAACTAGATGGCGCTGCTCGCTGGTTGCCGTCATATATATTAGGACCATGCTCATGTGCTCTTATATATACAACTCTAGCACGAATTTTGCGGACACAGCGAGGACATGTAAGCACGAACTATGTAACAGGTAAAGAGTTGAAAATTACACATGTAGTGAATAGATGAATACACTTTAATTGTACACCACAGATTATACAAAAACCAATTTCAATAGCGGTTAGACAGGGTACAATTTGTGGTAGTTAACATTCTATCTCGGAAGAAACGGGTCTTTTACTAAACCCTGGCTGTATTTCATTATTATACACTACAAGTTAACGCTTGACGGCTATCTCACCTGGTGGTAAGTGATGATGCGATCTAGGATGGTAGTGGGCTAACCGGTTAGGGTAATGGTAAACCCACACTCCTAATTGGTTTCTACGCGACATCGCGCCGGAACGCTAAATCGCTTTGCGACACGTCTTTGTCGGTAGGTAACTAGCCACGGCCGAAGCCTCCCAGACCAGACTTGAGCCGGGAATCCGTGACCTCCAATTTTAGGGGGTCGTCAATAAACTAACCACTAGGCTATCAAAGCTAAATCATTCATTCATTCATATTCCTGCATGGTCTAATAATAGCAGTCCTTTCATTTGTACAACATGTAGGTCGCCTCCGAGCGCGACAATGCGAACAGAGCCTGTCAGTCGGGCCAAAGACAAGTATTGTCTCGTGACAATGTACACCGTATCGCATTGCCTATCCCTTCAATACCTTCCATTTAATAAAAGGTATTGAAGCTGTGCTAGCCTAGTCACACGCACGTACGCGGTAGACGCACCTATGACTTTTCGGAGTTATGTGCGTTTTGAAGCAATTAAAATATCACTTGCTTCAACGGTGAAGGAAAACGACGTGAGGAAACCTGCACGCCTGAGAGTTCTCCATAATGTTCTCAAAAGCGTGTGAAATCTGCCAATCCGCACATGGCCAGCGTGGTGGACTATGGCCAAACCCTTCTCATATTGAGAAGAGACCCGTGCTCTGTAGTGAGCCGAGAATGGGTTGATCATGATTATGATGATTGAACGCATATGGAGTGCTGTGGAATAAGTTGTAATACACCATCTGTGTTGGATGGCCACCTGCCTTATCATGTCTGACGGATCGTTAGTTAATCGGTTCAGATCACGGGTCACGCCATGTTACGAGTTATGGTTTTCAATAAAGGAATCCTCATTATACTAAGTTTGTTGCGGGCTTCTTAAACTTGGGCGCGATTGAAACCCTCTTAGCTTTAGTTTCTTTTTCGACGTTACTCTCCTGGCAGAGCCGTCGTCGTCATCATGAAGCAATGTCTTTGAGGACAGATGTTATAAGCCTCACGAACATCCGGCACTTTTCTCGGCTGGCCGAAAGCACTTGTGCAAAGGACCGCCTACAGCAGACTATCTGATCGTTCCATCGCATGGATGACCTTTCTCGACCTCTAGTGACCTCCACCTTGCCCTGCACGACAAGACGCTCTAGGAGTCATTCTCACGCCGGGAGACGTGTCCGAAGAATTTTAGGATACGCCGCTAACGCTGAACGATGGGTATGGCTTTTAAATCCCGACAAATTAAAATAATAAAAAATATATTATATATGAACACTTCATAGGCGCCTGTAATAGGTTTACAAGAATAAAGCTATTTTGATTGATGTTTTTTACTCTCGTGCCGTCGTCACCAGAGTACGAGGAAGGTGACCCATGTGATGGATCGATCAGATTAAATCTGCTGTGGGTTCGTTTGCACGAGTGCACCAGGCTTTCGGCCAGCAGACAGAAGTGCCGATGCTCGTGAGGCGCATAACATCTGCCCTCAAAGACATTGCCTCACGATGACCACGGCCGCTCTGCCAATACTATAACGACAAAGAAGAAGGTCACTTCACTCGCCAACTTAAAACTAAAGCTAAGAGGGTTTCAATCGCGCCCAAGTTTAAGAAGCCCGCAACAAACTTAGTATAACGAGGATTCCTTAATTGAAAACCATAACTCGTAACATGGCGTGACCCGTCATCTAAACCGATTAACTCACGATCCGTCAGGCATGCTAACCAAGGTGGCCATCCAACACAGATGGTGCACAGAGACTCTGTCGAGAGTATAACGACAAAAAAGAAGATATATGTTCCATTAAAAAGAGCAAAGTGCAAGCACAGTGGGTTAATTTCCTGCCGTCTTATAATATCGTTGACGGGTGTGATGCAGTCAGCGGATATTGCGTGTCGCTGGTGGAGGGCGCCGCGCGGATATTGGCCGGTAACCGCGCGGCGAGGTACCCTGTCAATGAAACAGACATCCGTTGGTACCGACTTTGTTACATAGAGAGTTCGCCATTCCTACTCCCATTTCCTGATCTCTCGCACCTGAGGAGGGGAATCTACTAACTATTAAAGGAAGCTGATCTACATGTCATCATTACAAATTTTATTTAGTGGGAGGCTTCGGCCGTGGCTAGTTACCACCCTATCGATAAAGACGTCTTTTTTCTTATACACTACAATTTAGACCTTGACTGTATCTCACCTGATGGTAAGTGAAGATGCAGTCAAGGATGGTAGTGGGCTAACCTATTAGGGGTGTGGTAAACCCATACTCCTAATTGGTTTGTACACGACATCGTGCCGGAACGCTAAATCGCTTGGTGACACGTTTTTGTCGGTAGGGTGGTAACTAGCCACGGCCAAAGCCTCCCACCAGACAAGACTCGAGCCGGGAATCGAACCCAGGACCTCTCAACTTTATAATGCGCAACATTATATCAGTGGTCGAGGCGGAGGTCTCGTACAATACATACTTAAAATGCATACTCTGTTAACAAAATCTATGCTAATATTATAAAGGCCAAAGATGTGTTTGTTTATTTGTTATTAATTACTATTTATTCACAATATGAAAGCTATTTTTCTCGCTTAAATATAGAATACACTTTATTTGAGTACCTAACAATATGTCAGTATAAAATAGTGGTACTAAAATTTGTTAAACAAGCCGATAAAAAAAAACGCTACATTGTGCGCTAAGTAAATAGTACTGCGTACATAAATACTCGTAACAATATAATAGAACTTAAGAAAACAGTTTTTTAATCACCATTCATAAGAGATATCTCTTATGAATGGTGATTAAAAAACTGTTCGGTGAAGGTTATGAAGTAAGACGTAATTTTCTATTGTCATTTCTTAATAGAGATAAGAAGATTAGATTTATCCTGTAAAAATTATTTCATCAATGTTATACAGTGTTACATAGATAAACTTTGCTATTACATATTATTTGGAAGTACGGTTAAGGACATAATGAAAAGGTACGCGGATGGGTAGTTTACTTGAAAGTAAACGTACACCGCGCGGTATTAATATGAAACAACATTACGCAACGAAACTTAGTTAACGCGGTTGAACATGCTAGTTAATTATGTATAAACAATCTGTAATAAACAATCAAGATTCCATGATTGGTTTCTGGAAAAATGTAATATCGTAATTACTATCGATTCCACTTAGAAATGGAAAATTCTCATCGTGTAATTATACGAGTACTTATATAGGGAGAGTAAGATAGGAAAACTAGTCGCGCTTGTTTGTTTGCCGTTTGATTCGTTTTAAACAGGACCCACTTCTAAGGGGGGAAATGGAAAATATAATTATGAAAGTTAAGTTACTCAAATAGAGGAGCGGTGCGGTATCTGCTAGACAGGGTTTCACTAGACCACAACAAATTGTTTGTACCCCAAATAAATTTTTCCAGGTATATGTGGAACCATCTCTGTGTACTAAGTTAGTACTAAGTTTCAATATGGGGCTATGGATGGTTTTAAGCGTCACAGGAATAGATAGTTCCTGTGACGCTGTTGTTGGTGTTTTTTTAATATATATTTTTTTGGGCCTTTTGTCCTAAACGGACATGCCAGCTATTATCTCCTAATTAAACATAACAAACTTAACACTAATACAAAATTACAAAATAAAAGTATGACTATTGAAAATGCAACAGACACAACCTACTTCTGCAGAAATATTTCAACAAAAGATTTAAAACCTTCTGTTGTCGGTAGACAGAGGAGGCTCGAAAGAGTGTCTACGTCAAATCTGATTATGCTATATGGCTGTGTTGATGATGCAGATTATTTGACATTAGGAAACAAGGCGCTCGTTTACTCGATATATTTATGTATTTATACTAACGACTACTCTAAAGGGCTTGCACCCTACACCTTCCAACACGAAATACATAATAGTACATATCTTTTGGATTTTAAACTCTTACATTTGGTATGCCAAATCTTGAGGAAGGTTTAAGGCTATTTAATAGCACGCTACGAGTTATTAAATACTTAACCTTTAATACTTGCAAACCTAAAACGAAATAACACGAACGAGCTACTCTTTGCAGTGGGTACGCGGGCTACCTACAAAATAATTTCATAATATACCCTTTTTTTTACACACTACAAGTTAGCCCTTGACGGCTATCTCACCTGGTGGTAAGTGATGATGCAGTCTAAGATGGTAGCGGACTAACCTGATAGGGGCATGGTAAACCCACACTCCTAATTGGTTTCTACGCGACATCGTGCCGGAACGCTAAATCGCTTAGCGACACGTCTTTGTCGGTAGGGTGGTAACTAGCCACGGCCGAGGCCTCCCACCAGACCAGACTCGAGCCGGGAATCGAACCCAGGACCTCCAACTTTATAAAGCGACAGCGCGCGCACTGCACCACGGAGGTCGTCGTAACCTGCTACATTGCGGACGAGGGCGCGAGCGTTCCCGAAACGCAGCCACCACGCGACGCGAAGGAGCATCGCTGGGTTTTAGTGGGTATTCTGGTCGCCAGCCGGACCGCCGGGGAGTCCCACATACCCCGTCGGAAGCGGCGCAGTCCTGCCTGCGTCGCTTCCAAGGGGGAATGTGTAAATGCATTTCCCAGCGTTTAAAAAAAGGGCTATCTATAAAATAATTTCATAATATACCTGCTACAACTATGTTAACTAAGAAGTTTGAGACTGTATTACCCTAGCGATGATAACTGATTTACCGTAAAAGAATTCCAAAATATTCCTCACTAAGAATAATCGTCCAAAATTTAAAAGCATTATTTTGTAATGAGCCCCAATTTGTTTCAGGATGGAGACGTCATAGAATTGTGCCAAGTCAGCGACGTGAGGTCGGGGGGAGTGCCCAAGGTAACATTAATTTTTATGACATAGAGGCTAAGGGTGTCATTCTTACAAGATCGCTTGCGAGTTTAGAAAGCAAACGTTTTATACATATTATTTATATAATCTAGTTCTATTATCATTTTTCCTATTATTCAAGGTATCAGCTCAATTTTTGCGGACCCACAGGGTTCCCACAGTTGCTTACGATAAATTACAATAATTATTGTTGAACATGTAATGTAATGTGACATGAAATTATATAGTTCAAATGAAATGAAAAAAAAACTTGGTATACATTAAAATAGCTTCAATGTAAACTAACATACAACTAAATACAATCAATTGCACCCTATTGCTGCAGATTTTAAATAACCCCAACCCATATAGAATGAAGAACCTGAAGTTCGTGGCAGCCGTCACAAGTTTCGAAGAGTGATTAGTATGCTAAAAAAAATGCGTATGGCGCACTAAAATAATAAATTAATAAATAAAACACACATGTTTATATACTATATTATTATTATTATATACTATATATATAGTAAATTACATTTGGGTCCCTATATAAACGTAACTGATGTGACGTATTTATTTCTTTAAACGTGTTATATAAAATGTAAATTACACGCGTTCGTATCGATACAAATACAATATTGAAAGGTTTCTCGACAACGCTTCAAACGCGCGTTCGAGAAACGCCCATCGTTTGCGCGGACCAAACACGTCCGTAAGTAAAGAGTAAAAACTGATAAAATCTGAAAACTAAGTTGAAATTTTAGGTAATCATAAAACGCTTTAAAAATGTCATAGTATTATGTCATATGGTATTTTATTGATACTATATTCGTGCTGCAGAAGAGGGCTGTTCGTGCAATTTATAATATGGCTCCAAGAGAGTCATTAAGAAAAAAATTTAAGGAAGTCAAAATAATGACATTGCATGGCCAATACATATTTAGAAAATTTAATGTATGTCCATAGAAATATAACAAAATTCAATAAAAAATGCGATTGCAACAATCTTATCATCAGAAGTAAAAATAAACTTGTGTTGCACGCTACTAGACTACAAAAAAATTAGAAATTCATTTAAAGGTAATTGTATACAATTTTATAACAAATTGCCAAATGAAATTTCTGGGATGTCTCTCAATAAGTTCAAAGTTTATATTTAAAACGTAAGATTGTAGTAAAGGATTACGTAAATGATAAATAAGCATGGACGTGAAATATTGCTCTAATGAGATAGCTTTTAATATAATTTTAAGTGGCATGTGAGATGGTGATAACAAAAATAAAATTTACCTGGCTAAGTTTGTTGTGGGCTTCTTCTTAGACCGGGGCGCGTTTGGAACCCTCATAGCTTTAGTTTTAAGTTTTCGAATCTAGTTATCACCATCAAATCACTACTATGTAAATTATTGACGCGTCAAAAGCGCCTTTTAAAGGACTATTTGAATAAAGATTATTTTGAATTTGAATGCTTGGAAGGAGAATTGCTATGTAAATAAAGAAATCCTATTAATCAGTTTGATTAAAAAAAGCCCGAGAAATGCGGCAGCCTTTAAACTGTAAAGAATCTCATTCTGCATTACATGAACTTTTAATTAACGTAAACTTTTATACGCAGAAAGTAAACCCTTCTGAGTTAAAACACGAGTCGTAACAAATTGTTTTTGCATTCATTTTCCCAGTACACGTGTAAGGGGAGGTTGGGGCTGAGGGGAATGTGGCGTCAGTAATCCATTCTGATGTTCACTACCAACTTTGATCTGATCGCACATCCTTGTTTACCGCCATGTATTTTTATTTTAACATTACCGGGGTTAAAAGGGTGTTCCATACTAATGTCTCCAAGCTGCAAGATATCTATATGGATATATCGACAAGATCGGTTTAGGTATAATTTCAGAAAATATATATGTCCAAAATATCACTAAAAAATTTTTTTTATCAGAGATAGATAAATCCATACTTGAAATCTAAAATGAAATCAAAAAATTTAATTTTACTTTGATTTTATTTCCTTTGTCTCTCTACTATATTCACGTTCACAAATAGTTTCAAAATAAACATTTTTTTTATACACTACATGTTAGCCCTTAACAGCTATCTCACATGGTGGTAAGTGATGATGCAGTCTAGGCTGGAATCGGGCTAACCAATTAGGGGTATGGTAAACTCACACTACTACTTGGTTTCTACGTTACCTACGTTTCTACGCGAATCGCTTGGCGACACGTCTTTATTGCTAGGATGGTAACTAGCCACGGCCGAAGGCTCCCACCAGACCGAGCAGGGAATCGAACCCACAACCTCCAATTTTATAATGCGACAGCCCCCGCCTTTTGCCATGGAGGTCGTTAAAATGCACTTAGCCCATGGGATATATTTATTCAGTTCCTTTACATAGGTAGGGTAGAGGGTAGCTGGGAGAGATCTCTTATAGAGATAAGGTTTTCTTCGTATAAGTATTTGTTATCACAAATTTGGTACAAAAAATAAAATAAAATTAATGTGAAATTCCAAAATAAAGCAAAACGCAGTCTGGGCTGGTGCTCGGAAAAACCGCTTCAAGGTTAACATTTTCTTTATGAAAAAAAATTATGCAGTTTATAAACTTTTGAACAAATTAAAACTTTAATCCACAGAAAATAAACCTCCTGGGTAAACACGATATAGATGAACAAATTGTGTTTGCATTAGTTTTCTCAATGTAGACACGTGTCGAGGGAGGTTGGGGATAATCGGGATGGGTCGATATTTATTAATATAACGTACTGTTATGGGTAAAGCAAGCAGTGTTTACTTCCCTATTACTTACCAGTAATATATATTAGATATTGTTTTAATTATTTATTAGATATTGTTTGTTATAAAATATGAAAGGCAAATCTCTGTCTTCGTACCCTTATGACCGAGGAGTAATTTTGCGAGATATGATCACCATCCAGGTGTGTTCAGAACTGAACTCTAGTCTAGTAATAGTCTTGACGACCTCCGTAGCGCTGTGTGTGCGCTGCCGTTTTATAAGGTGTGAGGTCCTGGGTTCGATTCCAGGCTCGAATCTGGTTCGGTGGAAGGCTTCGGCAGCGACTAGTTACCACCTTACTGGCTAGAAAAAGACCTATAAGAAACTTAGCTTAATAAAACACCTCGATCTGATCGTTAGGTTTTGGCATTTTTTGTTAAGACATTCTAAGCTATATATATAGCCAGTAAGGTGTGTATATATATATATATAGAAAAAAACCTACAAGAAACTTATATTAAAAAGAATAAGAAGAATCTAATTGAATTACCCATATGAGAACAAGAAGTGCTTTTTTTTAAATTGAGGCAAATTACATTCCGATATATCGAAATCTACAATCTTACTTATATTATTAGTTGGAGATCAGCCTTGGTTAGCCCTCTTCATTTCATATCGGTATCAGCTTTTCAACAGACTCTTTTAGCGGCGTGTGATGTTTCTAAAATAGCTGAAGCAAATAAATACCGATAAAAATAAACGTACGAGGTGAAACAAATATGTCTATTTTGCACGCACCTTGGTATCAATTGTCCCTGTGTGTAGACAAACACGTGCCACCTTGCGGGGGGAGGCTGGGGTTAATCGGAGCATGGCGTCATATACTATTTGCTCTATCACTACAGTGAGGGCAATGCTCGTCGAAAACGATGCTCCAATACAATAGGCAGGGGTGGAGAACCGTTCCTAATTTTGCACGTCATTAATTGAATGACAATACTGTACCAGCCATTCGTATAGTTTAATGAAACACCTCGATCTTATCAAGGTATTGGGGTTTTTTGTTAAGACATTCTAAGTCTACTAGTCCAGAGTCAATTGTTGATGTCCACCCTCCAGTTTACGAACAAAAGCTTTAATAGTATTCATTAAACACGCATCGAAGCAGCGCAGTGAGTCTACGCTCTGAACCTCTCAATGCAAGAGGAGCAAATACAGTACGGTAGCAGACTTAATAAACAATAGAGTGATGCCGCGGTCCATGGCTGTGGTAGCCACGTAGCTCGCCTGGTGTTTTTAAGAAAATTTTATTTATTCGTTTTATTTATACAATTTTATTGCACTACCGTCAAAGACGTGTCGCCAAGCGATTTAGCGTTCCGGCACAATGTCGTGTAGAAACCAATTAGGAGTATGGTTACCATACTCCTAACAGGTTAGCCCGCTACCATCTTGGACCGCATCGTCACTTTTCACAGGTGAGATGCCGTCAAGGGCTAATGTGTGGTGTATACTTGTAAAGAACATAATATACATGAAAATAACGAAAAAAACAGCAATCGGCGACCTTATCACAAATAGTGATCTTCCATTTCTACCTACCATTTCTTTGGAGCCAATGAGTTATAGTTATACGAGAAGTTATAAATAACTTCTTCACTAATAACTTCTTGCTACTAAATATACAACATTTACTTTTTACTTTATATACTACATTCATAAAACCTATGATGGGCAGTGTAACAAATTATACGGTCTTTCGCACTCACAAATATTTTCCCCATGCCCCCATCGATTGATAACTTAATTATCTCGATCGCAGTCTTGAAAAGGTTTGCCACCCCTACAATAGGTTTTTCCACTTATCAACATGTTGATTATTTTTACTCTCAAAAATAGAAATAAAATATGTATATTTATTTCACTTTTTGAGCATTCTTTTTGGTTTACGTAATCATATATGTATATTTTTTTTTAGATTCCAAAATGTAGGGGATTCATAATTTTAATTTTTTTGTGTGCTAGAGAAAAATCCAAAGCCAAATAAAAATGACAAACGGTTTTACAATAATATATATTTAATATTTTTAACTACTCAACGTCTCTATTAGATTGTGGATGGGACTGCATATCTAGTACAATGTAGGTGGAAGATCTTAAAATCTAGTTTGGGAAGTCATTTATCAGTCCCTGAGATTGCATAATCACTTTAAATCAATAGCCTTACTATAAGACTTGCACAGCCGCAAACGTGGAGTCGCTTTCGATTATAAAAATACTGTAACGACATAGTATAATGGATCTTATGTCTTGTTATTAGAGAAGCATTTTCCGTACTACTAATTTTAATTTACAAATTTGAGCTGATTTGAGAAATTGAGTTTAAAAACTAAGTATACACGATTCAATTTACTACTACGTTAGTGTGTTTCGGTATTCGACGATTGTGAGCTAATCAATTTAATACTAACGGGACAGGTGTGTTTGCAGCTGAGCGCTATTCGATACTTATCTTGAAAACAATATATTAATGAAAATAATGAATAGAAGCAGGCGTTACTTTGCGGAAGTCCATGATAAACAACAAACAGCAAGTATAATTTGCTATATTCCGCCGACAACCGGGCGATTTGTATAATATAACACCACAGAAAATCTTCCACTAGAACCTCTACGCACGTTTCGACCCGACACCGGATCATCCTCAGGAGATGTTGACTTCACAAGCGCGAAAAGTAAACTAAAGTTTACTTAAGCGCAATAATATAGCAAATTATACTTGCTGTTTGTTGTTTAATATATTAATGTGCAATTCCTATTCTACAACTACTATTAATGTACGTACTGAAAATTAAAAATTCTATTCCAGGACACAAAACTGAACGACAAGCTGGAAAAGAAACACGGGAAAGATCTAGAAGAGAAATCGTTGACGATATGCAGCGGCACCGACTACATCAACATCAACTACCAGCACGTGGTCTGCCCGGACGCCAACACCGCCACGGTTAGTAAGAGACGCGGAATATACTAAAGCACGCATCCAGATCCGAAGTCTATTACAGTTGTGTCTCAATGGTCGATCAATGACAATTAATAAATGTGCAATATAATAGCTAAAGTCACCGAAATAAGACACTTGTAACTTTTTGTCCTATTTGGTGTCGAGACCCTTGGTCCGTGGGGTCCTAGCGCTATAGGGCTTTTTAGGGAAATAGCAAAAAGGTTAGTCGACATCACAGGAGACCGAGAGCTGCCAGCTACCTCGGACAACGAATTAGTCTAGCAATCCAAAGGGGAAACGCTGCCAGTATCTTCGGAACCTTGCCTAAAGGGACTCCATTTAATTATATTTTTTGATTATAGTTTTAGTTTTAGGTTCAATTTAAGTTTTATTTTAAGTTTTTAGGTGTTTATAATACAGTTACATTGTTTTCTTTTGCATAAACATCCAAGCTCCACGGACTTGTAACTTATGCAGTGTACAAAGTAAAATTATATGTATAGTAAAAGATTGTTTAATAAAACAGTTTCTCCTCTGTCTACCGACAACAGAAGGTTTTAAATCTGTTGTTGAAATATTTCTGCAGAAGTAGATGTTGTCTGTTACATTTGTAGTAGTCATACTTTTATTTTGTTATTTTTTTTTATAATTCTGTTATAAGTTTGTTAGTTTTATATATAATTTTGTTTGTTATTTATTTAGGAGATGATGGGGCTGACATGTCCGTTTCGGACCAAAGTCCCAAAAAAAACAGATTAAAAAAAAAACAAAAAAAAACAGTTTCATTGAAGGACCTTTGAGACTTTTTTCTATATTGTTGTTGAAGGTTAAATTTTTTGATAGTCGTTTCTAGCTAACCCAGGGTTGTAGTGAACGCAAAAGCTTTGCTTAATTTCGAGTCCTAGCCCTCGGAGAAGATCGGCGAAGGGGCCACTCGGACCACAGCTTAGAGTGACGTCGAAAGCACTGCGAGAGTTGGGTGGTGATACGTAAACCCCCGTGGATGAGTACCCGGATGACGTCAGTTAGGGACCGGCTTCGGTGCTAAACGTTCTTAATACACTGGCTCACACACGTTTACAAGCACACATATACATGTCATAAGAGTTTCCATTATTTTTATATACAAACGAATCCCATATGTTAGTTGAAATTATAATATAATACTTTCATGAAATCCCAGTACTTGTTTATGATATTTACACCGACAAAAAAAATATTGCTGCCAACAAAATTTTGTTAATCAATAAAATGTTTGTATTGAGGAACATAAAGCAATTTGTTTCTAGCACTAAGTTAATTTATCACTAAAATTAACCCAAGTACTAAGCAGATTTATTCATATTGACAAATTCAAATTCAAAATTCAAAATAATCTTTATTCAAATAGTCCTTAAAAAGGCACTTTTGACGCGTCAATAATTTACATAGTAGTTATTTCATGGTGATAACTATATTCGTAAACTTAAAACTAAAGCTATGAGGGTTCCAAACGCGCCCCGGTCTAAGAAGAAGCCCACAACAAACTTAGCCGGGGTTTTTCTTTTTTTCGTTATCACCATCTCACATAATGAATAACAAATTATAGTACCTATGGAGATAGAGCAATTCACACCCAAGCTTTTTTATCGTTTGTGATATGTTTGATTTATCGAAGATAATTTTCTTACAGGAATAAAATGTAATTTACTTAAGTCTTTTTAAGACAGCCTTTTTATTACAGTGTAATTGGGCTATCCTATTTCCTAGTATAATATACCGCTATTTCAAATACCCTTGTAAAAAGGCAAAAGATTTTGTACTATTTGTTTTGAACGATAATATCGGAGATGAATAACGAAGAAGTGCAAAAAAATATATATAACTCAGTACCTACACTTACAAGCACAAACTGCCCGGGGATGTAGATACCAACAATATAATATCGCAGATCCTTTATATTAAGCAAGAACAAAAGGCGAAATCCTCTGAAGTTGTGCCTTTGTTGCGAAGTCGTGCCCCGGTTGTTGCTTTCTGCTCGCTTTAATATTTAAATCAGAATGCTTCAGTCACATTAACATTTTCGATACACATTCATCTCAAGATATCAATAAAAAAGGCTTGTGACTGTTTAAAATCTTAAAAGTCACCCACAGCTGAGAGCAGTTTCAAAGGAAATGAGCCAAAAAACCAAAAATATCGTGAATATCATTTTCATCATTTTAATTCCTGAGGTGATGGTGATAACTGCATTCGTTAACTACAAACTAAATAATGATTTATAATTAGCTATGAAGCGGTCAGCCTCCTAATCAGAGGCCGGCGGTTCGAATCGGCGGCGGGCCGAGCACGCACCTCTAACTTTTCGGAGTTATGTGCGTTTAAAAAAAAAAAATATGACTCGCTTCAACGCTGTAGGAAAACATCTTGAGGAAACCTGCACGCCTGAGAGTTCTCCATAATGTTCTCAAAAGCGTGTGTAGTCTGCCAATCCGCACATGGCCAGCGTGGTGGACTATGGCCGAACCCTTCTCATGTTGAGAGGAGACCCGTGCTCTGTAGTGAGCCGGCAATGGGTTGATCATGATGATGATGAATTAGCTATGAAGTGAGAGCAATTCGCATCCAAGCTTTTTTTATCGAACTTTGAGGACCGAACTATTAGATACTAATGGAGGATAAGGCTGAAGTTACTCCAAGTAATTTGAAAGCAATTCTGATTCAGATAGCATTTAAGCGTTTTTAATAAAAAAGCACGCACTTGTAACTTTTCGGAGTTATGTGCGTTTTTACGCAATTAAAATATCACTTGCTTCGACGGTGAAGGAAAAGGCAGTGCAATTTTTATATATAGATATAATCATCAACATTGCTATCAACCTATTACCGGCTCTCTACAGGACAAGAGTCTTCCAGAATGAGAAGTGTTTTGGCTACAGTCTACTAAGCTGGCCAAGTGCGGCTTGGTAGATTATATTATAATATTATGCATTTGATAACGTTACTTGTAAAAATAGCGGATAAGTTATCTCTATAATCATAAATGCCACACAATGACAAGTAAACACAGCGTCTTCGCTAGTGAAGCCGGGGTTCCCAATTTCTGACGTCATGCGGTCTGGGTCTCATCCGCGTTCGTATTATATCACCCAGTCCAACAAGCTATATTTCCAACGTCACCCTACGTCAAGGTTCGAGCCTCACATGAGGCTACCATATGAGGACCCTCTGATGTCGGCGTGCCCTTCTCTCAGGCTGAGAGAAGGGCATTTATTCATTATTACTACGTCACAGGATGCGTTCACCAAAGCATCCTGTGACGTAGTAATAATGAATAAAACAACTGACGACCGGCAACCTATTTAGGTCACACACAATGAATGACAAGGTACACAGCTTTGTCACCGACGAAGACGAGTTCCCTGATTTTGAGTTCATCTGGACATGGGTCTCATCTAGGGTCACGGCGGCGCTCGTACTTTATCAACACACCATCAAGCATTAGGGGGAAGATCTCCCGATGACGACGTGCGCTGGTCTTATTCTCTTAGGCCGACCTGCGCGATTGCCAAAGCTCCGGAGACGCTGTAACAACTGCTACAACCTTATTTTATGACTTATGACATTAATCGGCGACTTCTTTGCAAAAATGCGGAAAAAGTCGTCATCACTGCTGACAGGGCTGCGTTCAAGTTCCAACAGCATCCTGTGTATGTTTGAGATGAATATAGACTCGCCAATGCTTGAGCCACTTTATTCAAGTGTTGGTAAGGCCTCAAGTATGAGCGAGTATGATAAATAAATCTGTATTTTCACTAACATTAGGTATAAGTTTATAGGATGACTCCGGGGCGGGTGCGTGTCTTCGTCGGTAATTTAGGTAGACGCGGGTAGTTTCGGGCAAAGAGACAAGATACTCTTGGTAGAACAGAATTACAATTATAAGTATGGTAATTTATAAGGAGCAGACTATACGCTCCACCAAGTACGAAAGCACCACCGCAGCTCAACCATCGGTCCGACCCGACCGAATGCAATCAATGCAATGCACTGTCCCGCGCCGGTGACTCTTATTAGAACCTGCATACGTCACTTAGTGTTCCGTAAAGAGAGGGGGCGATGCCACTCTCTTGTCTGTCGTACATGACTCCAAAACTAGATGGCGCTGCTCTTTGATTGCCGTCAAGTTAATAAATTGTTTTTTACTAACCCATTGAGCCTCAGATGTTCCAAATAAAGTTTATTATTATTTTGTACAAAGGTATGGTTGCAAGGGCTCAGGCAGATCACTCACAACGTAAAAGCCAACAACGTGTGCCCGATGACTTGCCTCAAGAAGCAGTGAGTTCGCACGCATGCATAACGCTGCATGATAATTAATGCTTACTCAGCATCCTGTGCATGGAATTACATTAAGTGAAGGTTCAGTGTTGCATGTTTAGCTGCATGGGAATCCTTGCTTCATTGTTTTATTTAGCTTTTCCTCAACATTGTTCGCGTGGACATTTTTATGTGTTTGTGTGAGAACTGATGGTTTGATCAAAAAATCTACCCCACGGGAACCAAACATCTTACAGGGGAAAAGTAAAGTGCGTTTTAAAAAAAAAATATCACTTGCTTCAACGGTGAAGGAAAACATCGTGAGGAAACCTGCACGCCTGAGAGTTCTACATAATGTTCTCAAAGGCGTGTGAAGTCTGCCAATCCGCATATAGCCAGCGTGGTGGACTATGGCCAAACCCTTCTTATACTGAGAGGAGACCCGTGCTCTGTAGTGAGCCGGAAATGGGTTGATCATGATGATGATGATGATACAACATTATGGACCCTAATATTATAAAATTTTAAAGATAAATGTTGTAAGGATAATGTTCTCTTTACATAGGTTAATTTTATTATATAATAAAGTACCTATATTGTTTTATTATCACTTAATTTATTTATTTATTTGCAAGTAATCAACAGCGTTATAATTCATTGGTATAAAATTAAGAAAAACATAAAATAAGGCCAAAGAGATTACATAATATATACAAAATATGTTAAATAGGTAAAAATTTAAAATGCAACTAAACGAAACTGACTAAGGTGAACAAGTTAACAAGTAAGTGGGTGTGTGTGTGTGTGTGTGTATGACACGTGTTGAAAGGGGTAAAACCATTACTATTTAGGCAGATTTAGTATTTCTTCTATCCTTAAAAATTAAAATTTGTGGCAGGTCTCTTGCACGTCTGCTGGCAACATGCGTTCAATTTCAACTCATAAACACAATTATATGCTAAAACAGAAAAAACACTCGAGCAGTCTCCGCCGGTCTGTAAGCCTGCTTTGTAAAACAGATTTTGTTTCAATAAAACATTTTAGAACGAAATCGGGAATAAATCGGCATTTTTTTGTTGTCTTTTTCTCATGAATTTCAAATGAATTCAAATCATTTCTCCCCCGACCGTGTCACAGTTTACGTCGTCGATAAATAATGCACTAGATAGCTCCAATGCTAAATGTAGCAGAAAGTGTACGTTTTTTTTTATCATTTACTGATGATGGTCCTTCGTTTTTTTTTTTTAATTAAAAATGAATGTGAAAGCCTAGTGGTAAGGACGTCAGCCTCCTAATTCGAGGGCTTCGATCCCGGGCACGCACCTCTAACTTTTCGGAGTTATGTGCGTTTTTAAGCAATTAAAATATCAATTGCTTCAACGGTAAAGGAAAACATCGTGAGGAAACCTGCACGCCTGCGAGTTCTCTATAATGTTCTCAAAGGCGTGTGAAGTCTGCCAATCCGCACACGGCCAGCGTGGTGGACTATGGCCAAACCCTTCTCAGATTGAGAGGAGACCCGTGCTCTGTAGTGAGCGGGTAATGGGTTGATCATGACTGTCCTTCGTTTTATTTCTTGGTGATCTTCTAAGTGATACAAATATTGGATATAACTCATACATATATTCGACGGCTTCACTTCACCACTTATCATTTTTATTGCTTTAACGCTAAACACGAATGACTAGTAATCTAATGGAAATAGGCTCCGAATTCGTGCGTATATTCCTATTTTCCCGGTCACCTTTTTTTTTACTTTTAGCATATCTTGGTATATTATTGATCGAAGATTTGTGTTGTACTTATGTGAAAATTGGTTGTTTTTGGTGATCTTTCAATGTTATCGTGGTCTAGATACATAGTCAATGAACACGTGCAAAACCGGTACATGCCAGTTCGTATTTTATAACTCTAAATCTCTTATATTTTATGCCACAATTGTGGTAAAAAAATATAGTATGAAAAAAGCTGCCGAAAGCAAACTGTAGATGTTTTTTATTTTGCTTAAAAAGCGCATAAATCTGAAACAATAGTTCTAGAAATCGGTTTCTCCGAAAATGTCGAAGTCCCATTAGGATTTCGCCGCTTACTATGTACTCGTATTATAGCGTATGGACAGTCATATTCTATTGCACAAAAACCTTGGAGAATTACCAGGTTATCCAGGTATGGAACTACAGAATACATAAGTGTTTTTTTCGTCATTCATTTACAGCTGCCATTTAGTTTAGGAATAATTGCAAAGCCGGATTTGCAGTTAGAAATAATATCGCATGACTTCCATTTGCATATCTGCATGACTTTTGATACGCTTTTGCATGACATTGCATGTGCTTTCTGTTCCGCTTCGGCAAGGTGTGGAAGGAGGCGCTGCGAGCTATCACACATAATAACAAAATTAGCAATGTTTGCCCGAGGACTACTCTCATGAAACAGTACGTATTTATCTGATATTAATTCAATGACATGGTAGACGAATGATGGACTACTTTTAGGATATCAAATTGAACTACACACTAAAATGGACCTTGTTCTTTTTAGTTTAAGGTATGAGTTCGTCCGATCGTGTTCATTCAGCGCACCTAGTGGAGCATTTGCAAAATATAAATCAGCAGTAGAGAATATAAGACTTTAGGACTAGGAACAATAGGATCATTTTACATTGACGTTAAGGTGTTTCCATACTTGATCCAGTTTCTTTGCGAATATACGTTTTTTTTTAAATCCACATGTACTAAGCCTGCTATACGTGTACCATATCCCAATTATAGACCTACAAATTACTTAGTCTCACTTAGTTCTGATAGCCGAATCAGAATCTATGAAATATGAATAGTGCATATATTTATTATATAATATTATATAATATATAAATTAATTGTTGTGTGTATATTATATAATGTTGATTGATAGTTTCCATTACATCATAACCTTGGACGTTAAATAATGGTCACACTCCCACTAGATCAGACCAAAGTCACATATTTTTTAATATATATTCTCAAATTTCTAGTTGGATGCGCTTATCGTTCCTAACGGATCCAAAAGGCAAGGTTCCAGTTAAGGTGGTTGCCAGAACATTCGCCTCGGGCAAAACGGAGAAGTTGGTCTACCAGTGTCTGTCAGACTTAGGCCTGCCATCGGGCAAGAACGAAGCCATGGAGAAAGAGGCGTTCACCTTCGACAAGTTCTACGCATTATATCACAAGATCTGTCCAAGGAACGATATTGAGGAGCTGTTTAGATCTATGTGAGTATAAACTTCTTTTGATACTCTTTTTTAACGCACTTTATGAAACAAATATGTTACTTTTTCTCAAATTTTTAAAATTTAACTTAAGCAAGAAAACAATTTTCAGCCGTTACCTGTACACATACAAACCTTAAAAACATATAGGAAAATCTGCTCTAACGTTATAACGTTAAATTCTTCTTGATTTACTGAAAAAAAACCCTAAGAACCGCACCAAGAGAAGACCCGTACTTTTAAAACTTGAATGTGCCTAATACCCAAAGAAGATTTTTCGTCGTCAATTCTTCGTTTAACGTTGATCTAATCTTCTATGTGTCATTCCAGAACGCAAGGCAAGTCGGACCGCATAAACCTGGAGCAGTTCGTGAACTTCCTGAACGAGAAGCAGCGGGACCCGCGCCTCAACGAGATCCTGTACCCCTTGTACGATGATAAGCGTGCCCTTGAGATCATCACAGATTACGAACAGGAAGAGGAGGCCAAAGCTGCCAGTAAGTGATGCTCTTGTCCTGTACTCCTCCGACCTAAGCGCTCCTCTCCGAAAGAGGAGACCTAAACATATCCTTCATGACCCTGACGATCAGATGACTACTGACAACACACTCGTACCACCTACCACACAATCATACGCTACACACCGTCTTCGCCGGCGAAGACGAGGTCCCCGCTATCTTACGTTATCCGGACGTGGGCTCCATCCACGGCCTCGGAGACGTACGGACCACTCACCGTCCGACCCCCCCGTTATCCCAAACGTCGCCTAAGCCGAGGTTCGGCCTCAAAGGAGGCGCCCTTAGGCAGTCGTTCCCATAGTTTCTTCGAGCCCTAGGGCTCAAAATTTCTTCTGGCAGAGCTTCTTTCCGAAGCTCGCCAAACAGCTCGGTTACGCTGTGGCAACCAATAGGGTTTGTACAAACAAAAAAAAATCTTGTCCTGTGATGCTCCGTTCCAAAGTTTGCAATGGAGCGATGAAGAGAGGTTTCTCGGCATATCTCTATCTGTGTCTCGCTTCATGTTAACTGTTCAACTAGTTTAGTTTTCACTAATGCATGCATTTCTGGTACAGGATCACCGTCTCAGCACGTTTGGTTCATAAACGGTTGTCTGTACACCGACTTGCCCACCCTTTACCAAGTTAGCGTGGCAAGTCATTGCATTTTTTTGTTTTTATCCACTACAAGTTAGCCCTTGACGGCAATCCCACCTGATGGTAAGTGATGATGCAGTCTAAGATGGTAGCGGGTTAACCTGTTAGGGGTATGGTAAACCCACACTCCTAATTGGTTTCTACGCGACATCGTGCCGGAACGCTAAATCGCTTGGCGACACGTCTTTGTCGGTAGAGTGGCACTATTTCGGTTTCTCTTGATGTTCTACATAAAATCTGCTAACTACACACGTACATTATTTACAATACCTGGCTATTTGAGTGATTCTGACTTTATTTTGAGTTTTTCTTAATCACTGACCGCGGTTAAAAAAACTATATTTCATTCCAGAACATCTGATTTATCTCTGGTTTTATCATATTCTATACCTACAATTTTTCAGGGTAAGATTTAGGGTATTTTAAGCCTATGAATTAAGGGACTTTGTTGTTTTAATGTGTCATTCTGTTACTGAAATAAATAACTCATGGATCTTTACACAATTGTTCAGAGCCACACACGACATTGTAAGGTAACTTAGTGTAACAAAAGTCCTTACATAAGGTCCTCATATAAGGATTATTCTTAAACTACTATGATTTATGTCATAAAGCATAATATTAAAAATGTTTCATCGTCATCATCATTATCAATTATTGCCGGTTCACTGCTACGAGGCACAGAGCAAGAGTCTCCTCTCAATATGAGAAGGGTTTGGCCATAGTCCACCACGCTGGCCATGTGCGGATTGGCAGACTTCACACGCCTTTGAGAACATTATGGAGAACTCTCAGGCGTGAAGGTTTCCTCACGATGTTTTCCTTCACCGTTGAAGCAATTGATATTTTAATTGCTTAAAAACGCACACAACTCCGAAAAGTTAGAGGTGCGTGCTCCTACGTGGACTTAGGAGGCTGACGTCCTTACCACTAGGCTTTCACAGCTAATAAAATATATCTTCACAATGATTTATACTTTATTTTAAATAATAAGCGGAAAATATAACAGTGCATATTTCAAATTGTCCAGAATGTCTGACAAAAGACGGGCTCATCCGGTACCTGATGTCGGACGAGAACGCGCCCGTGTTCCTGGACCGGCTGGACTTCTACATGGAGATGGACCAGCCGCTCTCCCACTACTACATCAACTCGTCGCACAACACCTACCTGTCGGGCAGACAGTTCGGCGGCAAGAGCTCGGTCGAGATGTACAGACAAGTTTTACTAGCAGGCTGCAGGTAAGATTTATATGGGTTAAATCTATGACGCAAAATTGTGATGTGTTATATTTTATTACTAGCTGATGCCCGCGACTTCGTCTGCTTTGAGTTAATGTGTGAAAGTTTTTTTTTTTTGACATAGGTTTGCGCTTGACGACAATCAGTACCAGAAGGCACTGATGAGGTCTAGGTTGGAGCGCGCTTACCTAGAAAATGCCTATTCACCCTTCCCTTGAAGGAACTAATGTTATACGTGGCCGGAAACACAGATGCTGGAAGAGAGTTCCACACCTTAGCGGTTCGTTTCAGAAACGTTGTTCCAAATCGTTTCGTCCGAGTAGGTTGGATTTTAACCACGTAAGGGTGCCAGCGCTCACGATTCCTCGAAGTTCTGTGGTAAAACGGTGAAGGGGGCACGAGATTGTAAAGTGTGTTTGTTTGTCTTCCAATTACGAAGCAATGGATTACTACGACAGACGACCTCGAAATTATTACAGTACTTGGACATTGCAAAGTTACTTTGTTTTCTAAAATAAAAGTCTTTTTCTAAAATAAAAGTAACCTAAGTTACTCCTTATTACATCAGCTACCTGCCAATAAAAGTCCCGTAAAAATCGGTCCAGCCATTTCAGAGATTAGCCGGAACAAACAGACAGACAGACAAAAACTGTAAAAAATGTTATTTTGGTGTGTGTACCGTATACATATTCGTATGCATGCAGTAAAAAACGGTTATTTCAATATTACAAACAGACACTCCAATTTTATTTATTTGTATTTAGATTAACTTTATGGTTCCAGATGCGTCGAGCTGGATTGCTGGGACGGCAAGGGTGAAGACGAGGAACCAATAATCACCCACGGCATGGCCATGTGCACCGACATACTGTTCAAGGACGTCATCTACGCGCTCAGGGACACCGCCTTTGTGACGTCAGACTACCCCGTCATACTGTCGTTCGAGAACCACTGCTGCAAAGCGCAACAGTACAAGTTGGCAAAGTATTGCGATGAGATCCTCGGGGACTTGCTGCAGAAAGAACCCTTGCCGGATTATCCTGTAAGTCATGACCAATCCATCCATGTTCCATCTCAAATTGTTTTTTTAAAGAGTGCAATCTGATATGTCTAGTATTAAGCACAAAATAAGTTAAGAAAGCATAATGAAAGCATGCATAAGTATCATGTTAAATTATATCATCATCATGATCAACCCATTGCCGGCTCACTACAGAGCACGGGTCTCCTCTCAATATGGGGTTGGCCATAGTCCACCACGCTGGCCAAGTGCGGATTGGCAGACTTCACACGCCTTTGAGAACATAATGGAGAACTCTCAGGCGTGCAGGTTTCCTCACGATGTTTTCCTTCACCGTTGAAGCAAGTGATATTTTAATTGTTTAAAAACGCACATAACTCCGAGAAGTTAGAGGTGCGTGCCCGGATTCGAACCGCCGTCCTCTGATTAGGAGGCTGACGCCCCAACCACTAGGCTATCATAGCTTTAAATTATATGTTTCACTCGAAATCTCACACCCCGATTTTTATTTTCCAAATCAAATCTATTGCTCTAACGACGACAATTACATACTTCTAACTGTTAATATTTTTATTGACAAACTATGATAGAGGCGCATATTTACAATCGATCAACATAAAACAGTAGAATCAACAGTTTTTTCTTTTCCTACCTAATACTTACTAGTTACCTAGCCTAAAAGCTATATTCATGCAACACCACAGTGGAAGGCAATTATAGATTGAATATTTAGGGCTGGCTTACGGAAGGCGCTGCTGGTACTATTATAACTTAATGTATTCGTTACCAAATATTTAAACTAGAGTAAAATGGATCTAATAGGCCTTATTTTGACGACTTCCGTGGCGCAGCGCGTGCGCTGTTGCATTTTAAAGTTGGAGGTCCTGGGTTAGATTCTGGTCTGGTGGGAGGCTTCGGCCGTGGCTAGTTACCACCCTACCGACAAAGACGTGTCGCCAAACGATTTAGAAACCCATTAGGAGTGTGGGTTTACCATGCCCCTAACAGGTTAGCCCGCTACCATCTTAGACTGCATCATCACTTACCATCGGCAATCTTGCCGTCAAGGGCTAACTTGTAATGGATAAAAAAAAATTCAAGCTTAACTTTTTTACAGTTCTCAAACCAGCCTGTAAAGCGGATTAAAAAAACAGTAATCAAAAATGAATGCCCGACATTCAAGTGAGAAAAATTAGGTATTTTAGAAACCAAATCTTGTACTAAGAGTTAATTGAGAGGTATTGAATTTTTCTGGTAAAACTACTCGGTACCAACCCTGAGTTGGATCTTTGAAAACTACCAGCCACGGGATATAAATGGGCTTATAGTTTTGGTTATAATTCTGGACGAACTTAAGTCTTAAAACATGATGAATTAGGTGTATTACTGTTGTTGTTTGTGAAGCGGTGATAGCCTAGTGGTTAGGTCAGCCTCCTAATCAGAGGTCGGCGGTTCGAATCCGGGCGCGCACCTCTAACTTTTCAGAGTTATGTGCATTTTTAGAAGATTAAAATATCACTTGCTTCAACGGTGAAGGAAAACATCGTGAGGAAACCTGCACGCCTGAGAGTTCTCCATAATGTTCTCAAAGGCGTGTGAAGTCTGCCAATCCGCATATGTCCAGCGTGGTGGACTATGGCCAAAACCCTTCTCATATTGAGAGGAGACCCGTGCTCTGTAGTGAGCCGGTAATGGGTTGACATGATGATGATGATGACTGTTACTAAGCTGTAATGTTTGGTTATTTATTAAAAAGTGAAGTTAAATGGTGCCAGCAGCGTCACCCGCGAGTTAGCCCTAACATTATAACGTATGGTTTAGAAAAACCGCTGCTTTCAGCTGGAGCCCGGCCAGGCGCTGCCGCCGCCGTCACTGCTCAAGCGGAAGATCATGATCAAGAACAAACGGCTAAAGCCCGAAGTGGAGAAGCAGGAGTTGGAGCTGTTCCGGCAGGGGCAGTTCGTGATTGAGGACGAGGTCAAGGAAGATGCGTCGGCTGTTGTCATACCTGAAAAGAAGGTACGTACGACAGTACTTAGATGATGAGAACAGCTATCCTGTGATTCATTTTATACCTAAGTTCAAAACGAACCAGTGTGACGGGTAGATAGATTCTATTCCGTCGTGACAACCATCAATGACTTCATATTTATTGTTCACCAGACAAAAAAAAACGGATAATACATAATAGTATTGTTTACAAAATAGTATACAATTTGCTATCATAGCAAATAAAAATCTAAATCAAAAATAGCTTTATTCACATAAACCTATTACAGGTATCTACGAATCGTTCATTTCATTATTTCTATTCGTGAAGTGATGGTGATAACTACACTCGACAACTTGAAACTAAAGCTAAGAGGGTTTCACGTCACGACAAACTGAACCGGTTTTTTTTTGTTATCACCATCTCACAATCAAAGATAGCGTCAAATTGTGATCTCTTCCAGACAAAAAAAGGCGTAAATGTCACAGCTACAGGAAAGATCGAAATCATCTGTCTATGTCTGTAATATCGACAGATTCAAATTTATATTACTGTTAGATATATACCAGTAAAGTTGTGATAGTCTAGTGGTTAGGACGTCAGCCTCTTAATCAGAGGTCGGGTTACGTGGTTAATATTTTGCATACAAGTTAACTAAGAATGCAATTTCGACACTTTAAAGATTATTCGTTGTTGATGATAACTGAAATGCGAACGGCGAATGTCCAATTCTCTTCAAACCTCCGATTCATAGATTCGTGACTTAACTCAAGCGTGCTTATTTCCACAAGCTAATTAAAACCTTATTCTATCGTCAGCCCCAGCTAGTTCATATAAAGGCGGGTCCAGATATGTATCACTTGCCCGATCCGATCACCGTAACCGTATCAGCGTATCACGTATCAATCCCCGTATCAAGTCGTGGACGCCTCCGATTTGCTCCGTATACGTATCTTCACAATAGTCATGATCGCGTATCAAATTGCCCAGTTCACCTTTGATGATCGGACAAAAACGACGACGACGTATCGAGATCCCGTATCATTATACGTATATCATTACCCGTCCACATATGCGATCATGATACGCGTCGACGATACCGATACGGTGATCGGATCGGGCAAATGATACATGTCTGGACCCGGCTTAACAGAATTTTAGATGTATCGTAAACTTAGTTCGTTGTTCTATTCGAACATGCGATGAAAAAATGTAAAAGTTAACTCTGTTTTAACAGCCCGAAGAAATAGTGGCGGAGGCGGCAGCGGGCGGGGATGACGCGCCACCACCCGTCCAGTACACGGGCTCCACCACCAACGTGCACCCCTGGCTGTCGTCCATGGTCAACTACGCGCAGCCCATCAAGTTCGTCAGCTTCGAGGAAGCTGAGAGTGCGGATCTTTTCATATATTTTTGTTTATTGGATCATTAAACTGATCACAATCAAAATATAAAGGCCAAAAACAGAAAAAAGAAGAATAAACATGAGATTGTGACCTTCTTGAAATGTCAAGAAGGTCACAATCTCATCATGTATCAATCATGATGATAATTAAATATATAATTAAATATTCATCAACATCATCTCCTTTTTAACTCTTAACTGCTAGGCATAGGCACTCGCTCATAGGAGTGAGGGTCTTATAGCTAATACAACCGACATAATGACTAGTAACATGTTAGAGACAGTAACTGGAATCGGCGACCTAAATCTCATCGGCTCGGGACTTTACACTATTAATGTCCTAACTCTAACCTGTTACTGATAGTTTTTACCAGAAAAATCTCGTACTAAGAATTCTGAAACTCTTCTGCAGTCGAATGAGTCTCTACTAGTAGACCATGGAGACCGTTTCAAAGGTAAAAGAGGGCTATGTTGCTATGCATCTCAATTATTTGTGTAGATGCAAGATTATATTTCTTATAATTAAGTCAATTATATAGTCTTACTGATAGGAAAATGTTATCATATGTACGCTGTGAGGAGGTGAAGAAGGTGACTTCAAAACATGGGAATCTGTATCTTATTCCCTCTACTTACGTTTGAATTTAGTCTACCGTCCATAAAAAAGTGACTACCATGCCGTCCCCTATATGCGCTGTCAGGAGGTGACTTCAAAATATAGGAATCTGTATCTTGTGACCACTACTCACGATTGAATTTAGTTTACCGTCACCGTCACTCAAATAGCGACGCCCAAGGTTACTCCAAGCGAACCGACTGAAAAATATAATATATTTTCGAAATAAAAAATAAAATAATAATGAAATAGCAAAAAGGTTAGTCCACATCACAGGAGACCGAAGAGCTGCCAGCTACCTCGGACAAAGAATTAGTCTTGCAATCCAAAGGGGAAACGCTGCCAGTATCTTCGGAACCTTGCCTAAAGGGACTCCTTTTAATAATATATTTTAGTTATAGTTTTAGTTTTAGGTTCAATTTAAGGTTTATTTAAAGTGTTTAAAGTTACATTGTTTTAGTTGTTAATTATAATTGAATAAATTTTTAGAAAATAAGGTAGATAGGTACATAATCCTTTTTGAAGTGGGCTAAAAATATATTTTCGTATACAGAGAAGAACATCCACCACAACATGTCGTCGTTCGCGGAAACCACCGGCATGAACTACCTCAAGTCGCAGGCCATCGACTTCGTGAACTACAACAAGCGGCAGATGTCGCGCATCTACCCCAAGGGCACCAGGGCCGACTCCTCCAACTACATGCCCCAGGTGAGAGCATTCAAATTACAACCCCCCTTAAGAACAACCCTTTAAAGAAAGCATACGATGGTTAGGTTTAATTTTCCTTATAATTGAAACTATCATCATCATCATCATGATCAACCCATTACCGGCTCACTACAGAGCACGAGTCTCCTCTCAATATGAGAAGGGTTTGGCCATAGTCCACCACGCTGGCCATGTGCGGATTGGCAGACTTCACACGCCTTTGAGAACATTATGGAGAACTCTGAGGCGTGCAAGTTTCCTCACGATGTTTTTCTTCACCGTTGAATCAAGTGATATTTTAATTTTTTTTTATTGAAACAATACGTGAAGGGAAAACTGCGAACCCATCATAGGCGCGGGCTGAGGAGTGTAAAATTTGGCAATGTTAAAATGAAGTATGAAAACATATAAACGTGTGTGTTATTTAAAATATTTGACGAACTGAATCTTTTTAATATACTAACTGTCGCCTACCATTATATACCTATCTACCATCGTATATTAAAAAGAGTTGAAGTCAGATGGATATTCGAAACTGGTCAGTTTAGGTAAATCACGTCACGTTTAAACTAACAATGTTCCTATTTGGAGCTCAGACTCAATATGCTGTTCCAACGCGGGTTTGGTGGCAAAACTGTGTGAGGTAAAATTGACATGGATCTTCCATTATGAAATCATCATCATCGTCCTAATGATCGGCTATCGTCAAGGACTAAGATATATAGAGTAACAAGTACTCTGCTCCTTAACAGGATGGGGGGCTAAGTTCACTAACATTGACCGTAGCATTATTACAATCCGCGTAAAATAGCCAAACCTCCATCAATCTTTACAGACCACACCATACAAGTCTTCCAGAATGCTCTCTCAACGTACCTTTTACTTCGACACCGGAACATCCTCATGAGATGTTAACTTGACATTGAGCAGAGAGGGCATTCTGGACTTACGGAAAGTAGTTGCTCCTATTCCATAGGAAGCGTTATTTAAAAACTGTTTTATTGCTCCCAGGTGTTCTGGAACGCGGGCTGCCAGATGGTGTCGCTGAACTTCCAGACGTCCGACCTGCCCATGCAGCTGAACCAGGGCAAGTTCGAGTACAACGGCAACTGCGGCTACCTGCTCAAGCCGGACTTCATGCGGCGCGCCGACCGCAGCTTCGACCCCTTCGCTGACGCGCCCGTGGACGGTGTCATTGCGGCTCAGTGCGCCGTACAGGTTAGCCAATTACATTCAATCATCATCATCATGAACAACCCATTACTGGCTCACTACAGAACACGGGTCTACTCTCAATATGAGAAGGGTTTGGCCATAGTCCACCACGCTGGCCATGTGCGGATTGGCAGACTTCACACGCCTTTGAGAACATTATGGATAACTCCAAGCGTGCAGGTTTTCTCACGATGTTTTCCATCACCGTTGAAGCAAGGGATATTTTTTTTTTTTTTTAAACTCACATAACTCCGAAAAGTTAGAGGTGCGTGCCCGGATTCGAACCGCGGACCTCTGATTAGGAGGCTGACGCCCTAACCACTAGGCTATCACCGCTACATTCAATACAAAATCTCATTCAATCTCAAGTTCCAATTTCCAAATGATTCACGCTGGCCCCATCCTATCTACATGGAACCAACAACAGAGCTTGTGCGGCTGAGAAAGCTAAAGCATGCAAATACAGGGGTCTAGGCTCCGAATAGGATTTTGTCCCATTCGGTGTCGAGACCCTTGGTCCGTGGGGTCCTAGAGCTATACGGCTTTTTAAGGCTTTTGAAACCTTGCACATTACCTCACAACGTTTAAAAATGGTCATGAAAAAATTTTTTAGCTGTTGGTTTTCCGTAATAAATAAAAAAGGAAATAGCTAAAAAGCTTAGTCGACATCACAGGAGACCGAAGAGCTGCCAGCTATCTCGGACAAAGAATTAGTCTAGCTATTCAAAGGGGGAACGCTGCCAGTATCTTAGCCTAAAGGGATTCTCTTAAAAAAAAATATTTTAGTTATATTATATTATATTTTTAAGGCTATTAGTTTTAGGTTCATTGTTCGCAGCTATATATATATTTATATAAATTTGTAAATGACACGCAAAAACTGTGTGACAGGCGACACGCGCAGTGGCAAATTTATGAAAAAAAACTTTCATTAAAAACTAGCCTACCTATATATGATTCATCTCTTTCAAGTAGGCTATCTTTCTTAAATAGACTATAAACATTGTAACTGCATTACCTCCAGTAGGAAAGGCTAGAAAGAAGAAAGCTATCAAGAAAAAAATTCATTCCGAATTTGCATTGTCAGTCATCCTTGACTATTCCTAAATTCCTAGATCGTCACAAACGAGATATGCCTCATTTTGCCAAAATATCAGTCGTGAGTTTTTCTAATCTGGTCCATAGTTGGCATTCACGTGCCGTTTTACTGAATCGTTTTTTTACTTGGCATCGAGCGACGTTGTAAAACGTGGCTTGTCATCTTTTACACACATAAAATGACATCGTGGTCGCTCACTATGGGCCTCATAAAGGCTCAGAGTCACTCAGCGAGCAATGGAGAGAGCTATGCTAGGAGTATCTCTACGTGATCACATCAGGAATGAAGAGATCCGTAGAAGGACCAGAGTTACCGACATAGCTCAGCGAGTTGCGAAGTTGAAGTTGCAATGGGCGGGGCACATAGCTTGGAGAACCGATGGACGTTGGGGTCCCAAGGTGCTGGAATGGCGACCCTGCACCGTTAAACGTAGCGTTGGTCGACCCCCAACAAGGTGGACAGACGACATCAAACGAGTCGCAGGGAGCCGCTGGATACAAGCGGCCCAAGATCCTGGCCATTGGAACTCCCTACAAAAGACCTATGTCCAGCAGTGGACGTCTATCGGTTGAAATGATGATGATGAATGACATCGAGATGTTCCCCACAGGTTATCGCCGGGCAGTTCTTATCAGACAAGAAAGTCGGCACGTACGTTGAAGTGGACATGTACGGGTTGCCGACCGACACCATCCGCAAAGAGTTCCGTACACGCATGGTGCCCGCCAACGGGCTGAACCCTGTTTATAATGAGGAACCATTCTTGTTCCGAAAGGTGAGCAAAGTTTGACAACTTTTATGATTTAGAACACGTATCCACCTAACCAACTTACCACTAAATAACCTATAATTTTATCTGTCAGCGCATTCGAATTGTTTCGGAGGTCATATTTAAGCCTTATTCATTTTCCCGGTGAAACTATTATTAATTTCACTAAGAAAATTAACAAAGGAAATTGTTTCACCAAGAAATATTTTGTGCGCCTTAAATATTTACCCAACTTAATATTTGTTTGTTATAACTTACGTTAACTCAAAAAGTTGTATTATTATTGTTTTTAAACCTCTGGCCACTTTTAGGGGAATGGACGTGCTGTTCATGGACTAGCCTATAACGATCTAATATACTCTTCCTATGTTTTTTTAATTAGTTTCTCTTTGTTTCTCATAGGTTTTCTTGTTTTATAAAAGGCATCATGTTTCCAGTGCTTTGGATGCCGCGATTCGATACGCTACGCTATCCTAAGTTTTGTCTTTCTTGAACCCAAACGGATGTTGACTCTAACATCCGAGTTGGTATTTTAAAATGCAAGTTCTTTCAATGTTTTCAATCTTAACAGGTCGTATTACCAGACTTGGCCGTGCTCCGTTTCGGAGTGTATGATGAGAGCGGGAAACTCCTCGGGCAGAGAATCCTACCCCTCGATGGTTTGCAAGCTGGGTACCGGCACATCTCGCTGAGGACTGAGGCGAACTTCCCCATGTCACTGCCTATGCTGTTCTGTAATATTGAGCTGAAGATCTATGTGCCTGATGGTTTTGAAGGTGAGAGAAGGTTGTTTGAAATTTGCACTTGATATTTACAAAGTACCCTCAGAACGTAAAAAGAACTAGTGTGATGCCATTCTGAGAAGTTGAGGAATTATCATCTTCTTCAGACCAATCAAATCATGCGACTCTTACTTTCACGCTTGGGAAGACTTTTACTTGAAAGAGGGTGTATTTTCCTAAAAGAGAAAGGGGCGTAGATTATCCACTCTGTTAAGTTAGTGACCTTTGACGATTAATATCGATTTTTTTTTAGTAGTACTAATTAAAGTAAAGTAATTTAGTAGAACTAAAAAAAATAATGGGAAAAACTTGCTTGTACTTCTCTACGAGGAGTGAAACAGCACCAACATTCTAATTTCGGGCTGCTACTGAAAATTTCTTGACAGAAATAATAATTAATAATGTTTTTACTAAATCTGTTAGGTTTAGTGCATTACGCATTACGAATAAAACAAAAAAGGAATAACAACACAAGAAATACTATGGGAAAGATATGATTTGGCGGACTCATTATTTATAACTTTAATTTATAATTCAAACCTTTTATCGCTTAAACTCTTGGATTTGTGAATTTTAATTTAATTTATTTTGCAGACTTCATGGCCGCTCTATCTGACCCTCGTGCGTTCATGGGAGCGGCCAAGGAGCGTACCGACAACATGAAGCAGATGGGCATCGAAGAGAGTGGCCCAGAAAAGAAAGCCCCCGTCGAAGAGAAGAAAGAAGGTGGGTGCTTATTATGAATTTCAACATAAAAGTTCTTTCAAAATACAAGAAAAGAAATCAACGGAGGGACGATTTTTAAATTATTTCATTATCATCATCATCATTTCAACATAGACATGATGACGCGTAGAACCTACATAATCACCACTAGGTGAGATTTCCGTCAAGGGCTAACTTGTAGTGTATAAAAAAAATAATCAAAATACAAGGCGACATGGATTTAAAGGAGCCAAATTTAAAACAGAGAACATTTTTGTCCATCGGCTCCCGAAGTCACACACCGACTTTAATAATATTTCATAGAATTTGGCTGGACAGGCCACTGTCTCAGCTAGATGCTGCGATCAAAGTAATAAAAAAATATACTGTACCGACTTTCTATGAGAGAAGACGAGAAAATGAACACATACATAACACCCTGTTTGAGCCTATGATACTGGCCGAAATTTATCGAATGACTGGGGTATTTTTTTATTACTTAAGTGCCAATGTCCGCTAAATTATGTCATGATTAACTCATTACCGACTCACTACAGAGCACGGGTCTCCTCTCAATATGAGAAGGGTTTGGCCATAGTCCGCGGATTGACAGACTTCACACCCCTTTGAGAACATTATGGAGAACTCTCAGGCGTGCAGGTTTCCTCACGATATTTTCCTTCACCGTTAAAGCAAATGATATTTTATTTTTTTTAAAACGCACATAACTCCGAAAAGTTAAGAGTTAGTGAGGTGCGTGTCCGGATTCGAACCGCCGACCTCTGATTAGGATGATGACGCCCTAACCACTAGGCTATCAATGTACCATTTTTTTTTACATAATAACTCTCGGATCCCGATTAAGTATATAATGAACCTAAAAATGTACAGTATGGAAACATGATCTATGTTTCCTTTACATTTATCATAATAATAGTCAAAATTCTCCTAAGCGTTTATGATTAAATGGCTTAAATTCGCAGAACATAACCTCAATTACTTCTGATTAAAGAAAAGCAGATTGTTTACGTTTTGCTAAATCCCCGAAATAGCAAGTGAAATCATAATTTACGCCGAAGCGGCAACGTTGATCGTGAGCCCGCGGCCTAACTAATACACGGACAGCGGATATTTTAGATCTTTATTAAATTGCCCTAAGCCATAACAGAAAGCGAATATATATGACGGAGAGACTGGCGCCAAATTGTTTTTAAAAATGAAGACGTCAGTATTGCTGCATAGTGACAGTAAATTAAACAATAGATACCTGAAATATCGTTTATTTAATTCAAATGAGCCACAGCATAGCTGGGACCTCTGTACTGTTCGACCACTAGTGCCCGAATGAACCGAGATACATCGTTTATATAACAAAATTGAGAGTGTGGGTTTGGGGGGGTTTTACAAAACAGTTGGAAATTAATTAATGAGCTTTAGCAATTATAATTATAAGTTAATTTTTAATTTTAATATTAAAGTATTGTTGCGCCGATATATATATTTTTTTCACTTATTTTTCTCGCGAAATCTTATGTCTTTGTCATTGCAATTTCTTAGGTAACCGTTATTTTTTAGAATAGAAAACATTTATTTATCAGAACACCACAATTACAAATATACAACACATAAGAGATCATAACAGAGTAACTTATTATTAATTAATACTTATTGTTGTTGGTGCCGTGAAAATCGGTGCGTTAGTAGTGAAATACATAGATAAAAAATAAACAAATGAAGACGTATCTTCTCTCGTATTTTTTATTCTACTACAAGTTGACCGTTGACGACGATCTCACTTGGTGATAAATTATGATGCAGTATAAGATGGTAGCGGCCTAACCTGTTAGGGGTATTGTAAACCCATACTTCTTATGTTTCTTTCGCCAAATCGTGCTTAAGCGCATCGCTTAGTGACATGTCTTTGTCAGTAGGGTCAACTCACAGTTTCACACACGACGAATAAGCGTTGGGCTTTAAGTATATGTGAGCTCGGCTTAACTTTACCAAATATAATGTATAGTAAGATTTTTTTGAATAATAACTGTAAGAACGTAAAATATCATCACGAATAATTATTAAGTTAAATGAGTTTGTTTTTGTATAAAGAATATTTCATTGTTCATATAAAAGTTACTTAAAAACCCTAACCAATTATGTCTTGGTTGTAAATTCATATAATTTTGCTTTGGAGAATAAAATTGGCGTTTATCAATGTTAAAACTTAACTTGCAGACTTCGTTTTAACTCTTCAGTCCACTTCGCTTTTATATTACATTGATCTTGAAGTAATTTTGGTCAAAAATTTTCCTCGACAAAATCGCTAAGCGCGTGCCGTGTGCCGTACATTCTGGTATTTGCCATATTTCGAGCGCAGATATAGCGGAGCAGTTGATTGCTCAAGCGTATTTCTTTTCTCCGCACAAAAACTCAATACAATGTGTTTTTAGTGTATATTAGTGCTATACAAATATTGAATCCAAAATGGACCGCAATATTTCAAGGTCTAATTAGTGTAAATTGTAAATGTATCGAAAATATTGAAATGTGGAAAATTAAAGGTAAGTTTCAAGTGTTTACAAAAACAAAAACAGTGAAGTTCCAATAGGGTTCTTTCGCACATCTTCAATACTCTTGTACGGATTTAGATGTACAGTTATTACATGTTTAAAAAAAAATCTAGTGGTTGTTCGAGAACATTCGAAATTAATAAAGAATTATTTAGATATCAATTTATATAGCTAGCTACCAAAGGTTAGTCAGGTTTGGCAGCACGAATTATTTGGAAGCTTTTGTCGTCTCTAGGAGCTGCGTCATAAAGTTTACCAAAATTTGCTTGGGGCTAACTAAAGGCGTCATAAGAAAGCTTAGATTCGCTTAGCGTATAAATCAGCTTGAGGAGCTGTAACTATTCGGGGTGTCTCTACATGATACTAACAGACATGAGAAGATCAATAGAAGAACCTGGTTTAACAACATAGTTCAACGTACCGATGCTAAGGTGGCAATTTATTCGCGGGGCTACAGCTTGGAGGATCGATGAACGATAAAGGAGTCCCCAGGCTCTGAAATGTTGACCTCGAACTGAGAACCGCAATTTGGTAGACAGACGACATGAAATCGTTTTACCAAAGCGTCGCAACGCCGTAAAGTGACCAGACCATTCTTCTTCTTCGTCGGTACATTTTTTGTAGAGCGGTCGTGGTCATCACGAAGCATGTCTTTGAGGCCAGATGTTATGCGCCTCACAAGAAATCGCCACTTCCCTCTGCTGGCCGAAAGTCTGGTGCACTCGTGCAAAGGACCACCCACAGCAGACTTTATCTGATCGTTCCATCGCATGGGTGACCATTACTTTAGTTGATAATAGCAATGTGAAATAAACCAAAAATACTCCCGTCGAACAGCTAACTTTAGCAAGCGCCTAAAAAATAACACATCAATAAAAAGAGATCATGATATTTTGGGAATTAATGTTTATCTGGGATGAGTAACTCTCGAAACCGAAATAGTTTTGATCAAATACATATGAAAAGCTTTCAGTGGCTCGCAATAACAGGTACACAACCTGCTAAAATTTTTCATATTAGCGTACTTTATTAGTGGAAGGGCTAAATAAAATGTCATTCTAGAAAGGGTCGTTACCGACGACAAGCAGCGTCATGCAACACCAACTATCTGATGATTTCTTGAACACAATCTACAATTGTAATTCTTAAATCTTTCTATTTTGTCGTTCCAGAGCCTCTCGTCTTCGAGCCGATAACAGTGGAGTCTCTGAGGCAGGAAAAGGGATTCTTGAAGACTGGCAAGAAACAGCAAAAGGACTTGGAGGTGATGAAGAAACGTCACACCAAGGAGAAGATGGCGTTGCAGAAACAACAGTGCGCCGCGCTAGAGAAAATGATTAAGGGGAAAAAGTTAGTCGACTGAATCATATGACTTTATAAATGTTGCATCACATACTCTACTGGACTGGACTTCTACCCGGAGTGTTTTCTAACAGTTTTATGATAGTTCATTCTCTTGCCATCTATTTTGCGAAAATTTCTACCAGAATACTAGATGTCTCAATTAAATCCTAATCAGTTAATTCTCGTCGAATGAAAACCTTATAAGATTGTTTTTAAAATGAGTATATTTGATGAAATTGGCGGTCGGAAAACGATAATCGTTTTTCCAAATATATACTAGAACCTTTAAAACTGCATGCTGCTCAAGTCGATTATGGTCAGAGACATTTGATTTCGATGTTATGTGCTTTTTCGGACAAGTTAAAATGTAAGGCCCAAACAGTAGGTTTAAAAAACCATAAAAGCCGATAGGTTTTAATTTACTAAATAGAGTTGATAACCTTGAACGCTTTAGTTTCACTTTCCTGGGTAGAACCTTCGGAACTATGTTGGATGATTTCAACTCTGACTAATCTTTTTAACGTGATAAACTCTTCTAATATAACGAACTCACTGAAGTATTATCTGTGATATACTTTATTTATTTACGTTTCCAGTAAGGAGCAGTTGAGTAGCGACGCGGCGTTCCGCTCACTGGTGGGAGAGCAGGCGGGCGCGTGGGGCGAGCTGGTGCGCAAGCAGCGCGCAGAAATGTGCGCCTCTGCACGCACCAGACTGCACGAACAGCGCGACATGCTCAAGAAGTTCTGCGAGCAGGCGCAACTGGCGCAGATGAAGCAACTCGAGGCCAAGCATGAAAGGTGAGTGGTTGCTTGCAGAACGTATGGGAACGGGCGTATTTAAGTCATTTGAATGTCACCCAACTTCATTGCTACCAAAATAATCTCTTTACCTTTTATAAAACTTAGGCTAGTTACCGCCGGTATCCGGCACGATTTCGTGTCTCATAGAACCCGGATGACGATGATTGGGTATGGATTTAATAAAACTGCCAAACCCCTAACTGGATAGTCCGCTACCATCCTAGGCTCAATCATTACATACCTGATGGTGGTCAAGGTAGCAGCCAAGGGCTGAGTTGTAGCTTACTACAAGGTAGCCCTTAAAAAATTATGTTAACTTCTCTGTTACGCTCATATTGTTTGCTTAGATTCTTTCTGCACTAACTAAAATGCTGTATTATGTTACTTAAAATGTTAGATATATATTAGTTAGATAAACAAGACAGATGATTTCTTTATTAAAACTTCGCAGGGAACTTAAAGAGATGAACACCAGACAAGCGAAGATCAGCGTGGAGACAAGCAAGGAGGTCGCTAACGACAAAACACTGAAGACAAAGCAAGAGAAAGATCGACGACTGCGTGAGAAGAAACAGAACAATACCAAGAAATTTATGGACGAACGCAAGGTAAACTAATAGTCAGGCATAATCCACCAATCCTTATTCTTTTTGTCCTTATCCCAATCTTTGTGCAATCGACACACGTCCACTCATTCTATTAGCCATCAACCAACTAAACTCGTTATCCACTCTATTGGCACGCATATCTTCTTTCAAACAATCCATCTGTTCTTTGGTCTTCGTTTACTTTGTCCTTCCACTTAAATATTCAACATTCTTCTGGTAACATGATAATCCACCTTCCACATTTCATGAATTGTCATGCAAATCTATTACTCCCTAACTTTGCTTGTCACTATATATGTTCATCCATTTTCTTTTTCTTTACTCTTATTTTCACCTCTAACTTTCAGAGTTATGTGCGTTTAAAAAAAAATTTATCACTTGCTTCGACGGTGAAGGAAAACAGCGTGAGGAAACCTGCACGCCGGAGAGTTCTCCATTATGTTCTCAAAGGGATGTGAAGTCTGCCAATCCGCACATGGCCAGCGTAGTGGACTATGGCCAAACCCTTCTCGTATTGAGTGGAGACCCGTGCTCTGTAGTGAGCCGGTAATGGGTTGATCATGAACTCTTGTTTTCACTAAAGAATTTTGGGTGACTATTCCAACATTGTCTATATAAAGATAGGGTCATACAAACGTTTAATATATTTTCTCTTTAAATTCCGAGATCAGATACCTATATATATATAATTCAACCGATTGTTTTATTAATTACAGACACAAACCATCAAACAAAATCGCGAAAAGGACAAGCTGAAAGCTACCCACGACAAACAGATGGAGGAATTGTCCAAGGACATCGACAACGTGAGTAGAAAAAAATACGTGGACATTTTATCTATCCATATTCTACTTGCGTCTTGGGGCCGTTACCGAATCAAAATTGGGGTAACTTTTTCCACTAGAAAAATCTATATATATGAAAGCGAAAGGTCACTTACCTACTTACATAC
Organism: Lasiommata megera; assembly: GCA_928268935.1. Taxonomy (NCBI): domain Eukaryota; kingdom Metazoa; phylum Arthropoda; class Insecta; order Lepidoptera; family Nymphalidae; genus Lasiommata; species Lasiommata megera. The sequence goes on from OV743321.1 coordinate 1,394,265, forward strand.
TGATTAAACACGAGATCTCAAAAACTATTGTACGTATAAAGCTATAATTTAGCAATTAGGTACCTAGTTGACAGTTAAGAGATGTCAGCTAAGAAAGGATATTTAGAAATTCCACCCCTAACGGGGTATAATAGGGGTTGTAAGATTGTATGATATTTCTTTGTTTTTAGAGTTAGAGACACAAAAATTTGCATTAAGATTAATAATAATAAATAAAAAACATGTACATCAATTTTTATTTTCATCGAAATTACCCCGAAAGGGGTGAAATAGGGGTTTGAAGTTTGTATGAAAGTCCTATGTTTTTAATTTAGAAACACGAAAATCGGCAATTTGACATTTGCCTGTAGCTTACTTTCTGAAGCAGGGCATAGGCCGCACGGGTAACCTCAATGTCAAGGGAAATCAGCAATTCTACGCAGACGAAGTCGTGGGCATCTATATCCCTACCTTTTAACTTGTAACCACTGACCTTGTGTCTTGACCACTTTAAAGGATCTGAATCACTACAACTTGATGCAAGTATTTCCCTAAGGGCAGATGGCCAGCTACAAAGTGACCGAAATCTTACACTTGGCTATCACCTTTGTTAACGCACATAGCATATCATATGTTTTATTTTATCCTCAACAGCTGATCGAGATGTACAAAATGGAGGAGTCCGAGTTTGAGATGGCGAGCAAAACGGAGTTCTTTGCATGAAAATACCCGGACATTGCTCCGTTGCTCGAGCAATTGACCTGAACTTAATGACAGTGAAGTGATCTCTTTAATATAACTACTCTATTCTAAACATTACGTAACTTAGGAAGTTTTATTTGAATTTTTATGGAAATGTATTTTAAATGGTACTTTTGGTATCTATCTTTTGAACGATATATAAGATTGGACGAGTGCCAAAAACGGTTGGGTTAGGCTGTGGACCCATTGGGCAAATAGTTTGAAACTAATAGTCGGCTAGGTGACTTCGAGCTGCTAATTGCAGCAATTACTGCCGCCGAGCAATTCAAATATCACGCGTACTGTTAGTTCGTGGGATTTGGTGTTTATAAAAAAACACCAATTCAAACACTAACTAGTTTAAGCAATAAACAGTATTATAATTTGCTATATTCCGCCGACAACCGGGAGATTCGTATAATATAACACCACACGAAATCTTCCACTAGAACCTCTACGCACGTTTCGACCCGACACCGGATCATCCTCAGGAGATGTTGACTTCACAAGCGCGAAAAGTAAAGTGAAGTCAACATCTCCTGAGGATGATCCGGTGTCGGGTCGAAACGTGCGTAGAGGTTCTAGTGGAGGATTTTGTGTGGTGTTATATTATACAAATCTCCCGGTTGTCGGCGGAATATAGCAAATTTTACTTGCTGTTTATTGTTTATCATGGACTTCCGCAAAGTAACGCCTGCTTCTATTCTTTACTAACTAGTTTATTCAAAATATTGACACACTTTTACACTACTTTTATCGTTTACTTGGATTATACTTATTTTCGGTACCCTAGAGAAGGGTTATAGGAGCCGGAGCAAGTTCCTAGTCAAGAGCTGAAAGCCAGGCGGCAGGCCTAGACCGGGTCCGTAGCTGGGCAGCTATTTGACTAGAGAACTATGACTGGATTTGGAAAATGTATGGAATTTATAGGCCCATATTGCTGACTGACAATTTATAATTGGGGTCAAATTGGAAATAGCAATTCAACAATACGTGTCCTATAGTTAGGGTTGTAACAGTACGCATATGGAATGGAATATAGAATATGATAATATTACACGTCGCGTTGTATGGAGGCACTATGTTCAATAGGCGGCAAACATTCTAATGAATCCGCAGCCTATATTCTTATGGTCAGAATCTAGCTGGTAGTTTTTAAAGAAACTTTCGCCTTAAAATACGTTTTCTAAACAAGACATCATGGTAAAAGAAAAACCCGAGGAATATTATTTTTATGTAATCTACACATAAGGTCTTTTCATAATACTGAACTTAATAACATATTTATTTCAAAATATTTAATTCCCCCAAGTTACGTAATACAGACTGTTGAATAGGTATATTATTATTTATCATCCATTTGTGTAGGGTAAAACTAAAAAAAAAATTATATTACAATTATGTATTTATGATGTATTTTAATTACTATAATTTATTACTGTAATGTTTGGATGGTTCAATTATGTATTATAGGTACTTATTAATTTATTATACTAAAATAAGATAATTGCTTTATTAGTATATATAAACAAATATATATTGTTTAATAGTATAGTTACCATTCAATATTATTTATTAAACCATAACTATTACGAATGTTTAGAGCCAGTAAGGTCTTCAAGCAGGCATCTTAGTCAAAAGATTATTCTAACCACTCAAGTTGTAAGTGGAATTTGATCGCTAATATAGTTAATATTTAGTTTAGATTATAATTCAATTATGTATTATATCATTTTTTTTTTTTATGTAAAAATAAATGAACAACGGCCGGTGCGTTTCGCTTTTCTATTCGGAAATTGACTCGAACTTGGCTTGTTTTTAGATAAGTTGCAATAATTTATGATCTTATAGTTCTGAAGTCTTAATATAAGATTAGCACTCTTGCAATCGTGGAGAGTAGCTTTGAGTATCAAAACGATATAACGTCAAAGTAAAATGGAGCTTAAGTTTTAAGATTAGAGACGCAATATCCGCACTACTTATTTTCATTTTACAATCTTGTGCTGGCTGTGCAAGTGCAGACGAATTTGCGTCTTAAAACTGGGTAGATACGTATCAATTTACTATGACGTTAGTTTGTTCGATATTTGATAACGACTCTTCGACTGCGAGCATACTAATCTTATACCAACGGTACAGTAAATTAAGACTTCTGTATTTAAAAATGTTCTTTTACGGGTAAACAGTATAAACCTCTTTAGTACCTAGTCACTGGTCGAATATATGTTAAGTATAGAGAAATATAAAGCCCGTATTAGTACCTATATATTTGTTTTAAAACCATACCATATATCCCAAGTGAGGTATGGAATATGCCTAGGAATTTATGATGTGAATAATATTAGCAAAGGTATTCTATGACTCAATTCAAGTAAGTAATTCAATTAAGGTGATGAATATAAATTACTATTAAGTTATACAAGGTCATCACCTATAAGAAATACTTCTTCTCTAGACCTTCATTTAGAGAAAAGATTGTAATTTCAATACATTATATTTCAGTTTCGTTATAAAAATAGGAAAAATTGTCAAGCCTAACTAAAGTAACTTGACATGACACTCACATGTTCAATATGTCTGTGAGTTCTTGTAAATTGGAGTGAATTTAATTGTTTTAATATTATAGGATAAGGTCCTATTTTCTTTTTGTTGCCATAGTAAACTGTGACACCATTTCACTTTAAATGTACATCGCAATATAAAAAACAGTTACAACTGTAATAACACAGCTGGTATAATTGGTGGTTGTCACAGCACAGTTATTTCTCATAAAGTATTGATCTCAGGAAAAAAGTTGTTACAGAAAAGTTTTTCATTATTATGAATAATTATTCATAATGGTTGTACCCCCTTTCCAAATGGCCTCGTATTTTGTGGTGTAAATTTTTAAACTTCATTCATACAAACACTAACAGTACAACTCATCATTTATCACCATATTAATTTCAAGTAGACTTACTTTATAAGCATTTTTATAAAATCAAGACTACAATTCAACATTCAATAATGTATCACCCAATATCATTATGAAATTCTTCAATTGCATAGTAATCAATAATTGTGTTTCAATAAATAGCTTAAGCTTATATAATTTTACTCACCATGACCTTCGGTGTATGCCCTACCTAAAAGTATTTATCTATTATGTATATTTTGTATTTAATTTTTTAATTAGTTTTATGTATGCATCTCTGGACTACTACTTTGGACACATTTTTAATATACTATAATATAAATTTATATTTGTGTATTTAGTTATAGAATAATTAATTAGATGATGCTACATAGAAATTTCAGAGTTTAATAGTTTCTAATTTAGAATAGTAAAATATTCAACTATTATAATAATGAAATATAAAATGTACTATTATTATGAAATAATAAATATGACTGAAATATAGGTAGAACATGCAGGATGTATGTTTTAAAAATTTATTCATGGTAAAATTATTATTGCGTGTATAATCTATTAGAAAGGTTTGTATTTTATTAAATCATTCTTGAACATCATTCCCATGTACAGTCAGCAAATGAAATATTAATTATTATTATGTTTGTACGTTTGTCAATATTATAAGGTTTGTAATAGAATTAAAAACATTAATAATCTTTAATTGTAATATTAATTAAATGTTTCATTAACTGACAGTACCTTCACTGTTTTAGCAGTGGACCAACTGAAAACTGAATAAATTAAAAGTTATGTAACAGTTCACTAATGATTTTAAGTTAATAAATTTTATCTAAAAACAGATATGTACATATAAGCCAAAGATACTACATTATTCTTAATAATGTATAGTTATGGAATTGGTGATAGGCAAAATTGATTTCATTTTGAAATAAGGGATGGTATCATGTCAACATAACATTAAAATTCAATTTATATTATAATAGAATTAGAATTTATTTTCTTATTTATATATTTTATCAAATTATGTTTCAAAAAGATAATTTTATATTTTTCATTTAAAATTTAAATGTTGTAATTAAATTATTAATTATAGTGTTTTCTTTTCATTTTGGTAATGGTATAACTAAGTTATCTAGTCAATTTTTATTAATAAGATACATTTAGATTCTGAGTACCTATGTACAATTTACTTGCTTTTTATAAAAAAAATATATAAAAATTGTCTTATAAAAACCTATAATCATTATCTTGTCTTGGAATTGTTGTAAATCACGATTTTAACATTTTTATAGTTAAGTTTAGTCCACATTATAAGCTAGAGAGCAACAAAGATAGCCATATTACAACCATATAGTGCTTTCTCATTCTACTTTCAAGTTAATACTTTTTATTTTAGTGTATTTTAGTGTACATATCATTATGGTTACCTGAAATGATCATATAAATGGAATTACATATGTATTTGTCTCAAAAATTATATACTATATACTGTTTAAGTGTGGAGTAAGCTTAAAATGTATTTAATGTATATTAATAATAGAGATAAAAATAGTGAGAATAGTTATAAGCATTTAATGACTCTAACTATAATTATATTAAATGTTGAAAAAAATATTATCACAGGAAAACATACCTGTATACAATTCATTGATCTTTTATAAGCATAATTTCCTACTCTACCTTACGAGAATATAAACAATAAAAAGTGTTTGTAAAGTTGTTTTATACTAAAGAAATAATTCTTACAATATTTTCTGTAAACTATTTACACATTTTATGATTATTTTGTTATGCTTATGCTTCTTTATACCTTTTGTTATCTTTAATACAAAAGGTACTCTATGAATTATTAATTCCACTATCCAATTGTTGTCCAAGTACAATATTTGTGTTGACACCAATGTGTTAACAATTATAAGTTAGGGGAAAAATAAATAAGGACTTCTAACAAGTAGCAGACAAACCAAATATGTAATCTATAAAAATAATAAATAAACTTATTGCAAAATTACCTATTTTAATGATTTTTTTATTGTTAAATCCCTAAAATCTGGGATGTTAGTTTTTGCAATCTAGAATTATTTATTACAAAATATGGAATATATCACCCCAATCTATAACAACAAGGATAATAAGAGTGGACCATAAATAAAAAATAAACTTAGCCACACATACTACACAATAGTTTATAGAGTACATTTTATGCAAAGGTGTGATTTTTTTTTTGCACATAAACTAAGTGGAGCACTGACTTCCTTTAAAGTACCTTATTAGCACATTAAGATAAGATTTAAGAGCACATTTTAGTGTATTTTATCTTTCATACATAAATTCCATTATACTTAAATCTTTACGGGTAATTAAAAGTGTAAGTCAAAATAAAAGTGCCAACCAACCTCTCTTCTCAAAAAACATCCGAGAACTAGGGTTTTATTACACTTTTAGACCTCCAAGTTAACAAGATTTATGTATAACTGAATGAGCACCAATTATTGCCTAATTGTTTTAGCATGTTAAGATTGAAACGTAAAGCATATATTCTAAATTTATTATATTATATGGAAAAGTAATCTGTATGAGATGTTACTACCGTACTTAAAATTATTTGCTAGTAATTAAAACACATTGTATCCAAAGATTTGTTTATTGTTTTAGAGTTACTATAATAATTATATTATTTAAAAGATAATGTTTGTTTTATTTCTTATATTAACTAAACTACTTCTTCATTTTACACTACTGAAAAACAATTTTGTTTTACTTTATGCTCCGTATTTTCTTTTTCTCCTTGTAAATGCTGTCTTGTTGAACTGGAAAAAAAGGAATTTTCGTTTGAATCACATTTTATATTTAGCATGAGATTAGATTGTTAAATAGTAAGTTATAATACTCATTGAAAGGAAATTGGAAAGGGTTTCTTCCTAGACCTGGGTGACATATGAACCATCTTAATAATGAAATGAAGGATTCATAGATGCCTCTAATGATTTTGATTTTTTTATCACTGAATTGATTTAGGGTATGTCTATATAATTAGCAGTAACCAAAGCATCAAGCAGGATGCAGAAGTTTTGCATCTTCAACTCAAAATAAGTCCTTTATATAGTTTTGTAAAGTTTTGAAGCGGTGATAGCCTAGTGGTTAGGGTGTCAGCCTCCTAATCAGAGGTCGGCGGTTCAAATCCGGGCACGCACCTCTAACTTTTCAGAATTATGTGAGTTTTTAAATAATTAAAATACCACATGCTTCAACGGTGAAGGGAAACATCGTGAGCAAACCTGCTCGCCTGAGAGTTCTCCATAATGTTCTCAAAGGTGTGTGAAGTCTGCCAATCCGCACATGGCCAGCGTGGTGGACTACGCCCAAACCCTTCTCATATTGAGAGGAGGCCCATGCTCTGTAGTGAGCCATTAATGGGTTGATCATGATGATGATGAAATATTTTGTGTGAAAACCAATGTAATTTTACAAATATCAAGTTCTTATTTAATTAATTTTAGGTAATTATAATAGTATTAGTAAAAAGCGGTGATAGCCTAGTGGGTAGGGCGTCAGCCTCCTAATCAGAGGTCGGCGGTTCGAATCCGGGCACGCACCTCTAACTTTTCGGAGCTATGTGCGTTTTTAAGCAATTAAAATATCACTTGCTTCGACGGTGAAGGAAAAACATCGTGAGGAAACCTGCACGCCTGAGAGTTCTCCGTAATGTTCTCAAAGGCGTGTGAAGTCTGCCAATCCGCACATGGCCAGAGTGGTGGACTATGGCCAAATCCTTCTCATATTGAGAGGAGATCCGTGCTCTGTAGTGAGCCTGTAACGGGTTGATCATGATAATAGTCTTGACTGAACTTCAATACATACCTAGATATATCCTGGTCAAATTTAGGAGGTATATAAGAATAAAAAGATAAATTCCGTACAATGAGCTGATCGACTATATAATATTTTACAGAAGACCAAAGTATTGTTTACCCCTTCATTAGGCAAACAATCTCTGGTATGTTTGTTAAATTTTGTCTGTGGTTATATTGCCAGCTCTTTACTTATCTTCTTGGGTTACAACTTTTGCCTCTGTATTACTTCTACAACCCTGAAGACATAGCAAAATAAATAAGGTCCACTTACTGAATGGATCAAACCGAATTAGTTCTAGTTTATCAGCAAGCCGTTCACGGATTGTGTTAAACGTATGTCCTGACACTACACTTTCCATCATAACCATTATATTTCTGGAAAAAAGAGTAATTATAATAATCTGAATCATTCTCCATAGTTAGTTGGCTGTCCATTGTATATTAGATACACCTTGCCCGTTTTAATAGCACCTATATATGTTACTGTAATTTTATTGGTTTTTGATTTAACTTTCATCTATAAAATATAGTGTCTATCTTACTCTGACACAAACACAGCAGCAAGCCTGCTAAGCCCCGTCTGCCCCAGTCATTTTCACTAACAATTAATATTAAGTTTTGTCATCCAGACCCACAAATTTGAATTGGAACAATGGGAAGTTCTACAACCCTTTCTCCAGTCATCCTACTAATGGGGCATTCATTCACGGTGATGATGATGAGATTACAAAAGTAGATGAGAACTCATAAAATTTAACTTGATTAATTTATTGTGTGGAGTTTACGTCATCTATATTTTCTGTACATCCAGAACTGTTAACAAAACCATTCTTAGCGGGTGCCTACATAACTTAAACCTCGATAAAACCAATAATTTGATATCTATCAACTAACTAAAAATCTAAAGTACACTAAAAAAAGGTATACCTATCGTAAATTTAAAATAATTAATAATACTTACTTGCTTTTGGCCTTTTTAAGCAGAATGTTAGTCAAAAACATGATCAAAATAAAATATTTCTAAGCATTCGGTTCTCAAATTTCCATTAAACTCACAACATCGATAACTTCACAGCTTAACCTCAAAACTTTAAACTTGACAATGTTGACTGTCAACTCAAATCAAATTGAAATGTTGACATTGACATTAAGCGTTCATCACAGAATTATCACTGATTAGCGAGCTGGTGGTAATACCAGAAAGGGATAATTTCTGTATGCCCCTGTCATTCATATTTATTTTACAGAGCTCAGTTTAAATACAAAATATAGATAGAAAAAAATGTAGATAGAGCCACCCTGTGGCCACACATGAAACAACAATATAATATAGCGCCATTTTTGGTATTCTGCTTCCCCCATCATTGTGACTAGAAAACATACAATTCAGAATGCTGAAACTGCTAAAATAAAAATCAGACGAGAAATTAAGTTTTTAGTTATAGTGGGAACCAAACTGTGAAAGTTCGCCAAACAAAGAAAAACCGGCGCACTGTATGAGACAGAAGATACGAAGCTTTGAATCTATTTTGTTACATAATCCATGTATATGCTTCTCACTTCCACATTCCTCACAGATTCATTGCTATATCTACTTAATCTGAAGTTCAGGTTACCTATTACCATATCATTTATCTCACATGCAATCACTAATTAATATAGATGCCACGACATGCAATATTGTGAGCCGAGTTATGAGCAGTCAAATACATAGATAATATAAATAGTGTTGTTAACTGGATAGTTTTCTTAGAGTTTGAGAATCGATATTCTCAAATTGCAATTTGTAAGTCAATGTCTAGCTTGAGGTAATTGGTACAGCGTACCTTCATAAAAAAAGTCATTTACAACTCTGTTAGGTTCTGGAATCACGCTATTCATTCTTTCTCAAAGTCAACATGTCAAGATTTACTTAAATGTAAGATGATCATCTTGTCCTAAGGGTACACTGTAATTACACTGTCAATCATCTTAGTTTCTTTTATAAGTTTTATTTACGGTTGGTAATTAAAACCAAAACTCACAGGAATGAATAAAAATGTTTTCATCTTTCCTAGTTACATAGTGTTTTTTGTAAATCATTTCTGTTCATAGTTTTTACAAACATCTAAAGTAACCGATTATCAAAATAATTTCACTTAGTATTTTAAAATCAAATCAAAAAGTCTTTATTACGGTGGACTATAACAGATACGTGTTAGTGGTTATGGTTATGTTAGTGGTTTATCGTATTTTACTGATAGAACTTTAATATACACAAAACACCCGTATAGACCTAAGCTTAAGATGTGTTAGTGTAAAAAATAAGCATCGATTCAATAAGCTATTATACCTGTAATCGGTAGCAGTAGTAGTTATGCACATCACTATTTTGACCTCATATTATCAAATTGTAATTTTGTCATCTTCTATTTACACTCGAATTAGTTCTCTTAACTAACACCTAGTTGCACAAAGCTCTACTTTAATACTTCATTACTTAAATGTATCATTAAAGGTAATGTGACATTAAATTTAATGGCGTTGCACAAAATCAAATTAGTCACTTGTAATGGTCCATTAGCTAAAGTCATTTTAAATGCCTTAATGAATGAAAAGAATGAACATGAGCGTTAAAAATAGCTGAACTAAAACGAAAACGTCAAATTGAGCTACAACTTATGTCAGTTGTCACAGTGACAAGCGTCAATCTCTGGTATTTATCCGTTATATTGTCGTGAGCGTGGTAATTTTAAAGTGATTTTTTGTACGTTATTTAATTTACTTCTGCGCTGAAATGGCTGAGATATCAATTAAAAAGCGTGAACGTGGGGCAAATTATACACCGGAAGAAAAATCTATGTTGGTGGATCTTATAGCAAAGTAAGTATTTTTATTTATGAAAAAACCTAATGTGGTAATATTTGTAGTTAACTATTTGCCTACCTATTTTCAGATATAAATTTATAATTGAAGATAAGAGAACAGGAGGAAATATAATATTGAAAAAGAAAGAAGCTTGGAAGGCAGTAACTGCCACTTTTAATAGTAATAGTACAACTGGACCTAGGCAAACTGAACAACTAAAAGCCCTATATGATAATATGAAACAGAAATCGCGCAAGCATGTGGGTGAAAATAATGTTAGTATAATATATAAAAACCACAACTAGCAATTTACATTATTGTAGGCATCAGGCATATATGTACTTAATATATATTTTTTATTTTTGTAGAAATTAGAATACATAAATAGCCAGATAGATGATGTGGTAACAGAAAATGCTTTATCAAAAGCCTTACAACATAATAAAGAAGACAAGGTAATTTTTTGATTATGATGATATAGATATAAATATGTATAGAAGTTTATTGCATATAACCTCTATAAGTACCTGTTTTCAATGAAATGTTAACTATACTTTTATTACTAGGTTCAGATACATAAGACAGGAGGTGGTGCGTGGAAACCTAAGTTCACAGACAGTGATGCCAAAGTATTGGCTATAATATCAAGCCAGGTAGAACCTCTTTCCAACCCCTATGATAGTGGGGCAGCATATTTTAAAGGTATTACATTATATTCAGTCGAAATAGTTGTCTGTTGTCAATAATAATATAATAAATATTTATTTACTTTCAGAGACAGTCACTGAGCACAGCGATGTAAAATTGGTAGAAACTACACACTTAACACTAACAGTGCCATTGGGTATGTTTATAATTTATGTGTCATTCATTGATGATCATTATTATTTAAAATAATTTCTAATCATAACATGTTATACTTCTTTCAGATCAAAATCATAGTACACCAAAAACAATAAATACCCCAAACCAAAGGTTATTCAAGGAAGGTAATGATCTCATGACTTTATTAAATATGTAATTTTATGTAAAACTCAAAATATTTAAATATTTCAGCTCCTTCAACTACACCGTCAAGGAAAATTACCCCAGCTCGGAAAAAAATTATAAAAACTAGAGATGGTAATATACTTAAATCCTATATTTTTATCTACTTTTATATCTTTAAATACCATCAGTTTGTACAAATTTAATATAATCCTGTCCAAGGATATTATTTATTATGACAGACTAAACAGTGCCTAATAATAATTTTAATCAATAGGATATGTTCCACCATAAAACAGTGTTCTGTGCTTTTAACAAAATTTTTAATCTTTTTCAGCAATATCCCAACATAAATCGAGCGAAGCATATAAAAGGATATATTTTAAAAATAAATGTCAAAATGCATATTTAGAGAAGAAAAGATTGATGATGCAAATTTTGCAAGATAAACAAATTCACAAACTGAAAATGCAAATTTTAAAAAGAAAATTAGAGTTAAAAAATAAAGAATAAATTAATTGTTGTGTAAATATACTTCGTTTTATTCAGCATGCCTTAAACTGAAATTAAAATTGTCTGAGATGAGATGAATCTCAGAATAGATAAAGATGAATAAACATTTTTCTGTTTAGACATTGTGAATTTTCACTTATTATTTCTTATATTTTATTTTATTTCTAGATCTTTTCATATAAAGTAAGTTAAAATTTAACTCAGAATGGGCTGTTCAACTTATGTAATGTTAATTTATTTTATTAAAACAATACTGCTGACGGGCCGAGAGTACTAGTGTGTCCAGCAGTGCTCATTGTGTTATTTAATTTAACTAAGCAATGATATCCCATTGAAAAAGATCTATCTATCACAGAATGCAGGTTCTCTCCGCTCATACATCATAGATTACTTCATATGTCATAGATTTTTATACTTGTCTTTCTAAGATTACCATTGATAAACAAGATATGAGTGTATATATATATAAATTATATATATTTGCTATTTAAAATCTCACATTCCCATAAAGTTAAATTAAAATGATAAAGGTGTGTTTGTATATAAATAAAAGAGAAAATAACTTATGAAAATATTGTATTGACAAGAGCACTTCGAACAGATGTTTCACTACTATTTAAATTAGGCAAAATAATGTCATCTGAGCTAGAAATAAATTCCATATCATTGGGTGGTGCAGTTTCATCGAGTTCAATGCAAATATTATGCAATACAGCACATGCAACTATTACTTGCAAGACTGTAGAAGTTTTATTTAGAGTTATTCCTTTTGCCAAACAAGGGCAACGCCGTTTCCAAACTCCAAAACATCGTTCTACAGTATTTCTTGTTGCTATATGGCTTTTGTTGTAAGCTTCTTGAGCATTCGTTTGGGGTTGCAAAAATGGAGTGAGTAAAAAATTTTTACTATAGTATCCACTATCCCCCAACAAATAGTAAGGATGGTATTTTCCCATTTCAAAATCTGCACATAAGTGAGAATTATTAAATATAGTACTGTCATGAACAGATCCAGGCCAACGAGCAATAATATCTCTTATTTTCAGAGATGAGTCACATACAACTTGGACATTAATAGAAAAGAATCCTTTCCTGCACCTATACAGTTCAGAAAATTCACCACCTCTACTAATTATTTTAATATGAGTACAATCCAAAGTTCCTGCAACACGTGGAAATCCATCAATAGCATAAAAATCTTCTGCTACTTGTCTTATTTCATGCCTATCTGGCATTTTAATATAAGTAGAGCTTAATTTTGCCAATTCTCTACTAATTCTCTGAACAATACGACAAACTGTTGATTTGTGTATATTTACCAAATCACCAAGTACTTGCTGGAAAGATCCCGTAGCAAAGAACCTTAAACATATCAATAGCTGTGTTAAACCATCAATCGCTTTATTTCTTTGGGTCATTGGCTCTACCCTTATTTTATTAAGTATCAGAAGCACTGCATCTTTCGAAATTCTGTACCTCACCCGAAATTCTTCTCCATCATGTTTAGTAAATAAATTTTGACGGTCGGGAATTTGACGTCGTGGTAATTCTTCTACATCAGACAACGAAGAAAGGCTAGTCATGGACATTTTTCTACTTGAGCACTTGTAGTAACACGGAAATTAAAGTTTTAATGAACGATTCTTGACCAATTAAAATTTTAACTAATTACTGTCAAACTAAAGACTCATTAGGTGCTAATGGGCGCTAATGACGTTTCGTGCAACGCAAACTTCATGTTAAGGGAGTGTTTGACATTTCATTAGATAAATTTAACGGACCATTAAAATTTCTCATACTTTTTTTTTGTGCAACCATTTAACGAAAGATTAGGGTTTAATGTCGGCTTTAAAAATTAAAGTGCGTTTGTGCAACTGACAGTAAGTCTAAACTACTCAATATAGAATAAGGTTTTCTTTGTTTTGAATACTTTGGTACCGTACTTTTTTATTCTGTGGATGTTATGGCTAGTAAAATTCTTGTTGAAACAGAATAAATATTTTTACATAGACAATTTTCAAAAAAAATTTGTACGGTTTGTGCCACGTAAAAATAAATAGAATTTGACAATTTTCTGCACGTGTAAATTGCGAAAAATCTCTAAAAGTTTCGTGGGAAAGCCAATAATAAGTACAGTTTCGGATCTAGTAATAATAAGCAATACGAATTCACTACGTTCGGAACTTTTACAGTAACATTGTTCTGGTAACATTCCAAAAACAAACTCGTGTGTCGTGTGATGATGAACTTGTGAACCGGCGTTGCTGTTAGCGTTTTCGTACGATTTGGGTTTTTGTGTTAGTTCTTTGTTCGTTTTCCATGTCGCAAATGAAATAACAAACTTTCGTCCGTGTGACTTTATTAGTATTTTGTGTTAAGTAGTGTAGTTCGTCAAAAGGAACGATGTTAAACGAAATGAGTGTGGAGAATGGCGGCGGCGACGCTAATGGTTCCAATGTGTCACCGACCAAACTAATGGTGAACTACATCCCCGAGCTGATGACGCGCGACATGATGTACGCGCTGTTCTCGGCCATGGGCAAGATCGAGAGTTGCAAGCTGATCGCCAACCGCGGCTACGGCTTCGTGGAGTACGAGAAGCACGAGGACGCGGAGAAGGCGCGCGCCGCCTTCAACGGCTTGCTCATGCAGGGCAAGACGCTCAAGGTGTCGTTTGCGCTGCTCAACCCCGAGAACAAGGCGAGCCACAAGCCCGACACCGAGTCCAATCTGTACATCAGCAACCTCCCGCCTGACATGACGCTGGAGCGACTCAACGCGCTGTTCGGCCCGTTCGGCCACATCACCAACAGCCGAGTGTCGCAGGGCATCGGCTTCGTGTGCTACGAGGGCCGCTCGCAAGCCGAGGACGCCATCGCGCACATGCACGGCCAAACGCCCATTCCCGGCTCGGGCGCCATCGCCGTCAAGTTCGCCAACAAGCCCAGCTCCAAGGGAGTGCGAGCGCGAACCGCCGCGCCGCTGTACAACGGCGCGGCTGTGTTCAACGGCACCGCGCCCGCCTTCAACGGCAGCAGTCTGAGCGCGGCCTTCGGCGCGCGCCCCGCCACCGCCTTCGCGCCCGGCTTCCCGCAAGCGTCGCCGCCGCCGCTGCTGCCGTCGCCCGGTAAGGCCCTGCCCTTCATCAACAAGGGGCAGCAGCGCTTCAACCCCATGGCGGCCACTAACCACAGCCCCTTACCGTTGCTAGGCGCCCCCGCTAGCCCCGTGCCGCTTCTGGGCGCGCCGGCAGCGCCACACCAGACCACAGTGTACGTATACAACATCGGGGAGGACGCGGAGGAGCTCACTCTGTGGCAGTTGTTTGGGCCCTATGGCGCTATCGACTCCATCAAAGTCATCAAAGACCCGGAGACCAAGAAAAACAAGGGCTTCGCTTTCGTCAACATGCGTGAGTACGACGAGGCGGCGATGGCCATCCAGGGACTCAACGGCTACACGCTCAATGGACAGGTTCTATCTGTTAGCTTTAAGACGCAGAAGAGAAGTAACTAGTTAATGGACGTTTTGAACGCCACCTCTCGTTTGTGATCGTCCCTGGGCCGAAAGCTTAAAGAAAGATTTCATTCCAATCTCAAAATATTTTTGTAGTCGAGACGCGAGATCCTCTATGTGCATTTCAGATTAGTGGCATAAGTATTTTTGTAAGATTTAATATAGTTTTGTACTGTTATACTGGCGAGAGCGCTACATGACTATCAGTGGGTTGAGTTGAGTTGGCTTGACAGTATCCTATATGTGTACTTTTTATCGTATGATATGGTATTATATTATTGGACTATGTATGGACCTGTCGGATATGTATTGCCCGGGGGCCAGGGCCCGCCTGCCAGTCCCCCTGGCCCCCTTACCCTCCAGGTATTTTTATTTTGTGTAAAACCAAACATTGTATGTTTTTTATCTTTAATAAATTTCATGTTTAAATAGTGTATTGTATATTTCTCTATTTTTTTTTTCTATATACATCAATCCCATTCCTATCCTTATTTACTTACTATAATATACATTATAATCCATAATACATATACATAATTATTTGTGGCAGTAGTGTTAACATGTACCTACATATAATATTTTATTGTGTGTATTGTCCATCGACAGGTCGGCTGTGTAAAACTGCTTGATTATTGCATGTTGTGTAGTGGAGCACAGAAATAAGTTTATTTGTTTATGTTAGGTTTTATGGCCCCTCCATTATATTATTATGTTTTCCGTTACATATAGCTAGGGAGCTAGTGGTAGTATATTTAAAGAAATGTTTGTGAGGCAGAACTTATATAAAAACAATTTCTGCTCCAACATTATTTCAGTATTATTAAAAATATAAATTTCTTCTCTACTAGTGACGTCTAGACAGACATCTGACATTTATAAAGTAGGTAAATAATTGTTAATTCTAGTGAATATTTACACCTTCAAAAGTTACCTTTACCAAAATTGAAATGAACAAATGTCAGACAAGTATTTTTTTTATTATCTTTGTACTCAATACAAGCAGATGGGATGAAAATGTCAGGCATGAAAAAATAAGTCAAATTTTTTGAATATTTTCTGTGTTAAATTAATTAACAATGCCTTGACCTTGTCACATCTTGTTTTAGTACTCTGTTAAATATTAACGACAGCGCATACGGGAATCACCACCAGCTCGCTAGCTATTGTATTTGATATTTTTGGTCGGGTTTCGAAAATCTTACGATCTATAAAATCGCTTGCCTTGAGACTGTCACGGGCGATGTATCATATCGAGCTTTAATCTCTTCTAATTTGTATGGCTTCGGCTCCGTATTAGGTAGGTGTACTCGGTGCTAGCATGAATACGTCAATATTAATTAAAATATAAATGATCGAACCGTTGCGAATGGACAGAGAAATGGAAAAACTACTGAACTATAAAATAAAAAAGTGGTTATCAATATGTTGGGATTTATTGTGATTTTGAGACTGCCACAAGTAATAAGTCCAGTCCAGTGTATGTATTGGTTGTACTTTTGAAGTATAGATACACCAGACTACTAAACATGGTGAGTAACTAGTATTGTAGTTAAATACGTTTTTCTAAATTAACTTTTCAACTTTAAGTGCCCGCTGATAGCGAGTTTACATTAACATTCCATTACTTATGTGATAACTCATAGTTTTTTTATTACCTCGACACCTCACTATGGCCACCGTTTTTTGTATATGTTTTTTGTTTTATATTATTTTATATGTAAAATATTAAAGTTATAACTATAATACGTAGTGACACGATTATACGATATCAATGTCCTATAGGGAAAGGTATATAGGAATAGGTTGCAACACTTATATTTATGTAATATAACTATTCTGCGACTTTGTCGTAAATTAAGATTATTAAAAAAATCCGTCTCTAATTCTTGAATTTTTCGGGATATAAAATATCCTATTTCCGTCCTCAGGATGATAAATACAACTGCACACCAACAAAAATTTTCAGTTTAGGAACAGTTTTTGTGCAGTTGCTATAACTGCATAACGACTGCATGGTTGTCGTGTTGTTCTAATGCAGTTGGATACAGCCCGCGTGATTCGTTTTGCTGTTTGTCAACTGCTCAAAAACTACATAAGTATTTTCAGCTGGCATGCAATTCCGATGGACAAGAGTGTTCTTAAAGATTTTACATGTTTATAGCAAATAGACTAACTGCGTAGACTTTTTTTAATCACCCCTCAAGGTTGCGTCAAAAGAAATATGCATTCTCAGAGTCTAGTTATAGGGTCCTGGGTTGACAACCATCTGTTATTTAAGCCTAAAGAACCGTCAATTAAAAAATAACGTGACCTAGGTGCTTATGAGTGTAAGAGCTGTTGAAGCGTTTTTTAAAGAATTTCAGACAGCCTCACATTAATATGATAGAAGATAAGGCAAATAATTTCTCACTGCTAGAATCGAGAGCCTTTATCATACCTTATCTCATAAAACCATATCCTCTCGCCGATGCTGGTTTCAATAATAGTTAGTGATAATCACTTGAGTGAATTTTTTTTGTACATAAAGCCTTAAAGTGACCTAAATTGTCAATTCTAAAATATTTTAAAGCATTACTATGAAAAAATTTTTAATGACAAGGACATAATTTCATTTTGACCTGCAAATTTAGTTTCGTTTAAAGATTGCTGTATAACAGAATCAGCACCAAATGCCAAATATGCCTAATAACTTTGGAATGGTGCTAAACATTTCTTTACATAAAATGTGCCTGTAGTTTAATAGTTGGGTAATAACTTGCTGATTCGACCGCCTTTAAAACATTAATCAACCGCGGTCCGCTCCCAGTATCTATTATCTGCCAACACTATCGATTTTACTCTTCATACCATGTCAATTTAGAGCAATTGACCTCAAGATCCAAGAGCTGGTCTACTATTTTTCCATAGTGTCCCACACAGATTTCACTGTCGTGTCGTGTCATTTTTGTCGTCAAACGACAAAAATTTGGTTAAAATCTGCTAGTTATATAGGTATATTCTCTAAGTTAAAATAAGTTAAACGACTTTCATTGCCATGTCCAGAAAAGTATTTATTAAACCAATAAGGTTAAGGAAAATATAAACCGACAACAAAATTACTTCGGAAACGTGACAAATGGATTATACAAGGCTTCAGAAAGCTCATGAAAGATTTAAAAAAAAATTGAAAATACTCAAAGATTTGGCGTATTTTCAAAATAAAAAAAAAATGTGGACTCGGTTGTCGGTTTTCAAAGACTTTCGTTCCCTTTTATACAAGTTCGTTTTTAGCTGAGTTTGCATTTCTTCCTAATAAATGAAAGTTACGTCTTTTAACACGTATTTTTTAGGAACTCGTTATGGTAATTAAGTGATTTCAATCAGGTTTTACATTGCAAGCCGTATTTTTATATATATATATAAATTTTATTTTATACATTACGTATTTGTGTAAACTATAAATTTTTTGTTGCTATAAATGTTGGTTGCTATACATTTTTTACAATTCTCACTTATAAGTTTATTTTGATGTCTTAATATTATATATATATTACATATATATTGACATTTAATTTGGATGACACTTATGCTCACGAATCAGCGCCCCTAACGCGACGCGTTGTCATAAAGCCAAAAATAAATAAATTGTGACACTAAAATTTTTCCATTTGTGTTGAATGTTGTTGAAAATTGTTGTAAGCTATTGTTAGGTATAGGTGTATTTTTTTAACTACATCTACAGTCAAATCACGTCATATCTTTATACGCCTTCATTGTTAACCAAAAGAAATACCTAGGTGGTTGACTGGGACAGTTTCGGTGTTTCGATCATATTAAGTAGATATGTTGTCTTATATTAAAATATTTAATAACGTCAAAGAATGGACAGGAAAGTAATTTCGAGTTCGTTGACACATTGAGTACACATAATTGCAATAACAAGACGGGGCTATATGTTCTATAAGTATAAAATATGAAATTTTCTGGTGGGAGGCTTCGGCCGTGGCTAGTTACCACCCTACCGACAAAGACGTGTCGCCAAGCGATTTAGCGTTCCGGCACGATGTCGCGTAGAAACCAATTATGAGTGTGGGTTTACCATGCCCCTAACAGGTTAGCCCGCTACCATCTTGACTGCATCATCACTTACCATCAGGTGAGATTGCCGTCAAGGGCTTACTTGTAGTGGATAAAAAAAAAGCAATTAATTATTACGATTACAGTGATATTATCTTTATAAAAAGTAGTTCTGGGCTAAATAAAACCGGCGTAAGTGTTTTGTGAGCTGTGCAAGACGCCTGATCGTTTAGGTCGCCAGTTGGTGGACTAGGAGTCGGGCGTGTGGCGCGGCAGTCGTCTGTCCTTCTCAAGGGCAGCGCTATAAATATTTTCGTCTCTACACCACAGGAGCCGACGACCTGTGAACGCTCTGTGTACTTAGACGCTTGGACGCTATTGCAATGGAAAATATATAACCTGCGAATAAAAGCTACTCTCTGACTGATCCACAGAAGATCCGACTGCGTTTTGACATGCAGACAGCTGTTAATAAAAGCGCAAAATGGAAATTTCAAATTTCTTTATACTGCGTCAGATTTGTAGTTAGAATCACGAGACAAATTCAAATTCAAAATAATCTTTATTCAAATAGTCCTTAAAAAGGCACTTTTGACGCGTCAATAATTTACATAGTAGTTATTTCATGGTGATAACTATATTCGTAAACTTAAAACTAAAGCTATGAGGGTTCCAAACGCGCCCCGGTCTAAGAAGAAGCCTACAACGAACTTAGCCGGGGTTTTTCTTTTTTTTCGTTATCACCATCTCACATAATGAATAAAATTAATAATAAACTATAGTACCTATGGAGATAGAGCAATTCACACCCAAGCTTTTTTATCGTTTATATAATCCTTAATATCGTAATATGATTTTTCTACAAGCTTTCGTTTTATAAAAACTTTGAACTGACAGGCAAAACTAGTGTGAACTTTAGCTATAACTTTTCCCAATAGATTAATTGTACTTTTCCAAAGCTGGAGAGTTCCTTAAATCAGATTGCAAACAAATAAAATCCATAATAGTGATTGTCATCCATCCCGAATATTTCCTTAGAAAGTCCCGACAAAGTCACCATGGAACAAAGGAACATGGACTACAGATAGTTGAAGTACAATATGTTTCCTTTATCATTCTGTACTAATCGCCTTTCAAAATTGTCGTCCACGTAAACGCACCCCAGACACCAACATTTGTATCTCAATGGTCGACCAATGACATTTTGGTGCTAACGAAAAAATAATAATAATTTGAAAATGCATAAAACTTCCGACGGTCCAACATTAGGCCAGCTTATGTCAGATGTCACATTGTCTATTTAAGTTGTTTTTTTTGCTCGGAAACTTAATATTTATTGCTCAAAATATTTTAATATTAGGAAACGTTTCATTTAAATGTATTTCATTGGTATGTACTGATGTCATTGCTTGATCAATAAGATTAAGTGTTGACCACTAGAACAGTTTCAGCCTCCTGGTAAGCATGTCAAGTCTTGTTTATTACCAGTAATAATCAATGATAACTAGTAAATTAATAGTTTTTATTATAGATAATTAATAGTATTAATAATCAATCCTTGTCGACGCCCGCCAATCCTCGTTGTAGCAACGTTATTCTTAACGAAAACTAGATCCCTTGATACATTTGGAAGAAAACAAATTCAATCAAAAAATATTTTATTCATGTAAACCTAACAGGCATCTTTAAGCGTTCATATAACATATTGTTCATTATTTTAATTCCTGAGATTATGGTGATAACTACATTCGTTATAATATAGCCGGGTATTTTTTTTGTAATCATCTTTTCACATAGTTAATTTCAATTAGCTATCAAGGTATTAATTCACTCTCAAGCTTTTTTATCCTGTATGTTTTTATAAAAAAACTGAACTTTTTAATTTTCAAGATTTCAGTTGATGATTTGTTCATAAAAATATAAAATTCTCTTTGAATTTGTTACGAAATTTGTGCAGCGTACAAACGGCACTAAAACGCTTACTATAAGGTAGCATACTATGTATACTTATATGTTAGACAAAGTCTGGACACGCCAGAACGCAGAACAAATTAATTCGCCGCAATGCTCAAACATAAAAAGTAATACAAAAGGATTCCCTGGATGAAGGCGGGCGATATGACCTTGACGCATATATCAGATACAATCTTATTTGACCTCTTTTGAGGCGATCCATAATATCTAGAGAAGAATGAAATATACTGGGGTTAGGGATTTCAAAGACATCAGTAAGTTTTCTACTGAGTAACAATTCTCACAGTTGCTACTGGTGTTATCATTTCCAAGAATAATTTACGATATAAATGTCCAAATACTGTTCCATTGTACCTGTTTCTGGTAAAGATATTGAATAGAGCTTTTCTCGGTGCTGGTAGATATGAAATGACGTTAATAACTGTTCTAGCTGTACTATTTAATAGGTATATATTAGTTGTACTGATAGAAATATTTACTATTTGCCGTTTAGAACAACGATAGGTGGGCACTTACCAGGTCGATTAGAATAAAGGTCAATATGTCAGAGCCGTACAGGAATAATTTAGTGAAACAATAGGTTTGAGTAAAACTCTTGAAAAAAAGGTGGCGTCCGCGAATTCGTCGGCATAGATTAGGGGTTTACGAGATTCCTATGAAATAAGCATCGTTTGTAATTGTAGATTATCGCATATCTCATTTCTGGCCCCGTCCCCGTTTCTGCTGGCTTTCCCGGCATATAAATCTAATTTCGAGGTAGTTTTCTATGGAAAATTGTAGCTATAATTGTGGATCATCGACGTACAATTCAGTTTTTCACAATTCCCGCGGGTATTATTGATTTTCCCGTGATAATAAGATGCGTATGTGTTAATCAAGGGTATTATCTGACTCCATTCAAAAATTCAGCCATATTGGTGCAGAAAATCCGGCATTAAAGACAAACAAATACACACAAATAAACACGTAAATACAAATTTACGCATGAATATTAGCGATATTGTATTTGCGATTTTTAATATAATGATTTAGAAGATACAATACGTATTATGATTCCAAATTACGTAGTGCGAAATGACGTCAACCAGACAGCCGGTCAGACTCCAAATGACACCCCTCTAGCGTTTCGGGTCAATAACAACACTGACCTTACTCAAGGGTTCATGGTATGTAGCCGAGTACATTTGCCCTTGAGTTCACAGTCCTTTAGTTGAGGACGAGCAGTACGAGACCTATAGGTAACTTGACGGTATAGCGTCTGTCTCTGGGAGTCAGGATCGGGATTATTTATTTGCGGAAAACCAACATGACCATTTTTTAACGTTGTGAGCTAATGTGAATGTTTAGCTTCTTACAAGTTTTCACAACGTTCACAAATAGTTTCAAAGTAAGAAACATCTCAAGTTATTAGCTTGAGTCACTTTACAACATAAAATAATAATAATAGTAAAACATTTCAATATAAAAGATCAAGAAAATCAAAAACTAATCACAAGATATAATAAAGTTAAAAAATTCAAGTGCAAGATTTTATTAACAAATGTCAATTAGTACTATTATAATATAAGATGTCAAAAATTTTACTTATATATCATAATTGTTATGAAATAAATCTATTTCTTTTTGTTTTTTACACAGTTATTGTATATGTAAAATATTCGCATATGTCTCCTTTATTTCAATAATAGCGTTTAGAGACCATCTTTAAATTACGTTACACGTTAAAGAGGGTCATCGAAGTGTGAGTAACAAAAGAGGTAGACGCTTTTTGATATCTCGTACAAAAAGTCTAAAGTAAATATTATTTATAATTTACATATTCTTTCGGTGACAGTAGAACAGTATTTTTTCGGAACATTCGCAATGATATTTTTTTAATACCAAGTTCAGTACACTCATCGTTTTTGTCCATATTGGATTTAACATGACGTCACCAGACGAAGCCCTCGAACTTGTCAAAGGACACCCAAAGTTATCAAAATCAGCCAGAATCACATTAGCACACATACAACCATGTTTACACGCATATACCTACTGTGTTGATTATTATTTCTGTAGGTTTTTACATGTGTAATTTAAACGAAGCTCCAGGCTAGACGCAAAACATCACAACTTATTTTAATTTTTGGGGATTTTCCTGAATATTTGAATGCTTTGAAATTTGTGAATATTTCATACACATATGTGATTCAGCGTTCCGGCACGACACCGCGTAAAAACCGAATAGGAGTTTTATAAAACTGCCATAGAAATAACAGGTTAACCCGCTACCATCTTAGACTGCATCATTATTCACCAGGTGTGGTTAAGTTTTTTTTATTTACAACAAGTAAGGTATCCTAGGCAATTAACGCCCACTTAATTTCAAATTAATATATTATTTAATGAAATGACTGAATTAAAAAACTGTTTAGAAAAATAGTTTTATTGACAAAAAATAATACAGAAAACTAACACATATGTGCAATCAGATGTATAAGATTATGGAAACAAAGACTTTTTGGATACCTTGTCATTGGGCGTTATTGAACATACAGTTGTTAGTAACGCCCATATATTAATTTACGTATTATCTTAATAAACATTAATATTTCAACTTAAAGCCGTACAAAACATAAAAGTATATTATATTGTCTTTTTTATATAGCATTATAATTATCATTATATTAACCCTTAAAGTCGCAAGATATTTTTGTGAAAAAAAACCAAAAAATTGAAATGTAGGTAGTTTATTACTTGAAAATACACACAGTAAAAATAATAAAAAAAATAAAAAGTACAAAATTTTCGAAAAACAATGAGTATAGTATAATATACATTGCCACTAGCCACATAAACATATAATTATTTGCAATGTATAGTATACTATACATAGTGCTTTTAGGTTTTGTTGTGGTAAGCCCAAAAACAATTCCTATTTTTGACATAACACAAATGTACATTACATTTCGTGCAAATGGTACTCGCTTGGCCATTTTTGCAATATTTGCATCGTTGATAGCCAGTTAATTGAGGCCAGTGATCATATCGATCGTACCGTACGTCATCAGATGGTCTTTCCGCTACCGGTTTTTTTATTTTTTTCTTATCAGAGACCGACTCTATCTCCTTCACCGACGCTCTTCTGTCTCTTCTAAGCAGTCCCGCATAGACTTCGTACCGGAAGTTCTTTAAGTGGTCTTTTTTCCTGACAGTTTCAGACATTCTATCATGCCTACGCCGCAACAACCAGGCATTATTTATAGAAATGTCCAACAGCTGGGAGAAAATGTTTAAATACCACCTGTGGGACTTGATCCCTGTACGGTATAATGATATTAGCATATCTGCTAGATCAACACCACCCATATGCCGATTATAATGCCTTACGATCTGGGGACAAGTCACATCAACACGACCACTGCTTTCTTTACTAAATCTTTTTATTTTTTCTAATGGATATGCATCAACATAGGAACTAACTAAAGTAACTTGTTTATTATCAAACCACTTTACCACACTTAGCTTATTTTTATTACAAACCACTTGACTGAATGCTCCCCTACCCTTTTTTTTCAGAGTCTTATCAGTAAGTAATTTTTGGCTAGCATCTTTCAATCTATTTTGCCGAATGGTTCCCAAGCTGAAAATTCCATAATTTTCCCTCAATAGATATATCAACTCCAAAGACGTGAAATAGTTATCAAAATATACAACACTAGCTTTATTTTTCACTGTTTTGCATAACGCTATAACAATTCTACTTCCAACACCTAAAGTTTCTTCCTCTTCTGAAAATTGGATACCCCTGAAAGTGTCGTCTCCAGCATAAAGCATAAAATCATAAATTATTCCTGATACTCCGGCTCTTACAAGATTTTTGAATCCCCATTTGCTTGGTTTATTAGGGTTGTATTGACGACGACTACCTGCCTTTTTACCTTTATAAGGTATGATCATTTCGTCTATACTATAGGCGTTCTCTTCTTCAACCGACAAACATCGTGCTCGAATACTGTCAATCAAAGGACGAAGCTTATAGTATCTATCCTGCAAATCAGCTTGTGTATTGTCTGTGAAATGAATGAACCTTCTTATTTGTTGAAATCTTTTCAGGGACATTACATCAGCAACTTTGGAGTACCGAAAAGAAGTGTTCCAGTAATCTTTGTAAGATGGCATAACCACGATACCCATTATAACATTGATGGCTAAAAAGTCTAATATCTCATCATTAGATACTTTGATGGATTTTCCGGTTTCTTGAACGCTGTATAAGTTGGTGTTATCCGTAATACTTGTCACTATTTCCTTCGGAAAGAATCTATAAAAATAATCCAATGGTGACCAATTAACTGGCACATCTTCACGAAAAACAGGATTTTCTAATTCGGCTTTGTGCTCAAATGGTACATTTTTCCAACGAAAAGATAACTGTATCTTTTTTATGCATGTTTTTTTAATTTTTTGAGCAAGAACAGTAGGTGCAGAACGCTTTCTTTGTTTGCGAGTGATCAGAGGACTGAATGTTGATTGTATTGTAGGTGTGAAAGTTGATGGTTGAACTGAAGGTAAAGATGGTAACGATGAAATTGAAGGTAGAGCGTCATAGTTACATTGTGTGGAACTTGGAAATACTTCATCAAGCACCGGCGTCAGTGGTGTTTGAGTTTGGTTTTGTTCTTCATCTATAGAATTATCAGGGCTATCTAAAATATTGAGCCTTTCTAGCGAAGAATCTAAAGAAGGTGCAGGCGAACTTTCTGGTGTTTTAGCTTCATCTTCACTACTGATACTATCACTAGCGTCAGAACCGGCATTTTGTGCAGGTACCAAGGCTAAAATGCGCCTGGCTCTTGCGCTTGAAGCAGTCTAAAACAAAGCAAACGGAACATGCAGGCAAACCATAACCATAATAAAAAGAAAACTAGTTATACGCATGGAATATCCGAGTGAAGCAGGGGCAGGTCAGCTAGTTCAAAATATTCGAAAGTAACGTACGTACTGTTATCCCAAACTTATAACATAATATTATAATATCATTCTCGGGTTAGTAGCAATGTATATTATTCTATACATAACAAAAAATTATAGATACGTGCAACGGTAGCAATGTATATTATGCTATACATTCAACTAAAAAATGACAAAAACATATAAAAACACGCTCCCAGCACATTATTTTTATGAAAAACCAATAGAACAAACATTTGGCTAAGTATTCTATTCATCAGATATCCAAAATTATTAAGTATAACATATAAAAAAAATAAAACTTACCTTATCAAAAACTGACGCATGCACCATGTCGGTTATTTTTCACAACTGCTTTAAATTACCATAGACAATCGTAACTTTTTATTTTTT
This sequence comes from Lasiommata megera, assembly GCA_928268935.1. NCBI lineage: Eukaryota > Metazoa > Arthropoda > Insecta > Lepidoptera > Nymphalidae > Lasiommata > Lasiommata megera. The sequence continues at coordinate 1,420,992 of OV743321.1, forward strand.
GACATGTAAAGGAACGTTCAAAAATAACATTTCACTAATAATTCAGGCTAAAAACAATTTAATTGTAATGGTAGCTTTTTTAAAAGTTCAATGTATAGTATAGTAGACAAAATTACTTTAAGGGTTAACTGCAAATACTGCAAAATTTAAATTTTGTAACCCGTCCAACACATCACGTACTTTCTCCATAGTGATCTTTAACAAAAATATCTCACTTCTAACATGTATTATAACTATAGAAAATCAACATCTAAAGGATTTTTAATAAAAATATAAATAATTTTAAAATGCTAAGTGGGCGCTATTAAACGTTGATGGCTAATAACGTCCCAGACTAGTGCGTCAATTAATGCCCTGAAATTAAGTACAACATTATAGCTTAAACATTAATGGGATCAGTAATCACCTAATATCCTAAGAATTATTCAGAGTACCAGTAATCAGTTTTACAATCCTTTGGAATTTTAATACGTTTTATATTTATTCGCAATTTGAACACATGAAGTTTTCGTCATATTCCGTGAGGCCAACACACTCCTCATGGTACCACTTCTTGCAAAATTTACATTGTCTCATATCCAATTTTATGTTTTCATGACATGCATAGCAGTACCAATGCTCTTCTGTATCGTCCTTTTTTTCATTAACCGTCTTTTTATTTTCTTGTTCATTATCAATGTTCTTGTCAAAGAGATCTTTAGTAATACGTTGACCCTTATTGTCAAATTACCTCTTTGCACAGCTTTAATGGCAGCTTTCATCTTCAGACCATGATTGACCGTGTGGAATGAGATGGATTCATTTTCCCGAACTGTAGAAAACAAATCATTATGATACACTTAAATTTTATCTTGTATAAATGCGCCCACTTAAGGGCGCTATTAGCACCCATATAGGCTATTAACGCCCAAACCTTACTTTACGGGGCGTTATTATCCGAATAGTACCTTCTACCTAGTTCTCATATTTTCAAACATAATTAGAAACAAATCAATGAAATTGCTAATGAAATATGAAATAAAGGTAACTAAAATGAACGCTAATCACAAAATTAGAAATGTAAATTATAGAAAATAAACCAAAACTTACGAATTTGTCTGACATTTTTTTATAATAACAGCGTGCACTTCCAGAGTCCTTGAGGATTGGTTCACAACTGAATATTTGGTGGCGTGAGCAGCTTGGCGTCGCGTCCAGGCTTTCGTATTGGTTTATTCTATGTGTGCTTGAATTGTAACGTAACTTGTGCGGCATTATCTCCGATTTTTAGCATTCGGGCGTTATTAAACATTGGGCGTTAAATGCCATACCTACCTTATATCTCTATATCTTTCTATAAGTATATACTGTAGACTAAGATAAATACTGAAGATTAATAAAACATTACATAAAAACATTTCTCTTAAAATATATAGTGCAACTTTTCTATTATCAAGTAAGTTCATAAAAACAACCGTAACGCGGAGTAGAATACAGTAACGAATGCGCCGGCGTGTGTGGCTGCGGCCGTTAGCTAAGGGCGTTCACCGTTTATCAAGCTGTAGGTATGATAATTACTCGTCTGAAACGCCTTAGTGCCCGTGCACAGTGGCTCGCTCGTCGCACGCGACAAATATAACTTCACAAGTAAACCTGTGATATCCTATGCAAATCTTTTCACTGTCGCTACATCATTCAGATTCAGCGACAGTATAAGGCGACCTATGCGACTGGGATAAAAAAGTTTAAAGCTGTGATAGCCTAGGAATCTGTGATAGCCTAGTGGTTAGGACCTCCACCTCTTAATCAGAGGTCGGGGGTTCGAACCCGAGCACGCACACGCACCCCTAACTTTTCAGTTTTGTGCGTTTTTAAGCTATTAAAATATCCCTTGCTTTAACGGTGAAGGAAAACATCGTGAGAAAACCTGCATGCCTGAGAGTTCTTCATAATGTTCTCAAAGGCGTGTGAAATCTTCAATCCGCACATGGTCAGCGTGGTTGACTATGGCAAAACCATTTTCATATTGAGAGGAGACCCGTGCTCTGTAGTGAGCCGACAATGGGTTGATCATGATGATGATATGCAAAACTGTGACAGCAACAGCAAGAATTTTTAACCGAATCTTCAGAAACTACAAAACTTTTTTTGATTCAATAAGGCTATTTGCATTACAATTGAGCTTGGCTTTTCGTCTGATATAAACAATTTCATGGTGATTTCGTAGAGATAGCATTATCGTCTTATCAACCGATGGCCATCCACTGCTTTCTATGTATTTCCAAATCCAAAATATTGCCTGGCAGTGATCACAACTAAGCGAAAGTACCGCCTTTAGTTTCTTGCTTCTTCTTGTTTCTATTTTTCTCATTATTTCCCTTTATGTTGTGGTGTACAAATAAAGAATAAATAATAGAGCATCCAATGGGTCCCATACATAAAGACAAAACTATGTTCTTTCAACATGTCAGTGATTTCGCGAGACGTAAAATTTAAAAAATTTTCACGGTGAAGCTAAAGTGCAAGTCACTCCTAAAGTGAATCAGACAGCGAATTATAAATTTAAATTTGCATAGTAATAAGTCGCGAGGTAGGTCGGTTGCTGCATGACCACCGACGTTTTACATTTCGCGATTCCAGTATGAACGGGCACTTAGGCGAAGACTAGTCGGGTTTTTGTACTTGAAGCTGTGTTTGCCATCATACAAATGTTATTTGTAGGACGACTGAAAAACTCTTGATTTAAATTACTTGTTGTTTTGAATTGTCAATAGCTCATACTTACTTACTTTTATATTAGTTGTTACAGCAGCGTTATTTTATCAGGGCTTTGGCGTGCCCTTGTTTGAGGGAAAAGCTTCAGGGTTCGATGCCAACGGGAGAACTTGTTTGGGCGCCTCTAGTAAAACTTTGACCTTGACTCGATTAACGTTGGGAATTTGGCATGTTTGACTGGGAGTTGTAGTCTATAGACCTCTGTGACCGTGGATGTGGCCCACGTCCGGATGACGTCAGAAATCGGGGACCTCGTCGAAGACGCTCTGATTCGATTAATATGTATGTGACCTACTTGAGTAGTATTGTCAGTTGATCGACCGGGTAGTAAAGGTAGTGCTTGGGACGTCTCGTTACTCGTAGGGCAAAATGCACCAGATCTTCGGGTCATCAGATGAGTCGACTATTTTTGCTGTATTAGATTTCGCAGTTGTGACATCCGCGAATGACTCGTTATCGAATATCAAACGAGGTAACTCGTTTGCCATCTAATGTAAATTCGTGTATCATTAATGGCATAGAAACAGCAAAAACACGCGATTATAAAATTTAACATAACGATTTTAAAACTAAAATGGCAAACTTGGTGTGTAACCTTGGGATTTGAGTGTATGTATTTTATAGTTAGGTATCAGTTTGTCCATTGTTTTAAATGAATTTAAAATCCCCCGCCTCGATAACTTCGACGCCATTTTACACACACACACAAACACATATTTATAATATACGGATATTGACTCTGCACGTCTAGTGATAGGTCTATATGCTCCCCCCGTCTCCTGTAAAATACAAAACTTATATCTTATATTGTGACATTAATTGAGAAAATACTACGAAAAATCGAAAAGTTGACACAGAAAAACGTCGGCTTCTCTCATAGTTCTATGCGTTTTTAACGGACTTAAAAATGAGTTGGTCTAACTTAAAGTATCTATTAATGTTAACTTGTTAAATGTTAAGATTGACGTGATGTATAAGTAAATAAATGTATAAAAAAATATACCTACACGTTTAAATTGGTTCACTTTTTGTCTTTCCAAGTGGTACCATTGTCCCCAAGTCATGGTCTGATCCCATAGAAATCGAGGGCAACCTTTCAATTTACCAGACGTAGTGTTTTTACTGAATTTCTTTTTCTAAATTATTATTATGATTAAACTTTTAGGACGGATATTAAAGACTGTTTGTATTGTTTTTTCTAGCATGATTTTAGCCGAATGCTGCGATTTGTCATTTCCTTGGATACAAGAGTATTTTATATCCCCAGATAAAATTTACCACCTCAGTGGTTTAGGCGTCCTAAGGTCTGTTACCTTAACACAGTTATTACAAACAGTTATTTTCGAGTTTTTAATATTAAACAGATGATTATTTACGTCAACAAAGCCAAGATCCGGCTGTCGCGGTTACCACCTGCCGTCCCCTCGTCACCTGCCGGCCCATACTGGGATAATATTTTGCCCTTTTTTAACCGATAACCGAAAATGAGGACAGCTATTCCCTACTTAGTTATTTATACCTAGCTGAGATGTCGTAGTTTTCCAACTGGAAATTATTATATTCTAAGTTCTAATGATACCATACATGTGAACAACCATGCACTGACTGTTGTAAGTGTATCCATTTTATATTAAATGCCTTCATGTACCTACATACTCGTACTTATGAGATTACATGACGCCCCGTCTAGGCTTTGCAATAACTTGTCGGAATTATTTTTTAATCCATCACGAATAGTTTATAATATATTCTAAATTAATATAAGTTTAAATTAGTATAAAATATTTTAATGTCAAAATGAATGGTTTAAAAATCCTTCACCGTTATTCAAATAGTCCTTTAAAAGGCCTTTTTGACGCGTCAATAATTTACATACTTGTGATTTGATGGTGATAACTACATTCGTAAACTTAAAACTAAAGCTACAAGGGTTCCAAACGCACCTCTGTCTAAGAAGAAGCCCACAACAAACTTGCCAGGTAAACTTTCTTTTTGTTATCACCATCTCACATGCCACTTAAAATTATGTTAAGAGCTATCTTATTAGAGCAATATTTTATACCCATGATGAATTAATTAATTCATACTCGTTCGGGAACAGGTCGCCGATTTTTATATTTCTTCTAATTAATTTTAAGTTAATCTAGTTAATCTTCTGGTTAAGTTAAAGTTAGTTAATTCCACATCATTATCCATAGTCTACTAAAATTCCCCTGACAAAATACTCTAACTCCAATCCCGCCAACCCGCTTAGTAGCAGCGTGGTGTATCAATATTATTAATACACTTCCTATTATAATATTATTTCACTGCGATTTCTGGACTGGATTAGGTAAAGAAACCAGTTTTATTTTTGTCCAGACTAGAAGACAATTTAATGTCATAGTGATAAAGATAGGGTTGTCAAAAAAATCGGTTGCTCACTTATATAGGTGTCTCAAGGCTATAACACTATAAGCTCTACTCGTCCCTCCCCCGACCTAAGCGCTCCTCTCCGAAAGAGGAGACCTAACCATATCCTTCATGACCCTGACGATCAGATGACTACTGACAACATACTCCTACCACCTACCACACAATCATACGCTACACACCATCTTCGCCGGCGAAGACGAGGTCCCCTCTATCATACGTCATCCGGACGTGGACTCCATCCACGGCCTCGGAGACGTACGGACCACTCACCATCCGACTCCCCCGTTATCCCAAACGTCGCCTAAGCCTAGGTTCGGCCTCAAAGGATTCGCCCTTAGGCAGACGTTCCCTTAGTTTCTTCGAGCCCTAGGGCTCAACATTTCTTCTGGCAGAGCTTCTTTGCGAAACTCGCCAAACAGCCCGGTTACGCTGTGGCAACCAATAGAGTTAGTACAGCTAATAGACAGTCCGAAAAAAAAATCTACTCGTTAGAGACGTAACTAACTCGAAGTTGGACTTCAAAGATATTTTTTTTATCTCTACAACTGTTACTTTATTTTTTGTGTGCCTAAATGGTTCCGTAATCATTTCATTAGAAATGTATTAAAGTTTATAACTGAACCAAAATCTTAACTGTATGGATAGTGTTTATAAATTAATGACCAATAATATGTATCTATTAAGTGCCCACTAGCTTTTTTTATAATATACGATTTAAGTATAAAATCCATACTAACGGTGCCATTATGCGTGAAATAAAATCTAACAAACTATATTAAAATTTAAATAAGGCGAGCTGACAACCCTGCTAATATGTGAGAAATACCTCAGTCTATGAATAGACATGAGAGCGAAGTCAAAACTGGAAATATTAATTTTGTCTCGCTGATTAAAATTATTCCTGTACCCTTATATCACACATATTTGCACGCTCTCGTTATCAAAGGAGTTTTCGCAAATAATTTTCCTGGTACAATATTAATGAGTAAATTCATAACAAACTAAAAGTCCTTTCTATTCATGATTATTTTCTCTTATAACTAAATAAAACTATGAAGTTGAAAATTTAAGATAATAGTAGAACAAAAAGCGGTGTGCATTATTTTATTTCTAACTGCGACACGCGCACGAGTTCTCTTAGTTAAACTAAGAGAACGACTGCCTAAGGGCGCCTCCTTTGAGGCCGAACCTCGGCTTAGGTGACGTTTGGGATAACGGGGGGGTCGGACGATATTAGGTTATGTGAGACTCGTCTCGTTAGGGAGGTATACTTTAAACTAAAAACCATCACGGCAAGTCCCTTTCGCTGGTTTATACTGACGTTTGGGATACTCTTTTAGGGCTTCTGGCCCATGTTGGTTGCGGATTTTTTCATCAGGTTTTATTATTTATTTTATTCGTAAGTTAGTTTACCTCTTGCGTCATTAGGGACAAGCGCACAGTAAATATTTCGTATCGTCGCCTGTATGTTTGTGAGTCACCACTGTGTCTTTTGTTATGTATTGTATTTGCATTAAGATTATGGGCTCCTTATAAGTGCGTGCGCACACCCGGTAAGGGCGAGCGCGGTATTCTTTGTTAGATCAAAATAATATTTCATTTGGGACCGCGCACACGATGTGCATTTTGTTAAGCTTCTGAGTTTAAAATTGTGTGGAATTTGTCATTTTTTGTTCATTTCACAAATTATTGTTGATACTATAACAAATTAATGAAATAGAGAATAAGGAAGGCAGGTGATATTCTATATGAATACAGTTAGAGTCTATAATTAAAGATTTGTTCATATAACCGCTAAGGTAATAGTTTTTGAGAAGATATCTCAATGACGTCGACGACCATACGGTGGTCAAAGACGTGCCGCCAAGCGATTTGGCGTTCCGGTACGGTGTCGCGTTGAAACTAATATGTAGCCTGGAGACTGCATCATCACTTACCGCCAGATAAGATTGAAACTTGTGATGAATTAATCTGATATACTGTAGTAAGATCTATTTTCGCTTATATTAGAATAGTTCGACTCTCAAAAAATCTGACGATTACTAGCGCGGGTACAAATCTTATATCAGCTAAGGTTACAGTAGCTATTTCACATAACGTTATTCTCTATTATATTCTAATCGTGTCCCACGCGTAACGAAATCCCCAGTAATCGAACCCAAGACCCGATATGTAGGCGAACATGCCAATGAGTCGGATCATATGTAGTTAAATGGGTTCTTAACAGGATATAAATAAACAAATCAATAATAGATCACCTTCGCTAAGGAATACCAATTACAAGCTTATCATATCATGGACATTTCTGGGGTTACAAACGCAGTTGGAGTTTTAGAATCCAAATCCAACAACAGATGCTTGTTTTTTTTTTTTAATCTACTCAAATTAGCCCTTGACGGCTATCTCACCTGATGGTAAGTGGTGATGCAGTCTAAGATGATAGCGGGCTAACCTGTTAGGGGTTAATACTCCTAATTGGTTTCCACGTAACATCGTGCCGGAAATGGCTTTGCGACACGTCTTCCTCCCACCAGAGAAACTTGCTGTTGGACGAGCAATAAAAATTACAAAAGTACTAGTTATGTACCTACGGTACGGAGCCAATTTAGCTACTTTGGGGCTGGAATCGCTTTTGGAAAAAAAAAAAACTAGTGTTTATGAATTTCGGGACAGTAAAGTGTAATTAGTGGACACGGGACCACACGTGAAATTCGGGGACTTTCCCGGAATTCCCGGCCATCTTACCATACTTTCACTTCACTTACTGGCTTTATGATTGATTTGCTATAATCCGCGACCATATATTACTTTTGCTAATTTAGACAGAGTCAATGCTTAAAAATATCAATCCACGCATCATTCAAGCAAGTAAAACCGCGGTGCACATCGAGTTAGCTAAATCGAGTTAAATCATGGCAGCTAATACAATTCTATATTAAAATTCGATATGCGTTCACGCTAGACTGCGAAATTACACTCGGAGAAGCCCTTCAAGTGTCAACTAAAAATTAAGGCGCGGCCTCGAGTAAAACAGCTTCCTATACATTTTTGGAGAGTATTACGGTGCTAGGTCATACCTACTTAGGTCGTAGGACGATAGGGAAGCGTCGAATTTTGCGGAAAACCCAAGTAGATTGCAAAGGAAACTAAGCTATTCTTTCGTAATCCGCAACTATACGACCATAGACCATATTATAAGCATAGGTAAGTAATAATAAACAAAAACAACTTTTTTTTATCAGGCAAATCAACATTTCTGCCCCGTAGTTCTAAAATACTGAAATAATAATTCCTTGTATGCATCGATATTTATTTAATTTGTAACTAACCATAAGATAGGCAATGGATTAATATCAAATATGTATTGTTACAGACATATGTATTCTAGTTCGTATTAAATTCAAAACTATTACATTTTCACGCCTAAATCTCTGAATAGATTTCGGTTTTTCGTTAGGAGATAGATTGCTTCATAGAAACGGGTACGGGGAAATTGTTTTTTAGGAACTTTAATCCAAGCGAACGGGGTCGCGGGCTTGACTAGATACGGGTATTCATAACTATTAGAGATCATCATCATCATGATCAACCCATTACCGGCTCACTACAGAGCACGGGTCTCCTCTCAATATGAGAAGGATTTGGCCATAGTCCACCACGCTGGCCATGTGCGGATTGGCAGACTTCACACACCTTTGAGCACATTATAGAGAACTCTCAGGCGTGCAGGTTTCCTCACGATGTTTTCCTTCACCGTTGAAGCAAGTGATATTTTAATTGTTTAAAAACGCACATAACTCCGAAAAGTTATAGGTGCGTGCCCGGATTCGAACCGCCGACCTCTGATTAGGAGGCTGACGCCCTAACCACTGGGCTATCACCGCTTCACTGGGCTATCACCGCTTCAACTGGGCTATCACCGCTTCGACTATTAGAGATACCGCATATATACCGAGACATAGATACCGAATTGACTGTAACTAACGCAATTGTAGAGTTATGGAATGTAAAAGAAATAAAATACACATTACTTTTCTTATACACATTTTAAAAAACAAGAGTCCGAATTAATAAAAAAAAAATGTATTCTATTTTTTTTGTTGTGTTTACAGTTTGTTTTGTTTTAAAAGGGAGTCTTGTTTTTATACCCAATGTCGCTACGCAAACAATCGGTCCGACTAGTAAAAATATTATCGGTTTAGATTAATAAAATATTAATAAAATGAATACCCAACATTTCTAACAATTCAATTCAAATAATCTTTATTCCAATAGTCCTTTACAAGGCACTTTTGACGCGTCAATAATTTACATAGCAGTGATTCGATGGTGATAACTTCATTCGTAAACTTAAAACTAAATCTATGAGGGTTCCAAACGCGCCCCGGTCTAAGAAGCCCACAACAAACTTAGTCGGGTTTTTCTTCTTTTTTTCTTCGTTATCACCATCTCACATAATCAATAATAAATTATAGTACCTATGGGAATTCATACCCAAGCTTTTTTATCGTTTATATAATCCTTAATATCGTAATATGATTTTTCTGTAAATCGCCATACTTAATTGCGCCCTGCATACACTGTTCGTTTTGTTTACATAGTTGGTCATTTCTTAGTGAGTAGACAATAACTTATTTTTCTCGGCTCTTTGATGACCGCAATTACTGATAAAAAAGGCATTACATAGCATACTTGATAAGATAAGTGATATCTTTTAGAATGTTTCTTTGGTCGCATTTCCGCTGTGCGAGTTGGTAGTGGCTTGCATACAGTTTGCATGTAGCTTAACTTGTGAAGATGTAATTTTTTTTAAACCTAGTTCCTTTAGTAGTCTGTAGCCGAGAGGTGGGTCAATATTCTTGTCCCTCTCAGCGAGACGTAACTTATTTTTTTTTTATATTTTTTTTTTTTCTTCCTTTTATGGCTTTACGCAGATTAGCCAATGTCAAGTTTATTTTTTTATTAGTTTTCTCCCTCTATGGCTTTACACAGATCAGCCAATGTCAAGTTTATAGCAATGTAGAAGCTAGGGAGAAATGGCGGGAAACTTCGCACTCTGCGGACGCGGCTCCCTCAAACCTTTCCCAAATCAATACCTGTTAACCATTCAGAAAACCAACCACTACACAAACGACACCAACACTGTCCACGACACAACCAACACCAGTCCTTCCAAAACCAGCCAACAAACATTAATTCAAGAAAAGCGTGAAAAAACCGCACCCGCCATATACGAAGTCTCCCGCCTTTCTCGACGTAACTTAAAGTGATGATGAACATTGTTTTACCACAGACCAGAGAGGCGCGAAGAGCGGTGGCCTTCTCTTGTGGTTGGCAACGTTTTTATCGATGTTACTGATAGCAACCGCTGAGATTTGAAACGCCATCCCAGCATCGGTGTTTCAAGGCAAGCGCGCTTCGTCTATAATCCCATATAAACATACCATTAAGCAAAACTAATATGAAATATAATACAATGACAGTGAACTAATGAAACCAGATATTACGTCAAAGGGAGGGTCCCTTATCTATAATATAATTAACCTTTAATGGGATGAATTCTGTACATTAAATATATTTTAAAAGTTTTGGTTGGAGTCTTTGTCCGTAGGATGGTAACGAGCCACGGCCGAAGCCTTCCGCCATACCAGACTCGAGCCGGTTATCGAACCCAGGACCTCCAACTTTATAATGTGACAACGCGCGCGCTGCACCACGGAGGTCGTCAAAACATACATATGGTACAACGGTTCCATTTAAATATTTCAATCCGACACCCCAACCCTCTCGTAGTTGCGGCTTCTTTTTACTCCCCCGACCTAAGCGCTCCTCTCCGAAAGAGGAGACCTAAACATATCCTTCATGACCCTGACGATCAGATGACTACTGACAACATACTCGTACCACCTACCACACAATCATACGCTACACACCGTCTTCGCCGGCGAAGACGAGGTCCCGCTATCTTACGTCATCCGGTCGTGGGCTACATCCACGGACTCGGAGAGGTACGGACCACTCACCGTCCGACCACCCCGTTATCCCAAACGTCGTCTAAGCCGAGGTTCGGCCTCAAAGGAGGCGCCCTTAGGCAGTCGTTCCCTTAGTTTCTTCGAGCCTTCTCAAAATTTCTTCTGGCAGAGCTTCTTTCCGAAGTTCGTTAAACAGCCCAGTAATGCTGTGGCAACCAATAGGTAATAGTACAGCTAATAGACAGTCCGAAAAAAAAAATTAAATATTATGGGGTATGAACAACTATTATAGTACAGAGTTTTCATCTAAACTCCCGACATACCGTATTCAAGTAAATACTCCTATCGGTGGGCACGCCACATGGGAAACCTTCCATTGTTTAGACGATACACCGGCGATCTGTCAATGAACGCTTTTGGCAGCGCGCCACCGCACCGCGCCGTGGCAAAATTACTAACGTACCGTGAACGTGATTTTGTCTATTTTTTGCATGTTTACGCGAACTTTGACGTGATTATGCACGACAAGGACAACAATTGTTTTTCAAGTTTTGTCTGGTGGGAGGCTTCGGCCGTGGCTAGTTACCACCCTACCGACAAAGACGTGTCGCCAAGCGATTTAGCGTTCCGGCACGATGTTGTGTAGAAACCAATTAGGAGTTTGAGTTTACCATACCCCTAACAGGTTAGCCCGCTAGCATCTTAGACCGCATCATCACTTGGCATCAGGTGAGATGCAGTTAAGGGCTAACTTGTGGTGAATAAAAAAAAAAAAAAAAGTTAATCAATTATATATTCCATTAACCAGAAAGAGACGCCGACGCGGCAGATGTGAAACATCGAAGCTATTTTGCATAATAAATGTGCATGAAAGGTTTGCTTATTACAGGTAATATTTTAGAAATTTGTTATAGAATAAATATCGTGTGTTTAAAAACACTATAAAGGGGAAGCAAACTTGACCTTACGCTCAGTGTCTGTCGATGTTTCACATAAAAAATATACAATTACAGCATTTTTATAAATAATACAAATAAACAATTAACTTGGCACTCTACCATGATTAGATTAGTTCAATCAATCAATGCGATTCGAAAAGTTCAGTGTAGAGCGCCGACAACGCATTGAGCGATGTCCGCGCTCTCCATTGTTTATATTCAGACTAGGTAATCGCCCGGCATTCACTTTTGCACAAAATAATAACGTATTATATAATGCAACATAATAAAAACCCCAGATATAGATAGATAGATTCAGTTTGAAATAACGCACGCTTTTTCACGCACTCCGAATGTAGGGCGAAATAAATAAATAGAAAATGTTTATATTATATTATATTAAATCCATATTATTTTCTAAAAAATCCAATGATTGATCTTTGTTTTGTTAAGAAGTGAATGAATAATTTTTATAATCGTCTCCTATGTATCGCTCGTATGGTTTCTATATAAGTGAAATGAATGGGTTTTTACTGACAACGTTATGTAAGTTATTAACATAATTTATTTTGGAAATAACTTCGTAAATACTGCCAAAAAGTTGCATTTGATATAATAACTTTTATATAGGTATGAAAGCACGTAGCTTTAATATTGGCGCAGTCGGTAGGATGATAAAATTTTTCAATTCGCTTCGCTGTTCATTAAATGACATTTCATAAGTATGAAGCTAAATGTTTTGATGCTTTTATGTGTACTTTTAGAAAATTATGAAATTAATGATGTGAATACACATATATAATATCGTTTGTGAAACTGTATTTCTTGCGTATATATAACATGGTTCCATCATGTTGGTACTATGGTTCCGCTAGTCATATGGATTTTCTATAGGAGTAAGAATAGACATAGATTTTATACAGATGTAAGATAATTATTGTGATACTTCTGGTGTTTCCAGTGACTAGATTTAAGCTACTTTGTTTTAAAGGCGTGGTTCAGAACCTAAATTATATATTTTGATAAAACAGGGTCAAAATTAATTGTACTGATTTTTCATTTTGGTACATTAAGTTGAAGTGTGAGTAAAATAAATTAAAATTAAACTCTTTAAAGAGTAAACATCTCACGGAGATTTACAAAGACACTGTGTTTTAAAATTGTTATCTCTAATAGGTGCTAGGGTTACAGTACTATCACTTTTATAAAGTTACATCGTTAGCGCGACAAAGAGTAACCTAACGCCGACACAAAGCGATTGTAAACACCACTGAAATGACTTTGTTGATGTACGTTTAAATTTCAAATAGGAATAACAAGACTCGTGTTATTTCGCTCATAACATGTTAAATATAAAACGATAAACGTGACGCGTACTGCAACGTACACGCAATCGCCAATACCACGTAGCCTTATGGTTGGCTGAAATATGTCGCTCTATAAAAGTGGTAGTAATATACCCAAGGGATTTAATAAGTTTTTTCCCACAGAATCCTAGGATTCAGGTCTGCATCTCTGCGTTTGAAGTATATCTCACTGCTTTGAAAAGTTAAAAATAGCGCTATAATTATATTAACTACGTAATTTTTTATGCTACGTAGTTAGCTAGGGTACTTTTATAAAGAAATACATGAATTATAAAACGTATAAATAACAGTATTTTTATTACTATAAGTTATAGATGAAAAGAAACCTCTCCGGAAAACTGTCTACTTGAGTAAAAATCTATGTAAATTATTTAGTATTTTAAGGACACAATTTGAATTTAATTTAATTTTTTATGCACACTGAATTGTATTATGATTTAATAAATTGTTTTTGTATAAAATATTTCGTTTTATTTGTAAGAATTGTTTTGTTATTCGCGAATGTTTGAAATCTTTTGCGATGCCACTCATAATTTTAATATATGAAAGAATAGTCTCGACTCACTCATACCCTTGGACTTAGACAGCTGAAATTCCGTCGAATCGACGACCTCCGTGACACAGCGCGTGCTGGCGCATTATAAAGTTGGAGATCCTGGGTTCGATTCCCGACTCGAGTCTGGTCTGGTGGGAGGCTACAGCAGTGACTAATTACCACCCTACCGACAAAAGAAGTGTCGCCAAAGGATTTAGCGTTCCGGCACGATGTCGCGTAGAAACCAATTAGGAGTGTGAGTTCAACATACTTCTAACAGGTTAGCCCGATACCATCTTAGACTGTATCATTACCAGGTGAGATTGCTGTCAAGGGCTGACTTGTATTAGATAAAAAAAATTAAAACCTACGGGTAGGCAAAAATCAATAAAACTGGTATACGGTTTTATTGGTAATGATTAGAAATTAAACGTGTTTCCGAAAAGAAAAAGAAAGGTAAGGATTTTCCGAATTTGTATCCTTAAGGGTGTATGTATAGGAAATTCATCATCATCATCATGAACAACCCATTAACGGCTCACTACAGAGCACGGGTCTCCCCTCAATATGAGAAGGGTTTGGCCATAGTCCACCACGCTGGCCATGTGCGGATTGGCAGACTTCACACGCCTTTGTGGAAATTATGGAGAACTCTCAGGCGTGCAGGTTTCCTCACGATGTTTTCCTTCACCGTTGAAGCAAGTGATATTATAATTTTTTTTAAAACGCACATAACTCCGAAAAGTTAGAGGTGCGTGCCCCGATTCGAACCGCCGTCCTCTGATTAGGAGGTTGACGCCCTAACCACTAGGCTATCACCGCATTGGATATAGGAAATTAAATGCCATAAAAAATAGAATTTGGACTTTTTGTTAAAATAAATAATCGATTAAGAATCATGATGACCATATTTATTCTAACTAATACTAGTATGTCTTGTGTGAATTCTATAACGTTAGAGCTAAGTTAATATTGCGTGAAAATAAGTATCTATCACTATTCATCGCTAACAGCCTAAAAAATGACTCCTTATTGCATGGAAATGAGTCATTATATGTAGGACAATAGGGAAACGGCGAATGTTTGCGTGAACCTAGAAGGAAGATTGCATAGCAGCGGATAAATGAATTATTTTAAATTCTGATACCAAACATGAGAAAGGAATGCTAAATATTTCCCAGTTATCAATTATTTGCTCTTTTGCAATCAGTCAAGATTCTTGGGGCACTAAACATAGGATAATGATAATGGGTCAAAATAATTACTTAAATCAGCTACACGCACCTATATTAAACTCGTATCGTCCTCCAGGATCTCCATGAGCTTATGAGAGTTCTGGGTGATATCTATCATGATCAACCCATTAACGGCTCACTAAAGAGCACGGGTCTCCTCTCAATATGAGAAGGGTTTGGCCATAGTCCACCACGCTGGCCATGTGCGGATTGGCAGACTTCACAAGCCTTTGAGAACATTATGGAGAACTCTCAGGCGTGCAGGTTTCCTCACGATGTTTTCCTTCACCGTAGAAGCAAGTGATATTTTTTTTTTTAAAACGCACATAACTCTGAAAAGTTAGAGGTGCGTGTCCGGATTCGAACCGCCGACCTCTGATTAGGAGGCGGACGCCCTAACCACTAGACTATCACCGCTTCTCCGGGTGATATCTATAAATCTTAGGAAATCTAATTTCGTTTTACTATTTTAGAGGTAGGTAGGCTTAGAGATGCGTTTGTATGTAACCATAAAAAAGCATCTCAAAGGCTTGGTTAACCAATAGTGCGTTTTCCAGCTCTTTATAGAATGCCTTACAATTTTTAGTATGCTACAGCGCTCGTCGCTATGCTACAGAGGTCCTCAAAACGATATAAAAATGCAATATCTCCTTCAAATTGTTTAGATTTTCTTGTGTTAATTCCTTTGTTATTTCTAATTAGGCATCGTATTTAACATCTGATCGGTCTCTAAGTAATTCTGATTAGGGACAGTTCCATGACCCATGAGTCTATGAATGGCATTCTCCATTAGATTATTCGAACTGAGTTTACTGTTGCGTTTCTTTCAAAAAAATTGCTCCAGCATATTTGTTTAGTGAGTTAATTAAAAAAAATCATCTTACATGCTATAGGAAACTGGTGTTTAAAAAAAGATTTTTCTCCTGCTGTTAAATCTAACAGACTAGGATCTCTAGGATTGGTTGGTTGAACCAACCAATTAGATCGGCGACAGCTGTAAATGAGGGTAGTTCAATAAACAGACGTTTTAAGAAGCTTAATCTATTTTTTATTTGTCGGTTTCAACGTATAGACTTAAGGCATCCTCCCGTCATCATTTCATTGGCACACAGAACCGTCGGTACATTACAATCGCCTTAACTGAGCATAATATCACGTGACCACACACTATACGGAATGTATACAGTTTACACGGAACAATGGAATGCCGAAATGTTAAACTACAATCACCTGCCGACCGAGCCAAGTAGACGAGCGAGCGTCGAACGTGACGTCACTCGCATGTGCGGAAACGGGGAAAAATGTGAACGCCAAATAACATTCTCTAGAACAGCGCTCGCCACTCACCTAGAAGTAGAACCTGAACCTGTACTAACATGACTTAAGCTCTGGATCACAACCTCTTTAATAATAATGTTACATAGTATTTGTTTACTTCTTTTAAATGCTGAATTACCAGAGACAGGAAGACAGAAATCGGTGCTGTAACTATGCTGTTTTTTATATAAAAATTTGTCATAGATAGATAGATAGATAGATAGACCCAAAAGAGTGTTCTCTAGGGCATAAATGTGGGGCATCACGTGAAAACATTTTTGCAACCGATCCTCACCCCTTTTACAAACACTGTAGGAGCATTTACGAGTTTATCATCATCATGATTAACCCATTACCGGCTCACTACAGAGCACGAGCTTCTCTCAATATGAGAAGGGTTTGGCCATAGTCCACTACGCAATTGGCAGACTTCAGACGCCTTTAAGAACATTATGTCTCCATGTTCTCAAAGGCGTGTCTCTCAGGCGTGAATCTCAGGCATGCAGGTTTCCTCACGATGTTTTCCTTCACCGCTATTTTAATTGCTTAAAAACGCACATAACTCCGAAAAGAAGGTGCGTGCCCGGGATCGAAACCTGACCTCTTGCCTAATCTAACCACTAAGCTATCACAGCTTTAACGACTATACTAATCATTTATTATGTTTATTTCATTGGTTTTGGTGACAAGTCGCTGGTAACAGTGGGCGGAAGAACTCTGTCCCTGAAGATAATGCGGGGGGAGACCACGTTCAACGCATTCGTCTAATTGACTCGTTTTATTTGTACATATAGATAACAAGGCTCGGACACATGTAGGGTAAGTACTTCCGCTTTTATATCTAACATCGACATTTGAATTTTTTTTAACATTGTAATACACAAGCGTATGACGCAGAGTAGAAACAGATAGAATAGAAGATTCATAGTAATCACTTAACATCAGGTGACACGCCTGCACGTTGGCCCGCGGTGTTATAAAAACAAAAAACGTATAATCCGACTAACATATAATCCGACTAACATATAATCCGACTATTTAGTATATATTGGTATATATGACGGACATTGCATATCCCAATGATGGTATTGATTATAGTTTTGTTATACTTCGGGCGTTGGCTATGATGGGTTAAAAGTTTATGCGCGTAATAATTTATAGGAGTCGCTGTAAGTTATAAAAGCGGTAGTAATAAAAGCAGTTGATATTGAGTTAATAAACGCTTTGCTACTAGACTTTTGTACAAAAAACCTTCACACTGAGGCTTTAGAACACGGAGGACCGAGAACAAACCTCTTCGGTTTTTTTTCCGTGTATTTATAGTTGTATAATGTATTTTTTAAATAATGATAAATAAATAAATTAAAAAAAAGTAAAATTGTTTTTTGACGTTACTCGTGAACTGTATCACTCATAATTGGTAAGGAGCATAATATGGAAAACACCAGTACAAAATCTAGTGCAATTAAATTCATAAACGGAAATATCTAACAGTAGCCAAAATTTACTATTATTGAGATTTCATATAGCATTCCTTATTATGGTCCTAATATCGTTTAAACAGTAATTCAATATGATTAGTTTCATATTGCGACGTTGACGATCCTACAGTAAGTAAGTACATTACTTACTATTCACAATAATACAATATTAAAATAATACTGCTTCAAGAATACAATCATATGTAATGCAATTATAATAAAAAATGCGTCCGAGCCTTAACCCGCCAGTCGTCCGTAAACACTCAAGTCACTTGCCAGATTAAAAAATTAAATAAAAACATTTCAAGACTAGAGTTTTTTTTTTAAGTAAACGCGCCGTGAATATCGATATTTACAAACAGATATAATAAATTACAATTATAAATAAAAAATAAATACCTTTGTGACAAACTTATATTATAAGAGCGGAGATTCGTTATTTTGGTAATTATATAAAAAAAAGAACATACAATATATATACGATACCGGTATTTTCCGGGAGTGAAAAGTTCATCCATTAATTACGTTACACAAATTTCACTCGTTTAATCATAACCAAAATAGACAAAGTAGGTACTCGATCAATCAATCATAATTTTTATTCAAATAGTCCTTAAGGCACTTTTGACGCGTCAATAGTTTACATAGTAGTGAGTTGATGGTGATAACTACATTCGTAAACTTAAAACTAAAGCTATGAGGGTTTCAAACGCGCCCTGGTCTAAGAAGCCCACAACAAACATAGCCAGTTAAACTTTCTCTTTTTATCGTCAACTCGTAGGTAAATAGTTAGTCTCACAAGTCCCAATTGCCATGGTAATGGTATCCCAAGTTGGATCTCCCCGGTAAACGAGTCCGACTTCCAGAAGAATCTGGGCAAATGGGAGTGACTCGAGTATGACACACATCCATGGAAGAAGTCAAAATCATCGTCATCCTGATCAACCCATTGCTCTCTACAGAGCACGAGTCTCCTCTCAATATGAGAAGGGTTTAGCCATAGTCCACCACGCTGGCCATGTGCGGATCGGCAGACTTTACACGCCTTTGAGAATTATAGAGAACTCTCAGACATGCAGGTTTCCTCACGATGTCTTACTTCACCGTTGAAGCAAGCGATATTTTAATTGCTTAAAAACGCACGTATCTCCGAAAAGTTAGAGGGACCAAACTCCCGATATCTGATTAGGAAACTGACGTCCTAACGACTAGGGTACACAGCTTCGACCTCTAATACTATATCGAGTTTAACTTTCAATGCATACCATAAATTATTCATATTCTATCTATTTGACATATTGTGTGACATAATTAATGGACGACATGATAATAGTTAGTTAGCAAGTAACCTTACAAACAAAGGCTACAAAATTGGCACAGAAATTAAAACACTTACAGTCATAAAATTCATCAAACCCACAGACAATTTGAATAATGTATAAAAAAACAAGGAAAATAGGAATACAAAATAGGAATTTTCCAATACTGCACGAAATACTGCTAATTCACGACGTTTTATACAAATAATAATAAAATAAAAATTATAAAAAAAAAAATAAAAAAAATGGACGCAAATAATTACCACATATTGCACGTAAGAAATTAAAATAAAATAAAAAATTATACAGCGTGTTACTTTTACTGGCCCGGCCGTATCAGATTTTCGAAAATATTTATATATGAGAGCTGGTAGGTATGTCGGTACGTTTATTAAATTAATTATTTATACTTGTATTTCACTTTCCAATGTGCAATACATTAAATTTTAACATATTAGATTTAACAATAAAAAAATTCGTATGGAGTGAAATATTTATCCGGTTTATAAAATTGACTAAATATAAGGATTTTTTTTTCTAAATAAACCAATAAATTAAGAATGCTCACCAGCTCCCTATAAACTAAGTCAAATAACTTCACAATTCTCAGACAGAATCTCATATAATCTTTCCAGCAAACTTTAGGCACTGGTTTTTCGCTAATAATATCAAAGCTAATTTTTATAATTAATTTCACAATATACATATACACCTTAACGAATAATGATGATCTCATATTATGACAAAGAAGGAGCACGCGAAAGTATGTTACGCCTCCATTAAGGTAATAATCAATCTCCAATCACAGCAGCTATTATGTTTTTGGAGCTCCATCAATCGTTTTTTGCTTCAAGTATCAATTCTGTTGTACAACATGTAAAAATATTTCATATATTTATGTGATTTATTTCAATGATTTAACAAAAAATAAAACAATCGATATTCCCTTTTTCTAACTACTTTCCAAATATATATTTTTATACCTACCCACCAATTTCAAGTGATAACTTGATCAACCCTTTACAGTAACTTTACAATTAACTGCATTCCAGTGTTCAAGTGATAACTTGAAAATGGTGGGTAGGTATAAAAATAATACATATATTCAATAATTCCGGATGCTGCTGTGACGATTTTGATGAAACGCAAACATTTCCAGTGTTCGGTATGCGTTAAGCGTAATATCATATACAGTTAATATCGGATATGCCATAATCTCGACTAGTTAGGTACATTTCGTTTTACCTAATTAACATCTTTTATTGTTGGGTACAAAAGCTGCCTATGTTAGACTACCTACACTTCCCGCGATATTACAGTAAAAAATATCATATAATTTGATCTTTTCTGTATTTTGTACAAAATGCATACATATACAACTTAATAATTAATTTTACATTTACACGGTGTTATAACGTTAGTTCCGATATACATACACACAAATGATTACAAGTACTTCTAAGTTAATAATGTCGTTCGGCCTACGGCTACGTTTATCAGTGATATACAGATTTTATTAAAATGGCGATGAATAAAACATTGGAAAATGGATAGACGTTCCCGCTCGTACAGGGATCAAAGCAATTTTATTTTTATACAACACAAGTTAGCCCTTGACGGCATCTCACCTGATGGTAAGTGATTATGCAGTCTAGGATGGTAGCGGGCCAATCTGTTAGGGGTATGGTAAACCCATATTCCTAATTGGTTTCTACACGATATCGTGCCGGAACGCTAAATCGCTCGACATGTTTTTTGTCGGTAGGGTGGTAACTACTTCGGCGGAAGCCTCCCACCAGACCAGATTCGAGCCGGGAATCGAACCCAGGACCTCCAACTTTATAATGCGACAGCGCACTGCGCTACCGAGGTCGTCAATTACTATTACTACTGGTTCAAAGATATGTCATAAACGGTAGTTCTCCAACATGTTAGTGAACCCAGCAAAGGGAGCGTTTAAAAATGCCATATTTACGTAATATGTGAAAATGCGAAATTTACATAGTATATATTATCATATATAATATATATATATATATATTCGGCCAACTTGAAAACAGAATTTCTCCCAATTCGCATACTTTAGTTTCTAAAAAGACGTTTTCATTAATTACTAATTAAGTTTATGGATACGAGGGAAACGTTAAATATACGGTCAATGTGTATAAACTTCAAGGCTACGTACATTAAAGGCAATTATTATAACATACCCTGTACTTTTATGCCACAATTTATTATTATTAATAAGCAGATATAACTATTCAGTATTAACATACTTTTTTTATTTTTTTAATTATGTTATGAAGCCGATTCAAAAGTAACCGACCTTATTGCCAATCTTTGAAAACAGATTATATTGTATTCATTTCGTGTAGACAACCGACCGGCATTATCAAATCAGGTGGATCGTACACGTCATTAAACCTACATTACAGCATGTCTTAAAATATATTTGTACTATTTATAATTCAACGTAGTAATAGTAATAATAAAAAAAAAACAATCGGTCGTGACGTCAAAAAATCGGTTAAATAAAAAGCTTATACAGGACACCGCGGTATTTACATTTGTACAACATCGTTTTGTGCCTTAAGGGATACCTCACACAACCGTGTCGATGACGAACTGACGACGAAGCCCACTTTTGGCAGCTAACAGCAAATATTCATATATATGTATAATATAAAAGCTAAAGCGTTCAAATAGAAAAAAAAAGAAGTATAAAGAAATCATCATCATGATCAACCCATTACCGGCTCACTACAGAGCACGGGTCTCCTCTCAATATGAGAAGGGCTTGGCCATAGTCCACCACGCTGGCCATGTGCGGATTGGCAGACTTCGCACGCCTTTGAGAACATTATGGAGAACTCTCAGGCGTGCAGGTTTCCTCACGATGTTTTCCTTCACCGTTGAAGCAAGTGATATTTTAATTGCTTAAAAACGCACATAACTCCGAAAAGTTGGAGGTGCGTGCCCGGGTTTAAACCTCCGACCTCTGATTAGGAGGCCTAAGCACTAGGCTATCACTACTATAAAGAAATACATATCTAATAATTTAATATTTTTAAATAAATGAATAGCTAGCACAGGAATATATTGACTAGATCACTGTTGCAAGACGTACAATATTAAAAATGTTTTTTTTTTTTTATTTATAACAATATAGTAATTGTATTTATTGTCAATAATGCCATATTTGTAACGGGACCCAAGTTTATTCAAGATCAACTAAAAGAGATGAGAAGTAGACAAATTTAACTTTATTTGAATGCGAGAAGAATGGACAATATATTATTAATATAACTATTAATAATATATTTTCTTTATCTTGGCAACTAGGTTTAAAAAAAATAGACTATGTGCGTCCTTTTCTCGCCAAGTCAAAGGTTAACATAGCACTATAAGTACCAAAAAGAGACCGACAGTCAAATCTATATTGGGGTTACCACAGAGTTCTGTTAAAAAATCCCCTACTTTTGCAGTTGACCCAAACATAGTTATTAAAGGAGATGGTCCAAACTTGTATGAAGCGTAAGTCAGGTTGTTTGCGTCCTTTTCTCGCCAAATCAAAGGTTAACACTGTACTATAGGTACCAAAAAGAGACTGACAATCTAATCTATATTTGGGTAACACAGGGTTCTGTACAAAAATCCCTTACTTTTGCAAACAACTCAATGATTGAGTTGATATAGTCCATGGTATGAACGTAGGTCTTGTTGTGTACAAGTATTATAAAATAACTTTTTAAACCGATTTGGAGAGATCAAATCAAGAAATTCATCTTTAGTGGTAAAATGTTTATTCTCTCAAACAAACATTAATGGCGAATTTATCTATTTTCGACATTTTCTGTCAACTGACACGGCGTCAATCATTATCATTTAAAAATATTATGTCGCGATAATTTAAAATTTACGTTTCATAGTAGAAACGAATTAGAAAACGTGTAAACCCAATAATTTTTTTTTACATTCTTAACCGCGATTTATTCTATTTTAGCGCATCTCAGATGTATGGACGCCATCTTGTCAAATTATTGGATTATTTGGAATTGTATTTTTGTTTTAACAAGCTATTTTGATTTTAAGAAAATCGATATATTTTTGTTGCTATTTATGGCAAAAAGTACAACACCTGACCTAAAATAGTCCGTATCCTTAACCCCCCATAACACAGTTGCTGGCACGGTTGTGTGCGGATATAGTTAAAAATTTAACCGCACATAACTGGAGGCGCGTGCGTATAGTGACGTCAGAAGCACTCGCTAATTACAAATAAATACTAGAGTAGAAAGTAAAAGCTGAATTATTTACGTGCGTAACGTTCAAGTGTGCCTTGAACGGCTGCGTGGAAAAATCATTTTTGTAGAAAAAAAAAAATGGGTAAGAATACTAAAATGTTCCTGGATACTTGATGGGTTAAAGCGGATGGGTCGATACTAGAGTAAAAGTTACACCCTGGATAACCACTCGTAATGGGAAATCGTCGCATCTTCAAAAATACTATCACTTATTTTTTTTTTAGAAACACTGTTTATCAACCATACAGTTATACAATTAATCTGAGTTACATATACCACAAACTAATGTAGTTTACTACATTAGTTTGTGGTATATGTAACATAGAATTGGTAAACTAGTACAATCCAATATAGAGACAGGTTGGATTATTAATGTCAATTAATGTGATGATTTTAAATGGCATTCTTTACTACGGTTTTTATTTTATACACCTTTCATTAGCACTGGTTTTTAGAATTTATGGCGAACTATGCTTTAAAACATGGGGCGTAAGGTTGATTTTACTTTGACGTTACAGTGTCTCGATACTCAATAACGACTGCGATTATAAGCGTGAAAATGTTATAGGTGAAAGTTTAAGGTGTAGTTACTGGAACAACTGTCATTAATCTGTGATGGCTCTTGTATGCAGGTGAGAAGACATGGTCCGTGTTTTTAAGATAGCGTATGTTTTTGTGAGACATGCATGCATGCATACATTCTAGTCTACCGCTTTATGCATATGTTAATCTCTTTGGTGGAATGCCATCAAGCCTCTGGATTCCACACAACATATCACTACGCCTTAAAACGACGAATTAAATATGAAAATAATAATTATTCGATTTAATTATACAAATTTACAAAGTAACTACATAAATATGAACACAACGTTATTAACTGCCATAACTTCATAAGGTCACCGTTTTTATTATTAAATTTAAGTTATAATTATATCATTTTAGAAGTACCCTCATAAAGTTACGGATTTTATGTGGGTACTCTAAAATTTATCAAGTACGCACATTTCCTTGTGATCAATTCCATAATTTACACACTCTTAACCTTATCGCGAATCATAAAAAGTTTCGTCAGTGTTAAAATAAAATAATGAATCCTTGAGATTAGTAAATAACTGCCAAAAATCTTGGATGAGTAACACGGGGCGAGTTTTGAAAAACCAGTGTGTTAAGTTTTTGTTGTTGAATGTTACATTATAGATAATATTATCTATATCCAGCAAAGAACAATATAAATATTAAAATAATTTCTACTTAAGGGTTTGTCTTACGATGCTGGTTACAAAAACTCACCCTGCTCATCAAATATGGCTTCATCTAGAACAGTTTCTCAACTAAAATTATGTGTGGTGAAATGACTTTGCAGTGATGTTTAGCTGAACTGAAACTTAAATAAACTAAATTTCATTTCATTTTTGTTATTACATTATTATACTATAGTTAACAGGTCTATGAAAATGACCTAGTGATGATACGATTTATTGATAAAACACAGTGTCCTGATTTAACGTGTCGTTTACTGAAAATTATATACGAAAAGCTTCATTTGATAGGAGTTTTGCACTGTTCGGATCAATGTTAATTTTTAGAAACCCGACTTCTTCAAAGCTCATATACTTTTAAACTAAATTCATTGCAAAGTAATTTGACTCGCCCACAAGTTCGCAACACAACACTGAGTCAAAAAAACTCTAGCACTCACTTCACAAATATTAAAAGCCACTTTCAGCGGTCCAGTACGAACACAGAGATAAAAGCGTTCCACGCTACCCGTGATAGATGCCACCGATCACCGACTTCCTCCTCATGGTGATCAATGATCAATGAACTGTACATGTTCTCAAGTCATCTCAACTCAGATGAAAGAATCACTCAACTCAGAACAAAGATCTCAACGCTCTCGAGGTGGCAGTTATGAAAACACAAGTCAAGGTCATAGGTCAGCTTGCCAAACTTGCCAAAACTAACACCCACAGCATTTGTACTGGAAACTCAGCCTTTAACAGAAATATCAGGCAAATTTAGCAAAATAGATTCAAAGTGGTTGATAAGAACATTTCCCGAATGATTATCATCAGTGATCATTGATCAGAAAACTTGGCAGTTAGTGATCAGTATGCTTGCAAGATCAACGAGTGATCATTCTTAGATCATACGAGGTAGTCGTCGAACTTTTTCAGCCTTCGCTACGAGTGCCGCGACGGTCTTCTTTCAGTCCCTAGAGCGTCCGGGCTGAAACGGACCCTAGACGCAGAGCCACTGGACGCGTCCCTGGCAGACACGTACGAACTGTCCGTTTCACTCAAACTGTCCGGAGGGGTCGGATTAGTGGGCGTACCACCACCAGAGCTCCCCCCAGACGCACTTGTCTTCTTATTATACTTTTTGAGACTAGACCGTAACTTCGTCGGCCCTAATTCTAAACCCAAATTCGCTGGCCTTTCACTCTCCTCTTGGGATTCTTGTCTGAAATAATCTCTCGGTAACGAATAGTCGTTTTTTCTCGGATACTCTGGTGTTCGGAACTCCTCTTTTCTGTCTTTCTTTTCCCTATATTGTCTCGAAGGAGAGAATTCTTCGGCGTGAGAGTTTGTCGCTGACGAATTTGAAGGAGTTCTTCTATGGGCTAAGTATTGGGGTCTGTAATCTGAAGTGGGCTCCCTGTAGTCGAACGAACATTCGTCGTATCCGTAGTACGGGTGTTTTACGACATAATCAGCGGTTCTGTCGTAGGCGTAAGGTTCAGTGCGGCAGAAGAAGTCTTGGACGCGATCTTGGGAAGGTGAAGGTTGAAAATTTTCTCTATAGTTATGGTACAGCTCTGCTAGGTGTTCAGAAGTGGAGGAACTAGTTCTTCTAGGGGATGGGGTGGGTTGTGTAGAAGTGTAATTGGTTCCGAGACCGGAAGTACCGGAAAGGGGTTGAACAGAATGGCCGTAACCGGATGAAGAAGAGGGATGTGCATAGTGTGAAGGTGAGTCCGTAAACCGAATCGGTTTTTGTTCCTCGGCTTGGAGACTTGATATCTGAAATTTTAAAAAAAATATCTTAGAATTTGCGACTGTAAAGTTTTGTCAGTTGATTGGGTGGTCGGTAAAGTTTTTTTATTATTATTTTGTATTGGAAACACTGCATAGCACCAAATCAAAGGTAATGACTATTATCAAGTTTATTAAAAACACGAAATGGGTTGCACCCACATATCGAATTCAATCTGACCAGCGTAATCAAATGATTTGTGTTGCGCAATTAGAATAAATTTTTGACTAAACATCTTTTTAACTTTGCCCACTTTGGTGTAAACAATTCTCTAAGCTTAATTAAATTAACGTTAAAATTAAGGGTGGTTTAATACAATAATCCAGGGGTTAAATTGTGAATTACACTTTTCAATTTTGGTTAAGTAGATTTGTGTACAACTGAATTCAGCACCATTATCGTACATTTTTATGAATTTTTATAAATGACGTTAAAAATTTACAGTACAAGAGGCCTATGTAATGTCGGCTTTTGGGTGATTTGTTTATTAGCCGGTCACAGCCGCCGAGAAACAAAGCAAGCTGGTTCCACAATATGCATGTGCACGGAAAAGATGTTCTAGTGAAACTGGCGATCGTGGACGGGTTTTTTGAAAAAAACTTGTTTCTGCGAAACATGGTACTATGAGAGGGTTGCATACAAAAAGAGTTGGGAAATTTTTTTTTATACACCATTAGTTAGGCCTTGACGGCATCTCACCTGATGGTAAGTGATGATGGGGTCTAAGATGATAGCGGGCTAACCTGTTAAGGGTATGATAAATCCATACTCCTAATTGGTTTCTACACGACATCGTACCGGAACGCTGAATCGCTTGGCGACACGTTTTTGTCGGTAGGGTGGTAACTAGCCACGGCCGAAGCCTCCCACCAGACCAGACTCGAGCCGAGAATTGAACCCAGGACCCCCAACTTTAAAATGCAACAGCGCACGCGCTGCGCCACGGAGGTCGAACAATTAACCATAACCTAATGTTACTCACCGGCGATCCCGTAATGGCGTTGAGCGGCGCCCGTAGGTGTCTCGTCGGCCCGTGATACGTGTTGTGAGCGAACCCGTACCCCTCGTAAATGGATGGAGGTATCACTTCCGTTTCTAGCTCTGCCCTGAAAACACGTAAGGCTAATATATTATATCAATGTCCCACTGTTGGGAAAAGTCCCCGAAAAGAGGGAATTTATAGCATCATTAATGGGAGTGACTTTGTTTTTGTTACACTTTCTCGCTTTAACTGCTCAACCTGAATAGTTAATGAAACACACATAGCTTTCATGTTAGATGTAGGACACTTATAGGTACGCATACTTACAAACCCAATGAAATGAAAACGAAAATATTTTTTTACAAATCCGAAAATAATGAATCGCTTTGATTCGATAAAATTTCTGGTAAAACAGATATAGAACTTTTACCTTTATTTCGATCTGTATTCCTAGAACTATGAATGAGGAGCAATCTGATTCGAATAACAATTGGTGATCATATCTATCTTTTTCTTTGGTCGATACATTAAAATCAACTTATTTCAAGGACTATTTTTCATGGTTGCTTTTCTATTTAGCTCACCTGTGGGGCTGTAGCGTGGGATGCAGTGGGCTGACGTTGGACACCCTGACGTCGTATCCCGCCGCTACGCCCCCCAGCAAAGCGGCCATGTTGTATAGCACCAATTCTATTATGCTAGGCTTCTTGTATTTATAACCTGAAATACATGTCAGAAAACTGTTCTTAGTGTGAACCAGAAATGATCTATCGAAGGATTAATATTTATGGTAATATCAGAGCATTTGTCCCACCGCCGAACATTATTACTTGCACCAGTCGTTTGCCAAGCGGTTATAGCTGTCAGAACACTCGTTAAGAGGCATCTCGTGTTGAGGGAGGGAGAGAGAGAGAGTGAGAGGGAGGGAGAGAGAGAGAGGGAGGGAGCGAGAGAGGGAGAGAGAGGGAGAGAGAGGGAGAGAGAGAGAGAGCTATTAATAATATTTTTTATTGAGTTATATGAAATGAAATGAAAATACAATTTGTTGTACACCACACAACAGAAGAAATACAAGACAATAAAAAAACAAAGAAAAGAAGGTACAATAGGCGGCCTTATCGCTAAAGAGCGATCTCTGCCATCACCATAGTTTCCATCGATTTCTGATTACACCCCACGTACAACTAGACACAACTAGTATCTTCAAGGTCAGAGCGAATGTCTTGACTGACTTAACTGACTAATCCCTTTCTCTTCGGCGGTGGTACAAGTGGCTAATCCAGGGTCTAGCAAGTAAAACATGCTCACCTTCAGTGCTGTACAGCGTAGGCATGGGTATCGTGTACCTGGAGGAGGAACTGAGGGGGAACTCTGGCCCCCAGTCGTCAGGACTGAAGTCTGTGTAAGGAAGAAAACAACCTAGGTGAATGAGAAACATACCAGTTAGTGGACTGTGGCTTAATAGCAGTCACATACAATTCTCCAATCATGAAATCGTGTATTTTAGTTTTTTTTTTAATTATAAATAAAGGCACACGAGCAGACATTTGACAGTCACTTGATGTTAAGTGATAACCGTTGCCAATGCACAACTACGGTATCAAAGATGTCTAAACTAAACGTCACTCTTGCATTTGACAACTGAGAATGCTCTGTCCAAAGACTACCCGCACGGCTTTTTTTGTTTTTGGTAAATAAAATGCCTCTGTAGTGATCTGTAGTCCAATATAATTATGTGTGCGGATAAGTACCTAACTCCTTAAAACTAGGTTCCCACCTTAGTAAGGTACACTTTTTTAGGAAATATTAAGTCTATGGTTAGCAAGATCTCTTCCAAAATTTGTTTAAAACCACTAAAAATTTAAAATATTCAATTAATTGTGTTCTAGTTTAATTTTGGGAGTGAATTCAAATAAGTTTCAATTAATATAATAATTTAATAGTTCCGGCGTCATAATTAGGGGGGGGGGGGGGAACCAAATTAAGTGACATATTACATGATTGGAAAATTCTAAGTGACTGGAGCGTGCAACGATGAATAGTGAAAATAATGATTTTTATCATTAAAACATTGAGTTGAAAATCGTTAAGCAATTTTCTTAATATATTATTTTTTAAATATATAATTAAAAGTATATATATTCAATTAACTAATAATCTTATTTTAGAATTGCTTGACATTTTTCATTGAAAACACCAAAGGAAATCTTTTCTGTACTTGCTATTATTTAAAATTTGTATTGATTTTTTATTTACTCATACAATTTTGTATTAGTGGTAACGAAGTAACAGTATTATCAGAAATAAAGTTTTCAACAATTATTTAAACAACTGTAAGACAAGCCCTGCAATGTTAAATTAGTAAACTGCAGGCAACAAAACATATGAGAACAAAATTAACAAAATAAAATACATTGATTACAATAGAACAGTGTTAATTAACATAATAAATACATTTATATCGCATTTAAAAAAAACAATAATTTTATTCTTTAAAGATATTTCCACAAAAATTTAAAAATGTTTTTAGCTTGTCTATATCTCATTTTCTGTGTCATAGAGGTGCTCATTCTACATGCAGTGTCAAAATGTAACTAGGCATGCCAAACAGTTCATTCTAAATAAAAAAGAAGCAACATAAAAAGCATAAGAATATAATAATTCAAAGTTCGTAATACTTACATGTGCAAAAAATAACTTTATCATGGACACTTTTGTTTGGTTTAAAGTCGGATAAATTAATATTTTTGTTAAGAGTTCATTGATATAAAAATTAGAGATATGCAGTTCTTTAATCAACCGAGACTTTTCACACTGTTTATGTAATAAAAATTATTTATAATGTATCGAGATGGGATTTGTATAACATTTCGAAATGCATATCATTCATGCTTAATGAAAATTTAACGAAACGACGAGCTAATTTTTGGATAAACTCTTCATGAAAAACTGAATATCTTTAATTTTTAAAATATCAATGGTATTAATGGTAGTTATTTTTTTTTTTAACTTCGGATTTTCGCCTTCCCCTATTAGATAGCCGGAATAAGATAAGCACAAGCTTTTTACTTTTTATTTTTGGTTTTTGACTTCACCCGTCACCGTTTTATATTATGTTTTAATCTGTATCACGATGATTTTGATGAATTTAGAGAGTAGTTTTATATAAAGGAGATGATTCAAAACAGGTAATATTTTAGTGCCTAGCTTAAAAAAAATAATAAAACCTATAAAGGTGAATACAAATTAAGGTATTACATTTAATAAACACTACAATGTTTTTTTTAATGATATTTTTTTTTGATTTTGGCTTCGCACTGATTTCATAACAAATTAGAAAAAAAAAACCGTTAACCGAATAATAATTAATGTTGTATTTGTACTTAATTGCTAATAGATTTTGTTAGGCCTCGTTTTCCTCATTTGATATTTGTATTTAAGAGGTATAATTAAAACCTCGCCACAGTCTATACTCATGTAATCAGGAAACGGATTAATGTGTCCTTGGTTATTTCTGAGGATACGGTTCATATTCCTGCAAGCATTTTGAAACATCTCCTATTTCTTTTTTAAATGTTAGAGGGGGTAGAGTTAGTAGCTATTTTATTAGTATACCCATGTTAAAAGAATAACACCAGCGTAGATTTTATGGAAAAGGTTTATTTGATATATAAAAAAAGTACTAATAATAATTATTATAGGGAACCAGATGACCAGAGTTTTCTTTCGTCTATAATCAATTTAACAATAGACAGATAAGTATTTTAATATTCTCTAATCCTAGCAACCCTATCGCCAAACTTTTTAATGACAATTTAAAATTTTACTACCCGGTGTTTTTTCAGACAGTTATCTTAGTGTCATAGTCATGCAAAATTATCAATGTGTGTGCAACCGTCGCGAATTATGTATGAAGATGACAGTTCGTCACACGGTTAACAACTGTCCGAAAGTAACATAATAGGACTGTTCCCTGATTCTCTAAGTTGATAAAAACGGTATATGCGAAATTTATTTCATGAAGTCTAAATTGACTTTTATTTCTGTCGGCTTCTTACAGAAAGGTGGCCTGGAAGAGGTCGCTTTTAGTGATAAGGTCGCCTTTTGCTTTTATTTATTTTTTCTCTCTTTTCCTTTCTCTTGTATGTATAAATAAATGAATCTATACAATAATTGACAAGTTTGATGAACAACATCCAGTTACGAATAGAATAAGATCAAATTTTAAATCGGTGTTTATTTTATTTATGACTTAGTTTAGTGCCAACCGTCAAACTATCGCGATGCACTTCGCCAGCGTCGAGTAGTTTGGAGAAGGCACGAAAAACTTGTATCGGCAAACTTGACTTGAGCCACAGATTGGTTTCACAAAAGGCATTTCGCGTATTAGATCACTGTCCAGCTGCTGAAGGTAATTAAACGACCAGGTATCCAGCTATGTTGGAAACGCGCTGCTTTAAATATGGCAGTATTATTAAGATCCATACCGGTTTCTCTGACTATTGTTGGCGATACTATAACATGAATTTACGGTGACTTGAAAATATTGCTCATTTAAGCCGATAGAGGATGGGTGTTAGCCAATCGGGAGGGTAGTTGCATAGATTCTGTAAAGTTTGGTAATAGAGGGGCTAGTTGATGTCATCTGAGCCACGGTTTGTCAATTCCGCCACCAGAGGAACTGTTATCGCATGTTACAGCGGAAATATAGCTTGTACTATTGTATTAAACATTTTTACCTGCCGTTATAAACTAGTATTGGAAGCCTATATGATTGAATCACTAGACAAATTATGACCATGAATAATCACTTTTATCCACATGGATAAATGTAATGTATTAAATTATTTTTATGACAATAAATGCATTTCATAAAATTAGCTCTAACATATTGATATCATTTAACACTTCAATATTTTTTCTTTAATTACTTTATATTCATATAAAAAAAAAAATAGCCCATAAGACTATATGCTCACTGTTGACAATACTAGTCGATAGTAAATAGATACCATATAGACTTCCAATAATTTCATTAATATTATACCATTGTAAACATTTGAAAGCGTGTCGGGGGAAAAGAGACGAAGCAAAAATTATCCATACAGAACTAACAAATAAGTAAGTACGACAAATACATATATAATAATAATAATTCCACTTAATATAACGTATTTTAGCGTAACTATGAACTGAAAAGCATGCATAGCAACTTATTCTTAAACTAAAATAAACGAAAGATCAGGCCGTAAGCAAACAAATGCTTACAATTTACAAATTAAAAACAAAAACAACTGTCAAACTCATAAAATATACAGTTATAATAAAATGAAATATGATTATATATATATATAATCATATTTCATAGGTAAAAAAGAAACGATCTGATTCTACATAAAATGCACTCATATATAAAATAAATATACTACATTCAATTTTTTAAATCAAAATTCGTTTTAAAAATTTTCCTAAGCTAAACTTAATTTCAAAATTAATTTGTCTACATTTCAAAAACAGCCAATTTAAATTTTTCAAAAATGCAAGCACTGTTTGTGACTTAATTTGTGCGGAATAAAATTGACATTACTGGAACCCTACATGAATATTTTTGGATGTAATTTAAATTATTTCGGTTCAACGTAAATAAAGTATGTTTCAAGATATGTGAAATTAGAACATTTCGACTATTACAACAAACAAAAAATATATCAATTACAAAATGCTCTAAACTTCAATATGTATGAGCTCAAGCCCAAAATATGAAAGCTGAATGTTTGAACTAAGCACCAATACATACATTTTCTTGGACATGATTTGATTAGATTAATTTAAAATGGAGAGTTTATCAATTTGTGTTACCGAAATAATTTATATCACACAACATTACAGCAAAATATGAATTTCAAAAGGCAAATTATGTACTTACAAGGGTATGGCAGATTATCTTGAGAGGTCCCTTTAGTGCAGCAAGAAAACAAAAAGATAAAATTGAGAACCGATTTTGAGGATTAAACAAGTTACAGTGCCCTCAAAAAGGTTAAGAACAAACTATTTTTTTAACATTTTTTTTTCTCTATTTTCTTGTTGTTGTAACCTTTTAAAATGCAACGTGTAACTTTTTAAACTGGCAAGATGTAAAAGTTCATTTCAGTCCGCCTAAATTATAACATTTTTCAAAGTCTTTTATAAAAGATTTTATTCAACTACAATTACCTATAACCTATAATTATATTTCTAAAATACCATATGTTCTCCAACATTCCTTTTATTCCATGATTTGATAAATCACAAAATAATGGCGAATTCATGAACACAATACACTATAAACTAAAAGTACTCAATCAACATTACAATATCCTTATTCTAAACACAGATTTCAACTAACCGGGCAGAATAATAACAAAACGTCATATTTTTTAGATTTTAAGCAAAAAATAATCTGTAAGCTTTCCTTTTATATATAACAGTTCTAAATTCCAACTTGTATTTGATAGCGAGATACTATCGGATTATCTTGGGTGTTACGGTTCGCGTTTACAGTATGTTTTCAAGTAAAGTAACGTCACATTAAAGTTAGCGTTGATAGGTCATTTGATGTGAGGTACCAGACGTCATGATTTGACAATTTGACATGACATACATAGAATAAGACATAATGATATGACATAATCCAGCTACTTTGTTAACTTGATAAGTTACATTAGCGGCTCAGTACTAGCGCTCTCCCCTTACTTAGATATATGATAATGTTAGAGTAAAAGGCTTCTATGAATATAATAATAAATAAATACTGAATACAATTAATATTTGTCTCAATAGTTAATGTCTTCATGTATTTTTATTGACACTATTTTTCCGTATCTAATGCAAATGTTTCAAAATAGGCCATTTCAATCTATCAATTTGCTATTTACTCACAATTAATTGCTCCCTTTCAAATAGCATGATTTTGGTATATATTTAATTTCACTTTTGTGTTCAAATTTTCAGTTAGAAAATGACACTTAAATCAAAAACCTTTCTCTGTTCTAGAATTGTGTAAAATTGTGCATGACTTAAATATTTGTAGTTAATTTTAATTAGAAACCCGATAATTTTTATATGGGATAAATAAATAAATATTTTGTTTTTACTATGCCCGTTTACTGAAATCGAGTTCAAAACTAAAACTAGTGAGATAAATGCGTTATAAATCGGGAGAGGAACGAGGGTGTATAAGAATTTTACATCAATTCATTATCAATATTTTTTTTTTTATAAAACAACCACATTCAATTTAATTTTCACCTTTAGCAATTTGTTGAGTCTGGGATTTAACGGTCAACACACTGGTCCTAAAGCATGTCTAAATATAACTAACAAAAATAAGTCTTTTTTATTCATTTTTTTTTTAAATCTTAAAACTAAACTTAAGAACTAGTATCAAATCCTTGGAACTTCGTGTTTACATTTTACTGAATAATATGCTTAGGGACGAGCAGGGTGATACTTGTCATATTTCGGGACCGTTCGTTCTACTAATTACGTCACATGCACTTCCAGATAACCCCTTCATCTGCCTTGTCACACTTTCAAGTTATTTTTTAACTAAAAAATAAGTGTGTGACTGAAAATAACATAATACACAAATAAATAGCGGACGATAAAGAAATAGTTTTTTTTTTAAATAATTTAAAAAGCTAGGGAGGGTACCCTAGCTTTTTAAATTATATTTTCCCGAAATGGCGAAAATACACGCAGAAAACTTTTAAGCCCCCCATATCCAATGTGTGACGTAATTAATAGATGGTCCCTGACAACGAGGAGTACTCTGACGTGATTATAAAAATAATAATATGACATTATTATTATTATTAAGGAAATCAAATGCAAATTGTACGAGGAATGTTAGTAAAATGATATGTCTTTGATATGGCAACAGAATTTGTACATTCCATTTGAAATACCTATTCGATGTTCATGATGGTTCGTACTACATATTTTATAAGAGTTGTTTTATATTTTCAGTATGGTCATAAGCTTTGTAGGGACTTCACAAACTTCATGGTCTTTAACGTTACCTATTTACTCGTTTGGGGCAAATGGTGGGGATTTCTATTTTAACGAAAAGCCAGCGTTATTCGATCACAAACTTCCACCGATTTCTTAGGTTCACAACTCATTGCCTTGTCGGAGAGTTCGGTTTTTCTATTGATATTAAGAAACAAACCGAATTGCGGTTTCGTTGTTGAGTAAACATGTTTTTGGAGCCGTAAATAATTTTCACTACATATTATTTATCCCTTACTACATATTTTAATAATTCTTAATGTGTGTGGTATTACGGTGTACTTCATTAAGGTATTGAAATATCTATAAAAATAATCTTATTTATGAGCTGTTTGGATAAATGATAGTTTTATTTAGTTTTCGCGTTCAAATATAAAACAACCCTTTCTATCATAAAATAAAATGAGTTCTTATTTTTTTATTTTATTTAAATTACAAAACCTAGTCGTCCCTAAGTAATTCAGTCGTTTCAGAGGATAGGTTCCCCGCAACCGCCAACAAACCGGTCAGACTGTGGGACCTTATGCTTTTCAGGAAGTTCCTCTTCACGTCCCCACTCCCTTTCCGGCACGGGGGGGCGTCGAAAACCGTGTCATAGTGGTGGGGCAAGTCGGCGGTGGAGGTGAAAGTGGGGCAAAAGAATCTGTTCTTGCGCGGTTCGTCGTCGTGCAGGAGGTCGTCGTGGCTGCCGGAGCGTTTTTTCGCGATATCGGCCTTCTTCGTTGTTCGCACTTGGGATTTGGACTTACGCGGTTTTCGCTTCGGTTCCTCGATCGCGCCTATAGCTAGCCCTGCGGCCGCATTGACGGTTACTGAACTGTACTAAACTGTACATCAGAACAAATATCGTGCATCGGCTATAGTCGCCTATATTCATCTACTAGCTGTTACCCGCGACTTGTGCCGCGTAGAATTCCTGAATTCCCGTGAGGATTTAGGATTGATTCAGGCTTTCTGTGCGGACAATGCACAGAAAGGGAGGCCTACGCCAGAGAGGCGACTTCTACCAAACACTTGTGACGATATGATAATATAAAATTTGACTGAAAATTGTAAAAAAAAAAAAACATTGACATAATTTATTATTTTTTATTGACTTGGTAGTAGAATAAATGGCTTTTTATTTTTATTTTTTATTTTACTTTATAATGCACAGAAAGCCTCAATCAAGAGAAAGTAAGCTACAGGCAAATGTCCAATTGGCGATTTTCGTGCCTCTTATCGATTAAAAAACATTTTGATTATGATTTTCAGTATTATGATTTTCATACAAACTTCCAACCCCTATTATACCCCCCTACTCAGGGGGGAATTTCCAAATAACCTTTCTTAGCTGACACTCTTAACTATCAACTACTAACTTGCTAAATTATAGCTTTATACGTACAATAGTTTTTCAGATCTCGTGTTTAATTAGTAAGTAAGTCAGTGACCTTTCGCTTTTATATACAGTGGACCCCCGATAATCCGGCCCTGGCTAATCCGGCGCCCCCTGTAATCCGACATGACTTAGAATTACTACTTGACGACTAAAAAAAAATTGATGAATATTTCAAAGCTTCATAATTTGATATAGTATTCACTAAATGATTTTGATTAATAATTCTTGATTATTTTGGTAGATATGTATGTGCATTTATGCTTAATTTTATAATAAAAAGTAAGCTCTCAATTGTTATTTAATTTACTTAATTCGACTTACATAAATTAAGTCTGATTTGTACTTCAACGTACATACATATGTACGTATAATATATAGATTCTTGTCATTAGATATGTAATTTGTCGGATTACAAGGTACTCTTTCGTAAAAAAATCCGGACTATAGGGGTCTTAGGCAGTGCTCTATAATCCGACAAATTCGATAGTCCGACACTGCCCTGCATAATGTTTGCCGGATTACCGGGAGTCCACTGTATATAGATTCTAATATTATGATTAAGTTAAGTAATATTTGTAAGTTGAGTAGGATATTTGAGCTAATCCGATTATAAAAAATTCAGTGGAAGGATATACTATACAAATCCGGGTGGGTTTCTTATGCTAGGCATAAATAGTGTTTTTTGTAAACATGTATGCACAAATATAAAAATAAATTAAAAAATGTGCGAGTAAAAGTCACGGGGAACAGCTAGTTTGTGATAAAGTTGATATTGCGAGTGTTTGTTAAGACCAAATTACTTCTTATTTTGTTTTCTAATGTAAGATTAAATTCTGTCTGTCCTTGGCCGATGCATAATCTTTATTACGAAGTATTGTTTGTACAGTAGCTTCGATCAATAACGTCCTAGACATGCAGTCTCATACAAAATCTAGTAGAATGTGGGTCCGGTTTTTTAGCATCTTCTTATAAAGGTATTCTATGGCGGATGAATGACTAAGAACCGTTTTCTCTCATTCTCTCATTACACGCGATAGAAGAAGACAAAACATTGCATAATTATACAATAATCGCTATACCATGTTTGTTAGAAAGGAGGTATACTATAGAACTGATGATCAGTATGTCTTTCCTTAAAATATAATTTTCAGCCACTTTGACTGCTTATTCGGATTTTTTAAGTAGGCTCCATATTTGTTAATGATTTTCATTTCTCACAAAAACTTTGACGACTGAGAGCAAATCTGGTATATTATTGATCGAAGCATCATTATTATTAAACTTAAACAGGACTACACACATTTTCCAGACATTATTAAAAAAAAACCCCAATTTACTGTAAATGTTGAAAGTTACTCAGTCTATTGATCCGCTTTCAAGACTTGACTCCATTTGTCACGTTAAGAACCGACTAAATAAGTTAAATCTTAAGCCTCGAATCAAAATTAATGTTTAAAACTTACTGGTCACAAATAGACATTATCGCTTGTTAGAGCGAATCCTACTAGTATAAACTAATAATATAGTATTATAAACTTGAAAGTTTGTAAGTCTAGATGGATGTATGTTTGTTACTCTTCCACGTAAAAACTACTAAATGGATTTTTACGAAACTTTACAATAATATAGCTTATAAATCCGAATAACACGTAGGCTACAATTTATAAAGATATTGTGTCATGATCATGATCAACCCATTACCGGCTCGCTACAGAGCACGGGTCTCCTCTCAATATGAGAAGGGTTTGGCCATAGTCCACCACGCTGGCCATGTGCGGATTGGCAGACTTCACACGCCTTTAAGAACATTATGGAGAACTCTCAGGCGTGCAGGTTTCCTCACGATGTTTTCCTTCACCGTTGAAGCAAGTGATATTTTAATTTTTTTTAAACGCACATAGCTATTTTAAAAGATATTGTGTGAATTGTCCAAAATATGACGACAAGTGTCAAGTAAGTAAGAACAAAATCTACCATCTGCGTGATAATTTTAATGTTCTTTTCTACGCCACGCTAATATAAGCTAAACGAAATACTAATCCCGCGCAGACTAAGTAGCGGGCACCGGCTAGTAAGTTATAAATTTTTCTTTGCTTTAAAATAATGTCTTTTGCATTTTAGCCTAGAGCTGAATTGTGTCACGTTCGCCTCAGGCGCGATTATGACTGAGTCTAGACCTTTTTAAGTCTTCATCTATTCTTATACAACTTTCAGTTTAAATTTTCTTGTAAAATGGAGATAAGTCTGATTATAAACGGACTAAAAGATATTGGTATCTTTAAACATTAGTGTCAAATAGCCTTAGCATTACTGGAAAATGCAATACGTACAGTTCGTTTTGTAATTAACAAACGGGTTTAGAAGTGAGCGTAAGATCACACAAAAAAAACAATACAATTTTATCTTTAAACTTGGAGTCTGTTTATCAGGTAATTGGAGTTTCAACGTTGGCCTTTTTGGATCTAGACTTGTGTCTTTTTCACTTTGGCAACACAGACAGTGTTTTTTAATTCTATTACGAATTGGACGGCAATCA
The DNA here is from genome assembly GCA_928268935.1 of Lasiommata megera. Lineage (NCBI taxonomy): Eukaryota > Metazoa > Arthropoda > Insecta > Lepidoptera > Nymphalidae > Lasiommata > Lasiommata megera. The sequence continues at coordinate 1,460,616 of OV743321.1, forward strand.
CACTTGGTGGGAAGTGGTTTACCAACTCAAGTATAGGATAACTTGTTACGTATGTATGTCCTAATTGAATTCTAAATGAATTGAACTCTAAAAAGGCTGGTTAACTAACTAACTGACGACCGATGTTTCCCACCAGACCAGGCCAGAGAAAATTCATCATCATCATCATCATGGTCTCCTCTCAATATGAGAAGGGTTTGGCCATAGTCCACCATGTGCGGATTTCCAGACTTTACACGCCTTTGAGAACATTATGGAGAACTCTCCAACGTGCAGGTTTCCTCACGATGTTTTCCTTCACCGTTGAAGCAAGTGCTATTTAAATTTTTTTTAAACGTACATAACTCCGAAAAGTTAGAGGTGCGTGCCCGGATTCGAACCGCCGGCCTCTGATTAGGAGGCTGACGCCCTAACCACTAGGCTATCACCGCTTAAGAAAATTCAGCAATTATTAATTATTAGATGCTGTCGGGGATCGAACCCGGTACCTCCCGCTTATAGAGCATATACCACACATATTATAGACCACAGCGTTCAACACTGCGCCAAATGTTTGTACATTATCAAAATGTACAAGCATAATCGTAATATCCGAATTGTCCATCTTTTAATCTGTTATACGAAATAGTTGTACTATGCATCACTTGTGTGATCTTACAGCTCTGTTTATAAAAATATAGTAGTAGTAATATACAATTTAATTGATACTTTATTTCACAGGGCTAAGGTGCGTCCACATTTTTCGCATTCAGCCATTTGTGCTTTTGGAGTAAATTAATATATCCAGCATCTCTCAACTTCCATTGATCTCTTTAATAGTAGACTTGATATGATAGGTTAAATTTGCGTAAACGAAAGACAAGTGTCATTTTACTTTACATAACACGCAAGTGTGCACACACCTTACAAAAAGGGATATTTTTTCTCTATTAAATCTCTAGTCTATTATATCAATGGGTGAATAAAAATCTATTTATTTGAAGTGACAGTTAGGTACATAATTGCAATCAGCATTCGTTTGCATAAGTCTGTTGGAGATTTCATATTAAGTTTTCTCTATTGAAATAACATAATTATTAATGTTTTATTCCAAAACTATAATGTACATATTTTGGTTTTGATAAAAGTACAAAATGTCGCTCAAAACACATAGACGTTCACCCTTCGATAATTCAATGAGCTTGTACATTGGACACACAAAAATGTTATTAAAAAAAAAATACATTAAAATTATGAGAAATAATAATTACTATTATAATTAGAGACTTATCGTTAATAACGAATTGCTGTAAATTTAAGTAAAAAAGTTAAGATTTCATAAAAAATAATTTTTGAGTGTGTTATGTTATGTAAAAAGTGTGTTGAAAACGCCAAAAATATTTTGGTAAAAAAATCTTTCTTCATTTTTATTGTGATAGATGTGTTGTAAGACAAAAGTATCTTGCAAGTAAAATGAACTTATTTTAAACTCGTACATTCAAAACTAATTCACAATCTTAGTAGCACTTGTTATATATGGTGTTTACGAATTTAAATTTTAAAACTATACGCATAAGGACAATTTTACTCTGGCGTCTTAGTGTGTTCAAATACTGGAAAACACATATTATGTGTGTTGTCGTTAGTGTGTACCATTGTGCGCCCAATTACGCCTAGTGTTGAACACAGCTAATGTGTTTGGGATAGTGGTGGTCAGGGTCATGAGTAGCTCTAGCGAGTCACGTCATGTTCACGCATGCTACGTTTCAATCAGGCAGTGCCAGACACGGGGCTTGGTAGTGTCGCGTCACGTCAGCGTGTACCATTGTATCAGGTCGTGTCACCTGGTAGTGGCTATGAGAGTCTCGCGTGCGTGTTTTGGTGGAGTGTCGCGTTACGCCAGGGCAGTGATTCTCAACCACTTTGCCGCGGCACTTTTGTGTGCCGCCTAATTTCAAAAGTGTGCCGCCAAATTTTGCAAATATATAATAATTAATCCCTTAATAATCGTTTAGTTATTATTGTAGTATATATAAGTTTATTTCGTATATTTAGAATTTTTGTCATAAACTATTTATGCAGTGTGTTGTAGTAAGTAAATAATTTTTATCTTTTTCTTTGCGTGCCGCCAAATTTTGAAATCGATAAATATGTGCCGCAAAAAAAAAAAAAGGTTGAGATCACTGCGTCAGGGAGTAACATTGTGTGGTATTGTGTCACGATGCCCGGTAGTGGTTGTGTGGTGTGTAGTGAATGTCACGGGAGCGCGTACCTGCGTGCGGGGGCGAGGCGCGCGGCGCGTGCGGCGGCAGGTGCGGCGCGGAGGTAGAGGGGCGGTGAGCGCGTGGTCGCAGTGCGGGCAGCGGTAGGTGCGCGCGCGCCCTCTGGTGCCCCGTGGAGGGGCCCCACGTCTTGCCCTTCACGCCGTCTGCTGGCACTAAGGCAAACATGGAATTTTAAATCCAAGAATTCAATGCCACGTTTAGATATTTCTTTACATTTTCTAATTTTTTTTAGTTATTTTTTGCCTCTATGTTCTTTATTAGGTTGTTAATTTTGTATACGTCTTTTTTTTATATACAAAGCGAGCAAACGAGCAGGCGGGTCACCTGATGGTAAGTGATTACAGCCGCCCATGAACATTTGCAGCACCAGAGGAACCGCCAATGCGTTGCTGGCCCTTGAGCAATTTGTTAATCCGCCCTTTGAAGATCCCCATATTATAACCATTAGGGAACACAGAAGTTGGAAGCTGGTTCCACAATTTGCAGGTTCGTGGCAGAAATGACCTGGAATAGCGGGTGGTGGAAGAGTACCAGGCATCCAGGTGGTGAGGATGATATTTATTACGTTTAGTTAAGTTCCTTCGCACGACTTATCCGTCGTCTGCATGTTGTAGCCTGCTATAAGTGGAATTATATGTTGACCTGGCACCTAAGGCCTAAATTATGTACAAAAAAAAATATGTATAATTCTGTTGGTGGTTCTAATAAAATAAATAAATGAGAGAGGAGAAAGAGGAGAATTGCGATTACCGCTCGCGCGTGGCACTATCAGGTGTAGATGCAAATGTACAATGTGACAGTGATTAAGAAGTTTCACTACAATCACAGACTTGGTTTTCTCTTTTAAGTTCTATTTTACTTAATATCGTCAGCTAAAGTCAAACCTCGTATTTACCCGAGAACGTTTTCGAGGTGAAACAATAATCAAATTAAACTGAAATAAAACTGATTATTAGAGGGAGGTACGATATTTCATCATCATCATGATCAACCCACTGCTGGCTCACTACAGAGCACGGGTCTCCTCTCAATATGAGAAGGGTTTGGCCATAGTCCACCACGCTGGCCATGTGACTTCACACGCTTTTGAGAACATTATGGAGAACTCTCAGGCGTGTAGGTTTCCTCACGATGTTTTCCTTCACCGTTGAAGCAAATGATATTTTAATTGTTTAAAAACGCACATAACTCCGAAAAGTTAGAGGTGCGTGCGCGAAATCGAACCGCCGACCTCTGATTAGGAGGCTGACGCCCTAACCACTAGGCTATCACCGCTTCTACGGTACGATATTTGATATTAACAAAATTGTCGGTTGGAATATCGACGATTATAACGTAACCGATTATCAAATTGAAAATAAAGGGTTCTATATTTTCTAATTTCGACAGTGTCGAATGACTCTAGGTTCGATTTGGCGATGGCTCATTTGTAACATGAGAATGAAACATTTATCTGGAAATAAAGTCATGACCGCAGTGGTCATAAGATGGAGTGTCCTGGGTCAACAATATACTCACGAGCAATAGCCCTCATTATGGCGGGAGAGCCAGGCGGGGTATCCGTAGCGACGGCCACCAGCTGCTTGACGCTGGACTCGTCGTCCGACGGCCTCACTGTGAGGGTGTGTCGGAAGTCTAGCGGCGATGAGATCGTGTCCTTCTTGAGCAACTTTATCTTGCTGAATTTGCCTGGAAAATGCGGTACAACCATTTTAAAACGGCTTTACGAGAATACGTACCGATAGGTTGTATTGAATTATTTTTTTTTATACACCACAAGTACGGCCTTGACGGAATCTCACCTGATGGTAAGTGATGATGCGGTCTAAGATGGTAGCGGGCTAACCTGTTAGGGGTATGGTAAACCCATACTCCTAATTGGTTTCTACACGACATCGTGCCGGAACGCTTAATCGCTTGGCGACACGTCTTTGTCGGTAGGGTGGTAACTAGCCACAGCCGAAGCCTCCAGACTCGAGCTGGGAATCGAACCCAGGACCTCCAAATTTATAATGCAACAGCGTACGCGCTGCGCCACCGAGGTTGTCAAAATTAAAAGTCAGCAATACATGGTTATTTCATCTGGTGCTCATTTAACGTTTTAGCACCAACAAGAATAAGATTTTTTTATGACTCAATCCATACGCAGTAACTTAATAAACATATGATCAATGCAAAAACTTATAATCCTTTCTGTTGCAAAGTTTTTGGAGGAAGAACATATATTTTCGTATTTATAATAAAGACAAGATGGGCTAATGTTGATGTTTTTACCCTTCCGTTTGTTGGGCTGCGGCGGCTGACTATGAGACATGTTGCTCGCGAAGATCAGGATGTGCAACTCGCGCGCGGCGAGGTCTATCTCTCTCATCTCCAACTCTCTCTCCTTTTGAGCCAGGTTCTGTTCCACAAGCCTCTGCTGCAATTGCGCCCGGGTCAGCTCCTCTTCACGACATCGTAGCTCCTGAAATTGCGATTTTAAGGGGGGCTCGTTTAAAGCAATTTATATAATTATAAAAATTTTAATTCGATGTTGTTTTAGACAAAGCTTGTGACACAGGTAATTTTGTAATGTTATGCATGTATAGTTCAAGGTCGGACAAAACAACATGATGTAGCAAGGCTAGACGAGGACTGGTGTCTCTTCTGTCAACTATTCCATAGTGAGAGTTTTTTTATTCTCTACAAGTTAGCCCTTGACGGCAATCTCACCTGACGGTAAGTGATGATGCAGTCTAAAATGCGGGCTAACCTGTTAGGGGTAAACCCATACTCCTAATCGGTTTCTTCGCGACATCGTGTCGGAACGCTACAGCGACACGTCTTTGTCGGTAGGTTGGTAACTAGCCATGGTCGAACCAGACAAAAAATGGCTACTTTAAGTAATCTTAGCAAAGGAAACCAAAAAGAAGGAAGTTAATATAGTATGTAGAATAATATGCCACTGACTTTGTCAAATAATGCCTGTGTCATTTTCCCAAGTCACATCTTTAGAGTTAAGTTGTTGAAAATACCAATTAATTTGGTTTAAATAATCTCTGTAACTGGTAGTTGAAACTATGCCAAATCAATTAGTATTTAGAATACAAAGTCTTCATTTGGCAGAATAATTAAGGTTTATTTATAAATAATTTACAATGTAAATATATGTTTTCAATCCAAAGAGATTATTACTGCAAATTGCAAAGGCATGAAAGAGGAATCTGGAAAAGTATTGGAGATAGACTTTTGCACGATAGCTGAATTTCTTTTACCAGGGCTTTCATCCTATTGGTAATTTTGCTACAATTAGGGCTTCTTAGACTATGTAAAGAGCATTCCTGGATTTTCTTAAGACAGAGTATAAAATGATGTATCACCAAGCTTTGTTTAAAACAAAACACTATAAAATACAATAATTATTTATTTGAATACCATCAAAGAAGAAAATATAACAAAGCAAATGTAAACAACATGGACCAAGATCCCATGATCGCCAGAGCATTTATTATATTATAGTATTAAGTCTGAAGTGTTTATATGTTTAATATAATATGCTACCAATATATATAATATATTCATAATATGCTGACCAATATATTATTATTTATATTGGTCAGCATATTACGTATTGCTACCAATGCCACACTTTTTAGAAGCGCCGCAATATCTATCAGAAATGTTTTAAATACTTTTTAGCTTGTGTCATTTTTTTTTTAATTGTTTTATTTATATATTATATAATATTTATATTTATAAATAGCAAGTATTAATGTTTCTCCATCAACTGTGATTTTCAGATTTGTACGGGAAAAAATATCTTTTTAATTGGTTAAAGAGGATTTAATTGTTTTTTTTTTTCACTATTTATAATGTAGATCATATCATATTTTCAAAAACAATTATTGTGTGTTTTTGATTAATAATCAATAATAATAATAAATTTATTGGAATTAATACAAGAATAAAGTTTACGAAATTCAATAAGCTTCTTACAGTTCTTCAAAGCTTAGCCCTTAATACTATAATAATAAATTCAGGTCTGGTTATCATAGAACCTCTTCTCTGACATGTATAGCGAAAGTAAACATAACTGAACCCAAGGTGACAATAAGAAACACTAACCTCCTCTATAGTTTTGCATTCCTATGTAGCAGTATAAAGAAAATACAGGCCCATATTAATAAACAATGTTTTAATGATAATTAAAACATTTACAGTACAACAATGTAAAAGTGAAATTCCACTAAAAATTATACTCATTACTTGTTAAATCTTTCAATATAGTAATATTAACTATGTAATAAGTACACTATATTTATCTAGAAATAAAACTTTTACTAAATGACTTTTATGATGGTGATATAAATATAATAGTTAAACCAGAAAAATGCAAAATTAAATATTGTTAAGTTAAACTCTTACTAATAATGGGATGGCGACTCAATTAGCCTTTGCAAATAATCCATTTAAGATGCCAATACATGTAACCTTTTTTCCAGCTAAGATTGATTCCGTAACAGCCTCATAATATAAGTAGATTACGTATTGTGAGTCTTTTTGTGTGGTATTATAGTTGAATTTGGCTCGCGCCATCGTATATTAGGTATTAACCTTCACTAAAAACAATTAGGAACTTAGGTACCTACACAGCGGGCGGCTCTGAGCCATTTTCATCTTACAGCAGTGGTGATAAAGTATCTTTTAAATTAACAATGTTATCTAAGCGAATATCGTGTACTATTATTTCATCTGTGGTAGATAACTTAGGATCCACTCCTACCTGCTCTTTTCTTCGCAGATCCCGAAGGACTTCCTCGATCTCGAGCCTCCAGCCGTCTTGCATGGTGTGGAAGGATTCGTGAGGTGCCCGCGTAAACTCAGATTGTTGGATCCTTTCCAACTGTTCCAAGATTTCCGGGAACATTGGTCGCTCCCGCGGATTTGATCGCCAGCATGCTGAAGAGGTAAAAATTTCGGTTTAGGGTGAACTAAATGAGAAGGGTTCGGCCATAGTCGACCACGTTGGTCATGTGCGGATTGACAGATTTCACACGCCTTTGAGAACATTACGGAGAACTTTCAGGCGTGCAGGTTTCCTCACGATGTTTTCCTTCACCGTTGAAGCAAGTGATATTTTAATTGCTTAAAAACGCACATATGTAACACCGAAAAGTTGGAGGTGCGTACCCGGGTTCGAACCCCCGACCTCTGATTAGGAGGCGGTCGTCCAAACCACTAGGCTATCACAGCTATTCTTTATTGTCGTCGGTGACGAATCAAATCATAACTGCTTTATACATTTTAACCTAATACAGCCATCTATGAAACGTTTATAAAATACATTCTACTTCTTCTTTTTTTTGTGTGTATAGTGTAATGGCTAACATCAGCGAATTAGCAATCAACGAATACCAGATTAGAGATGTATGTAACCTATAAGATATCTATTAGTTAATTAAAAAAAAATGTAATAAAAGGAAGGAAGCAGTTTGTTTTGAAAATATATTTGAGAATTACACAGCCGTAACGTAGAATCGGTTTGTATTATATTATTCATCATCATGATTAACCCATCACCGGCAGCACGGGTCTCCTCTCAATATGAGAAGGGTTTGGCCATAGTCCACCACGCTGGCCATGTGCGGATTGGCAGACTTCACACGCCTTTGAGAACATTGTGGTGAACTCTCAGGCGTGCAGGTTTCTTCACGATGTTTTCCTTCACCGTTGAAGCAAGTGATATTTGAATCGTTTAAAAATGCACAAAACTCCGAAAAGTTAGAGGTGCGTGCCCGGATTCGAACCGCCGACCTCTGATTAGGAGGCTGACGTCCTAACCTAGTGGTTAGGACGTCAGTCGGCGTAATATTATGAAGCGGTGATAGCCTAGTGGCTATCACCGCTTCATAATATTATTAAGACTGTATAATTACTGGAATGATTTATATTCTTTTATTTCCTTTTTAACAATGAAAAATTCCAAATATCATAACACAATTTTTTTTAGGCCGGATCATACAAACAGTCTGTTCACTTAGGTTGTTTAGTGAGGCATCTTTTCACGGTTTCAACGATGCAAAGGATCTTGTAAAGGTCTAGATGATAAAAATTTTCATCTTAACCAAATTTGGTATATTAAATTAAGGCAATACATTATATTTACTTTGATGATCAACCCATTGCCGGCTCACTACAGAGCACGGGTCTCCTCTCAATATGAGAAGGGTTTGGCCATAGTCCACCACGCTGGCCATGTGCGGATTGGCAGACTTCACACGCCTTTGAGAACATTATGGAGAACTCTCAGGCGTGCAGGTTTCCTCACGATGTTTTCCTTCACCGTTGAAGCAAGTGTAATTTTTAAATGTGTAAAAACGCACATAACTCCGAAAAGTTAGAGGTTAAAAGCCCGGATTCGAACCGCCGACCTCTGATTAGGAGGCTGACGCCCTAATCACTAGGCTACCACCGCTTCATATTTACTTTATATTTAAAGTATATTTACTTTAAATACCCCGAAATATATATAAAATTTTAGGGTACTACAAAAACGGCATATTTGCCACGGCTTTAACAAACTGACGACTTTGGAAGGAGGAATACCTCCTATTAATACTCTTTAATACGGGAAAACAACAAAATTTTACTGGATTCTATTACTGTATTAATTTATTTATGAATGATTGCAATAAGAAGTTCCGAGATTAAGTACTGCATAGGCGTTTGTAAAGAAGAATCTGCAACTTGTCAGCAGTTTTTTTCCAGCTGAGAAAAAGAAAATGTCCCTTGTTGCCCCAGGTAAATAAATATAATGAAAGAAAGTACAGCGATAACCTATTTAATGAATGACGCATTCCACCACCGGTATGCATATTGCGCAAGTAGAAACTCGAAAGAGGTAAGACCGGATTAGGGGTACCCTTGACCTTGCGGCGTATTAAATTCTTACGTGTTGGATTCCGTCATTCGTTTACGCTTTACAAATAAAGAAAGAATTAGATACATAAATAGATAAATTCTTTATTGCATATTACAATATTTGGATTCCAATACAAACAAAAAAAAAAAACAAAAATAGATAACAACGAAAAGGCGGCCTTATCGCTTAAAGCGATCTCCTCCAGACAACCTTTTGTGAAAGTGATTTACTTTATTGTTTTTGGTGAAGTTATCAAATGATTTTAATTAATATCAGCGGTACCATAAAACAGTCCACAAACCTTTATTTTTTGTTGAGGTACGCCGTCTAGTCCTATTCAATTTTTAAAGTATTTCTATTTTTTTATAATTTGCTGTTAGAAAAAGAAAGCCGATACTTTTTGGAATGTTTCTAAAAAATTTGGTCCTTTACGCACAATTACTTTATTTAGTCTTACCGTTTTCCATGGACGGTGGTGGTGATCTCAGTATTAGTTGCACGATGTTCTGTTACGAAACGAGTAACGAACGAGTAAACGAGTAAGAAACGAGCGCAATGTCTGTAGCGATAAAGTAAACCATCTAAGTTCAACTGTTATTGCGAGGACTGTAAGCTAAAAGTTCCAAGTATACCTCACCTTCCATCAGCACTCTCCAGGACTCTGGGCACGTGCTGGGTATGGGCAGTGTTAGTTTGTTGACTGCCACGCCGTAAGCTACGGCCATGGCGTTGATGCCCTTGTAAGGCGTCTCCCCAGTAAGTAGTTCCCATAGCAGCACACCATAAGACCAAACATCGGATGCGTGCGAGAATGTCGAATTTTTTATCACCTGAAATATAAGAGGACAGAGGTCACAGATGAAAGCGCTGTGAAATAAAATAATATTTTGAGTTTTTTTTTTAATATTAAAGAAAAACCACCAAGCTGCTTTTTACGCAATAATATCGTTTCTATTATAGTCGGAAAAAGTATGGCTAAATAAGTATACAGCAATTGATATTTATCACATAAAATAAAAAGGAACTTCGCCTTCCAACCATAATGGGTCACAGCTTGTATGAAAAATAAAAACATTAGCAAAAATTTTAGTTAATAAAAGAAAAATTATGTGTTATTGTTTGTCTATTTCATTGAATAATTATCGTACAAAAATTAATATGGCTTATCTGATATTTTACGAAAGGGAACTAAGAAGATAAACCAAGAGTAATTCTAAGGTACATAAGAGCGCTAAATATTTGACTAGGGCAGGCATATCGGAGCTCTGCGATTTCTGTCTTTTTGTGAGAAGTTAAATATAGATTATTCCTTTATACCTCTGGAGGCATCCAGGCGTACGTTCCCGCCGCAGACATCCTTGTGGTCTTATACACTTCTCGGGCTAAACCAAAGTCTGTGATCTTCAGGGTCTTGTCTTCGAGCGTGTCGTCTGTTAAGATAGCCTCGCTGAGCAGAACTGGAAATAAACAAATACACGGATTAATCAATCTATGAATATACTGACTTATAGTTTTTAAAGTGAAACTTCTTGGTAGCCGATTGAATTTTTCCTTGGATAAAACAATGGAGAGTGAATTTAAAGGTCACGTTTGGAACATCTTGTTCCTTGAGACAGAAGAATGATATACTTTTATGAGAAGGAGAAAACGATAGACGAAGAAGTGCAATGTAATGATAATTTTAAGAGGATGGTAATATTAATAATAATAATAAATTCATTTATTTGCTTTAACCATGGGCACAGATGTAGTAATAAGAAGCAAACACGTTTTGCCATTACAGACGCCAAAGTATTTTTACGGAGGTATCTGGTATTGCTACTAATGGACTGAGAGGTTAATTATTACTCTGAAATAGACATTCTTTTAAACAATACAAATCATTTTCAATCTTAAGTTTTATAAAACATACATAATGCTCGTACATTGCGTTAACCTTTAAACGCATTCCTAATTCATTGCAGTCTTCAATATTATCTTTACATAAAATCCAATTATATTTAAGATGTTTCACTTCTTGTAACTATAACTATTCTGTAATCAGTGTTTAGTGCTTATGCGTCTCTAAACGATGAAGTTTTTATTCCAAACTTGGGTGTCAAGGGACCCCTGTCCGCCCGTCTGTCAGACGGGATTATCTCTTAAACCTTAATAGCTAAGATCTTCACAGTGTATTTCTATTGTCGCTATAACAAATAATATGATGCCGATATTACGTTTTGTGTTACATATTGCCCGTGGTATGAAGTCTGTCGCAAACTCAGACTTAGGCTGAAATTACAATTTTTTTTGGAAACTATTTGTTTCCATCTCCATTGAAGTCCAAATTTATATTCGGGACGATCATTTGTGCTCTAATTTTAGCAACAGAAGACGTTCTGTTGCTAAAATTTAGAGCACTCTAGATTGTTCAGCAAAGAACGTTACTTAGCTGTATTTGAGTAAGGAATTTCTCGAAATAGCTTTGACCTCAAGCTAACAGCCAGTTACTTTCTTACAGCTGAAAGTTTCATTGGAAATCGATTCGTAACATTTGGGTCAATAGGTTTGCTAGAATTGACTAAAGATAGAACGACTAATAAATACTTTACTACATACTAATGTTAGCAACCTATATTTGCAGAATTCAACTGACGTGTATATACTCTGCTAAAATTTACTGATTAAACCTATTTTAAATTTAACATCACTTACTTTAACATTAAGGAATACATCGCGGGAAAACTTGCATTCCCGACAGTATCTCCATAATGTTCTCTAAAACGCATGTAGTATACCAATCCGCACTTGGTCTAAGTGGTTGACAATCCTACTAATTCTGAGAAGAGATGATTCTTCTGCCTTTACTGGCAGAGAGAGCCAGAGATTGCAGCAGATCTATAACATTAAATGGGAACGACAAGACTAGCAAGATGAACGAATCATAGTATAAATTGGTAACGATGTGACGGATATCTAAATACCAATAAAAAAAAACAGAAATCGATTGCCTTTTCTCTTTGAATGTCAGTGGTAAATCAGTATCATCATCAGTACATTTATGCCCCACTGATGGGCACTGACGTTGCAAACACGCGGCTAAGAAGAAGCCCACAACACACTTTGTCATTATATTTCTTCTCACCATCTCGCAATATCACTGAACACCTAATATATAAGCAACCTAGCTAAAGCATAATTCATACCCAAGCTTTTTGATCATTTAAGTGAAACAGGCAGAAAAAGTGAAAAAACCTTGAAAATTAATGTAATGACACGGTGTTTGTATCTATCTATCATGACCAAGGCAGTCAAACGTATAAAGCACTTAACTATCGAGATAGCAAAAGATACATAACTTCTCATTAACAAGAAGTAGCCTTACGATGTGGTGTCGTGAACTATTAAAAAATCATAAACGTCCAAAGAAAAAGTGACCTTCGGGTAAATAGACGCATCGCTTCGTATTTCCCGTACACTACCATTAGTTTGAAATATGCACGTTCACAATCTTAATGTCACTATCGAGCAAAGAATCACTAGAGCGACAAAGTAAAGTGGATTTTATTCAAATTGATTTAACGTGGCAATTAGAACTCTGTGCTACTGATTTTTGTTTATCAAAATATTATCTAGGAGCGCTTGCTACTGGAGTCGAATTAACGGTTTATTAGGAACATTTAAATTTTAACATACGTTAAATATGCATCGATTTCCCAGCAGCCAAGTTCGACCAGAAAAGGGTGTTTATCAGCCATCAATGCAAGCTACTGAATATAATTGAATTTGAGGCAAAGAGATAGATTATATCCTTGACAAGGATAGGTTAGGAAAACATACGGTACACGTGGGACTAAAAAATTGAAACAAACGCGAAATCACAGAAAACAGCTCTAGATAAATCTATCCGGAAAATCTAGATATATTTATCTAGAGCCGTTTTGTTGAAGTTGGTAGTATTATGACACAATTAAGGAAATACCCTTGAAATTAATTATCTTTACTTCATTTTTCCTTCACCTACCCGAATTACGCTTGGCAACGCCTTGTGGTGCTCCTCTGTTGCTGCAGATGGTCACTTAACATCAGATGACTTGCTTGATCATTTATCAGCTATATATTGCTGGTATATCGTTAATCGAAAACGACTTAACGATTGCGAGGACCACAGTATCCACACTAAGGGTACAAGTAGTGTGTCGTGACGTGACCGGGGAACATAAAATGTTTTACGAGCTGCTCGGCAGTTGCTTCATTGAAAATTAACATCTCGTATCTTGTATCATTTGTCGCCACTAGTCGCCACATTGGACATAAGAAAACCGGCTAGTTAGTGTGAGAGTTGAACGCACCATGGCTTATCTAATATCTAGTCAGGAATAATATTGCTATTATTAAGATCGAGAAAATAACACCAAGAAAAACGTTACATAAATGGCCTCTATTAATTTTCAATTTGGTTCATTATTTGTTGTTAAAGCTGCAACCAATTACTGTTCAAATAATGAATTTACCTTTCGCGCTTGTGAAGTCAACATCTGAGGATGATCCGGTGTCGGGACGAAACGTGCGTAGAGGTTCTAGTGGAAGATTTTGTGTGGTGTTATATTATACAAATCTCCCGGTTGTCGGCGGAATATAGCAAATTATACTTGCTGTTTATTGTTTATCAATTACTGTTCGTTAATACAGTGTGCTGATGAAAGGACAGACAGCGGAGTCTTAATTCCCGTTGCAACCTTCGTGGATGGAACTTTACAAGGAACTGTTGTGTGACAGACTGACTGTACAGTAGTGAAATCATGTGTCAGTCAAATATATTACTTAATATATTTGACTGACACTATATTGCGTTTTTTAAAACTTAATTTTAGTTTATTTTATTTATTTATTTGCGTAGATAGAGGTACAATGAATTTTATGCATAAGTGTATAAAAGCAAATTACTTATTATTCTAATTCTACAATATTAAAAATTCATCAACTTAAAAGTCAACAAAAATAGAAGTTCGAACTATCCTTGTTTAATTCAAAGATGCAAGCTTTTACAAACTTTAGATATAAAATGTGTAAATCTACTATCGTATTTCTAATATTTATACGGATATGTTGATTTAGTATTGTCATAATTGAAATACGGGGGTCAAATTTCTAAGTCCTCGCAACTATCACTACTAGCCGGGTATGAACGTAAATCGAAATGCTAGTTGGCCGTCTGTGCAGCTCTTAAAGCCAGTTCGGCGGTATCTCGTGCGTGAGATCGATTCATATGTCCATCATGGCGTTGGCGGGCGGCGCGGCGCCTGCCGTCTGTCCCAGTGACAACTGATCGCGATACTTAAAAGGGGACTAATGGAGCCTTTATAATAAGTCATGTTGAAATGCTTCATATTAACACAAAAATATACTTCACTTACTGATTTATCATTATTTACCTTTATATTAATTGCAATCAAACGGTATCAAAACGTTCAATGCTATTTGTGACGCAAGCGTTGACAGATTATGTATGAACCGCTGTCAAATTAACTTCTGAAAGTGGGTAAGTTAAGAGTCACATGTCATAAGCAATCAGGGTGCAAGCCGGAATCTAAATTGGAGTTGGAAGTTGGCCCCGTCGTGTCAGTTGACCCGCGGTAGATATCTGCCGGTGAGATCGATTCATACGTCCATCAAGGTGTTGCACAAAGATGCGGATGGCGCCTGCCGGCTGTCACGCAGTCGTCCTATAAACTCTCAGGTTCCGTTAACCCAGGTAGGGATTTCATTTTCATCCTCATGATCAACCCATTGCCGGCTCACTACAGAGCACGGGTCTCCTCTCAATATGAGAATGATTTGGCCATAGTCCACCACGCTGGCCATGTGCGGATTGGCAGACTTCACACGCCTGTGAGAACATTATGGTGAACCCTCAGACATGCAGGTTTCCTCACGATGTTTTCCTTCACCATTGAGCAAGTGACATTTTAATTGCTTAAAAACGCTTATAACTCCAGAAAGTTAGAGGTGCGTGCCCGGGATCGAACCTCCGACCTCTGTTTAAGAGGCGGACGTCCTAACCACTAGGCTATCACAGCTTCAGGTCTATATACGTAATTATGTAGATTGCTGGATCTGAGAGGTTAAAGGGTGACACTCTGGGTGTGTTTATTCCATTATTATCCACAAATTTAATTAAGCTTTAGGAGTTTGTTTATTTTATTATAATTGCTGCAACGATCAGTTGGAATTGAAAAATCTGCACTTTGGAAAAGCTGTAAAATAACGAGTTAAAGCATAACTACAATAAAGTACATAGAAGGTGACTGAAAAGCAAGTTTTCGTATATTCTCGCCTTCATGTAGAAGGAATCTTGGCTGGGAGGCATTAAGCGTTCATTAAAATGCTTTACCATGAGAAAAACGGTAAAAGCGTGCGTTCGAAGTCAATCAAATATGTTTTCTATATGTTATTCTACAAAAGGCTTTTACAAGCAGTTACCAACTGTCAGCTGTCAGTCACGTTGCGATAATATCCGGTTTTGAATTTTACCCATATCAAGAAACTTGGATAGTTAATGTTTGACAGTAACTAAGTAGTGTGTACCAAAAGTACGGTGTTTATCATTTTACAGCGACTAATAGAACGTTTCTGTATACTAATAGTGTTCCAGAATGGGAGCTCTCGAGAAGTGGTGCTGGCGCAAAAAGTCGGATATCCCACGGACTGCACATGGTCGGACATGTCGATCCTGAAAGGAACGGCCTCCAGCTCTCTACTACCTATATGAATATTTTAATCATACCATCCCCGCGGTTGCATCCGTGTTTCACCTACGATAAGTAAATTCCCATACAAACTTTCTCTGCTGTTCTTGCACACTGCGTCGCATCACCCTCTTGCGCTTTTACGTCGTATCTTTTTATTGTGATACTTATTGAAATCAATATCGATTGAAGCTCAAAGAGAATTAAAAAAAATATACAAAAAAATAACCGTACAACGAACTACAGTTAAAGATGGCAATCTCATACGTTGTAATCCATATTTTGGTGGGTGGATAATTATTGTGATGTACAGTTTATTGTCATGTCATGTCATATTGTGCGGTGGGCAAAGAACTTAACGTATAATCGCAGCTTAAAGTATTTTGAGCTGTCCCAGCTCTCGCAGCGATTGTTATGCGCATGGCCACGCGCCAGAATGTTCTTATTAATGTTATGAAGATGCAAATAAAAACAGTTGCGTTGGAACGTTTTTTCAACTTTCAAAATAATACGATACATTTATGTCGTTTGGCCTAGTTTACAACCGCTGAAACAAAAAATGATTATTTGCAAATCACATGAGGCGCATATATATGCTTGAGGGTTGTTCCGGAACATTTGGCGTTAACCAGGGGCGAATCTTTTGACCAGAACGCTAGATCATCGATAACGCTAATATTATTTCTATCAAGGCATATTAATTCTATTAAATTGGAAAATAGACGCTTAATTAAAATTCTTCTTGAAGAAACTTAAAGATAACTTAAAAGCGGGCCACCTCACGAGATCTCGCACTCTTGCTTTGAAAGCACTTAATTTATATGTCGCAGAGATCTCGGCGGAAGGCCACTTTACTTAGCTCAGATTTAGATACATCCGCGCTTAAATGGAAGATGCCTCACCCTTACTTTAAAAGCTTTCAAACTGGCAGGAAACGAAGGCTTGGCTGGAATTATGCTTGGTAAAAATTGTATCTTTTAGGATTTCTGAATTCTGAGCAAGTATTCAAAAAATTAGTAAACTTTAGTTTAAACACTTAAAGTGTTTAAACGAGAAAGGTTTATACCAGACTCTTCTTATTTTTTTGTGTGCATAGCGTAGAAAACCCTATATGCTTACCCATTCCCAAGATGCCATTAACTTGAAAGTATGTAAGTTGAAGGTATATAAAGGAATGCCAAATCTTCATGGTTCATATTCGAAGTTGGCTGATAGAAATAAACATTTTTGAAAATGCGACTCGTATTATACAATGCAATTCACGTGCTTGAACAGTTTGCAGTTTTATGCAGAGCCGTAGGCTGCTTCCTATGCAAGCTTTTATATCGCGCACATAAATTAAGGCAGCATTAAAGATCGTTATTTCTTTTTATAAACTCTCAGCCGCCGTGGATAATGGGCGGAGGCGCCTGAAACGTAAAATTTACTTGTATCGTGTCGTACTGTATTGTGAGAAAAGCATACCAATACATTGTTCATTCTTGGGTCAATAAGGTCGATTGTGATGTGGAATCCGTGAATGTGAGGGAGCTAGAAATTCTGAGAATTTTGTATGATATATATGTATATAGGTACAATTTGTACCAAACATAGATATTAATTTAAGTTTGGTACAAATTGTTACGTTTCCATGACATAGTAGAAAGTCACATGTGTACCTATATTCGGTGCAAGAGTTTAATATCCATTAAAATCCTCTGCAGATTTCAATCGCATAATTTAATCATCTTGACGTCTCCTTTTTCGGTGGTCGTTTTTAATCGACGCTGCCTTTTCAGTCCAATGTGTTGCAATCAATTATTTTTAACGATTTATAAAGATTTTTCACGGGCCATATAATACGAAGGTATTTGGTCGTTTAAAACTGAATACAATTAATTGTGTTTTGCAGAAATAAATAAGTTACGCATTAGGTCATATCGATAGATAGCTCTCTTTTTTTTTATACACTACAAGTTAGCCCTTGACGGCTATCTCACCTGGTGGTAAGTGATAATGCAGTAATGCTGGGATGGTAGCGGGCTAACCTGTTAGGGATATGGTAAACCCATACTCCTAATTGGTTTCTACGCGACATCGTGCCGGAACACTAAATCGCTTGGCGACACGTCTTTGTCGGTAGGGTGGTAACTAGCCACGGGTGACGCTTCCCACCAGACCAGACTCGAGCCGGGAATCGAACCCAGGACCTCGAACTTTATAATGCGGCGCCACGGAGGTCTCTTATTTACGCGTTACATAATATCTACATGCATCTGGTTATGGTATATTTTATTAGTTGTAGGGAAGTCCTATCGGCCCTCTTCTCTCTTAGACAAAGTTTTAGAATAACTAACAATGAAGTGCACATTGATTGAAAAGGCAATGACCGGAATAATCCCAACAGATTCCGTATAGGGGCTGCACGTTTAACATAAAAAAACGCATTCAACGACATTTTCTGCGAAGTCATCGCGGTATGCGCGTTATCATGAAACAGAAACAATTTTTTATGGCAGTAAAATAGTTAATAAATCGTTCAACTCTACTCACAGTCTCGTAATAAGGCTTTCCACGCGTTGGCTACTTTTTTTTTAGAGGAACTGATTGTTTTACTGGATTTTTCATTGATTAAATAGTTTCTCATCTGCAGCTATATTAACGATCGAGTAGAGACACATCATCATGATCAACCCATTCTCGGCTCACTAAGAGCACGGGTCTCCTCTCAATATGAGAAGGGTTTGGCAATAGTCCACCACGCTGGCCATGTGCGGATTGGCAGATTTCACACGCCTTTGAGAACATTATGGAGAACTCTCAGGCGTGCAGGTTTCCTCACGATGTACGTAGTACGAGTAGAGACACGTTAGTGGTTAATCTTGGCGTTTATAATCGTATTAGTCTTTTTATTTTCAAAGTTGAGTACATAATATGAAACACAATACGCCATCCTGAAAGGATGCCTAGTTCACTTACAGGTACACTAGTTTATAACTAGAAGTAGGAGTAGTGAGTAGGACCAAATAATCGTTAAAAAACATTTTATTTCAGTATAATCGTATACAACTTTTGTCGGGTAAACGTTTAAATAGTACACCGCGAAGATACATCACAAACAACACAATACAGCCATTAATTAATAATGCTACATGTAGTAAAATCATTATCCAAGAAATACCTTTTACATCGTTTTAAAACTTTCTACCGCAGTGGCAAATTATTGAATATTTTTTATGTCAGAGCATTTAAAATGCACGGGACATGCATGCCCTCCCATCGCATTTATATGTTGCGGTAGAACAAGTAAGTGTACGGGCAGCCTTAAAGGCTAGTGACTAGGGTGGACCGGATCTATATCCTGTTCTTCATATCCCGACGAGCGACGGATGAATTATTCATTACCTTCATCCGAGTGGAGTCACATATCGAAAGCTAAGAACCCTTTGGATCTTTGCCTACAACTTGACTACAATTTTTTTGATACATTTGCTCGTGTTATTTCAATGTGGACCTTTGAAGTAATCTATTGACTGACTATGACATAATATACTCGTTGGTTACATTGTTCGCACGTTCGAGTATGATCTTGAGTTCCTTACATTTTACATAGAAGATAAAACTCCTTAAAATTTATGAGGGTTATCTTGAGGAGTTTCTCTAGAAGCAATGGTTCCCGGCTTTTGAAAGATTCTCGGGTTTGGCAATTAATTGACCAGAGCTAGGATATTTGCATATCGTGCCTTAGAGAGCACATTAAGCTTAGTTATTATAAATGCTGTAACAATAAACGTTAAAACTTGCCACCTAATAAATTAATTAACAACATATCCAGGATCTTAATATAGTTAAGATAAGCATAACCGCCACCGCCGGATAAGATAACGCTCCGGAGTGGAAGGCGCACCGTGTTTCCGGTGAGCTTTTGGTTATTTCCTCTACACTTTATATCCTTAGGCGGGTGCCGCTAGCGGATGCGTGAGCAAGAGTTTTAGGCTGTCTCCCAGTAGGAAAATTGGTAGCGGTCGACTGAGTGAGCTATTGACAAATTTGTGGCTAAGTCGGCTGGAGTCCGACATAGCCATCATGCATCCCTATCGAAAATAAAAAAAGCCGTACACATAATATAACGAGAAATTCAACCCTTTAATCCGATATCCAATTCGCGGAAAAGTATTAACTAATCGTGTTAACGTCAGCAAAATAAAAGGCAACGTAAAGGTTTGGCAACATCTTACTCGGAAAACGTCGCGTATTTCATATCAACATTAGGAAAACATTTTTGTAGGACTTAATTTTAGAGAAGACAAATGTGCACGTATCTATCTATATTCGGAGAAAATATTGCAAAAAAACGTTTTGTACAAATTCAATTCAATATTGAATTCAAAATGTGTTTGATGATTTTATTTATAACAGCAATAGGCTGTTGGAGTTTACTATAATTTGCGTTGAAATCTACTTATTTACTGAAAGTTTACATCTACTGCCGCTGTAACATCATTCACTACTACCTCTTGTTGGCAATCTCATTTGATGGTAAGTGAGGATATAATCTAAGTGGTAAGCTGTCAGGGATAAATATATACTCATACCATACTCCTAATTGGTTTCTACCTGACATCTTGCCATCTCCTTTGGTAGCTTGTCTTAGTATAACTTGCCACGGCAAGTACACCAGACCAGACCAGAATATACTGATGATATAAATTGAGCCGGACGGGATACCCACTTCTAAGACCACAGCACTCAAAAGTGCGCCAGGGAGGTCGTCAAATGATATGGCCGGATTCTGCCGACAAATTACTTTTAAAATAAAATAAAAATATCGCCATTTCTTCTACTAAAATAAAATAAAGTAGGGTACTTAAACCTGTTTTTTTATTCGCTTGATATTACGCGTTTTTATCAATACATTGAGATATTGCAACTTGGCGAGGAACATTCTTACTTCCACTGAATCGGTTCTTTTATTCCCAGTAACTAATCTTGTGCAACAAATTTTTATAACGCGGCGTATTTTCCGAATGGTGTGGCCCCAATCTTAGAGAGCTGCGAAGCCATTTATTTTAATGACAAAGCGGATTGTCTCAATCGATAAAAGGGGGATTCAAAACAGGGAGAAATGGTGATAGTTCCCTAACATATTCTGCCAAATGGAAAATTGAAACGATAGACAACGAATATTGTACGTACGTAAACAGACGAAATTTTTACAATGTCTCAATTTTCTCGTCTGGTGCCATTATATTATTGTGATGATAAATTTAAGTACAAGGTTGGTTATATTTTCTGTTAAACTGTCATGTTCTGATTACCTAAAAGTGATAGTCGGTTTGATCGTGGAAGTAATGAATCTTTATTATTGTTTTATTTTATTAATAAGTCTCGTAACATTTTATTTTAATAGATTTAAGCTTTGATTTTTTCGATTTATTCTATTAATTTTATGTTTTATTTACTTTGTGATTTCAAATATATATATTTTTTATATAACTTCAATCGTCACTGTTTTAACCATTTTCTACCAGGCATTTAACTTTTTTTTTGGAAAGCTCTAGAGAACTACCTCGTAGGACCCCCGACCTAAGGGGGTGATATAACTCAATTTGAGCTGCACAGTATATCATCATTACAGAGTACATTAGTGCAGACTACTCGTAAAAATCTAAAAGGTACGCTCATTAGCTTTTAATATTAATTACGCTAATATAACCCTTATCTCCGACCATATAACACACATATTAGCGTACAGTGCATTTTCGAGGGTAGACAAGTGCGGAATGCAACTTGGTAGACATAATGGATGTACTCCAGGGGAGGTTGGGGTGCAAAGGGGCATTGTTATCTTTTTATTGGCCACGTTGAGGAACTTTCGCATGAAAGGGTAGGAATATGTGATAGATGGTGGTACTGATTCTATACATCGTCATGAAATAAAATGCTGCAGTGATAGCAGAACAGGGTGCAAAAATTGATATCAGTGAGGTCTAGGCTTATTGAGGAGATTCTTAGAAGATCTAAGAGTTACCGACTAACTCAACGAAATGCTAAATAGAATTGGCAATTGGGGAGGCACGTAGCTCGGGAAACCGAGGGTTCGGAATGGCGACCCCCACCGGTAATCGATGCAGCGTTGGTGTACCCCGAACTAGGTGGATAGACGATATCATACGAGTCGTTGGGAGCAGCTTGAAACAAGCTGCCCAAGACCGCTTAGTTCCCTACACAACATCTATGTCTAGCAGTGGACGTCAAACTATTGAAATGATGAGGATGATGAAATTTTCTTTCTTATCAAGGAACTTCGTCCCTGTTATTGTTACACGAGCACATTGGCTTTTCACTGTAATTTTTCAGACAATATTTGACGTAACGTACAGTTTATTATTGATCGAAGTCATCTCCATCTGTGCAAACCGACGTTTGACATCTTCCAACTTGACCAAGTAATTGTAAATAAAATGCAACGACAAGATAAAATGTGCAATAACAATCGTTCAGTTTAGGATTAGCAAGGCGTTGGGTGCTGAGAATTATTAAACAGAAAGTTTCAATACTTGACAATTCTTGGCTCAATCGGACGAAAACGCTAAACGTCAAATTTATATATAGATTATAAAAAAAATGATAATTTTATCTACACAGTGTATCACGTAGAGTACACGACATAGCATAATTTCTTCTCCGCAAGAAGTATTGCCCATAAAACCTTCATGCACGAGGCGGACGGTAAATTTCTAACTTTTATAGAGCAGCTCGGCTCTTCGTCGTTTACGATCACGTTACGGGGTCAGAATTTAAGTCTTCCAGCGCGAGTCCAGACAATTTCGCAGAAATGACGGCAAAAGCTTGTGTGAGATCGGGAAGTTTAGTGTTATTTGATTATTGGGATACTATGTTGAAATTTTCATGTCAAGTCATGTCGAATTAGTTCAACGGACTTGCTGACACCGCGCAAGCTAAGGTCTAGTAAAGGCTAGTCGAGACGCTGCTGGCACGGTAATATTATGTATACAGTATTCCAACTTCATACAAACGGACGAAATGCGAGCTATACCTATGCGCCCCAATCTCAGCGTGCACTCGGCATGACGACAGTCGCGACTGTGCCGCAGGTGTTTCGTTTTTTTAACAATAACCGCGTGATTTTTTCATTAAAAATAAGTTCTAGTACATGTTTAATATGACGAGTAGGATATATTGTGCTGTTTTTGGGTGCATTAATAATAGTTGTTTATTGTAGTGTTTGTATGAATAATACAAGAAAAATAAATTTGACCGTCTGTCTGTCACTAACTTGTTGAAATTTAAAAACATAGTAGGCAAATGTAATTAAAATGCTGGAGGCGGGCAGCCCTATCGCATGTTTACGTACCACGCGGCTGTAGGTATTCATTTCAAATATAGGGCCGAGTTATATATAATACTGTACACATAATATTACAGTGGCGCTGGCATTTGATGACAAATAAAAATTGTAACAAATTTCATATTTTTTTATGTCATTTAATTTTTCCTACGTTACTTTTAATACTTCCAAGAATATGTATACAAATTTTCATGATTATCGGTGTAGTAGGAGTAGTAGTAGATTTTGCGTGAAAGCGTAACAAACATCCCCACATTCACAATATTAATAAGAATGACAGCAGCCTATCGCTATAGGTATGATTGGACGCTTGAATCCAGAGTAGAACAGTTCTAAAGTATTTCTAAGAGAAAACGTAATAATCCAGTGCATGGGTACCAATTACTACACACACTTCAACGGTAACATTTAGTTACTTAGACGCGAGTAACCGGATCTGCGCGGCTGTTTACAAACAACATGGAGGTTTCATTCATTCACCCGCTGCGGGCATCGGCTTCGCCACCAAGCTTCCATATCGGGGCAAGTTTCTTTCCGAGACGACTCTGATAGGCCGACAAATGGACAAAGGGATTTAATTATAGCGTTTTAGTACACCTCTGCTCATTTAACATATATATATATATATATATATATACTAGAACTGAATTTAAATGCTTATAATGCTAGCATTATAAATGTGAATGTGTATTTGACAGTTTGTCATCATCATCATCATCATGTTCAATCCATTGCCGGATGTCCTCTCAATATGAGAAGGGTTTGGCCATAGTCCACCACGCTGGTCATGTGCGGATTGGCAGACTTCACACGCCTTTTAGAACATTATGGAGAACTCTCAGGCGTGCAGGTTTCCAAGTGATATTTTAATTGTTTAAAATCGCACATAACCCCGAAAAGTTAGAGGTGCGTGCCCGAATTCGAACCGCCGACCTCTGATTAGGAGGCTGTTAAACTCACTACCATGTAAATTATCGACGCGTCAAAAGTGCCTTAAAAGGATTATTTGAATAAAGTTTATGATCGATTGATTAATATACCGAACTCTATCACAATATGCGGTGGAGTAGAAGATAGGTAACAAACAAACAAGACACGCTCCTAAAATATTAGTATGGATAACGGTAAGAGCGAGAGTGTATCAAACATTGAAACTGTTCAACAGACTGCGATCAAGCAGCGCTCCCAATAAATCAGGCACGGGTAAACAAACAAGACGCGCACGGTGAAACTTTTAAAGTGCTATAAGTAAAGTTTACACCGCAGTCATCGTCTTCACTAACACGCCGGTGGAGGGCAAGTTTCCATATGCAGATGTCCCGTGCGGTATATAAGTGTATACTGACGGACAGAGTTTAGAGTAAACTGTGGTATCGAGCGCCTAAACTAATGATTTTATATTTTACCCGCGTAGATTTAAAGTACTTTAATATTTCGATGGAGTAAGCAACGTTAGTCTTTAAAGATTATCTCCTTATTTCTGTTTCCATTACCATTTCAGCTCAATATATAAATTTTACCTCGATTTAGCCATCTTTAGCTATAGTTGTAGCACATCGACGTGAAATTCAGTTTTCCATTACTTTCAAGTATTTTGGTCTCTTAGAGATGATGATTTTGCGCAGTTTGTTTATGGTTTAAGGTGTGAAGATGGAATTGCAAGAGTGCAAATTTTTACAAAAGTCAGTGATAGCACTTTTTGTTGGTTTCGATGGTTCCAGGAATGAACAAATAAACTATACCGAGTATTTGGGTTTTCTGTGATAAACCAATTACTTAGTATAAAATAATAATTATATTTGGCATCTGCTAAATATAATTAGGATCTTACACCTAGTACACCTAGCTATGAATAAATTATTAATAACCTTTTTTCGCAGCTTATAAAAAATATAAAAATAATAATTAAGTACCGTCGTGACCCCTAACTTCGCCTAGTTTTTGACACATTTCTCTAAAATACATTCAAATTGTGTACTTTATTAGATCACGCTCAATAGAAACCGCTTCTACTTATCTAAAGCTACAGCTAAAGACTATTGACATCTATTAACAGGTAATTTATATCAATGAAAACACGATGCAAACGTAATAGGCGAGTTTTAGACATTGTTTCGTATCTTCGCCTGCCTTGTGTTCTCAATGATATAGTTACCTATTTGTTTATAGATGTTAGTCAAAAATATTGAATAGAATGTTAAACGAAATTGAATTTAAAGCTCAGTGTAATAGAGTTGATTTTTGAAGAAAAAACCCGATGCAGGCGAAGTTTGGCGCCACTTTGAAGTTGTTTCTATACATTTCTTAGGATTTGCCTAGGGGTGTCAATTTGTCCCAAACCAAAAAAAAAAAAAAGTGCCTATGTATGAAAATAAAAAAGTGTTTATTTTAAAAAACATTAAGTTCTTATCTAGTCAAGAATATATAGAAAAAAAAAAAGTTAAGCAACTATATCCGTAATGGTCGCGACCCATACGTATCCAGTTCAGGAATAGTGAAGTGGCCTTTTTTTACAAATTTAGGGAATTCAATCTTCTGTAACACGTTCGCCCAGGAATTGGGCGGTAAAAACACGAACCTTATGTTATTTGCTTCACACATTTTAACAATCCCGTAATTGATATGCGACGCTAAATTATCTCCTATCAATATTTTTGTTCCAATTTTGTTCTTAGCCCAAGGCAAAACCATCATCTCGAACCAATCTTCAAAGGTTGTGCTGTCGAACCAACCTGATCTTGAGCGATTATACCTAGCTCCTTTCGGTCCATTTATTCTCCATTGCTGGTATAGGTGTTCGGCCTTGTATACCACATATGGTGGTAGGCATTCACCCCCCGCTGTAATTGCAAACATGATAGAAATTGCACCTTTAGTATAATTTAAAACTCTTTCAGGATATTTAACGCCTCTGCGGAACAAACATTTTTGCAAACCAGGATTATCAGTCAAATTCGTCTCGTCAAAATTTTAAATATTTTCTTTAGGAATATCATTTAAAGATTGTTGTAGATTATTGAAATAGTTAGACATTTCTCCAGAGTTTTTTAGTTTTTCTCCGCTCTGCTCCTTTTAATATTTTGTGTTGCCCGGTGAGTAAGTTCATTTTTATGGCGTTTTATAAATAAATACGCCCATTTTTTTCCTGGTAGTTTGTTACCAAAAATAGCTGTTCTTCCATTACCTTCTAAATACATCTGCACGACAAGTCTTAAATCTAGCAGCGTGAGAGGACTGCCGAAATCAGCAGCAGCAATAAGCACTTTTATAATATTTTGTTCTTCATCAGTTGTTAGCCGCGTTGGACAACCCGGAGTATTTTGATGTTTACCGTGAAGTTTGTCTAAAAGCGTTCGTCTTGGAATGCCAAATGTTTTTTCTGCTTCATATAAGACATTCTTTTCTCTTTTAATAATCCTACAGCAATATCTATCATTTCTTGACTGTGCTTCGATGTATAATTTCTTTTTTTCTTTTTAATTTGCACGGTTTTCGGTTTCGCCATTATGATGATCTGTAAAACATAAATAGGTACGAAAATAATGTAGTACCTAGATACAACATTATTTATAGTAGTAACATAAAGAGCAAACATTGATATTGATCGATGGGTAAGCTGTGTATAATTAGTACAACGATTCAGTAGGTACACTTTTTGTTACTACCTACAATAGTTGAAATGATTTAATTACTAATAACAATACTCGGCTTCTTATAATACAAACATTAGGTACACAACTCGCTTTCGAATAAAGTGACAACCCTAGGGTTAGGCGAAGATTGGTAACAAGATAGCTGCTATGGTTTCTTAAGCGTTATTTCTTTCGACTACTCTGTAAGTTCCCATCTCAGCATAAGAACAATTACTTTGTCTGAAAGAGCGTTAAAAATTGATTATGATACAATAAAAAGTTGAGCCTTACCTGCTATCTATAATTCACACAAATCAAAGTATTTTCTGTATTGCTATTTGTGCTGCACTCCGTTCACCGAAAAATTGCGTACTGTCATCAATGAAGTGAAGTTAACTAAGTTTTGATCGTTAAAATGATGCTAGGAATAAAAATTGGATTTCATTGGCAGGTTTACGCATTGACAGTCATGTAAATTTTAGGTGAATTTTAATTTTCATTAAAATAGGCGAAGTTAGGGTTCACAGGTGAAGTTAGGGGTCATGACGGTATTTTTTTAGACGAACCCATTTGCATAAAAAATAAAATTTAAAAAAAAAAACGGCGGAAAATAAAATTTAAATACAATAATAAAAAATAATCATAAAATAAATATAAATTAATTTTAAGATTAAAGAATAATGCTTAATTTTCATTGTATATAATTCCGCAGAATAACCTTGTAACATTCAAAATAAATCCTAGTTATTATAACTAAAATGTTATACTAGTTAATCTCACCAACTCAGATAGACTCAACATGTCCGCATACCCTCATCATCATCATCATCATGATCAACCCATTATCGGCTCACTACAGAGCAAGGGTCTCATCTCAATATGAGAATGGTTTGGCCATAGACCACGCTGGCCATGTGCGGATTGGCAGACTTTACACGCCTTTGAGACCATTATGGAGAACTCTCAGGCATGCAGGTTTCCTCACGATGTTTTCCTTCACCGTTGGATCAAGTGATATTTTAATTGCTTAAAAACGCACATAACTCCGTAAAGTTATAGGCGCGTGCCCCCGATCTCTGATTAGAAAGCTGACATCCCAACCACTAGGCTATCACAGCTCTTCGCACCCTGTGCTCCTGGTGCGTCTTATGGCGTTCATCTGATATTGCCCCCGAGTTGGAACCGTCCTAAGGACGGACTCTGCCGGCCTGGTTGCGTTTGTGTGCGCGAGCGAAACCCGTGACCCGGCCACCAGGCGGCGGGAAAGGATATGCACCGTGGGGGTTTAGTCAGTAAGAGTCTGACATAACCGCCGCGTCTCCTCGGACGCGGGGTATCCATGAGGATTACCCACATTAAAAAAAAAAAAAGGCTATCACAGCTCTTGCATGCCCTATCTAACTCTAAATCCCTTTATGAGATAGGAGGCCTACGTCTAGCTGTGGGATCATGACAGACTGATGATGACGGATGAGATAATGATGATGATTGCCAATAAAATGTAGTTTTTAAGATTTGTGTTAGTGTCGACCGACGGTACGGCATAATGGGTACGCGCTCTAAGCCAGAACCCTATTATGGGACTAAAATAAATTATTAATAAATAATCCGCCTTGCACAGTTATGGTTAAACTGGAATAATAAATTTAATGTAAAGATAATGGAGGGTGATAAGGTGGGCATTACATATATAGAGAAAACAGTTTGCTATATTTAGATGGTTGATAAGTGTTCTGTCACTTTACTAACGACTTGTCTTGAATATTTGAACGGCATTGGAAAAAAAATCGCACTGCACAATCTCTACTTACGTGTATCATAATTGCGCAATCGTGTATGTCGGTATAAACCTGTGGGTATGTTATTTAAAAGAACTAAGTTCGACTGCGGTGATTTTGGCATAGAGATAGTTCTTGAGTTGAAGAGAGACCTAGGCTTTTAATAACGGAATTGGTACGGTTTCTAAACATACATCTAGTCGTATTTTATTACATTTCCATATATAAAATAATAATCATCATCATCATCATGAACAACCCATTACCGGCTCACTACAGAGCACGGGTCTCCTCTCAATATGAGACGTGTTTGGCCATAGTCCACCACGCTGGCCATGTGCGGATTGGCAGACTCCACACGCCTTTGAGAACATTATGGAGAAATCTCAGGCGTGCAGGTTTCCTCACGATGTTTTCCTTCACCGTTGAAGCAAATGATATTTTTTTTTTTTAAACGCACATAACTCCGAAAAGATAGAGGTGTGTGCCCGGATTCGAACCGCCGACCCCTGATTAGAAGTATTAAATTAAATTCATAAATTAGATTCAAGGATTTGGTTGAAAATTGGCACTTTAAGTCTTATCTTTGGAATAATACTCAGGTTACTTTTTCTGTATGTATCAGGTTAATTTTTTATATATATGTATGTAATATACTTTTTTATGAATCACCTAATGATAAGTGAGTCCGTCGCCTATTAACATCTGCCGCCCCAGAGAAGCCACCGATGCGTTGCGGACTGACCCCATCTATCGGTTTCTACGCGACATCATAATGGCAAGCTATCGCTTGGCGGTATGTCAATGCCAGTAGAATGGTTGGTAACTATCCACGACCGAATCCATCCACCAGAACAAACTCGAGCCGGGAATCGAACTTGGGACCTCCAACTTTATTTATTTCGTTGCATATTGTGTACCCAGTTTGGGTTTTGCAACAAATTCAAATTCAAAATAATCCTTATTCAAATAGTCCTTAAAAAGGCACTTTTGACGCGTCAATAATTTACATAGTAGTTATTTCATGGTGATAACTATATTCGTAAACTTAAAACTAAAGCTATGAGGGTTCCAAACGCGCCCCGGTCTAAGAAGAATACCAAAACAAACTTAGACGGGGTCAACTTGGTCTGGAATCGACCGTAGTAGTAGAGACCGATTTCATTTATTTATAATAAATAGTATTGCGCAAGCCCTGAGCTACTTAGGTAGTTTTTATTCCAAAAAACCTAATGAAAGTGATTCTTTAAGTAAGTCTTACGTTCACACAGCAGCTTTGCAACATGACTAGTAATGTAAGAAAAGACATACATGCTGGTATATAAAAAAGAACACTCGGTTATTACTAATATTGTCGCGTGAACAAAGAAGTGGGCAGTGACCTTTACGGAGGGCAACAGAAAACGTTAGAAAGGAGTTCGGTAATTAAGCAGTAGGACAAGGTCCGCCTCCAAACACTTTCCACGTAAAAGCCTTCAACGTGTCCAAGCGGTACCTTATTGGGAGGACGTGTAAGTCCCCTACCCGTGCATGTTGCTTCACGTTAAAATCAAAATTGAAAAATGAAAAAATTCTTTATTGTGTATCAATTTTACAGAGGAATCTTCAATTTAATGCACAATAACATCTACATTAGTTGAAAAACTGTGTCATAGACATTAACGGCAAAAATTCAAAATACGTATGCTTAAAGATTACACTTTAATAGTTGTGTGTGTGTGTGTGTTTTATGTGTGCCAGCAAGCAAAAATTAAAACTATGTTTGTACAAAACTGCACTTTATTTCAAAGTAGGTAATGAAATTCTTTGAAATAAAGTGCAGTTATTACAATTTCTGACATTCATCGGGTATATGTTTAAAAATTGCGTTTATTCAGCCTGTAAAAAAAATACATCTCATCTAAAAACGTATGTGTTTAGACATTGGCTGAACAGGGCGCTGCCTCAGCTTGATGCTGCGTCAAAATTGACTGCAGCGCTGATTTTCAGGCATAACCCATGCTGATATCACGAAGTGACTGGGAAAGCGCTCCTTTTGTGTGTGAGGGTGTGTGCGCGTGTGCATGTGTGCGTGTTTGGTTGATTTTCTTTTTTCTTTAGGCTAAATATATATTTTTTCTATCCTACACATATTTGTAAGTAACCCTTAACTGAACATTATGTACTGGTAAACCGGGAAGAAACGTTCGGCGTGAACGGACGGTTTTTTTTTGTTGTTTTCCAGACTGGCGACCAGAATACCCACTAAAACCCAGCGATGCTCCTTCGCGTCGCCTGTTGGCTGGCTGGGTCACGGCTTGTACCAGGTTAGTATAAATATATGTTATACGGTTTATATAACATATGTTTATACTAACCTGGTACAAGCCGTTATCCAGCCAGAATATTAGCCAAATTGATTTTAAATGGGATGGATGTATAAGGGCAAAGGAGTGGCCCTCCACTTCTTTGACCACAGAGGAGATGGAGGGATTGTAAAAGAGGATTTGCAGGTAAGAGGTGTGGATAGTTAAGTGACAGCTGAAGAAGACATGTTGTGCAGACTACACATCGCGTAGAATAAAGAAGAAGAAGATTTATGAGATAATGGGATGTCAAAAGGAGAGAGAATCTCCCTTTACTCCTCCTTTTTAACTAATAACTACAGAAGGTTGCCTTACGATGCCTAGCGGTGCGATGCTAAAAATGTCAGATCTTATAGCTGCTGAGCATTCTCCAAAATTCCATCAAGATCTGTGTGGTTTCGCCGGAACAACAGACAAAACTCATTCTTAATATTAGTGTGGAAGTATAGATTATACGTTAATACTAAAATCGAAAGCAGAGCGTCAGCGAACCATTGAGATCCTAATAACGGCACGAATCCCTATAGCAGGCCGGATTCGTCGCAAGTTATCCAATTTGGGAGTATTTACGCGCCAAAGCTTACAATATCCGAGACGGCGAGAGGGGGGGTCATTGAACCGCGATTTCCGTTCACGAACACACTTTGCGGCGCATCTTGTAAGTGAACCAATAAGTAAACTTAATGAGGCCTTTGTCTTGTATTGGTAGCTTACCAATCGGGTGAATGCAAATTGATCCTTTTATAATTCTACACACAATTTTCTACAGATCGCCTGATTTCACTTGTCCGGACGTTGGTTTGCTCTCGGAGACGTCTGCACATGTATCAACTATGTACAACAACGTCATCCTTGAATTCCAATAAACTATTTTCGTGACATACCTACTTCAGTATGGTCATAATTTTATTTATTAGGGGAAAAAGTATTTTCGCCCCTTTGGCTGTACTATTTGAATGTGGCTGGTTTTGATGACAAAAAAATTATAAATTAAAAAAAAAACAATTTAGTAAATTGTTGTGTCCAGCTGTTTTTCATTTATTTCTACAGAAACTATTTCATGATAATTACTTATCGATGGCAAAAAGTCATCGAACGAAATGGCACATACATATCTATTATAATAAAAATGTAAGGTAAATAAGGTTAAAAAAAGAAAAAATGTGGCATCATTTTTCATTTAAAACGCGAAGAAACTTTTCCTCAACCTATTTTGTCGCGCGTGCTGTAAGAGATGCACCCAAAAAGTCGGTAGCAGCGATATTGTTTTTTTTCGGTGGCTACCGATGTAGCAGCCTGGGATATTACGGGCTAACCAGATAGGGTCATTGCAGTTATATAATATCCATATCCCTAGTCAGTTTCCAAATTCTAAATGGATTTGGCATTTCTGAGTCGGGAGGTCGGCAAAACAGACAACGAAACCAGTAAATAGACCAGACCAGAAAAAGTCAAAATTCAATCGAATTCCCAAACTGTACCACAGCGCTTACTACGCCAAGGAGGTCATCAACTAAGAATCAGGCGTTTCATGATTTATGTTTGATTTTCGCGGATTTTTATCAAATATCTTATGCGCACGGTTTCACCCACATAGTTCAAAACCACTATATGTTATAGTTGGTGGATAATTTAGTTTTCAACTGGAGAAAGAATTTTCAAAATCGAATCTGTTATTACTATAAGAGAATTAACACAAATATTGAAATTTATAAACTTTATCGCTATAATATTAGTATAGATTAACTTTTCTGTTCATTGTATATCGAGAAGCACATAGCAGAATATAAAAGTATAAATTCAAATTCAAAATAATCTTTATTCAAATAGTCCTTAAAAAGGCACTTTTGACGCGTTAATAATTTACATAGTAGTTATTTCATGGTGACAACTACATTCGTAAACTTAAACTAAAGCTATGAGGGTTCCAAACGCGCCCCGGTCTAAGAGGAAGCCGACGACAAACTTAGCCGGTATAAGTCCCTAAATTCTATTTTTAATCTTACGCTTGTGTTATGGACCAAATGTATAATTATCGCGTCTTTTTTTGGCTTAGATCTTAAAAGGATGTCCTAAGCAATGTGGATAAACTTGAAAAAATAAATAAACTAAATATGCAAATTGTTTTAAAACCTGTTAGATGTTTACAGACGTACGCCAGTATCTACTAAATATATTCACCATAAAAACAAAACACGTGTATAATACGGCTTGTTTGTCCAAAAATCCGTGTCGCTAGGTTACACAAGGCAAAAACTACATGGGTATAAAACACGCACGTGTGCTTCATTTAGGTAGAAAACGATGGTCAAGGCCTTGATGAGCTAATACCAACTCGCCTTTTCTTCCATGATACTTAACTGTAAGCTTTAGAACCAGATTTAGAGAACTTTAGTATAACGTCACCTCATCTGATAGGTAACCCTGGGTATTGTTGCTAAGGCTGGGGCGGCTGGTGGATGTCTGGGAAGAATACAATGGGTTCCCCAGGTGTTCGGCAAATCCAGCGAGTGGGACATGCTGTGGTGGTTTTTAGTTCGGGTATACCTCAACGATGGGGGAGTCCCATATAACCTCCGTCTTGCCCAACGGACGGAGGTAGCCATAAAGCTTTTCCACCACGGGGGAAAAAAAAAAAAGGTAACCCTGGGCATCGGTATTTTGTACATGGATTTCTATATTTGACGGTGTTAGAGGTCCCTACTGCGATTTCTTGCAGCGGTTCAGTAACGAAACAATTATTACGATTGTTTCATTACTAAACCGCAATTAGGGACGCTGTCGATGATGATCTAATGGTCCCAGTGTCGCGATCATGAACAACCCATTACCGGCTCACTACAGAGCTCGGTACAGTTGCGAGTCAATAATGTTGGTCCTCTATAAGTTTTCTTTTTTAACCACTACAAGTCAGCCCTTGACAGCAATCTCACCTGATGGTAAGTGATGATGCAGTCTAAGATGGTAGCGGGCTAACCAGATAGGGGTATGGTAAACACACACTCCTAATTGGTTTCTACGCGACATCATGTCGGAACGCTAAATCGCTTGGCGACACGTCTTTGTCGGTAGGGTGGTAACTAGCCATGGCCAAAGCCTCCCACCAGACCAAAAGTTCCTAAATTACTCTTAAGTACAACAAACCATATGGTGATATTGATTTGTTGTACTTGAGAGTTAATCCGTAGGGGAAATTTCATCCTTTAATTCCGTAATTCCATCTTCTGTGTTCCCTAATGGCTATAATATTGGGATCTTCAAAGGGCGGATGAACAAATTGCTCAAGGTCTAGCAACGCATTGGCGGTTCCTTTGGTGCTGCAAATGTTCATGGGCGGCGGTAATCACTTACCATCAGGTGACCCGCCTGCTCGTTTGCTCGCTATGTATATATATAAAAAAAGGGGCCTACGGTGACCGTGGATGAGATCCACATCCCAATAAAGTCAGAAATCGGGGTGAAATTACTGCACTAACATGCTCGCTGTATAAAGAAAAAGGTAACCTTATAAGCCAACTAAAGAACTGTCTAACTTTTCGCTAGCGGCCGCAGTCGGTGCTCGGTACGTTTGTAACATTTCCAGCCAGTGCCAAGCCGGGCGAGGTACGGCCCATCAAGGTTACTCGTACACAGAACTACGCTACACTATGCGGGTTCTTATCATTATTACAAGCTTTTATATAACATTCTGAGTTAATCGATGATAGGCCAGTTGCCACCTTTTCGGCGATCGAGTTCGATCTCTAACTACTCGGAAAGTTAATACTATATTAGTTAATACTTTAAAGTTTACATAAAACGTAAGCTTGTAGAAAAGTCCTACTATAGTGTAAAGGATTACGTAAATGATAAACAATAATGGGTGTGAAATATTGCTCTAATAAGATAGCTATTTATATAATTTTAAGTGGCATGTGAGATGGTGATAACGAAAAGAAAATTTACCTGACTAAGTTTGTTGTGGGCTTCTTCTTAGACCGGGGCGCGTTTTGAACCCTCATAGCTTTAGTTTTAAGTTTACGAATGTAGTTATCACCATCAAATCACTACTATGTAAATTATTGACGCGTCAAAAGCGCCTTTTAAAGGACTATTTGAATAAAGATTATTTGAATTGAATTGAATTATATAGATAGTTTAAACTTGAAGAAAACATCTTGAGGCAACTTGCGTGTCCTCAAAGGGTAGTTATGTCGTAGATAAATCCGTACTAGTCCATCGTGGTGAACTACGGCCTACACCCTTCTAATTCCGAAAGGAGATTTTTAAAATGTAGTGGCATGATAATGGCTTTGATAAGATATCACCGCTGAATAGGATAGAGATTGTTAGAGAATAGGCCCATTATACTTCCCAATACGGGTTGACTTATAACGATTATTGAATCGATAATGTTCAGCTACGTTGGCGACTATGGAGAATCGAATTAACCTTTTATTTCCTCTTGTCTCGGAGTTTTATTTTTTATTTCACTACGAGTTAGCTCTTATCAGCAAAGTCCTGGTCCTGGTGGTAAGTGATAATGCAGTCTAAGATGGAAGTGAGCTAACCTGTTAGTGGTATGGTAAACCTATACTTAATTTAATTAAGTGTAAATAGCACAGGTACTCGCTAGTCATAAAAATGTTGCATCATTGCAAATATCATATAAGTAATTTTAAAAGAACTCTATGTTTTTAGTAAAAGTCCGGTATTGCAACAGCCTACAAAAACCCGTTATTTGAGCGGATTGTTCTCACTATCAGCCAGTAATAGCTCGGGAGCTGGTGGCAATTTTCTGTGAATGATTAGTTCCCACAGGTCACAGAAGCTACTGAACATGGTGTACAGTTGTCGCTGAATTTCCGAAGTTTTTGTTTGGTAATTTGATGAAGAAAACCTTTTTTTTAATTATTATTCCCAATTATCATTACATTATTATTACGATACTACATTCAATGAGGCAAGAAAGATCATTTGAAAATATTGTTTACCAAGATGCTTCTTAATGCTTATTTATAGTATTTTGATATTGTATGTTTCGTTTGGTGAAAGCTTCCTTTTTTTATATCGAGAAGATTAGCAGTTACCTTGAATGGTGGTCGGAGACCTAGTTTGCCCGGATTGAGTTTAATGCATTTGTATTACTTCTGGTCTAAGCTAAACATAAATATAAGCATTAATTTCTGCCATCGGCTCCTTAGCTATATGCAAAGTCAAATATTTGCGAATGATCCTAGAGAGCCACGGTTTTTCGGTAGGCACTGGGTAGGTAGGTACGGGTCATTGTCCACAAACGGGGTCGCGATACCAGCAGTCATCATGACAGGGGCATTTTCGCACTCCGAGGCAAATTGCGAAATCATCTCACCTAGATTTTAACTATCGACAATTGATGAAGTGGCGATAAGTGGATTAATGCAGTAGAAATTGTTAAGATCTTTAAGCTATTGCAGACGAATGGTTCTATTAGATTGTCAATGTACGTGTTTCAATTATTTAGTATATAGTATAACAATTTATTTAGTAGCACAGTTGAATGTAACACAATAACTAGTATTTTGCGTAGGCAGAAGAAACATATCAAAGCTAAACTTTTCGGACAAAAAAGGAGGTTCCCAAAAAAAAAAAATTGTTTTTGTCTCATTTTATTTTACTACGCGTCGATGCCTACGTAAATTACAGCTATCTAGTACTCAGTCTGAACTACCCCGCCGACAGACAGATGGACATGGCGAAATTATAAGGATTCCTCGTTGATTACGGAAGACAGAAGATACAAGATTTTTAGTAGGAACAATATTACAAGAAGCTTAAATACATGAAAACGATGATCCTGCGGAAGTGATCAACCCATCACCGGCTCACTACAGAGCACGGGTCTCCTCTCAATATGAGAAGGGTTTGGCCATAGTCCACTACGCTGGCCATGTGCGGATTGGCAGACTTCACACGCCTTTGAGAACATTGTGGTGAACTCTCAGGCGTGCAGGTTTCCTCACGATGTTGTCCTTCACCGTTGAAGCAAGTGATATTTTAATCGTTTAAAAACGCACATTTCTCCGAAAAGTTAGAGGTGCGTGCCCGGATTCGAACCGCCGACCTCTGATTAGGAGGCTGACGCCCTAACCACTAGGCTATCACCGC
Organism: Lasiommata megera; assembly: GCA_928268935.1. Taxonomy (NCBI): domain Eukaryota; kingdom Metazoa; phylum Arthropoda; class Insecta; order Lepidoptera; family Nymphalidae; genus Lasiommata; species Lasiommata megera. The sequence goes on from OV743321.1 coordinate 1,497,741, forward strand.
TATCAATAAAAGGATAAACAAAATATATAGGCCATATTATGTAACTTATAACAAACTATTTGTACAACTTAAACAACAGCGGTAGAAATCATGGTCAACTACTATTGTAAACATTCTGGTAACGTTGCTTCTAATTCGGTTTTGTTGTCAAGAAATACGCCTTAAAAATTTACTTTAAAAAACAATGCCTTTCATATCGGAGCTCCCAATAGGTTAACACAGCGCCGCGCCACTTGTTAGTCATTCCATACCTATCTGTTGGTGTCCTCAGTAGCACTAAGGTCTCAGAGTGACCTTTATAGGGACATTAACCTTCGCAAATACCAACTCTTACAAATGTGAGTTTAATTGGTTCACATTAGCTTGCGTATGCGTAAAATTTCTGTATCGCTTTTTTCGAACTGCTTATTTTTGTAATAATGAATAGAAGCAGGCGTTACTTTGTGGAAGTCCATGACAAACAACAAACAGCAAGTGTAATTTGCTATATTCCGCCGACAACCGAGAGATTTGTATAATATAACAACACCATCTTCGTCTGAAAGCTATTTTTAAATAAAACGTACGTCTGTAGAAAAGTCCTATTATCGTATATTGAATTATGTAAGGCATTAAACAGCAAGTATAATTTGCTATATTCCGCCGACAACCGGGAGATTTGTATAATATAACACCACACAAAATCTTCCACTAGAACCTCTACGCACGTTTCGACCCGACACCGGATCATCCTCAGGAGATGTAGACTTCACAAGCGAGAAAAGTAAAGACTTTACTTTTCGAGCTTAGCAAATTATACTTGCTGTTTGTTGTTTATTTTTGTAATATCTATTAGTTTAATCTCCATAACCAACAGGCCGAAAAGAGGCTTAGGTGAGTGGGGTTGGACGTTGACTTTTCGCACTACAGGTTCGCGCCTGGGTATAACGTCCGCCTCCTTATCTTTCCTTACCTCACGCTTATTATCTCCTTTCTGAGTTTTATGCATAGGAATATAATCATAAAATTGCAACGAAAATTATACGCTTTAATATAACGCTCGACAGTTGGATGGAGTGTTAACCCCCACGCTGAGACAATGAAACACGATATAGATATTTCAATCTCCGTAACTATTCCGCAATTTTTATTATGATTATTTTCTAGCAACCCGCCATATATCTGTATCTATACCTAATTAATGATACGCACACACCAATAGCTGTGATAGCCTAGTGGCTGGGACGTCAGCCTTTAAATCAGAGGTCGGGGATTCGAGCCCGGGCACGCACCTATAACTTTTCGGAGTTATGTGCGTTTTTAAGCAATTAAAATATAACTTGCTTCAACGGTGAAGGAAAACATCGTGAGGAAACCTGCAATCCTGAGAGTTCTCCATAAGGTTCTCAAAGGTGTATGAATGTTCTCCATAAGGTTATCAAAGACAATAAAAAAAACACGAAAAAATCCGCACATGGCCAGCGCGGTGGACTATGGCCATATTGAGAGGAGACCCGTGCTCTGTAGTGAGCCGATAATGGGTTGATCATGATGATGATGATGTTGACACACCAATAGAGTAAGATTTGCACCCTAAACCGCTTGTTGTGCATGTTCGTATGTTTGCTTCGGAAACCTGGCTATTTTACTGTCCGTACCTATATTACCACCAGCACGTATTGGTTCCAGCGTGGGGGATCTAAGTTCCAAATTTCTTGTTCCTATGTGAGGAACATTGGAACATTAACAGGCTGAGGATAATGATGATGATACAACTGCCGCTGTTTTGTATGAAGATACTAAATAGAGGAGCTGGTACGGAACCCCACCAGTTTACCTAATCGGAATTAGAAAGTGTACGAAATGAATCATTATCACGATACGGGCTGAACTGATTCACCGATACATAAGATTGATCTTGTAGTTGTGAGCACTTATGTTTTGGTGGATGGCCAAATTCTTTAATGGCTTATGGGGAACCGGATGACACATCTAAGAGTAGCCGGAATGTTCTGGTAGGAAACAATATCCCCCTCGGACACCGTTACCAAATGATGTATAAGAACCTGCTCTAAGGTTAAACTCCTTGAATACAAGGGCGGAAATTTTGTCCTTCATTCAAATAGTTATATAATTGCAGTTTTGATTCGTACATTTATTTGCATTTTCCTATTTTGCCAGGTGACAGAGATACACCTATAACCAAAGGTTTAATACTAAAATGGTAAAAAATTAAAAAGATTACTGGTGTAGTAATCTTTTTAATTCCTTGTTGTACCTGAGGCTAAGGCATAAAACGTACATTAGAATAGTGATAGATCATCATCACCATCCTCAGCCCATTAATGTCGTTTTACTTGGCACATGCTTTCCTCTCTTTATTATAAGGGAGAAACTACTTTTATTTGTAATTTCATACATCGTAGAACCAAGTAAATAGGGAAAAATGTACGTAAATATTTACATGGTATCTGTAGAAATAAATGCCCCAAAATAAAAAACCCAGCTAAAGGGCCAAGTAACAAGCCGTCGGTCGTATATTAAATTAAAAAAAAAACACTTTTCTTGAAGTTAATATAGACCATTAGTACATGTGTAGAGATCTGAGGTCGGCAAAATATAGGATAAGGGCAGGAAGAAGAATTAGAGCTTAGGCTTGCCACCTATATAGCATAACCTACTGGAGAATAATGAATAGAAGCAGGCGTTACTTTGCGGAAGTCCATGATAAACAATAAACAGCAAGTATAATTTGCTATATTCCGCCGACTACCGGGAGATTTGTATAATATAACACCACACAAAATCTTCCGTAATCGTAGAGGTTCTAGTGGAAGATTTAGTGTGGTTATATTATACAAATCTCCCGGTTGTCGCCGGAATATAGCAAATTATACTTGCTGTTTATTGCTACTGGAGAATGCCAATTTCCTAACTCCGAACTTAATAAACAGATAGTAAAAAAATTGTTTAATGATCATGATGCAATCAAGGACCGCATGATCCGAACCGTAGAACATTGAAACCACTAAATCGACGCGGCAAGAAATGAGACTTCGTGTTATATATCAAGATTTAAAGCAGCAAGTGTCTAGTGGAGCGCAAGTAATGTTGTGATTAAGTAATCTAAATTATGCAGAAAATCCGATTGTGTGTAATCACCTGAGGCCGTGGGAATATCGATGTTCTCAGTAAACAGTCGTTTTTTCCTAGAACCTTCATCAGTGACACTTATAACGTACTCGTTATAACATAATATATTACAACTAGACATAATTCAAATTCAAATTAGCTTTATTCATATAAACCTATTACAGGCATTTATGAAACGTTCTTATATAATTTATTTTCCATTATTTTAATTCATGAGACGGTGATAACTACACTCCCCAATTTAAAACTAAAGTTAAGATGGTTTCAATCGCGCCCAGGTCCAAGAATAAACCCACAACAAACTTACCCGGGGTTTATTTTCGTAATCATCATTTCACTTAGTCTCAATTACAATATATAGAGACTAATAAAATCTTGTGGTCGACAGCATCGAATGCTTTGGTTAAATTACTTTTAACACATCCTGTCAACCGTGTTATTATACAACAATAGCATTAATCTAAATGAGTAAAATAGTTGTGCAGCGTATTTTGACTCGCGATATCTCCATTTATATAGGAGGCTTGCCGTGACTAGTTTTCACCGATAAATACGGGTCGCCAAGCGATTTAGCGTTCGGGAACGATGTCGCGTAGAAACCAATTAGGAGTAATTTATCATACAGGGGTATATCAGGTTAGCCCGCTTATCCCGCCCGCCATCTTAGACCGCATTATCTCTTACCATCAGGTGAGATGCCGTTATGATGTATAAAAACTAAAAGGTGACACCGCGGGTCGCAGCGAGCCCAATTGTCACATGACCAGTTATATAATTACTTACTTAAGTAACATAACTCTATGTGAAGTATCTAATAATAATCACCTACGGTGAGCGGAAACACTTAAAATATTTTTAAAAAATGTTACTTTTGGATCAAGTGATCTTTTCAAGCAAAGAATTTTTTGCTATTAAGGATTCCTAGAATATCTTTATTGCATATAATTATATATGCCAACGCAACAGTATTAATTAATCGGAAAATGGGATTTGAGAATTAAAACCAACGTTACTCATAATTAATCTTATACAAAATCACCAAATCAAATTATAATTTACTTTGAGCCATTCTCATCTGCAGGGAAGAGTGGGAAACCTACGTTGGACTTAATGCCCTGTGGTAATTTTACAAGTCCTTGGACTACAACTATAATTTCGATTATTATTTTCCTGTAAAAAACCATCATATAATGTTTTTTTTACAGAGGATAACAGTTTTAAGTTTGTCTGATTAATTTTTTGGTATTTGTAATAATTCGAAAAATGCATGACATCGTTCTTATTACATTTTCCTGAATTCTGTCGCGACCTGGCCTATTACTCGTTCGGCTGGTTTCAATCGGCTTGACGTAGATTTTAGGGACATTAGTCTTACACATTCGCGTATTCGATCAAAAATACTCCAATGATGTATCATCTTCAACAGAGATATTATATAAAATATATTTATTGAAGAAGAAACCGGCCTAAGAATTAGAGCTAAAGAATAAAAGGCTAACATAAAAACCTTGATACGGTTACGGCCGAAATTCTATATTCTATCTAATCCAGTAACTTCATATATACTTTTCTACTCTCCCCTGTCGATAAAGATGCTATTAAATTCAACTTCCTATCTAAAAAAAATTCATTGGATTGTGGTCCGATGTAAATAATATTAAAACTAATAACAAATATTAGACAAATAAAATAATTCACAAACTTTCTTACGCACATACACGTGTAAATGTGTATGTCTTTCAGGCTCTATCGGAGAAGTCTTCCCCAAATTTTCCTACGGATTATTAATCAGACTTACAGGTAAAGAACACGACGATAAAAAGGAGTTGGTTTGATTCAACTACTAATGTGAACAGCCTATCGAATTTCCCTTATGTTTGTATTACATATGATTATTATAATAACATCGGAGGCGATGGCCTTTTGTGAATTCCATATCCAATGACAGCACTTTGCAGTATGACTTATTTTTTGTTATTACTTTCATTATTTGTAGGTGCAGCGACAGTAAATCGAAACTCATACTGATAACGCCTGACAAAGATTGCACGCTAAGTTCTTGGAACATTTACTGCAATGCAGGCTAGCAAGCTTAGCTTAGTTATAAATCCCTATAAAAAAAGGAGGTCAGTGTCAAGCAGATTAATCGGCTGAGGATGATAATGATGGGACTGAAGTTTTTGGAACGAATTTCCTTATCGCGCGTTGTGAGAGGGGGCTAGCGGAAAAAATTCTTACGAAAAGTTGTCACGACACTTTTTGTTATTGTAAGCTGTGCGGCGTCGCATGTTTCTCTGTCTGTCGCTCTCTCTCTTATAGAAAGCAAGCCAGATATTTTCATTTCTATTTCGCATTGAACAGTGTGGTGTCGCGACGATTATTTTTGTTAGGTTTATACAGGTTTTTGCAAATAATAAATAATAAAAAATAATAATAATAATGAATCCTGACAGTGTTTCTGCACAAGTTCCGGATATTGCTGATGGAGTACAAAATTGAGCCTACCGATTAAGTTTATATAACATTATATTTGTTAATAATAAAAAAAATATTATTAACTTACATAAAATCAAATTTTATTACAATTCCTTCACTAATTAATCGTAAGGAACTTCGTTCCATCCGGGTGTCCCTTGCCACCTCTCCCGCTCAATTTTTTTTTTCTCTTTTTCTTTCGGACTGTCTATTAGCTGTACAAATCCTATTGGTTGTCACAGCGTAACCGGGCTGTTTGGTTTGGAAAGAAGCTCTGCCAGAAGAAATTTTGAGCCCTAGGGCTCGAAGAAACTAAGGGCGCCTCCCTTGAGGCCGAACCTCGGCTTAAGCGACGTTTGGGATAACGGGGGGGTCGGACGGTGAGATGGGACTGAAGTTGATAACTTACGAGTACTACGTTTAACAATGTCGCATGTTCAGTTGTGTCGTCATATTCGTAAGCCACCAGTCTCGTCTCTGTTAGCAAGAACAACAAGGTATCAAGTTTCCGCTGGAAGGAAAATCCCCATGTTGACGACAAGCTACTCGCTCCGCAACCGCGACCTAAAACACCAAATGGCGAGAGGAATGCAAGAAAAAGGCCCGACACGGTCTTAATTATACGAACACCCACAACTTGACTGACTGCTGGCATTTTGAGTGATTTCTTTAACAATGATTTAACTGATCATTACGTGATTCATTTTTATTCATTCGGTATTTTTTTTTATTTACTACAAGTTAGCCCTTGACGGCAATCTCACCTGATGGTAAGTGATTATGCAGTCTAAGATGGTAGCGGGCTAACCTGTTAGGGGCATGGTAAACACACACTCCTAATTAGTTTCTACGCGACATCGTGCCGGAACGCTAAATCGCTTGGCGACACGTCTTTGTCGGTAGGGTGGTAACTAGCCACGGCCGAAGCCTACCACCAGACCAGACTCGAGCCAGGAATCGAACCCAGGACCTTCAATTTTATAATGCAACAGCGCGCGCGCTGCGCCACGGAGGTAGTCAAATTTATTCCATTAATATTGAGCTTCTGTAAAGTAATTTAATTTATTTCCATAGAAATATAAAAAAAATCAATAAAAATGCGATTGCAACAATCTTAACATCAGAAGTAAAAATAAACTTGTAAAGTCTAAAAAAAATTTGAAATTCATTTAAAGGTATACAATTTTATAACAAATAACCGAATGAAATTTCTGGGCTGTCTCTTAATAAGTTCATAGTTTGTCTAAAACGTAAGCTTGTAGAAAAGTCCCACTATAGTATGTATAAAGGATTATTTTAAATGATAAACAAGCATGGGTATGAAATATTGCTCTAATAAGATAGCTCTTAACATAATTTTAAGTGGCATGTGAGATGGTGACAACAAAAACAAAATTTACCTGGCTAAGTTTGTTGTGGGCTTCTTCTTAGACCGGGGCGCGTTTGGAACCCGCATAGCTTTAGTTTTAAGTTAACGAATGTAGTTATCACCATCAAATCACTACTATGTAAATTATTGACGCGTCAAAAGTGCCTTTTAAAGGACTATTTGAATAAATATTATTTAAATTTGAATTTGCTCTTATTGTTGATGCACGTAAATATTGTAGTGGGTAATATGAGTGTAAGTTCATGATTGATCACCATACCATATTAAAAAAGTGCGAAAGTGGGTCTGTCTGGTTGTTACCTATTTACAGCGAAACCACATTTCATACAAACATTTATAGCTTGCTTATATTTATAGCACCCTAGAAATGGACGTAGGATACTTTTTATCCCGCATTTAAATTCTCATCTAATAAGAGATCCCACGGGATAGTAAAGAATTTTTGTCCAGATTAGAAGCCGTGCCTAGCCAACAAGATTTTGGAAGGATCTTGACGGAATTTTGGTAAAATTTCCTCTAACGGACATAGTTTACAGTCCGTGAAGACGAATCCCGTGAGATTAATTACGTACACTTAGAAGATCATATTTTCTTCATCGTTTAATAAAAAATGGAGGCTTTAACAAAGTCAGTCAGTCAGTCAGTGTTGAGTCACTAAGCTAAAGGATTTTTAAGATATGCTAGGTAAACTGTATTTTTTTATTCACTTAAAGTTAATTTTAAGTTAGTTAGTGACGGAATTCTCACCTGGTGGTCAATAATGATGCGGTCTAACATGGTAGCGGGCTAATCTGTTAGGCGTATGGTAATCCCAGACTCCTAACAGGTTAAATATTTTTAAATTGGCCGTATGCGGGGCACACGGCACAAGTTGCTAAGTAATTCATTAGTTAGTACATGGGTTTAGAAATTGCTATAAATATTTTGACTAATCATTTTCATGATTATACCTATTAGACCTTTTTCAGTGAACCCATAAAACCCTTCATGCTTCACAAGTTCCTTGCTATGAAATGTGAACTTTTGAAATATTAACTGGTAAACTTCGGGCGATATTAAGTGCCTTCTCGAGGTTATTACCCGACAATACAAGGGGGCTAACAGACAAGTTTTTAGTATGTATTTGACGACCTCCGTGGCGCAGTGTGTGCGCGGTCGGATTTTAAAAGTTGGAGGTCCTGGGTTCGATTCCCGGCTCGAGTCTGGTTTGGTGGGAGGCTTCGGCCGTGGTTAGTTACCACCCTACCGACAAAGACGTGTCGCCAAGCGATTTAGCGTTCCGGCACGATGTCGCGTAGAAACCAACTAGGAGCGTGGGTTTACCACAGTTTTAACAGGTTAGCCCGCTACCATCCTAGACAGCATCATCACTTACCACCAGGTGAGATAGCCGTCAAGGGCTGACTTGTAGTGTATAAAAAAAAAATGTACACTTTCATCTAACACTCGTTACTATTCAAATACGAATTACATTGAGTTTAGTTTCTTGTAGCATGTCATCCAAGTGCAAATAAAAACACCGATGTCGATAGCAATAATAATAATTTATTATCTGTATTATAAAAGGGTAAACCTCAGGCGACATTAAGCGTTTTTTATTATTTTCCCGTGTTAATAAACGCGGAGAGCAATTTGTAAAATGAGAGTGGTAATCATGGGGTAATCAACATTATTCTTTTTCGCGCCGTTGCTCAACTTGACTGAAATCTCATATATATATTTTAATTTATAAAAATTATTTTAATGATATGTTTTAGTGTTGCCACACTTTTAGAAAATCGACATATCCATAATATAAATTACTTAAGTTACTCTGTTTGTCCGTGGCCTCATCACGGCTATACCGCTGGACAGATTTATATAAAATTTTTCAAGGAGATGATCATAAAGATACGAGATAGAATGCTATTCATACCGGAAAGTAATTTTTTTTTTTGTTAATTTTATGCCATGCGAAAGATGTTTTATATATAGCTTAATAGTACATATGTTAAAAAAAATTATTACGATATTTTGATTTTGTGTAAAAACAAGTTTTTAATTTCTAGAAATATTGTTGCAACTTGAATACGAGGAACAAATATTGATATCTTTCTAAACATGACATGTATGTACAGCGCACCATAAATTATTAATGGCATATCGGGTAATCTTTTTACAAATATCTTTATTTAGGCTAAAATCTTATTTTCACAAACGATGAAACAAACTTACAAATCTTGCCCCTACATGATATAAGTAAAGACAGAACACATCATAATGATATCGTTTGGATAATACTGACTAACTATCAAATAAAGAATCAACAAACAAATCTCGTGTTCTATTTGAAAAACATCCCTTATCCCACTTCTGATTATTATTAAATCAGAGCAACATCCCGTCAGTGGGAGGCAGCGAGCGGACGACAGGAAGCTTTCAGTTGATTGAAACTGAAAGGGTACCAAGGGAGGGTTGCGCGTTCGCTACACACCAAGTAACTACCTACATAATGTTTGTTTGAATACTTTGCAACAGGGATTGAAAATTTGGGAGCCTTTAAATGTAACTCAACAATCACTGTTCAACTAGAGGTCACCGACTACTAGAATACGTATGCAATAGCTGACAAGTCAAGAGGTCAGATATTATTGAGTGTGTATTTTAATTTTGATTAATAGCTTATGGGTGTGGGAGCAGCATTATTTAAAGCCCCACGTGGGCTGAACAATGCCATTATGATAGGCTAGAGTTGCATAAGGGCCTTACTTGACATTGCAATGTGGACATACTACCTTCACACTGTTTGACTCGTAAACTTTTTATAAGGCAATTCTCAAGAAAGCAAATATTATTATGTCCCAGAGTTGTCATTGACTTTTTAATTGTATTAGGTTTCTTGGCAAGAAAAAAATTTTCAAGAACATTAAGCTGATGATCTTGGCGATTTGTTGAATCTCAACCTCTCTTGGTGTGGTCTCGTGTGATAAACATTGACCCAGATTGACGATTTAATACTAAATAGTTACTTTGAAAAATCTCAAGTGAGCCCAGAAGACATGAAACCACAAGAGGTTGAGGTTCGAAAACAACATGGTCATAATAGCGTCCCATAATTAATCATCATCATGATCAACCCATTGCCGGCTCACCACAGAGCACGGGTCTCCTCTCAATATGAGAAGGGTTTGGCCATGGCCATGTGCGGATTGGCAGACTTCACACGCCTTTGAGAACATTATGGAGAACTCTCGGGCGTGCAGGTTTTCCTCACGATATTTTCCTTCACCGTTGAAGCACGTGATATTTTAATTGTGTAAAAACGCACATAACTCCAAAAAGTTAGATTGTGCCCGGATTCGAACCGCCGACCTCTGATTAGGAGGCTGACGCCCTAACTACTAGGCTATCACCTTAATTAATACATGGCTGAAAATAAGCAACCGTGTTTTAGGACCCAACCCTAACACACTGTTTAAAGACTGGTCTGAAAGCACAGCATCATAGCAAACTACCTAAAGATATAGTGGAAGAATAAGATGTGAGTCTTCCTCCACTCACTTCTATCAGCCGTCACTTCACTTCCTAGGTGTGGGCAGTGAAGCGACGCACACACATATCCTCTTTTAGACAATCCATCCATCTCTTTTTTGGTCTTCCTTTACTCCTTTGCCTTTTCACATACATATATAAAATTATTTTGGTAACATTGCTTTCTTCCTTCTTCATGATATAACCATTCCATGCTAGCCTATTACTATTATGCAATTGTAATAAGAAAAAACATAGTGATTAAATGAACATTTTGGAATATTTCCAAGTTCTTTGGTTGAAGTGACGATATTGAATTAATTTACTGAGTCTTAAAATATTATTTACATTTCGTAAACATAAAACCTTAATAAATAATTGATTGCAATTACTTATGTGGTTAGGAAGCAGATATTCATTAAAAAACCAGTTCTGACATTACTTAGATTAAATAATTTACCTCATTAAAACTTGATAGACATTTAAAAGTAACACTTTAATATATTAAGAGCCATTTGCTTGGGAAAATGAACAGGACGGCAGGAAATTAGGAGATAATATCAAAATATAAATTCTTTATCAGTTCTTGGTACCTACGTAAATACCTATCATCTTATTTTGATGTGTGTAAATTACCAAGACTTGATGGGTGAATGACCCTTAAGTTTTTATAATTCATGTAAATTATATTTGAATTAATTGATTTTTGTCGAAGTCCTAATCTATTCATCATCATCAAAATCATTAAATACCCATTACTTGACAACTACTGGGCATGAGCCTCCATCCGAAAGAGAAAAGTTTAGTCGAGAGTGCATCCTACTAGCCAAATGTGAAAAATTTACTTCAGATGCCTTTGAGTACATATTAAAATCTCTAAGGCATGCCAGTTTTCCCCATGATGTTTCCTCCGACGTTCAAGATATATTCAACAATTGAATAAATAAAAAGGTGCATGCTGGGGATCCAACTTTTTTTTCAGAATTTGAGCCTGACATCATACCCTGCAGCCTATCTTAGCTTCAAATGTAATAAAAGTTGCTTCAAAACAATTTACTCTTTAATATTTAATTTTAATTTGATCATCATTATATTTATCAGAATGTGAATAAACCCTCATAATAGGAAAAAGGCATTAAGAGCTTAGATGACCCAATGCAGGGTTATGTGGTAAGATATACTAATTGTAAAATGTTTATATTGTAAAAGTGCCTCAGCAGTTTTTTGAAGAATATGCTTTCAGAGTGACTGAGTGTTAAATAAAATAACTATGAACATACAATCTATCAATATGATATAATAGAAAAATTTAATTCACAGTTACATCATAGGCTTCTCTCATATTGCTTCATATTGTGAAAATATATTATACTTTTGAATTGGGAATTCCTTTGGAATTGGGACAATTCAATTATTTTTCAAATCTGGTAGTTGAGACGAAAAATACATCAGCATCATCATCTCAAATATAATAATAATGAATTATTATAAATTGTGGGGCATTTTGGACAAGGTTGTTGGAAGCAGGCTGCCCTGCAGGCAAACACTTTTAAGATAGGGAAATGAAGTTGTAAACAACCAACAGCTGAGTTATTAAATTGGACTAAATGAGGTCCAAATTTTATCACAATTACTTTGCTACTACTATTACTCTACTATTATGCAGTTAGCTGGCCCTATCTTTATCTAGTCTAGCTTAACTTTCCTTTTTGAATGTTTACATTTGTATTTAAACAGTTTAGAGTTTAAGTACTAAGTCAAATAGAAATATACTATTCTCAGTCGCCATACTTATATAATTACTTATACCTGTCAATCTGAATATAGTGCACTACCGTTGTTTGTCATTGTATAAGAAAAACTACATTTTTATGATATTAGCTAACAGTGAGGTTTACGTTCATCATCAACGTCATCATGAACAACCCATTACTGGCTCACTACAGAGCATGGGTCTCCTCTCAATATGAGAAGGGTTTGGCCATAGTCCACCACGCTGGCTATGTGCAGATTGGCAGACTTCACAAGCCTTTTGGGAACATTATGGAGAACTCTCAGGTGTGCATGTTTCCTCACGATATTTTCCTTCACGGTTGAAGCAAGTGTTTTTTTTTTAAACGCACCTAACTTCGAATAGTTAGAGATGCGTGCCCGGATTCGACCCACCGACAAACCTCTGATTAAGAGGCTGACGCCCTAACCACTAGGCTATCACCGCTTCTACTAGGCCTAGGGAATCTATCACCTAGGGTTTATGTTCAATAGTGGTCAAATTAAAAATACCACATGATCACTGTCATAAATGTCACTCATTACTTATAGTATGTGTTTATGGGTACAAAGCTGGGCTGCTGAACTTAAGTACATATGTAAAATTGATAGTGGTTAAATTAAATGGGAATTAATTTCCCTAATCCCACACCCAAGTCACAAGTCTTTTGGAGATGTTCAGTGCTACTCTATGTGCAACACAATGGTCCCTGAACACACACAGTGAATCCATTGAATGCTGAGACATTCTATATCAAAGCTTTTCTTTTGAGCATATTAAATTCTAAAAATTTTTGAAATACCATTGACTTATTATGTGTAACAGACACAAAAAATTGCCAAACTTCAAGCCAATTGCAGTATAATGAAGGTATTTATAGAATAAGTGAATCCTCCTCCAATTTCTGCTGCCTATTGAATCAGATGAAATATATGTTGTTTGCCCAAATAACAATCCACTTTTGACTTAGTAATAACATGTAATTTATTTTTTGATTTATTGACCCATTTAAATGAGCTATTAATATTCCATAAATTTGAAAAAGAGTAGAGGTGTAGGGTAGATCTCAATGTTGGTGTATTATGTTCAAAAAGATTACAGACCAATATCAAAAACACAAATTTGATATGAGCAAAAGGTTTCATTAAGTTCTTTTCATGTAAATATTGCTAAGCAAGAATTATTCGCAAACCAAAAAATTACACCTTATTGAATCAATGGAAAGTGATGGCACTTGTTTATCTATTCCCATTACTTATAATTAATTATTTAGAAAACTAACTGTGACACAATAAAGTTACTAAAAATTTAAATAGTGTTTTATACTAACCATTTGAGCTCTTGAGGTCTCGATGGATGAGCGATATAGGTGCATCAAAATGGAGATAGGCCATTCCACGGGCAACCTGGATAGCCCAGTCTACAAGGATCCGTGGCCTAATCTTTCGCCCTGAGAGGACCCTGTTCAACGGGCCACCTCGAGCATAGTCCATAACCAAACACAAATCTGGCTTCTCTAAACACACACCTTTTAAAGACACTATATTTTCATGCTGCAACATCCAAAATAGTTTAGCCTCCTGCAACACACTCTCCTTTATAACTTCGATGTCTTCGTTCGCTAGCCGTGCAGTTTTCACGGCTACAACTTCGTCATTCCAATATCCGCGGTAAACTGTCCCAAAGCCGCCCGATCCGATGACCTCTTCGAGTTTCAGCTCCGAGTAAGACACTCGTGGCGGGTCCACGTCTCCGATGACAGATGTGACAGCCAGGGGATCGTCCTCCGTTACGTAGACTGCGGGGAAGATGCCAACGCGATCGCCTATTTTGCCCGTCCACCAGCCCTCGTCTCCAGAGATAGTCGCGTCTTTGGACAGTACCTCCACGATCTCTCCTCTGCGAAGGGAAAGCTCATCTTCGCCCTGCGCTACGTAGTCGTAGACGGCCGTAAACAGAGCGAGCGGCGGGCGGTCGTCCTCTGCCGCCATAGCCGAGCGGCCGGCCGCTGGCCGCGGCGGCATCACCCCGGCCGCGCCATCACCCTCCTCCACTCTCAGGCGCCTCGACAACGCTGTGTTATCCACCCACCACCGCACATAACTACACTCCACAACACTTGTCTTGCTTACGATCACCGTATTATTCCGCCATCTTTGTTTCCCACATTGATCATGGCGGTGTGTCGAAGCGTTATTCAAAGCCACTCGGGTCGTTGGCGCGATCAAGGCGATCGTTTTCGTAAAAATATGATTATTGTGTGCCCCGCTGTGATGATGTTAATTAATCTCCTCTCACCTATCAAATTATTCGATAGATGGACGAAATGACAACCATACCAAAGCGAAGTCAGTGACAAACTGTCATATTGTGTTGCCTTACTTTTTGTGTTATCATTTGACAAGTCACAGATAGTACAGATTAATGTAGTGAAAAACTTATAAATACGAATTTCAAATTTAATTATCCTTAAAATCCACAATTACTTAAATTTATTACAGTGATTTACATAAAAGTATGATTGTAAACGTACGAATGTAATCTTAAATAATTATTAATTTATTCTAGTAACATAGTTTTAATTAATGTGTGTAAGTATAGATGGCGATGCTAACCATATGATAACTTTTTCTCGGAAATACAGAGGACATTCGAGGTTTATTTGTAGTTTAAAATCCGCCATCTAGTGGAATAAATCAATATCATACAAATTCTTTCTTTTATAAAATGTGGAGAATATTATGTTATTAGTATAATAATTTTATATCAGTGTGATATATTTATAATTTTTATTATAACTATCATTAATATTTTTCTTATTATACCTTCATTTCGCTCCTGCAAGCAAGCGGTCCCATGGTGTAATGGTTAGCACTCTGGACTTTGAATCCAGCGATCCGAGTTCAAATCTCGGTGGGACCTTGAAATTTTATTTTGATGTTTTTATTTCTTTAAGTTATAATATATTTTTCGTTTGATTTTTGCAATATTACAGTAAAGTAAAATACATAAGGAATATAAAATGAGTTAGATAAGTCGCGCGCTAGTTCTGTAGGTGTCAGAGGGATGCTGGGTAGGGAGCTTTATTGATCGCGCGAAAATGGGATGGCTGTATCCATTCGCGGCGACCACCCAGCCCGCGGGACGTGGAACCGATTTTCAACCTCAAATCATGCTAAAACGCCTTAAAATCTTAGTTTTATAAACCAAAATATCACTTAAATAAGCCACAATACGAGTTCGCGTACAAAATATGGTGAAAAACATAATAAAATGTTGAAAACCGACTAATAACAACCTGAAAACTGTAAAACGTGACATGACATAGTGGAAAACCAATAAAAGTTCCGTCAAGACTTCTACAATACGATCAAGATATAAAGAAAATGGAAAATACGTAGAAAAACCACGTTATTCGCCCACAAATGTTCTTAATTGTTGATTATTAGTGCAGTGTGTTTAGTGCAAGCGAAAATAGCATGGCTGTTTTTATATCACCCGGTTAATGTTTAGATTATGTTATTAATAGAAGACAAAATGTTTTTATCAAATAGTTTTATTTTGAAGAGAAATTGGTTAAAGTGGTGCTGGCGAAAACGTTGGTATGATTCGTAGAAATAAAAAGATAAGTCGACAAATAACCAGGCAAATGCACCTAAAGCGGTCATTCGGTGGGTTATTTACGTCGGGTTTATTTTAGTGACCGTTTAAAAATGAATACGTTTAACGCCCCGACAACGCAAATCAATTCTATTGACAAAATGACCACAGTTAAGTGCAAGTCCGTGGATTTGGAAGGCTACGTAATAATAGTGGTGCAAACGAAGGATAACAAAATTAAATTATATGGTGAGTACAATTCTTCATGAGGATTTAATATTTATAACAAACAAAAGGTTTTATTTTCTTAACTTTTAAGTAACTCAGACATTTTTTAACGATATCTTTTCGTATCGAACCATATTTTATCAAAGACAGCCTCTTAGTCAGAAATACGGCCAAAAATAGCATTTAATTTTTTCGCCATAATGAACTGCAAAGATTATTATTTGCTTCATATTGTTCATTATTTACTCAGAGGAACTATTGTCTAGGTGCCTACTTCAAATTTTAGGTAACTTGCACATTTTTCATCGAGATCTTTTCGTATCGAACCATATTTATCAATGACAGCCTCTAAGTCAGAAATACGGCCAAAAATTAGCATTTAATTTTTTCGCCATAATGAACTACAAAGATTATTATTTGCTTCATATTCTTCATTATTTACTCAGAGGAACTATTGAGAAGGTGCCTCCTTCCATCTTAAAACATTTAAATTCCTCACACCTACTTAATAAGGTATTATTATAATATAAATCATTAATAGGAATCGTAAAAATTATTAAGTATTATATTTTACTTACCTTTGTAGGTTACTTTTGAATGGAATTCATCGGATATTAAAAAATCAGTAACTACATAAAATTTACTTTAATTCTTTTTATTGGGTTTTCATTGCTTCTCTGTTATTTGACTCCAAATCAAGATCCACAGTACAGCTTTTTGCTTCAATAGGTTAGAATAAATTACCTTTCGAAAGTGTTTTAATTATACATGTAGCATATTCTAAATAAATGTAGTCTTTATCACGGGTATAACGTTTTGACAGTGATTGTTTAAGTAATTTCCTTTTTCTTAAGAGGTTCTGGTTTTCTTAATATAAATCAAAAATTAAACATAAAATATAATGAATAAAATATTAGATCACTTGGGTAACAATGTCGGAGGATTAACAGCGAAATATACGTAAAAAGGAAAATTACATGTATATTTTATAAGAATTATATATTGCATCGGTTCAGCAATCTCGGAGGAGTCTCTTAATGTCTTTTAATTAGATTGAGTGCGAGAAAGTGGGTCTGCGTTATCTTTTTCTATCAATGATTTCAATACGCTACTATCTCCTGACGTAAAAATTACGAGTCATCAGAACAAAGTTGATTTTGCGGTTTACCTGTCTTTCTCTCTAAAGTTTGTTCGATACAACAGAGAGTTATCTCTACGGTTAAAAGGGCATGATTTAAAAAAAAATCGGTTAATATCTATAAAGCGCGTGACATAAGATACAGTTAAAACGGGGCAAAGTTATGTCTGATATATGTCTAAATATTTTGGGCCAGTTGTGTACTGTGCGCCGTGCAATAGGATTTTCAAAACCAAATTTGGTTTCGCGAGCCATATTCGCTCTCATAATCGGCTCTAGCCAGGACCGCCGTTGACGGACACGTCAAGGAGGATCATACATATTCATATATATATATATATATATTATATATAAATCTGTCTCACTTTAGCACTTTAACTGAGTTGAGTCAAAGAACGCTCTATAAATCTCTGCTTGAGATTCACTGAAGTCAATTAAATTCTTTAATTTAATTTAATGTTATTATTTGACACGTTATGTTATCGTGTTTTAGAGTTTTAAAGAACCAAGAGACACAAAATTTTTCGTAAAACTGGTAGATACTTACCTTAGCCTACATTTATTTCTATAAGGCAAGTATGCAGTTCCGAAAATCGAATATCGATTTTAAATGTGACCTATTTTACGAGATTCCACTCGAGGGGGAGACGTAAGTACTCCAAGTAGAGTATATATAAAAAAATGTCATATCGGTTTATAATATTTAACCAAAATTTGTTTCGTTCACTTTAATTGTCATAGGCCTTGGTAGTTTTCTGTAATAACCCTAAATATCAGCTTTTAAAAGTTTTATTTTCCTGAAAATATATCTGTCGCAAACAAACAATATAACCTCTCTCAAAATTAACTGCTTTCAGTTATCTGGAATCAAAATAGGGCTTCTTAACTCAAGAACTAAGTACTTACCTACCTATTTAAACTTAGCAGAAAATTGTTGGTATCATTGTACCATAAAGAAGTTAGTTCGCTTTCTACGTTCTATCCGCCCTTTCAATAGGAGGTTATTGAAGGGGCGGATAAACAAATGCCCCATTACCCATGAGACGTCAACGTAATCTTTCACAAGTGCAGTTAATGTTTAGGTGTAAACTCTCAACACCGTTATAGTTTGACATTATAATCTATACTTACTCAAAAATACTATGATTGGATCGTTTTCGGGTCGCATTAAAATAAACCTAAGCGACCTAATTATGAAGCGGTGATGGCCTAGTGGTTAGGGCGTCAGCCTCCTAATCAGAGGTCGGCGGTTCGAATCCGGGTACGCACCTCTAACTTTTCGGAGTTATGTGCGTTTTTAAACAATTAAAATATCACTTGCTTCAACGGTGAAGGAAAACATCGTGAGGAAAACTGCACGCCTGAGAGTTCTCCATAATGTTCTCAAAGGCGTGTGAAGTCTGCCAATCCGCACATGGCCAGCGTGGTGGACTATGGCCAAACCCTTCTCATATTGAGAGGAGACCCGTGCTCTGTAGTGAGCCAGCAATGGGTTGTTCATGGTGATGGTGGACCTAATTATAAAACCTAATCTCCTCGCAACTTATACAGACTGCGCTCCAAGCGAAAAAATTATTTCTATTAGCTGTGCTAACCCTATTGGTTGCCACAGTGTAACCGGGTTGTTTGGCGAGCTTCGGAAAGAAGCTCTGTTTAAAGAAATTTTGAGCCCTAGGGCTCGAAGAAACTAAGGGAACGTCTACCTCCTTTGAAGCCGAATCTCGGCTTAGGCGACGTATGGGATAACGGGGGGGTCGGACGGGGTGTGTAAAATACAAATTATATCTTAATATTGCACAACTCTTTGTGAAGTCAACCTGAATTCAATAGCATCACGTGTTACTATGGTTACATTAAAAAATAAGCTGGAGCAAATTTACACAGTACAATTTACAATTTCTTCTTTATAATTCTCTCTTTATCTTTATAATTGCGTTAAAACGTGAGTTCCGAGAGCATTTTGGAAAATCTGTATGTAATTGTGAATTATATCGAGCAGATTTACTGAAAATTAAGCTTAATGTTCATTTATACATTCAAATCAATACTGAATTATGTAATTTATTTATTGCATGCCAGTCTGTCCCCGGATAGTAAATGATCCAGTGGACATTTCACTTCTCGCTTGATTAACGAAGTCATGTTGCCAAATAAAGGAGAAACTAGGTTTTATCATTAACTAGCTGTTGCAAGCGATTTCGATCGGGATTATTAATAATATTAACTCTAGTAATGATTGTAGCAACAGTACATGATTATGCTAAAATTTGTAGATATGCAGAATGAACATAAAAAACTTGAGAGGTGTCAAGGGACATCCGGATGGAACGAAGTTCCTTTCGATTAATTAGTGAAGGAATTGTAATAAAATTTTATTTTATTTAAGTTTTAGCCCCCTTTCACAACGCGCGATAAGGAACTTCGTTCCAAAAGTTCTTTGGAAAATATTCTTGATTAAAAATGTAATGAATGATTGATTTCATAAAACCAGTATGACGAAAAGAATTTGAAAGCAGGTTCTATAAAGAATATCATCATCATGATCAACCCATTGCCGCCTTACTACAGAGCACGGGTCTCCTCTCAATATGAGAAGAGGTTAGCCATAGTCCACCACGCTGGCCATGTGCGGATTGGCAGACTTCACACGCCTTTGCGAACATTATGGAGAATTCTCAGGCATGCAGGGTTTCTTCACGAAGTGTTCCTTCACCGTTACAGCTGGACGTCACCGATTAACAGCTGGACGACCTAACCGCGAGGCTATTACAGCTTTTTTTACAGAGGATATGCCGGCCAGAAAATCTGCAGTTGATCATAAAACATGTGTCTAGTCAATCTGCAGATGAGAAGCTTAGAGGATCTAAGCAATAAATCCCAATGAGAGGATTAGAGAGGCCGATGCCTGGCAATTGGTGATTATGATAGTCGTATGAAATGTTTCACTTGTTTTGTTTCTGTCCAGGATCGCCATCGGCCGGAAACTGGGAGAACTTGGAGTTGGCTGACGAGATCATGGACGTGAATGAAACCAAACTGGAAGACATGACTCGCACGGAGGTCCTGAGTCATATACATGAGGTGGGCTTTGTTTAAGCTTTGTGTAGTTTGTTTGTTATAATTCTTTCCTCCCTTTATTAGTTTACCAAATCATCACTGTTGCACTGAACCGATGTATTGAACCACAAATGATATGATTTAACAGCCAACAATGTTGACCTATTTGATTATTTTGAAACGTGCGCTTATCATGGTAAATGCTAAAAAAACCTTTTTTCAATTAATGTATATCGAAAAAACCTCGAAGGGAAGAGTTTTTGTTTTTGCCCAAGGTAATGTGAGATTCATCTTTATCATCAATTCAAATGCCGAATGTCCTTTGCTGCATGTGTGAAGTTGCACCTGTATCCAGAAGCTCCGTGTGACGCGCTCGATGTTGCCCAGCTTTCTATGACCTTGTCACCTAGTAGGGTAGTAGTCTACCAGCCTTGAAGCTCTGGTTCTTCTCCGGATCTTCTCGTTTCTGATATGATCGCGCCTTTCAGTTCTCTAACATTAAAGTAAACTTTATATACTAAAACTGTAACTAGAC
This sequence comes from Lasiommata megera, assembly GCA_928268935.1. Lineage (NCBI taxonomy): Eukaryota > Metazoa > Arthropoda > Insecta > Lepidoptera > Nymphalidae > Lasiommata > Lasiommata megera. The sequence goes on from OV743321.1 coordinate 1,518,577, forward strand.
CATTCCTGTATATTGAAAATTTTGATTAGGGGAAGCTATAGTATCGATACAGAAAACAGATTGTTACTAAATTTTGTCTTTCTGCCTATTAGCACATCACGAAAAAACTCTCGGATAGATTTAATAGCCGTATAGTACACTCATAGATGCTTTCACGCATGGGAAGGAGAAAGGGATGCACCCCCTATTCACCGCGTTTTTTTTTTTTTTTTTTTTATTTTTTTTATACACTACAAGTCAGCCCTTGACGGCTATCTCACCTGGTGGTAAGTGATGATGCTGTCTAGGATGGTAGCGGGCTGACCTGTTAGAAGTATGGTAAACCCACACTCCTAGTCGGTTTCTACGCGACATCGTGCCGGAACGCTAAATCGCTTGGCGACACGTCTTTGTCGGTAGGGTGGTAACTAGCCACGGCCGAAGCCTCCAGACCAGACTCGAGCCGGGAATCGAACCCAGGACCTCCAACTTTTAAAATGCGACAGCGCACGCACTGCGCCACGAAGGTCGTCATTAAACCATTGCTGGGCATATAACTCTTCTTTCATGTATGAGGGCCATAGATCCACCACGCTGCACTCATGCAGGGTGGATGATATGTTCTATGGACTTTGAAGATATCTCATGTTTCCAACTCTGGGCTGATACTGAAAATTTTCACATGAAAATGTAATACCTAACAATTTACTTCGCTAGCTAGGATTGGAACCCAGGATCTCTGTTGAGCATGGCATCCACTAGTCCATCCAGCTATTCGATATTCTGGTCGTATAATTCAATAGTATTGACTATTAAACAACGGTAAAATCATGCATACTGTAGTGGAATCAGTTAGGCGTTGGACAGAAGCCAAGCGTTGTAAATGATTTGCCAATGGTTTGCTAATAAACTTAGAACTGTGATATATATTTACATATTTTGTTTTAATTTTTACGTGTGGATTTATTGCAATGGTATAAAAAGTAGGCTATGTCACTGCTTGGCTAGCAGGACCTAAAGAATCAAAATTGGCGTTTTTAAATGAAAAATTTTAGTTGTAAAAATCTGAACATAAAGTTCCGGCACAATGTCGCGTAGAAACTAATTAGGAGTATGGGTTTACCATACCCCTAAGGGGTTAGCCTACTACCATCTTAGACTGCATCATCCCTTACCACAAGGTCAGGTTGCTGTCAAGGGCTAACTGATGTTACCAGGATGCTGCTCCCTTCCCCCCCCGGGACGAATCAAAAGAGATCCGCAGCACTCGGGCACACATGGGAGTTACCCCTGATAGGCCAAAATGAATAAATTTTTTTTTTTTTATCCACTACAAGTTAGCCCTTGACGGCATCTCACCTGATGGTGATGATGCGGTCTAAGATGGTAACGGGCTAACCTGTTAGGGGTATGGAAAACCCATTCTCCTAATCCGGTTTCTACGCGACATCGTGCCGGAACGCTAAATCGCTTGGCGACAGTCGGTAGGGTGGTAACTAGCCACGGCCGAAGCCTCCCACCAGACAAAATACTTTTTGTTTTGTTTTTTTTTGTTTCATTTGTTTGTGGTTAGTAGTATTGGTGACAGAATTTTTATAATCGCGCCAGTACCGGATAAAACCCCGAGCATCTACGCTCACAAATTTTACCCCTTTACAATGTCAGTACAGATTGCTCATTCGTTTTATTGGGGTCGTAATATAATCAAAACGTAGCATAAAGAAACATAAGCATCGAATAACTCGTTACATAGTGCAGTGTAATGTAACCAGCTGTGCTTGGCACAGTTCCAGAAGATGTGTTCCATGATACAATTTAGTACACAGCGTTGGGTGTACAAAGAAGAACTGTATTCAGCAAGCAAGTCGGCTGTTCGTGCAATGGACTTTGCTTACCAACACAACTTCTTGGAAAGAACGCGGAGTTACTTCCCATAATCATCATCATCATGATCAACCCACTGCCGGCTCACTACAGAGCACGGGTCTCCTAATATGAGAAGGGTTTGGCCATAGTCCACCGAGCTGGCCATGTGCGGATTGGCAGACTTCATTGCGTGCAGGTTTCCTCACGATGTTTTCCTTCACCGTTGAAGCAAGTGATATTTTAATTTTGTAAAAACGCACATAACTCTGAAAAGTTAGAGGTGCGTGCCCGGATTCGAACCGCCGACCTCTGATTAGGAGGCTGATGCCCAAACCACTAGGCTATCACCGCTCCAACTTCCCATTCAAGGAAGTCCATTATTTACTATAAACATTAAGATCCTGCACGGCCTTTTTTTATCCAATACAAGTTAGCCCTTGACGGCAGTTTCACCTGGTGTCAACTGATGGTGCAGTCTAAGACGGTAACGAGCTAACTAGGTGTATTGGTTTACCATACTTCTAACAGAAGTATGGTAAACCAATACACCTAGTGGGTTTCTTCTGTGTCTTCGTTAGAATGGTAGTAACTAGCCGCAGGCAAAGCCTCCCACAAAAATAGACAAAAATAGACCGGGAATCGAACCCAGCATCTGCCAATTTATAATACGGCAGCGCACACTGCACCACCACACTGCCCGGTTACGCTGTCGCAACCAATAGGGTTAGCACAACTAATAGTTAGTCCGAAAACAGAAAAAAGGGGGTTGCTTCAGTTAAGTAATTGTACTTTTTGGGAACATATCTTCCTGGGGAGACGTTGATGATGCCGGAGCAAAACGTATGTCGAAAGCGCAATTTGGAAAGCATGCGTGGTGAGGGCAATAAAGATTGAAGCAATTATAAATTTCATCGCGCACATTTGCCTGGTTTTCGTAGATTGTTGCAAATTGGGCAAATTCAGTTCCATTACAACTCCAATTAGCAACATGTATGATGCGCCGTCAAAAATGCTCGTTAACGATAGGATTTCACTAACGGGGCCTATTATATAAAAGCCGGAAATGTAAAAATATTGAGGGAATATCTAATTTATATCAGCATTAATTTGAACGATAGGAAGATATCATTTCGGTCTGTCTGGTGTCATCAAGAAGATTTCCAAAAACGGTTGTTAGACTAGAATCGAACCCAGTATTGAATATAGTAGACCTCGAATAAAAAAATACTCGACAGATCATAAATAAATTTGTCAGGAGTATAAAAAAGGACATTGATTAGGTGGGTACTTCAATCCAGGCCAAAAATTACTGTTTCAACGAAAAATCTTTTAAAGCCAAACCGAATCGATTGACCATACAAAATTAACTTGTGATATTGTAAAAGCGGTGATAGCTTAGTAAGCGGTGATAGCCTAGTTGTTAGGGCGTCAGCCTCCTAATCAGAGGTCGGCGCTTCGAATCCGGGCACGCACTTCTAACTTTTCGGAATTATGTGCGTTTTTAACAATTAAAATATCACTTGCTTCAACGGTGAAGGAAAACATCGTGTGGAAACCTGCACGCCTGAGAATTCTCCATAATGTTCTCAAAGGCGTGTGAAGTCAATGCCAATCCGCACATGGCCAGCGTGGTGGACTATGGCCAAACCCTTCTCATATTGAGAGGAGACCCGTGCTCTATAGTGAGCCGGTAATGGGTTGATCATGATGATGATGATGATTGTAAAAGCCAGTAAAGTTAATATAAAAACTACGTACGTTATGTTTGTGTATCAAAGTAGGTATGAACCGGATTTATTACCAGACTTGTAGAGTCCCGCAGAGCCAGCTGGCTTTGGCGGAGAGCCAAGCGTATTACTGCGGGCATCAGCTAATAACCCAACCTACCACCGTCAAATAGCCTGGTTTAGTGGGGTGAATTCGCACATTTGCACTTTGTACGACTGTCAGAGATCATTGACTTTTTTTATCAAATATTAGACCATAAACCCTTTGGGCCGTTCGCAGGGTTTTTGATCAAATATTATTGTGTTGTGTACTTCGGTAGTTTCGCGGTTCGCTTTAATAATCCATTATTACAGGTTGAAACCTTATTAATACAGAAATAAATTGTCGAGTTTGCTAACAGATAAATGATTATTGGTTCAGTTGTTTCACAGTTTATCTATTACAAATAAGCAAACAAAGTATGTTTCCTATTTATAATATTAGTATAGATCATATAAGATTGCAGCCAAGGGTCTTACTTCCAACGATTATGCTAATTCCAACCAATAAACCAATTAAAACTTTATTTGGTAGTTAATTATTTTCTTTTAAATAGTTATTATTTCTTATTTTAGCTTAATTATGACATGTTCTTATTACATATAAATATATACTATGTAAATTATTTTTATTCATATGTGAATTGAATCACATATGTGTTCAATCCTATTTATTCTTTGTTTTTTTTTATAAACGTACACCCTAACCCTTCTTCTTTTTCTATTTCTTGAATGCATGGCTATCGCATTTTAGTGATAAGACCGCCTGTTGAAGCCCTCATTTCTTTTTAATGAACGTCTCATTGCTGTTTATGTATGTTATTGTTCATTCATTCATTTCATTCAATTCGCAATGTTGCAATGTGGTGAATCTATGATCTAAAACCCTCTGGCGTTTATACTGAATGAAAGACGTTTCTATAGACTTAGAAAAGTTTAATCAATTTATGAAATCTTGATACAGGATGACCAAAGATCTCGCAAATTCATCATCAATCATAAATTATTATTCTGGGAAGTAATTGCGTAATGTTAAAAGTTGATAACCTTACGTCATTTCTTGTTAGACAGGTTATTAAAAATATCGTGACTTTGATGAAAATTCAACGATATCATCGCTAGATATGAGCTGAGACATGAAAAAACTTTCACAAAACTTTTTATTATTAACGAAAATTTGTTTTAATTTGTCAGTGTGACTCAACTCAATCGTTTATCTGTAGGAGGTAAGCTACTGGTTTTTTATCGCTGTGCTCGTAAATAGTAATATATATATATATATTACTATTCGGTATTTTTTTATAAAATAGTAGATATATATATATATATATATATATATATATATATATATATATATAAATATCTACTATTTTATAAAAAAATACCGAATGAATCTATAATTATAATAATATAATTTCTTTATTATGGCAACTAGGCCCAATTTACATTTACAATACACTATAAAATACGAAACATAAAAAATATATATATATATTAAATATTTAATTAACCACCCGACAGTTCCCGATCTACATGTAATTTTAAAAACTGTTTGATGTTTAAATACGAGTATGTTAATTTTTTTTATAAAACGTATGCTCACAGAAAAATCTTATTATAATATAAAGGATTATTATATTAACATAGTTACATATGAAGTATTAATGGACATGAGATGGTGATAACAAATAAAATTACATCGGTACCCGGTTGGTTACGGGCTTCTTCTTAGACAAAGACGCGGTTTGAACCTTCGTAGTTTTTAAATTAATGAATATAATTTATCACCATCACCATCACCATACAAATCAATCAATCAATGAACGCTTCATAAGTGCCTGTGATAGTCGAACATGAATAAATACTTTTTTATTTGATTTTATATATTTTTTAATTTAATTGTTTATTGTTCACAGTAGTGTTCAAGTAGGCTTACAATTTTTTTTTACGGTCCATAAACGAAGATGATTTATTTATTCATAACAACTGTTTGTTTATTTTAAAAATAAACCTTAGATTGAACCTAAAATTAAAAATCTTAATAAATATAACATCATAACTAAAATATATTATTAAAAGGCACAAGTCCCTTTAGGCAAGGTTCCGAAGATACTAGCTTACAAATTATATTATTCGGTACTTAAGTTAACGTTTTAAGATTAACAGATGAACCTTACAAAAATGCAATTTCTAACTAGTGTTATTTGTGAAATTATAAAAGAATTTGACTATAGTTTGTTATAAGTTATAATCATAGCACAACACAGCATTTTTTCACATTCGTAGAGAAATAAGGGTAGGTACAGGACGTGAAAACGAAGAATATATTCGCGTGAAGCCATTGCTATTTCTAGTTGTCTACAAAATAAATAAAATAGATCTTTCTTTTTGTTGCAGTGTATATCTTCTTGTGTCATCAAACTTCGAGTGAAAAGGCGCAGCGAAACTAAACTATGTAAGTAGCTTGATTTAATTAATTTTTTATGTACTTATGTGGTTTTTTATTTTTAAACAATTAAAATACCACTTACTTCAACGGTGAAGGAAACATCGCGAGGAAACCTGCACGCCTGAGAGTTCTCCATAATGTTCGCAAAGGCGTGTGAAGTCTGCCAATCCGCACATGGCCAGCGTGGTGGACTATGGCCGAACCCTTCTCATATTGAGAGGAGACCCGTGCTCTGTAGTGAGCCGGCAATGGGTTGATCGTGATGATCATGATCATGTGATCTATAAGGCTTTCTGATAATATATGTGGATGGATAGAGTTACAAAAAAAAAAACAAAAATTGGATAAATAATTTTTGATTCATTTCTCATGTGGTCTGTGGAAGGCTTCGGTGGTGGCAGCTTAGTGGCTCCTCTGGTGGAGCAGATGTTCGTAGACAGTACACCTACAGGGACCAGGCGACTAGTCCGCTTTTAATTTATTTCAATCGCTTAACAACGCAAATTTATAATCACCGCAGCTATTTTAATCGCGGCCAATGACTTTTTTTATATACTACAAGTAAGCCCTTGACGGCTATCTCACCCGGTGATGATGCATTCTAAGATTGGTGGCGGGTTAAATGTAGGGTATAGTAAACCCACATTCCTAATTGGTTTTTACGCGTCATCATAAGATAAGAGATAAGCTTTCCTTTGTATACTTCTTCTGTAAGTGTTATCATAAATTTGGTACAAAAATAATAAAAATAAAAATAAAATAAAATAAGGTAAGGTGACTAGCAACGGCCAAAGCCTTCCTCCAGACCAGACTCGAACCCAGGACCTCCAACTTTATAATGCGACAGCGCACGCACTGCGCCACGGAGTTCATCAACGTACTCAACGTTGTTTGGAGGTTGGTAATCGAATCGTCCGGGAAGTATACAACGGGTCCCCCGGGCGTCCAGTAAAACCAGAGGGACATGCCGTGGTGGTTTTTAGTTCGGGTATACTACCCTTCGGGGTTGGGAGTCCCACATAACCTCAAGCAACCATTAAGCTTTTCCACCACGACAAAAAAAGGTTGGAAAAGGTTGGTAAGTGCGGATCATTGCCCTAGGGGCAATGATCCGCACTTACTCACTACAGGACTACTGGGGCAGCTATCGCAAAGAGCCTTATCTTTTTTTTTCGGACTGTCTATTAGCTGGGCTAACCCTATTGGTTGCCACAGCGTAACCGGGCTGTTTGGCGAGCTTGGGAAAGAAGCTCTACCAGAAGAAATTTTGAGCCCTAGGGCTCGAAGAAAATAAGGGAATGTCTGCCTAACGGCCTAAAGGCGCCTCCTTTGAGGCCAAACCTCGGCTTAGGCGACGTTTGGGATGACGGGGGGGTCGGACGGTGAGTGGTCCGTACTTCTCCGAGGCCGTGGATGGAGCCCACGTCCGGATGACGTAAGATAGCGGGGACCTCGTCTTCGCCGGCGAAGACGGTGTGCAGCGTATGATTGTGTGGTAGGTGGTACGAGTATGTTGTCAGTAGTCATCTGATCGTCAGGGTCATGAAGGATATGTTTAGATCTCCTCTTTCGGAGAGGAGCGCGTATGTCGGGGAGTAAAAACAAGCCGCAACTACGAGAGGGTTGGGGTGTCGGATTGAAAGAGCCTTAACGCGCAGTTTACGTAACAGTGCCGAGTATCATACGCTTCCCGATTTAATCCGATCGCGTTGCTCTTTCCCTCTTAATGCGATTAAGTCTAGCAAGAATGGCTTCTACTCCACAAACATAGTGCACCCATCAACGAAACGTAAACTTTAACCCTATTAACACTGCAATAAGACCTATAATTGAACAGCGTCAAGTTGCGACAGCGGTAAATTAATTTCAGTGGACGTAGCGTCGACTGCAGACATGCCAAGTTATTACAACTTCCAAGTCCCAGATTAGGCCGACCGTCCATCAAAGCTATAGATCTAAACTATACATCGCGTTTTAATCGCTTAGATCATGACCATGTCAACTTTGTTAAACATTACATAAATAGAAGCAATGCGCACATGTTTTAACAATAATTCACGGTACATTTAAAAATACATATAAATACATTTTTAGCTAGAGATTACTCGATCGACCTCCATATCTGTTTAAGTTACATCAACAAAGTTCGAGATAATTTCGATTTTCGGTTCGATTCCCGGCTCGAGTCTGGTCAGGTGGGTCTAGCGATTTAGCGTTCCGGCACGATGTCGCGTAGAAAATAATTAGGAGCGTGGGTTTACCATATTCCTAACAGGTTCGGCCCCTACCATCCTGGACTGTATCATCACTTACCATCAGGTGAGATTGCCGTTAAGGGCTAACTTGTTTTGTATAAAAAAAAATTCTATATGTACTAAAGCTACGAGAGTTCCAAATACGTAGCTAGAGACGCCTTTATTTTGTTTTTTTTTTTATCGCTGGGAAATACGTGTACGAAGCTGGAATCGACGAAGGCAGAACTGCGCTGGTTTCGGCACTGTTCAGATGATGCAGTCTAGGATGGTAGCGGGCTAACCTGTTAGAGGTATGGTAAACCCATTCTCCTAATTGATTTCTAAATCGCTTGGCGACACGTCTTTGTCGGCAACTAGCCACGGCCGAAGCCTCCCACCAGACCACACTCGGGCCGGGAATCGAACCCAGGACCTCCAACTTTATAATGCGACAGCGCGCGCTGCGCCACTGAGGTCGTCACGTTTGTGTATGACAAACAAACAGACATACTAGCATTAATAACATTAGTGGGAATTCGAACGGCACATCTGTAGATGGCTAAAGTCACCCACTAAAACAAAGAGAGTTATTCACAGCGACAAGGTTGTAAAGTGAGCGAGCCGTCGCCCAGTTACAACTCTGTCGCACGCTGCGTGCATTCGCGGTAACGTACGGACTAGCTACGTAGTCGCCAGTGTAAAGCCTTTGAGGTTGCGCCGGTGTTGCCAGCGTTATTAGATTCGCACCGTTAGTGGGACTATAGGGCGGATATTGAGTTAGCTACAGGTGTGAACTCTAAAACTATGATGTTGTAATACGTTTACTTGAGTATACCGTTACCTGTATGCGTTTTTTTATACACTACAAGTTAGCCCTTGACGGCTATCTAGATATATAAAAGCGAAAGGTCACTGACGTACTTACTTAATGATTAAACACGAGATCTCAAAAACTATTGCACGTATAAAGCTATAATTTAGCAAGTAGGTAGTTAATAGTTAAGAGATGTCAGCTAAGAAAGGATGTTTGGAAATTCCACCCCTAAGGGGGTAAAATAGGGGTTGGAAGTTTGTATGAAAGTCCTATGTTTTTTAATTTAGAAACACGAAAATCGGCAATTTGACATTAGCTTATTTTCTGAAGCAGAGCAATCACGGGAAATCAGCAATTTTACGCAGACGAAGTCGCGGGCAACAGCTAGTACATTCATAAATATACCGAAAAATACATATTTATTGTTAGGAAGCGATTACTCGCGATCTCCGTATCTATTTACGAGTACGTTACATTAACAAAGTTACCGGTAACCCATGCCCAAATGTAATCTTTATTTATACACTACAAGTTAGCCCTTGACGGCTATCTCACCTGGTGGTAGTTTGTGATACTGTCTAGGATGGTAGCGAGCTAACCTGTTAGGTATTAATGCTGTAGAATAAGATTCTGTAAACTAACCAAAATTTTCTCTGTCGCTCGAGTCTAGTCTGGTGGGAGGCTTCGGCCGTGGTTAGTTACCACCCTAACGACAAAGACGTGTTGCTAAGCGATTTAGTGTTCCGGCACGAAGTCTTGTAGAAACCAATAAGGAGTATGGGTTTACCATACCCCTAGCAGGTTAGCCCGCTACCATCTTAGACCGCATCATCACTTACCATCAGGTGAGATGCCGTCAAGGGCTAACTTGTGGTGTATACAAAAAAGTCTTTTATATAAATAATAAATTTTGTATTTATAATAAATAAATAAATACAAGTGTGTTAACTTTTGGTTTATTGTTTGCAAAACTCAAAAGTTATTGACTGATAGTAATTGATTGATTCTGCGATTAAATAAATGCTATTATAATGTTATTCACGAATTATTTGAATTTTTTATTGAATTTGCTTGTTCAATATTGGAGTGATGGCCATGGATCTCGAACCAGACACTGGTCAGACACTGTACCGTACTAATAGATCTTCCTACGATTATGTTATTCACAAACTATTAATACGTATTGAATTTTCTTGTTCACTATTTGGAGTACTAGCCTCGAGTTGGATACGTGGCCATTTCGAGGCAGACGCTCAGACACTGGTCAGACGCTGGTCAGATCTCTTCCAAGCCAGTGTTGCCTAGACCGTTTAGTGAAACTTTTTTCTTGTGTATGAATGTATTACTTCGATATCGCGATGCAGGATTTACTTGTATACTAGTGGCGCCATCTAGTATGGATATTGCCATACCCTCATCATATCCTGTTACTGCTGCTAAAAGACTCTGAGCTGTCCGATGAGGCCCAAAGTAAGCGCCCGTGTTTATATGTCAGTAAATATTGAAATAGAACTTAAGCGGCCATTTTCTTAGACTGAAATAGAAATAGAAATTGTAAGCTCACGCTTAGGCATATATCATTACATGATAGAGAAGAAAGATATAACGTAGTTAGAAGGAGAAAGACGGCTGTGCACTTCGGCCGAGGCGATAGTTCTAACCTTTCTACTAAGATGCCGCTAAGAAAACTAATAATTGTATGAATTTAAGGGTTGTAACCTCTATGCAATACTACTTATCACTTACCAGGTGGGATTGCAGTCAAGAGCTATCTTATTGTGGCATCATCGTGATCAACCCATTGCGGGCTCACTATAGACATTATAGTCTTTAGTCCACCACGCTGGCCATGTGTGTATTGGTAGACTTCACACGCCTTTGAGAACATTATGAAGAACTCTCAGGCGTGCAGGTTTCCTCACGATGTTTTCCTTCACCGTTGAAGCTAGTAATATTTTAATTGCTTAAACGCACATAACTCCAAAAAGTTAGAGGTGCGTGCCCGAGATTGAACACCCAACCTCTGATTAGGAAGTGGATGTCCTAACCACCGGGCTATCACAGCCGTCACATAATGATCTTAAACAGAGTTTATTAAAGAAGTTTCATGTGTTGCAAGCGCATTTCTTTCATTATACACGAATCAAACAAGATTCCTATAAGAAAATTTGTAAAATTAATTAGAGCGAGTGGCAACACCGTTCAAAAACCTGTGCGAGTGAGATAGAGCATCGGTTCAGGTTGTCGAGTCACCGCCCGCGAGCAACCCGGCGCGACGTTATTTTAACTTAATATTATTGTTAAAGAAATTAGTGTTCACTTGAAAATACGTAGTTTCACCAGTGCTGTGTGCTAGTGGTCAGTTCAAGTTGGTGGTCAGTGGTAGAAAGTTGCTGGTCAGGTCGGGGTGACTGAACTCCGGGTCGCCAGTACAGCATTTTGTGTTAGTACCTATTCTTGACAGTTATAATTTTTTTTTTTATCCCTCGCTAGGAAAGGTACTCGAGTGTTCTGTATTGAGATAGATATATGGTAATTCCCATTAGTTATTAAACTAGTTTAGTTGGAATGTCCGATTTCCCGTGGGAGGAAAAATATTTTTCCGGAGTAAAGAGGAAAGTATCTCTCATGACGCAACATAATCTATGAGGTAGATGTCTTTCGATCTGTCCAGTCGGTTGCGGTGATCGATTGACAATCATAAAAATATGTATTAAAAACTTTAAGTGACTAGCTGGCGCCCGAGACTTCGTCTGCGTTGAGTTGTGTGTGAAAGTGTGTTTGTTTATCTTCCAATCACGAAGCAATGGATTACTAAACCGACGACCTTGAAATAATTACAGAATAAACACAAAAGTACGGGGTACGCGTTAATGAATTACAACTAAATACACATTTTAACTTTCATGCTCTCTTCAAAAGGAACTGTGCTGAATTCCGGGATAAAAACTATCATATATGTTGAATCCGGAGTATCAGCTACTCCTATACCAAATGTCATTCAAAACCATCCAGTGGTTTCGGCGTGATGCGCGGCCAAGATACAGACAGACAAACAAAAAATATATATAAAAATTGTTTTGGGCTCAGTATCGATAGTAAAACATCCTCTAACAAATTTTTTTTAATATATTCAATGTACAGAATTCGTCCTGTTACAGTTTTATTATAATTATTATAGATGATAGTGTGAGAAATAACAACTGCCTTATTCATACCTAATGTTAATAGAACTTGATGATCTAGGCAGGATTCGAAGCTGCAATGGTGTGGCAGCCATTCCAAGGTATTAAGGAACTCCACCATGGGTCCAACGTCGTTATAAAAATGTACAATAATAATAGTAAATACTGTTACATTTACTTGTTTTGTTTAACATATGTTACCACAAGAAATACCAAAAAAAAAAAATCGGAACCGGTGCGATAAATTAAAAAAATATATATTTCCTTCATTAAAACATAATATTTACCACAATATGTGATCAGTCAGATACTAGACTCTTGGCTCTCTTCATCACCACAATCTATGTATCGCCAACACATTAAAAATACAGGTCCACCAGTAAGAATTGGCCTCACACACCTTCCTTTATCGTTAAAGAGAGTGATATTTTGATTGTTTAACTGCGCAAAAGTTTGAGCCGAAAGTCAAGCCCCCCTCCCCCACCAAAGGGAGGCCAGAGTCTTGGTCACATATCACCGCCTATATACCAATAAATGCGAAATACTTATGTTAGTTACTTAACAGGTATTAGTTACTTAATTAATTAAATTACACTTGAGAAACACTGAATTTCTCTTCGATGAGCTATGACTTCGTCATGATCAACCCATTACCAGCTCACTACAGAGCACGGGTCTCCTCTCAATATGAGAAGGGTTTGGCCGTAGTCCACCACGCTGGCCACGTGCGGATCGGCAGACTTCACACGCCTTTGAGAACATTATGGAGAACTCTCAGGCGTGCAGGTTTCCTCACGATGTTTTTCTTCACCGTTGAAGCAAGTGATATTTTAATTTTTTAAAAACGCACATAACTCCGAAAAGTTAGAGGTGCGTGCCCGGATTCGAACCGCCGACCTCTCATTATGAGGCTGACGCCCTAACCATCGCTATACCTATCACCGCTTCACTATAAGCTATGACTTACCTCACCATAAATGGAATCATTTATTGGGAAATGGGAACGAGCACAGGAATGAGACGTGGCATAATCCTCAATGTTAAACGTTGGTTATCCAATAGTCGCAGGTGCCAGCTAGTAGAACTATAAAAATGATAGCTAATCTATCTTCAATTAAAAGTAACGAATGATAAAATTCAACGAGTTACGAACCAGTACTCGAACCGGCTTTATAAAAAAAATACAATAATCGACGTGATGGCGAAAAAACCGGTCAACCTTGGCTCGGGGTCCAGCATTCATGCGCTTCATATTATTATGGCTTAAAATTTTCTTCGTTAAAAGCCTCCAGTGCATAAATTCCGCAGTTTTCTGCACAAAACTTGCGATTGCAGTGTTTTTAATCCATTTGGTTGGGAGAGAGGCGAAGTGGCTGGCCAAATAGATTACTTAATAGCGCTATTGTATAAACATTTTTGTTTATAGGACTTTTTTCCCGATAAGTGACTTTTTTATACACTACAAGTTAGCCCTTGACGGCAATCTCACCTGAAGTAAGTTATGCAGTTTAAGATGGTAACGGACATCGTGCCAGAACGCTAAATCGCTTTGCGATAGGTAGGTAGGGTGGTAACTAGCCACGGCCGGAGCCTCCCACCAGACAGTATATTACTAAGCCTCCGATTTCCAACTGTCCGTCCTTCCGTATCTCTCATAGATAGAGTGTTAAAACAAACCAAGAACAATTTATTTTTTTATTGCTTGATTTAGAAATACGCTCTGTATTTCTAAATCAAGCAATAAAAAAATAAATTAAAAATAAATGGGGTAAAAACGATAACCGTTTTATTTTCGATGAATAATGGCTAATTACTCAACTGGCAAAGACATACCGCCAAGCGATTTAGCGTTCCGGTATGATGTCGACACTTAATTACACTTATATTCATCATGCAAATGGTAAAAGAAAATAATAATTTTCATCAATACAATCATGAATTTTCTACAAACGTTACCCTAAATTAAGTACCTTACAGTTAGTTAATTTCATCCCTTCTATTTAGATGCCTGGTTTCTCTTGCAACTCGCAAGTTCTGTATCCTCTGTTGTTTGTTTCCCATCTTCTTATTCTTTTTCTCGCACTTATGTGGGGTTGGCACAACACGTCGTCTTCTTCCACTCACTTCTATCAGCCGTCACCTCACTACCTCCGTTACACAATCCACCCAATGTGTTTATTTATTTATTATTAATATAAAAATAATATAATTAATTATACAATAAAGGCACCGGAAAAAACCAAAGAGGTTTGTCCTCGGTGCTAATCTGTAACTTAACAGCTTAAAACTAGAGAAACTGAGTAAGCATATTAGGCATGAAAAGAACATTTCCTAACTGAGTTAGACGGTCGACACTAATGAGTCAACCGTCCAACTCAGCCAAAAAATACTCTTATAATTTCTGTTTGACATTTTCAATGTGTATATTTTGGAACGCTGGAGGTAGTATGTTCATAAATCGAGGAACCAAATACGCGGTCGTTTATTTATTTATTTATACTACGATTTGGGATTGTCTTACCAATTATTTGTATGTTTGAAAAAAACCTGCCTTATTCGCAGAAGGTTGTTTAAGACAATACCAATCGAGAACAGCAGTTATGTGTCGAATTAATGTAATGACATTGGCATGACTGCGCATCACGGTTACGTCAACTGTGACTCAGATAATTGTGGCAATTTGACGCAATGGTATTAAAACAATACAATCTCCTCAGCTCTTATAATGTCTTAAAACATTTGCAAAATTAACCGTTTGACGAGAATGTAGGGCTGCATTTTTATTTAAAAAAAAAACAGGCAGACAGATGGTCGAATCAAGTGTCAAATTCAGAGAAGTGAATTTGAAGACATTGCTTCGCTACGTCCATATAATAATGTTCCACACAGCGCAATTCTAGCGCAAAACTATTTGTATTTTTGATTGTAGTGACAAACTTTATTATTTCATATATTTATATACCATCCTAGACAGCATCATCACTTAACACCAGGTGAGATAGCCGCCAAGGCTAACTTGTAGTGTATAAAAATAAAGAATAGTGTTTTGAATATCCCCACCAAAGTAGTAAATACTAAAGGATGGTTAGCCTAGTGGTTAAGACGTCCGCCTCTTAATCAGCGGTCGGGGGTTGGAACCCGGGCACGCACACCTAACTTTTCGGAGTTATGTGCGTTTTTTAAGCAATTAAAATATCACTTGCTTCAACGGTGAAGGAAAACATCGTGAGGAAACCTGCACGCCTGATTTCTCCATAATGTTCTCAAAGGCTTGCGAAGTCTGCCAATCCGCACATGGCCAGCGTGGTGGACTATGGCCAAACCCTTCTCATATTGAGAGGAGACCCTGTAGTGAGCCGGTAATGGGTTGATCACGACGTCTTTGAGTTTATTGCGTATTTGTTTATTTAAACCCAAAGTTTAAAAGGTCTAAGCAGCTTAAAAACTCCGAATAGTTGGACGACCTCCGTGGCACAGTGCGCCGATTCCCAGCTCGAGTCTGGCTTCAACCGTGGCTAGTTACCACCCTACCGACATAGACGATTCGCCAAGTGATTTAGCGTTCCGGCACGATGTCGTGTTAAAACCTATTAGAGGTGTGGGTTAACAATATCCCTAACAGGTTAGCCTGCTACCAACCTACACTGCATCATCACTTACCACCAGGTGAGATAGCCGTCAAGGCCTAACTTGTAGTGTATAAAAATAAGGAATAGTGTTTTGAATATCCCCACCAAAGTAGTAAATACTAAAGGAAGGATAGCCTAGTGGTTAAGACGTCCGCCTCTTAATCAGAGGTCGGAGGTTCGAACCCGGGCACGCACACCTAACTTTTCGGAGTTACGTGCGTATTTTAAGTAATTAAAATATCACTTGCTTCAACGATGAAGGAAAACATCGTGAGGAAACCTGCACGCCGGAGAGTTCTCCATAATGTTCTCACAGGCGTGTGAAGTCTGCCAATCCGCACATGGGCAGCGTAGTGGAGTATGGCCAAACCCTTCTCATATTGAGAGGAGCCTATGCTCTGCAGTGAGCCGGCAATGAGTTGATCATGATGAACTAACATAAGTATTTCGCATTTATTGGTATATAAGCGGTGATATGTGACCAAACCTCTGGCCTCCCTTGGGGGGGGGGGGGGGGCTTGACTTTCGGCTCAAACTTTTGCGGATTTAAATACACAGACAGACAGACAGACCTACTGAAATAGATAGCAGACAATTCATCCTAATAAACTCTGAACTTTCGTTTGGCTAGGTCAATTGTTACAACGTCACAAATTTATAACTCTGTCAGTCTGTCTGTCTATGACTCATGGAGTCATGACTTAAACTGGTTTCACCATCAGGAAAATGCTTAGCCGTGTTATTGCTTGGTAAACCACACATGCTCAGTTATTTATAATTAATTTGAGTTGTTTCTGTGTTTTTTTTTCTCTTTAATATACAAAGCGAGCAAACGAGCAGGCGGATCACCTGATGGTAAGTGATTACCGCCGCCCATGAACATTTGCAGCACCAGAGGAACCGCCAATGCGTTGCTGGCTTTTGAGTAATTTGTTAATCCGCTCTTTGAAGATACCCATATTGTAACCATTAGGGAACACAGAAGATGTGGTTTTCATTTTCAATTGGTGTATTTTATAAATCCGACATATCGTTATAACATGTTGGATATTAACTTTCTGCTATCCGGCGGTGACCTACATTTCCATACAAAACGTTCAATGGCTATTCAAAAGGTGCTTTCATATTATTCGTTTAATCTGAAGACGGCCATTGTTGGCGGATAACTTACTGAAACGGACAGCTGTGATGTACTTATAAAATTTGCAAAAAGTGTACAAGCTACTTTGTTTTCTTATATATATATATATATATTTAATTATCTGTTGGTATTTATTTATTATTTCCAGTATATGCTACCTCTCACGCCCGTGTGCAAAATAAATACATATAAAAACCAAAAGAGATATAATAAACTTAAATAGATAATAATAAATAATAAATAAATTATTATTTTATTATTATATTATGGTATCTATTACTTTTATATATATACATTTACTTTTTTTTTTTTGTTCGTGCGCCTACCATTAGTTTTCATAATGTACCAAGGTTGACTGGTGGAGAAAGCTTTTAGCATTAAGTTCGCCTTTTGTACAGTTTTTTTTGTGCAATAAAGTTTAAAAAAAAAAAGCTACGCTATCAAATGTGTGTTGAAAATCAGCCTTATTTATCCTCGTGTTTAGGAACTCGCGTATTACCTTTTGAGCGTGATAATATTTAATAATCATTAAAGTGAACCTGACATCAAACGAGTCGCAGGGAGCCGCTGGATACAAGCGGCCCAAGACCGTGGCCGTTGAAACACCTTACAAAAGATCTATGTCCAGTAGTGGACGTCTATCGGTTGAAATGATGATGATGATGATGAAAGTGAACCTGGATTTCTACCATTATCATTATCATAAACTGTTCAACATAGGTCATTCGAAAAGCCCCACCACATACGGTCCACTGGCTGAGAAAGTCAGATCCAGCAGCTTCCAGCCACCTTCTTAAGGTTGTCTGTCCAGCGAGCTGGTTGCTATCCTTCATTGCGTTTGCTGATATAATATGATCTTGAAAAGATGACGATAAAATGTTATTCCAGACGATTCGATGTGGTTTTAGACATACTGCAGTTCAGTTCACAATCGTGTAGTTGAGATCAAGAACTAATCTATACAAATAAATAAAATTGAAGTGTCTGTTTGATATATTGAAATAACCTTTTTTTACTATATGCATATGTATATTTATACGGTACATACACCAAAATATTTTTTTTTTTTTTTTACAATTTTTGTCTGTCTGTCTGTTTGTTCCGGCTAATCTCTGAAATGGCTTGCCCGATTTTTACGGGACTTATATTGGCAGGTAGCTGATGTAATAAGGAACAACTTAGGCTACTTTTATTTTAGTAAAAGTCTTTTATTTAAGAAAAATAAAGTAATGTTGCAATGTCCAAGTACTGTCCAGTACCGCGCGCAGCTCACGCGCATGCCACCGCGCGCCTGTGCAATCACGTCTCGGGCGCCTTCCAGAACTTCTCAACGCAGACGAAGTCGCGGGCGTCAGCTAGTCTATAACATAATAATACTGTAACAGGACGAATTCTGTACATTAAATATATTTTGAACATTTTAATTGGAGGATGCTTTACTATCAACACTGAACCAAAACAATTTTTTTATTTTCTTGTCATGTGTTACACGTGCGTTTTGGTAAAGGTTTCAGTTACAAAATCGACATGTAATTATTTAAATCTCAGAACGTTAGCTCGCAACATGTAATATTTTTTATTTTTTTATTTTTATTCATTTATTTGTAATCAACAGCGTTTAAAACAATTTATTTACATTTCAGACTTAATGATAAAATAAGGCCAAATAAGATTACAATTTATATAAAAGAAAATACCAAGCAATAAATCTTTAAAATTTAGCAACATAATAAAATGTTATGATATTACAAATGTGTGTGGGTGTGTGTGTGTGTGTGTGTGTGTGGGTATAATATATATGAGTTGAACCTGTGATGTTCAAATAAGGCAATTATTGCGCACCCCGACGACGAAGATGACGTAGACCTGTTGTCATCAAGTGAAACTAAGCCAATTGTACCTGCGCTAATGCAAGAGAGGTCGCCCTAATTGTTATAACAGAACTATAAAAACGAACTTAAGAAATCTAATTTAACTTACGCCAGAAATGGTACAAACTGATATCAAAAAGGCAAGAGCGAGTCGGTGACGCGCGATGAGCTAGGGTTCCGTATTTCACCGTTCGACCCCCCCGTTATTCACCGTCCGCCCCCCCGTTATCCCAAACGTCGCCTAAGCCGAGGTTCGGCTTCAAAGGAGGCGCCCTTAGGCAGTCGTTCCCTTAGTTTCATCGAGCCCTAGGGCTCAAAATTTCTTCTGGCAGAGCTTCTTTCCGAAGCTCTTCAAACAGCCCGGTTACGCTGTGGCAACCAATAGGGTTTACCAATAACCAATACAGCTAATAGACAGTACGAAAAAAAAAAGTTCCGTATTTGGAAGGTTACTTGCTATAATGTTTATAAATACTCGCCTAAAAAGAAAGTTCCTACCCATTTTATTGATATACGCGAATTAAACATTTTTGAATTTGAATGAAATTTTTTGTAGGCTGACTAACAGTTGAGCACGACTTCATGGGCGAGTTTTTCCCAGATAAAAAAAATTCTTTGTCATCCCCAGGACGGAAGGAAGAACTATGTTGTGATGATTAGTTCTGTCGCTAAGACGTCAAAGCGTAACGTACAAAAAAAAAAAACATTCGAATTTATAATGATTGTTAGGAATGCTGATTTTCAAACAAAATGTGAAGCAATATTTCAGAGCTTGTGTTATGCAAACTTCAGAGATAAGGGGGTAAAAGTTATTGGTGCCGATTGTGTTGTACACAAATCTCTAAACTAAACTAAATGGCCAATTTAAAATTAGTGGCATTATGTTTGCGTTATTTGTGTAAGGGATATCACTTTTTTAAGAACTACCCACTTAATTTATATTAAGGACAGAATTGGCACCATTCTTTATAAACATATTAATGTTGAACACTATCTATGTGGCTCAATTAAAACCTATTTAAATTATTCTTTAGGTAAATATTCATTATATGAACCAGCTAAATTAAAAATAAATGAAAATTGAAATTTTAATTATTTTTCACCATTTTACAATTAACAAACAATTAATGAACAAGCAACTTTTACATATTATAAATCTAATGTTTTTACCATGTAGACACCGTTGATTGGGTTGAGATGGAGCTTTGGAAGGAGGTACGGGGCCGACTGTGAGGCGTTAGCCCATAAAATTTGGCTATTGGAACGAAGTTCCTTATCGCGCGTTGTGAAAGGGGGCTAGACGGAAAAAAATCTTACGAAAAGTTGTCACGACACATTTTGTTATTGTAAGCTGTGCGGCGTCGCATGTTTCTGTCTGTCTCTCTCTCTCTCTCTTATAGTAAGCAAGCCAGATATTTTCATTTCTATTTCGCATTGAACAGTGTGGTGTCGCGACGATTATTTTTGTTGAGTGTATACAGGTTTTTTGTAAATAATAAAAAATAATAATAATAATGAATCCTGACAGTGTTTCTGCACAAGTTCCGGATATTGCTGATGGAGTACGAATTTGAGCCTACTGATTAAGTTAATATAACATTATATTTGTTAAATAAAATAAAATGTTATTACAATTCCTTCACTAATTAATCGAAAGGAACTTCGTTCCATCCGGGTGTCCATCGACAACTCTCAAGTTTTTTTTTTATGTTTTTATGCGGTAAAGTAACGCATGCCAGTTGTTATATTAAAACAAAAGTAGCAGTAACTATACAAAACTTGAAATCGATAAACATTTGTAGTAATTAAAATAATTTATGACAGACGGTGAATTGAAAAAACATTTTTTTTTTGTTTTAACAGGTAAAGTTATATTTTAGCATTTTGATAGCGAACCCAAATTAGTTTTAAAACAAACACTACGTACTTTGTGGCGGAACGAGTCGCCTTGCAAAAAGAACGCCTGATTTCCGGCTACGTCCGTTTAGGAAATTATCTTTTTTTTTAAATTAACTTTTGATTATTACTGGTGGATGATTTGGTTGGGTAACAGTGTTACACACTAGCATATAGCTGGTAGATGGGAAAGCCGTCCCTTGATGCTACAATTGCGAAATGCGATTTTGCGATGGTACAATTTGTCGAAGTCAAACAGAATGATAGATTTAGTATTCTAGCTCGATGTCGCGTAGAAACCAATTTTATTACCATAAGAAGTTAGCCCGGTACTATTACTATTACAATTACACTATTATCACCCTTGCCCTTGCAAGGGTTTACTTGTAGTTTAAAAGTAACGGATTAGCCAGCTGAAGTGGCAGTGGGCGGGTCATATCTGTCGCAGAACCGACGGCCCTTGGGCCAGACGTGTTCTGGAGTGGAGACCGCGTACCGGTAAGCGCAGCGCAGGACGACCTCCTGCTCGCTGGACCGACGACCTGAAAGGGATCGCTGGTGACGGGTGACGGGTGGATGAGGAAGGCGGAGGACTGTGTGTGGTGGCGCTCTCTCGGAAACGCCTATGTCCAGCAGTGGGCGTCTATAGGCTGATTGATTGATTGATTGAAAAAAAGTAAACCCATTAAAAATATCACATATTTTTAACCAAAATCCTTGTATTTTAAAGACATTCATTAAACTCACTAAGATTGTTCCGAGCCTAAAGATCTGTCAAAACGAAGAACTATATTAAAAAGAGAAAAACTCTTCAAGTAGATAGATATCAATATAATCTCATAATTCGATGTCAGACACTCTTAAAACAAAAGCAAGCGCGTATGTTTTGAGGACTAGACTCATAATTCGGTAACACCTTTTACTTTTTGTACCATGTACCGTTCTATCAGCTAAGGAATGTATACCAGACCACACACCCAATAATACACAAAGTACACGCCGATTTAACCTTTAAACCTTATACAATAAAGATTATAGTTGGTTGTATAAATATGAGAGAGACTGTAAGGAACTGGTTCCGAAGTTAGCAGAGCACTAAGTGACCAACATTAAAGTGAAACTCATCCGAATTGAAACTATAATGTTCTATAAATAGAGCTCAATTTGCGTTACAGTAATGTATGAGATTGTTTTCTGATAGTGCTATCATTATCAGTGAGCGTGAAGGAATTTATGTTCTATACCGTTAATGTTAAAGTTCATATCGTTGTGTAAACAAATGTGGTTTTTAATGTGTAGTAGAGGTGGGTATTAATATTATCATAGCTTGTAATATTGCGGTTTCAATGAAATCTCGCTTTAATTTGATTTCACTTAAGCACGGTCATTATTTCCGGACGTAAGCCGTTTCGAGATTAGTATAGTTCCCAAACAATTTAAGAACAGCAAGGCACTGAACGATTACGGAATCACAGCAGAAACTCTCAAAGCAGCCGAAAAATCGGTTATGAGAGTCCTTCAATGATTTGATTCCATAAAAAAGTGCGCCATGAAGTGAGGCATATGCATGGTAGCTTTAAAAAAGAAAGAAAACATTTCACACCTTAAAATTTAAAACAATAAGAACGTAGTAGTAATTGAAATAGATTAAATTTAACTGACATACAACTAAAGATAATCCATTTCACCCATAAATCGTAAACCAAAAAAGGCGCGGCTCAGTATATTCGTGAAGGTTCAACATTAAAATTTATCGCTAATACCAAACCTGCCACTATCAAACCAATTGAACCTGACGAGATTGGGGATGGCAGTTGTCACAGGTTCTGATCTAAAGATTGAACAACGGTTTTCCGTCTAGTAGGTTCGAAGATGATGGGCAAGATATACGTAGCCTATGGATGATACATCATGATCAACCCATTATCGGCTCACTACAGAGCACGGGTCTCCTCTCAATATGAGAAGGGTTTGGCTATAGTCCACCACGCTGGCCATTGGCAGACTTCACACGTCTTTGAGAACGTTATGGAGAACTCTCAGGCGTGCAGGTTTCCTCACGATGTTTTCCTTCGTTGAAGCAATGGATGATACGGAAGACCCCAAATAGTTAATAGACGACAAACTCTAGTTTCGCAGAGGCTAAGTATAATCGAGACGATAATTTAGACATGAAGGATTCTAGAAGTTTGGAGTTGAGAGAAAACTGCTCCTGATCGCCTTTGATAAAGAAATTTGCTTGTCCAAGCAAAGAAGGTAGATCTTTGATCATGATGACCGTGTAAAAAGGTCAAGGATTACATACCCATTTCGCTGCTCGCTTTGCCGTATGATTATATCTATAAATTATTCTACTGTTATTGAACTGCAGCCAAAGAAGTTGGAAAAGCGCTTTAACTCTATTTACCACGTCTATTACTGTGGTTTATCAAAAGCCTCACAACTGAGTTTCTAGTGAAGTGGTGATAGCCTAGTGGTTAGGGCGTCAGCCTCCTAAGCAGAGGTCGGCGGGTCGAATCTGGGCACGCACCTCTAACTTTTCGGATTTATGTTTTTTAAACAATTAAAATATCACTTGCTTCAACGGTGAAGGAAAACATCGTGATGTTCTCAAAGACGTGTGAAGTCTGCCAATCCGCACATGGCCAGCGTGGTGGACTATGGCCAAACCCTTCCCATATTGAGAGGAGACCCGTGCTCTGTAGTGAGCCGGTAATGGGTTGATCATGATGATTACTATGGCAGGTTTCACAGAAGATTAAAGAATGTAGTCACTCACTTCGTTTAGCGTTTGTGTCCGATGATTGCATTAAAACCGGTAGAAACATTGGCTGTTTCACCCTGCAGAGGTGATGAACTAGTTCACATCTTAGTGTTAAAAGCTTGTATGAATATGTCAAGCCAGTTCATGAAGCAATATAATTTCAGCAAATAGCAACAGTGAGTGGCTATTTTACAAAACTCAGAGGCTTGTGCTTGTGAGGCTTTTGATAAGCTTCAGAATTGAAACTGTCTTTTGTCTCACAACAAAATATAACCCGGAATTAAAATCATTCACGATTTTCTCTCGATTTTGCATGTGTTTTCTTTCACTGATATTAGTCCTAAAAATGGCGTTGTCTGATACCTACTTTCTAATTAGAAAATCGAAATACCTCATGCTTATCTGAATCTGTTCGTTAGAAGTAGACCTACTCGTACTATACAAGCAATTTTGGAACGTAAAGTTTGTCACCCGTTCGTTCTTGTAATCTGGATTCTTAACAAAACATAACGAAGTTTGTCAATTCGTGGTGACTCAATCACTGGCTCGGAAGTGAATCAACCGGAAATAAACCGGCAAGAACTGAGAAATTGATCTATTCCTGCATCAATTTTTTTGCAATTCAACAATAATTTTGTTCTATCTTTGTGATATGTAAAAAGTAAATTGCATTTTTTTTCTTTTCTTTATTCGTCTGATTGCTGGAATCTCTTTTAGTATCATTATGAACACACATTAGCACAATATAAAGGTCTCACAATACCGTGACTTCTGTTTGTAAATACGTGTGTGACTTTCGCATAACAACTGTCAAACTAAACTAAAAGTCTCCACCCTAACTTATTACTTACAGATAAGCTTAGCTAAGTAAACGACTGAGCTCTCACTCTCTGAACTATTTATCTCTCTCGGGACTTTTTTCTTACATGCTTATAAATCAACCACTTACGTAATATTTTATTAACCAACGTATCGATGTCTAAGGAACTCTTAGAAGAAAATACCCTAAGTGGCTTGTAAGAAATAAGTTTGAACTTCTTAATAACCCTAAGGATGGATTGTTATTGTTCGATAGAGAATGTATTTTAATTAATCTATAGGGATCCCGCGCGTGTATTTTGACGGAGTTATCGCCCATGTAATAACGTACCTACATCTTTAGATTTTTGCCCCGTTACAAACAATTCATAAAAAATAATCAGTGACCAAAACTATTTAAAAATAATGTTAACTAAATTTTAAGCTTAGATTCTGCTCTCAAGGTCAGTTTTTGAAAAACAGATTGTGAGATGCTTGTGTGAAGACTTTAATCAGAGTGTTATTAGAAATTGGGACAGTATCCAGCTTATAGCGTATAATAGACAGCGTAGATAGAAGTCAGGGACACAAGCGTCTGTCACACAACAACACAACTTGTCAATGGACTACAAGATTTAGGCTTTTTAAATAAAATGCGGAGCGAATTGGTGTTAAGGGTGTTTAGAATCTCTTGCAGTAGTCAATCCGCAACTACGAGGTGAAGACCCCCATGATATATCCTCCATAGACTGCAACCTTTAATTTTGTTCACGTTCATAATGATGCACATATTTATGTGCATATTTAGACAATTTATTCCAGTACTAGATTAATTTGCGTTATACTTTTTTAGTGCCAAGTAAGAAGAGGCCATGAGAGTTGGCAAAACTCGAGTTTATAATTGGTAAGAAAGCCGGCTGAAAATCGAATTTACGTGGATGACCCATTTATTGCAACTCAAATTTTATGGGTGCTCCATTGCCAACCGGGTGACAAAATTAAGCCTGATCCGTCAAGTGGTTTATGCTATGCTGTGTTAATAAGGATCAGGAAAAAGCGTGGATAGGTCAGGTAAATGAGTCAGTTGAACATTCAGTCACCACTTGCTTTTATGAACAGTTAAATATCTTTGTTTACTGTTTAAAGAATATCTTTCTGTCTTCCTTTCTCATGCCCTTATCCCACATTATGTGGGGTCGCCACAACACGTCTTCTTCTTCCACTCACTTCTATCAGCTGTCACCACACTACCCACACCTTTTACCCGCGTATCCTCTTTTACACAATCCATCCATCTCTTCTTTAGTCTTCCTCTACTCTTTTGCCCTTCCACGTTTATATATAACTTTAATTTGGTGACATCACTTTCTTTCCTCCGCATTATATGACCATACCATGCTAGCCTGTTACTCCACATCTTTTCTGTCACTGGCTGAAATATACTGTTTAAAGAATATATGCTTAGAAAATACCTTTATTAGACCACGGTATATAAGCAAAGTAGATTGTAACGTAAACTAAAATCTGGTTAAGTGGTGAGGGTAACAGTTAATTAATCAGTTAAGTGACAAGTTTGTCACGGTTACTTACCGACTCGAAGTCTCAATGGGGTGGAAACAAAAACGTCGTCTTTTCAATTCGCAGCTTCCAGCGGGAAAAGGGGGTAACTTTTAAGTCATTAGACGTGACCCGTGGAAAAGGAAAGCTTTATTTTTTGATAAATGGTATTTGAAACTTTGAACTTTCTATTCATGGGGTCAGGTCAGGTGGTTGATTACGTTTGTAAAGAAACGTTGATTCAAGTCCGTTACCAGATGCGTGTACGACTTACGTTACCCATACCTGTCATCATCATCATGATGAACCCATTGCCGGCTCACTACAGAGCACGGGTCTCCTCTCAATATGTGAAGGGATTGGCCATTTTCCACCATGTCTCACAACGATGATGATAATAATGATACCCATACCTAACTTGAATTTAAAACGGGAATGGAAAACAATCATTTTATAATCATCATCATTATCATCATTTCAACCGATAGACGTCCACTGCTGGACATAGGTCTTTTGTAGGGAGTTCCAATGGCCACAATCTTGGGCCGCTTGTATCCAGCGGCTCCCTGCGACTCGTTTGATGTCGTCTGTCCACTTTGTTGTGGGTCGAGCAACACTATGTTTACCGGTGCGAGGTCGCCATTCCAGCAACTTGGGACCCCAACGTCCATCAGTTCTCCGAGCTATGTGCCCCGCCCATTTCCACTTCAACTTCGCAACTCGCTGAACTATGTCGGTAACTCTGGTCCTTCTACGGATCTCTTCATTCCTGATTTGATCACGTAGAGATTACTCATCATATAGATCATTTTATAATAGTTCCCTTCAATTTTTGCAAAAAAAATGGAATATACCACGTCGCATGTGGGTTACCTTCAATGGAAAATGACAGTGATGGATGAACGCATTGGCGGAAAACAAAGTGATTCAATAAAGGTACCGTTTACCCGTAACTAGCTTTTGACAGTGGCATCGATTCTGTTTTCGACTGACTTTTATACAAATTTCAAACTCATATTTTGATCCATCGTTGGATATTGATTCTTTCAACAGCCTTCCGTAGCTGTAAATTTCATTTCTAAAATTTACCACAACGATCCCGAACTTCTGCCGCTTTTGAGCGACTTGCTTAACCTTGATATGTATAATAATATACTATCAATATTATATTATAGTTTAATTAGGATCACTACTTACTTACTTACTTACTTAAATTTGAACATCTTTTGAAAGCAAGAAAGTTTTTTTTTAATATACACTTCAAGTGAGCCCATGACCACTATCTCACCTGGTGGTAAGTGATGATGCTGTCTAGGACGATAGCGGGCTAACCTTTTAGGTGTATGCTAAACCCACACTCCTAATCGTTTCTACGCGAAATCGTGCCGGAACGCTAAATCGCATGGCGACACGTCTTTGTTGGCAGGATGGTAACTAGCCACGGCCGAAGCCTCCCACCAGATCAGACTCGAGCCGGGAATCGAACCCAGGACCGCCAACTTAATAATGCGACAGCGCACGCACTGCGTCACGGAGGTCGATTTATTTATTCTCATATGGTGGTACACACAATACATCTTATTCTAATCAGAAATTTTGTCTGTCTGTAACACCAACCAAAAAGGGTGTACAGCTCAGCATATGCCGTGTCTTCTGTAAAAAAAAACACGACGCTGATTTTCAGCTGGGACCAGAGTGACGTCACGACACAAAAAAGAATTAATAATAATAATAATTAAAAGATAAAGAAAAGGAAAAAACAAATTAAAAATAAGGAAGCAGCAAAAAAATATTGCTTTTAAATGTACAGCTATTATATAATAATATAAATAAGTCTAAATATATAATAATTTCATAAATCGAAATATTCACGTGCTTTCTAAACAATGGACAATTCCACTGCACATTTTTCAAATTCTTTTTTCTTTTTTTTGCATTGTTAAGTACACTATGAACAATAAAAATCATCGCGTACTGTTATTTTTAGCAGATACTTAGGGTCATCTTCAAAATAGCTCAGAAAATCATCATACTATAACAAACCTTCTCATCTCCATAAAAGACATCCTACAATGCTATCTTGGGTCCTTTAGATTTAGGTATAATACCGGTAATAAAACGGTCATTGTTTTTGAATTATATCCGGTAGGGCGGAATCCGGTCACAATGGCTTGAATTGTGGATGGATGCACTTTATTGTCTAATCCCTTTTGTTAGACCTTTTGTACATTACATTTAGAGTAGAGAGCATTTACTTTATTAACTGATAACTGATGGTGTTCCTGGGATGACTTAACTTTAGACAGTCATCATCATCATCATGATCAACCCATTACCGGCTCACTACAGAGCACGGGTCTCCTCTCCATATGACAAGGGTTTGGCCATAGTCCACCACGCTGGCCATGTTCGGATTGGCAGACTTCACACGCCTTGAGAACATATGGAGAACTCTCAGGCGTGCAGGTTTCCTCACGATGTTTTCCTTCACCGTTGAAGCAAGTGATATTTTAATTTTTTTTAAACGCACATAACTCCGAAGAATTAGAGGTGCGTGCCCGGATTCGAACCGCCCACCTCTGATTAGGAGGCTGACGCCCTAACCACTAGGCTATCACCGCTTCAGATAGTAAAGTTTTTAAATAACTTAAGTTAAGAAGAATTCAACGCCTCAGAATGACAAGGGTTTTGGTAGTTCGCACCATGCTTGCCAAGTGTGGATGTCCTCAGAGAACATTATGGAGAATACTTTATTTTAATCACGATGTTTTCCTACACTGTTTAAGTGTTATTTAATTGAAGCAAAAAATTGAATTACATTCATTTGAAAAACTAAACAGAAGACGTAAAGTAGAGGATGAAAAGAGGGTCACACGTCTTAACCCGAGTGTTCCCATGATCCAGCCACCAGGCGGCGCGAAGGAGCATCGCTGGGTTTAAGTGTAGTCCCACATACCCACCGGAAGCGACGCAGCCAAAACTGCGCCGCTTCCGGAAAGAATGCGTAAACGAATTTCCCCAGCGTTTTTAGGCCTTTAAACTTTATATTAATGGAAACTTCAATACATTTTATCTAGGTACCTAAACTAACAAAGGACTATAATTTCATTATTATACTACAGCTCAGATACAATGAATGTAAAATTTAATAATCTACATAATTTAAAGATGCAAATTTTTTCGGTTTCATTCAGGGAAGCGGACTGTTTATCCTAACACAGATAACCACTGTGTCCAGGGTAATTATGAGATACTAGCTGTTGCCCGAGACTTCGTCTGCGTAGAATTGCTGATTTCCCGTGAGATTAAGGTTTCCCGTGCGCCCAATGCCCTGCTTCAGAAAGTAAGCTACAGGCAAATGTCAAATTGCCGATTTTCGTGTCTCTAAATTAAAAAACATAGGACTTTCAGACAAACTTCAAACCCCTATTTTAACCCCCTTCGGGATGGAATTTCCAAATATCCTTTGTTGTCTGACATCTTTTAACTATCAACTACCTACTTGCTAAATTATAGCTTTGCACGTAAAATAGTTTTTGAGATCTCGTGTTTAATCAGTAAGTATGTAAGTAATTGACCTTTCGCTTTAATATACTATAATAGATTCGCGCTCAGAACGGTTTAATGTATCTTTTGCAGAGGAAGTACCTATTTGTCTAACAGACTCACAGTATAGTATACATTTGTATAGATAACAACGTTGCCAAGGTAGTTTTATAACTTTCCTAAGGTTTCCCGTCAGAGAAGCCGTATCAATTAAATATTTGATTTCTCAGACAGCGTGTAATGTAAGTACCTCCTACGCATTACAGACGACATCTTTGCAGAGTGCTTTATAGTCCACCACGTTACAAAATTCTTTGACACTTGCTGGGTGATGGCATGACTTTAAGAGGGATCGACAGAAGTCCAACTGAAATAAACTATTTTAGCTGTCTAATGGTTATAAAGAGCCTTATCTACACCTTGTGTATATAACCACTACATGGTGAGATAAATTATGCTGTAATTATGCAGTTAATTGTGCAGTTAGAAGAAGCGGTGATAGCCTAGTGGTTACGGCGTCAGCCTCCTAATCAGAGGTCGGCGGTTCGAATCCGGGCACGCACCTCTAACTTTTCATAATTATGTGCGTTTTTAAAAATTAAAATATCACTTGCTTCAACGGTGAAGGAAAACATCGTGAGGAAACCTGCACGCCTGAGAGTTCTCCATAACGTTCTCAAAGGCGTGTGAAGTCTGCCAATCCGCACATGGCCAGCGTGGTGGACTATGGCCAAACCCTTCTTATATTGAGAGGAGACCCGCGCTCTGTAGTGAGCTGGTAATGGGTTGATCATGATGAATGGTTATAAAGAGCCTTATCTACACCTTGTGTGTATAACCACTACATGGTGAGATAAATTATGCTGTAATTATGCAGTTAATTGTGCAGTTAACATCTAGCGACATATAAAGTTACTTTGTAGAAGGGAGTAAAATAAATCGGCGTAAAGAAATCTTACGTGTTTTAGTTATGGTTCCAGCTGCAATATGATGAATTATCATCATATCATCATAATCAAGCCATTGCCGGCTCACTACAGAGCACGGGTCTCCTCTCAATATGAGAAGGGTTTGGCCATAGTCCACCGCGCTGGCCATGTGCGGATTGGCAGACTTCACACGCCTTTGAGAACTTTATGGAGAACTTTCAGGCATGCAGGTTTCCTCACGATGTTTTCTTTCACCGTTGAAGCGAGTGATATTTTGATCGCTTAAAAACGCACATAACTTCGAAAAGTTAGAGGTTCGAGCTGTGTCGGAGCCCGGGTTCGAACCTCCGACCTCTGATTAGGAGGCGGACGCCCTAACCACTATATAATCGAGCTCAAATTGCTTAAGGTTCTCTATAATGAATAGAAGCAGGCGTTACTTTGCGGAAGTCCATGATAAAAATAAACAGCAAGTATAATTTGCTATA
This sequence comes from Lasiommata megera, assembly GCA_928268935.1. Taxonomy (NCBI): domain Eukaryota; kingdom Metazoa; phylum Arthropoda; class Insecta; order Lepidoptera; family Nymphalidae; genus Lasiommata; species Lasiommata megera. Next base: position 1,549,489 of record OV743321.1, read on the forward strand.
TTCCGCCGACAACCGGAGATTTGTATAATATAACACCACACAAAATCTTCCACTAGAACCTCTACGCACGTTTCGACCCGACACCGGATCATACTCAGGAGTCTTTACTTTTCTCGCTTGTGAAGTCAACATCTCATCGAAACGTGCGTAGAGGTTCTAGTGGAAGATTTTGTGTGGTGTTATATTATACAAATCTCTCGATTGTCGGCGGAATATAACATTATACTTGCTGTTTATTGTTTATTGAGGTTCTCTCATATTGTGCAGAAATTTCCGTGAACGAGCAAGTTTGATATACTACATCAATATCTAAACGCGCAATTAATGACTGCATTATCTTCCCTACTTATTGTTCTGACTACGCAAACATATGCGGGGCGCGTTTGGAACCCTCATAGCATTAGTTTTAAGTTTACGAATGTAGTCATCCCCATCAAAACACTACTATGTAAATTATTGACGCGTCAAAAGTGCCTTTTAAAGGACTATTTGAATAAAGATTATTTGAATTTTGAATTTTGAAAATTTGATCATTCTTTTACATTGCCTAATGTGATCATATTTAGCTAAACATGCCTAAAGTTTTGGGCTTTAAGTGCTAAAGCACTTTTTAAGTGCTAAAGCAGTTTTTACGACTAGAGTGTAAAAATTAATACAACAAATCTCCGTGTGGAAGTGCATTTATAAATTTCGTATTCCACGTGAGGGCGTCACAATACCTACATTAGTCGACGCTTACCTCACTCCCGCATTAAATACTTAATGCTGCACTCAATTCTATTCACTATCACACGTGAATATAATGTTTGTAATTCCGTGCACGATTTTAATCATCCATTACCTAACTTCCGACTACTCCAATCGTTTCGCGTATTGTATTTTCTACATTATTCATATGGCAATTAGGTTTATTTGCGAATGGAAGGGCGGTGTTGCAAAAGATTTGAGTCATATCTCTGGCAGCCCAAGAATTTAGGGTTGCCGATTGAATATGAATTACTAAATAACCACTTACCTACTGAGTTTCTAATTCAGTACTGAGTTACTGATGTTCACAGGATAATAATCTAAAAGGCTTCTAAAATTATGAATTAATCGGACAAGTTTGTTTCTAAAAAGATCTCCAAAGTTTTTTTTAGCTGTCTGTTATTTTAAGCTGCTTATTCCCAGAATAAAGATTTTTCAAAACTTACTACGACTTGGAAGAAATTGCGGGTATTAGCTAGACCACTATATAATCTGTATATTCAGGCTATTTTATTTTCAAAAACAATTAAAAAAAAGACTTTATTGTATCAAATATAGCCAATATTATCTCAATAATTTACAAGTCTATTAATCGAACTCAGGTCCCCGAGTTTATAAAATTTTGCCCCATTTAATATTTGTTTTCTCCTCGGATCCTTTAGATTTGTTGTGACCTTGTTTTTAACGTACTTTGATCATGTTTTAAAGCCCTTTTACACGATTTGAACTGACTACCCACAGATGTCACTTTAGTTGGGTCAACCTATGAATTCATTTCCATACGATCGTTTGATTGCTAAACTTGTCTGCGCACACTGATATTAGGTACATCCAGCCAACACAATCATCTCGAAACATAACACCTAACTTTTTAGGTATTTGTATTTTATCAAGTTAATCTATGTAATCAAGGGGTCCAAACGCGCCTTAATCTAAGACAAGCTCACGACAAGCTTAGCTGGGTAAATAGACACGGAGGGTCGCATTACCCTACATCTATATCTATACAAATAAATAAAATTGGAGTGTCTGTTTGTAATATTGAAATAACCGTTTTTTACTACATGCATATGAATATGTATACGGTACATACACCAAAATAACATTTTTAACAATTTTTGTCTGTCTGTCTGTCTGTTTGTTCCAGCTAATCTCTGAAATGGCTGGACCGATTTCTACAGGACTTTTATTGGCAGGTAGCTGATGTAATAAGGAGTAACTTAGGCTACTTTTATTTTAGAAAAATAAAGTAATGTTACAATGTCCAAGTACTGTCCAGTACCACGCGCATGCCAGCACTCTTCTCCGACCAACGAATTAATATCACAAAGGGTGCCACTTTTTTGATAAATTCCACGTCGATGAAGTCGCGGGTACAGCTAGTATATTATAAATGTGATAGTATGGATGTCTGTTACTCAATCACGCAAAAACGGCTGAACGGATTTGTATGAAATTTGGCATTCATGTAGCCTTTGACATGGAAAAGAACGTAGCCAACCTTTTAACCCGATTCCTTAACAAGTTCCCGAGGGAAAATAATTTTTATTTTACAAGCTAAACTACGGACAGACAGCTTTGGAATTTTGTATGCATGCCGCTTATGCTGTGGGAAAGGACTCTATACCGATCTCTCAAATAGTTCCAGTGGGAAGATTAAAAATTGTTACCGAGTGAAGCTTTAGACCCAATTCTATAGACCACGCAGACGAAGTCGCGGACAGAAACTAGTGGTTTTATAAAACCCATTAAAATATCGTGTTACGGACTACATCTTGTGTACTACACACACAACGCTTCCAATTCTGTTGCACATAAATCACTATACTTAGTTGACGAGCATATATAGCAGTGCTGTCATTCTTGAAATGTTTAACGTAAATTTCATATTAAGCTGTGATAGCCTAGTAGTTTCTTAAGCAATTAAAATATCACATGCTTCAACGGTGAAGGAAAACATCGCGAGGAAACCTGCACGCCTGAGAGTTCTCCTTAATGTTCTCAAAGGCGTGTGAAGTCTGCCAATCCGCACATGGCCAGCGTGGTGGACTATGGCCAAACCCTTCTCATATTGAGAGGAGACCCGTGCTCTTTAGTCAGCCGAGAATGGGTTGATCATGATGATGATGATGAGCCTAGTGGTTAGGACGTTCGCCCCTACTAGACTACTACTACCTATAACTGACTGACAACCGTACCTTAAAGTAAGTAAAGAAGCCACATCTATTTATCAAATTTGTGATTGTATATTCTGTCTTTTAATCCTTGAGGAATTTAGGTAAGGAGTTTCTATCAAGACTCTGTTGTTCTTGGATTGAAAAGCCATGAAATTTGCATAGAATCGAGCCCATCGATTTAAAAGATTATCAAAGTAAGTATAAATTGGATTAGCAGGAGCACGAATGCCTTTAGTAAACAGTAAGGTGTTCGTTTACGCAACTTTAATTATAGCCCTTGACTGTAATGTCACATTAGGATGTGTCACCAAGTGAATATTCCAGTCTTCTGTGGTCCCTAATGGTTATAATATGGGGATCTTCAAAGAGCGGATTAACAAATTGCTCAAGGGCCAGCAACGCATTGGCGGTTCCTCTGGTGCTGCAAATGTTCATGGGCGGCGATAGTCACTTACCATCAGGTGACCCGCCTGCTCGTTTGCTCGCTATGTATATATAAAAAAAAAGTCTAAGATGATAGCGGGCTAAACAAAGGGCTATGTCAGTTATATTACTAACGTACGAGAACGTTTAATAATTTGGCGCACTTCTTTGTCGATAGGTAATAGGTAGGTAGGTAAGGTGAATTAAACTTTTAAATAACCCTTTTTATATATAACTGTGAAGTCTGCCAATCCGCACATGGCCAGCGTGGTGGACTATGACCAAACCCTTCTCATATTGAGGTGAGACCCGTGCTCTGTAGTGAGCCGGTAATAGGTTGATCATGATGATGATGATGATGATGATATATAACAGATCCTTTAAGTAAGCTCTTTATGCATGTTTGTCAATGATAAGAGGAGTCATCCTTACGAGCATTTGCACTACAAAGTGACGCGTGCGCCATTTAAATCAGATTTTACTGCACCTAATAAAAAAACAAACTTTATTTGTCACTAGCTGACGCCCGCGACTTCGTCTGCATTGAGTTAGTGTGTTTGTTTGTCTTTCAATCACGAAGCAATAGATTACTAACCCGAATTACTTGAAATAATTACAGGATAAACATTAACAATTTCCTCCTAAAAAAAAAAGAATGAGTGAAATCAGATATATATTTTGGTGGGAGAAGTTGTAGGAGGCGCCCGAGACGTGATGGCACAGGCGGCGTGAGTTGCGCGCGGTACTGGACAGTACTTGGACATTGCAACATTACTTTATTTTTCTAAAATAAAAGACATTTTCTAAAATAAAAGTAGCCTAAGTTACTCCTTATTACATCAGCTACCTGCCAATAAAAAGTCCCGTAAAAATCGGTCCAGCCATTTCAGAGATTAGCCGGAACAAACAGACAGACAGACAGACAATTGTAAAAAATGTTATTTTGCTGTATGTACTGTATACATATTCATATGCATGTAGTAAAAAACGATTATTTCAATGTTACAAACAGACACTCCAATTTTATTTATTTGTATAGATTATTTTATAATCTTTCACCTAATTTGTACATTATGTTGTTCCAGTATCGGACATCGGCCACAACATCATCCAGGATGCGTTCCTCATCGCGGTGGAAGAGCAGGCCCGGCAGCGCCTGCAGCGGCTGTCGGCGCTCAAGCGCATCACCCCCGTCGACATGTCCAAGCTCTCTGTAGAAGTAAGTTTACATCTTCATTGTTGGATCGTCTGTAGACTGCCTGAAACTTTTCGACGACCTCCGTGGCGCAGCACGCCCGCTGTCAGACTATAAAGTTGGAGGTCCTGGGTTCGATTCCCGGCTCGAGTCTGGTCTGGTGGAAGGCTTCAGCCGTGACTAGTTACCACCCTACCGACAAATACGTGTCACTAAGCGATTTAGCGTTCCGGCACGATGTCGCGTAGAAACCGATAGGAGTATGAGTTTACCATACCCTTACAGGTTAACCCGCTACCATCTTAGACTGTATCATCACTTACTATCAGGTGAGAGAGAGGCCGTCAAGGGCTACCTTGTAGTGGATAAAAAAAAATGCTTGTGCATTACAGTCAGTGTAAATACGGCTTAACTAGTTTACTTTGTCTATGCATATTATTTTAATAAACTCTTCCTTGAACTGTACAATACCGTAGTGTTTATATATTCTTTGATGCAATACAACAGAATTAAAATTTTCACTATGACAGGCTCAGGGCAGCAAAACCTATAGACACTGTCATCGCTTCGAACATATCCAAAATCTTTGTTAGAGTAAGTTCATTATGATCATCATTCATTATGAAATGAATACTTTATTGCACACCATATAAAAAGAAAAAAAAAACAAAAGAAATAAACACACACAAGAAAAAAATAGGTGCAATAGGCGGCCTTATCGCTAATGAGCGATCTCTACCAGGCAACCTAGCACAAATAAGGAATAAAATATAAAGTATGGCGAGGTTGGGGTGTACAATCATACAAAGAAAATAGAAGTTTAAATATATGTACAACTAAAAATATAAATAAAATATAGATAAATTATTTATTTATCATTCATTATTATTCTGTCACTGCCTCTCACTAATGTACAAACATGGCTTCTAACTATTACCTATTTTGATTAAATGTAGGTTATCGTTGTACAATTTAGTGCTGGAAGCTCCGATCACAATATACTGAAAGTGCTGCCAGTCGTCAAAAAGTGTTCGCAAAATATAAACCACGCGTTAACTAACTAAACAAAACAAACTAAATCGCGAATATGGTGTTAAATAACGTTAATTTGCTAGTAGACTAGTCTTGTATGAAGACAAAAGTCTTCAACGCCTGCGTCTTACCGGTCATGACGTACGGATCAGAAACGTGGACACTTACATAAGGCCTTTCAACCAGTTCAGTGGAGCTATGGAGAGGGCTATGCTGGGTGTTTCACCAGACCAGACTCGAGCCGGGAATCGAACCCAGAACCTCCAACTTTATAATGCGAAAACGCGCGCGCTGTGCCACTGAGGTCGTCAAACAAATGTTTTCTATTCTATTCTAATTACCGTATAACAGCCCAATAGCTAAATTAATAAATATCATCCTCACCACCTGGATGCCTGGACCTCTTCCACCACCCGCTATTCCAGGTCATTTCTGCCACGAACCTGCAAATTATGGAACCAGCTTCCATCTTCTGTGTTCCCTAATGGCTATAATATGGGGATTTTCAAAGGGCGGATTAACAAATTGATCAAGGGCCAGCAACGCATTGTCGGTTCCTCTGGTGTTGCAAATGTTCATGGGCGGCGGTAATCACTTACCATCAGGTGACCCGCCTGCTCGTTTGCTCGCTTTGCTTAAACAAAAAAAGCTACGTTTTCTTCTAACGCGCCATATCGATCTTCGAACATTCACTCTCAACGCGGGTTTTGCTACGCCGGAAGGGTTGAATTAATTGAATTTAGTACACGACTTGGTGTGCAATAAAGCGTATTTTAATTTCATTTAAAGACAGTACAAAGTATGGTACAGATTTCTCAGCGAGTATCAAAGCAAATTCAACAGCATCAAAGTGTTTAACTCGGGTGTTGGCTGGGCTTTGAGCGCCGCTCGAGAATAGCGATTAGCGAGCTGACTGCGCCGATGAGAGTTAAGTGTGCCTTCGGGGTTAGCTCGTGAAAGGGCATCGCGTGGCAACTACCGAAATCTTTACAGATTATGTTTTACAAATACGTAGCTGTATTTATAATTTATTTTTATGTAAAATGTTTGATGTATAATAAACTCATTAGATACGAAATAAAAAAATAAAAAAAAATTATAATCTATGTACCGGCATCAAGTTAATTAAATTAATTTCAATTCGTTAAAATTACTACACCGGCCCGAATCCAATGTGTACCAAGATCTATACAAATAAATAAAATTGAAGTGTCTGTTTGTAATATTGAAATAACCGTCAAAATTACTACACCGGCCCGAATCCAATGTGTACCAAAATCTATACAAATAAATAAAATTGGAGTGTCTGTTTGTAATATTGAAATAACCGTCAAAATTACTACACCGGCCCGAATCCAATGTGTACCAAAATCTTTACAAATAAATACAATTGGAGTGTCTGTTTGTAATATTGAAATAACCGTCAAAATTACTACACCGGCCCGAATCCAATGTGTACCAAAATCTATACAAATAAATTAAATTGGAGTGTCTGTTTGTAAAATTATAACCGTTTTTAACTACATGCCTATGAATATGTATACGAAAACCAAAATAACATTTTTTACAATTTATGTCTGTCTGTCTGTTTGTTCCGGCTAATCTCTGAAATGGCTTGACCGATTTTTACGGGACTTTTATTTGCAGGTAGCTGGTGTAATAAGGAGTAACTTAGGCTACTTTTATTTTAGAAAAATAAAGTGATGTTGCAATGTCCAAGTACTGTAATAATTTCAAGGTCGTCTGTCGTAGTTTAGTAATCCATTGCTTCGTGATTGGAAGACAAACAAACACACTTTCACACATTAACTCAACGGAGACGAAGTCGCGGGCATCAGCTAGTAATATATAAAAAGAAAAGTCTGAGAGTCATCAACGCTCAGCCTGTAGTCCTGGAATAACTGAATTTTGGCAGAGAAATGGGCCGTTTTTTTATTTGAATTGTTTGTATTTAAAATATGAACTAAATACTATGTGTAAAATAGGCAATAAGTTTAGTGTAACTTTAGTTTTAAAGTAAAATCCTTAGAACTTTGTATATACTTCTTATGTTTAATGTTACAAATTAAGACAACCACGTTTCGGGGTTTTCCGAATTTCTATTGTAAAGGGTGGGAAACTTTGTATGGAAATCCGTCATTTATTAGGTTAAATCCAATGACCTGAAAAGTATGAACAGATTCATTGTCAACAAGTTTAGGTCTCTATGGCTGTGTAGCGTGAACGGAGAAAGATCTTTGATAGAAATAGTACTTGGTTTTTGCTCAGCCACTGTAAGTGTTAAAACGAGACAGACTTATACCGAGCACGTAACTTTATCTCGTTTCAACTTTTTTTTTTTTGGACTGTCTATTAGCTGTACAAACCCTATTGGTTGCCATAGCGTGACCGGGCTGTTTGGCGAGCTTCGGAAAGAAGCTCTGCCAGAAGAAATTTTGAGCCCTTGGGCTCGAAGAAACTAAGGGAACGACTGCCTAAGGGCGCCTCCTTTGAGGCCGAACCTCGGCTTAGGCGACGTTTGGGATAACGGGGGGGGGGGGGGGTCGGATGGTGAGTGGTCCGTACGTCCGAGGCCGTGGATGCAGCCCACGTCCAGATGACGTAAGATAGCGGGGACCTCGTCTCCTCCGTCGACCTCGCCGGCGAAGACGGTGTGTAGCGTGTGATTGTGTGGTAGGTGGTACGAGTATGTTGTCAGTAGTCATCTGATCGTCAGGGTCATGAAGGATATGAAGGATATGTCTTTCGGAGAGGAGCGCTTAGGTCGGGGGAGTAAAAAGAAGCCGCAACTATGAGAGGGTGGGGGTGTCGGATTGAACGTTTCAACTGTATCATATGTCAGAGATAAGGCTAAGGGCGCTTTATAAAACTCGCACTAAGTGCCTAGAACATCAACATCAACATCAACATCAGGCTTTTCTTTACTCCCCTGACCTAAGCGCTCCTTTCCGAAAGACCAAAACACATCCTTCACGAACCTGAAGATCGGATGACGACTGACAATACATCTTACATACACGCAATTTTAACACACCTTCGCCGTTGTAGACGAGGTCCCGCTATCTTACGTCATCCAGACCCAATCTACGGCCTCGGAGACTTTCGTACCACTCACCGTCTGACCCCTCCGTCATCCCACACGTCGGAGATTCGGCCTCACAAGAGGAGCCCTTTGGCAGACGTTTGTTAGCTTTTCCAAACCCTAGGACTCAAAATTTCTTTTGGCAGAGCTTCATTTAGAAGCTTGCCCAACAGCCTGGTTACGCTGACACAACAAATAGGGTTTGTTCAATAAAACACTTTCAAAAAAAGGAGTAGCTTGGGAAAGTTGGATGCCTGGTCCTCTTCCACCACCCGCTATTCCAGGTAATTTCTGCCACGAACCTGCAAATTGTGGAACTAGCTTCCATCTTCTGTGTTCCCTAATGGTAATAATATGGGGATCTTCAAAGGGCGGATTAACAAATTGCTCAAGGGCCAGCAACGCATTGGCGGTTCCTCTTGTGCTGCAAATGTTCATGGGCGGCGGTAATCACTTACCATCAGGTGACCCGCCTGCTCGTTTGCTCACGTAATTATGGTCTCATTTACCCTAACTTTGCTCATCTTTGCTTAGCATCTCTCAGATTAGCCCTGCGTCGCCGGGCCGCGCTGTTGGGCAGCCGCCTGTATACGATCACAGATACAGATTCGCCCTGATTGTGTCAGGGACATCTGGCACGTATTATTTATGACGTAACGTTACATTGTCTGTTGAGAGCGCCGCACTTTCCAACGCGATAGCGAATCAAGCAAATTACAGAGACTCTGATTGCACACTGTCGCCAAACCTGTTTTCCTTACTCATAGTTTTTAAAGTTCCCAGCTCCCCTAGAGTCGTTATGTGATGTTATTTAGCATAATATGAAACTCTAACCTTACATATACTTCAACTCATCGCATACGTAGTTCACTCATAATTACATCTCCTAAACTATGCATCCAAATAACAAGCATGAAAGGGAAAAGTTTATGTTCATAACAAAAATATCTTGACAGTAAAACCACTATTTTTTTGTAAGGTATTATATTAATACCTAATAATACCCCTTAATTAGGAGGATTGAAAATAACCTTTTCAATACTTAATAATTGTAAAAAAAAGTATCTTGGAACCTTGGAATGAATAAAAGAAAAAGAACTATAAAAGAGTATGAAAAAGATAAGTATGTAAAAGTCACTATTTTCTTAAAGCGATTATTTCATTCGTATTAATTCAAAGTTATGCAGTGTTTTGTCTTCCTCTGACATTAGAAGGTGCTGAGTTGAACAGTGTCAAAACACTGATTAACTATTCTGACTATATTACAGGATTTTATGAGCAAGGCCGGCTGTTCTTTACTGTAAACTGTTACTAGTAAAGATACATAAGTACGAATGAATGTAGTATGTAAAATCAATTTCTACCCTTATGACCATACACCATGCTATCCCATTACTCCTCATCTTTTCTGTCATGTCCTATTGTATCTGTCAGAAATCGTTAGGAAAGCGTGCGTGAAGCGGGAATCAATTATTTTGGTTATGTTGATAATCTATTTCTTTATGTAATCTGTTAAAAACAATCCAGATAGCCTGTGCGCGGTGGGAAAAAATAATTGCGGTAATGATGTAGCATAAACCGGTTTTGTATATAGCAGAATCCGCCGTCTCGTTAGCGCAATGAGCTAGTTGTCAAGGGCTGTCGTCGAGGCTCGCTGAGGGCGGCTCAAACCCACTCGACGCTCCACCGAAAAGAAATAACTAAGCCAGTAGGTGAAACGTGATGTCCGTTGTACAGACAACATAAATAATCACTACCTATTAACTAATACTACTAAATACAAAAAAAAAATGTGTGCGTGTACTAGTGTACACACGTAAGAAGTGAAACTTCTTTATGGCCTTATTTTCATCCCATTTCATTTTCATTTTTGTAATTTATGGCTTATGGTAACTGAAATATGAAATATATAGTTTACATTCCACGAAATTTAGTGACCGAGTAAAAACACCATCAATTGTAGTGCCAGGTCTTGTTGTTGACGTTTGAGGACTGTTTTTCATGGATAAATTCAATTTATCTTTCAGAAATTCAACTAGCTTCACAGATTTTTCCGATGCAAAATTGACATTAAAATCTCCACTTAAAATCATCGGTATTTTTTTCGTCTGAACCAACCGTGGTAGGGGCAAGAAAAAGATGGCGCGTAACGGAAAAATGTGACGCGTGGATAAATTCAATTTATCTTTCAGAAATTCAACTAGCTTCAAAGATTTTTCCGATGCAAAATTGACAAGAAAAAGATGGCGCGTAACGGAAAAATGTGACGCGTAACCGAAAATTTTTTTCCAACGCCGATAAAGAAGTTTCACTTCAATAATCACTATCATAGTCACTACCTATAATAACACTATTGTCAAAATGACCCCTATTTCTATAATTGTGATATTAACATTTCAACTTGAAATTATCTTTTCCGATACATAAAAAAACAACGAAAAGTAAATTACGTCAATTTATATGATTCGTCTTTTGCACGATGTAGCAAAAATAACTTTCTTCTTGGAATTCAGATCCTTGGAAAAAATCCAATTTCCCGTGCAATTTTTCTACTGTGAGATTTTTCCTAATACCTTACTCTTATTTCCAAGTCTGTCACTTTAATATAATATCGTTTACAACAATTGTAAAAAACTAAAGACCATTATCGTTGGCTATAAACATAAAGTTACACGTCAAGCTTAAACTTAACTAAGTTTAAATGGCCCTGCTTTCCAAGGCTTTTCTGTCGCGTTACAAAGCTGGAGGTCCTGGGTTCGATTCCTGGCTCGAGTCAGGTCTGGTAGGAGGCCTCGGCCGTGGCTACTTACCACCCTACCGACAAAGACGTGTCTCGTGTAGCGTTCCGGCACGATGTCGCGTAGAAACCAATTAGGAGTATGGGTTTACCATACGCCTAACAGGTTAGCCCGCTACCATCTTAGACTGCATCATCACTTACGGCTTACCATCAGGTTAGATTGCTGTCAAAGGCTAACTTGTAGTGGACAAAAAACAAGCTTATGTGTGTGTTACAAGTGTACAGGAAGTGTATAAATTTATGTTGTGTTATGTTCTCTATCTTCGAGGAGTTTCATCAGATCCATATAAGCTATATGATGATAACAATATACAATTAACATGGTATTTCATAAGCGTATTCAATGAACATTTGCTGTAATCGCATTAGTCTAATATCGACAAAATGACATCGCGATATTATCGTGAATGCATTCGTGGTGAACTATATTATCATCAAAAGACGAACTTAATGATATAAAACATAGTTATTCTAATTAATACATTTGAAGAAAAACATCGTGAGGAAACCTGCACGTCTGAGAGCTCTCCACAATGTTCTCAAAGGCGTGTGAAGTCTGCCAATCCGCACATGGCCAGCGTGGTGGACTATGGCCAAACCCTTCTCATATTGAGAGGAGACCCGTGCTCTGTAGTGAGCCGATAATGGTTTGATCATGATCCTCTGAGAACGCAAATGGACGATACCTACCCACAACAAAATTAATACATAGTTACATAACAATAATTATAATATTATAATAATAATAAAGCTTTTATTTTAATTACTTACAGTTTGCTATCTTAAGTTGCTAAATCTAAATTAAAATTATCTTATAATTCTGATTTCTTAATATTTATCATCATCATCATCATGATCAACCCATTACCGGCTCACTACAGAGCACGGGTCTCTTCTCAATATCAGGAAGGGTTTGGCCATAGTCCACCACGCTGGCCATGTGCGGATTGGCAGACTTCACACGCCTTTGAGAACATTATGGAGAACTCTCAGGCGTGCAGGTTTCCTCACGATGTTTTTCTTCACCGTTGAAGCAAGTGATATTTTAATTGCTTGAAAACGCATATAACTCCTATAAGTTAGAGGTTCTATCCAAAATTATGGTAGAAAAGAGTTAAACTTTTTTTTTTAGCGGTCTAACCTGTTAGGGGCATGATAAGCCCACGCTCCTAATTGGTTTCTACGCGACATCATGCCGGAACGCTAAATCGCTTTGCGACACGTCTTTGTCGGTATGGTGGTAACTAGCCACGGCCGAAGCCTCCCACCAGACCAGACTCGAGCCGGAAATTGAACCCAAGACCTCCAACATTATAATTCGACAGCGCACGCGCCCCGCCAGCGCCACGGAGGTCGTCAAAACTATACGAAGGCACTTAAAGCTAAATGAATTGTCCTTCGGGATTTGGGTTCGAATCTAGACGGGCATACTCCGACTATAGTGCTCTTGAGTCCAGCCGGTTATAGTTCAGATATAAAAAGCAAGCATTTTATATTTTACGTGAAAACCGTTCCAAGCGCGCGGTTACACCATCCCCGTTTCGCAAAAGCTCGCTGTTGCAGGAAGTCTGCGATTTCACTAATTGTTATGCATTTCCTATAAAAAAACCTTTGCAGTTCGTGTCCCACCGCCGAAAACCATTGTTCGTGACAATGGTTTAATTTTTGCGTTCCGCGAAGCTTTGTTTATCTGCCTACTGAACTTAGTAATGCATTCGTTGCAGTGGTCGCTTGTGTACTCTACGAATTACTTCGTGTACATTTATGTCAGAGGATTTCATCGCCACCGGCGGTCCTTTATACAAAAAATCGCAATATTAATCAAGTTATGAAAACACAATATATAAAATTAAAGCATCGATATAAATATTGTTATATTAGAAGCGGTGACAGTCTAGTGGTTAGGGCGTCAGCCTCCTAATCAGAGGTCGGCAGTTCTAATCCTCACGCACCTCTAACTTTTCGGCGTTATGTGCGTTTTAAAAAAAATAAAATATCACTTGCTTCAATGGTGAAGGAAAACATCGTGAGGAAACCTGCACGCCTGAGAGTTCTCCAAAAATGTTCTCAAAGGCGTGAGAAGTCTGCCAATCCGCAAATGGCCAGCGTGGTGGACTATGGCCAAACCCTTCTCATATTGAGAGGAGACCCGTGCTCTGTAGTGAGCCGGTAATGGGTTGATTATGATGATGATGATTGTAACTCGGGCTTATCTTTGAAATAAATACCTACAGCCGCTCGGCACATAAACATGCGATAGGGCTACCCGCCTCCAACATTTTAATTACATTGGCCTACTTTGTGTTCAAATTTCAAATATCTAGTGACTGACAGACGGTCAAATTTATTTTTTCTGGTATTATTCGTACAAACAGTACAATAAACAACTATTATTAATGCAACTACTATGGCCAAACCCTTCTCATATTGAGAGGAGACCCGTGCGTTGGAGCCCAATTTTTGATTATGATGACGGAAGTGTATGAGAAAATGAAATTAAAGTATGTATGTAACGATACGAAATATTCCGGATGGTGTTGTGAAACGACAATATGCACGCGAAATACAAAACACTAACTCCGAGAAATAACAGCGCGGAGCGGCGACGTTATGAAAACTTGCTCAAAAACAGTAAGCAACAATATTGCACGCCGAAATTCCGCAACTTTACAGTGGCGGCCATTGAGCAACGCGCTCGATAACGCTTCCATGCACAAAAAAAAACGAAAATTTTTGGAGGGGAAAATAAAGTCAACAGGTACACCATTTTTTGTGTTTTATTTCGTGGTGGAAAAGCATTATGTTACTCCGTTACTTGGGCTTTTGGAAGTTATATGACCACCCCCTCCCCTTCCGTCGGTGGGGTATACCCGAACTAAAAACCATCATGAAATGCCCCTCTCGCTAGATTTGCTGATCGCCCGGGGAACCCATTGTATACTGCCCGGACGATCACAGATAGACCCTGAGAAAGGTATTTTACAAATATAAATAATTTTATTGCAACGTGCCACATATATAGGTCATTTTAAAATGTTGTGCCTGTGCCTCTAGCATTATGTGCATTAAAATCCAGTAAAAATCAATATAAATGCATTGATTTTATATCAGTTTTTAAAGGTGTCACAGAGATAAGTTAATAAGAATAGCAATTAAAAGCGAAACTAAAATTAGCTTATAAATTACAATTCAAACTAATCTTTATTCAAATAGTCCTTAAAAAGGCACTTTTGACGCGTCAATAATTTACATAGTAGTTATTTCATGGTGATAACTATATTCGTAAATTTCAAACTAAAGCTATGAGGGTTCCAAACGCGCCCCGGTCTAAGAAGAAGCCCACAACAAACTTAGCCGGGGTATATACAATTGTAATAGTTTAGATTCTATGAAGTAATTAGCAGAACGTGTGCTCTAAATAAATGTGTGAAATGGAAATATATGAGGTAGAAAAGCTCCATTTATCTGTGGTGTTAAGTCTATCGATTCTCGAAAACTAATATATTGCGAGTGTAGATACAATGTACACTTCACGCTATGCTATGATTTCGATTTATAACATATTCATTTATGACCCAGTGGTATTGTTCAAAATTTGATCGTGGCGCCTCCACCGGAAGGGAAGAGTTTAGTGTTTTTTCGTTGTTATAACAACTAATAACGAAACTCATATTGGAGCGCAAACAGCTATCTCTCGTTGTTATTACGGTTACGAGCAGGGTTGCCACCTGTTTTAAAATTAAAAAAGAAATAGAATTGCAGCACAGGGGTCGCTTGTACCGGAAGTTGTTTTACGCTATCAGGCATCACACATGAGTTTTATTTTAAATGGCGTTGAATAAAAAAACATGTGTTAGTATGTTTACTTTTTTATTTAAGATAACAATAACGCTTGATAACCTAGCATGTAGATATTTGTTCGTATGTTTTCTTATAAATTAATCATCAACACGATCAACCCATTCTCGGCTCAATACAGAGCACGGGTCTCCTCTCAATATGAGAAGGGCTTAGCCATAGTCTAAAACGCTGGGCATGTGCGGATTGGCAGACTTCACACGCCTTTGAAAACATTGTGGAGAACTCTCAGGCATGCAGGTTTCCTCACGATGTTTTCTTTCACCGTTGAAACGAGTGAAATTTTAATTGCTTAAAAACGCACATAACTCCGAAAAGCTGGAGTTGCGTGCTCAGGATCGAATCCCCGACCTCTGATTAGGCTATCACAGCTATAAATTATGCACCTCCTTTTGGCTTCTATGTAGTTTTTTCCTCAATGTAGGTCGTCAGGCAGAAATCGCTACTAAGCGATAAAGGCGTCTTCGGTATATATCTTATTGCTTCATGTATTCTGTTTTTCTTGTAAATTTTCCTTGATATGTTCCAATAAATAAAGAGTATCTAGATTTCGGCTTATTATTTTTGTTTTTCATGTTGGGTTGATTTTTCACATGCAGTCACCTTTAACTATGATTGTCCTTTAACGCAAAATAAGCAATGCGTTTAAATGTGGAATCAGTAGTAATTAATCTATTTTGCAGATGCTATAATATTTTAATTGGCTTGACCAAATGTTTAGTCAGTTTGGCTTTTTATAAAATAATACATTATAATATAAAAAAATCAGTAGTCTTGAGACATGGAATCAAACATGTTTTGCATTTGCATGTTTTGTTTTAGTAACTATAATGACATGATTAGAATAAATGCCAGTAGTTGGAATTTGACCATTGTCATTGACATATATGTCTATATAAAATTTTACATATCTTCGCAACTTCTCCACACTTTCCAAACTTTAACCAGCGAATCTCACACTCCGCCATCCGCGCGTACACCTAAAAACGGACTTACAAAGCTTTCCCTTCACATATTATCTAATCGCTCCACTAATTACCTAATTTATAATATCTAATGTATAATAATCAATACAGCCCGCATACATAATGCAAAATAGATCCAAAGCCATCTCTTGTCACGATGTCCTCTAATTTCATTAAAGTCACATCACAGACACCCACATTTTAGCAGTAACTCTACTCTCTTTCCTATGATTACTTTACGCAGTTTAGATGATGCATAGATACATTCATTAATAAACGTTCTTCTAATTTACACTTCTTTTTCAACAAGTTGCCATCTGGTCATCTTCTTACCATACGCAAAGTTTGACAGTGACATACCGATTGCAATTTTTGTATGGCGGTGAGGGGTCGCCAATGGTCAATTGTTTAGTAAAGTTATTTAAAAGATTCGCTAAAAAGAATTTCGGGGGCAGCCCTATCTGGTTTAGATTATTCAAAGCACAACAATGTAGTAACAACAATGGCTTGTTAAATCAGCAGCGCGCAATTGTTGTCTACTTAGAAATCGCTTTTGGTCATTTCACTAAGTTTCTGTTGGAGATTACAATTTTATTGCTTAAATACGTAATTAAGAGAGAAAAAACCGATAGTAAAACCACGGTAATATTATGTATACAGTATTCCAACTTCATACAAACGGACGAAACGCGGGCTATGTCTACGCGCCTCGGTCTCGGGGTGCATTCGGCATGCAGACAGCCGCGACTGTGCCGCAGTGACTAACGGACGGTGTTTTGTTTTTTTAAACAATGACCGCTTGATTTTTTCACTTAAAATAACTTCAACTATATATTTAATATGACGAGTAGGATATATTGTGCACTTTTTGGTTGCATTAATAATAGTTGTTTATTGTACTGTTTGTATGAATAATACAAGAAAAAATAAATTTGACCTTCTGTCTTTTGAACACGAAGTAGGCAAATGTAATTAAAATGTTGGAGGCGGGTAGCCCTATCGCATGTTAAGATGCCACGCGGTTGTAGGTATTTATTACAAAGATAAGTCCGAGTTACAATACTGTATACATAATATTACCGTGGTAAAACTCCGCATTAATTAAAAAGGAAAAGGCCCGTTTCTATTACTCTCAAAAGATTGTATGTTGATTAAAATATTAACTACTGTTATGCTATATTAAAAAAAAGCATCAGATGTTTTTCAATATACATATAACATAGCCTTAACATAAATGGAAAATAAATTTTATTGATATTTCTGAAATGCGAAAATCTGTCTGGAATTCTCTACAGAGACTTTAAAGATGCCATAAGAATAGATTAAAACCCGTTTCATGGAGAAACCAATGTTTGAGATGAAAGTACTTAGGTACTTTTCTCGCTTGTGAACTAAATACTATCTCCTGATGATGATCCGGTGTCGGGTCGAAACGTGCGTAGAGGTTCTAGTGGAAGATTTTGTGTGGTGTAATATTATACAAATCTCCCGGTTGTCGGCGGAATATAGCAAATTATACTTGCTGTTTATTGTTTATCATGGACTTCCGCAAAGTAACGCCTGCTTCTATTCATTATTTGCATCGTATGTATTACGTAATGTACTCGTAAACATCCGTGACTCCATCTACATACGAAAGTTGAGTTTTCATACGTTTTTTTTTAAGTTTTTTATCTATGAGAAGAAAATTAAACACCTCGTGATGTAGGTAGTCGACTCAAACGTAAGATTATCCGTGACACGCCACACTTTAAATATTTTGATGTGTGTCCCATGACAAAAAGCCCAGCTCGAATAACCGTTAAATTATCAAAGTGGACGCCGGCTTTTTCGTGAAAAAAGCTAATGGATGGACATGCCCGCCCGGCGGTGGGCACAGGAACTCGTAAAAAGCGAGAGTACCGACATGACAACGGCCGTTACTGCAACAAGTGGCCAGCAGACGTAACGATGCCCTGCAGTTATTGAATCAAATCAAATCCGACCTCCGTGGCGCAGCGCGCGCGCTTTTGCATTATAAAGTTGGAGGTCCTGGGTTCGATTCCCGGCTCGAGTCTGGTCTGGTGGGAGGCTTTGGCCGTGGCCAGTTACCACCCTACCGACAAAGACGCGTCGCCAAGCGATGTAACGTTCCGACACGATGTCGTGTAGAAACCAATTAGGAGTATGGCTTTACCATTCCCCTAACAGGTTAGCCCGCTACCATCTTAGACTGCATCATCACTTACCATCAGGTGAAATTGCCGTCAAGGGCTAACTTGTAGTGGGATAAAAAAGAAATCAAATTAAATCAAGAATAGCTTTATTCATATAAACCTATTACAACCTATGAATCTATCATACAAACCACAATTCATTATTTATATTCATGATGGTGATAATGAAAATATCATTATATAATATATTCATTATATATAATAAATATTTTCATTATTTTAATTCTAATAAATACATACAGATACCTGTAATATGTTTCACGAATAAAGCTATTTCAAATTTTATAAAAAAGCAATAATTTGAATAGTCATCAGATCTGATATTTTATATCCGCAGACACGGTTTCTTTTTAACTCTTTTTTGACGACCTCCGTGGCGCAGTGCGCTGTCGTTATAAAATTGGAGGTGCTGGGTTCGATTCCCGGCTCGAGTCTGGTCTGGTGGGAGGCTGCGGCCGTGGCTAGTTACCACCCTACCGACAAAGGCGTGTCGCCAAGCGATTTAGCGTTCCGGCACGATGTCGCGTAGAAAACAATTAGGAGTGCGGGTTTACCATACTCCTAACAGGTTAGCCCGGTACCATCCTAGACAGCATCATCACTTAATATGAGGTGAGATAGCCGTCAAGAGCAACATTTGGCTACAAAAAGTGTGTTTCTTAGTTTTTTAATTTTTGTTTATGAAACATTGTTTCTTTTGCAGTTGAACAAAAGAAAACGGCAGCCAGAGAACAAGGAACTGAACGGGTACATAGCCAACTCCACGGTCTACGTGACATCCATAAACGAAAACGGAGCCATCGAAAGCACGCCGACTATATCCTCGCCGAAATCCCAACCGAAATCGTTACAGGCAAAACCTGCGCCTCTCATAGCCAACGGGATACAAGAGAAGGAAATAATAGAAAACAAAGTCGAACCGGAGAAACACGAAAAGGATTTAAGTGAGAAAAGTGTCAAAGTGATAGTTGAGAGTGAAGTGAATGAGAGTGAAGTGAAAAGTGATAAAAGTGAAGTGTGCCTGAGCAACGGTCGGATCGAGAAACTGCTGGGCGAACAGCCTGACCACAGGATCAGGGCTACTGCTGTTGTCGAAAACAATAAACTCGGACCGAGAGAAAAAGGGTGAGTTGTAAAATATTTTATACGTGAACTCTTCTTTAATTTTCTTAAGTATATTTATTTATTTATGACAGAAAATACTAAATAATAAAAATATTCATAACGTTTTTTATAACGTTATAATCTAACGTGATAGTTTAGCTTTTAGATTTGTTTTACAACGTTCACACATAGTTTCTAAATAAAATACGCCGCAAGTCATTTGCTTGAGTCAATATATGTAAAACTAGAATATAAAGGATAGGTCCAAAATTAATTACAAACTAATTACGAGGTTATAATATAAAAAGGAATTTGAAATTGACGTAGAAGAGACGGCAGAATACAGCGTTATGCTGCTTGCTGTGACGGCATATGTATCATGTCAATCGATGTTCACATCAAAAACTAGTTATTTAAAATAGGTATCTGAAATATTGGCATGTGCAAAATAACGTGGTACGTGGAATGATCGTCCGTCTTAGGCTGAGATCTGTACACCGTATTTTGACTTTGGTCATGGTAGTGTTAAAACGAGATAGAATTATATTAGACTCATAATATTGTCGCGTTTTAACCATTTTTTTTATCTCAGAGATAGGGCAAAGCTAGTTTTATAGAATCAATCATTTTATTTTCTCGGATTTCTTTCTTAAAAAAATCGTTGCTACTTTAAAAACGACAAATCAGCAAACGATTTTTCCGTATATTCTCTAACGTGTGTGTACGTGTCTATATTAATCAAGTTATTATCATTAGCAGTATTAAAAATTAAAATAACTGGCGCTTTAAATAACAAATGTAACTAACTAGGAAATCAGGGCATCAAGGCTCTGTCGTGGTTTAAATAATTATTTAAATAGCAATTAACCGAAACGTTTTGTTATAGGCAGTTAACTGCGATCGTTAATTGGCCGTTAATGATTTTTAGATTTATATCCTTAATTAATCGTAAGCATCTGCAATTACTGGCGAAGTTCTCATAACTTTTGTCAATTATTCAATTTTCGAGTTACTTATCCGAGTTTATATATTTGTCTTAACTCAATAATCGTGTATTTACAAATGTGACGCGCGCATCGCGAGCGCGTGTTCCATTATGTTTCTGTTTTGTCGCGCATTGTTCTGGCACATGTGTGGGGAAAGGTTACCTTTTGCTTTGTTTGCAATACACGGTCGGTTTGAGCAAGACTTCGTTAACGTGGTTTATGTATATATTTTTTTTCGTGTTTACTTTGAATATAGCAGAAAGGTGCCATGAATTAATTTGTAACAACTCATTCATTTAATTTTTGTTTATGAATTGATGTTCATCATTATTATTGTTCATCGTCAATAGCTTAGCTTGGGACATCACTATCAGCAAGAGTTTTATGAACATGGTGTATATACATTTTTTCGTGTTTACTTTGAATATGGCAGAAAGGTGCCATGAATTAATTTGTAACAACTCATTCATTTAATTTTTGTTTATGAATTGATGTTCATCATTATTATTGTTCATCGTCAATAGCTTAGCTTGGGACATCACTATCAGCAAGAGTTTTATGAACATGGTGTATATACATTTTTTCGTGTTTACTTTGAATTTGGCAGAAAGGTGCCATGAATTAATTTGTAACAACTCATTCATTTAATTTTTGTTTATGAATTGATGTTCATCATTATTATTGTTCATCGTCAATAGCTTAGCTTGGGACATCACTATCAGCAAGAGTTTTATGAACATGGTGTATATACATTTTTTCGTGTTTACTTTGAATATGGCAGAAAGGTGCCATGAATTAATTTGTAACAACTCATTCATTTAATTTTTGTTTATGAATTGATGCTCATCATTATCATCAATATATCTTAACTTGGGACATCGCTATCAGCAAGAGTTTTATAAACATGCTTTATAATTTTATATATATTTTTATTAATGTTCATTTGGAGTTTGTCAGAAATTGCTAATATAACGATAAATTCTTATTTTTTGGATTTTGGATTTTTGTTATTATTTATTTTGTTATTCTATCGTTTATTATTGATGGATAGGTATTTAAGTACCTACGTAATTTTATTTGTACCTGACACATCTTTAATAGTATGATGTCAAGGTAACTGTATTAGTTTCTGCTGACTTATTAATTGTAAATGGTTTAAGATATGCAAGTCATGGGAGGAAAAGCCTATTTATTTGTTATTTACTCAATGCGTCTGTCTTTATAGGTAGCAAATTTGAATAAACTTATAGCTGTACATTTCTGCTTTTTATCATATATTAAAACTGTTAACCCAGTACTGGCGTTTGGAAATATATTACACTGGAATAAGAGGGATTTATTCTACCACTAACGCCATCTGTCGGAACTGTAAAAAATTCGATTGTACAGTAAACTTGGTTTTTCTACCTGTTCTCGTGTAAGATTTTCTTGATATTTCAGAATGATACTTTATAAGTCTCATCTGAAATGAGAATAATAATCATAGGATTTTAGAAAAATCTTATTCTAAAAGAGTTAATGGGTGTTATATTTATATAACATCAGCTTTTATATCTTGGCAGCCTTATACCACTTTTTAAAATACTTAACAGGTTTTAACCTAATAGAATTGAGGATTATGGGAAATTTTTACCTGTTAGAAGTTAACGGTGCCCCAACCATAACGTTGCTGACTTAGCACTTACTTTGACTAGCTGCTTTTTTTCATTTCATTTAAATTGTAGACTGCTTCGCCGGTCTATCTTTCAAGCCTTCAATAGGGTTAAGAGATTCTGGAGAAATCGAGGGAGCTCTTGAAAATTACGAAATTGTATACAAATAGTTAGGTATTAAAATAGTTTATTATACATCCAATAATTATTATATATTATTAATTATTAATATAGTTACAGTTTAATTTGTTATTTAACCGTTACTGCATTTTAAATTCACATTCAAATTCAGTTAATCTTTATTCATATAGTCCTTTAAAAGGCATTTTTGACGCGTCAACAATTTACATAGTAGTGATTTGATAGT
Organism: Lasiommata megera; assembly: GCA_928268935.1. NCBI lineage: Eukaryota > Metazoa > Arthropoda > Insecta > Lepidoptera > Nymphalidae > Lasiommata > Lasiommata megera. The sequence continues at coordinate 1,572,093 of OV743321.1, forward strand.
GATAACTACATTCGTTAACTTAAAACTAAAGCTATGAGGGTTCCAAACGCGCCCTGGTCTAAGAAGAAGCTCACAACAAACTTAGCCAGGTAAATTTTCTTTTAACACCATCTCACTTGCTTATCATAGCAATATTGTTTATAATTTACATAATCCTTCACACCATAGTAGGACTTTTCTTGAATTTATTGAGAGACATCCCAAGAATTGTTTTGTTATAACAATTTCATTTGGTAATTTTTTATAAAATTGTATTATACCTTTGAATAAATTTCAAATTTTTTGTAGTCTAGTAGCGTGCAACACAAGTTTATTTTTACTTCTGATGTTAAGATTATTGCAATCGCATTTTTCATTGAATTTCATTATATTCTTATGGATTTATTAAAATGGCATCACGCCCCAAGCACTGCACCACAGATATTGACGATGTCAATCTATGGTCTGTAGTTAAACACACAAACATTATTAATGATAAAAACATCGTCTGGCATTATTAATGTCTCACCGGACATGATTATTCTCCATTATGAAAGATTACCATAGAATATAATGTATTCGTATAATAGACACGAAGCTATCTATAAGTTGTGACGTAACCAGCCGAGCGTGGCTTCGGCCTTGTACGTGATGATACTGCTGTGTCGACAGGTAAACATCACACTTGGAGACGAGTCACTTGGGGTTCCGTAATGGAATGCGGAGACGTCAAACTACCAGCTTAAGACTTCAGTCTTCCAATTTCCGATAAATAAATAACGACTAATTAATCGGAAATTTGAAGATATTCGTTGGTTCAATTTTTTTTTATTCACTACAAGTTAGCCCTTGACGGCAACCTCACCTGATGGTAAGTGATGATCCAGTCTAAGATGGTAGGAGGCTAACCTGTTAGGGGTATGGTAAACCAACACTCCTAATCGGACGCGACATCGTGCCGGAACGCTAAATCGTTTTGCGACACGTCTTTGTCGGTAGGGTGGTAACAAGCCACGGCCGAAGCCTCCCACAAGACAAAAAACTTCTATCAGTAACCGTATGTTCTGACTTCATACGGAAACTGTTTTTATGCCTGGATTAAAAGTATTATATTGTAGGTACCAGGATGTAAGGTGACTTATTATTATTATGTAAGGTGAGGTCAAAATGATCATGACGATCTGTTAAGTAGTTAAGACATATTTTTTTTTATCTAGACGGTACAAAGTAATAAAAAGCTTTGTGATTGCTGTAATTGCATAGATAATTATGATTAATAATTGACTATGTGAGATTGTGATAACAAAAAAAAACCGGCTTCGTTTGTTGTGGTTTTCATATTAGACCGGGGCGCGATTGGAACCCTCTTAGCTTTAGTTTTAAGTTACCGAGTGTAGTTATCCTTATCACCATCATCTCATAAATTAAATAATGAAAAATATATTATATATGAACGATCCATAGATGTCTGTGATAGCTTTGCATGAATGAGGGCGTTTTTGATATGGTTTTGATCTATACTACTACAGACATACCTACTGTCCCACTGGAAAATGGCCACTCTCCGATTTGTTCTAATTCTATTTCGTGCCCCTTTAGCAGTCGGATGGAAATGTCTGTAACTGAACATCGTAGTCATGAAGACTTTAAACTTTAAACTCTGACGTGGTTACGTTAGCGTTGAGATACGTCCTTTCACAGTTCAAGATAAAGAAGTCAAAGCTCACAAATCAGTATACAGACAGACAGGCAATCGCGCATTTTTTCTTTTTTTTTTAAATTCAAAATAATCTTTATTCAAATAGTCCTTTAAAAGTCAATAATTTACATAGTAGTTATTTCATGGTGACAACTAAATTCGTAAACTTAAAACTAAAGCTATGAGGGTTCCAAACGCGTTCCGGTCTAAGAAGAAGCCTACAACAAACTTAGCCGGGTTAACATATGATAAACATGTCTCCAATTCTTCATAACTAAAGCGTCTGTACCGTAAGAAACATTGATAGATTTGTTTCTAACGGGATACCTATCTCTGATGCTACTTTTGAGAATAAAATGTATTGCTTGCATACAATAGAACAGATATGTGTATCGATTCCAGTGCCTACAGCACAAAGCATTAAAATACCTGATTAGTAACGATAAATACTACCTCCTCAGGTAATGATACCTTTGGCAGATTCCTGCACGGGCTGTCAGCCCCGTCCCCGTCAGTCCACTCGCAATACATCACGACACTTGACGCTATTTGAAATAGTAAAAAAAAACACCCCGTCTATCCGAGAACGCAGGGTTGTTTGATACCTGTGCCCCCACCTGCGCCGGCGCATACAGACCCGGTTTTTTATACGCTTCTCTTTCCCACGCGAGCGCAAGGTTGCGTGGCTCTTCTTACAGTTTAGAATTTTTCAAACTTGTCCGAGAGCGGTCGTGCTGATCGGCGCGCGGGTTTGTTTGTGTGTTATTTTTAAATTAAATGTGTGTAAAAAAGTAATTTTTCAGTGTCCGTGCTTTTGTGTTTTGTGAAGTGAAATGTGTGTTTTATAAGGCTGTACATTACTAAGGATGCATTACAAATTATTTAAAAGGTAACGTATTTATTCAACTGGAGTTACTTGACAAGTTAAAACCAATTGTTTTCATTTAATCACTTTAATTTTGTAGGTTCGCTATAGCCTATAAAATCTGTAAAGGCACCGTTATATCTTTATTTACTTGGTTTTATACAATACCATTGATGTTTGGGTACTTTTTAATTGACTCTTAGAATGAGGAATAGATTTTGAAGAATGTGTACACATATCTCATAGATCATACATGTTATCTGTATGCAATGATTTCTGAATCGTTTCTTGGCTTATTTAAGCTAGTTTTTAGTATTTAGTTAAGCTCTCGATATTATCCCATCGATATTTAATCAAGTTATTAAGTAGATACCTAGGTTTCTAGTTATTAAACTAGATATAAATATACTCAATATGAGTTTGTTAATTTTAATTTTATAAATTACGCCTTAATATCGTCCATTGCGTCGTTCTTTATAAAGTTTCATATGACTCGCTTCATTTATTTAGTTATAGTGTATCTGACTTTTGAATGGTTTGATTGATCTCCAATGTATGGGTCAGAATATGGTGCTAACAAATTTGGGTCCAGTAAAGCACGTCACCGTTGCTGCGTGAAAGAAGGATACACTTAACTGTATACCAAACTCCGTAATTCTTGTATTGTATAGGAGCATTTGGTACGATTGTTATAGCTCTAACACGCGTAGGCGAATGTTAAATATTTACGCGTACCTCATCATGATCAACCCATTACCGGCTCACTACAGAGCACGGGTCTCCTCTCAATATGAGTAGGGTTTGGCCATAGTCCACCACGCTGGCCATGTGCGGATTGGCAGACTTCACCTTTGAGAACATTATGGAGAACTCTCAGGCGTGCGCGTTTCCTCACGATGTTTTCTTTCACCGTTGAAGCAAGTGATATTTAAATTGTTTAAAAACGCACATAACTCCGAAAAGTTAGAGGTGCGTGCCCGGATTCGAACCGCCGACCTCTGATTAGGAGGCTGACGCCCTAACCACTGGGCTATCAGCGCTTTACGCGTACCTACCTATTCATGAATTAGATTCTTCGTTACTCGGATAGATAAAGACCGGTTTTAGAAAATCTCGATCAAGTTTAATTTCAAAGCAGAATATGCTATTTACATTCCTATAGCTAATTATGACGGATTTAATGAACAGGTTAGTAACTATCACCCTACTTTGCGTCGATCTGGCTTGTGGATTTAAGGGCATAGAAAGATGCCGTGTTTTATAGACGTTTAAATTTCTCGTGATTTTTCATGATTATTTTTCAGAGCTATGCGCGTTTTCGTTTAGTTCAATATTAATTGTTTTTAAGGTGAATTTATATATCGTGCGGTAAACTTCATGCTTTTATTTACTTATTTATTTATTTATTAGGCACATTAACGGCTTATTCACATGACACATAGGGTTCTAACGGTGTGACAAGCCATTGTAACACCGATAGAATCCCGTCTAAGTTTATTGTGGGCTTCTTCTTAGACCGGGGCGCGTTTGGAACCCGCATAGCTTTAGTTTTAAGTTTACGAATGTAGTTATCACCATGAAATAACTACTATGTAAATTATCGACGCGTCAAAAGTGCCTTTTTAAGGACTATTTGAATAAAGATTATTTTGAATTTGAATTTTAACCCTGTGTTAAACCTTACCGTACCGTTAAACCTTAAAGACATGCACAAAAAAAAACAAAAACATCATATTTAAAATAATAACCAAAGTAAAACTACTACTAGGTATTACTATAATTAGCATTTGTTCAGCTGTGTAGACTATGGCCAAACCCCTTCTTATTCTATGGGGAGATCAGCGTCTTGTAATTTTTTTCCCCACTACAAGTGAGCCCTTGACGGCAATCTCACCTTATGGTAAGTGATGATAAGTCTTAAGATGGTAGCGGGCTAACCTGTAAGGGGTACGGTAAACCCACACTCGTAACAGGTAAGGAGAACTCTCAGGCGTGCAAGTTTCCTCGCGATGTTTTCCTCGCCGTTGAAGCGAATGATATTTTAATTTTTAAAACCGTAAACATAACTCCGAAAAGTTGGAGGTGCGTGCCCGGATGCAAACCGCCGACCTCTGATTAGGAGGCTGACGCCCTAACCACTAGGCTATCACCGCTTCTATCTTCTATGTAGATAGATGGTATATGTGAATAGGCATTTCCTAGGCAAGCTCCAACGTAGACCTCATCAGTGCTTTCTGGTACAGATTGCCGTCAAGCGCAAGTATCTATATATTTAATAAAAGAATGAGTTTTTCTCTTTTGAAGCTTTAGGACAAACCCGGAGTGTGTAAGTTATAACAACTATAAAGAGAACCTGTCAAAGCGTGGTGAATCATATTTATGCCCTATTTGCTATGAGAGAAGTAGGGAGGAAAAAAAAAAGATTGGTGTGGTATAAAATTTCATAGAAAATAGTTTTTTAAACAATCTCCATAAAAGTAATCCTAAACTGGAGTTGGTTAAACATGATCGTGTTTTCTCTCAGGCATTACGTATTTTCTGAAACATTTAGTCTTTAATTTTCCACTTTTCTTTACTTAGAAACGTTATTTGCGGTTATTCCGTATAGATATAACCTTTGATTGAGCGCGAACCGGTTCAATTAGATGACGTTTAACTTTTCAATTGGTTGTATCGTAGGTATTTCTTATATGTCAGTTGACGTCCACGAATATGACGTCACGTATGACGCTTATAAGTGGAACGCAGTTGATTTTGTATTTTAAGAAAACTACCAACTCGCACTCGAAAATAATAATCGATCAAAAATCTTCAGATTACAGATTGATCCTTATCCTGTTATTACTTATCGATAAAGGTGGCTTTACTCACTTCATTACGTTCGTCCAGCCTATTTGATTTGATATATTTGGATGACATTGATTATTATTTACTGCGTCCGTTAGAGAATCGCATAATTATTTGATAAATTTAAAAACATCCATCAAAACGTTGCCTTAAAAACACTTAAAAAAGGGGAAAAAAAGGTAAGTATTATCAATTCATTATCTAACTACGTACTTAGGAAACCTTCTTTAATGTAGAACCAATCTATAAACCTCCGATTTTATAAAGTATGGTATAAGTGGGTTATCGGTAAAAAGCCTTCTGGCGGTAAAAGTTTACAAACAGAAGAAATTTCGAATTTTTAACGGGGGGATCGGACGGTGAGTGGTCCGTACGTCTCCGAGGCTTTGGATGCAGCCCACGTCTGGGTGACGTAAGATAGCGGGGACCTCGTCTTCGCCGGCGAAGACGGTGTGTAGCGTATGATTGTGTGATAGGTGGTGCGAGTATGTTGTCAGTAGTCATCTGATCGTCAGGGTCATGAAGGATATGTTTAGGTCCTCTTTCGGAGAGGAGCGCTTAGGTCGGGGGAGTAAAAAGCAGCTGCAACTACGAGAGGGTTGGGGTGTCGAATTGAAGAAGACGAAGACGTGCTATTATTTCAATGTTGCTAATAAGCAAAGAATCTTATTACTTATTTCTTATCAACATTCTTAATCTCGTTCCTTGTTCTTATCTAAACCTCCCATTCTTACTAACTAACAAGTGATATTGTGGTCCAGCTCAAACACAATCCAATTATAGAAGATCAAAGATCAGTTTTGTGGAATGTTCCAAAATAATGAAATGTTATTAATATTGCACGCATTTAGCCTAGGAATGCACTTTGTCAAGAAGTTAGAATCTCATCATAGTTTCATAACATTGGCAAAGTGTACAAAAACAAGGGAAAGGCCGCCGGCGGCGGCGACGCGGTGTTCATTTGTATTAAAGCTTTAACAACAGTGCAACGGCGGTTATGTAATGTACTTCATGTGTATACAAATGTATAAAAAAGCGTTAATGTAATACACTATTTTGCAACCCTAGGGGATCATCATCATCATCATGACCAACCCATTACCGGCTCACTACAGAGCACGGGTCTCCTCTCAACATGAAAAGGGCCAGCCATAGTCCACCACGCTGGCCATGTGCGGATTGGCAGACCCTAGGGGATGAATTTTGAAAAATCCTGATATATAGTGTTGACAGTTAACGGCTTCTCCTCTACAACCTGTTTAGGTAGCTACAATATAGGTATAAACTCTCTTGACGGCTGGTAGCTATTGGGCCAGCTGTCCGTCATTGCACAAGTCTGCAACTTTTTTTTTTATACACTACAAGTTAGCCCTTGACGGCTATCTCACCTGGTTGTAAGTGATGATGCTGTCTAGGATGGTAGCGGGCTAACCTGTTAGGAGTATGTAACCACGCTCCTAATTGGTTTCTACGCGACATCGTGCCGGAACGCTAAATCGCTTGGCGACACGTCTTTGTCGGTAGGGTAGTAACTAGCCATGGCCGAAGCGTCCCACCGGACCAGACTCGAGCCGGGAGTCGAACCCAGGACCTCCAACTTTATAATGCGACAGCGCCTGCACTGCGCCACAGAGGTCGTCAAAACCTAGGTTGGGGATCAAGCTGACCTGATGCTCCACCTCCGCTAGCTGAGGCATATGTTCGGGAAGAATACAATGGGTCCCTTGGGCGTCCAGCAAAACCGGCGCTAGAAAGACATGCCGTCATTGGTTTTTATTTCGGCTATACCCCCCTACGGAATTGGGAGTCCCACAAAGAGAGAACCATGAAGCTTTTCCACCACAAAAAAAAAGGTATCAACTCTCTAACACTGGTCTAGTTTGTTAAAATCCCGTTCACACTTAACAGTGTATGATACACTACAATAGAATTAAAATAAAAACTAAAACCCGCGTAGCCTCGATTGGTTATTGACAGTGTTCATTTGAGTCTAGACCAATTAATTCTATGAATTGGGCGTCAGACTTTCTCTTTTATCGGCTCCGATTATATTAATAGCCGTAACGAAATAACGCATCGATTTTATGTCGCATCTACGAGACGCTGTCTTCATATCGATTAATGTCTGTTTTCCGAGATACAGTCTTAACTAGTGTAACGGAGTGTGTATCAATGAAACAGCATGAAATCTTACAGCCATGAAATCTCACCAACTCGAGCTTTATGCTCTATATCCACATCTTTCCCAAAAAAATATGTCAATATTGACAACTGAAAAAACACAAGACGTTTTAGTTTTTTAGCTTCCGAATATTAATCAATACATTTGGACAAAAGGTAAGAATCATCATTAATAAAAAAACAATTAAATTATAGTTATAGTAATTAAATGAGAATTAATTGATAAATAAATTGTAATTGATGATGTAATACGGCCGTATGTATTTTTTGGTGGTTGGTAACACTAGTTCGGAAATAGGTGCCTAATGTTAGTGTACTATATTAGACAATTTTATTTAGACTACTTCTGTTGTAAACCTATATTTATGTTTTGCTGAAAAAAAAACTTTTATGACAACTCAACCTGGGGGAAATATACTAGCCCATAGTTGGGCAAGTCTTTAGTAGGGAATCCAAAATTCAAAGTTTTAGTCTGCTACTCCGTCAGAGATATGCTTTGTTGAAGGATGCCAAAGTTAAGCTACGTAATTATATGATCGTTTCCAGTAATAGCTACACTCATAACAAACATAGCCATAAATCATAAATACACATATGAAAAATATAGCTCAGTTACAGTAATTTGTAGTAGGTAGATAGTAAACAGGTTTTGATACTTTTAACTACTTATCACTTGATAGATGCCAGATGCCATGCCAGATTTCATTTGATTGATAAGCGTTAATTACAAATGCATATAATAAGTATTGTTTATTTAATTAAATAGTTTACTATAATGTTTACTGCCCAGAAAGATTATGACGTATTGTTTTGATGGGCAAATCAAATCAAATCAAAATAGTTTTATTAACGTAAATTATTGCAGTCATGTATGAATAGCTCGTATCACATTTTCACACTTTTCATTCGTGAAGGTGATAATTACAATCGCCATATCAAAACTAAAGCTAAGACAGTTCCAATCGCGCCCAGTCTATGAAGAAGCTCACGACAAACTTAGCCGGTTTTTTTTTGTTATCACAATCTCACATGATCAAGAATAATTTATATTTAGCAAACTAGTTAGAGAAATTCAAGACACCCAAGCTTTTTTATGACATAACCGATATTTTGACATAATCATGGGTGTATTAGTGATATCGATATAGATTTTGGGAATCCCTTAAATAATTAAAATACCCGTACGTAATACGGTAACTATTTCCGAGTAGGATTAAACAATTAAGGATCATGTAATTATTAATTAACCATTATTGATTACCATTTTATTTCTGTTTAATATACTATTAAAAGGCCTAATTATGTAGGTTATAGTGGGACCTTTTGTTTACAAATACGAGTATATATGTTGTGCAACATTTTTCTTACTTCGTGTTAATCGAATAGACAGACAGTTAAATACAGACAGATAGTCTGTCAATTTCAGTTCAAAAGAGGCTTAATAAGCTTACCGATAATAGAAGCTAAGCTACGCTACGCTAGTTTCCTAACTCCAGGTCTAAGCACTGCTACTGAAGAAAATTTCTTGAAGGAACCACCAACTCCTAATTTTTTTTATTAATTCAATTATTGATCTCTAGACTTCGAGATAAAGCGTAAGCATAATGTTTTATTCTTCCTTATTGCAAACAGAAAGAACAAGAAAGAAAATGTATTTATTCTTGTTTAGTGATACAAAGAGTACCTACATATCGCACAATGAAAATAATAGTGTCACTATCCAAAATTCCATGTTTTTCAGTAGAAGCATTTAAAGATTTATAAGATTTTGAAGGCTAATTCTATGTGAAAATCTGAATGAATTGTTATTAATGTAATAGTCTGTTTATGAAGGACACTAAGTGTAACAGTTGAGTAATATTTAAAAAACAAAAAAAGTATTTTAAAACACGTTTTTTTTTAATATAGAATTTTGGATAGTGACACTATTATTTTCAATGTGCGATATTATAATATTGCAGAAAGGTTATGTCTGTAACCCAAATCAGAATAGGTACACAGCTCAGCATATACCGTGCATTATAAACGAATATAAATAAATAAATCTAGATCGAGTGACGTCAAAACGGAAAAAACGACGAAAAAAAAGAAAAAAAAATTAATCACTAAATAATCAAACAGTAAGTTAACCTTTAAATATGAATAGGAAAAAAATAAAAGCAATTTATGACCAAACTTTGAAGTTTGAAGCTAAAAAAATTGAAATTTTGAATCGGATAGATAGATACTCTTTATTGCACACAAAATTTTAAAGAAACGACAACACGGAACACTTAACACATGAGTATGCAAAGGCGGTCTTATTGCTTAAGCGATCTCTTCCAGAAAACCCTTGGGTAAAGAAGTTATTAATAGATTAGGGTAACGGCGCAATATTTAAATATAATATAAATTGTCGATAAATATCATCATGATCAACCCATTCTCGACTCACTACAGAGCACGGGTCTCCTCTCAATATGAGAAGGGTTTGGCCATTGTCCACCACGCCTTTGAGAGCATTATGGAGAACTCTCAGGCATGCAGTTTTCCTCGCGATGTTTTCCTTCACCGTAAATAAATATATATATCAATACACATATTATGACATTTAGTCATATAAAACATTTTAAGATGTCCCACTTACACACACAGTTTAGTTTTTACATATCATTCATACCCGATGCCTTCACTTACAATAAAGCTGCCACACTTTATTTAATATTTATTTATCAAGTGAGTTACAAAGAGAAATAATTTCCGAAACGCTCCCAGAATAAAGATTCCATAATCTGACATTGTTCGAATATTGAGGCGATATCGCAGGAAATCCGAACGGCCATAGAATACAGAACACTCTTTAAGGAACACGGTCTCGCGTGGCAGATGATGCGCTCACACATCTTGGTCATAGTTGAGGACCACTGGGGCACAAAACATTGTGTCTGACAATTGTATATATGAATATATATTATTGCAATCAGTTCACTTAAAGTTATATTCGTGAATAGAAAAAAAAAAATATATACTATATTTTTTACGCGATACTATATTTTTTATCTATAATATTTTATTTGATATAATTTGATGTTTGAAAATGTCAGATAATTTTAGGCAGGATTTAGATCGATATATTTTAAAATATATATATATGTATATTGTATATCTCTCTATATACATATATTTTTCCACTATAAGTTAGCCTTTGACTGCAATCTCACCTGATACTGATAATGGTAGAGGGCTAACCTGTTAGGGGTATGGTAAACCCACACTCCTAATTTCTTAGTTTCTACGTGACATCGTGCCGGAACGCTAAATCGCTTGGCAACACGTCTTTGTTAATAGGGTGGTAACTAGCCACGGCTGAAGCCTGCCACCAGACAATAACGACAATGATATAAAATATCAGACCCCTGCACTTTAGTTAAGTTTATGTTCCAAATGAATTTTTGAGCTTGCATAAATAAATGTTATATATAATATTTTTCTCATTTAAGTGGTCACCCTTTAGTAATGGTTGTAGTACGTTTTTGTTAAATCTATATTGTAGCTGTTGTGTAAAACGAGAGCGAGCTCAATGTCCTCTCTTTAATCTTGTGCGTGTTGCTCGAAGCTGGGCTCTTGACTACATCCATTGTCTTTATAAGCGCGGATCACGAGCGATAAAAGAAAATGAGAAATATGCTTTATCACCCTCACAATAAATCACTTTTTCACTTACCTACATTCTGCCGATGGCTATTCTTGAACACTAACCAGTATTAGATGGGAGAAACATACATAAAGCAATAGCTGTTGTAATAAGGCTTATTTGCCTAGTGTTAAACTTGCTTACTTTGAAGCTGTGATAGCCTAGTGGTTAGGACGTCCGTTTCCTAATTAGAGGTCGGGGATTCGAACCCGGGCACGCACCTCTAACTTTTCGGCGTTATATGCGTTTTTAAGTTATTTAAAATATCACAAAAAAAAGCGGTGATAGCCTTGTGGTTAGGGCGTCAGCCTCCTAATCAGAGGTCGGCGGTTCGAATCCGGGCACGTACCTCTAACTTTTCGGAGTTATGTGCGTTAAAAAAAAAAATATCACTTGCTTCAACGGTGAAGGAAAACATCGTGAGGAAACCTGCACGCCTGAGAGTTCTCCATACTGTTCTCAAAGGCGTGTGAAGTCTGCCAATCCGCACATGGCCAAGCGTGGTGGACCATGGCCAAACCCTTCTCATACTGAGAGAATAGATTAGTAAACGCATGAAATTCATTCATTCATTCATTCAGTGACATTGCTTAAATAATATGAGTCATGAGTGTTGACATACCAGGGGGATTTAAAACCCGAGTTTCATCGCACTTTACCTTTTTTTGTGGTTCTGCCTATACATTGGTCACTCACATGTGTTTCAACTTGCAAAAGGCTTTTAGGAGTTGACACATATTTAGTGTACTTGGTCGTAGATTTATGGCTTACACTTAGAGTTAAGTTTTTGTTGGCAGGTTCTTGAAAATAACGCTTGAATCAATTAGGTACCATTCTTGTTGCAACTAGCTGTTAATTTCTGTTTTGTTTGTTTCTCGTAGTAGCTATAAAGTAGCCTAGAAATATAACACACCTTTGGATCTCTTCTGAAGGTAGACGGAAAATTTGAAAAGGAAAATACGTTTAAAATTTTAGGTTTCACTTCCTCAAAGTCCTCCATCTATCTGTGAATCCGTGGGGGCTAGTGTATTCCGAATATACAAACTGACAGAGCAATTTTTGTTAACGTTAATGGGTTACTCTCTCATTATAGTGTTTGGAATTAAGTTATTTTGAAGTTCATCATTGTGGTCACATTACCGGACCACTATGGATTTCAGTATGAGAAGGTTTATAGCTATCTACCACACTGGCCAAACGCGGATTGCTGGAATTTATAAGCCTTTTAGAACATCAATCTGAATTCTCAGATGTGCGGGTTTCCTCAATTTTTTTCCTTCAACGGTATTTAATTTAAAATTGCTTAAATGAAATTTAAATCGCTGATAACTCCGTCAAAATTAGACGAGCGTGTGTGGCGGTCAAACCTCTCTTAAGGCAGAATACTTAACCACTACTCAAGGCTCTTATTTCTTGTAATTTAGAAATTACAAGCAAACTGACGATCACCGAGGCGCAGGGTGTGGGTTCGATTCCTGGCGGTTTTATTGGTTTTTCGGCCGTGGTTAGTTACCACCCTACCGACCAAGACAAATCGGTACACGAGTGAGCATTCCGGCATGGTTTACCATACCCCTTACTGTTTAGCTCGTTACCATCGGTGAGATTACCGTTACCGGTTAATTTCTAGTGGATTAAAAAAAAAAATGTTACAGTAAAACACATAACAGTCAGGTAGGTACGAATGTTTTACTCTGAATACTAATTGTTATTTTTATTTTTTAAAAATATTGATAAATTCAAGAAAAAAATGGACTGTAACGCACTGAACATCAGAAGTAAAAGTAAACTTGTAGTACCGTTTAGTAGGCTGCACTAAAATTAGTAACTCATTCAAAGGAAATTGTATTTCATTTTATAATAAACTAGCTGACCCGGCCACGCGTTGCTGTGGCTAAAGTTTTTGTTATATTACATTATAGTAAACCATCTAAGAGGAACAATAAGAGAACATCAGTCACGGAGTCCACTATGCTTTTTCACACAGATGGTATTTGTAAAAAAATATGTTGATCTCCTTATTTGACTTTCTACTACTATAACCCTTTAGTACAATGAAATTATTTACGAACAAAGACGAAAATGTTGATGTTGGTATACAAATTCACTGGATTGAGATTTGAAGGGGAAGTATGTTGAACACAATTAATTAAAATGTTCTTACACTTGATATTAAGCAGAAATCAATAGGTACAAAATAAAAATTTATCAGATTTATTATTTCCATTTAATTTTATAACAAATATAAGTATATTACAGTATAATACAGTAAATAACATGTGACGCTTAAACTCATGAATGAGGTAGGCAAGACAGTCTTAAACTTTTAAACATTAATATCAATTTTTTTGAATTATAAATACTTTCAATTTCAATTTAATTTAACACCAATCGGTGCACAATGTTTTTGGTTAACCTGTCTTTAGCTAACACAAATAGATTCGACGGTTTCCCAACACGTGAACACGCAACATATAGTTGCCCATGAGAAAAACATGGATTTTCCAAATCTAAACCACAAATGGACATTGTTTGACCTTGAGATTTATTTATAGACATGGCGAAAGCTAAACGAATTGGTAACTGTAGCCTTTTGAAGGGTATGGTAGAATCTGATGGTATCATCGGAATACGTGGCAGCAGGACCACTTTTCCTTTAAACTTCCCAGCCAAAATGGTTGCTTCAAGAATGTTTCCGGTGATCTTTTTGATGACCAAACGCGTACCGTTACATAATTGAGGTGGATTCAAATTACGGAGGAGAATAATAGGGGAACCAATCTTTAATCGAAGATTATGTGGTGGCATTCCAGAGATATCTAATGAATTTAAAAATTCAATCGGAAAATTTACACTTTCATTTTCATCAACAACAGTATCGATTGATTTAAAAGACATCAGATCACCTGGTAACAACTGTTGTATCTGGAAGTTAATTTCGTCAACATCAACGTTTTTGGCTGCCAAAATCGCCCGTTGACTAAGCCATTCATGATTCAAATAATTATTCTGTATATCCGGGAAAATACTCTGAATCAATTCATTTTTATCCTGAACAACAGTGCAAAAATTGTCTGGTTGTTTAATGCATTGCGTATTTGGTTGCAGTTCTATTTTACCGTTCCCAATATCTAGTAGTTGTTCGGAAAATATTTGTGCTGATGGATCATTTTGCAATTGTACTCGCATATTTATGGTCAATCGAAGTGTTTCAACACTTCGCCATAAGAATGATTGTTTCAAACATGCATTAATCTCATCCGCGAAAATAGAGCGAGGTATAACCGGTAATAATTTCAATAAGAATTGAAATACTAATTTAATCGTTTAAATATAAGAAAAAAAATCTGAAAAACTTGTTATCATAGCACATTGAAATAATAAGTGCTAAATATTTTTTAATAGAGGTTAAATAAAAACAATAAAAAAAAATATTTGTACAACTATTGAAAAAGTGTAGGAAATTGTGTATCATTTTTGCATTGACATTTTAATTAAATTTTATAATTATGTGATAATACTTTCATACATATATTCAAATTAAATTGTAAAGTTTTGATCAATGAAGCACAAATAAGTAAAAAACAGGATTAATTTCACTGTATTATCTTCATTATAATATGAATTCAATTTACACTTCAGTCTAAGTAACACGTGGCCGGCTATGCTAACACCAAAAATTTTAAAAGTGGAAATAATTGAATTATACGGTATTTCGTTCACTACAAAATAAATTTAATTAATTTTATAGCGTCAACAACACGTGGTAATTATGCTGTTAAAATGTAGCTTATATGACACGTTCGTAGATTTACCATAGCAGCGCCATCTATTGATTACTTACTCAACCCAGTCGAAAGGTATCGACATCTGTTAGAATCATTTGGAGTTAACAGATAATTGTGACTGTCAAATAATAACAGACAAATAATTAGCAATAAATTAAAATTGCGACTATAATTTGAGATTTAAACTATCCTATCTCTCAAGTTGGATCGAACTGCACATGGTGTGCGAATTTTATTATAATCGGTTAAGTGGTTTAGGAGTCCATTGAGGATAAACATTGTGACACGAGATTTATATATATTAAGATTACCTATTGATATCTTGGAGATGTCTATCAATAAGTTCAAAGTTTTTATAAAACGAAAGCTTGTAGAAAAATCATATTACGATATTAAGGATTATATAAACGATAAAAAAGCTTGGGTGTGAATTGCTCTATCTCCATAGGTACTATAGTTTATTATTCATTATGTGAGATGGTGATAACGAAAAAAAGCAAAACCCCGTCTAAGTTTGTTGTGGGCTTCTTCTTAGACCGGGGTGCGTTTGGAACCCTCATAGCTTTAGTTTTAAGTTTCAAAATATAGTTATCACCATGAAATAACTACTATGTAAATTATTGACGCGTCAAAAGTGCCTTTTTAAGGACTATTTGAATAAAGTTTATTTTGAATTTGAATTTTAAATCTTTATTTAAAGAGATTAATCGTTGAGCGAGTATGCCTATCTGTAGGTTCACAAAAGGTTCAAGTAGACTAAATAATAGAGGTTGTTAAGACTGTCCTCGAGAACAGAATACTACAATTGATCTTATTAAAAATACAAATTATTTCTTGTTGATTTACAGTTGTACTTTATATATATATATTTTTTTATACACCACAGGTTAGCCCTTGACGGCATCTCACCTAATAGTAAGTGATAATGCGGTCTAAGATGGTAGCGGACTAACCTGTTAGGGTATGGTAAACCCATACTCCCACTTGGTTTCTACACGACGCTAAATCGCTTGGCGACACGTCTTTGTCGGTAGGGTGGTAACTAGCCACGGCCGAAGCGTCCCACCAAACCAGACTCGAGCCGGGAATCGAACCCAGGACCTCCAACTTTAAAATGGAACAGCGCACGCTCTGCGCCACGGAGGTCGTCAAAAATATACCCTAATAAAGAAATTTATTCGTCCTATTATTCCAAAACCCCTGATAACTTTGAACATGACATAACATAATTACATGAAAAAAACCAGTCAGATTATAAACAAAACGCCCGAAGTTCCGTGGACGCTGTTACGTCATCGTCGAAAGCGGCCTACCTGAGCGTTTTTTTCGGGAATCTCCATCGATTACTTCGGAATGCGGAGGTTTTGGCTTTTTTACCGCCCGAACGCTTTGTTAATGTTCTCGGAGCCTTCACTCGTGAGAAATACCCGGTTTTATAGTTTCCAGGTAACGTTTCGCGAGCGCATTGTTCGGTTAACCTATTTTTGTTTTTATGAATGTCTATTATATATTGGAGTTGTTTCGGATTATCTTTTATTGTTTAACTTTAACCGTTTTATTGTGAGATTAGACACATCGACTGTTGCTGGTCGTAACGGTTGTAATTTCCCTTTTGTTTTTACTCACAATGGAATTCCAGCAAATATTTACGGTTGTTGTATAGAATACCAAAATGCAGACATTAATATCTTTATTCATCATCATCATCATTTCAACCGATAGACGTCCACTGCTGGACATAGGTCTTTTGTAGGGAGTTCTAATGGCCACGGTCTTGGGCCGCTTGTATCCAGCGGCTCCCTTCGACTCGTTTGATGTCGTCTGTCCACCTTGTTGGGGGTCGACCAACGCTACCTTTACCGGTGCGGGGTCGCCATTCCAGCACCTTGGACAACGACTTATATCTTTATTAATTTTATTTATTATTTTGTTGCATATTGTGTACACATACCCAGTTTGGGTGTTGCAATTTGGTCGACCGCAGTAGAGATACCGATTTAATTTATTAAAAATATGATTGATTTTAATATTATTGTAAACTTCTACAAAATGTTTGACCCATAGCCCTAAAAACAAGTTTTGATTATTTTATTGGTACTTTATTTCGTAAGTGATGATTTTCTGAATTAATGTCTTTTTTTTTAACCTTCCATCCATCCATCTTTGTATCCTTATTTATAGTTATTATCAATTTGTACATCTGTAATGGTGGTTTTAAGATTACCTGCCCATTGCTTAGTACAGACAACAGGTATGGCACAGTTCCAATACAATTTTATACCTTCGTAAGATTCTAGGTTGGATCTCGATTCTGGTATACACTTTATTTTCTTCTTAAAGCTCACTTTACGTTGGATCTTGATTTAGGTTTGTTATACACTTAATTTTCTTCTTGAATGTCACTTTTAGTCAAAGACAAAATTTTCGTTACTCTAATAGTTTCGTAGAAGAAACTTTTGATGTCTAAACAAATTTTTGAATTATATTTTTTTTATTCCACTAAAAGTTAGCCCTAGATGGTGTCCCTCATATGGTGTGATACAGGTGGTGAGAGTGGTGATGCAGTCTAAGATGGTAGCAGGCTAACATGTTATAGTAGTGGGTTTGGTAAATCCATACACATAATCGATTTCTTCGCTAAATAACTTGGCACGTCTTTATTGGTAGTATAGTGATGTCATCATCATGATCAACCCATTACCGGCTCATTGCAGAGCACGGGTCAATGTGCGGATTGGCAGACATCACACGCCTTTGAGAACATAATGGAGAAGTATCAGGCGTGCAGGTTTCCTCACGATGTTTTCCTTCACCGTTGAAGCAAGTGATATTTTAACTGTTTTAAAAACACACATAACTCCGAATAGTTAGAAGTGCGTGCCCGGATTCGAACCGCCGACCTCTGATTAGGAGGCTGACGCCCTAACCACTAGGCTATCACCGCTTATATACACCGCGTATAGTGATGTGAATTTTTTTATTGAAAAAAACTATAATTTTCTTTGGCTATAGTTATTTTTGTTTTTCGTGTGTCCATCATTTGTGAGGTAATAGGTTCGCTCGCCTTTACTCGTGACAGTCATAAAACAAAAAAAATGGTTACGTTACAAAATATAAAAATATTTTTAAAGTACTTTCAGCTTCTGGCTCCCGAGGGAACGCTGGCCAACGTAATAAGGCCATAATTCACAACTTTACGTAATCCCTATAACGAAGCGAAGGGGCTTAATACGTCAAAAGTTGTAACATAAATAATAAGCCACCAAAGTTTAATAACGTTTCAACTTAAACGTGTTACGACAACAAACGCGTCCTATTATCATGAAACTGTCTTGAGTGGATTTAATAGTGTCTTGTCTCTCGATACTACTAGACGTCATAGAATCACGGTTTTATTCATTGGAAATTCATCAATTCATCCTATATATATTATAAATTTGACGACCTCCGTGGCGCAGTGCGTGCGCTGTCGCATTATAAAGTTGGAGGTCCTGGGTTCGATTCCCGGCTCGCGTCTGGTCTGGTGGGAGGCCTCGGCCGTGGCTAGTTACCACCCTACCGCTACGTGTCGCTAAGCGATTTAGCGCTCCGGCACGATGTCGCGTAGAAACCAATTTGGAGTGTGGGTTTACCATGCCCCTATCAGGTTAGCCCGCTACCATCTTAGACTGCATCATCACTTACCACCAGGTGAGATAGCCGTCAAGGACTAACTTGTAGTGTAAAAAAAAAAAAGTGTGGATGTTTGTTACTTAATCACGCAAAACATCATACCTTATATTTTTAAAGATTTCCTACGCAGAAATTTTTATTTCCGTAGTGCGCTAAAAGAGCAAGAGACATGCCTATGTAAAATTAAATCAAGATTGGCTGAGGAAATTTTACATTTAGACTTTAAAAACAACGAATAAGGATACGTAAAATTTATTTCGTGACAATTAGTTGTTAGAATGCATATATAACTTAAAATAAAACTTAGATTAAAAACTAAAAATCTTAAAAAATAAGTAAATATTTAACATCATAACTAAAATATATTATTAAAAGGAGTCCATTTAGGCAAGGTTCCGAAGATACTAGCAGCGTTCCCCCTTTGAATGGCTAGACTTATTGTTTGTCCGAGGTAGCTGGCAGCTCTTCGGTCCCCTGTAATGTCGACTAATCTTTTTGCTATTTTATTACGAATAAGTAGAAAGACATACCGTTGATAGTATATAAGAATCACATTTGTGAAGCCTCGGATCACAACTTAACATAAATCCGTTATCTATATCAATAACTTTTAGATATTAAATTTTCCCATAAATCAACGCTTCATTCCACTTCAGCGATTTAATCAGTTTCTAAAATTAAAGACTTTCGTATAACCTTCCGACCCCCATCTAACCCTATTAAGGGTGGATTTTCGTGATGGACATTTATTTATTTATTCATAAGGCATGCCAGCGACAAGTTGTATGTTACATTTTAAATAAGCTAGTGCTGGTGCTGTTACAACTTATCCATTACAGGCACACTCAGCATTGCCAACATTCTCCGAATAAAATTTAATTAATATTTTATAAAAATTTACAATTTAATTATGACATTGGATAATTATTAAGTATTTAAAATGTCAGACGAAAAAAGGTTACAAAATGAATAAAATTAAAATTGGGTAAATTAAATCAAAATAAAAAAAAAAATTAAACAAATCATAACATGAAAAAACGTTCCTTAACATGGAAATATTTTGAGCAATAGATATATATATTTTCGGACTTTCTATTAGCTGTGCTAAAACCCTATTGATTGCCACAGCGTAACTGGGCTGTTTGGCGAGCTTTGGAAAGAAGCTCTGCCAGAAGAAATTTTGAGCCCTAGGGTTCGAAGAAACTAAAGGAACGTCTGCCTAAGAGCGCCTCCTTTGAGGCCGAACCTCGGCTTAGGCGACGTTTGAGATAACGGGGGAGTCGGACGGTCAGTGGTCCGTACGTCTCCGAGGCCGTGGATGGAGTCCACGTCCGGATGACGTAAGATAGCGGGGATCTCCGTTTTACATTAATAATTTCATATAGCTGACTTGCATGTTTTGGGAGCAGTTTCGACCGCTACCAGCTCATCGGGAAAGACGAACTGTTCAGCGAATGTCCATACATCCAGAGTATTTTACTTAACACTCTGAACGATGTCGCAGAGAGGCTGGACCTATTCAATTGCAATCTGAGTGAACTCACAAGAGTGACATCATGGACAATATGTTACCGGAATATTTAAATTTAGGCAATTTTTTATTTATTATTAGGCTACTCTAAAGCTGTGATAGCCTAGTGGTTAGGGCGTCAGCCTCCTAATCAGAGGTCGGCGGTTCGAGTCCGGGCACGGACCTCTAACTTTTCGGAGTTATGTGCGTTTTTCAAAAAAAAAATATCACTTGCTTCAACGGTGAAGGAAAACATCGTGAGGAAACCTGCACGCCTGAGAGTTCTCCATTAGATTCTCAAAGGCGTGTGAAGTCTGCCAATCGGCACATGGCCAGCGTGGTGACCTATGGCCAAACCCTTCTCATATTGAGAGGAGACCCGTGCTCTGTAGTGAGCCTGTAATGGGTTGATCATGATGATGATGATGATGAGACTACTCTAGCAAATTAGGTTTTTATCCTGTCAAGCTAGAATAAGAGGAGATAAATAAATAAATAAATTTTTACCGCAGCCCCACTCACGCGTAAGGTTAGACCAAGGTAATATAATTTCAAATTATCTTGTCCAGGAATGTGTCGTGCGCCGCTGTCGGCATGGAACATTCCTGGACAAGATTAAAGCCACGCTCGTACGATAAAGCGTAAACAAAGCGCTTATCGGTCGCTTGATGCGTTCGCATAGCTAGTGTGTTACTCATTTGGGCAGCTTTATTTTATTTTATTTTTTATTTATTTATTCTTTATTTGTACACCACAACAAAAATAGAAATAACAAGAAAACAAAATAAAGAAGAAGCAGGATACAAAAGGCGGCCTTATCGCTTAGTAGCGATCTCTGCCAGGCAACCTTAGGATTAGGAAAAGATAAAGAAGAAGAAAGTAGATGGCGTAATATAAACAAAAAACCTACATACAAATAACTAAATACTAATACATAAACCAGATTACATAAATAACACAATATAGTAATAAATATTTAATAAATATACTAATATATACCTTATAAAATATTAAAAAAAAAAAACATGAAATGATATAAAAATAAAAACAGTTTCAACAGAAAGCACAACTTAAATCAAATCTAAGCTAGTTGATGCGGTGATAGCCTAGTGCTTAGATTGTCAGCCTCCTAATCAGAGGTCGGCGGTTGGAATCCGGGCACGCACCTCTAACTTTTCGGAGTTATGTGTGTTTTTAAAACGATTAAAATATCACTTGCTTCAACGGTTAAGGAAAACATCGTGAAGAAACCTGCATGCTGAGAGTTCTGCATATTGTTCTCAAAGGCGTGTGAAGTCTGCCAATCCGCACATGGCCAGTGTGGTGGACTATGGCCAAACCCTTCTCATACTAAGAGGAGACCCGCGCTCTGTAGTGAGCCGGCAATGGGTTGATCATGATGATAGCTTTTCTTAGACTCTTTATGCTTTTTTAGAATATAAATGTTTGAATGTAAATAAATGTGTAAATTAACCTGGCCAAACATATCTATATTTAATATTATGTACATAGCAACACAAACTATATAAATATATACTTTTCATATGAAAATCTGACAATCACATTTAATATAACAATTAATTAGCATAGAATAAAATTTATCATTGGAAATTTTGTTTAGCACTATAATGAAATACCAATAAATGTAACAGATTTGGCTGATAATAAAAGTAGAAGATAATTTTTAATATAAAGCATAGAACTAAAATTCTGAAGGTATAGGAATTAAAGTCGTCTGTGCTTCCGGCATCCTTTCAAGGAGTTTAGACCTGAAGAAATAGCCCTGTCCGTTGGCATTCTTAGTCTGACATACGTTCCGGTACGCGGTGCGTTTCAACCTGCGATATTCCTTACAACCGCTCCGGGGAAATCAGACTGTGACTGTAAGATGGCCGCCGCGACTTGTGAAGTATCTAGTTTCTTTGTAAGGTTTCTTTACTTACCTTTACCTGCTTTGTAAACTTGTGAAACAAGATCTCCAGTTTAGATCTCAGGTCGGGCAAGACTTGCATAGGTATAGGTTCAGTCCAAGAATTTTCTAAACCATTCTATAAATAGGAAATTGGCATTGCTCCACAGCTTTAATTTATAGACAGGGCAAGCTCTAATCTATATTGAAGCAATTGCAAGAGATTAAGCTTCATATAAGCTGTCATAGCCTAATGGTCAGGACGTCTGCTTCCTAATCAGAGGTCAGGGGTCGATTCCTTAAAGTTATAAACTTGCTTTTGCTTGTAAATGTTTTTGCATTAGAAAGATTGTGAAATTTTCCCCATTGCAACTTAGGTGTTGTAAAAGTAAACAATTTCTGATAAGTTTTACGTCGTTGTGAAATCATTCGCGAACAGTTACACAGTGAGTGGAGTTTACAAAAAAGATCGATGTCAAGACTTGAACGATATTGAGCAATGGTAGCGAATATTTTGACGATTAAAAGACCAAATGTAAACAGCAAATACTACATTTCGATGATGTTTACATTTTTATTATATTTATATCGTGGGTAAACGAGCAGATGGACGGAGCAGAACGAACCTGATGTTGAGTGATTACCTTGGTTGAACCTTGCGCGGCGTCATACCGGAACCCTGAATCGCTTGACGGTGTCTGTGACTAGACGCAGGGGAAATCTCCCACCAGACCAGACCCGATTTTCCACTTTATGCCTATATTTAGGCCTATGAGTCTTATTATTACTATAATTTTGACGACGTCAAGGGCTAAATTGTAGTGTACAAAAAAAACTTTTGTTAGTAATAATTTAGTCTGATGGCAGGCTTCGGCAATGGCTAGTTACCAACCTAAGATAAAGACGTGTCGCCAAGTGACTTAGCGTTCCAGCATGATGTCGCGTAGAAACTAATTAGGAGTGTGGGCTAACCATACCCCTAACAGGTTAGCCCGCTACCATTCTAGACTACATAATCACTAACCACCAGGTGATATGGCCCTCAAGGGCTAACTTGTAGTGTATTAAAAAAAAAATTCAAACTGTATATAAACTATTATAACTGCTAATTATGTATAAGTAAAAAAGTCAAAAAATGTCCAATAAACGAGGGTTGGTGTATTCATGGATTCTTGCATAATCGTCTCAAGGTACGTACCGTGCGGTCATGGACGCTCAATCGCGTAACAAACGACAAAAATGTTGTTTATTTTTGTTAATTCTACCATACTTATATTATTTCGTTTTATATATTTTTTGCGCCAACAATGTTTTTGTATGAAATTAGGTCAACTGGTAGAGAACTCTTTAAATGCACCTTTTGTATAGTGTTATATAACTGTGCGATAAAGTTTAAAACTAAAAAATATTTAAAAAACTGACGCATGATAGAAATTGTAAACATTTTTTAACAACCTCTGTGGCGCCGCGCGCTTGCTGTCGCATTATATTGTTGGAGGTCCTGGGTTAGATTCCCGGCTCGAGTCTGGTGGTAGGCCTCGGCCGTGGCTAGTTACCACTTTACCGACAAAGACGTGTCGCGTTCCGGCACGATGTCGTGTAAAAACGAAATAGGATTATGGGTTTACCATACTCCTAACAGGTTAGCCCGCTACCATCTTAGACCGCATCGTCACTTACCATCAAATCAGATGCCGTCAAGGGCTAACTTGTGGTGTATAAAAAAAAAATAAGTTGATATTGCAATATCAACTTATTTTGGATTCTGCTCTTAAATTGTTATAGTTTCTGCGTATTCGTACATGTACGCATCATACATAATTAACTAAACTGATTCAGATAATTTTCCGTATATCGATTGCATAGATAATTAATGAGTAATTGGAATCTCAGTGTAACTCATTTAAATAATTCATTGAACAATTATACTACAATTTATAACTTAGATTAACCTCAAAATTTATACCTATTACTCAAATATTTCTTAATTATTTAAAAATTAATCGTAATCAAATTCAAATTCAAAATAATCTTTATTCAAATAGTCCTTTAAAAGACACTTTTGACGCGTCAATAATTTACATAGTAGTTATTTCATGGTGATAACTATATTCGTAAACTTAAAACTAAAACTATGAGGGTCTCATCTTTTATATATCTGTTGATTTCTTTCTTTTAGGTAGCCTGGGCTAGATAGTTTTTTTTTTTTTTTTTTTTTTTTTTTTTTTTTTTTTTTTTTTTTTTTTTTTTTTTTTTTTTTTTTTTTTTTTTTTTTTTTTTTTTTTTTTTTTTTACATGTTTTAATAAATAAATGAACCATTGAATGCAACAAATATAATGATTATTTTTACTAAGCATCATTATTAAAAACAGCCTTATCAATTCTTCTTACAATTTTTATTTTTAACTAACTGACGCCAGCATCTTCGTCTGCGTTGAGTTGAGTATGTGTGAAACTGTGTTTGTTTGTCTTCCAATCACGAAGCAATGGATAACTAAGCCGACGACTTTGAAATAATTACAGGATAATCTGTAAAGTATCTCCTTTATAACGAAAATGAATGAAATCGGAGTACTCTTTAATGAATTACAACTAAATACACATTTTGACTTTCATCCCCTCTCCTGAGGGAACCGTGTTGAATTCCGGGATAAAAACTATCCTATATGTTGAACCGGAGTGTCAGCTATTCCTACACCAAATTTCATTCAAATCTATCCAGTAGTTTTGGCGTGATGTGCGGCCAAGATACAGACAGACAGACAAAAAAAAAATGTTAACTATCGATACTGAATATCGACAGTTAAGCATCCTCCAATTAAAATTTTCAAAATATATTTAACGTATAGAATTTGTCCTGTTACAGTTTCATTATATTATAGATTATAGATATAGATTATATATACGGAAAGACTCCTGTGACAAGAAAAAAATAAAAAAAATGCACAAAAAAAAAACGTCACATAAACTAGCTTTCACTTCTATTAGGAAGGCTATTAGAGTTCTATTTGTTTATCCTTTTCACCTTTCACCTTTCACCTGTCACCTTTTCACGTTTGCAGCTTAAAAAATTTACAATCGAAATGTTACCTTAAGAATGTTATATATGTATGTGAAAGGGTAAAGGAGTAGAGGAAGATATGAAAGAGATGAGTGGATTGTGTAAAACAAGATATGCGGTTAAAAGGTGTGGGTAGTGAGATGACGGCTGATAGAAGTGAGTGGAAGAAGAAGACGTATTGTGCCGACCCCACATAGCGTGGGATAAGGGCAAGAAAAATGTATGAAAACGTGACGAAACTTCAATAACAGCTTGTAAGATATCATCATGATCAACCCATCACCGGCTCACTATAGAGCACGGGTCTCCTCTCAATATGAGAAGGGTTTGGCCATAGTCCACCACGCTGGCCATGTGCGGATTGGCAGACTTTACACGCCTTTGAGAACATTATGGAGAACTTTCAGGCGTGCAGGTTTCCTCACGTTTCAGGTTTTGTAAGATATACATTTAGATTATTTTTGGATTGTTTTTTGATTGTTCTAGAGTTTAATATGACGAATTGACGCAGACAAAGCCGTGGCGCAACACTAGTGTTTCTTATTCATATTATCATAAACGACCGGATCGATTATCGCTACAAATTTACCTACTATAAGCGGATTAAATGAATCCGCCGGCATTAAACTTGGGGTCAAATAATAAAATATTACTTTAAGCCTCTTCCATAGTACCCAATAGTATTAAAAAAAACGGAACCCACTCTCATCTGATTTGCTATTCTTGGTTAATAGGATAATATGCGTCTAAAGGGATTTTCAATATATTTATATTACGGCTGAGGTCGGGGGTTCGATCCTGGGACGACCTTCAACTTTTCGGAGTTATGTGCGTTTTTAAACAATTGAAATGTCACTTGCTTCAACGGTGAAGGAAAACATCGTGAGGAAACTTGCACGCCTGAGAGTTCTCCATAACGTTCTCAAAGGCGTGTGAAGTCTGCCAATGGCCAGCGTGGTGGACTATGGCCTATCATATTGAGAGGAGACCCGTGTTCTTTAGTGAGCTGCAATGGGTCGATCATAATGACAGCTGATAAAGGAGAAGACATGTTGACATGTCATGTCACACATACCCCTACATAGTGTGTACATTTCTACGGCTAAACAATAGTATACATCTGAAAAGTTAAAAAAAAATGCTTGAGTAGTTATCACCTCTCGAAATAAAAAATAATATAAAGAATCTTAAAATGTAGATACCTTTTTTTTGGGAGCGGTGATAGCCCAGTGGTTAGGGCGTCAGCCTCCTAATCCGAGTTCGGCGGTTCGAATCCGGGCACGCACCTCTAACTTTTCGGAGTTATGTGCGTTTTTAAACAATAAAAATATCACTTGCTTCAACGGTGAAGGAAAACATCGTGAGGAAACCTGCACGCCTGAGAGTTCTCCATAATGTTCTCAAAGGCGTGTGTAGTCTACCAATCCGCACATGGCCAGCGTGGTGGACTATGGCCAAACCCTTCTCATATTGAGAGGAGACCCGTGCTCTGTAGTGAGCCGGTAATGGGTTGATCATGATGATGATGATGACCTTTTTTTTGTTACCCACTACAAGCTAGCCCTTGACGGCACCTGCACCCAACTAGACAGTAGCAAGTGCATATAAAGATTCGTATTTATACTTTCGAAGTATGTATACTTTTGAATTTCTTGCCCCGCAGGAAGAAGCGCGTGTCTAGCATTAGAATGCAAGATCCCTTGATTGTGAATCACGTGGTGGACCACCATTCCATCACGTACCGTTACATCATAGAATACAAAGATCACTACTACGGGCTTTGGTTAGGGTTCCGTAGTTGAAAAAGGAATCTAAAACTCTAACATTGTGTGTAGGTTTACCATACCCCTAACAGGTTAGCCCACTACCATCCTAGACCGCATCACCACTTACCATCAGGTGAGATGCCGTCAAGGGCTAACTTGTGGCGTATAAAAAAAAACTTAAACTTAACTTAAAGTTAACTAAATCTCGGCTTTTATTTGATATAGGTACAACAAAGAACGATAGGTAGAACGGAATAACCCTATTACTAAGATTTCCAGGAATTGTGCCATGTCTCATAAAACGTAACAGGTATAAAGTTTAAAATTTCTCGGATGATTATTTCTATTACAGCTATAAAACAAATAATTTCCACTTTAATGAATAGAAGCAGGCGTTACAGGCTTTAATGAATAGAAGTCCATGATAAACAACAAACAGCAAGCATAATTTGCTATATTCCGCCGACAACCGGGAGAATTGTATAATATAACACCACACAAAATCTTCCACTAGAACCTCTACGCACGTTTCGACCCGACACCGGATCATCCTCAGGAGATGTTGGACTTCACAAGCGAGAAAAGTAAAACTTATATTATACAAATCTACCGGTTGTCGGCGGAATATAGCAAATTATACTTGCTGTTTGTTGTTTAATTTCCACTTAAATAACATAAAATTTAATTACACCTCCACAAGAAGACGTGTTTTTTGTGTTTTTGTTCGATATTAATAATGTCGTTGGTTTAAAAAATCCGTATTATCTTTTGACTGGCTTGTCACAGTCCGCTGCGTTGTTAAGACATGAGATGTTATAACGTCCTCTAATGGAGGATGAGATAACAGACGTGTGCCTAATAATGTACTGATGTACTAAATCTGGTAGTTGCATTTAAGGGAGATTATCCTGAGATTAAATAGATATCATAAATTTTTAATGATTTTAGACCCCCCACCTCCCATGTCACGCACTGTTACGTTTTATAAGACCACCCCTTTGCCCCAAATTGCGTTACTTAATACTTGAATGGTCTCTTATTCGGAAAAAGCCAGTTTAATGTAATTATGATTTAATTTCGGAAGCGGTGATAGCCTGGTGGTTAAGGCGTCAGCCTCCTAATCAGACGTCGGCGGTTCGAATCCGGGCACGCACCTCTAACTTTTCGGAATTATGTGCGTTTTTAAAAATTAAAATATCATTTGCTTCAACGGTGAAGGAAAACATCGTGAGGAAACCTGCACGCCTGAGAGTTCTCCATAATGTTCTCAAAGGCGTGTGAAGTCTGCCAATCCGCACATGGCCAGCGAGGTGGACTATGGCCAAACCCTTCTCATATTGAGAGGAGACCCGTGCTCTGTAGTGAGCCGAGAATGGGTTGATCACGATGATTTAATTTTGACAGCTGATGTTTAACTGAATTAAACTAAAACCGGCTGAAATCAAGTAAGATTTTTGGCAGTATATCTCATAGGAAAATATTGCTGTAATGAGCTAATATAGCTCTTAATATAATTGTAAGTGGCATGTCAGATGTTGTGGGCTTCTTCTTAGACCGGGGCGCGTTTGGAGTCCTCATAGCTTTAGTTTTAAGTTTATGAATGTAGTTATCACCATGCTATGTAAATTATTGACGCGTCAAAAGTGCCTTTTAAGGACTATTACCTTTAAAGGACTATTTGAATAAAGATTATTTGAATTTGAAAGGGAAAAATCGGTCAATCTTTTCTTTTTATATTATTGTAGACCACTTTAACCTTGTAAGAGATTTGTACTATTATTTTTAATTTGAACTCATTAGATTACTCCACAACATTCAGAAAAAAAAAATGCATTATTGACACGCTTTTTTAAGTTTTTTCCCAGAGAACCTAACCTCGACCTCTAAGGCCGTGACAGTATTCCAGTTGTGCTCGAACAATGTCAGGTATTGTCGCGCCATATAAGGTGCAAGTGAATTGAATGTTCATGAGAGATGTCTTAGGTTTCTCAGTGTTATGTTTAAAAAGGTCAATTCCCTTGCGTAGCTTGCTCTTTTACAATTGTGCACAGTAACTAGATCGTAATTTCGTTTGGTGATACGCGGGTCGATTTGATTCGCGCAAATAGGTGTTTGAACATCAATATTTATTTTTTATACACAATACAAGTTAGCTCTTGACGGCAATCTCATCTGATGGAAAGTGATGATGATGAAGATCGTAGCGGGATAACCTGTTATGGGTATGATAAACACACATTTCTAATTGGTTTCAACGCGACATCGTGCCTCTATCTTTGTCGATAGAGTGGTTACTAGCCACGGCCAAAGCTCGAGCCGAGAATCGAATCTACTGCGCCACGGAGGCCGATAAAAATAATCAAAAGTACGTAACGTAACGTACGTAAGTAAGCTGTTGTCACTAAATCAGTGCATATTCTTCAATTTGACATAATTACTAGCAGCAACTTGGACCGCACTATCTTTATAGTGCCTATACAAATACTCCATTAGAAAATAATGTTTCAAGGTAATAATGTTTCGCTTAGCGATGTCGCGTAGAAACCGATAAAAGGAGTGTGGGTTTACCATACCCCTAACAGGTTAGCCCGCTACCATCCTAGAATGCATCATCACTTACCATCAGCTGAGGTAGCTGTCAAGGGCTAACTTGTAATGTATATATAACTAGGTCAGACCAGCGGTTTCACCCGCGTAGTTTTCGTTTCCGTGGCAATACCGGGATAAAATATTGCCTAAATATAAATTGCCAATTGACTCTTTGAAGTTGGGAACACACCTACATTTCTTAGATAACAGTGAGTGATTATAATTTAATATGAACTTTATTGAATAGCAATAAAGTTCAAATTGACTCCACATTTTATTTAGAAAACGTTTATATAGGAAAAAGAAAAGGGCTGTTTTTAAGGATTTCCCGGCAATTATTTGAATTTTTCTCACTTTTTAAACCTTCCCTAGACCTCCACGAACATTTCAAGGCCAAGATAAGACAAATTCGTTCAGCCGTTCTCGAGTTTTAGCGAGACCAACAAACAGCAATTGATTTTTATATATATAGATTTAAAAAAATCTAGTCCATATACAAGGATGTATGATAAAGAAAGCATAGTGTAATGTTCACACGGGGTAATGAGATGTTCAAACCACTTTCTACGTTCGGCTGTTACCTGCCTGTTACACAAACCATTGTTTCAAAATGCTGTCGTGCAGAATTTCAACCGTTCTGTATTCCAACGGCGCGTGCGTTTTGTTTTCGAACGTTTCGTTTTCTATTTGTAATATTTCCTTCGCACAACATATCGACTGGTGACCTCGCAGCCAGTCTGTAATTCCCTCCCTCTCTATATACCCCTACTGAAGGTCAGCAGTCAGTTTTTTAAACTTCTCCTTGTCTATGACTATGACGAAATTTTTGTCAAACAGGCTTGATTTCGATCTCCCTATTTCCTTTTTTTTTGTCGTGGTGGAAAAGCTTTAAGGGTATCTTCGTACCCTTGGGCAGGAAGGAGGTTATGTTGGACTCCTACTCCTGAAGGGGGGTATACCCGAACAAAAACAACCACGTCATGTCCCTCTCGCTGGTTTAACTCTCTCTCTATTTCTTAGAATCTTTTCCATTTTGATGATTTATAGAAGCCGGTACCTGGGTACGATCTTACGATGCTTGATGGTTCTTACCAGCTTGTTTACCACCTTATGACTAGGAGTAGGTATGGCTGTCTGTCATACACGTGAAAGGTCACTACCATATTAAACAGCATCACTTACCCTCAGGTGAGATAGAAATCAAAGGCTTGTCTTACTAGTCGCCTTTTGCTTTCATATTTTGTTATGTTTAATTTCTGTCTGTTTACGTGTTGTTTATGTAAAACGACTGAGCAACTTGTAGTGGCAAAAGATTGATTTACCACTAGCCGTAAATAGAGCGCTTCATACAAAAACAAGGCGAGAATTTGTCACCAACTAACTATACATTCCTATATATCGGTATATCGATGTATTACAACCCGTCTAATACACTAGACATCTGGCCGTTATATTATCTATAGCGGCGCGTAGTGCTTTGTAATTCATTCGGATTATACGGCTCGAGTGTTAAAATCGGTGACTTTCGTCTAGCCTTGTCACACACTGGGGGAAAGGAGTGCACGCGACGCTATTTGTGCACTACTTTTCCGTCCCATTTTTTGAGCGAAATGATCTACGGCTAGTGGTAAATCCATGTGGCAAAAACGTAAATAAGTCTGACGTGCAATTAAAACAAGGCAAAGTATATAAACATAACCTTTAGACTGTGAATATATTGCAATATAAGCACAACAACACAACTGGTACGCGAAATATGAAACCTTGTCAATATTTACAGCTAACGCCTTTGAATTGAATAGGACTATGACAATGAAAACAATTCAGACGCTTTGGCATTTCTGACAGTGCTATGACCAATATACTGATTACTTTCTGATTTTCTGACTATTTTCGTTACGGAATTTCTGAATTCGGTCCCCGCGCTCAAGGCCCTCGATAGAAGCTATGCAATAGCTTAAAAACAAAGTGGGCGTGTCTTTATAACTTATAAACACACAGCAAAATCATAAGCAGGAGGTTTCGTAATTATTATTGAAGTTTTAAAACAATATTTCGATATTCAAAAAGGGAGTAAAACTATTTTTTTACTATATCATCTAATTCCGATCGTAAAAAAACAACATGTCAAAACATGAGGTATTTGTTTTCTATAATGTCTTATAAATAGAACGCATTTAGGATTTACAATATGATTTTTTTTTAACTGAAATATTACTCGCGCTAATAAAATACAAACAACCTAATAAATAGTTAGATTAGAATATATTGCTATTAATAATATTCAAGATGGCGGGACGCCGTTAAATCAACCTTAGCTTTAATTAACTTTATTAAATCTGAGGTAATAATCTAATTAAATTTAATTGATTCTGCGCCTACGCACCATTGATCAAATTTACAACCAAAATACAACAGCTATTTATTTACTGCCTGATAAGCCTCTTAGGAAATAAACTGGTATGTTTACCTAATTCCTTGGAAAGTGTCGATATCAAGTGACGAAAAATTTTGGTTTGTCAAAAATAATAATTATAATTGGTTGGGCTCAACTACAGCATTGATTTTGATGGAATTGAGAAAGGAGTTGCTTTAAGACAGACCTACTTTATTAAGCTAAGAAAAATATTAAAATTAAACTTACTAACTCAACATTAAACATCACAAGATTTTGGTATTTTGATTCCCAGTAAATAATTGTTAGACTTTTTTGTCACGTAAATACTCAATACAAGCCCTGAGTTAAGCCAATCATTGAAATCACCAACGAAAGTTTTAAATATAAAAAGTATTATTTTGCTACGTAAAATAATTATTCCGAGCAAGTGTCGTTGTATATAAATTGAAGCGAAAGGAAATAAACTTTCGAATGGGGCCCGTTTCATTAAAATTGTTTACTTAATTCAAGGTATAATTATCTCTTGCGTACAATTTCTTATTCTTAATAGAGAGCGGTTTCGACAGCGTTTCAAAATGTGCAATCCATTTTTATTTTATTAAATATTCTACAATAAATTACCAAACTCCATAAAAAAATGTAATAACATTAACATTCTTAAAAGTAAGCAAGGATTATATCGTAGAAAATATTAAGTTTGTCATTCACTATATCTGGAATTCCTTCCTAATTTGTAACTTTGCCTGCGTTCAATGTAGATTTTAAGAATTAATTGTAACCTATTTTCTCTTTTAAGTGAACAGTATGTTCTTTTTGAGAAATAAATATCCTTCAACCGAAAATTGTTTGACGACCTCCGTGTCACATTATAAAGTTGGAGGTCCTGGGTTCGATTCCCGGATCGAGTCTGGTCTGGTGGGAGGCTTCGGCCTTGGCTAGGTACCACCCTACCGACATAGACGTGTCGCCAAGCGATTAAGCGTTCCGGCACGATGTCGCGTAGAAACCAATTAGGAGTGTGGGTTTACCATATCCCTTCATAGCCCGCTATCATCTTAGGCTGCATCAGCACTTACCATCAAGTGAGATTGCCGTCAAGGATTAACTTGTAAATTAAAAAAAATAAAATTGAAAATTTACGTACACAAAATCTTACACAATCTGGAATGTTGAGATATGAAATATTTTATATCACACGTGCATCAAGGGATGGGACGCACGTCATATATCAAAGGATATATTTAATTCATCTTATTAAAATAACCCAGGTTGTAAGAGCAGCAAACACAGATGTAGCCTCGCGTATCGAAATGATTCTAAGTCACTTGATTACGCTGCATTTTACGTTTTTAATAATGACCTCACCATTCATTTAATTTTCACGTACCTACTTCATTTAATTTGCACACTTTCTACCAAAGACATACGTTACATTTCAATCACACGCGTTACTGTTAAATTACACACATTACATTTAAATTGCACGTGTTACATTTAAATTGCACGCGTTACATTTAAATTGCACGTGTGACATTTAAATTGCACTCGTTACATTTAAATTGCACGTGTGACATTTAAATTGCACGCGTTACATTTAAATTGCACGTATGACATTTAAATTGTACGCGTTAAATTTAAATTGCACGTGTGACATTTAAATTGCACGCGTTACATTTAAATTGCACGTGTGACATTTAAATTTCATGTGTTACAGTTAAATTGCAGGCGTTACATTTAAACTGCGCGCGTTACATATAAATTGCAACAATAAGTCAAAATGTTAGGAAGATTTTCTAGCTAAATATGAAACGGAGGGATTAAATTTCCGCTTATGCTCAACTCGAGCGCGGCTTACTGCCAGCCGGCAGAGCTGGCGTAGGTATTAAGGGATATTATTGTCTAAATATATTAAGTGCAGCGTCAAGAATACTTTAACAAAAAAGTAATTTGGATGCAGTCAAATGGTGGGTGCGTTTGACATGTACACTTTGGGTTACGGAGACCTGAGAAACTAAGTTGCTTTTAGTAATTAGTTTGACGACGTCCGTTGCACAGCTCTTGCGCTGTTGCATTAGAAATTTGGAGGTCCCTGGTTCGATTCCTGGCTCGTGTCTGGTCTGGTGGGAGGCTTCGGCCGTGACTTGTGACCACCCTACTGACCAAGACGTGTTGCCAAGCGATTAAGCGTTCCGGCACGACGTCGCATAGTAACCAATTAGGAGTATGGATTTACCATACCCCTAACAGGTTAGTCCGCTACCATCTTAGACTGCAGCATCCCTTACAATCAGGTGTGGTTGCCGTCAAGGACTCAAGTAGTGTATAAAAAACAAAAAAGACCAAAATATGTACCACATTCTTGCAAATAAAGATATTCTATTCTATTCAAGTTTAATAGTTTGTGACCCGACCTTTTCTTGATCCTAAGTTTATCACGTCCAACCACTGGAGAGAATTAGAAATTCATGAGAAAGAAAATAGCTATATATTGAAATCTCTATATGCAATAGTAGAAACATTAGGTTTTTAGCTCCACAACATTGCCCTAACTTTGCTGATTGAACACTGAAATAAAAAATACAATATTAAAACAACACAATTGTTATAAAAAATTACCTATTGAAATCTTGGAGATGTCTACTAATAATTAAAAGTTTTCGTAAAACGTAAGCTTATAGAAAAATCATATTACGTCATCAAGGATTCCATAAATTATAAAAAAGCTTGTGCGTGAATTACTTCAACTTAATTATTATGATAATTGAAAAATGAAAAAAAATTAGAAATTAATTTAAAAATTAGAATTTATTATTGTAATGTGAAATGGTGATAACTTAAAAAAAACCGGCTAAGTTTGGTGTGGGCTTCTTCTTAGTTTTAGTTTCAAGTTGGCGAGTATAGGTATCACCATAACCTTATAAATATAAATAATTAAAAATATATTATGTATGAAAGCTTCATAGATGCCTGTAAAAGGTTTAAATGAATAAAGCTATATTACTATTAAGTTAACGAATATAGTTATTACCATTAACTCACCACTATGTTATGGATGCATCTATCGTGCCTGTTACAGGATTATTTGAACAAAGCTTATGATAGACTAGCTGACGCCCGCGACTTCGTCTGCGTTGAGTTAGTGTGTTTGTTTGTCTTTCAATCACGAAGCAATAGATTACTAACCCGCGAATTACTTGAAATAATTACAGGATAAACATTAAAGTATCTCTTTTTTAAAAAAAAAAGAATGAGTGAAATCAGATATATATTTTGGTGGGAGAAGTTGTGGGAGGCACCCGAGACGCGATGGCACAGGCGGTGGCATGCGCGTGAGCTGCGCGCGGTACTGGACAGTACTTGGACATTGCAACATTACTTTATTTTTCTAAAATAAAAGACTTTTTCTAAAACAAATGTAGCCTAAGTCACTCCTTATTATATCAGCTACCTGCCAATAAAAATCCCGTAAAAATCGGTCCAGTCATTTCAGAGATTAGCCGGAACAAACAGGCAGACAGACAAAAATTGTAAAAAATGTTATTTTGGTGTATGTACCGTATACATATTCATATGCATGTAGTAAAAAATGGTTATTTCAATATTACAAACAGACACTCCAATTTTATTTATTTGTATAGATTAAGTATGAAGCAGAGCTATATTACGTATTGATTTCTGCATACTCATAATCTGTTAATATATTTTTCTGACCTGGATATAGCGATGTAAACTGCAAGGGTGTTCGAAGATGATGGGAGACCGAATTAAATTTCCGCTTACACTCATCTCAAGCGTGATTACTCGAAGACGGTGTCGGAGGAGAGGAGGAAATTGTCTCCTTTTTGAACAGCCCTCATTCATCAAGTAGCCTGTCTGACAGCTTTCATTTGGGACGCTTAGAATTCGTCACGGTCAACCTTTTTTGGATTTTGTGCACGCACCCAATTTCTATGTTCAAATTTTGTGGCAGTGAGCCCAAATTAATCGCTTAGGAAAAGGCGTGACATTTTGAACTAGTTGGCAAAGTTTAATACTTCTAGTGAAGCAATTACTTGAAAATTAATAATAAACATAATATTCGGGGTTCATTATATGATTTATGCAATCATTTGTAATTCAGCTAAATAAAGTAATCTGGGAAAGCAAATGTCTTGCCGGGGTATGTTTTCAAAATTCATCTTGAAAGTTAGATATTAACTACAAATGAATTTGTAGGTACAATAGATCTAATCATAGAAAAATCATATTTTTGCATTTCATTAATTCATAGTTTTCATTCATATTGACTGCACCCCATGGTTTCACCCGTAGTGCCTGTCCCTGAGTGAATATGGGGGTAAAATATAGCAATATTACTCGCTAATAATGTAGCTTTCCATTGGTGAAAGTATTTTTAAAATCCGATTTGTGGTTTAGGCGTGACAGGTTAGCAAACAAACACAAACTCATGTGAGTAACAGTAATCATTAGGATTTATATATTAAACTAGCTGACGCCCGCGACTTCATCTGCGTTGAGTTAGTGTGTTTGTTTGTCTTTCAATCACGAAGCAATAGATTACTAACCTGTATTACTTGAAATAATTACTAAACTAAAACAATTGGTGGGAGAAATGGGAGGCGCCCGAGACGTGATGGCACAGGCGGTGGGATGCGCGTGAGCTGCGCGTGGTACTGGACAGTGCTTGGACATTGCAACATTACTTTATTTTTCTAAAATAAAAGTCTTTTTTAAAATAAAAGTAGCCTAAGTTACTCCTTATTACATCAGCTACTTGCCAATAAAAGTCCCGTAAAATTCGGTCCAGCCATTTCAGAGATTAGCCTGAATAAACAGACAGACAGATAGACAGACAAAAATTGAAAAAATGTTATTTTAGTGTATGTACCGTATACATATTCGTATGCATGTAGTAAAAAACGGTTATTTCAATATTACAAACAGACACTCCAATTTTATTTATTTGTACCTAAAATTGCTATTGGAGTTTTATTTATGAAGGCGTTATAATAAACCAAAGCGCGACCAATTAATACGCGGTAATAGATGATCAAACGAACTTCCTGAAGTGAAGTTCGATCATTATTATATGAGTCGCTTCATTCGAAGATATAATATATTAACCAGGTAGTCCCTTTAACCTACAGGCAACTTCGCACGATTTTAGAGAGTAGTTTCAATACTCTTTGTTGTTTTTTTTTTTTTTTTTCTTTACCCGCAATATGGTGTCTAGGTGGTCGTCGTACCTTGTGACATTGTTCATTCTTTTAGAGATTCGTTAAAAACAAAACTTTTGGGTTAAGATCACTAGAATTTATACGATGTGGTCTTTTGATGGGAGAGGAGGGTATTTATATCTTCAAATGAAGCGACTCATATAATAATGATCGAACTTCACTTCAGGAAGTTCGTTTGATCATCTATTATATTTCGTCGCTTCATTCTTCAGATATAATATATTAACCAGGTAGATTTTCAGAGAAACCAATTTTGTTTTTATTTTTAAATTATTCAATTCATTATTAAAAGTTAATTAATCATGATTATGTTCTTATCGATTTTATTTACTTCGTACTATTTCTCGTATTTAAGTGGCTCAAGTCGCTTAACTACAGGGAAAACCACTGCGTCTGCGAAATTGACACAGCCGGTCAAAACTGGCCTGTCATAGGACCAGACAAAAGCAAAAGACAAGCTTTCTGATTGTGTCTGAGTTCCGCGACGCGAGCCTATTTGGCGGCTTGTCGTGTGCTGTGAGTACAGAACGTCCTTACGACTACGCTGCTTTCTGATAGCACCTGCTTAGTCCACCGACCAATAAATTGAGCGGTGGCAACCTAGCGCGGTTTATTGTAAGTTAGCAAGAGGTTTCCTACATTCAGTGTCCTCGTTTTTAAAAGATAATCTTTGAAGACTCAAGATTGTCCAAGAGCGGAGGTCTTAATAATGTCTATTATGGCTATATTGACACCGGTTGGATTAATCAAAACGGTACTTCATTTAATTACAGGGAAATGTTTGAACACTATGAGCTAGTGTTTGAACTGAGCTATCAAATTCATGTGTACTTTGGCTCCTTATTTAAAATATTGTACGCTCTTTTGAGTAATCGTTGTATACAAGCGTTGGGACCTACCTGAAGGTTGGTCAAAACCAGCCGCACGTGAAGCGATGGCTATTAAGGGAGCCATGAACACTCATCATTATATTGCTCCATTAAAAAAGGTAAGACGGATGATTTTCAGCCACTGAAGGCGTCGGTCCTATTTGATGAAAAAAACTGCCACCAAAGTTTTTATGTAACGTTATATTGTTAACCTTGCGTAAACATTTGAAAATTTTATTGGAAGGTAAACTCGTAGAAGTATTTTGATTGCCAGTTTAAGGCATATGCCTCTGGTTCTTCGCGAAAAGCAAAGATATCAATGTCGTAACATCAAAACTGTCTTGGAATTTAATTCTGCGCTGACGGTTTATCTAACTAATAGCTGCAGTTTTTTCAACCCTCAGCAATATTGCATAGTCATTGTCGTAACTGGCAAAACTTTTTAATCCCATAATTACGTCCAGAAGTTTAAAATAATTTATATGGTATCTCATTTCCAAGTCTTTCCACCTGCCATGAACCTTTGCACTTCTACAACCTACAACCCATTCTAGAAGAATTTGTATATAATATTTCGTTTTTACAACTTTAATTTATAACATTTCACGTGACCGTAAGAATATGATAACGTCATCCATTAAGGTCTTCCAGAATCATTTCGGAAATATTAATTTTCAATTTCTTAATTATTAATATCTTGTCAAAATGCCAGGAATTTCTGACGTTCTAACAATTTTGTATAGAGAAATCCATATGGTACTGCTGGACATGACGTTACAAGAACACCAATTAGATGTGCAAACTCTCGAATACATCTTGGTAATTTCAAAAACTTCTCAATCAACTGATTAATGTTGTTACGCTTATCAATAGATAATGAACATGACATATATTGTATACGGATCTGTATCGAACTTAAAGAACTTTAATCGTAATTCAGTACGAAACATTCTAAAAGTTTTACGGTTTTACGCATATTTGTAACGCATTCATTGAAATTATGACCTATACATAAATACAATATGTAAAATAATATACCTATTACCTTTGTGAGTCCTTACTTACAAAGATACGATATAACATTCGTCATGATTTTTGTAAACACTGTGCCATGGATAGGTCGTACGGCGGATATGGTAGTAAACTAATATATAGATACGTAAATTCTTAAAATTTCTTTAAAAATTAAATTTTGAAATTTTTTTTCTATAGTAACTCATAAATATGCTTCTTTAAAGTCGATTTTGACTTAAAATCGCCACCGGGAAGTAATTTAGCTGTCATTTAGTGATTCTCTATTTCAAAATCAGGTGCGTTAAGGGATAGTAAAACCATGTTCTATCAATAACACCACTCTGTTGTTGAATATGTGTTAACCGACAACTAAGGGGGAATTGAATTCTGGGCGTCATGAACTGTTCCTTTTCTGTTGTGTTGAACAGGGGTTCTTTGTATGAGCTTGTGGAAATGACTGGTGTCATTTCGACCTTCTCCCCCCCCCCCCCTGATCGTTAGGTAACGAGGAGGTCTTAACCAGATTCCCTGGGCAGCAAACTGAATGGCTAACGTCTGAGGCGTTTTACTTTCAGATTTACTAGAATACTTTCTCGATGGCCTTGGTGACTCTTATTTTGTAATGGGTCTCCTTACATTCTGAGTCTTTATTAACAATGACTCAGTGTAATTAATTTAATTCTCTCTTTGTCTGCCCGTAGTGCACATAATTTTGCAATATTTAACAATGCCGCTAGGATCCTCACGTTTAGCTTTGGAACCTGCACAAGTTTGCAATTGGCTTGTATATAAAATGCTCTTTCATGAGCCATCTTTAACTCCCTTGACTAACCCTTTCTTTAATAGGGGGGTCCATAAACCATCAGAACTTTCGTAGATATCTTCCCCGAAGACAAAAGATACCAAAGCAGACAGTTGCTTTGGATTAAACTTAATTGTAGGGTTGTCTCAGCTGGTGAAGTGACTATCTCGTACGTCCTAGCAAGGGGTCGCCCTTGGCGAGCCTTCGTCATGTGGGAGATTTGACGAACCTTCTTGCCATCCTCGGCGTTCGACGTCGCTTATAGTTATAGATACATATCTATAAGTCGTACGACATTTATGCGAACGTACGTAAGTATATTATATATTGTCTCGACAATCATGTGTAGTTACTATGTATCTACACAAGATTTTATATATTTTCTACGTAAGTTGTCATAAAAACGCATGAATATGACTAATAACGAGCTCGCAGATAGTTCTGTTATCGCAATTGACTCGCAGTCCACCACGATTTTATTTTCATATTGTAATTTGTCATGAAAACGTGACTCCTAAATAGTTTGCATCTAGTTATATTAACGCAATTGACTCGCAGTCAATCCCGACTTTATTTTTATATAGTAATTTATAATGAAAACATAACTCATAAGTAGCTCGTAGCTAGTTCAGTTATCGCAATTGACTCGCAGTCAATCCCGATTTTATTTTTATATTGTAATTTTTCATAAAAAAATTACTGAAATAGCTCGCAGGTAGGTAAGTTATCGCAATTGACTCTCAGTCAATCCCAATCTTATTTTCATATGGGTATTTATCATGAAAACATGATTCGTAAATAGCTCGCAGCTAGTTACGTTATCGCAATTGACTCGCAGTCAATCCCGATGTTATTTTTATATTGAAATTTTTCATAAAAAAAATTACTGAAATAGCTCGCAGATAGGTAAGTTATCGCAATTGACTCTCAGTCAATCCCGATCTTATTTTCATATGGGTATTTATCATGAAAACATGATTCGTAAATAGCTCGCAGCTAGTTACGATATCGCAATTGACTCGCAGTCAATCCCGATTTTATTTTTATATGGGGATTTTTATAAAAACATTACTGAAATAGCTCGCAGGTAGGTAAGTTATCGCAATTGACTCTCAGTCAATCCTGATCTTATTTTCATATGGGTATTTATCATGAAAACATGATTCGTAAATAGCTCGCAGCTAGTTACGTTATCGCAATTGACTCGCAGTCAATCCCGATTTTATTTTTGTATTGTAATTTTTCATAAAAACATTACTGAAATAGCTTGCAGGTAGGTAAGTTATCGCAATTGACTCGCAGTCAATCCCGATTTTATTTTTGTATTGTAATTTTTCATAAAAACATTACTGAAATAGCTTGCAGGTAGGTAAGTTATCGCAATTGACTCGCAGTCAATCCCGATTTTATTTTTGTATTGTAATTTTTCATAAAAACATTACTGAAATAGCTTGCAGGTAGGTAAGTTATCGCAATTGACTCGCAGTCAATCCCGATTTTAGTTTCATACGGTAATTTGTCATGAAAACATGATTCGTAAATAGCTCGCAGCTAGTTACGTTATCGCAATTGACTCGCAGTCAATCCCGATTTTATTTACCTATTTATAATTTGTCATGAAAACATCACTCATAAATAGCTCGTAGCTAGTTATGTCATCGTAATTGACTCGCTGTTGTATTTATATATTGTGTTAACACCAAACTAACCTGCAATGTTATCATCCTTGGGCGAAACGGTTGGAGTCGAAACAAATCCGATTCCAATTTTTCTCCTATATTTGTTCTTCCA
Organism: Lasiommata megera; assembly: GCA_928268935.1. Classification (NCBI taxonomy): domain Eukaryota; kingdom Metazoa; phylum Arthropoda; class Insecta; order Lepidoptera; family Nymphalidae; genus Lasiommata; species Lasiommata megera. Next base: position 1,613,744 of record OV743321.1, read on the forward strand.
TTATTCTGATCTTGTATTTGTATTTTCTAATATTTCTTGAGCACTATTTTTTAAATAAATTTCGTGTATTAGAGCGCGTGCGCTCGTTGCCTCGCACGAAAAAGGAATGAACAATGTCACAAGGTACGACGACCACCTAGACACCATATTGCGGGTAAAGAAAAAAAAAAAAAAAAACAACAAAGAGTATTGAAACTACTCTCTAAAATCGTGCGAAGTTGCCTGTAGGTTAAAGGGACTACCTGGTTAATATATTATATCTGAAGAATGAAGCGACGAAATATAATTTATAACATGCTCGTATAAGGCTGTGACAGACATGGTTGTGTCCACAAAAACACTTCCCACCGCGTGAAACGCGTGGATCTATCATATTACATTGACATTTACGAATGATGATTATGATTTCTTTTTTTTTTATTGGATAATGAAAAACAAAAGTATTACACAATATTATTAGTATTATATTATATTATTAGTATTATACACAACCAAATTTTCTTCAAGGAGTTATAAAACAAATAGTACAATTTTAACTATTTATGGAATAATTATTTTGAAAAAAAAAGAAAATGTAAACTTAAATAAATTTAAATTTTCTTTAATTCCATAAATTAAGTTTATATTGTACTATTTTTTTTGAGATATCCGAATGAAGGCGAAGTTTTTTCAATTTCTGCTATTGATGTTTAATAATATGTATGTAGATACATACATATTATTATACATTCGGTGTAGATACACCGAGGTCATAAACATTTTTCCAGGCTTGAAAACCTAAGTATTTCACATTATCTGATCTTACGGGATAATGTCAGAAGCCTACTAATAGTCATGATCAACCCATTACCGGCTCACTACAGAGCACAGGTCTCCTCTCAATATGAGAAGGGTTTGGCCATAATCCACCACGCTGGCCATGTGCGGATTGGCAGACTTCGCACGCCTTTGAGAACATTATGGAGAACTCTCAGGCGTGCAGGTTTCCTCACGATGTTTTCCTTCACCGTTGAAGCGAGTGATATTTATATTTTTTAAACTTATAGTATATACACATAAATTGCCATTAATAATACATTAATTAAATAAATAGTCATTTCAATGAACATCGTCATATAAACAACAGTCAGAGACAGAAATTAGTCGTTTAGGCGACAAGCGAAGCGAATTGCTTCTATGAATTTCATCTGGAATGTTTTGCCAAGTATGATTACTCTAGTTAGCTTTGAAGGTGAATCGTGGGGATTGAAAGGATATAACACTTGAAGCGGTGATAGCCTAGTGGTTAGGGCGTCAGCCTCCTAATCAGAGGTCGGCGGTTCGAATCCGGGCACGCACCTCTAACTTTTCGGAGTTATGTGCGTTTAAAAAAAAAAAATTAAAATATCACTTGCTTCAACGGTGAAGGAAACTGTCAGTACAGCCCAGAGATTTGTGTACAACGAATAGGAGTATGGGTTTATCATACCCCTTACAGGTTAACCCGCTACCGTCTTAGACTACATCGTCACTTACCATCAGGTGAGATTGCCAAGGTCAAGGGCTAACTTGTAGTGGATAAAAAAAAACACAAATGGTGCCATTATGTATGGCCGCTGTTAAACAGCAATGGGTTTAAGTTGTATTTAAATCACAATGGCGCATCGTCGGTTATTGAATATTGGCATTTGGCACTCCCAGGCGAGGCGCGCCGGTGCGTGGGAAGTTAGCATAATGAGTTCAATATACTCGCCGCTATACTAATTTTCTATTTTATAAGTATATTTTTGTGCTTAATCTGAATCTCTTAACTTATGTGATGATTCTAAGCTGAGATCTATAGATCGTAGATTGACTTAACTAAATTATCGTTAAAACGAGACAGACCTATGGTGAAAACTTAACGTCGTCTTGATTTAAATGTCTTAAATTAGAATGTTAATTTGAAACACTGTTGTTGCTTTCACTGCTATTAAGTAATAACCATCATCATGATCAACCCATTGCCGGCTCACTTCAGAGCACGGGTCTGTTCTCAACCCGAGTAGAGTTTGACCATAGTCCACCACACTGGCCATGTGCGGATTGGCAGACGTCACACGCCGTTGAGAACGTTATGACGAACTCTCAGGCGTGCAGGTTTCCTCACGATGTTTTCCTTCACCGTTGAAGCAAGTGATATTTTAATTAAACGCACATAATTTCGAAAAATTAGAGGCCCTTCACCAGAAGCTTGGCTCTTTTTTTGGGACACGACCTTAATAAATTGTTTCTTGTCAAAAATTCATTATAATAACAAAAAATATATTATATATGAACGCTTAAGAGATGCGCATGGTTATAATCCTAATAAAGCTATTTTGGTTTGATTTTGATCGCTTTTAGTGATAAGGTCGCCATTTGCTTTAATGTTTTGTATTTTTTTGTTATCCGCTACAAGTTAGTTCTTTACAACAATCTCACCTGATGATAAGTGATGATGCAGTCTAAGATGGTAGCCGGCTAGTCTGTTAGGGTTATTGTAAACCTATACTTCTTATCGGTTTTACGTGACACCGTGCCGGAACGCTAAATCGCTTAACAACACGTCTTTGTCGGTAGGGTGGTAACTAGCCACGGCCGAAACCTCTCAGCAGACCAGACTCGAGCTGGGATTCGAACCCGGGACCTCCAAGTTTATAATGCGTTGCGCGCGCGCTGCGCCACGGAGGTCGTCCTTTAGATAACGCGGACAAAGTCGCGGGTAGAAAATAGTTTAAATATATATCGCAATGAAAAGTTTCCGCCCGCATGGGTGATTCAAATAGCAGTAAAAGTGAGCACACCGACAGCTGCTTTCATACTTTCAAATGATACTTGAGTTTGCATGTTACGGTTACATAACCATCGCAGATAAGATTGCTTTTTTAATTGTAACGGATTTGCTCTTGACCACGATTTCACTTGACGGTCAGTGAGGGTGCATTTTAGATGAAACGCGCTGACATTGAAAAAGATAATGTTGCAGATTCTTTTGTGCGCAAATACATAAAATAAACTTGAATTTTTAAATCTAAATTGAGAACATTCAATACAAATATTTTTATATTATTAACTATTGTAACGATTTCTTGTGGAAAAGTTTATAGGTATAATATCTTACCTTTTCTCTGGTCTGTTCATGTGGGGAGCGTTCCGACATGATGCCGCTAACCTGTTAGGGGTATGGTAAACCTATACTCCTAATTGGTTTCCACACGACATCGTGCCGAAACGCTCAATCGCTTGGCAACACGTCGGTAATAACTAGCCACGGCCGAAGCCTCCCACCAGACCAGATTCGAGCCGGGAATCGAACCCAGGACCTCCAACTTTATAATGCGGCAGCGCGACACGCCACGGAGGTCGTCAAAGGTCTTACCACCAAAAACAAAAAAAAAGCTTTGTTACCTATGTCCGACATAACTTTTAAAGATATACGAATATAGATAAGGCTTCTAAGATATTTTCTTTCCTGGAAATTCACACCATCCAGGTCAATCGAAATACAAAATCAAGGATAGAAGAAATTATGCTGAGTGGGTTGCATTTATTTGGTCAATATCAGCATAAGGTCAAATTATGTTATGAACAACATGTATATCGCGCCAAATAGAAAACTATTTCTCTCTTTAACTGAGAAGAAATTGTATCCAGATTACTAGAACACGTATTAACTTACATCTATTGTATTGCATGCTTACTTGTGAGAAATAGCGTTATACGATTAGGGACATATGAGAACGTTTTTATAGATAGATTTACAGCTATGTTTGTTGTGAGCTTCTAAGACTGGCTGAGACCTATAGAGCGTAGGTACTTTGACTAAGCCAAAGTTATTGACGAGATATATTTATGTGATAGCCTAGTGCTTACGACGTCTGCCACCTAATCATGGTCGGTGGTTTGATCCCGGGCACTCTCACTCTAACAATCCGGAGTTAAATAATGAATAGAAGCAGGCGTTACTTTGCGGAAGTCCATGATAAACAATAAACAGCAAGTATAACTTGTTGGCGGAATGTGGCAAGTTATACTTGCTGTTTATTGTTTAATCCGGAGTTATGTACGTTTTTAAGCAATTAAAATGTCACTCGCTTGCACGGTGACGGAAAACATCGCGAGGTGACCTGCATGCTTGAGAGTTCTTCGCAGTGTTCTCAAAGGCAATGTGTAGTCTGCCAATACGCACATGGTCAGCGTGGTGGACTATGGCCAAATCCTTTTCATATTGAGAGGAGACCCGTGCTCTGTAGTAAGCTGGCAATGGGTTGATCATGATGATTGATTCACCAAATACGTTATGGCATAAAACAAACGAAAATGAAAAAATAAATAGTGAAATTTTTATTACTGTCCATGCATTTTTTATTAAACAATATAAATACATATAATGCGATATCAAAACATAAATGATCTAATTACAAACTTGACTCAATAATAGCGCATTGTTCCCAGTTCTATTCTCTGACATAACACAGCATTTCACCGGTACTGGTTAAAAACACACATTTTTGCCCGGTGGCCTTTGTCTCTGAAATAGCTTTTGTTACCGAATTTTAGCTTTTTTTTCTTTTTTTATTAAACATTCATCTTAAATAATTTACTGTGAAAAAACATACGGTTACCGAGCGAAAAGTAAACAGAACTAGCTCAGGCACCATAGTACACACTTGTCTAGTTTGGGGTACCAATGGAAAATTAATACTTATATTGTAAACTTGTATGATGTCTATAAACGTTTTATTATTTAAACGTTTCTTCGTATGAAGAATTTAAATGTCGTTGATCGACCACTGAGACGCAATTGTAATAGCTGATCTGGGCCCAAGTAGGGCCAACATGGCCGCCGTGAGAAAATTCTGTTTACGGGGAAACTGTAAACATAATAATCTCGTGGACTACATGTTTTGGTTAAAGAGATTTATTCATTGCATAAGAATTTATAAAGTTACATGTAAACTTACAGGCCAATCATTATATTCAAGTTTCGTATCCTGGTCAGTATTTTTATTCTTTCGTACCTTGAATAAAAATTATTAGGGAAAATGAGGTGCACTTTTCTTAGTTGATGGAATCAAACTATATCCAGCAGGTGCAGTAAAAGGCGATAGAAAAAATCCGACTTCCAGCCAATATTAAAAATGTGACAAGAAAGCAAATATTTAGGTATTTAAAATGTAATTTACATTTTATTTCTATTAATATTTTAAATGAAGTTTTTACATGTAACCAAAAAAAATCTTGCAGTTGCGCAAAAATAAAACCCTAGTGCGATAACGAGAAAATAAAACAAGCTCGTTTAATATCTTTAGATTATGTGACTTAAAACAATGTAATAAGATCCATGTTGAACGTGTGTTGAAAATAATATTAAGAGGTGGTTATAGGAAATCAAGCTATGATGGCCTAGTGGTTAGTGCCTCCGCCTCCTAATCAGAGGTCGGGAGTTCGAATCCGGGCATGCACCTCTAACTTTTGGAAATTATGTGCGTTATTTTAAACAACTAAAACATCACTTGCTTCAACGGTGAATGAAAACATTGTGAGGAAACCTGCAAGCCTGAGAGTTTATAATGTTCTTAGAGGCGTGTGAAGTCTGCCAATCCACACATGGCCAGCGTGGTAGACTATGGCCAAACCCTTCTCACATTGAGAGGAGACCCGTGCTCTGTAGTGAGCCAGCAATGGGTCGATCATGATGATGATGATGATGATGGTCGAGTTCGACGTTTATTGTCTTACTATTCTAACTTAACTATTACATATAACGGCAACTAATCTAAAGGCTACACTACACCACACATTATAGGAAATCAAAGTTCAATTTTGTGTTGCAAAAAAAAAATGCATAGATGTAGATTCACGGGTGATGTGCGTCGGCGGTGAATTATTCATGTGTGAATGTTTTTTGTCTCGTTTCCCGTGCACGCGTCAGCGGACACCGCGCTGGTCGGCAGTCAACTGGGCACGGCGGTACCTCGGGCATTACACTGGTGATTTGATTCCAGCACGAGGGCGATTTTAATTATGCGCTATCGTAATGTAAAGTGGGAAGGCCTGGATTCTATTTCCGGCTCGAAGCTGGTCTGTGGATTCGACGTTAGTATTATTATCTTCTACGTCCCATGGTCGCCTGTTTACAGCAAACGATATAGAATTGTCTAGAATAAAATTCTATCGAAATCGAAAGAGGTGTAATGCTACAGATGTGCCAGATCGTTTCTCCCATACAAGGCAATCCTGTGCTTTTCTCTTCTATCATTAACATGTCATGTTTTAACAGTACTCTTTAAGATTCTTCACAATTCTTCTCCTCAATACTTACGTGAGCGCATCAAACTTTCTTCCCTTCCTTCTAGACCTTTACGGTCTTGCGTCTCAAGGAATCCCCTTGATGTCCCTTCTTTTAATACTATTTTCTATCGAAGATCTTTCACTGTTAATGCTGTAAAACTTTGGAATTCTTTACCTGAACTTGTTAGAGACAGCCAATCGGTTCATACTTTCAAAGTCAGATTAAAAGAGCACTATCTATCTGTTTCTTAATATATATTTTACATTTATTTATTATTATTACTTTCCTTTATATATAGATATATATATACATCTAAGGGTAGCTGGAAGATATCTCTTATAGAGCTTTTATAAGCTTTCCTTTGTATACTTCTTTTGTAAGTTCTTCTGTTTGATATCACAAATTTGGTAGGTACATAAATAATAAAAAAAAATTTTTTTTCTCAGTCAGAGTTTCAGTTCTCAATATTGGAAGTCCAATTCTGGAATTCCCGAAAATTCTATACCGATATATATTCCAAGATAATAGCAAAAGAAAAGCAAGTTAGGGAACGGTACATTTTGAGCTTCAGCGACCATATCGCAATATAGAACAGCGAAAGGTATGACAAGAAAGAGTTTTACTTGTATTCATTTTTGATAAAGTCATTGTGGGTGGTACAATAAATATTATAAATATTTTTTAAAATGTAATATAACAATTAATACATGAATGCTGTGTATCTGGTTGGACTTTCTGTCTCTCATTTCTTTGAACACTTATTTTAATAATTGTTTGTTCGTAAGATTATAGGTTTTTAAAAATTTGATAAATAATTAGTATTGTTCAGCGGCCATATCGCAATATAGAACAGCGAAGGGTATGAAAAGAAAAAGATTTCAATGTATTAATTTTTGATAAATTCATTTTGGGTGGTGCAATAAATATTATAAATATCTTTTAAAATGGACATAAAAATTAAAACATAAAGCAGTGTAGTCTGGTTTGACTTTCTACCTCTCATTTATTCGGTCACTTATTTTAATTATTGTTTCTTCGTAAGATTAAAGGTTTTTAAAAGTTTAATTAATACTTATTCTTGATCAACCCATTAGTAGGCCATTGGTGGGCGTGGTCTCCTCTTAGCATGAAAAGGGGAGGGGCTTCACGCTGGTCAAGTGGAGACTGATAGACTTCACCCGCCTTTGAGAACATTATGATGAATTGTTAGGCATGCAGGTTTCCTCACGATGTTTACCTTCACCATTATAGCTACAAAGTAATTTATAATTACTTTAATTAATAAGATATTCACATACATGTCAGGGATCTCGATTCCCCTAAGGAAGCCTGAAGCGTTTAGTAAGTTATCACCGCTTATTTAATTATTACTATTTTGTATTAGTTGAAAATACGACTAACTTTTAGTTCTTTTTATTTATCCTCTAAAAGTTAGCCCTGGACGGCAATCTCACCTGGTGTTGGTGATAATGCAGTCTAAGATGGCAGTGGTCTTACATGTTAGTGGTCTTACATATCGCTAATTAGGAGTTCGGATTTACCACATAAACCCGAACTCCTAATTAGCGATATGGTGCTGGAACGCTTAATCGCTTGGAGATACATCTTAGTCGGTAGGGTGGTAACTAGCCGCGTCAGAAGCCTCCCACAAAACAAGACTCGAGCCGGGAATCGACCTTAGGACCTCCAACTTTACAATGCGACAGCGCACGCGCTGCGCCACGGAGGTCGCGCAAGTAATAGACTAAGTAACAGAATAATTCAATTTAATATCTGTAAAGTAAAGAGCTCATTCTATTCCGGTTTAATTGAATGCACTGAGTAATTGAATAATGTAGAGGCACTCAAATTTCTGTCCATCTATTAGAAACTGTGAGACCGTCCGCCTGGGAGACTACTGGTGACTTGTTAAGATATTGTAGGTCACGTGAAAAGAGCACTGGCAGTGTTACGCAATGAATATATAAGAGGTTAGTTAAGTTTTTAAACAGGTGCCTTTTGTCTTTGTTCATGTTTGTTTTGCCATTGTTCAAACCCGGCTAAGTTTGTTGTGGGCTTCTTCTTAGACCGGGGCGCGTATGGAACCCTCGTAGCTTTAGTTTTAAGATTACGAATGTAGTTATCACCATGAAATCACTACTATGTAAATTATTGACGCGTCAAAAGTGCCTTTTTGTATAATACACCTTGTATTTGAATAAAGATTATTTTGATTTTGATAACATAGTTGTATGCGCGTGCATACAATAAGGCTACCAAGTTTATTATCATGTTAGGGTGTGTCATAAACTAAATTATATTTAAAACGTCCACCACGAAACGTAGTTTGAAAGTGTGCTATTACTTGAAACGTGCGAATACTGGTACAATCCAGTAGCAGGCTTACTTAAACCTGTTAAACACACACATTCCTAATCAGTTTCTACGCAGTATTATATAGGAACGCTACATTGACGTCTTTGCCAATAGGGTGGTGACTGGCTACGGCCGAAGCCTCCAACTAGACCAGACCCACTTTATAACAATACAGCGCTCGTGCCGCGTCACGGTGGTCGTCAATGAGAAGAGAGTTATAAATTAATGTCAGTAACTTAAAAAGAAAATAAATTCGTTGGCTACCTAAGAAAGGATTTAACTAAATTCTGATAGAAGTGATTGTAAGAGTATCCTATATTTCAGTTTGATAGTTACAATCTTTATTGTAAATAGTTTTAATTAAATACCCCTATTAAGGATGTTATTTTAAATATTGATATTAGGGATGAAAACTTTTAATATATAATCGCAAACTTTCGCATGTAAGCGCATAAATTCTCCATTGCACCAGTCGACAGTCAGCGTACGTTTCACGTGACTGCAAGTATACATCTGCAATGCAACTAGGTCGAGCCACTGTATCAAGAGCTCTACATTTGAGAATAATATTATCGTCTTCAGCTGTTAGTCACCCACCAAGGTTATACACGGAGTGGGGGGGGGGGGGTACCCGATGGACGCGGTCGGCTGGGTGGAGTACCTAGGCTTCTAAAGATATATTCTTAGTATTAATATTAATATTTGTGCTCATTATCAAATTTGTTTTGATTTGGTCAGAATTGTTAATCATCTGTAAACCATTTTTCTAATTTAATTAATTGTTTATTTAATATTAATTTTCACTTAACCAGTTACATGAAAGTAATACAAAAATATACAATTTTTCACAAATAGCCTTTACTCGCAAAATCTGGTCTTATAGTGATCTCATTTTAAGTAAAACAAATGAAACTTTCAATAACAAAAGAAGTTTAATAAGTAGATTTTAAAATAAAACCATATTTTTCTAATTATGAACCTTTTTTTGTGTTCTGCTAAATATGCCGTGTTGTGTAGATTACAAATTCATTCAAAAGTAATTTGGCTTTGTATAAAAATTGTATACAATTTTATAACAAATTACAAAATGACATTTCTGGGATGTCTCTCAATAAGTTCAAAGTTTATATAAAACGTAAGCTTGTAGAAAAGTCCTATAGTATAAAGGATTACGTAAATGATAAACAAGCATGGGTATGAAATATTGCTCTAATAAGATAGCTCTTAATATAATTTTAAGTGGCTTGTGAGATGGTGATACCAAAAAGAAAATTGACCTGGCTAAGTTTGTTGTGGGCTTCTTAGACCGAGGCGCGTTTGGAACCCTCGTTGCTTTAGTTTTAAGTTTACCTATGTAGTAATCACCATCAACTCACTACTATGTAAATTATTGACGCGTCAAAATGGCCTTTTAAAGGACTATTTGAATAAAGATTATTTTGATTTCTTATTTTTATATTCAAAATAATCTTCATTCGAGTTTGCCTTCAAAAGGCGCCTTTGACGCGTCCATATTTCATATCTAAGCTTGTTGTCATTCACGTAATCCATTTACTTTAATAGGACTTTATATAAGCTTAAGTTTAATATAAACTTAGGACTTATTGAAAGAGTACCCTAAGATGTTAACCGGTAGTTTAAATGAATTACCCACTAATTGTATGTAACCTACTAACAGCACTACCAGTTTATTTTGGCTTCTAATACTGGATGTTTCTCGTTTGATATAATGCAATCTATTTTAATATATCTTTTAGTATATAGATACGTTGTTTGTGTGTTTGTTGTAAATATATATATATATATATTTATAGTAATTTATATCTGTATGTAAGTATGTGTAATTTCTATTATATTCTAACTATTGCACTATCCCCCTTCTCCTTTAACTCTTTCCTTTCACAAAAGGTTATCTGGACCTTTGCGCATTTTTTTTTTTTTTTATTTGTTCTATTTTGAACTCAAGTTTATAGTGTGCAATATAGTGTTTATTTATCTATCTATCAATAGGGTTTTAGATCCCGCCATGCAAACTATTCTATAAAACATTACCCCCATGAGATAGTAGCCTTTTGCACATTATATACATACTGGTGACAAATGATGAAATGAATATATAAGGGGAAGTCTAAAAGTAGCGCCAGTGACAGAAAAGATGAGGAGTAACAGGCTGGCATGGTATGGTCATATAATGCGGAGGAAAGAAAGTGATGTCACCAAAAGAATGTTATATATGAACGTGGAAGGGCAAAAGAGTAAAGGAAGACCAAAGAAGAGATGGATGGATTGTGTAAAAGAGGATATGCGGGTAAAAGGTGTGGGTAGTGAGGTGACGGCTGATAGAAGTGAGTGGAAGAAGAAGACGTGTTGTGCCGACCCCACATAATGTGGGATAAGGGCAAGAAGAAGAAGATATACATACTGGTGACGATGATGATGATGACAGAACCCCCGCAGAACAACTGTATATCTGGTGAATTAGGGTATACTGTGGTTTGCGTATTAAAAATCGATAGTAAAGATTGTAGAGTCAATATATTAATCATACATTAGTAGCTAAAATTACATCCTGCAATATTAACTGTGTTGCCACATATCCACTCGATATATTTCCCTCGTGTTGCAATATCAGCGTTCGATGCGTGTTGGATAACTACCACACCGATAACAATCGTCATGTCTGTTTGTATAATTACATTATTATTAAATTAATAGCCGTGAACTCATATCCTATTGTAAGATCATGCCACCATATCATATGATTCAAATTCAAATTCAAAATAATCTTTATTCAAGCAGTCCTTTAAAAGGCGCTTTTGACGCGTCAATAATTTACATAGTAGTGATTTGATGGTATCACCATCAAACATTCGTAAACTTAAGACTAAAGCTATGACGTGTCGCCAAGCGATTTAGCATTCCGGCACGATGTCGCATAGAAACCAATTAGGAGTATGGGCTTACCATATCCCTAACAGGTTAGCCCGCTACCATCTTAGACTGCATCATGACTTACCATCAGGTGAAAGTGCCGTCAAGGGCTAACTTGTGGTGAACAGAAACAAAAAAACTTTTGGGCTCAGTATCGATAGTAAAGAATCCTCAAATTAAAATTTTAAAAATAAATTTAATGCACAGAATTCGTCATGTTACAGTTTTGTTATATTATAGACTAGCTGGCGCCCGCGACTTCGCCCGCGTGGCATTAGATTTTAAAATTCAGTCAAAATAAGTTGTAAAAATGCCAACGGGAACTCTCCTATGTCACTCTCCAGGTCCTCAACTATAATTTCAAAAATCACGTCGATCCATTGCTCTGTTGCGACGTGATTGAAGGACAAACCAACATACCAACTCACATTCGCATTTATAATATTACTATGATTTTGTCTGGATAGTAAGGAGTACAAAGTATTCCAATGGATTCAAAGAAGTAAAACATTATAAGATTTTCAAACTAACATGAACCCCGGTATTAACCTCTTTGCGGCGGATTTTCACAAATTATTAGCGGATGTCTACGCCTAAGCAGGGCCTAACTTCCAAATTCCTTCTCATTAATTATGTTTCCACTTTCAATGTGTGATTTTGCAAAAGAGCTTATACCTACATGTCATAGTTACTGAAAAGTAATAATAATTGCCGATTTTCATTTCTCTAATTCCAAAAACTCAGAACTTACATGTAACCTTCTAACCCCTCACCCCTCTCACCCCTTTTGGGATGGATTTTTGTAATATTGCTTATATAAAGGTTTTTATTATTTAAATCAAATAACCTAAATGCCAATTTTCATGTCCATAACCTCGAAAACTAAGAATCCTGATGAAAACTTCCAACCCCCATTTTACCCCCTTTCGGGTGGATTGTCACAAAATTGATCGTACAGATCTTATTTATTTATAATTAACAACTTAGTTGCCAATTTTCATGTCATACAAACTTCCAACCCCCATTTCAACCCTTTAGGGGTGGATTTTTGTAATATATCATATACAGGTTTTTATTATTTAAAACAAATAAACTAAATGGCAATTTTCATGTCCCTAACTTTGAAAACTTAGAATCCTGATGAAAACTTCCAACCCCCATTTCTACCCCTTACGCAATATTACAAAAATCCACCCTGGATTTTTGTAATATTGCGTATACAGGTTTTTATTATTTAAAACAAATTACCTAAATGCCAATTTTCATGTCCCTAACTTTGAAAACTTAGAATCCTCATGAAAACTTCCTACCCCCATTTCACCTCCCTTGGAGTAGATTTTCGCATTATTGATCATACAGATCTTTATTATTTATAATAAACAAATTAATTGTCAAATTTCATGTCTATAACTTAAAAAATATAGGACTTTCATACAAACTTCCAACCTCCATTTCTACCCTTTAGGGGTGGATTTTTGTAATATTGCATATACCGGTTTTTATAATTTAAAACAAATAACCTAAATGTCAATTTTCATGTCCCTAACTTCGAAAACATAAAATCCTCATGAAAAGGCCCCACCCCCATTTCACCCCCCTTTGAGTAGATTTTCGTAACATTGATTATACAGATCTTTATCATTTATAATATAAAACTTAGTTGCCAATTTTCATGTCTCTAACTTCAAAAATATAGGACTTTCATACAAACTTCCAACCCCCATTTCTACCCCTTAGGGGGGGATTTTTGTAATATTGCGTGTACAGGTTTTTATTATTTTAAACAAATTACCTAAATGCCCATTTTCATGTCCCTAACTTCGAAACCATAGAATCCTCATGAAAACGCCCCACCCCTATTTCACCCCCCTTGGGGTAGATTTTCGTAACATTGATTATACAGATCTTTATCATTTATAATAAAAAACTTAGTTGCCAACTTTCATGTCTCTAACTTCAAAAATATAGGACTTTCATACAAACTTCCAACCCCCATTTCTACCCCTTAGGGGGGGATTTTTGTAATATTGCGTGTACAGGTTTTTATTATTTTAAACAAATTACCTAAATGCCCATTTTCATGTCCCTAACTTCGAAACCATAGAATCCTCATGAAAACGCCCCACCCCTATTTCACCCCCCTTGGGGTAGATTTTCGTAACATTGATTATACAGATCTTTATCATTTATAATAAAAAACTTAGTTGCCAATTTTCATGTCTCTAACTTCAAAAATATAGGACTTTCATACAAACTTCCAACCCCCATTTCTACCCCTTAGGGGTAGATTTTCTCAAAACCGTTTCTTAGCTGACCTCTACTTCATAAAAGGAATCTACCTTCCAAATTTAAAGATCGTATGTTTTATAGTTGCTGAGATATCGTGATCATCAGTCAGTCAGTCAGTCAGTGGTATTTCGCTTTTATATATATAGACTAGCTGGCGCCCGCGACTTCGCCCGCGTGGCATAAGTTTTTAAAATTCAGAATAAGTTGTAAAAATGCCAACGGGAACTCTCCTATGTCACTCTCCAGGTCCTCAACTATAATTTTTTTAAATCACGTCGATCCATTGCTCTGTTGCGACGTGATTGAAGGACAAACCAACATACAAACTCACATTCGCATTTATAATATTACTATGATTTTGTCTGGTTAGTAAGGAGTACAAAGTATTCCAATGGATTCAAAGAAGTAAAACTTTATAAGATTTTCAACCAACATGAACCCCGGTATTAACCTCTTTGCGGCGGATTTTCACAAATTATTAGCGGATGTCTCCGCCTAAGCAGGGCCTAACTTCCAAATTCCTTCTCATTCTTTATGTTTCCACTTTCAATGTGTGATTTTGCAAAAGAGCTTATACCTACATGTCATAGTTACTGAAAACTAATGCTCTAATTGCCGATTTTCATTTCTCTAATTCCAAAAACTCAGAACTACCATGTAACCTTCCAACCCCTAACCGCTCTCACCCCTTTTGGCATGGATTTTTGTAATATTTCGTATATACGGGTTTTTATTATTTAAATCAAATAACCTAAATGCCAATTTTCATGTCCATAACCTCGAAAACTTAGAATCCTGATAAAATCTTCCAACCCCCATTTTACCCCCTTTCGGGTGGATTTTCGCAAGAATGTATCGTACTTATCTTTATTATTTATAATTAACAACTTAGTTGCCAATTATCATGTCATACAAACTTCCAACCCCCATTTCAACCCTTTAGGGGTGGATTTTTGTAATATATCATATACAGGTTTGTATTATTTAAAACAAATAAACTAAATGGCAATTTGCATGCCCCAAACTTAGAATCCTGATGAAAACTTCCAACCCCCGTTTTACCCCCTTTGGGGTGGTTTTTTGCAACATTGATCATACAGATCTTTATTATTTATAATTAATAACTTAGTTGTCAACTTTCATGTCTCTAACTTTAAAAATATAGGACTTTCATACAAACTTCCAAGCCCCATTTCAACCCCTTAGGGGTGGATTTTTGTAATATATCATATACAGGTTTTTATTATTTAAAACAAATAAACTAAATGACAATTTGCATGTCCCAAACTTAGAATCCTGATGAAAACTTTCAACCCCAATTTTACCCCCTTTGGGGTGGTTTTTCGCAACATTGATCATACAGATCTTTATTATTTATAATTAACAACTTAGTTGCCAAATTTCATGTCTCTAACATCAAAAATATAGGACTTTCATACAAACTTCCAACCCCCATTTCTACCCCTTAAGGGTGGATTTTTGTAATATTGCGTATATAAGTTTTTTATTTAAAACAAATTACCTAAATGCCAATTTTCATGTCCCTAACTTCGAAAACTTAGAATCCTCATGAAAACTTCTTACCCCCATTTCACCCCCCTTGGAGTAAATTTTCGCATTATTCATCATACATATCTTTATTATTAATAATAAACAATTTAGTTGCCAACTTTCATGTCTCTAACTTCAAAAATATAAGACTTTCATACAAACTTCCAACCCCCAT
Organism: Lasiommata megera; assembly: GCA_928268935.1. Taxonomy (NCBI): domain Eukaryota; kingdom Metazoa; phylum Arthropoda; class Insecta; order Lepidoptera; family Nymphalidae; genus Lasiommata; species Lasiommata megera. The sequence continues at coordinate 1,629,340 of OV743321.1, forward strand.
TTCTACCCCTTAGGGGTGGATTTTTGTAATATTGCGTGTACAGGTTTTTATAATTTAAAACAAATAACCTAAATGTCAATTTTCATGTCCCTAACTTCGAAAACATAGAATCCTCATGAAAACGCCCCACCCCCATTTCACCCCGCCTGGGGTAAATTTTCGTAACATTGATTATACAGATCTTTATCATTTATAAATAAAAACTTAGTTGCCAATTTTCATGTCTCTAACTTCAAAAATAAAGGACTTTCATACAAACTTCCAACCCCCATTTCAACCCTTTAGGGGTGGATTTTCTCAAAACCGGTTCTTAGCTGACCTCTACTTCATAAAAGAAATCTACCTTCCAAATTTCAAGTTCGTTCGTTCTATAGTTCCTGAGATATCGTGATCATTAGTCAGTCAGTCAGTCAGTCAGTCAGTGGTATTTCGCTTTTATATATATAGATTAACTTGAGGCGTAAATCACAAGTGACGCGCGCTACGTCACGCCGACCATTGCCATGTTTTGTTATCAGCTGTACTACTAATACCGACAAATGAGCAACGTAACGATGCAATTAATTAGTCAGCCGGCATACCTGTCACGACGCGCGCCATTGCGAATCGAAAATCGAGCGCCCTCTAAAAGCCTGGTGTTTTTTTTTAAATACAAGGTTCTTTTAAGGTAAATTTCTTTGACGTTTCGCAACATTCGGTGTTTTTTTTTTTAATTTGAATTTTTATTCTATATAATTTTTAAGACGCGCGCCATTGCGAATCGAAAATCGAGCGCCCTCTAAAAGTCTGGTGTTTTTTTTTAATACAAGGTTCTTTTAAGGTAAATTTCTATGACGTTTCGCAGCATTCGGTGTTTTTTTTAAATTTGAATTTAATATTGCATATAATTTTTAATTATCTGTATTTTTCGTGTTGTTTGTGAGGTGATCTTTCTTAAACGTGTCTGTGCTTGTGATAATACGTGTTTGCTACAGAAGGTTATATTATTGTGATTATTTTTGTGGCAGGTTTGTTTATTTTATTTTGATTAATTGAGTAGATACTTGAGAAATAGTAATACTAGATTTCCACATTCTCTGACTTTATCTTTGACTAGATAACTCCTCTATGCCTAACTATTTACATTTTAAAAATTAGAACGTCCATTATTCAAACTTAATTTTTTTTTTAGTTAAGTATAAATTAGATTAGTGTTAATTAACTACGTGATTAAAAACTAAATGGCCATAGTGTATTTTAAAATCATGTGCGTCGTAAACGAATACATCTGTAATGTACTTAATAAAATATAGTATGTTTTTATAAAATTTTAATTTTTTAATTAACAATTAGTTATATTATTGTATTCATCATATTTTGTTATGATGATATTATGATGAATACAATACAGTATAAAAACTTAAGACCTTCAACACATCCGCCGCAGATTAAAAAAATATCCAAGAATCTTCTCTGATATGCATTTCTGATGCAGTTTCCGATGACTTCAGTGTGTGCGCTGTCGATTATGAAATTGGAGGTCCTGGGTTTGATTCCCGTCTCCGAGTGTGGGTTTACCATACCTCTGACATGTTAGCCCGCTACCATCGTAGACTGCATCATCACTTACCACCGGGTGAGATAGTTGTCAAGGTAAATTGTAGTGTATAAAAAAATAACGCTAATAAAATGATTCTAATAGTTTTCAAAACGTACAGTTTGTGTGTAACTTTATAATCTTTCTAGTTTTAGATCTTGGGTTTCAAATCTGCTATACGTAAATAGTAGGTACCTACTATTTTTTTTTATTTTTTTTTATTGGATCATTAAACTAGTCACTATCTATATAAAAACAACAAAAAACATTTCAGAAGAACAAACACGAGATAGTGACTTTCTAGAAATGACCACAGCATGCACAACCTTAAAATTAACCTTACATCTAAATAATTCAATTTATACCTAAAGCAAGTAAGACTAACAGCATTTTAATGCTGTAATAGATAGTCTATAGATCTATATATTTTGTTCATTAGTATGATAATGTGTCACTAACCAGATACAATTGTATTAGCAGACTTCGGATCCTGCATTTAAAGAAATAGATACGCAATGACCAAAGCCAAAATCAAATCGGTTTCATTCGAGTTCTACGGAAAACGACACTCGGATAAACAAAGTGTTCACTAACACCGCCTCTTTACGCCAGGTTTTGACAAAGATGTCCGCGTTAATTTGTTTGGTTTCAGCACTAAAGTAGGTATTAGCCAATCCAATTACGCCATAATTCCATTATCTTTGCCACGAGACATGCCGCATACCTAGAGCTATTTGCCAGATTTGTTTCCGATTTATTTATTCCGCAACAAGTTAACCATTGCCGGCAATCGCACCTGGTAATAAGTGATGATGCAGTCTAAGATGGTAGCCGGCTAATCAGTTAGTTAGTCAGTTTTACCCATACTCCGAATACGCTAAGTGTCAACGTTTCGAAACGCAATAGACTTAGGGACATCTCTTACATAATGTTATATATTTATAGGATGACTACGGGGCGGGGGCGTGTCTTCGTCGGTAATTTGGGTACACGTGGGTAGTTTTGGGCAAAGAGACCAGATACTCTTGGTAGAACAGAATTACAATTATAAGTATGATAACTTAAAAGCGAAGCGGTGATAGCCCAGTGGTTAGGGCGTCAGCCTCCTAATCAGAGGTCGACGGTTCGAATCCGGGCACGCACCTCTAACTTTTAGGAGTTATGTGCATTTTTAATCAATTAAAATATCACTTGCTTCAACGGTGAAGGAAAACATCGTGAGGAAACCTGCACGCCTGAGAGTTCTCCATAATGTTCTCAAAGGCATGTGAAGTCTGCCAATCCGCACATGGCCAGCGTGGTGGACTATGGCCAAAACCCTTCTCATATTGAAAGGAGACCTGTGCTCTGTAGTGTACCGGTAATGGGTTGATCATGATGATGATGATTTATAAGGAGCAGACTATACGCTCCACCAAGTACGACTATGCACTACCACGATTCCACCATCGATCCGAACCGACCGAATGCAATGAATGCAATGCGCCGTCCCGGATTGGTGCGTCTTTTAAGAACCTGCATAACCTGCATGACGTACATGATTCTAAAACTAGATGGCGCTGTTCGCTGACTGCCGTCATATTTATTTTATATGAATTTACTTCAGTAATAGTACAGGTAAAATATAAGGAACTAAAACCCATTTAGTGCTTTCATTGACGGTGATGACGGAACTAAAACCCATTAAGGGTTTTCATTGATGACGATGGCAATAAAGGCTTCCGATTTTAGGTAAATAATTGGCAAATAAGTCAGAACACAGCTAAGAACTTTGTATTACTAATTAACATAGTAAATTAAATATTAATATAAATTTGATTAGGGCGTCAGCCTCTTAATCAGAGGTCGGCGGTTCGAATCCCGGCACGCACCTCTAACTTTTCGGAGTTATGTGCGTTTTTAAACAATTAAAATGTCACTTGCTTCAACTGTGAAGGAAAACATCATGAGGAAACCTGTACGCCTGAGAGTTCCCCAGAATGTTCTCAAAGGCGTGTGAAGTCTGCCAATCCGCACATGGCCAGCGTGGTGGACTATGGCCAAACCCTTTTCATATTGGGAGGAGGCCCGTGCTCTGTAGTGAGCCGGTAATGGGTTGAACATAATAGTAGTATATAGCAAATTTGGGCAAGTTCGTTTATTCATTCAAGTTAACTTTTGTATCCATGCAATGCCGTGTCAGCCACACTTTATTAAATTTACAAAGTGTTTATTTTTGTATTTTTGTATATTTCAATCATTTTAATTTTATTGTTGGTAACAAGTTTGGTTTATTGTATCGTATTGGAATCAAACATAAAATAATTAAACGAGTGAAATTTTCACTAATTAGAGAATCTTTTCTTGTCAGTGAACAAACGTTGGACGCGGTTTTCTACTCCAGTATTATCCACTGATACTAACAGCTGACAGCCTTTCCCACTCAGCATTTTTCGACCACCCCATAACATGGCGAAGCGTGTTTTCATATGGCTGATGTAGATTAAACTTTATTTTTTCCTGGAAAAATATTTCGAACTTCTGCACACTGGATTTATCTCACGGTATACCCCGTTGCCAACATTGCCGACACGTGCAACGTTGTGAAATCGCCATTTTCTCATGCTAATGCCAAAGCGGACTTCATTCTATTTCCGTTTTCCGGTTTCCTCGATGTAAGCACGTTGTTTTTCACATATTACTTAATATGACAAACAATTTTTTTTTGTGTTTTGTTATTTTTTCTTTGGAATTAAATGTATTTTATTGAATCGCTAATGTTATTATGACTTTATTATTCTACTAGTCGATGCCCGCGACTTCGTTCGCGTAAACTAGGAGTTTAATAAGCCACCAATTCGAAGACGTTTGCTATCACGAGCTGAAGCTCTAGTTATAGTACCCCGCGAGAAATTTATCGGGATAAAAAATATCCTATGTCCGTCTCCTGGTTCTAAGCTACCACTCTACCGATTTTCAGTCAAATCGGTTCAGCCGTTCTTGAGTTATAAATAGTGTAATTAACACGACTTTCTTTTATATATATAAATATGTTATATTTTTTTTCTTCTCATTAAGTTAACATCATGAAAAACCCATTGCCGGCTCACTACAGAGCACGGGTCTCCTCTCAATGAGAAGGGTTTGGCCATAGTCCATCACGCTGGCCATGTGCGGATTGGCAGACAACATAATCAGTACAATAATGACATTGGTGGCCCACTGTTGGGGAAGGGCTTCAAGGTCTAGGCCGAAATTGCGATCTATACATACATAGGCCACTTTAAAGTTAAGTTTAATAGGACCTTAAATCGTAATTTGGCAACTCCGTTACATACCTCGTGATTTGACAGACAGTCTGGAAGATCTGTAACTATGGTATAAAAAGTTTGAAGAAATTTCAATTACACGCGGATCATAGCTTACTTGACTTAAGGTTCTAAATGTTTCTTGCTTGAATCAAACCCTGGACATCCCACTTATAAGATCTAAGCCCTTACTGCGCTAGGTCATCTAAAGCGTGAATTCTATGAGCTATAGCGGAGACACTGACTCTTAGAATCTCCTGTCTTGTTCACGTATAGATACAGCACAGCTATTCATCGTAGTCCGCATTATTTATCAAACACCACCACAATGGCCATTGTGCGATGACGTCCACCGTAACATCCCGTGCTTCGCATTCCCACACCGTTGTTCGGTCTGTCTGTCAACCGTGCGTTGTATTGTACACTTTGAGACAATGCATTAAGACTCGTAGTATCTAAGGAGTGTTGAACAATGCTTTGAGGTGGATGGAAAATATATCAGTTCAGCGACAATGTGATGCATTGTTCCGCGATTTTACTCGTCGACGGCTGTGTTCGTATGTAACATTTTTTTTTTTTCGGACTGTCTATTAGCTGTACAAACCCTATTGGTTGCCACAGCGTAACCAGGCTGTTTGGCGAGCTTTGGAAAGAAGCTCTGCCAGAAGAAATTTTGAGTAGGGCTCGAAGAAACTATGGGAACGACTGCCTAAGGGCGCCGCCTTTGAGGCCGAACCTCGGCTTAGGCGACGTTTGGGATAACGTATGTAACAGTAGTTGCAACCAAGTTCGCGTACAGCTTCCGATTGGAAAAAGAATTATCCTACAAACTTACATAGCCTATTTCTCTCTCTCCAGTCGTTCCTTCATTTATGTAGTCGTTATAGGATCGTGTCCTTGTACTTAATTTTGCAGATTAATTTTATCCAAGGCTAGTCTTTTTGTGTGAAATTTGCTTTGAGTTCCTCAGCTGGTCTGCCCATCTGGTTGGTGTGCGGCCTCTCGATCTTTTGACGCCTGACCCGATTTCTAGATTCATATAAATAATGGATTGTCTCTAGATAACGCTACAATCTTTTTCTTAAATACAACGGATATTAAGGAGTGTTTTATTTAGAATTAGAAATATAACTGCACATTTTATTGACGAATTTCAACATTTTTTTTATGTACTACAACTACTTTTAGCAACAGACGGCAATATCACCTGGTGATAAGTGATGATGCAGTCTAAGATGCACCATACTCCTAATTGGTTTCTAGACGACATCGTGTCGGAAAACTAAATCGTTTCGCGACATGTCTTTGTCGGTAGGGTGGGAATTAGACACAACCGAAGCCTCCAACCAGAACAGACTTTACCCGGAAATTGAATCCACAACCTTCACCTATATAATGCGACAGCGCACGCGCTGCGCTATGGAGGTCGTCGCATGAAGTTCTTACTTACTAAGATCCTTATGAAAATTCTCAACTAGATCATACACCCTTTCAAATGAAATAAACAATCATTTTGTCATTAAACTGTCAGTTAAACTATAAACAAAAAACGCGGTAAAATTGCAAGCGAATACGTTATTGGCGACGCTAAATATATAAAACAGTATTATTAAATTTAGCGTCGGCCATTTTTAAAGTCGATAAAAATACTTACATGTATGTTATCTGTGACGATAAAAAAACATACCACGGTTCATGTTTCGCGCGATACGAGATGTATCGTATTATGATGATGATGATGATGATGCGGAGTCTATCATTACACATTGTTCTAGGAAACGGGATCCACCATCCCACTTACGTAAATACCTAAATGGTATATATATATATTTTTTTTTTATTCACCACAAGTTAGCCTTTGACTGCATCTCACCTGATGGCAAGTGATGATGCAGTCTAAGATGGTAGCGGGCTAACCTGTGAGGGGTATGGTAAACCCATACTCCTATCGGTTTCTACGCGACATCGTGCCGGAACGCTAAATCGCTTGGCGACATGTCTTTGTCGGTAGGGTGGTAACTAGCCACGGCCGAAGCCTCCCACCAGACCAGACTCGAGCCGGGAATCGAACCCAGGACCTCCAACTTTATAATCTGACAGCGCGCGCGCTGCGCCACGGAGGTCGTCAAAAAATGATTATGATGATGCGGAGACTATCATTACATATTGTTCTAGGAAACGGGATCCACCATCCCACTTACGTAAATACCTAAATGGTATATAATAACATTTAATTGGCTTAATTAATTGAATGATTACGCATTTACATTTACAGCATCAAGCATAAGGGGTAGTTCCGTACTCTGGGACCTTGGGATCGTGAGCGATTAAAGCCGGGAATCTGGACATTCAGTAGTAACTCTTATGCGACCTCGTGACGTCAGACATGCTACTCACTAAGAAGAAAATAAGAGCACTATTCAATTCATTAATTATAATGGCGTGTAGCAATAGGTTACTATTTGAACGTACTTATTATAGGCAAGTTATTTTAAGAATACTTTAAATAGGTAAACATACATTGAATCTTTCCCGCATCTGTCTGTCATAGCCTAATATCTAATGGAAGGTTTCCGGATGAATGTTTCGAATAAAATAACTCAAACATCAGGCGATGCCAACGCTACGGTATCGTTAGATTAAAAAACACACCCTTGCGAAGTTAGTTATAATATTTTATCCGAAGTGAATTTAAAATATTCTTGTAAAAACGTATCCAAGGGTAAGAGGGACAAGATAAACATACAAAGGCGAGCGCTACCTGTCGCGTCTCTCGGGCAGGTAGCCATTGTGTGGGATCTACGAGGCGGCTACTTCCGGTGAGCACTACCGGCAAATAGCACACCTATCTATTGATATTACAACTTAATATAATATATAACATAGCCTGCATGCCTGAGAGTTCTCAATAATGTTCTCAAAGGCGTGTGAAGTCTGCCAATCCGCACATGGCCAGCGTGGTGGACTATGGCCAAACCCTTCTCATATTGAGAGGAGACCCGTTCTCTGTAGTGAGCCGGCAATGGGTTGATCATGATGATGATGATGATGATATTGAATTATGAAGAACCCAAAACAGACGATTATTAAAAAAATATATAATCAAAAAAAAATAGTCCGTCTGTCTATTTGCTGATCACGCTGTTTTAGTTTACTTACTACTTTAAAGTGTGTTACTATTCGTTGTTACTGGTAATTATATAATCCAAAGACCCACATACGAATTAACACTCGTATATATAGCTCGGAGAACCGATGTATGTTGGGGTCCCAAGGTGCTGGAATGGTGACCCCGCACCGGTAAACGTAGCTTTGGTCGACCCTTAACTAGATGGACAGACGACATCGGAAGAGTCGCAGGGAGCCGCTGGAAGCAAGCGGCCCAAGACCGTGGCCATTAGAACTCCCTACAAAAGACCTATGCCCAGCAGTGGACGTCAATCGGTTGTTAATGATGAATACAAACAGTTTTATCTTTAATTACGTAACAAATAACACTAGTTAGCTATAGTGTGTTAATCTTGTTTATATATTGTGTGTTATTATTATATTAACTTAAGCCGAATGTTTGTCAAGACCGCTTTTATAATTATAGATAAGACGATTTACTATGTCGGTAACATGATAAGAACAATCTAAGTTTTTTAAAGGGCGGTGATTTTATTCTTTTGAAAGACCCAGTTAAGTGAAGGGAGTAGATTGTGCTTTGGCTCCGCTGTGAGCTCTTGAGCCGCAAATGGCCTCAGAGTGAATTGCCTCAGTGACCATAAAGAAGAGGATTGCGGACATTTTGTTAACTTTTACTTAAAATAAGCGTAAATGCCCGAGCGCCAAAACTGGTTTATGTGATTGCTGATTAGGCCATATTGTCACGAGCAGAATCGGTCATCGAACGATGGAGAGCGCCATGCTAGCGTCGTCAGTATCGATCCTTCTAACCACTAGACAACGAGGCGTTTAAAGTTAAGTTTTTTTGTGGGCTTCTTCTTAGACCGGGGCGCGTTTGGAACCCTCATAGCTTTAGTTTTAAGTTTACGAATAAAGTTATCACCATGAAATAACTACTATGTAAATTATTAAAGCGTCAAAAGTGCCTTTTTAAGGACTATTTGAATAAAGATTATTTTGAATTTGAATTTAAACGTAATCGTAATTATATTCTTATAAGAAATCTTAGAGCCATTCTGCCATTTATGCGTCCATTTATATCCGTATGTTCACGGATATCTTTATGAAATCGGATATAAGAAAATCCATTGAAAGCACTACGAAAATAATCGAGCATTGATTGTTCGATTAATTTTGTAGCTGAAATTTAATCGGCTATCCCAACGTTTACTGTTCGAATAACCGATGAAATTTGGGGTCAATAGATGCTGCATCTATTCGTAGCGGAATATGCAGCTTACAGAAAGGTACCAAAATATCGGACGAATTGTATTCTCAAAAGGTTGACGTCTTGCAGCCGCAAAAATACAGCAAAAATAAACAATATTTATTGAAGTTGAAAAAACATGTTATTCCGAATGTTATTCCGAACCCACAAAGCGTAGGTATAATTGCAGAAAGAAGAAAAGGTTATAAGCAAATCGCAGTTAACTGCTAGATAAAAGAGACCTAAAATATGAGTTCTGCAGATCTTTAAAGTAATCAAAGCTCAACCATGAACGTCAAACCGAGTGAACAGAAACAGAGAATAGCTACGCAAATTTCATTGATATTTTACGTGTGTCATCAAGCAGGGAAGTAATAAAACTTTGTTGAAGCATGGCCACATCAGTCAGGATTTGGGTTTATGTATGCCACTGAAATTGGGAATATTGCGACGGGGCGGTGGTGCAAACAGAAGTTTAGAGCGGGATTCAAAAAAACTTGAGAGGTGTCAAGGGACACCCCCACCTTTCGATTAATTAGTGAAGGAATTGTAATAAAATTTTATTTTATTTAAGTTATAATAATATTTTTTTTATTATTAACAAATATAATGTTATATAAACTTAATCAGTAGGCTCAATTTTGTACTCCATCAGCAATATCCGGAACTTGTGCAGAAACACTGTCAGGATTCATTATTATTATTATTATTTATTATTTACAAAAAACCTGTATACACTCAACAAAAATAATCGTCGCGACACCACACTGTTCAATGCGAAATAGAAATGAAAATATCTGGCTTGCTTTCTATAAGAGAGAGAGAGACAGACAGAGAAACATGCGACGCCGCACAGCTTACAATAACAAAAAGTGTCGTGACAACTTTTCGTAAGAATTTTTTCCGTCTAGCCCCCTTTCACAACGCGCGATAAGGAACTTCAATCCAAAAATAATAGCGAGTACCAATGTTTCTTCATTATACCTACACGAATAATCAGGTATTGTCTGCGTTTAATATCCCAGCACTCTGGAATCTCTTGTTTGTCTTCGTCTAGGATATATCGTCGTATCACTTCTTCTCGTTGATTGTAAATTCGATTGCCACATTACTTACCAAAATAGCTCTTTAATTTTTGATACGCTACAATAAAACTTCACTCAACTAAACTGCAGCTAAAAAAAAGAAATACTAAATCTGCCTAAATAGTAATGTTTTTACCCCTTTCAACACGTGCCCATACATACATACACACACATACACACAAACAAACTCACTCACTAACTTACACACTCACAATTACACATGCACACCCACTTACTTGTTAACTTGTTCACATTAGGCAGTTTCACATAGTTACATTTTGAATTTTTACCTATTTAACATATTTTGTATATATTGTGTAATCTCTTTGGCCTTATTTTATGTATTTCTTAATTGTATACCAATGAATTATAACCCTGTTGATTACTTGCAAATAAATAAATAAATAAAACTCACACATGCACCACTTATATTATAAAATGTGACAGTTGTTACGTGAAACAACAAACCAACATATAACTTATAAAATGCGCTTGCATTTATAATATTAGCGTTATTTCGTCACCAGGTGCTTTCTTCGCATAGTCTGAGCCTCCCAACCCAAACGTAATAGTATCGTTAATTCACTGGTTTTAGCATGAAAATACCAAAGTATAAAAACCATATTTGTAAAACGACACACAACTTTAAATATTTGGCAATTAACAAGTAATTAAAGTATTATTATTTAGCCATACTACATAACCTACTGTTACTTTTTTTTTTAAAAGTTAACCCTTCACGGCCATCTCACCAGATGGTGAGTGATGATGCAGTCTAAGATGATAGCGGGCTAACCTGTAAGGGGTATGGTAGACTAATACGCCTAGTTAGTTTCTACGCGACATCATGCCAGAATGCTAAATTGCTTGGCGACGTCTTTGTCGGTAGAGCGATAACTAGCCACGGCTAAATCCTCCCACCAGACCAGACTCGAGCCAGGAATCGATACCAAAACTTCCAACTGTACAATGTGACAGCGCACGCGCTGCGCCACAGAGGTCGTCAAAATCTGCTATTTGTTAAGTACTCTTTAAAATAAATAAATTGACAGAACTAAAAATAATCCAAACCTTTTCTACTATTTATGGATTATCGCTCAAATTTTGCAATTAAATGATCTTAGAAATTTGTTTATATTTGTCTCTGGTTGAAACAAATACGGTTAATTTGCTTTAACGGTGATGAAAAACATCGTGAGGAAACCTACACGCCTGAGAGTTCTTCATTATGTTCTCAAAGGCGTGTGAAGTCTGCCAATCCGCACATGGTCAGCGTGGTGGACTATGGCCAAACCCTTCTCATATTGAGAGGAGACCCGTGCTCTGTAGTGAGCCGGTTGATCGTGATGAAAAACAAATCTAACTCCATCACTTATATCTCGCACCACACAATATTATACCGTGCGTTTTATTCCCCGCAAGCGTCCTAGCTTTAAGATTAGTCCGTATAATCAACTTCATGTCATAATGCGCGCCCGTCAAGCCTTGATAAATAACTAGGAGCTTTTGTTTCTGATTTCTGTGGTCTGACCTATTAAACTTTACAATGACTTTTGGTTTATCATCTTCAACCTATTACCGGCCCACAATACTGTCTTAAACATTAGGTAGTAGGCTGGTATCGCGAGTGCCGCCCAAGATACACAATAAAATATTCTATTCTGACGGTCAACCTTTATTAGTTGGAGAGGCACCTATAGAAGAAGAATACTGTTTCCTTTTGAGAATGAGAAGAATTTGGATAGGTAGACATCACACTCTGAGAACATTGGAGAACTCCATGTAGGTTTCCTCACACTGTTTTCCTTTAGCGATCTATTTCATTATAATGTAATAATCTAATACATAAAATTCTCGTGTCACAGTTTTCGTTGCCATACTCCTCCGAAACGGCTTGACCGATTTTGATGAAGTTTTTTGTGCTTATCCGGTATCTATGAGAATCGGCCAACATCTATTTTTCATCCCCCTTAATGTTAGGGGTAGTCCACCCCTAAATTTTTTTTTATTTTTTAGACAAAATTTTTAATTTCTATTTTTTTATGATACAACATACAAAAATACATACAATCCTCAATTTTCACCCTTCTACGATTAACCCTTATTTTTTAATAGCCATTTTAGTAATTTAATCATTTTTCCTCTCCGGTCGAAAACTGAACAATTTTCGTCTTTATTGTGAATGTTTTACACTCTAATTCGACTAAAATTTTAGCTTATTGTAAGGCAAATTTTGTTGAACATAAACAATATTTGTTATTTTTATATTCCCTCATCGTTCACAGCGCTCCATGCCTCTTTAACTCATATACGATCCATACACACAATAAGTTTTTTTTTTCTACAATAGAAATTCCCTAGAAATAATTTATATAGCAAAAGAACGTTTGCCGGGTCAGCTAGTTTAATATAAAATTATCAAAATTAAAACGCACAAAACTCAGAAACTTCTGAAATGTGTTCCGGTATCGAAATTTTAATTTGTGTTCTACGTAGCAGAGTGGTACGGAATCCTTTGTTGGACTTGCCAACTGCTGGTTTCTTACAACATCAACATAAAACCTTCATATCACCAGTGCCCCAAAAGTAACTGTAAGGCATCTCTATTATTAAACCTTGGTCGTTACCTCCAAGATAACATAAGAATTTAAATTTCAAATCCGTTACATAAAGTCGTGTGCAAACTCTGGAACGTCTCGCGTCGACGCACGCAGTGGCATCTTCAGTGTAACCGAAAGTCAAAACGTAAAGTTTTCATAAGCGAACAACCCTCCGGAGAAGACTTTGCTATCCTCCAATCTAAAGCGTTCTTGAATTTAGACTAAACCTCAATTATAGATTAAATATAATGCAAGTAAAATGATACAAAATATCACAATTAGCATCATTAAACGTTTATTCTAATCAAAATCTCTTAATAAGTGACTCTATAAAAGTAGGCAACAACTTTACAATTAAAATTAAAGCTACCAAGATAAAGGTTATCAAATTAAATTTTATATAATAGGACATAAATATAAACGCAATAGACTTATTATTTTCATTTATTTGTCTGTTAAGCTGTTTAACGATTTTTAACCAAATTTCGCCAATACATATAGATTTATATCTAAAAAGGATTCAGTAAATTCAAATTTTTCAAATTCAAAATAATCTTTATTCAAATAGTCCTTAAAAGGCACTTTTGACGCGTCAATAATTTACATAGTAGTTATTTCATGGTGATAACTATATTCGTAAACTTAAAACTAAAGCTATGAGGGTTCCAAACGCGCCCCGGTCTAAGAAGAAGCCCACAACAAACTTAGCCGGGGTAAACAGTATACAAACATAACCCCATAAGGTCACCAGTTCAACATCGAGACGTAAAAGTTTTTTATATAACACTTACTACTTGATCATGATTTTTCGTTAAAAGGAAATATGAAATCAAACATCACACATTAACATGTTTATTGGACCCAGTGGTCTGGTCTCTGATAAACAGTAACATTGCGTAAAACTTCTCCCCACAAAATAGGAGCCACGTTACTTTCAGTCAAAATGATGCTCCGTAGTTTCAATCTTATCCGCATTGTTATAAGAATTAACAGATTTTTGTACTCATGGGCGAATAAGAGGGGTGCATCATACTATTATGTTGCTTCTTCTCACTATAATATGTCTAGTTAGACACTTTACAGTACGACTTCTGTTTGCTTCCATAATTCAAGTGTTGATTTAATATAATATAACTTAACAAAAAGTGATTTTACTTTCGTGAATATGTTATAATGCATCTAGTTTGTAGTGATAAAATTTGTAAGTAATGTTATTTTGTTTAAAGTTTTACTTTCGGTAGTCTGCGTAGGTGGTTATGTTATGTTGGTACTTAAATAAATATTAGTTCATGTTATTTTTATATCGTTCTCCAGTGGATAACAATACTGGCATAAGGTGGCCTTCCCACCAGATGGCCGATTCAGTAACTTTTCCAACTAGTTGCCAACTGTTGGTCTTCATACAAAACGCACAATTTGACAATCACCTATTTTATACACATCGCAAATTTTGTACGGAGATGACAGGTTGCCACCTGTATACAACTTGCAGAAAAGTTACCAAATAAGGCGGCAAAGATGGTTTAATAATATTAAAATAATAATATTAAAAATAGAGAATAGAGAAGCTGTGATAGCCTAGTGGTTAGGGAGTCAGCCTCTAACTTTTCGGAGTTATGTGCGTTTTTTAAAAAACAATTAAAATATCACTTGCTTCAACGGTGAAGGAAAATCGTAAGGAAACCTGCACGCCTGAGAGTTCTCCATAATGTTCTCAAAGCCGTGTGAAGTCTACCAAACCCTACATGGCCAGCGTGGTGGACTATGGCCAAAACCCTTCTCATATTAGGAGGAGACCCGTGCTCTGTAGTGAGCCAGTAATGGGTTGATCATGATGATGATTAAAAATAACCGATATTAACGTACCAAAAATATATTTAACTGACATTATAAATCTTTTGATTCTTGTTCTTTTGAACAGGTAATCGCAATAAAAATATTTGTACACAAGAATGAACAAAGAGTTGATATAAATCAATCATCCATTAGCTCAGATGCAAACAAAAATAGCCTTCTTAAATGATTTAGAGTGATACAATTAAATACTACTTTTATGCAGTTGACGCTTAAGGCAGAATTAAGTTTACGTAAGATTCCAATAGAATTGTTAACCGTGATGATGTTCTATAGATAAAAGTGTGAAATGTTATATACAAATCAAATCGTTAGCAATAAATTGTGTAACTATAATGAGTACTCAATGTTGTACAGAACAAGAGATGAGTTCGTCTATACTAGCTATGTTTGGTCTGTGCTAACGATAACTACGGTGACCTTAACCTAGAGTTCAACTCACAAAGTCTGCAGACAACACACCGGGGTCAGCGTCGCATTTAGATCTTCTGAATCCATCTCCTCTTCAAAAAATGTCTCGGATACCGGAGCATCTGGTATGCGGGATGGTATATTATAAAAAATAAAAATACGTTAATTTTCCGCAACCTCAGCCTAAGAGCCGAGGTCTAAGCCTCACAGAAGGTACCCTTAGGCGGAAGTCCCCGATTTTGTCGAGCCCTCTTCGATCCTCTCAGGGCGAGCTTCGCAGTCGCCAAAGCGTGTATCAGCTATTGTCAATTCGCCATAACAACATTGTTGACATGAATTTAAATGAAATTAAAATTAAAGTACACTTCATTGATCTCCACATTAAAACAAACCAAGAAATACACAAACCAACAAAAGTTGATTGTGAATTACAATTATCCCAAAAACCATAGTCTTGCTTGTATCAAACCTGTCCTCTTCTCGTTTCCAGGCCCCGGCGGCGCTCCGGCTCCAGCATCGTGGTGATAGGCGCCGAAGAGGAGAAGCGCCCGCCCCCGGATGACGAGTCCGACATGCTCACCATGCTGCCGCTCACCTCCGACACCGGTAAGAGCATCTACCACTACTTGCTAAAAGCTAGAAGTACCTGAAAACCAAAACACAAACTACGGTCGTTCTTGGCTTTTAAAATCGTTAACGTAATGTTGGCTATTTTGGTGCTTCAGATTTTGTTAATACACTACAAAGTTAACCCTTGACTACTGTCTCTCCTGGTTAGTGATGATACAGTCTAGGATGGTAGCGGGCTAACCTGTTAGGGGTATGATAAACCCACACTCGTAATTGGTTTCTACGCGACATCGTGCCGGAACGCTTAATCGCTTAGCGACACGTCTTTGTCGTTAGGGTGGTAAATAGCCACGGCCGAAGCCTCCCACTAGACCAGATTCGAGCCGGGGATCGAACCCAAGACCTCCAACTTTATAATGCGACAGCGCACGCACTGCGCCACGGAGGTCGTCGGAGATGAATGTGGATGGCAGGGATTACCTAACAAACCTTAGCTTGCTTATTTGCCCGCACATATATGAAAAAAAAACAAGAGCCAGCGCATTCAACATAATATTTGTATATGCGCATGCAACATAACATATAGCGTTTAAATTTAGCCCAAATTTAACAAACGCCATATAAGCTACTTCACAGTAAGGATGGCGTACTGTCTGGAAAGCAGATTTGTTTACTAGACATAATAATGAACCTTCATATCACAGTAACCTATTTTTAAACTCCTTTAAACAATATTGTATCAAATCGTTGTATACAAAATCATATCAAACTTTATGAATCTTCAATCAAAAAACAAATTATTATTAGTAACACGCTACAAAAGTTTCCTTCGCTTAAATGAAATAAATACAAGGAAAAAATTGTGCTGTTTTGTGGAGGTCGTCGGAGACACGATGTTTTGCCAATTTATCGAGTTTATACAAGCAAGCTCGCATTTAATGACTGTCTCATTATGATTCTTAAATAATCGTCTTAGTAATAATTGTTGATATAGCTTGGACGAAATCTGTTGCTTCCGCATAAAATAGAATCATCATGATCAACCCATTACCGGCTCACTACAGAGCACGAGTCTTCCCTCAATATGAGCCTTCTCATTTTGGCCATAGTTTGGTCATAGTCCACCACGCTGGCCATGTGCGGATTGGCAGACTTCACACGCCTTTGAGAACATTATGGAGAACTCTCAGTCGTGCAGGTTTCCTCACGATGTTTTGCTTCACCGTTGAAGCAAGTGATATTTTAATTATTTAAAAACGCATATAACTCCGAAAAGTTAGAGGTGCCTGCCCGGGTTCGAACCGCCGACCTCTGATTAGGAGGTTGACGCCCTAACCACTAGGCTATCACCGCTTCATAAAATAGAATAAAGTCTTTGAAATGACGCAGAAACAATTTCGTACGCACCACCTAGATGGCTGGAAATCCTCGATGTCACGATCATCAGAACAGTTATTCCTCGCACTTGTAAATTTTGGAAGAGACTGCTTCCAAAATTTACAAGGTTTCCATTTAGTTTCACTATGGTGATCTATTAGGGGTGGATAAACAAATCCATTAAATACCGGCCACACATTGGCAGTTCCTTTAGTACTGTTCAAGGCCGGTGATAATCATTTGACATCAGGTAGGTTTAGAATCTGCCTTCCGAACTAATAGAAGTATCATTACTTACAGACATACATGTAAATTTTAATATAGGTACAATATTTTTTTAAGGATACCTTGATTTATGAAGTATTATTAGCGCCTTTGAAAAATTCTAATCGATTTATCATTTGTAAAATAGTTTAAAATGGCTAGAGACCAGGTTTGCACTAAAATTTAAAAATAAAAATGAAACTCCATTTAAAATGTAAACGGATACAGTTGTCTAAACCAAAATAATGTGCACTTTAACGACGTGATTATTCATATTTAATCTATTGTTTCCAGCATCGTGTGATGGCCGTATAAAAACAAACCTACCGCAATTCCTTGATAATGCATTTACTGGCGTACAAATGATGTCATAGCCTCTTTTTGTATTACTTAGGTATTGTAGTAGGCAGGTACCCAACTCAAACTAAAGTGTACCGAAGTAAAATATGAACATCAGGCTCTCATATTGCAATACTGGGCACACGTATTGTCTCCGAGTTCTGTCCGATCTTGACGACATTTAGTACAGCGATAGATCATATCCTGAAGATGAACATAGTATATTTTTTTATTATAGAAAAGCACCAGGTTACCCTTCCGGGGGATTTAACAGTTGTGTTCTTATGAATGACTGCAAACAGTGGGGTGCACTGTGTTTTTGACAGTATTCAGACAGATGATACAATACGCAAAAAATCTACTGCAACATCAACCAAGGATATTTTGGGTAGTTCCATTGGAAGACTCCGTGCTTGAGCATTACTAAGTTGAAATTTATTAGAGAGAAAATGTACAAATTTGGTTTCCATTTTTCCAGGCCCCCATCGCGAGATGCCGGTGGACGTCCCGGACAGCTTCATCGCCCGGAACAAGACGCCTCCCCGCTACCCGCCTCCGCGCCCCCCTCAGGTACGCCTCCGTACCAGGGACGATGAGCCTCTCCTCTCTTCCGGCGGCTCCGGGACATCCTTCGGCAGCAAGCAGAGCACCGTGTTACACAGCACGATAGACATATCCGGCCCGAGTTCTGACGGTTCTGGAAGCTTCAAGAACAACAGTACAATGGAATTGCTGTCACTCCCTCAAAGCTCAGATGGCTCGGCGAGTTTCGGGAGCAAAAAGAGCAAGGCATCCTCAGAAACAGCAAAGTGTGATCTGATCTCTGAGAGGTCCGAGTCGGTAGCTTCTGTCGCATCGAACATCACCCACAATCTAAGCGATCACAAGATACAGCTGCTGATATCTAATGGGGAAGATTCTTTGTTAGACTGCAGGGAAGGAGTAACTTACTCGGCGCGTACGGACTCGGTACTGATCAGAGAAGCGGTTTACGCATCTTACAAACTCCCGCCTGGGTTTGACACGACGCCCGTGTTGCTGGGAAGGGAGGTGGCGGTTGATGTGCCAGACAGCTTCGTCCAGATAGTGAAAACTACCCCCAAATATCCGGCTACCGTGGACAGAAAGAGTGTACCCATGCAGGTAAACACAAGCGCATGCTCCATGGTGTCATCGGTTTGGGATATCGAGTTGGGATTGGCATAGATTGGTTTCGGGAACTGGATGTAGGGACCTAACGAATCAAGTCATATTGCGATCAATTGGACATCATGCCCGTATTCACAAATACTAGTATGAAGCCTCATAGTACACCTAAACGAAAAGAACAGCTTTCACTAATCCTAAGTATTATTGAAAAATGTCGCGCGACGATATATAAGTTATGTTAGAAGTATGGGTTTACCATACCCCTAACAGGTTAGCCCGCTACCATTTTTCACTGCATCATCACTTACCACCAGGTGAGATTGCCGTCAAGGGCTAGTAGTGGAATAAAAAAAAATAAAAAAAAACATCATCTTCATCTTCCATAATTAGATCGATACGACAATCGTTCCTAAAGAATTCTTGCAAGCGCAGAGAGTGTATTCTGCGTTTCTTTGTGCATATCAGTCCTCTTTTCATCACCATCCATCATCAAGGGCTAACTTGTGATGTAATAAAAAAAAATGAGCCATAAAATAAATGTCTGTGATTTACAATGCAAATTTACTTTTAAATAATAGCTTAGGAATTTTACGTTGCCAATTGAATATCTCTTGAGTATGCTCCTGTGTTAGAGCAAAACGTGGGTTGACAGATTTTAGAAGTTCTGCACCGCAAGAATAATAAAGATTAAAGCAGTTATAAATTTTACTATACAGATTTGGCCGTTTTTCGCGGATGATTGAAAATCATTGCAAATCACTGGATTCGTTATTTAATCTGGCCATTTCTATCGCAAAAAAAGTAATTTCCAAATGATTCGTTGTTCAAATTAGAGTAAACTTTCCAAGCTCTCATTTTCTAAATTGATCGAGGTATGACTTGAAATAATTTGTATCTTAGGAGTAGTTTTGTAAATATATATATTTTTTAATTTAAAAGACTAGAATTTCGGTTCTAAACATCTTATTTTGCACATGTTTAATGCAAATTCAGAAAGTATTATAGAAGCGGATTTTAAAAGTAATTGAAAAGCGCGAGATCGAGATTCTGGTATTTTATAATTAACAAATATGGGAAATAACTATAACTAACTCTATATATACAAACTATTTAATTATTACTAACATCTGTCCCTGTTTTTTAGGTTAAAAATGAAAATAACAACACGACATATTAAATGAATCTAAATTTGCAGGAGCCTAACAAATAAAAAAAATATAGGTATATAAACAGTGTAAGAAATGTATGTGTCAATATGACACATCTTGCTTATTATGTCACAAATTGTGACTGTATGTATATATATATTTTGTTCAAAATCATTAGGTTTGGTCTAAATGGTGATTTTTTTTCTTTTGGAACAATTAATTTCGTTTAATTTTAAGAGGATTTTGCAACCGAATACAAGTCAACAGTTTTTATGGAACCATTGGGAAAAATAGCACATATAAATATACATCAAATGCTACAAAATTGCTTGTTAAATGTCTGGAAGAAGGGTGGTTTTAGATCAACGCTAGGATTGAGTATCGCTTATATTTCCACATGTTTTGTAACGTATATAAATAAAAACAAATCATTTAAAAAAGCTACTGATATATTATAACAGGCGAAAATGAATTGGGTACGCATCCTTTTAAAGGAAACCCATACCCGTGAAATATTTACTTTTAATTTACTGTTGCCTATTGAGGAGTTCTGTCTTCGACTATTTATATAAATGCTATTAAAAATGCAGCAAACCCCTTTAAAAGACATCATCAAAATGTGTTCATACTCGATGGAAATAACTACACTATCATAATTTATTTCCTCTTTCAAACATAAGTTTTATCCAATTCTGAGAGTAAGCATAAATAATCAATATCATGATTAAAGTTAACCACACTTTTCAGAAGCTTTAGTTCATTAAAATAATCTAATTATAATTCTATATTTTATAATAATAATCATAATATCTAATATATATACATAGATTTTTTTACAAAATGAATCATACCAATCGCTCGTAAATAATCTAGACTCATCAATTAGTTATAAATTATAATGTTTTGCACAAGTACTGTCATCACATTTTCATCTTCATTTCATTATTAAATATCACGCTTACTGCACTAAAAGCTACTTCTGTCCGCGGTAGGTAAACTATGTATTTTTTAATTTAGTAATAAATTGATAAAATCGTTAAATTAATAAAAAATAAAATCAAAAAATCCAAATCCATTCCAATGAGCAATTATAACGATATTAAAAAAAGGCATCTTTACCACAAAAATGCATCGTGTACCTAGTAAGAAAAATGAAGAAAATGGGAACGGATTTTTGCTTGTTAATGTTGATAGATGAAAAAACCATTAATACATTCTTGCGTTCATAATAATAAGCAATAAGAAGCGTAGGTTGTCTTCAAAGAGGATACAATCACTATTTCAGATTACAGCTATTCATTACACATCTTTGAGTTTAATCTGTGGTACGAAAATTCCTTGACACACTACTTATGAAACTTTCATGAACTGAATCCTTTTTACGTATTTTTTTTATTTTCACATAAATAACTGTTTATTATATTATCTATTTATATAAAGTCTTTATAAATTATTAATATCATAAGTAATAATATTGGTTTCTATTTCTTTCAGGATTAATTAATGGTATTTATTGTAACTTTTTTCAGGTTGCTATATGGATTGTAATTTTTATTTATCATAGAATATCATATTTTGCTGTGTAATATTATATCTTATCTTATTTATAAAAAAATCTATTGATAACTGATAGCACTATTTTAAATATATAATATCATTTGGTTCCATACGCTAAACTAACTGACATTCCCACCCTATTCGCACTCCTAGCTCGCTTATCTTTACCTTACCTTACCTTAGTTTAAAGAAACGAGACAAAATTATTTATCTGACGTCAATTTGTCTCTTTTAAAATAGAATAGAATAGGAAACGTTTATTTATCAGAACAACACAATTACAAATATACAAAAAGAAAAAAAATAACTTACTATCTAATACTTATTGTAATATTGTTGTCTTAGATTTTTTTTAATGCTAATGCAATAGAAATGTACTGATTCAGCTTAATGTTGTGGATACTAAAAGTGCCCACGATGACGCTGGTATTCTGTCAGTACCGTGAGGGAAGTTCTGCATTTAAAAGTTCAATCTACATATAAAAAGAGTAACTTACACACACACACACACACACACACACACACACACACACACACAAACACACACATGCACGCACGCGCACGCACGCACATGCACGCACACACACACACACACACACATGTAGTTTTTAATAGCATCAAAGATAGTGTGATATTAAAACGAAAAAACGAATGAGTTTTTACAATAATTTTGACCAAGACAAAGGATTCTATTAATAAGAGTATTTTTTTTCTTTATGAGGTATGTGGTTAGAACAATCTATCTATTATTGAAAGTTAAAAAAAACTTAGTTGCTACCTGAAACTATTTATCTCTACGAAGTACTCGTAGTTTGACAAAATAAACTATCCTTTTACACATTTTGAAAGACCAGAATCTGTTTTCAAACATTGAATAATGAATAACCGGGTTTAAAATACAGATTATGTAGTGTTGGTAATTGATTGATTTAGTATCATTTAGAAATAGTAATCAGTTGCAATACAATGCATCCATTGATAGATATTTCAAAAAAATATTTTGATGCATTTGATCTTTCTACGGTTTTAGAACAATTTCGGGAAAATCTCACGCAAAAATATGTATACAGAGAATGCTTCCAATAATCCTTGATATTATAATCTTCTTGCTTTTCAGTTATCAATAGATTTTGCATCCTGTAAATGATTCCTCTAACGCATGATTTTTAATGGAGGTATTCCAAACATAAATCCGTAGCCTACTCACACATTTTTATTGCATTGGTCTTGCATTATCATCTTCTTTATCTATATATATAAAAGCGAAATACCACTGACTGACTGACTGACTGACTGACTGATGATCACGATATCTCAGGAACTATAAAACATACGATCTTTAAATTTGGAAGGTAGATTCCTTTTATGAAGTAGAGGTCAGCTAAGAAACGGTTTTGAGAAAATCTACCCCTAAGGGGTAAAAATGGGGGTTGGAAGTTTGTATGCAAGTCCTTTATTTTTGAAGTTAGAGACATGAAAATGGGTAACTAAGTTTTTTATTATAAATGATAAAGATCTGTATAACCAATGTTACGAAAATCTACCCCAGGGGGGGTGAAATGGGGGTGGGGCGTTTTCATGAGGATTCTATGTTTTCGAAGTTAGGGACATGAAGTTTGGCATTTAGGTAATTTGTTTTAAATTATAAAAACCTGTATACGCAATATTACAAAAATCCACCCCTAAGGGGTAGAAATGGGGGTTGGAAGTTTGTACGAAAGTCCTATATTTTTGAAGTTAGAGACATGAAAGTTGGCAACTAAATTGTTAATTATAAATAATAAAGACCTGTATGATCAATAATGCGAAAATCTACTCCGAGGGGGGTGAAATGGGGGTAGGAAGTTTTCGTAAGGATTCTAAGTTTTCAAAGTTAGGGACATGAAAATTGGCATTTAGGTAATTTGTTTTAAATAATAAAAACCTGTTTACGCAATATTACAAAAATCCACCCTTAAGGGGTAGAAATGGGGGTTGGAAGTTTATATGAAAGTCCTATATTTTTGAAGTTAAAGACGTGAAAGTTGGCAACTAAGTTGTTAATTATAAATAATAAAGATCTGTATGATCAATGTTGCGAAAAACCACCCCAAAGGGGGTAAAATGGGGGTTGGAAGTTTTCATCAGGATTCTATGTTTGGGACATGCAAATTGCCATTTAGTTTATTTGTTTGAAATAATAAAAACCTGTAAATGATATATTACAAAAATCCACCCCTAAGGGGTTGAAATGGGGGTTGGAAGTTTGTATGAAAGTCCTATATTTTTGTAGTTAGAGACATGAAAGTTGGCAAATAAGTTGTTAATTATAAATAATAAAGATCTGTATGATCAATGTTGCGAAAAACCACCCCAAAGGGGGTAAAATGGGGGTTGGAAGTTTTCATCAGGATTCTAAGTTTGGGACATGCAAATAGCCATTTAGTTTAATTGTTTTAAATAATAAAAACCTGTATATGATATATTACAAAAATCCACCCCTAAGGGTTTGAAATGGGGTTTGGAAGTTTGTATGAAATTCCTATATTTTTAAAGTTAGACATGAAAGTTGGCAACTAAGTTGTTAATTATAAATAATAAATCTGTACGATCAATTTTGCGAAAATCCACCCGAAAGGGGGTAAAATGGGGGTTGGAAGTCTTCATCAGGATTCTAAGTTTTCGAGGTTATGGACATGAAAATTGGCATTTAGGTTATTTGATTGAAATAATAAAAGCCTGTATATACGCCATATTACAAAAATCCATCCCAAAAGGGGTGAGAGGGGTGAGGGGTTGGAAGGTTACATGTAAGTTCTGAGTTTTTGGAATTAGAGAAATGAAAATCGGCAATTAGAGCATTACTTTTCAGTAACTATGACATGTAGGTATAAGCTCTTTTGCAAAAACACACATTGAAAGTGGAAACATAACGAATGAGAAGGAATTTGGAAGTTAGGCCCTGCTTAGGCGTAGACATCCGCTAATAGTTTGTGAAAATCCGCCGTAAAGAGGTTAATACGGGGGTTCATGTTGGTTGAAAATCTTATAAAGTTATACTTCTTTGAATCCAATGGAATACTTTGTACTCCTTACTATCCAGACAAAATCATAGTAATATTATAAATGCGAATGTGAGTTTGTATGTTGGTTTGTCCTTCAATCACGTCGCAACAGAGCAATGGATCGACGTGATTTTTGAAGTTATAGGTGAAGACCTGAAGAGTGACATAGGAGAGTTCCCGTTGGCATTTTTACAACTTATTCTGACAGAATTTTAAAAACTTATGCCACGCGGGCGAAGTCGCGGGCGCCAGCTAGTCTATATATATAAAAGCGAAATACCACTGACTGACTGACTGATGATCACGGTATCTCAGGAACTATAAAATATACGATCTTTAAATTTGGAAGGTAGATTCCTTTTATGAAGTAGAGGTCAGCTAAGAAACGGTTTTGAGAAAATCTACCCTTAAGGGGTAGAAATGGGGGTTGGAAGTTTGTATGAAAGTCCTATATTTTTGAAGTTAGAGACATGAAAATTGGCAACTAAGTTTTTTATTATAAATGATAAAGATCTGTATAATCAATGTTACGAAAATCGACCCCAAGGGGGGTGAAATGGGGGTGGGGCGTTTTCATGAGGATTCTATATTTTCGAAGTTAGGGACATGAAAATGAGCATTTAGGTAATTTGTTTTAAATAATAAAAACCTGTATATGATATATTACAAAAATCCACCCCTAAGGGGTAGAAATGGGGGTTGGAAGTTTGTATGAAAGTCCTATATTTTTGAAGTTAGAGACATGAAAGTTGGCAAATAAGTTGTTAATTATAAATTATAAAGATCTGTATGATCAATAATGCGAAAATCTATTCCAAGGGGGGTGAAATGGGGGTAGGAAGTTTTCATTAGGATTCTAAGTTTTCGAAGTTAGGGACATGAAAATGGGCATTTAGATAATTTGTTTTAGATTATAAGAACCTCTATACACAATATTACAAAAATCCACCCCTAAGGGGTTGAAATGGGGGTTGGAAGTTTGTATGAAAGTCTTATATTTTTGAAGTTAGAGACATGAAAGTTGGCAACTTAGTTGTTAATTATAAATTATAAAGATCTGTATGATTAATGTTGCGAAAAACCACCCCATAGGGGGTAAAATGGGGGTTGGAAGTTTTCATTAGGATTCTAAGTTTTCGAAGTTAGGGACATGAAAATTGCCATTTAGTTTATTTTTTTTAAATAATAAAAACCTGTGAATGATATATTATAAAAATCCACCCCTAAAGGGTTGAAATGGGGGTTGGAAGTTTGTATGACATGAAAGTTGGCAACTAAGTTGTTAATTATAAATAATAAAGATCTGTACGATAAATGTTGCGAAAATCCACCCTAAAGGGGGTAAAATGGGGGTTGGAAGTTTTCATCAGGATTCTAAGTTTTCGAGGTTATGGACATGAAAATTGGCATTAAGGTTATTTGATTTAAATAATAAAAACCTGTATATACGCAATATTACAAAAATCCATCCCAAAAGGGGTGAGAGGGGTGAGGGATTTGAAGGTTACATGTAAGTTTTGAGTTGTGGAATTAGAGAAATGAAAATCGGCAATTGGAGCATTACTTTTCAGTAACTATGAAATGTAGGTATAAGCTCTTTTGCAAAATCACACATCGAAAGTGGAAACATAAAGAATCCGCCGCAAAGAGGTTAATACCGGGGTTCATGTTGGTTGAAAATCTTATAAAGTTTTACTTCTTTGAATCCATTGAAATACTTTGTACTAAGAAATCCTTAATAAGCAGACAAAATCATAGTAATATTATAAATGCTAAGGTGTGTTTGTAGGTTGGTCCGTAGAAATTTTTACAACTTATTCTGACTGAATTTTAAAAACTTATTCCACGCGGACGAAGTCGCGGGCGCCAGCTAGTAATATATATATTACAAATTATAAATCATCCTCCAACAAGTTATAATTAAGATATGAAAATTTGTGAGTAGCAATATGTGGGTACCATTTAGTTTTTTTTATAAATTATCTATCTTAACTCGATAGGTACATATTACTTACATATAAGCATGTCTAAGGGAATTGCAATTGTTTAGAGTTATACTATTTTTATACATAAATAATAATTTTTAGAACGCTTCTCTTATCTAATACAATTTATAGCTACTAATTTATATTTCTCTATAGTAAGTAACCTAATTTATTACAGTTATGAATGTTAGTTTATATACAGGTGGTTTTCAGTTATTATTGTTAATTGCAATATTATGAGTGATCTTCAACTATGATAATTTTAACGAACGAAATGACGTTGACTGGTGCATAAAGTGATTAGATATCATCATCACAGATTATTATAGGTCTGTGTTCCAATTCTGGGCTCGAACCTACGCTCTCATAAGAATGTTTTGTTAAGTTAGCCCCTGACTGCAATTTTAGCTGGTGGTGATGATTAGCGGTGATAGCCTTGTAGTTAGGGCGTCAGCCTCCTAATCAGAGGTCGGCGGTTCGAATCCAGGCACGCACCTCGAACTTTTCGGAGTTATGTGCGTTTTAAAAAAATTAAAATATTTGCTTCAACGGTGAAGGAAAACGTCGTGAGGAAACCTGCACGACTGAGAAATCTCCATAATGTTATCAAAGGCGTGTAAAGTCTGCCAATCCGCACATGGCCAGCGTGGTGGACTATGGCCAAACCCTTCTCATATTGAGAGGAGACCCGTGCTCTGTAGTGAGCCGGTAATGGGTTGTTCATGATGAAGTGATGATGCAATCTCAGATGGTAGCGGTTGAAGCTGGTATGGCTGTTTTAAACTCATACTCCTAATCGGTTTCTACGCGACATTATGGAAAAGCTTTGTAGGTTATTATTACTTAATTTTCTCTGTTATGGTCTAGTATAAGGCATTGGCCTCGGCTAGTGGCGACCTACCACTGGCAAAGACTTACTGCCAAGCCATTTAGCGTTCCGGTATGATGCCAAGTTACACTTAGTTGGCCCCTCGTTCTTGGGACAGTTATCACTTAACTTTAGGTAACCCTTTCGCCGTGCGACTGAACCGCAATTTAAATCCATAAATATATATATAAATCGGTTAAAATATTTAAAATAAAACAAGCATATTCACCATCGAAATTTTTTTTTTTTTAACAAATCGCGGTTATTTAACAATTATAATTAGAGTTATGTCACTTGCACCAGCCAACGTCATTTATTATATTTTGATATAATCATAATATGTACTAGTCTAAATGTGTTGAGCGCAGTGGTGCATTAAATGATTATAAGCAAGGTTCGATTCCTTGGACAGGATAAGTTGATTTCGCAAGTTTAAAAAAAAACGCTTTGTCAAAAAAAGTTTAAAAAACCATAGTATAATCTACAAATATCGGGGTTGCTTCCCGTCTTTATGCCCCAACTGACCGTAGAATCTGAGATTTCTCGATGAACAAGATAATTTTACCGATTAAAAATTAAACATCTTTTTTTTTTTAAATCAAAAATCAAGTGTCATAAACATAAATGACCTAGAAATCTAATGTCATTAAATAAGAACGTAGAAACATTCAATTTGTTTATACTATATAAACGGTGATAGCCTAGTGGTTAGGGCGTCAGCCTCCTAATAAGAGGTCGGCGGTTCGAATCCGGGCACGCACCTCTAACATTTCGGAGTTATGTGCGCTTTTAAAAATTAAAATATCATTTGCTTCAACGGTGAAGGAAAACATCGTGAGGAAACCTGCACGCCCGAGAGTTCTCCATAATGTTCTCAAAGGCGCGTGAAGTCTGCCAATCTGTACATGGCCAGCGTGGTGGACTATGGCCAAACCCTTCTCATATTGAGAGGAGACCTGTGCTCTGTAGTAAGCCGGTAATGGGTTGATCATGATGATATACCCGGGAAATCAAAGATTCTACGCTAACGAATTCGTAGGCAACATCTCTTAAATACATTGTATTGAGTTTACATAGAGTACATAAAGCAATCTACATGTGTTGTAATAGTCCATATCGCGTATCTAGCAGGTCAACGGCAGTGCGCGAGGCGCTCCAGCGGTGCCACCACGCGAGGCCATCCGCGACGCACCGCCCCGCCCACCGGCGCACGAGATCGCCAGCATCTCTAAATACCAGGTATGTTCTATTGGCATTGTTATCCTACTATTTTCTTTAATAGGTATCTTCCCTGCAATGCAAAGATTTCACTAAAATCCCAATTCAATTGACTTAGTTTCGAGATTTTGTACTTGTTCGACTACGTGAAAGTTAACTTAGTTTTTATGGAATTGAAAGAGCGCCATCTATTGTGCAAGATATGTCATACACTTGGGTGAAACCAATAAGTTAAAAATATATCAAATCTTAACTGTGCAATGACGTAGTATTAAATTTATGAGATATATTATGAGAATATATAACGTACACACAACAAAGAAAAACTAACAATGTGATCCTAGTCTGCTAATATATCCACCACTGTGGGATAAGGACAAAAAAAAGAAGACTTTTTATTGCTTAAGTCATTCTATTCATCGAAGGTAAAGTTGTTTACCACTTCTGGAGGTAAAATAAGAAAATTTCTGTGCGTAAGTCACTCGGTGTCAACTGGCAACAGTGTAAATGGTCTGATATATTCCAAAATATTATTAGTTTAGACGGATATTTTTTTAGGATACCTTAATGTGGTTAGGTTAATGTGAGCGGGGCACATAGCTCGGAGAACAGATGGACGTTGGGGTCCCAAGGTGTTGGAATGGCGACCCCGCACCGATAAACGCAGCGTTGGTCGACCCCCAACAAGGTGGATAGACGAAATCAAACGAGTCGCAGGGAGCCGCTGGATACAAGCGGCCCAGGACCGTGGCCATTGGAACTCCCTACAAAAGACCTATGTCCAGCAGTGGACGTCTTTAGGTTGAAATGATGATGATGATGAATGTGGTGAGGTTCTACACTAAAGAACTTTACTATTTAGATACCGCGAGGGCGCTAACGGTATCTCATGGAACCGTAACTTAGACCGGAGACACGAGCCCTTTAGTGGGCCGACAGTCGATTGATGATGATGATGATTATGATTTATTATAACTTTTTTCTGTTTATATTGATATATGTATTTGGATATACAATCTATTGGATGCAAGGATGGCGATTCACTTCGCGGAAGTCCATGATAGAGCATTATGAGCATTAAGCTTAATTGTTATTTATTTTTTCCACCTTCACCACCTAAACAGAGGTCGGGGGTTCGCTCCTGGGCACCTCCAACTTTTCGGAGTTATATGCGTTTTTAAGTAATTAAAATATCACTAGTTTCAACGGTGAAGAAAAACATCGCGAGGAAAACTGTATGCCTGAGAGTTCTCCATAATGTTCTCAAAGGCGTGTGAAGTCTGCCAATCCATACACGGCCAGCGTGGTGGACTATAACCAAACCCTTCTCATATTGAGAGGAGTCCCGTGCTCTGTAGTGAGCAGGCAATGGCTTGATCATGATGATAAGTATAATTCCCTACGCTGCTGCTTACAGATTGTCATCCTAAAGCTATTAAAGTTGCAATGCTGGGTGAAGGTAGTTGGGAAGCGTAGATCCTTCATGCTGCTCCTT
This sequence comes from Lasiommata megera, assembly GCA_928268935.1. Lineage (NCBI taxonomy): Eukaryota > Metazoa > Arthropoda > Insecta > Lepidoptera > Nymphalidae > Lasiommata > Lasiommata megera. Next base: position 1,659,542 of record OV743321.1, read on the forward strand.
TCTGGAATGGAGGCCTGACAAATTATACCTTCTTGCATACAATAATATAAATATTTCCACTGCAAGAATAGGTAACGAAAATTTTACTGACTGAAGGTTGAAAAATATGTGCTAATCAAAAAAACATCGAGCATTCTCGTTTAAGCCCACACTGACTTTTAAAAAGCAAGCAACTCCAGTTTTTAAGTGATCTGGAAGTTTTAAAAGGTACACAAAAATTTGAACTATTTCCTAACATTCAACTTTTGTGGCCGATCGAAACGAGTTATGAATTAACATAAATGATCTATCGTTGTTCGCATGTAAGAGATTACTTCAGAAATTGTACATCGAAATCCATAGATTTACATATATATTCAAATTCAAATTTCAAATTCAAATAATCTTTATTCAAATAGTCCTTTAAAAGGCGCTTTTGACGCGTCAATAATTTACAAAGTAGTGATTTGATGGTGATAACTACATTCGTAAACTTAAAACTAAAGCTATGAGGGTTCCAAACGCGCCCCGGTCTAAAAAGAAGTCCACAACAAACTTAGCCAGGTAAATTTTGTTTTTGTTATCACCATCTCACAGGCCACTTAAAATTATATTAAGAGCTATCTTATATATACAATTAATATATTAGTAAAGCCAAATAAGAGAAAGCTTTATGATTAGCTAAGTCCTTAATTTGAATAAGGGGTCGAATATATTGACTACGTTTTAATGAAGTATTTACTACTAAGACTACCTTTTTAAAATATATTTTTTAGCTTGTTATTTAAACGAGGTCAGATTATTTTAAACTAACGGTGGGTTTAGTCTTTAAAGCCCGCCATCCGCATTGTAACCGTGTTCTAGAGGCTCTATATCTCTCCGCTATCTTACGTCATCTGGACGTTGGCTCTATCCACGGCCTCGGAGACGTACGAACACTCACCGTCCGACCCCCCGTTATCCCAAACGTCGCCCATGCCGAGGTTCGGCCTCACAGGAGGCGCCCTTAGGCAGACGTTCCCTTAGTTTCCTCGAGCCCTAGGGTTCAAAATTTCTTCTGGCAGAGCTTCTTTCCGAAGCTCGCCAAACAGCCCGGCTACGTTGTCGCAACCAATAGGGTTAGCACAGCTAATAGTCAGTCCAAAAAATAAAAAGAGAGGCTCTATGCTCTAAACTCCTCTCCCATGAGAGAGGAGGTCTGTGCCCAGTTGCGGGACAATATTACTTTAACAAAGGTAAGTAGGTTTACTTTCGGTAACGTGAAGGGAAAAGCGAATTCACATCGATCGAAACTTTAAAAGCGCCAAAATGTCTACCAAAATTTTGCTTGGTTTCTAATATTCTGTTTTTTCTATACACTACAAATCACTCACTGCAATCTCACCTGATGGTAAGTTATGATGCAGTCTTAAGATGGTAGCGCGCTAACCTGTTAGGGGTATGGCAAATGCATACTCCGACTTGGTTTATACGCAACATCGTGTCGCAACGCAAAATCGCTTGGCGACACGTCTATGTTGGTAGGGTGCTAACTAGCCATGTCCCTAGCCTCCCGCCAGATCAGACTTTTGACAGACAGACAGACGCCGCGGCACGCAGGTCGTCAAAAATTTACTTTTGAGGCTTTAACAGAATTTTTCGTGTGTGTTAGTTTTTAGTGCATTGTAAGCCATAATCAAAGCGTGAGTGGTAGGATTACCAACATTTTTTTTTTTACAAAATATTCGTTGTTCATACTGTAAACATCCAATGTACGTATTGTTGTCGGTCTCGCCTCTCGCTTCCTGCCCTTTGTTCAGTTCGCTTTGTGGACTGCGGGCAATGTCCGTTTTACACATAAACTCATCATAAACTAGGTTATTGCGTTGTCTATGCTCGGTTAGTTTGCTAACCGAGACCTGACTGAAATGTGCTATGTTATTCGCGTTAAAACTAAAATAACTAAAATTCTATTTCTAACACCTAGCGTACAATATTAAACATTACAATTTTAACAATTAGAACCGACACTTTACTCGTATGTTATTGGTCTTAATGAACATAGATCTAGAAGCTATAATAGTCGAGTGATTAGGACGTCCGCTTCCTAATCAGATGACGGGGGTTCGATCCCGGGTACGCATATCTAACTTTACGGAGTTATATGCGTTTTTAAGCAATTAAAAAACATCACATGCTTCAACGGTGAAGGAAAACATCGTGAGTAAACCTGGTCAACTTTATGTGAACATAAGGTTCTCGAAGTGTGAAATCTGCCAATCCGTACATGGCCATCGTGGTGGACTACGCTAGATTTATATTCAGAGGAGACCCGTGCTCTATAGTGAGCCGGCAATGGATTGATCATGATGATGATGTTACCATCACCGCTAGCTGATTCAGTATATAAGCGTAAACGATTTCTGGAATATATCTCATATGAAAGCTTTACGAATGGGTTCTCAGCGCAACTTTCGCCGCTAATAAAACTGAAAATCAAGTTGAACTACTCTGAAACCGCGTGCCAAGTTTAATGAATAAACTGTTCAATTCGACGACTATAAATAATGAAAGTTTTAGTTCAGTTCGATTCTAGTTATAGGGCTTCGATGTGTAGGATTTGCAGCTCCATAAAAAATCTAATATGTAATAGGCTTACGGATCCGAAACGTGGTCGCTCACTATGGGCCTCATAAAAAGACTCAGAGTCACTCAGCGGGCGATGGAGAGAGCTATGCTAGGAGTATCTCTACGTGATCAAATCAGAAATAAAGAGATCCGTAGAAGGACCAGAGTTACCGACATAGCTCAGCGAGTTGCGAAGTTGAATTGGCAATGGGCGGGGCGCATAGCTCGGAGAACCGATGGACGTTGGGGTCCCAAGGTGCTGGAATGGCAACCGCACCGGTAAACGTAGCGTTGGTCGACCCCCAACAAGGTGGACAGACGACATCAAACGAGTCGCAGGGAGCCGCTGGATACAAGCGGCCCAAACCGTGGCTATTGGAACTCCCTACCAAAGACCTATGTCCAGCAGTGGACGTCTATCGGTAGAAATGATGATGTTGAATAGGCTACGTTTTTTTGTGGTTATATGTTTAACTGGAAAAAAAAAATAACTTATTTCTGACGCTAAATTATAAAAGGTTTGGTAAACCCATACTCCTAAGTGATTTCTATGCGACATCATACCGAAACGCTAATGCACTTGGCGACACGTCTTTCTCGGGTGGTAACTAGCCACGGCCGAAGTCTTCCACCTAACCAGACTCTAGTCGGAAATCGAACCCAGCAACTCCAACTGCGCCACAGAGGTCGTCAAAAAATAGAGAATAAATGCTTTAGAAAGAGTTAGGATAGCCTGTTTAAGAGAAAGCGGATTAATAGTTCGAATCTCCGTATCCTATATAGGATTGCTCGTACATGGCAAGCCTCGTTCGAGATCTGTGTAACGGAACGAGGCCAGCCGTATTTTGCGAGAGCTCATCGAATTTCACATATCTCTGAATGCTCCGGATGCATGTTAGTTTGGTAATTGAATTTTTTGAATTGTCCACTCCGATTGCTGTTAAAATTACCTAACTGCAGTGTCAATTGAATTTACGCGAATTCCGATATTTTACATTTTTATTTGGGATTGAATCAGGCATTGTTTATCGCAAATCCGTGATATCATTCAATGATAATTAGTCATATTTGGAGTATTTTTATTTTATTTTTATTTATTTGGGACAGTAAACAATTGTATATTAAATACTAGGACAATAACAAGGGCCTGACAAAATATTTAAGAAAAAGATTAACAATATAAATAATAGGAAAAGTAAAATTAAAATTAAAACAAGTGAAAGAAAAAATTAAATTAAAAACGATTGTAACAAAATAAGTTGAACAACATACAAAATAACAGCTTGTCATTACTAAAGATCGGGCCTTAATTTTAAAATGTCAGTAATGTCTTTTCTGTATCTGCCTTCAGGCAGAGCAAATATGTCGACTTCGTCAAACATCTTATTGTAGGTGTCCACCAATCGACGTATGGGTGAACGGGCTCCCGCGTTAGTTTTACAGAATTTGACCGCAAATAAGTTATAAGAACGCATCTGTCGTCGATTAGGGTACCTAAGAACATTAATTATTAATAGATAGTTGTATCTATATATCTATATATCTATTGGCCGGTCTTGGCCGTTAAATCGAAATCGACCTCATACCGCCGGCATTACCATTCAACATTCAACTAAATAAATAGTTTGCAAAATATAACATACATTTTAGTAATAATTAAATTTCTAACATTTCAACTAACTAATACAAATAAGCATATAATATATCAGCAAGCGCAAGTTAATCAATGTAATCCAAATGAGATAGCAGATTGAATTTAGACGAGCCATCCTTTTCTTACTCCCTTGTTTACAGGGATAGCGCTACTAAATTCAATCTGTAATCTGTGTAATTTTGTCTGGTGGGAGGCTTCGGCCGTGGCTAGTTACCACCCTACCGACAAGGACGTGTCGCCAAGCGATTAAGCGTTCCGGCACGATGTCGCGTAGAAATCAGTTTCGAGAGTGGGTTTACCATACTCTTAATAGGTTAGCCCGCTACCATCCTAGACAGCATCATCACTTACCACCAGGTGAGATAGCCGTCAAGGGCTAACTTGTATTGAATAAAAAAAAACCAAGTTTTTGGATTAGATTGATTATTTATATTGGGCTTAAGCCCATTGTTCCTTTACCATGTTCCTATATCGTGTACCTATACCAAGAGCTGCCAATTCGGCCTCAAAAGAGGACCACTCACCGTCCGACCCGCCCATGATCCCAAACGTCGCCTATGCCGAGGTTCGGCCTCACAGGAGGCGCCCTTAGGCAGACGTTCCGCTAGTTACTTCGATCCCTAGGGCTAAAAATGTCTTCTGGCAGAGCTTCTTTCCGAAGCTCGCCAAACAGCCCGGTTACGCTGTGGCAACCAATAGGGTTGGTACTGGCCTCATTCCAGCAGTTGGCTTGTACAAAGTGTCAAGGGTGAACGACAAGTATGTAAATGTGCGAGGCACGCGGTCATGTAATAGCGGCCCCTTTGACGCACTACAGAATTCCTCGAAGTACTCTCTAAAACAGCCTTTGTGATAAACATCTCGAGTCACATCTTATGTACTCGTATGTTCCTGAATAAGGCTATCGCGGTTTATGACGAGAATTTATTTTCAAATATGTTTTTTTTTATCCACTCCAAGTTAATCCTTGACGGCAATCTCACCTGATCGTAAGTGATGATGCAGTCTTAGATAGCAGGGAGTTTTTTTTTTTTTAACTTTATTGCACAAAAAAAAACTGTACAAAAGGCGAACTTAATGCTAAAAGCTTTCTCCACCAGTCAACCTTAGTACATTAAGAAAACTAATGGTAGGCGCACGAACAAAAAAAAAAAGTAAATGTATATATATAAAAGTAATAGATACCATAATATAATAATAAAATGATTAGAGAGTTAGAGCCAACTTGTTAAGGGAGTAGACCCAGACGCCATACTCCGAATTTGATTCTACGCTAAATCGTTTGGTGACACGTCTTTGTCGATTGTGTAAATAGCCACGGCCGAAGCCACCTACCACACCAGACTCGAGCCGGGAATCGAACCCAGAACCTCCAATTTTATAATGCGACATTGCGTGCACTGCGCCGCTGAGGTCCTCAAAAATATCAGAAATCATTAGGGTTTCTGTTATTTTGATTAGTTTGTTTTTTTTTAATATGTTCTATGACATAATCTGCGGAACACAGACAAATGTGTGCGGCGATGTTTGTGTTTTAACAACTCCACCTTCTCTTCTGCTGCTGCAGATGCTCCTAATCATACACACAAATAACTATCTGCACAATGTTTTATTTTTGCTGCCGGTTGAACCCACCCCTAATAATCGATTTCTTCTCGGTATCATACTGAAACCTATAAATTATTTGTTGATTATGTGAGATGGTGATAACAAAAAAAAACAAAGTTTTTGTGGGTTTTTTCTTTAGGCGATTTGAACCCTCTTAGCTTTAGTTTTAAGTTGGCGGGTGTATTTATCACCATCACACATACAGATATGTATGAAAGACTCATCATCGTTAGTTTTAAGTTGGCGGGTGTATTTATCACCATCACACATATAGATATGTATGAAAGACTCATCATCATCATCATCATGACAACCCATTATCGGCTCACTACTGAGCACGGGTCTCCTCTCAATATGAGAAGGGTTTGGCCGTAGTCCACCACGCTGGCCATATGCGGATTGGCAGACTTCACACGCCTTCGAGAACATTTCGGGGAACTCTCAGGCGTGCAGGTTTCCTCACGATGTTTTCCTTCACCGTTGAAGCAAGTGATATTTTAATTGTTTTTTAAAAACGCACATAACTCCGAAAAGTTAGAGGTGCGTGCCCGGATTCGAACCGCCGACCTCTGATTAAGAGGCTGACGCCCTAACCACTAGGCTATCACAGCTTCATAGATGCCTGTAATAGATTCATATGAATAAAGCTATTTTTGATTTGATTTGATTTTGATATGTATGTTAGTATGTCCTTGCTAGTTGATTAGTGATGATGATGTAAACAATCATCATCACTTTAAACGAAAAAAAAAAACAAATACAAAATACAATAAATAAAACGTATTTAGTATAAAAGAAGCAGAACAACACTTAACTAGGCCTCAATAACAGCGCAAGTTGAACGGAAAACATCTAGAAAATTTACATTCATTTAAAACAACAAAGCATTTCGCATTAATGGCGACTTTGTGCCGACATGAATTTTAATTACTTAGAAAAGCGTTCAGAGGGTTATTTGTCGACAGTCTACTGTAAGAGTGGAGCCATCTCCTTATACTACGTATGTACTGGCGAACGGTGAAAAACGTGGCAACTATTTTAAAACAAAACATAGATGAGGCTGTAATGCGTAAACTAAATTTGGTTAAAAGAATATGAAATCAAACTTTTAATCAAAATCTACAATACGCATAATATCTCATATTCAATCTATAATATAATAAAACTGTAACAGGACGAATTCCGTACATTAAATATATAATATATATATAGATAAGCTTTCCTTTGTATACTTCTATACTTGTAAGTGTTTGGTATCACAAATTTGGTTTTTTTTTGTGTCTGTCTGTATCATGGCCGAGCATCACGCCGAAACTACTGGATGGATTCGAATGAAATTTGGTATAAGCGTAGCTGATACTCCGGTTCAACATATAGGATAGTTTTTATCCCGGGATTCAGCATGGTTCCCATGGGAGAGGAGATGAAAGTCAAAGTGTGTATTTTTAATATAACTATTAACGCGTACTCTGATTTCATTTATTCTTTCTTGTTAGAAAGGAGATACTTTACTGATTATCCGGTAGTTATTTCAAGGTCGTCGGCTTAGTTATCCATTGCTTCATGATTGGCAGACAAACAAACACACTTTCACACATGAATGAATATATTATACACATGAATAATATAACATCATCGTCATCATCATGTTCAACCCATTATCGGCTCACTACAGAGCGCGGGTCTCCTCTCAATATGAGAAGGGCTTGGCCATAGTCTACCACGCTGGCCATGTGCGGATTGACAGACTTCACACGCCTTTGAGAACATTATGGAGAACTCTCAGGCGTGCAGGTTTCCTCACGATGTTTTCCTTCACCGTTGATTGCTTCAACGGTGAAGGAAAACATATTTTAATTGCTTAAAAACGCACATAACTCCGAAAAGTTAGAAGTGCGTGCCAGGATTCGAACCGCCGACCTCTAATTAGGAGGCTGACGCCCTAACCACTGGGCTATCATCACTGCAACCACTGGGCTATCATCACTGCAACCACTGGGCTATCATCACTGCAATATAAAATAATTTGGTGAAAACGTATATAAGTTTACCCATCCTGATATATTGTCACCTCAATAAACAAAACTAAAATTTTAAACTAGTTATGAAACGTCAAATGTTTCATGTGGGTACATAACTAATCTGCCATTGGTTCAAGTCATACCTTTTTTGCTCTCCACACTAGGTATTGTATGGTAAATATATTGTGTGGATTGTATTGGTATTTGGTTGTATTGCGTAAGCTATTAGTTTTCTGAGAAACAATGTCCAAAGACAAGTAACAATACAATAAGTATTAAGAATCAAACTGATTATTATTATCGAAATTGGATTTTAAGTACGAAATATTTATTATTATAGTCATGCGTTAATACTTTACTATGTTAGAATAAAGTTTACAAAATTAAACATATATTTGAGACGCGTTAACCATGTCTATATATTTATTTATTTATTTAATAGGAAGCCAACGGTATACAAAGAATTATATGTATATTTTTCTAAGATAAATTATGTATATACACTTAGGGCTTTGAGAACATTATGGAGAACTCTCAAGCGTGCAGGTTTCCTCACGGTGTTTTCCTTCACCGTTGAAGCAACTGATGTTTTAATTTTTTTTAAAACGCACATAACTCCGAAAACTAGAGGTATGTGCCTGGTATCGAACCGCCGACCTCTGATTAGGAGGCTGACGCCCTAACCACTAGGCTATCACCGCTTATATCTCAACTATGGTGGACTATGGCCAAACCCTTCTCATATTGAGAGGGGACCCGTGCTGTAGTGAGCCGGTAATGGGTTGTTCATGATGAGGATGATGATGATGATGACTTAGTACTATCAATGTATACTCACTTACAGGCTAACTCGAGATACGTAATATAAAACTTTTAAATAGTAATCTTAAACTAAAACATATTTGCCAAAAAAAAAATAACTATAAAATTATATTAATTATAAAGCCAAAATACCAATTTTATAGTATCTAATTTTATAATTTTATATCATCAAGTTATGTGGCGAATGTTTAGTTGACTATAGTAAATCTTCAGTGTATATAGAAATACGAGTAAAATAGGTCAACACACGGCTCTACCCACTGGATGGGTTTCACTGAAATTTAACATACTTGTTAACTGTAATATGTAGACGTTCGCTTGAGAAGGACTTTTGGAAATCGATCTCCTAAGGGGGTAAATTAGGAGTGTAAAATTTGAATGCTTGGTTGTGAATTACTCTATCTCCATAGGTACTATATTGATTATGTGAGATGGCGATAACAAAAAAAAACAGGATAAGTTTGTTGTGGGCTTCTTGTTAGACCAGGGCGCGTTTGAAACGATTTTAGTTATCACCATTAAATCACTACTATGTAAATTATTGAAATGAAAATTTTAATAGATAAATGCGGAAGTGTCTGTCTGTTTATTTGTCTGTTCACTTGCTTGTATTGTTACCAATAACATATTTAAAAAAAAATCGTGGCAACGATCTTTGCATATGAACTTTCTACATGCTAAGAATGTTACTGAATCCGACACTTAGAATGACAAAGTATTAAGATTAATCAACTTACTTAAGATGGTTGACTATTAGTTACTTAGTAACGCTTTATTTTTCGATAGTCTTCGAGCGCGTGCCAAGCTTCATCCGATGTCCTACCAACCGCGCCGCATCGCCCGCTCCCGCTATATCTTCGTTCTTTCAGCTCAAAGTACTTAAGATAATAATTTGTCTAAAAAACGTACATTGAAAACCGCTCGTTGTTTATTCCCAATAAAAACCTCATGATTTTGTAAACAAACTTCGCGTAAACAACCGAAATGAACTAAGTAAAATGAACAAGAAATAACTCCAATTAATATCCGAACCTCAAGGACGTTTGTGGGGTAGAGCGGACATTGGAAACCAATGTACAATTATTTTTATTTACATAATATTTATTTAATGGAATAATACATAAAGGAATATATACAGGCTAACTTATTGTCTAGCTTGTCTTACTAATAAAATAATGTGGAAATTTGTGAGCGTCTGACGGGGGTAACCTGTCGACTAGATAACCTTAACAGTAGATTAATCTAATCATGAACTCGTTCAATAATAATCCTTTTAACATGAAATCTTACAACAAGGTAACTGAGTCAATCTGAACAAATACCGAACATCGATTAAATTCCTCTATTTGTAAATCTTTTATCATAATCTATTAAATTGTATCATATCATATCATATTATATCGACACGTCAAAAGTGCTTTTTAAAGCACTATTTGAATAAAGATTATTTGAATTTGAAACGTGTCTGTAAAATAATAATCATTGAAATTTGTGAGCGTGTAACGGGGGTAACCTGTCGACAAGATAACCTCTTAGCTTAATCTAATCATGAACTTGTTCAATAATAATCCTTTTTACTCACTACGTTTTGAAACACGAAAACTTCCACTAAGGCGACTGAGTAAATAAATAAAAAAATACCAAGTTTAAAATGCTTTGTCCTCTCTAACATATAAGTGTTAAGCGTCTACGTCAAACAGTCATTACTGAAAGCTTGAACTACGTAATAGAGCCTCGAATTAAAGTTCATTATGTTTGTTACGAAAAGGAATATGGCCATTCTGATTTAGACATTCGCTTTGTGCAAATGAAATTAATTTATTGAAGTAGGCGTTACTTTGTGAAATTCTATAACCTTACAAAGTAGGCGAAATTTCTTTTGCTGATAAAGCTTCGAATTATATAGCATATTTATGCGACTTTTGGAAGTCGAAGCCATTTCTATGGAAAGAGAAAGAAATAAAATGGCAGCTTTTGCACAGAACTTTGTGATTATGTGACGTTCCCAATTTTTGAGAACGAAGGTGTTGTTAATTATCGAAACGTTACGTTAATTTCGATAACCTGGCTAAGTTTGTTTTACCTGGCTAAGTTTGTTGTGGGCTTCTTCTTAGACCGGGGCGCGTTTGGAACCCTCATAGCTTTAGTTTTAAGTTTACGAATGTAGTTATCACCATCAAATCACTACTATGTAAATTATTGACGCGTCAAAAGCACCTTTTAAAGGACTATTTGAATAAAGATTATTTTGAATTTGAATTTGAACTTGATACCGTACAATTTACCAGGGAATGAAAATTTCTATTATCTGTTAGCAATGAAAATTTTAAAAGATAAATGCGGAAGTGTTTGTCTGTTTATTTGTCTGTTCACTTGCTTGTATTGTATTGGGTCTCAGTGTAATTGTTTTTGCTATTGACATCGATTGGACATGGTATTATTATGATATAATTCAATCAATTAATATATTAAAGAAATGGATAAACAATATGGCAATTATTTCGGAGATATTTCTTTTGTATTTTAATTTTTATAGTAGTAATACTTAGTTGTTTTAAATTTGTTATTACTTTTATATTGAAATTTTATGTACTGTTTAAATTACCAAAACAACATAATGTTGATTCCTATAAATAATTCAACTTAAAATGTGTCCAATAGTAACTAAGCGGTTGATGACACGTTAAGTAACATTATAAGTTACATAAGTCTCATTGTGATGTAATTCTCTGTTGTAGTTTGTAAACCAAAATAATTAAAGTATCTTGGTCCAATCGGTTGGTCCACGCGGATCCTCAGGACGGGAAAAGTGAACTTTTAAGCATACCTTTCTCTTTTTTAATATGTTTATATTAAACGTAAGCGCAAAGAAACTTCCTATACAGGGAAAGGATAGGAAACCTTCGGTATTAATTTTTGCACTTAAATAGTTTTAAGTGACAATGCGATAACAAGAAGAAAATCCGGCTAAGTCCGGCTTCTTCTCAGACTAGGGCGCATTTGGAACCCGCCTACATTAAGCTTACGAATGTTATTTTCTCACTGCAATATAAAAAATTTAATGAAAGCATAAAAGGCAAATTGAATAAAGATTATTTTTGACATCACGTAACGTCAACAGCCGGTTCGCGCAGGATTTCTAAAAAAAAAAAAAAGAATCAACGTGAAAGAAGTCGTGTGCAATTACTACTGGTACTTTATATGTAAACAATAAACAGAAAGTATAATTTGCTATATTCCGCCGACAACCGGGAGATTTGTATAATATAACACCACACAAAATCCTCCACTAGAACCTCTACGCACGTTTCGACCCGACACCGGATCATCCTCAGGAGATGTTGACTTCTGATGTTCTGTTTATTGTTTGTCATGGACTTCCGCAAAGTAACGCCTGCTTCTATTCATTACTTTATATGTAGTCCATAAGGTAGTCAGCAGTGATTTTCAACTATTACAGTAGGTTAACTATATAATTAAATACATATCGTTAAGAAGGATCTGTGTTATTGCCCGTGTGATAATTACGATTGACTATGGATCCTTAGTTCCTGGCTTGAGTAAATTCAAATTTTCTTTAAGTATCCGGCCGGAGTAAGTGATACAGGTACAGGTAGTTTAAGATTACAGATACTTTAAGCTACTGGAAACAGATCTTGCAAAAGAACACTATAAAGGGAGCAGTTTATAAATATACCTTTAAATAACCATTTTATATAAGCTTACGTAATTAAAAGAAAGAAAACGAGAATGCTATAAAATCACCATTTATAATTATACCTAAAACTTGTCTTTCGAAAGCTTACGTAACGTTTATTTTTCAATTCATATAAGGAAGAAAGCGTTTCCTTAACATTATTTAACGTTCTCATATGATATAATATTTTTTTTATTATGTTAATGCGATGGTGATAACTATATTCGCCAACTTAAAACTAAAGCTATGAGGGTTCCAAACGCCCAGGTCTAATAAGAAGCCTACAACAAACCAAGCCGTACATTTTTAATTATCAAAATCTAACATATTTAATAATAAATTATTAAAAGCCATGGAGTTAGAGCAATTCACACCGTTTATGTAATCTTAATATCTTAAGATGATTTTTCTATAAGCTATATCCGGTATATCCAGTACGGTACGGTAGAGACCGGTTAGGGGTATGGGTTTCATATAAATGCCATACCGTAACAAGTAAGCCCGCTACCATCTTGCATCACCATCTAACACCTACCTACAAGGTGAGTTGTAATGATATTTTAATTACGGAAATGTATCTGCTTGTTTGATTTTTACGCTATAGGCAGCTCAATCACTGTATTGCAACTGGTCGAAATTCTTATCACGTATAAACCAATGGAATATAAAAAAGCTTTGTATAGGCATAATCTAGATACAAAGGTTTTTTAACAAAAGTACTCATAGACGGTAGCTTGGACACTGATAGGATTATTTAGTCCGGAATTTAAACGGTTCCCGTGGGATGTTCGAAAAGCCGAAACATTTACGGACATAGTCGCGGGCTAGAGTTGGTGCACAATAAAAAAAAAAATTGGGCCAATTATGCTAATGGGATAGATACCACGGCATATTTACTTATTTATCGTTCGGTTCTCATTGAATGAAAGAGAAGAGTGTGCTTCGTAAAACTAGGTTGTGCTTAGGGCCGGTTGGGCGACTGGCGGAAACGGTTACGGCAGTATGCCGCGAAACCTTGCGTCGACTCGACGTTCGTGCGTTTAAAAAAAAGTTAGTGTCAGATTTGCCTCCAATTCCCACTTGACAGCTGTGCGTCAGTGCTAAGTGCCATTTTGAATGTGTGTTCTTTTTTCGAATATGCGAATGGCTGGGTGTCGTAATTTATCAAGTCGTGATATGTGATTGAGAAATGGTTTTTACGTTATTTCGTGAGCGTGTTTACTGCTTTGTGTCGAGAATATTTCGGCATATTATGTTGATATAGGAATAATTAACACTAAAGTATATTATATTATGTTATATAGTCGAAATTTAAATCGGTAGATATACTTATTTGAAAGTTATGAAAACATTTTAAGTACATACCGCACTGTTTATTGATATTTCACATGCTTTGTTATTATTTGCCATCGATAAGCATTAGAGAATGATACAGAGATTAAACGACGACCTCCGTGGCGCAGCGCGTGCGCTGTTGCATTTTAAAGTTGGAGGTGCTGGGTTCGATTCCCGGCTCGAGTCTGGGCTGGTGGGAGGCTTCGGCCGTGGCTAGCTACCACCCTACCGACAAAGACGTGTCGCCAAGCGATTTAGCGTTCTGGCACGATGTCGTGTAGAAACCAATTAGGAGTATGAGTTTACCATACCCCTAACAGGTTAGCCCGCTACCATCTTAGACCGCATCATCACTTGCCATCATGTAAGATGCAGTCAAGGGCTAACTTTTGGTGAAAAAAAAACCCAGCACGTTCAAGTTAAAACGGCAATACGGGATGACAATTTACATTTATATTATTTATAATAGCATAGTATAGGTATAACCATCACCTGAATTTATTACTTCTGAGCCTGTTTTAATAATAATAAAACAGGTATAGGTATATATATTTATTTCGATGATATATAAACATACACTATATATTACGTTTATAGTAGATATTATTAAAATAGGAGATTAGTGGTAAAACCTTTCTATAATTTCCATTATGTCAAATTTAATTTCAATCATATACCTATATAAATTGAATCGAAATAACATTAATTGAAATTTGTATGAATTCGATTCATTTTTAATATGAAATGGAAATTGTTATATTTATTTATGATATTTGTTGCCGATAATTATAATAAATAACTATTTGCGTATTTATTTATTATAATTTTGATTGATTCCTTTGATTTGATTGAAAGGCAAAATTTCCTTTGCGCTAAATAAGCGACAGCTTATGGTCCAAATGGTATTTACCAGACGTAAATACCATTTGGAAGTTCAGATAGTGCAGAAAAATTTGAGGTAGCAAATATCTCTTTGCTCTTTTTTGTCTTACTATAAGTTAATCCTTGTTGGCAATCTCACCTGGTGGCAAGTGATGATGCAGTGTAAGATGATAGCGAGCTAACCGGTTAGGGGTATTGTGAATTCATACTCTTAATTTTTCAAGTCGTAAGACGTCTTTGTCGGTAGGTTTGGTTGTTGCATTGTAGGAGGTAACTAGCCAAGGCCGAAGAGAAAATACAGAAATGGTAAATGGCTAATGTGTCCCTGCCGGGGATGCATTTTTTTCTATTAGAGAACTGTCATAAAATAAGCCACAATATATATATATATATATATATATATGTATATATATACATATATATATGGTTTCTGTAACGTAACATATATAAAACTTACCTTAAACCAATAAACAGATCGAGCTGAATTTTGTCATATAGGTAGATCGATAGCTATTATAACGTAGGTAAGAAGAGGATTTTTAAAATTAACCTAATTGTAAAATTAGGTTTTTATTTTATTTTATTATTATCATCCTGTTTACGTGAAATACCCTGTGCACGCCACTGCGTAGAAATGCGATAGCGAAAAAACTGAGTAAAGTCCAGGAAGAAAAGGTTTATTACAGTCAGTGTCACTGTTAGTTTGTATCGCCCGTTTTATCACTCATTAATAGGAACCGTAGGTGTATGTGTGTGTGCGTACCTGTACTTTGCATGTGTCTGTATTTATTTATGACAATTATTAGCCTTTATTCTATTCACGAAGCTGCGTAAGGTCAGCCTCCATACTCCGATACCCAGCCCATTGTCACAGTTGCGTGCTGTGTTATTCACCAATAACCATATTTTAATCAGTGGTCGGGGGTTCGAACCCTAAAACTATATAAATATCACATATTTTACGGGTCCTTACGATTAGCAAGCCTAGAAGAGATCGCTTTTAGTGATAAGGCCGCCTTTTGCTTTTATCTATATATTTTTCTTTGTATTTCTTTACATGCAATTAAAATGTTTAAATAAATAAAATAAATATATAAAGCAGTGTTACTCATAACTCACGTGTTTTTTACATAATTTAAACTTACAACTTTTTAAATTAATCATTTGATTCAATAGAATAGTAACAAAATTTACTTCCTCATTGGGGGCTAAAATCACAAAAAAAATACTGAAGGCCAAATTCACGCTGTGTACAAACAAAATACCTTCTTATCTGAATATCATTATGCGCAAGATGGGGTATGACTTAATTAATTAAAAACAATCCGCGAAATGCTAAGTAACTTTCCAAGATTCCCAACATGATAGCGCTATTTCCTTTTTTTTTTTATTCACCACAAGTTAGCCCTAGACGGCTATCTCACCTGGTGGTAAGTGATGATGCAGTCTAGGATGGAAACGGGCTAACCTGTTAGGGGTATGGTTAACCCACACTCCTAATTGGTTTCTACGCGACATCGTGCCGGAACGCTTAATCGCTTGGCGACACGTCTTTGTCGGTAGGGTGGTAACTAGCCACGGCCGAGGCCTCCCACCAGACCAGACTCGAGCCGGAATCGAACCCAGGACCTCCAACTTTATAATGCGACAGCGCACGCACTGCGCCACGGAGGTCGTTAAAAGCAAAGCCTTTTATGCAAAGCTTTCTTATCTTATCATCAGCTCATCATAAACTTAAAAATCCAATGCAAAACAATTAACCACAGCTCTTAGTAGACGTAAAAAATATATAAAAACCTTCTCCGAGTATACCTGTAAGGTAGCATCAACGAGTAAGAACAAGAACTTCCTGTCCAACAAGCCAAGTTCCCTACGTCACAAGTCAAGAGACGATCTTCTTAGGAGCTGCTTACTCAGGCTTCAGCTTGACACTTGCCAAAGTCAGCTGCTATAATACCTAATAGGGTTCATCATCATCATCATGATCAACCCATTGCCGGCTCACTACAGAGCACAGTCTCCTCACAATATGAGAAGGGTTTGGGTTTGTCCACCACGCTGGACATGTGCGGATTGGCAGACTTAACACGCTTTTGAGAACATTATGGAGAACTCTGATCATGCAGGTTTCCTCGCGATGTTTTTCTTCACCGTTAAAGCTAGTGATATTTTAATTGCTTAAAAACGCACATAACTCCGAAAAGTTAGAGGTGCGTGCCCGGGATCGAAACCCAGACCTCTGATTAGGAGGCGGACGTCCTAACTACTACACTAGACTAATAGAGCTATCAGCTACAAAAGGATACTAACGAAAAAGTAGTAGCATCTCAGTAGATTAAAGCATTAAAACAAATCCCATCTCTTTTATAACATCAGAAGTAAGATTTTTCGAAATCATCTCGAACTAGAATTCGTTTGAGAGATAAACGTACAAAGTAACAGGTCATTTGAACTATTACTTTGTACGCGTTGCCAAATAAATAAAACAGCTTGCCTCATGCTATATTAACAACGTCGTAAAATCACATAGTAATATTTTATCGTAGACTAGCTGCTGCCCGCGGCTTCGTCTGCGCGCTCGTTAAAAATTTTGAATCTTCTCACGGGAACTATTTGAGAGATCGGTATAGAAAATACATGTCCTTTTCTATAGTATAGGTGGCATGCATACCAAATTCAAAGCTGTCAACCCGCGGCTTGGCTCGTAAACAATTTTCAATTTTCCTTGTGTCCGAAAAAACCCAAATATCTTACGGAACCCTATTTTTTTCCAAAATAAAATTTAGCCTATGTTACTCGTGGATAATGTAGCTTTCGAATGGTGAAAGAATTTTTTAAAACGGTCCAGTTGTTTTTGAGTCTATTCATTACAACCAAACAAACAAACTTTTCCTCTTTATAATATTAGTGTAGATAAATAATCACCTCAATAAAGATAATAATTTCGACGATAAAACTTTAAGCTTCGCGTTGTATTTATTTCTCATTCTCAGAGAATTCTGTGAGAGACGTCAGTTCGCTAAGTTATCACAATAAACTGGTATGTACATCCGGTAAGCAATTTGCTGGCCTGGGGGAAATACGTGGCTCCCGGAAACAAGGTCAGGTAGAGTAACAGTGTAGGTACCTACTGTCTAATTCGCATTTACCGTTAACTTAATGCTCTTAAACGTACAAGATTAAACTTGTAGGGATGGTCAGTAAGTCGTATACTACTAGATCTTATTACAGTTTTAAGGGTTTCGTACCTAAGGGTCCCCTATTACTAAGCTTCGGAAGTACACCTCGGCGCCCGTCCGTCTATTTTGATAGATATATTATATCTTCCATTGAAGAACAAATTATGAAAATAAAATATGAGCCCTATAAATTTAACCATCATTTCTGATTTTGCAAACTCTTTGACCGATGGAAATCTTAATTAGTGATTAAAAACGAGTATATAGTATACGAGTACGAGTGCTTTGTTTTATTCCTGTACTCCAATGGGAACAGGAAATACGCGGGTGATTCCGCGATGCGCAGCAATTAAATAAATAAGGGTAGAAAAATCGTCGAATTTAACTTAAATATTTTCTGGTTTTTAAGCTTTACTGCGTGAACTTAACTGTGTCAGATTTTGCGTAGTTAGTTTTGTAACCTATACCTAAATTAAGTTTAAACCAGCGCGCGAATATTTGAAAATTGCCGCTCTCTTATTTGATATATTTGTAGTTAATGGGCGTGATAGTAAGTTTTTTCACATTTACTCGAGATAAAAGTCTATCTAGGCAAATAAGCTTAGCTAATCCAGGGTATAATGTATCTTCATTCCAAATTTTAGCCAGATTTATCCAGTAGTGCCGGCGTGAGGTTGTAATAAACATTTGACGACCTGCGTGGCGCAGCGCGTGCGCTGTTGCGTTTTAAACATTTTGGAGGTCCTGGGTTCCGTTCCCGGCTCGAGTCTGGTCTGGTGGGAGGCTTGGCTGGTTACCACCCTACCGACAAGGCCGTGTCGCCAAGCGATTTAGCGTTAACGATGTCCTGTAGAAGTTAGGAGTATGAGTTTACTATACCCCTAACAGGTTAGCCTGTTACCATTTTAAACTGCATCGTCAACAGGTGAGATGCCGTCAAGGGCTAACTTGTGAAAAAAAAAACATACAGCCTCCCTGTTTTTTAAACGACTGCTGTTTCATTCATTTAGTTTGAATTTATTTTAATTCATATATTACACAAATTAAACACAAGCCTGCTTTAACCGATAAATCTTTCATGTATTGTATTAAAGTGTGAATAATTAATTTACATTGAATTACACATTTAGTTTTAAAACCAATCAATTATACTAAAGTAGAGATTTCATTCGCACGCGTTTACTATTCGTGTGTAATGTATTGACGTTTTAAATGCGAAAGCTTTTATTTGTGAAGAGGTTACTATGTTATTTCGCTTGATTAAAGCTTTTCCATAGGAACTGTGATTCCGGGATTAAAAATGGTATATTCTATTTAACTCTTAGACATGTAGACTATGTAAAAAAGATCAAGTCATTTGCTCCGTTGCTAAGTGAGCGAACGAGATCGCATTTTTATATTATTCAAGTTAAACAATCGTCGCACGTAAACTTTACAAGAAGGTAGTATACAGTACATATTTGAAAGAACTTTTTTTTGTTATGAAAAATAGTTTTACTCTGAAAATTAACTATTCCTGTGGGATTTATAAAAAACCGAAACTAACTGTAAAAACTTAGATATATACGCTAATTAAATTGAAACTTTTTCGTGGCGTCCATTGCTATTTTGCGTGGACCAATCACTGGCCGCCGTTTTGGCGGGATTCAAAACATGGCGGCACGAAATGAAGACAACCTCCTTTTTTTTTCGTTTTATGGCTTTACACAGATTAGCCAATGTCAAGTTTATAGCAATGTAGAAGTTAGGGAGAAATGGCGGGTAACTTCGCACTCTGCGGACGCGGCTCCCTCAAACCTTTCCCAAATCAATACCTGTCAACCATTCAGAAAACCAGCCACTACACAAACGACACCAAAACTGTCCACGACACAACCAACACCAGTCCTTTTCAAAATTAGCCAACAAACATTAATTCAAGAAAAGCGTGAAAAAACCGCGACCGCCATATACGAAGTCTCCCGCCTTTCTCCCGTCAAGTTTATTATTTTATTAGTTCTCTCTTTTTACGGCTTTGCACAGATTAGCCAATGTCAAGTTTATAGCAATGTAAAAGTAAGGGAGAAATGGCCAGAAATTGCGAACTCCGCGGTCGCGGCTCCCTCAAACCCTTCCCAAATCAACACCTGTCAACCATTCAGAAAACTAGCCACTACACAAACGACAGCAAATCTGTCGACTACACAACCAACACCAGTCCTTTTCAAAATTAGCCAACAAACATTAATTCAAGAAAAGCGTGAAAAAACCGCGCCCGCCATATACGAAGTCTCCCGCCTTTCTCTAGACAACCTCCTTAATACATTCATAATAGATTTCTAGTCAAGTTTTATACTCTTTTGTACGTATACAGATTAGTAACACAACGTATATATATATATATATATATATATATATATATATATATATATATATATATATATTCTTAGCATCGCGGCGATAACATTAAAGGGTAGCAGTACTAAATAACTAACAGCAATAATTTCACTGATAAATAAGAGTGTAATATTTGGCTGTATTCCAAGCCATTATAATATAATAACAATAAATAGTTGTTTACGAGTAATATAACTTAATTTAAATCTTATCCAATTTCAACTTAATTAAATAATGCTTTGTAAGTCGCGTAGTTGGGTTACTCTTTACATTTTTGGAAGCAATCAATGATTCTCTTTGAATGGCAGTGTTAGCAATGTAGCCGTTCGAAATTCAAATTCAAATAATTCTTTATTCAAATAACCTTTCACGTTCCCTCTTTTGAAGGTAAGGTTGGCAGTTGCGAATGTATTACACATTCTACGCTCAAATGTAAACTGAAATAATAGCGTGTTCTGGAAATGTCTTCTGGTAGAGCAAAATAAAATATTTTGTTTGTGCTTTTCGGATATTATTTACTGCGTGATGCTGCAGATAGCTGTGATAGCCCAGTGGTTAGGGCGTCCGCCTCTTAATCAAATCGGGGGTTCGATCACGCGCCTCTAACTTTTCGGAATTATGTGCGTTTTTCAGCAATTAAAATATCACTTGCTTCAACAGTGAAGGTAAACATCTTGAGGTAACCTGCACGCCTGAGAGTTCTCCATATCTCCTTGTTGTTTGTAACGCCTTAATTATCACATAATATATAGCTTGTAACTTACGGGAATGTCCCTTACATTGAATAGTCACGTCACACTTATATTAATGAGAAAGTTTGTTTGTATGTGTGTATGATTATTACACCTTCACGCAGAAACCTCGAAATCAATTTGGCTGAAATGTTAATTGGAAATAGATTATACAATAGATTAATAAAAACGTTTTTTTTTTTGTAATAGGGAATTATCATGGTTTCCGCGGAATTCGTGTAAAACTGAATTTCACGTCATCGCAAACTTGGGAAGGGTCACAGGAATAAGACATAGGATAATCTACAATTACAAACTTGCTGTATTAAACAAGTTATTTTAAAACCCCAAACTTTTTAATGTGTTGATAAAATCTTATATTACATCCACCTATAATAAATAAGATAATTGTGATTCTCTCTTTAATTTGCATTTTATAGTTGGAGGTCCTGGGTTCGATTCCCGGCTCGAGTCCGGTCTGGTGGGAGGCTTCGGTCGTGGGTAGTTACCACCCCACCGACAAAGACGTGTCGCCAAGCGATTTAGCGTTAACACGATGTCGCGTAGAAACCAATTAGGAGCGTGGGTTTACCATGCCCCTAACAGGTTAGCCCGCTACCATCCTAGACTGCATCATCACTAACCGTCAGTTGAGATTGCCGTCAAGGGCTAACTTGTAGTGGATAAAAAAAACGTAACTAAGGGTATAAACATAATAAATAATAATAAACTTTGTTAGCAAAGTACGGGTACCAAAGAAGAGATGGATGGATTGTGTAAGAGAGGATATGCGTGTAAAAGGTGTGGGTAGTGAGGTGACGGCTGATAGAAGTGAGTGGAAGAAGAAGACGTGTTGTGCCGACCACACATAGCGTGGGATAAGGGCAAGAAGAAGAAGAAGCAAAGTACGGGTTAACAGCAAAACAGATATTGACAAAGAGTATACATATATCAGGCAGTTGTTGAAAACTTTCATGGAAACTTTAAGCTATAATATAGATATGTATGAGGTTTGATGCCCAGTTGGGGTAAACTAAAATTTTCATTTCCGAATCAGTCACTGTAACGCCAAGCGGCGATGTTTGAATGAGGGATCGTGCGACCCTCGTCGACGTGCCACCGAGCACCTCATCGTTTGGACAAGGGTACCCTTCCCTGTGACACTCTATAAATATACTTATTCATTTAACTTATTCATTTGTAGCTCCCGAAATAAAGATAAAGAGGTTTCACTCTTTACGTTGAAGCATTTGATAGGTTAGGACGTCCGCCTCCTAAATAGAGATCGGAGGCTAAATCCCGGGCACGCACCTCTAACTTTTCGGAGTTATGCGCGTTTTTAAGCAATAAAAATATGACTTGCTTCAACGGTGAAGGAAAGATCGTGAGGAAATCTGTATGACTGACAGTTCTCCATAATATATAATATAATAAATAGGAGGCTTGAAAGGAATTAAAAACGTCATGTCTTCGGTAGCCATGTTGCTGTCGGCTACCGGCCAGGAGCGGATACGCCACAGTTGGTATGTGCGCAAAAAGCTGAACGGCACAGCGCCGCGTGTCTGACAGAACACACCTGCCGCCCGCGAGAACGGGTTTATATTAAATTAATTTTAATCCTACAGGATCGACATCGCACGGAACTTGCACGCGACCATCGGCGTTCTGTCATTTTTTTTCTCCACTTTCTAGAAAGTATGGTTGTCAGGATGTTTTATTTTTCGTACTGACTTTTACCTGTACTAACCCTATTGGTTGCGACAGCGTAACCGGGCTGTTTGGCGAGCTTCGGAAAGAAGCTCTGCCAGAAGAAATTTTGAGCCCTAGGGCTCGAAGAAACTAAGGGAACGTCTACCTAAGGGCGCCTCCTGTGAGGCCGAACCTCGGCTTAGGCGACGTTTGGGATAACGGGGGTTCTGGATGAGATTGCTTAAGCGATAACGCCGCCTTTGCATACTTATGTGTTCTCTTATTGTTTCCTGATCATTTGTGTAATCTATATCTATCTAAATATTAGTACATTTTCGATCGATTATCTATTTTTTATATATAACGTAGGTTATTATGTTGATATTAATTAATACATCTCTGCTTATAAATATAATATAATTATCAAAAAAGCGGTGATAGCCTAGTGGTAAGGGCGTCAGCCTCCTAATCAGAGGTCAGCGGTTCGAACCTCTAACTTTTCGGAGTTATGTGCGTTTTAAAAAAATTAAAATATCACTTGCTTCAACGGTGAAGGAAAACGTCGTGAGGAAACCTGCACGCCTTAGAATTTTCCATAATGTTCTCAAAGGCGTGTGAAGGCGACTATGGGCAAACTCTTCTCATATTGAGAGGAGACCCGTGCTCTGTAGTAAGCCGGCAATGGGTAATCATGATCCCTGCTTATTACGCCAAAACAGTTGTTCTTTCAATATCTGCGAATACTCGCTAAATTTTGAAAATATCCAAATACTCCCGAAGTGTGCTATATGTTTCGGTGACGTGCAAAGTTGTTTTTTACGTGTCTATTTCCATCATAGAGATGACCAATTCAAAGTCACCCTTCCAATTATTGACCTAGGTCTTCAACATCATCATTCTGTCCAAATTTTTGGCTAAGGCGTCCCCTCTCTTTTAGTTATACTTTTGTTATTTACTTCATTCTAAATTTTCTTCTCTCGCAGGAGATAAGCTATTTGCGTAAATTTCGACCCTCCACGCTCCTCCAACAGTTATTGGCTCAAGACTTCTAACCTAGTAGTTGGTCGGGAGTTATCAGGGAACAGATATACCCATATGAAGTATTAGAGTGTTTTTAAAGCTAGGTCACTCAAGTAGCTCTTAAGTTAAGCAGCCTTTAACTTGTTTTTAAGGTCAGTTCCCAGCGCGTTAGGCTTGTTAGAAGGTTAAAGCGATCGTTAAGAAATAACTTGGCAAGCACGTTTTTTTTAAATAAAAATATAATTGAAAGTCAACGTTGGTACCTAGTGACTCGGATAGTTGAAGTCATGCCTTTTATCCTAGTGACCTCTTTGAATAAGAATTATTTAAGCAAACGACCTAGCCTAGTGGTGAAGCGGTGATAGTCAGCCTCCTAATCAGAGGTCGGCGGTTCGAATCCGGGCACGAACCTCTAACTTTTCGGAGTTATGTGCGATTTAAGCAATTAAAATATCACTTGCTTCAACGGTGAAGGAAAACATCGTGAGGAAACCTGCACGCCTGAAAGTTCTCCGTAATGTTCTCAAAGGCGTGTGAAGTCTGCCAATCCGCACTTGGCCAGCGTGGTGGACTATGGCCAAAACCCTTCTCATATTGCGAGGAGACCCGTGCTCTGTAGTGAACCAAGAATGGGTTGATCATGATGAAACAAACGACTTCTTAAGCAATAAGGTATTGACGTAAGAAAAGCTTAGTGGTCATATTTTGAAGAAAGACCATTCACATACCGTAAATTCTCAAATAGATTAGAGTTAAATTTTCTAACGTTATACCTATAACGTAATGTAGTTATCACCATCAACTCACTACAATTTAAATTATTGACGCGTCAAAAGTGATGTTAAAAGAATAATTTCAACAAAGATTTTGATGTACTGATTGATTGATTGATTGATTGATTGATTAACAGAAGAACGCTAGTCTAGGATAGATACGCTAGGAGACCGCTTACTATATTTCTAAAAACTAGGACTTCTATGAGTATGGTAGATACGTATATAATACCAGCGTTGTTCCTTAAAGTTTTTTTTGCTGCAACAGAGTTGGTACAGATTATACTCTATAAGCAGGTATGTCTTAATCTAAATTCTATATAGACATTCTATTTTATACTTTCCACTAGAGAATGTGAAATTCTACTTTTGTTCTAAGTTTTATATATACTTTTAACAGAATATTGACTTGTCTGTACATTTCATCTTAATCCGTTGATGCTGTGCGGGTGGCCTTTATTTGATTTGAAATAAAAAAATATTGACCTAGAATAAGCAATGTCATTGATAAAACTTTCTTTCCTTCCATTTAGATCATTAAACTAAATTTGATCAAGTTAATATCAGCTCAAAAAAAGTTTAAAAAAAAGTTAAAAGATTCGCTGGGATTCACAAATAAAGCGACGATATAGGACGCTTTCTAACCATCCCGAATTACATTCTAGTACAACGAAGGCGCCTTGGGAGTGAAAAATAAAATCGTCACGTAAACAACGCCAGTAGAAATATAAAATAACTAGCTGTTGCCCGCGACTTCGTCTGCGTAGAATTGCTGATTTCCCGTGAGATTGAGGTTTCCCGTGCGGCCAATGCCCTGCTTCAGAAAGTACTCACAGGCAAATGTCAAATTGCCTATTTTTGTGTTTCTAAATTAAAAAACATAGGACTTTCGTACAAACTTCAAATCCCTATTTTACCCCTTAGGGGTGGAATTTCCAAATATCCTTTCTTAGCTGACATCTCTTAACTATCAACTACCTACTTGCTAAATTATAGCTTTATGCATACAATAGAGTTTTTGAGATCTCGTGTTTGATCAGTAAATATGTAAGTAAGTAAGTGACCTTTCGCTTTTATATATATAGATTAACTAAGTATAACAAACTTAAAATGTATGGAATGTAGAACAAGAATTGTATGCCAGTCCTCCGTACAAGTTATGCGAGCCTAGTATTTAATAGTGCAGAGTTAAACGTTATGTAGCAATTGTCGTCTTAACGCGACTCTGACGACTTCTAATGGAAACTACTTTAATTTACTACTACACCGTTGTTCTTGGGCCTAAATTAAACTACATATATGTCGGCGCGAAGAAGTTATTAACTTTATTAAGCGGCGCCAAAAACCTCAAGAATTCAATAATTACCCACATTTTAATTATTGATGATTTTGCTAACACAATTTAGACAGTAACAATCAACTTCGTACAAGCATGCTTTGTGCTATTAATACGGGTGGTCGATGCCTTTCAAAGATTATCTCGCTCGAGACGTCGTACTGTTCGGACCTCTAAGTTATTGTCGCAATAAAAGTGTAAACCGGCAAGTTGTGGTTTTAATTACTATGAGCGAAAGTTAACAAAATCGTGACGTCACCCTTACAAAAAACAACTCGGACCCCCTTGACGCGACATATATAATATGTTCTTCATACATTTATACCTTTTGACGACATCCGTGTCGCAGCGCGCGCTGTCGGATCATAAGGTTAGATGATCACGTTATTGTTTCCCAATAATTTGTGTGCAAGAAAGAGTATCTATATTTTTTTTTTCCCGCTGGGAAATGCGTTTACGCATCCCCTCCGGAAGCGATGCAGGCAAGACTGCGCCGCTTCCGACGGGGTATGTGGGACTCCCCGGCGGCCTGACTGGCGACCAGAATACCCACTAAAACCCAGCGATGCTCCTTCGCGTCGCCTGGTGGCTGGGTCACGGGAACACTTGTGCACTCGACCGCAAAAGAGTATCTATCTAAGTAAATTTCGATCGATTATCTAATTTTAATGTAAGCTTGTAGAAAAGTCCTACTATAGTGTAAAGGATTACGTAAATGATAAACAAGCATGGGTGTGAAATATTGCTCTAATAAGATAGCTCTTAATGTAATTTTAAGTGGCATGTGAGATGGTGATAACAAAAAGAAAATTTACCTGGCTTACCTGGTTTGTTGTGGGATTTGAATTTGAATTTATATAACGTAGGTTGATTATGTTGATATTAATTAATATATTCCTGCTAATAACACCAAAAACAGCTGCTCTTTCAATATTTACGAATACGCGCAAAATTTTTATAAAATCCAAATACTCCCAAAGATTAAGGTCGACGACCAACGTGGCACAGCGCGTGCGCTGTCGCATTATAAAGTTGTAGGTCCTAGGTTCGATTCTCGGCTCGAATTTGGTCTGGTGGGAGGCTTCGCCAGTGGCTAGTTACCACCCTACCGACAGGGACGTGTCGCCGAGCGATTTTACCATACCCCAACTGACCTAACCCATCTACCCTACCGACAAAGACGTGTCGCCAAGCGATTTAGCGTTCCGGCACGATGTCGCGTAGAAACCAACTAGGAGCGTGGGTTTACCATACTTCTAACAGGTTAGCCCGCTACCATCCGAGACAGCATCATCACTTACCACCAGGTGAGATAGCCGTCAAGGGCTGACTTGTAGTGTATAAAAAAAAAGAAAAAATCTTAGACTGCATCATCACTTCCCATGTAGTTTAGATTGCCGTCAAGGGCTAACTTGTGGTGTGTTAAAAAAAATAGACTGACACACTTTAAGCACCTACCAATAATCACTAACTGAAGCTCTCGGCGAGCTGGGTGGCTGCTAACTTCAGGAGCTGGAGTGTGCCAGCGAAGAGCCCCTCGTATAACCACCGTTCTCGACCGACCATCTACGGAAAAAGGCTTAAGAGAGAGAACTGTTTTATGGTCCTTATAATCAAAAGCATTGGTTTCTAGGTATAACAAGTAATTCTTATGCGACCTCGTGACGTCCGACATGCTAGTCAGTAAGCCGCGTAGTTTGCTACGTCCGCGAGGAGGTAGAATAGGAGTACAAGGGAGGCTCCGGTGCGTTCTTAGGAGATCCCGGAACCTCCCACATATTTTATGCTGATGGTGGTGACCGAGGGGGTTTTAGTGGGTAAAAATCCCACATAACCCGAGCTATTTCCCAGCAATAATCGGGTATCTCAGTAGATTTCCCCCCCGTAAACAAAAAAAAAAAGTATAACAAGTAAATTTTTAAATAAAGGGAAAGAGTTCTGATACAATGTACAAAACTTCGTCTTTACTTCTCGAGTAATAAATCTCGGGTGCAGTAAATTTTAGCGAATTAAACGCTGTGTGGATATCGCGTAGTAATCACATACTGGTGTAAATTCTCGCGTACTAATCCTTCAGTGTAGCTATATTTTGCGATGTAAAAACTGTGTGGGAGAAGTTCTCGCAAAATTGTACCACAAACCAATATAGTCAAGTTATAAACAATAGTATGGGAGATCTGCTTGAGATTTTTGGTAATTTAAAAAATCATTGAAGAATGGGTTAGTGAAAACAATCGTAACTAATTAACCTTTTAATCATAACTAAGTTCCAATAGTAAACACAGTAGTGTGCCTTTTTTTCTATAATAGCTATTAGTAGCGGATGTCCCCTCATTTTGTCTGCATACAATTTCCAATATTTACGTAATGTTTTCTTAAACCACGGAATTTCACAGTATCCTTTCTTGATTAAAAAAAAACTGTTAAAATTTCTAAGTTTTAACCTTGGTTTTATACATATACTTAAAGATTTCTTTTATTAGAATCACACTTTACTTTAGACTTCCGTGGCGCAGCGCGCGCGCTGTTTCATTATAAAGTTGGAGGTCCCGGGTTCGATTCCCGGCTCGAGTCTGGTCTGGTGGGAGGCTGCGGCCGTGGCTAGTTACCACCCTACCGACAAAGGCGTGTCGCCAAGCGATTTAGCGTTCCGGCACAATGTCGTGGAGTAACCAATTAGGAGTATGGCTTTACCACACCCCTAACAGGTTAGCCCGCTACCATCTTAGACTGCATCATCACTTACCATCAGGTATGATTGCCGTCAAGGGCTAACTTGTAGTGGATAAAAAAAAAGGAGACTATATTACAAAGTCTCAACCTTTCTTTATAATTAAAATTACAAGTAAAATTGTTGCTCATAGTTGAAATTTGATCCGAGGTGTTAGTTACATATTGTACCGTCCAAAATGTAACTCTGCCCGAGGCCGCGGCGTCGAAGGCTTAATCTGTAGTTACGTAACGCCAGACGTTCTCATTCTGGGACAGTGTCTATACTAGCGACTAGCGACGCCGGGGTGTGGTGCAAGTCACAGCAGTTCTGGCAGGTCATTTCTGCCACGAACCTGCAAATTGTGGAACCAGCTTCCATCTTCTGTGTTCCCTAATGGCTATAATATGGGGATCTTCAAAGGGCGGATTAACAAATTGCTCAAGGGCCAGCAACGCATTGGCGGTTCCTCTGGTGCTGCAAATGTTCATGGGCGGCGGTAATCACTTACCATCAGGTGACCCGCCTGCTCTTTCCAAAAAAAAAGTTCCGGCCCTCGATCAGCAATGTACTTACTACATTTGCCGTCACAAACTAAGTTTGACAGAAAAATTAAACGAACTTAAACGTCTTTAAACCATCATATCACGATCAACCTATTGCCGGCTCACTACAGAGCACGGGTCTCCTCTCAATATGAGAAGGCTTTGGCCATCACCACGCTGGCCATGTGCGGATTGACAGACTTCACACGCCTTTGAGAACATTATGGAGAACTCTCAGGCGTGCAGGTTTCCTCACTATGGTTTTCTTCACCGTTGTAGCAAGTGAAATTATAATTGCTTAAAAACGCATATAACTCCGAACAGTTAGAGGTGCGTACCCTGGGTTCGAACTCCCGACCCCTGATTAAGAGGCGGACGTCCTAACCACTAGGCTATCACAGCTTTTAACCATACTTATAGTTAAATATGTGTTATTTCTAAAATATTATATATAATATTACTTTATAATATCTGCGTTGTTGCTTAAAATATTTCGTCACTTCTATTTCGCTTTGAAATAGAGGTGACAAAAATATTAATAGAATAGAAAATATGAATAGAAGTTAAATTAAACACACATTGGTTTTCTCCATAGCAAACTAACTGATTGACTGATTTAAATTTCTAAACGGTTTAGCTTTGGCAAAGTAATGGAGTAAAAAAAAATTTAATTTTTTTTTAATGTTGCTTGATTTTCATTGAATAACTTTATATTGAGCCTTAGCTGAACAATAATTGTGTCCGTATATTTTTTTCACCGGATACCGTATTTATAAAAAGTTTCCATTATAAAAAGTTACCTCTGGCTTGGTGACATTGTCCGTTGCCTTGACAGCTAGACCTTCTGTCAATGAGTCACGCCTTTTTGTCTAAAAGGTAAAAAACCTCTGGCGCTCCGACACTGGTGTTTATTACGTTTAACAATTACGTGTCCCGAATAACTGTTACAAGTGTAGTGATGTAAACATTTTTAGTTTTTTTTATATAATAGTATATTATATTAAGTAGGAATTTGTTATTACAGCATAATAATCCAGCACCTAAAGGTATGGTGCTCGGACCCTATCGCTATTTGCTCTATAGAATGCAAGGCTAATCATTCCTTTGGGATACATAAACCTTAGCCATCAACACCAGCCAGATTTTAAAGAAATGTGATACAGAGGCGCCAAGTATTCCTGCGCTACCATTCCAGAAATTAGATCTGTAAACAATCCTAAGAAGAACCAGAACTACCCATGTATGTAATAAAGCTAAAGCAGCTTCGAGCGAAGCACACATTTGTGGCTGGTGACCAATGTAGGTGAAGTAAGGATCCTGAGGTACCGGAATAGTAGCCCAAATGTGAACGCTTCACTACAACAAATGCCGTTATCTACCTGACTCCGAGAAGTCGTTATGCCCTCATGGTTATTAAAACGAACATGTTATGACCTCCAGCGATGGGCGGGTCTCATGGGAAAGCGGGTTTTAGTTCATAGCCATGGTTTAATAAATGTAAAAGCCCTACTGCATAGGGCCCTAATTCATTACTTTCACCTTTAAAAGAAGAGGCGTGTGTGAGCCCTTGACGGCGATCTCGTGGAAAGTGATCATGCAAGTTGGTAGCGAGCTAACCTTCAGGGGTAAGGTAAAACCAATAATACCAATTGGGCTCTTTCTCCTATAAAAGAAGAGGCGTGTGGTTTTTTTTATTCCCCTACAAGCCCTAAGTTGACAGCGAGCTAACCTGTTAGGGGGTAAGGTAAAATCGTCCGGGAAGTACAACGGGTCCCCGGGTGACCAGTAAAACTTGCGAGAGGGACATGCCGTGGTGGTTTTTAGTTCGGGTATACCCCCCTGCGGCGGTGGGAGTCCAACATAACCTCCTTCCCGCCCAAGGGTACGGAAGTAGCCATAAAGCTTTTCCACCACGACAAAAAAAAAAAGGGGGTAAGGTAAAACCAATACTGCCAATCAATTTCGCGGCATAGTGCCGCAACGCTGCATCCTTGAATGTCCAGGTCATACTCGAGTATCGAACCAACCTCGGACCTCTAACCCGTTCGTTGACAGCGTGCTAAGCGAGCAGCGCATTGCCCACTTTTCTTTATAATGAGTTTAGACTAGAAGGCGACTGTTGCACTATACTGTACATTGCATGAGAATAAAAAGTTAAATGATTTCCAATAAACTTCTCAAAAAGGAGGAGTATTTTAATTCGTGGCGTTTTTTCGAGTATGCACTCCGATTTCTCCGCCGTTTCTTAGCCGTTTCGCGTCTTTTCTTTACTTGGTAGCGAAAGTACTTGGCAGGCCACGTAGAAACCGATAGGATGGTTTCGGTTGGCAACTCGTCGGTCGCTCCACTGGTGCTGCACATGTTCATAAACGGCACTTTACAACCTGATGTTAAGTGGTAACCGTCCTAATAAACCTAATCGTTTATATAAAAAGTGATAGGGATAAAAGAAACGCTTTTTTTTCTCTGTCGCCTTCTTATATTAACGCCTTAGGGTTTTGTATAACAGCCATATCCTAAATAAGTAAAGTCGCTACCATCATACACTGTATCTTCTGCATCAGACCAGATTGCATTCGAGGACTTGTTTGTAGTATAGATAATGAAGTAGAAATGCTTAGATATCCGTAGATGAAATAGTGTAATTAAAAAAGGTAAAGGTAAGTGGACGGGGTATTTAGTTCGGAGAACCCAGGGTACCAAATTAATAGAATGGCAACCCCGGACCGGTAAACGCAGCGTTGATGACTTCCAACTCCAACTTTCCAACGATAAACATCACTACAACAATATATTCCTTATAAATGATACTAAGAATGTAGTAGAAAGCGGTTATTTCAATATTACATACAGACACTCCAATTTTATTTATTTGTATAGATATATTGTGAAGTTTTCATCTATTAGTGATATTTTTGATCTTATAATGTACAGATGTTTCATAATGGTGGGTTTTGAGCGCGCACCTATTGTAACATCCGTCGCTAACGATACACCTTCGCCCGGATGTCAAACAAAGCTTAATTGTAATATTTATAGCGACGTCTTTGCAAAGAATCATTTCACCTTGATATATTTTAATGAATACGCGCTCCCAATATTATGGGTATCATATTTCGGGCCGCCATTGTGCGGGCAACCTTTTCAGAAAATGCAAAATGTCAAAGCCTGAAACTAACAAAGTGCAGAATAATTTTTACTAACAAAGCATTTAGAGTAAATCTTAATAATTTTACGCGGGGGGACGCCGCTGTATACTTCCCGGTCGCCTACCAGTCACCCCAGCCTACCGTCGGGCCTCTCCCGCACTACAAGAGGAAGGATCAGGACAGCTTGATCCCCCCCCCCCCCCCCAAAACTATAAGGAGACTTGTGCAATGGCGGACAACTAGCCCAATAGCTACCCGCCTTCTCCCAAGCGAAGCTGACGAGTGGCAAATTGCTGAAGTCTTCTTCCCCTCCGCTACTTACCACCCTACAGACAAAGACGTGTTTTTATATTTAAAATTAAATTCAAACACTCGAGTACATTCGCTAGAACGCAGTTATTACCCGTACTTGACTAGTGATTATAAATTAAATTAAATATAGCTCTTTTATGACTAAAAAGTCATAAATAGGTACACAGTACGTACATAAATAGCCTTAGTACACCGAGATACTGTACTGTCAATAAGAATAGCGTGTACAAATAAAACGGTTGCGTCACCGATTGTTTGAATCAATACGTGATGTGGGAACGTATGGCGTTACGCGTGTTTATATGTTCCCAGAATGCACTTAAGTAACATTATTCTAGTTATAATCAATCGACAAAAAGTTGGTTTCCTCATGTATACCTTGAATTAGGTTTGAATTCATCCATGAAGCGTTCGTATTAGAACTAGCATTAGAATTATCACGCTGATGGCAGATTTTTCCTACTTACTTGGCACTTATCGACATATTTTGGAAAATTTACACAACATCATCATCATCATGATCAACCCATTACCGGCTCACTACAGAGCACGGGTCTCATCTCAATATGAGAAGGGTTTGGCCCTAGTCCACCACGCTGGCCATGTGCGGATTGGCAGACTTCACACGCCTCTGAGAACATTATGGAGAACTCTCAGGCGTGCAGGTTTCCTCACGATGTTTTCCTTCACCGTTGAAGCAAGTGATATTTTAATTACTTAAAAACACAACATCTTTATAAATTGTAGTCTATGTGATATTCTGATGTATAAGCTATATTATTCTAAAGTTTCATTAAAATAAATCAAGTAGTTTTTACATGAAAGACTAACAAACATCCATCCATACTTACAAACTTTCGCGTTTGTAATATTAGTATGATTTGCCTAATATTACAAACGCGAAAATGATTTGAATCGTAACATTATTGATTACAACAAATAAGGCTTTATGTTCATTTAATTTCCCACTCATCATATAAGTATCAAGTTTGCCTGAGAACCGATATTGGAGTCGGAAGGAGTGGAGACCGCGTCTCGGCAAACGGAATGTGGGCCGTCTTCCAGCTAGGTGGAGAGATGACCTCCGAAAAGTAGGAGGTATACGAGTAGACTTGATGAAAAAAGCCGGAGATAGGATAAGTTGGCGCTGCTTAAAAGAGGCCTATGTCCAGCAGTGGATGATAGTATGTGTCACTTTTATTACAAGATTTTTTTTTACTGTATACTCTGTTGATAGGGACGCAAACATAAAATCGTAGCCTACTGCCTTCTGTACAATTGTGCAGCTAATGGACTGCTGACTTCAACAACTAGCACCTATTAGTCGAACAATTCGTCCAGCAGAACCTATAGTCTGAACTTAAAGTTTGTTAGCTCACAATGCTTACTTGAGCCAACGGCGACGGAAAATATCGGAAATTCACTCTAAGATAAAGTTGTCGTAGAGATTTTTCTTGCGAAAAGAACTCGTCTGTATACCTATATATTTAGCTATACACTTAATTGTTGTTTTTCGATATAAAAAAAGACGTGTGGCACTCGGTGACTGCCGCGGTAAAGCTATTGCATAGCATTTTTATCAACTAAATTATTAATATTTCAAAAACAACAATGAAAATAAAAATATTAAAAATATAGAGGTTATTTTTGATAAAATTAATTTAAAATAAAAGCAAAAGGGAAATGAGTAAAATTTAACTCTAGATTTGATTACAGACAGATAACGGGACAGGTGAAACTAAATAAAAATGCTTGTCATAATAATAAAAATTTCTACTCAAAAAGGTCTACTAAAAAAATACCATCAGTATGAAAATATTGTCTGTCTCGCGCTTGGCCGGTTTTTTATTTGTATAGATATAGATACAACTGAAAACAGCGAAATTGCGTCAGCTATCCTTGGAACAGTTAAATTGGACGTAAAACTAAATGGCGAGTTCCATCAACTTCTCTATCACATTTACGATCCATTGAGCTGTTGGGAGCCGAACAAGGATTTTTGAACTTTTGCACTCACCATTTACGCGAACCTCTTCGATAAAAACCCACTGCAGTGGTTTGCAAATGCTTTTCGAAAATTCATTCAATATTAAAAATTTCAGTGAGCATTTTTTTCACCTTGCAAACAAATCCTATAGGAAGGGTTTCGTTCAAGTAATTCGCGTTTACTCAAATGAAATAACTCCGTGATTTTTAAGTGCGCTGAAGTGTTCATTGACGCGCGTCTTTGATGAGCAGACAGCTCCAGAACTGTTCTGAAGACGATCGCGGCAAGATTTGCCTGTCATTACCGGAGGTAATAAGACATGTGTTTTTTTTTATTTATTTTATGGCCCTGGATTCTAGCCCACTATGACCTAATAAACATGTGGCAGTACCGATTCCACAGATGCAGTTATAGTTATTATAAGTTTTGACATTTACATGTTATTTAATCTGTTTTTTATATTGTTAACTTATTTTATGGGCCTGAAATAAATGGATTTGCATTGAATTGAGTAGATTATTGCTTAATAAACGTAATAATCAATGAACAGTGGTGCCTGTGTTTGGGCGATTATTATTCACAGCGACAGGAAGCGGGAAGTGCGTGACTGTTTGTGTGTATCTATGGCGACAGCTCCTAAACAATGAATGGTGAATCAGCGCGACTTCGTCTTTGTCACTCATTGCAATGACGTATGTGTGCGAGGAAGACCACGAATGTTATTATTTGGTTTATGGTTTAGCTAATTAAGGGAGCGTATTGTAAATGTTTAAGCGTAAATGGTAATGTATTGCGTGTATATAGATTGAGTTATTTTTCAGTTCACCTTTTAACTATTAATAGTCAAAAGCTGGCATAGACCATCTTTATCGTAAGGGGGCGATTTTAAAAAAGTATTTTTTACAGAATGCTCTTTTCTAAAGGAAATAACCATCAATAATTATCATAAGCCTATATGATATTTCTTATAGCAGAGTTTAAAGCGTATACCCATCAAACTGCTATTATGTGGATTGGCGAACAATGACGTTGTTCTAGTTATTTTATCGTATAGCCTAAATTAAAACGGGCTAAGCGCGAAGATCAACTTGACCGCACACGATGAGATGGACTCATCGATGGATATACCGTTAAAACGTTAAATATTATTTAAGTTATTAAGATCGAGCGAAATAAACCAAAAAAACGCCTGTTAATTTTCAACTTTAACTTTTTATGATTATTTTGAAGCGGTGATAGCCTAGTGGTTAGGGCGTCAGCCTTCTAATCAGAGGTCGGCGGTTCGAATCCAGGCACGAACCTCTAACTTCTCGGAGTTATGTGCGTTTTAAAAAAATTAAAATATCACTTGCTTCAACGGTGAAGGAAAACATCGTGAGGAAACCTGCACGCCTGAGAGTTCTCCGTCCGAAGCCCACAACAAACTTAGTAAATTTTCTTTTTGATATCACCATCTCAGATGCTACTTAAAATTATGTTAAGAGCTATAGATCTTATCTAGACTAGCTCTATATAGACTTGAAGGCGGATTAATAGATAGTCCCGTTTGTACCGAACCCTTGCAACTGGTGCATAGTTCAGAAATTTAAAAGGACTTATTTTTAATGGAATAACGGCCACTTCTCGCGGGACTAATTAGCCTAACCTAATTAGGCAGAGCATTTGAGTAACGAACGGCGAAACATTCAGAGATAGACTATAATATTCCAGAGCACACTTAGATGAGAGTTCTCATAGAACTGGAAGGCATTTAATGGAATTAATCCTGCTAATGCGATTGCATACGCGATTAAATTAAATGAAAAAGGGTGAGAGCCTTATTTTTTTATATAGATACGTTCGCCCTTGATGGCTATCTCACCTGATGGTAAGTGATAATGCAGTCTAAGATGGTAGCGGGCTAATCTGTTAGGTGTTTGGTAAACCCAAAATTTCACACTTTTTGACGACCGACGTGGCGCAGCGTGCGCGCTGTCGCATTATAAAGTTGAAGGTCCTGGGTTCGAGTCTGGCTGGTGGTAGGCTTTGGCTGTGGATGGTTACCACCCTACCGGCAAAGACGTGTCGCCAAGCGATTAAGCGTTCCAGCACGATGTCGCGTAGAAACCAATTACGAGTGTGGGTTTACCATACCCCTAACAGGTTAGCCCGCTACCATCTTAGACTGCATTATCACTTACCATCAGGTGAGATTGCCGTCAAGAGCTAACTTGTAGAGGATAAAAAAAAATTCTAATCGGTTTCTACTCGACATAGTGCCGGAACGCAAAATCGTCTTTGTCGGTGAGGTTTGAAGACAAAACCGATTTGAAGGATGGGTTCATCTGCCAACGCGTCGGTGGCTTCTCTGGCACTACATAATATGTTCTTAGGCGATGACCGCTTGACATGACATGACAGGTGAAAAAGAAAAAGTTTTTTTTTTACTTTAATTTCTTAATTATAGCAAAGTTTGTATATTTTCCATTCCAAAGTAAATAGTCGTCGTGAAGCTTTGATAGCCTAGTGGTTAGGACGTCAGCCTCCTAATCGGAGGTCGGGGGTTCGAACCCGGGCACGCACGCACCTATAACTTTTCGGAGTTATGTGCGTTTATAAGCTTTTAAAATATCACTTGCTTCAACGGTGAAGGAAAACATCGCGAGGAAACCTGCATGCCTGAGAGTCCTCCGTAATGTTTTCTAAGGCGTGTGAAGTCTGCCAATCCGCACATGGCCAGCGTGATGGACTATGGCCAAACCCTTCTCATATTGAGAGGAGACCCGTGCTCTGTAGTCAGCCGGCAATGGGTTGATCATGATGATGATGAAATAGTCGTCGAAGTATCCTTGGGAATCTAATTTAGTAACACTCGCATAATGCCAGTAACATAAACATCCGTAATAGCCGTTCGCTGGTTCGATATTCCGGCGCGCTACTTATCGTCTCGAATGATTACATTTTGTATAATCGATTTATTTTCCTTGTTTGCTTCGCGCTCACGTTACCAATATTCTATTATTGATACATAACCTTACAAAAGGCACTGTAACTACTAAACCTAACTTTTTTTATTTTTATCCACTACAAGTTAGCCCTTGACGGCAATCTCACCTGATGGTAAGTGACGATGCAGTCTAAGATGGTAGCGGGCTAACCTGTGAGGGGTATGGTAAACCCATACTCCTATCGGTTTCTACGCGACATCGTGCCGGAACGCTAAATCGCTTGGCGACTCGTCTTTGTCGGTAGGGTGGTAACTAGTCACGGCCGAAGCCTCCCACCAGACCAGACTCGAGCCGGGAATCGAACCCAGGACCTCCAACTTTATAATCTGACAGCGCGCGCTGCGCCACGGAGGTCGTCAAAAAAAAACTAAACTTGACAAAATGTAAAGTGCTACTCTCTAATCATATATAAGCTGTGATAGCCTAGTTGTGCCACAGCCCGGTTACGCTGTGCCAACCAATAGTTAGCACAGCTAATAAAAAAAATCCGAAAA
The DNA here is from genome assembly GCA_928268935.1 of Lasiommata megera. Lineage (NCBI taxonomy): Eukaryota > Metazoa > Arthropoda > Insecta > Lepidoptera > Nymphalidae > Lasiommata > Lasiommata megera. The sequence continues at coordinate 1,697,435 of OV743321.1, forward strand.
AAAAGGCTAGTGGTTAGGACGTCCGTCACCTAATCAGAGGTCGGCGGTTCGGTCCCGGGCACGCACTGCTAACTTTTCGTTTTAAGCAATTAAATTAAGTGCTAAGTAAAAAAATTAAAGTAAGTATGTATACTGAATGGCTTTTTCTAGGCAAACGCGCTCCACCCCAGACCAAGCGTAAGCCTATTTATAATTTAACAAAAAAAACACCACTTACCGTCAAGTGCACTTGCGGCGAAGCGTTTATCTAAGAATGTTCTTCCCTTCTTTGATTTATTTACAATATAATCTCCACTGTAAATACGAAATATATGTAAAATCATAGGATATACTCGTAAGATGATCATAACAACAATCCATTATTTGACAAATTTACGTATGTTTTCAATACAAGACTTTGTACTATCTAGGTTTATGTACACCAATGTATTGGAATGTTATTTGTAATAGGTACGTTGATTTCATACAAATCCATTTCTTGTAAAGAAACGCTGGTGCAAGAGCTAATGGCATTCGGCGTTTTAGTTCTTTATTGGTGGCGAAACTTGAAAATCTCGTTTTATTAATTTTCCAACAAGATCAATGAGGTGTTGGCTAAGTTAAAAACAATATATATTCCATAAAAAAAAAATACTTGCTCTGCCTATAGTATAAATATACATACTAAAGTAAAAAAACATACATTATTTGAAAGACTCGATAATTGGGCCTTCAATTAATAAAAAAAAAAATATTGAAAATGCGAGAAAATGTTCTAACACATTTTGATTACCTAATAATGAAGCGATAAAGGCATTCCGGACTTTTTTATAATCTAAGTGCCAATAATACAAATATAGATGACATACTAAAGTAAAAAACATACATTATTTGAAAGTCATCATAATTGGGCCTTCCATTAATGAAAAAAAAAATCATTACGTATAATGTTGAAAATGCGAGGAAATGCCACATTTTGATTACCTAAAAATTTGATACCTAATAAATGAAGCGATAAAGGCATTCCGGACTTGTAGTTTTGTTTATAATCAAAGTTGCATTTGAGCGTATAATAGTTATGAAACAGAACAACGTACACACAGACATACACTAATACAAACATTAATGACCATAGTTTGTTGAAAAGTGAGCATTTTACAAAGAAATGTAACATTTCGTCATCAAAATAGCTCCGGTAGCTCACGACTGCCGCTAGTACAAAGTTACTACCGCATATAGGGCTGCCACAAAATTCCAATAAAAATTGATAAAAAATTGTATTTTCCAATGACGTGTCACGCCCTAGGGACTAATACATTTTATGAATATTAAACAGATTCTGCCTGTGTCATCCTACTTGTCGCCCTATACATAACAAACAGAACTGATACCCTTATATAACTGGGTGAAAATATCGATAATTACAAATCATTATCACGATGTACAGCCGTATTTATTCAAACATTTTTTTTTAATCATTAATTATCTCAAGTCTTAATTATAGCCAAATGCGTTCAGTTATGTTGGCATGATAAAGTAACAAACCTACGAACAATTTATCACGTTTTTAACAATTGAAACATAAAGCAATTTTTAATTTTAAGTTAAGGAATATAGTTATTACCTCACTACTAAGTATTGATGCGTCAAAAGTGCCTTTTAAAGGAGTATTTAAATAAAGATTACGATTGATAGATTTATAATATTAGCAACATGTCTAAGGTTTTGTGGGGGAACCCTACTATCCCCTATAGTGAGCTTAAGCGTTGATTTCGTGTTCTATAACAACCTTTGAGCATCATAACGGACCAGTTCAGTTTTAACCGGATTTCATACACTCTCTTAATGTGTCTGTAACGCCGAGAGGAGATAAAAACCACGTTATTATTATCCTACCAACATTTTGTTCACATGTTAAGGAGAAAGTGAATAAAACAGTTTAATTTCGATCTTAAATTAAGTTTTTCTTTTTTTTCGGACTATTTATTTTATTATTGACTGTGTATTTTATTATACCAGCTGTGCTAACCCTATTGGTTGCCACAGCGTAAGCGGGCTGTTTGGCGACCTTCGGAAATAAGCTCTGCCAAAAGAAACTTTGAGCTCTAAGACTCGAAGTAACTAAGGGAACGTCTGCCTAAGGGCGTCTCCTGTGAGGTCGAACCTCGGCTTAGGCGACGTTTGGGATAACGGGGGTCGGACGGTGAGTGGTCCGTACGTCTCCAAGGCCGTGGATGGAGCCCACGTCCGGATGACGTAAAGTTAAATTAAGTAGATGAAGCTATGAAACAGTGAGGAATGTGTAAGTGAGAAGTGTTTATGTAGATTGTGTAAGAAAATTGAGACAAAGCATAGTATCTTCTGTCCCAGTCTGCGTGCCGGTTTTTGCTTTGTTCAAACTGTTATTAAAAACGTTATTTCTATCATGTAACAACTTAGATAAATACGCCAGATAAATTGAAACATCTGTTAAAAAAATATCATTAAACTTATCACAATGTCCTCGTGGCATTGTTATTGCTATTTTTGCGTGGACTAATCAATTGCCACCGTTTTGGCGGGAACCAATTGTGTGGCGGCACGACATGATGACAACAATAATAGTATTCTGGTCAAGTTTTATACTCTTTTTTAATTATACAGATTAATAACATTGTAAACCTTACAAACAACTTGTAAATATAGGTCTGTTTTAATTTATAAATAAATACATCATAATGTATAGATACTCCTAACTCGAAGCGGTGATAGCCTAGTGATTAGGGCGTCAGCCTCCTAATCAGAGGTCGGCGGTTAGAATCCGGGCACGCACTTCTGTTTTGAGTTATGTGCGTTTTAAAAAAATTAAAATATCACTTGCTTCAACCGTGAAGGAAAACATCGTGAGGAAACCTGCACGCCTGAGAGTTCTCCATAATGTTCTCAAAGGAAGTCTGCCAATCCGCACACGGCCAGCGTGGTGGACTATGGCCGAACTCTTCTCATGTTGAGAGGAGACCCGTGCTCTGTAGTGAGCCGGTAATGGGTTGATCATGATGATATACTTGTATATATCGAAGCTACATATATATATATGATTAGATTACAATTCTAAAACTGCTTTTAGCTGCCCGTTGAGATTTTCTTGATTGCAATAGAAGCGTTCTTTCGTAGGTGTTACTAGTACTAACTGACCAAGTAAATCCGTACTTATGATATGTCAAAACATGTTAGTATTTTTTGTTTGCTACATAATATGAAGGTGGTCACTGTTAAAGCAAGTGATATTTTATTTGCTTAAAACGCACATAACTCCGAAAAGTTAGAGGTGCGTGCCCGGGTTCGAACCCCGGACCTCTGATTAGGAGGCGGACGTCCTAACCACTGGGCTATCACAGCTGACCTTCGCTTGCAGTGTATAAAAAAATTGTTCCAGTAAACTCCCATATGTAAAATAACAAGTGAGGGGAGAAAAATGCTCTTGAATGTAGGTTCAGAACAATGTAGAGCGCTATCCTCCCACGCAAGAATGTTAATTAAATTTTTACATCCAACTCCAACTTCACACTGCCTATTAGATAAATTATAAGAATTTCCGTATTATTTATTTCTATTTAAATAGCTACCAAAAAGCAAGCCAGATTATTTGGCATATAAGGACGTTTGGTTTAACGTTTCAAAGTGCTGGATTTGCGATTCATCTAAGACTGCTTTTGGCTTCCTTTTATCCTATTACTTGCTTCTGCCCGCGACTTCGTCTGCGTGAACTTTAGAATTGGGTCCAAAACTTCGCTCGTTGACGATTTTACACGGGATTTATACATGTACCGCGAAAAATTTAACCTCACACAAAATCAGAAATTTCATAAGTATCGTCAGCTACGTTCATTAATATTTTGCCGTGTTTTTGCGGTCTGCGCGACACAGCGCGTGCGCTTTTGCATTATAAAATAGGTGGTCCTGTATTCGATTCCCAGCCCGAGTCAGGTTAGGTGGGAGGCGTGGGCCGTGGTTAGTTACCATCCTACCGACAAAGATGTGTCACTAAGCGAATTAGCGTCCATTTAGGAGTAAGGGTTTACCACACACTAACTAACACTAACAGGTTACCATCCGCTACCATCCCAGACAGCATCATCACTTTCCACCAGGTGCGATTGCCGTCAAGGGCTAACTTGTAATGTATATAAAAAATGACTATTTCATCCAAAGTTTACAACCATCACTTATCCCTTCGCAACATAATACTTTAGGACCTTAGTAATAACTAAGCGTGGCAACCCGTCGGAATAGTTATGCAGTGTTCTGTCACCGTTCAACACACAACACATCACAAATGTCGAGAGCGTGATGGAACTCTGCATAACTATTAATTCACGTTCACATTTCGTAGGGCCCTATTCGAGTTTACGTATTACTTCGAGGTCTCAGAGACACGCAGCATCGTAAGTGGATCATCCCGTCGTAAATAATCCGTATACGCTGAGGCTAACTTTTTTCACGTTTAACGGTTATTAGACGGACATACGGGGTCCCAGTTTTATTTATTCGTAAAGGCCTGAAAGCGTCCGAAAGGGATAAAAGGTTTTTTATACCACTTGGAATAATTTATGTGCCCATAATACAGGGCACTAAGTTCGTACATGCTATTTTGGCTAATTTTATTTGTAGTAAATACCTACGTCTTTTAGCCTAGGACGGTAAACCAAAAATAACTTTTGGTGTTCACTGCTAAACTTATTACTAGTAAAATATTTGAAATTGATAAGAGGCATCCTCGTCATCCTCACAGGCCCTGATTCATCCCCGTGGAGGGTCTGCCTCGGCGGCCGCTGTCGAGTGCATAAGTGTTCACGTGACCCAGCCACCAGGCGACGCGAAGGAGCATCGCTGGGTTTTAGTGGGTATTCTGGTCGCCAGTCTGGCCGCCGGGGAGTCCCACATACCCCGTCGGAAGCGGCGCAGTCTTGCCTGCGTCGCCTACGGAGGGGATGCGTAAAAGCATTTCCCAGCGTGAAAAAAAAAAAGACCCTGATTTATATTAAATTCAAATTCAAATAATCTTTATTCAAATAGTCCTTTAAAAGGCACTTTTGACGCGTCAATAATTTACATACTAGTGGTTTGATGGTGATAACTACATTCGTGAACTTAAAACTAAAGCTATGAGGGTTCCAAACGCGCCCCGGTCTAAATAGAAGCCCACAGCAAACTTAGCCAGGAAAATTTTCTTATTCTTTTCTCTATTAGAGATCTCATACTTTTTTTTCCGCTGGGAAATGCGTTTACGTGTATGTGGGACGGCTGGACTGGCCAGACCAGAATACCCACTAAAACCTAAAGATGCTCCTTCGCGTCGCCTGGTGGGTGGGTCACGGAAACACCCGCCCAAACGTCCAAAATGGTTGAGAAATTTTAACGTTTATTTATTTTTTTATTTTTTATTCACCATAAGTTAGCCCTTGACTGCATCTCACCTGATGGTAAGTGATGATGTGGTCTAAGATGGTAGCGGGCCAACCTGTATGGTAAACACATACTCCTAATTGGTTTCTACACGACATCGTGCCGGAACTTGGCGACACGTCTTTCTCGGTAGGGTGGTGTAACTAGCCACGGCGGAAGCCTCCCACCAGACCAGACTCGAGCCGGGAATCGAACCCAAGACCTTAAAATGCAACGGCGCACGCGCTGCGCCACGGAGGCCCTCAATTATCTCGCAACAAAGCTTTTGTTGTGAATATAGATAAAACCCAATAAAAGTCTAACAATGGATGTGGCCCGTATCTCGTGAACGTTCCGTCTATTTTTAGATACGGCCCAGTGTCACACCTGGCCTGCGACAGGTGGACTTCATGGGCTATCTAGGTTACAGACGCATAACCTAACATAGCTAGGGTTAACAGTTCTTAATTAATTGTCTATAGATTTTGTTTTTTATACATTATCCGCTTTTTTTTCATGATAACAATTCTTATTTAATTTATTATATGATATCGCTGCGATTATAAGAAGCTATATATATATATACATTAAGATGTATTTATTAATTAAGACATATATTTTACAAGTTGTTTGTAAGGGTTAAAATATTATTAATCTGTATACGTACAAAACAGTATAAAACTTGACTAGAATACTATTATTAATTCATTAAGTTGGTTGTCATCATGTCGTGCCGCCACGCTATTGGTTCTCGCCAAAACGGTGGCCAGTGATTGGTCCACACAAAATAGCAATAACAATGGACGTCACGAGGACATTGCTATAAGTTTAGTGATATTTTTGGGAGAAAGGTTTATAAAGTGTAGCATTATAAAGTGGCTCAGTCTGTTTCGACAGGAAACTTCGGCCTTGGCTAGTTACCACCCTATCGCCATAGACGTGTCGCCAAGTGATTCACGTTCCGGCACGATGCTGCGTAGAAACCAATAAGGAGTATTGTTTTATTATACCTCTGACAGGTTAGCCCGCTACCATCTTAGGCTGCATCATCACACCTCGGTGATATTTCCTTCAAGGGCTAACTTGTATTAGAATAAAAAATATAAAAAACAAAATTGAGGTGTTAAAGTATTATATATTGTTTTACGAAACCCCCGACAGGTTAGCCCGCTACCATCTTAGGCTGCATCATCACTTACCTCGGTGATATTTCCTTCAAGGGCTAACTTGTATTAGAATAAAAAATATAAAAAACAAAATTGAGGTGTTAGAGTATTATATATTGTTTTACGAAACCCCCGACAGGTTAGCCCGCTACCACCTTAGGCTGCATCACCACTTACCTCGGTGCTATTGCTGTCAAGGGTCCCAATTTGTATCGGAATAAAAATATAAAAATAACTTTGAGGTGTTAAATAGGATTATCGTGGCAGTTCGATTCAGACTTCAACCAGTAAATAAATATCTCTAGTACTTAGATTGTACATTTGATCAGTGTTGCGAGAGCAATTACGTCCAAATAAACAAATGTCTCTAAGATTATTTGCGGTGAATAGGGTTAATTAATGTTTGTTAACTCATGTTTGAAAATAGCAATTTATTCTGATACTACCCTCACTGAGGATTTAATGAGTTTGCATTATTAAGTCAGATCTTTACACAGCTACATTATTACTATCGACCAACATTTTCTTGATATGTTAAGGAAAATAAAAAAAAAAACAGTTCCTATAATATTACGGTCTCAGATTGAGTAGATGAAGCCATGAAACTAAGGATTGTGGAAGTGAGAAGTGTAAAAACTTAGATAAATACGCCAGTTACATTGAAACCTTTTTCCCAAAAATATCACTCGACTTATAACAATGTTCCCGAGGCGTCCATTGTGATTGCTATTTTGCGTGGACCAATCAGTGGCCACCGTTTTGGCGGGAACCAAAATATGGCGGCACGACATGATGACAACCCACTTTTTTTTTTTGTTTCGGCAGTTTCAGCACATCGTACTTTTTTATTTACTAGTTACACTTGGGCTAAAAAATGCATGATAATAAAAATGAAAATGTACCGTTCTGCGTCCACTCAGTTTCTTTATGTTTGTTTTTAATCTGAAGTATCATCCATAGACACTAAATTAATCCAAAGCATAGACAATATTGCTTATACACATTGCATTTAGGCAGTCTGGCACCGTTTACTCGACCTCATTAATACGCTGTATGGATATTCGCACAAGCGATACCTACTCTCCACGTGTCGTCTCCGCTCGCTCGCTCGATTCACTTATGTGTGTTAGAGTTAGCAAGAGCCCCACACTGAACGTGCCGGATATCCTCTCGGAACAAGATACTTAAAAAGTAAACTTTGTTCACAAATCGTTGAACCTTTTTGAGTTTAAGCTGTGACAGCCTAGGCGTCCGCCTCCTAATCACAGGTTGGCGGTTCTAACACGCACCTCTAGCTTTTCGGAGTTATGTGCGTTTTTAAGCAATTTAAATATCACTTGCTTCAACGGTGAAGGAAAACATCTTGAGGAAACCGGCACGCCTGAGAGTTCTCGATAATGTTCTCAAAGGCGTGTGAAGTCTGCCAATCCACACATGGCCAGCGTGGTGGACTATGGCCAAACCCTTCTCATATTGGGAGGAGACCCGTGCTCTGTAGTGAGCCGGCAATGGGTGTATCATGATGAGTTTAGAAGATTTCACATGGTTAGTTTTAGTTGAAAATGCCAGAGCCATTATATACACCACAAGGTAGCCCTTGACTGCATCTCACCTGATGGTAGGTGATGATGCGGTCAAGATGGTAGCGGGCTAACCCGTTAGGGGTATAGTAAACACACTCTTGTTGTTTCTACACGACATCATGCCGGAACGCTATATCGCTTGGCACTTCTTTGTTGGTAGGATGGTAATTAGCCCTGGCCGAAGCCTCCCACTAGACCAAATTCGAGCCGGGAATCGGACCCAGGACCTATAGCTTTATAATACGACAGCGCGCGCTAAGCAACGGAGGTCGTCAAGCATTTGCGAATTGCTACATTGTTCCACGCTTTATGATTCTTTTATAATTCGCAATCTTTTATCTGAGTTAGTTCCGATCCGCCTCTGATGAATGCCGTCCATTTCGCTCGCAAAGTGACATTTGTGCAAAAGCGAGCTTTCAAAGCGCAACTCTGTGAAGGTCGCACTGCGACATCGTTCTACAAATAGTTTCTATAAGATATGATACCAGTACTAATCGGTGCGACTAGCGGTTTTTATCCTTTTTATATCGTGGTTTTGCTTGGCTTCGGCCGTAGCTTGTTACCACCCTATCGACAAAGACGTGTCGCCAAGCGATTTAGCGTTCCGGCACGATGTCGTGTAGAAACCAATTAGGAGTGTGGCTTTACCATACTCCTAACAGGTTAGCCCGCTACCATCCTAGACTGCATCATCACCTACCCCCAGGTGAGATAGCCGTCAAGGGCTAACTAGTAACGCTGTAAAGAAAAAAAAACCTTCCTTCCTTTTAAAATGTACCCTATACCTTTACATATAAAAGCGAAATTCCACTGCCATATGATCACGATATCTCAAGAACTATAAAACATACGAATTTTAAATTTGGAATGTAGATTCCTTTTATGAAGTAGAGGTCAGCTAAGAAACGGTTTTGAGAAAATCCACCCCTAAAGAAATGGGGGTTGGAAGTTTGTATGAAAGTCCTATATTTTTGAAGTTAAAGACATGAAATTGACATCTAAGTTTTTAATTATAAATGATAAAGACCTGTATAATCAATGTTACGAAAATTTACCCCAAGGGGCGTGAAATAAGGGTTGGAAGTTTTCATGAGGATTCTATGTTTTCGAGGTTAGGGACATGAAAATTGGCATTTAGGTTATTTGTTTTAAATAATAAAAACCTTTATACTTTCTTTGTACCTCAGCCGAGATTTTTGTAACGTGCTTTTACTATTTTTTAAGTTTGTGTACGGATGATTAGTTCCAATTAGTACATTTAGTATGAACTCACGCGGTGACTTTGCAAAAATGTCGTTCATTTCTTTAAAACAAACACAGGGGTTCGTTTTGCGCGGGATATGAATGGAAACTGGGTTAAAAATGCGTTGCTTGGAAAAGAATGAAGCATGAGGTACTTAGTATGACTGAACATAGGAATGAAAAAAGGAGCGAATGCTAATTTTATAGAAAACAGATTGACAAAATACTTCAAACGTCAAATTTGTTAATTATTTATCTGCCCTCTAATTATAGTAATACTACTTACTCTTAAGAATAGGCTCGAATGTGTAATTGGAGAAAGGCGGGAGACTTCATATATGGCGGACGCGGTTTTTTTTACGCTTTTCTTGAATTGGTGTTTGTTGGCTAATTTTGAAAAGGACTGGTGTTGGTCGTGTTTGAACATTATAGTTTTGGTGTCGTTTGTGTAGTGGTGGTTTTTTGAATGATTAACAGGTATTATTTTGGGAAAGGTTTGAGGGAGCCGCGTCCACCGAGTGCGAAGTTTCCCGCCATTTTTCCCTAACTTCAATTCTACATTGCTATAAACTTGACATTGGCTAGTCTGTGCAGAGCCATAAAAAGAGAGAAAAAAATAATAAACTTGACATTGGCTAATCTGTGTGAAGCCATAAAACAAAAAAAAAGAATATACTCCAGCCCTATTTTGATAGAAAAGTCCCTTAAGTTATAACAGAATGCATATCGAAATTTGCTATAATATATATATATATATCATAACGGTTATTTTTTAACAAATCAATTCAAGATAACCCGTTTCCATTGTGTATTTTCAAATTGAATATTTCTTTGAGAAGTACACTGCATAGTATGGCCGCAGAGCTCGCGGAAACTTTTCAGGAAGTGTTTGATAAAATACTGAAACTTCATCGATGGTTGGTGGCTCCACCTAGCGTGAGACTCGAAATTCAAGGAAATCGTAAATTTTAAACCAATAAATTACAAGAAAAATAAAGTGTTAGTATATATCTATACTACGTCCGTTACTGTCGCTTTTATCAAGGACTTTTAAAAATTCCAGTGGTATTAGCAACGTTTGTGAAAGAAGATTATAAGACATAATATGTTACCCGTTTCTGCTCCCTATCCAAGCATATAAATCTAATTTTGAGGAAGTTGGCGATGCAATCTATAGTAGCTCATTGACGTAAAATTTATCTTTCACAACACCCGCTGGAAACATATATCTAGGGCATAATAAATTTCCATTAAAAATTTCATCACAGTTAGTTCAGTATTAATAACAAATGTATACACATACACACTAATATACAAACTTTGCCATTAAAATCCAAAAATATAAACCTATTCATCATCATAATCATAATCAACCCATTATCAGCTCACTACAAAGCACGGGTCTCCTCTCAATATGAGATGGGTTTGGCCATAGCCCACCACGCTGGCCATGTGCGGATTGGCAGACTTCACATGCCTTTGAGAACATTATGGAGAACTCTCAGGCGTGCAGGTTTCCTCACGATGTTTTCCTTCAACGTTGAAGCAAGTGATATCTTAATTTTTTTTTTATTACAGGCGTTTATTAATCGTTCATATATATCACATTTTTTTACTATTTCTATTAAGTTCTATTCAGTGTGATAATGTACAAAAATATGACAAATCAAGCATCTCCGCCAAAAGCTCCACCATCTTTCCGGCTACAGATAATGTCACATTTGCACATATACCGTTTTGACCTAAATTGCTCCCGGTGTAAGTGGGGAGGTACCTATTTGAATGTGGTAAAATGGGCCATAAAGACTGCGTTTCTCCTGCATTCAAGTATTTATGTTCACTGCAGCTTTATCTATATCTACGGCTCTATAGGGTTACCATAGACCGCGTTTCAAGTATTAACCATAAACAATAGTTCTCTTATTTAAGTAAACTAAATACTTTTTCAAAAAACACTTAAAATTTATAAAAGGACTTGAGGTCACTTTCGTCATCATAATATTGATAACGTTTTTTTTAAAATTAACATATATATTAATTGATAATTTAAATACAATCAAAAAATAAATATAATGATAAAAATTACAACATAGACAGCGCTTGGTGCGCTTGCACAATTTATTTTAAGTGATGATGCCTAATACGTAAGCGTTTGCCTAAGTGATTGCATATTCACTCTTGATTTAAAAGTACTAGCAATATGATAGGTGGCAGGGAAAACTGATGCGGAAGAGCATCTCAGATCTTAGCAATACTTATTAGATACTAGGAAAAAAAGCCTACGTAATTAGCTGCCTAATAAAACGTTACTTATTAATTTAATCTAAAAACATCTTAATTTCTTCTTTAATCTTTAGTAATTAAATAAAAATGGCGACCGTAATGCCTTAAATCAGTATTGTGTGTTGATTGAATTAGTCAGACCTTTGTAAAGTTACCTGTATCAAAATATCAGAGGGTGCGATGAAAAACTTTTGGGGATCTTAGTATTTTTAGCATACGTTTATTTGCCAAAGATTTCGCACAGTCGTTTTACCCCAACTATATGTAAAGTAGGTCAAATGAAGCCAGAACAAAACTGTAAGTTTGTTCTGGGCTACATTTTAATTCAACGAAGTCTTTTCTACCTTCAGCATGTAACAAAGCGAAAAGCCAAAACCAAAGTCGAATAAATGAAGTTAAATCAGAGACCGGGGAAGCTTTTAGTGTAGCAAAGTTTAATAATCCCAACAAATGTGAAACTTTAAAACTATTTCGATTAAAAACACTTACGAGGGAATGGTTTCAAAGAAATGAATACATATATGGTAATCTAGAATAAAATGTTAAACGTCATTTTAAAGCAAAAAAATATTCATTATAAAAAAAAATCCTTTACGCTCGCTGTGCGCCATCAAAGTTACTCCCTCTCTCTTCTTTTATAAACAGGCGGGGTTTGGCCTATTTTTTGCCATTAAATGCAAAGTGTACCTGTGTATTTGTATTGTTGTATTTTTTGTACCTATTACAGCAGCATAAGTTCCTTATAATATTTAAAAGAAAACCAGGCTCAGGAATAGAATTATCATCACCATCATCAACCCATTCACGGCTCACTACAGTACACAGAGCATGGGTCTCCTCTCAGTATGGGAAGGGTTTGGCCATAGTCCACCACGTTGGCCATGTGCGGATTGGCAGACTTCACACGCCTTTGAGAACATTATGAAAAACTCTCGGGCATGCAGGTTTCCTCACGATGTTTTAGAGCAAGTGAAGTTATACGGTAACCGAATAACCGAAAAGTTATTCGGTTTGAAACCTAATCAGAGGTCAGGTTCGAACCCCACCCCTTAAGAATGCGAACTCCTAATCGGGGCTTCCACCCACACTAGGCTATCACAGTTTCAAGAATAGAATAAAGATAGACAATTTAATACGCACGTACTAGTACCGAATGCCAATTATTGTATCGCGAAGAGACAACCTTGAAAATCATTTTGTACAATAAAGTATTAAATGTATAACACCTACAAATATTACATTCGACAAAACGGATTTGCATAACTACCGGTTCGCTAATATTCAATTCTTTTGTTCTAACAGAATGGTAACAAAAACCGCACCAAATACGACACTATAAAATACCTCCGTTATCAACATCACAACTGCACGGAACAATATCTGCCGTGACAAAACTCGAGAATCGAGATAGCCAGCCTCTGATAACACAGTGTTCAATGACTTATATGGCCGAGTACACGCCTTTTTTGCATATTGTTGCCATAAACTAAATTTATTGTAAAAAAAATTCGACGCTGCAACTATAAATAATCCTTTCACGTGAAAAAATTACGTGTTTATCTATAAAAAAAGATAATGGTGCGAAATTCAAAGTGGCTACTAGAAACAACCTTTTCGGGAGAAAAGAAAAAAAACCGCAGTAGTTGTTAATAACCTTCCAAAGTGCATACTTTAATCATTTAAAGTAAATTGTTGCGTGCGCGAAAAGTCCCGCGGAAAATGAAATTTAGAAATTGTGACAGATTAAAAATACTCTCGTGGTTAATTATAATTAATATTTCATAATTATAGCCACAAGTGCTTTTAATCATCTTTTTCGAGTGGTTCTTGAACGATATTAAAAATACTAACGTGTTGTTTTTTTTTTTTTTTTGTGTCGGACAATGACGAAAATTATCCAGACTCTGAATGCCTATTTATTGGATACTACAAAATGTTGTACGTCTGTGGAGAGATTAAAACAATTTTGCTTGTGCCGCAGACATGAAGATAGCGAGGTAATACATATCTTGAGATATCATTTGGTCCATTTCTAGGTTCGAGAAGTTCTGTTGCTACACAAACAAAACTTTCACCATCGATCAATAATATGCTAGATGTATCCCTGAAAAATAGCATTTTACTCACTAATTGGGAATCTATTTACGTATTTCATTATTCAAAGGGCACTGTATTCGTGCTTATTATCTGAAAAAGCAATAAAAGTGAATGAATATCTTATTTCAAATTATATTCAATAAGATTGCCCTTAAATAGTTTATAGTGACAATGTGAGACGCTAATAACAAAAATAAAACTTAACTCTTAATTTTGTTGTGGGCTTAGACCAAGTCGCATTTGAAACCTTCGTAGCTTTAGTTTAAAGTTTACGAATGTAGTTATCACTGTTAAGTTATTATACTTTTGTTATCCAGTCTCATTTGACTTATGGAACTAATATAATTCCTGGTGTTAAAATCAGTATGTATAGTATAATGATAATATGTAAATTATTTATTTTTAAGTAAAAGTACATACCATACCATATCATACCATACCATGGTTTCAAGATCATAATAACATGACCTTCATACATAAACTCACTACCGGTTTTTGACCCACTATTCCAAAATATCAAATATCGCAATTTTGTTATATCACTAGTGTTATAGTGAGTCATTCATTCTGTCACGGTATTGTTATTTAGATATAATAAATCGAACCGTATATTGATAAAAAACATATCATACCTACACGTATAGGTATTTAATTAAATTTCAAGAAGACATATATAACTTAAAATAAACCTCAGATTAACCTGAAACTAAAAATCTTAAAAAGTAAATAAATATATAACATCATAACTAAAATAAATTATTAAAAGTAGTCCCTTCAGGCAAGGTTTCGAAGATACTGGCAGCGTTCCCCCTTTGAATGGCTAGACTAATTCTTTGTCTGAAGTAGCTGGCAGCTCTTCGGTCCCCTGAGATGTCGACTAACCTTTTTGCTATTTCCTTAAAAAGTCATAGAGCGCTAGGACCCTACGGAACATATCATACTATATGTCAAAGTCGTTTTCAAAACGTGCAGTATTTAAATAGGCCTAAAGTAAACACATTTTATACACTACAAGTTAGCCCTTGACGGCAATCTCACCTGACTTGGTCTTTGGACTTGTGGTCCTTACCTTAACAGGTTAGCCCACTGGCTAACCTGTTAAGGGTATGGTAAACCCATACTCCTAATTGGTTTTTACGCAACAACGTGCCGAAACGCTAAATTGCTTGGCGACACGTCTTTGTCGGTTGTAACTAGCTACGGCCGAAGCCTCCCACCAGACCAGACTCAAGCCGTTCAACTTTCTCAAACTATCGAATTATATAGTTGGAGTCCAGTCGGTCTACAAAACTGGATGCTGTCATACATTTTTCAACTCCGCTATAGCTATCTATAAATATAGATAGTCGTATAACAATATGGAGAATGCATGATAATTGATAACATAATCTATTTAGCTTTACACTTGTTATCGAGTTTGCCCTTCATAACAACAGATTTCACTTGTAAACAATAAAAACACGGTGCAAGACCGGTTCCACACGGCTAAATTAAATATGATCTATATAAGTCTCATGTCCAACGTTACGCAGGTAAAAAAGTCCAAACGCTGTGATTTTACTATATATTAGGCTAGTATCAGCGCGGTGATAGCCTTGTGGTTAGGGCGTCAGCCTACTAATCAGAGGTCGGCGGTTCGAACCCGGGCACGCACCTCTAACTTTCGGAGTTATGTGCGTTTTTAAGCAATTAAAATATCACAACGGTGAAGGAAAACATCGTGAGCAAACCTGCACGTCTGAGAGTTCTCCATAATGCGTGTGCACTCTGCCAATCCGCACATGGCCAGCGTGGTGGACTATGGCCAAACCCTTCTCATATTTAGAGGAGACCCGTGCTCTGTAGTGATCATGATGATGATGATGATGATTGCACCGTGGTCCGGAGCTCATTAAAAGAAACTTTAAATTCTTCCCCTGTTACTTTATGTTGTGGATTAGCAGGTTCTACGTTATTGAACGGGGGTGATGATCTGTCAAATTTATTAGTGCACTGTCAGACCTAATCCGGCCTGGCATCAGAAGTGGGATCAATATAGTGTGTAAACGCTCTAACACTTCATTATGAAGTTAAAGTGTGTCACTGCGGTAAATCAATCACTATGGAGTATGACGTGACTCCATTTAGTTCTTTGTTCTTTGTCACGATTGATGTTTGAAACCTATTAATTGCATGACAGACTGAAAAGTTGATATCTTATTCTTTAACTTAAGGTAATGAGTTGAACTTTTATCTACCTTTCTTAAAATACAATGTTTTATAAAGTCTGTTAAATTAATACCAAGAATCCAGACAAGGATTTACGTTTCCAATTGTATCTTGGATTTTGTGTGTCAGACTAAAATCGAGATAATAATCTCAGATATAGATAAACCTTATCGACGTCGCATTCTTAGTTATCGATATCCCGAATAACAGAATAAAAATGCAGATAACAGATGTATAAGAAAAACACTATAGTCCATTTTCGTTAGATTTATACAAATGGCGTTGGCAGTCAATTTATTTTTATACATTATAATCTTTGGGGAAAAATTTAATTGTGACGTCAGCCTGAAATTTTGAGAGAGGAAAGTAATTAACAGCCTTTGTTCACTAGAACCAGAAGAACATTTAAATTTTTTTGACAGTCCGTCTGATTCTCTAAGCTCGCCACAACTGAACTTTGGCGAAAAGTGTTTTTCTATGGTATATGATTTAGAAGTATTTTCTAAGATAACATTTCGTGATATATGGGGAGAAGCATATTCTAAGATAACGGGTTTTTGTGTCTTAATATACTGAAGAAACCTTTTAAAAGCTGACCTCCAGCCTTTTAACTACTTTCAATAAATAATAGGTGCATTATATACATATAATGTAGTAGGAAGTATATGGTAGCATAACATTTTAAACCATTGTTATCAAGGTTAGATAGAGGCAGGCGTTTCTTGCGGAAGTCCATGATACAATGTTTAACAGCGAATCGCGGATTACTGCAAATACATATTTAAACGTTTACGTGCATGAAATTCGATTAAAGCAGGTAGGTACGCACGCGTTGCCTGTCAAGTTGTCTCTCGTGGTTTTTCCTATGAACTCATATTTTCCTGCCTGACGTACCCACGAAATTATCAAGAGCTCATTAATATTCTAGGCTCATTCCCACACCAAAAACAATCATAAGAAGACACACAAAGCACCCAAACGAACAGTATCTGTGCATTTAAAAGCTATGCTGATTCTTAACGTGAAAATGCCAGAAAAGATTTACAGACTGTTACGTTAAATTAAATTACACCATATTCATTTATTTTGCATCGAATATTATTATATTAGGTACCTTATTAGGTATAATGCCGATTACAGTAAATAAATACAAGATAATAATATAAATTAATCTTATTTAAAATTACAGGCATCTGATCATGATCTCAATAGCGTTCATACATATATGTTTTTTTCATAATTTTAATGATGATAACTACATTACAACTTAAATTTAATTTGGCAAGTTGTAGGAATTCTTCCTAGGAAGAAGTCCACAACAAACTTAGTAGGATTTTTTTTTTGTTATCACAATCTCACATTGTCAACAATAAAATTAATTTATTCTTAATTTATAACACTATATTCTATTGGAACTATAATATTCCCAAAATGAACAGGTTCATGATTAGGGGCCCCGAGTGGATTATTTTCATTGCATCTAATCTGTTAAACTCCTAGATTTATTATAACAATAAATAATAAAAACCGTAAATAATAACTGTATCACTATAACTAATAATAATGTCAACAGATTAAATTTCATTACATTTTGACCATACCATAATCGAAAGCGTCCATAGGATTGCGTACAAATCATATATTACGGGTTACAAAATGAGGCAATTATCTGTTTAACGTTATGTATGGACGATGAAAGTACACACAATCATACAAATTAACCTGTTCATACAAACCCTCGGCACGCGAAGTGAAAAACGAATTAACTCCGTGTTGGCTTTAAGCCTATATCTTGTGTGTCTAAGCTCAGATTATACATTTCGCGGCTGCCAAGTTAGTTTTATTTCAGCAATTAGTTTTTATGAGATTACTTACTAGTTATGTGTTATGTGTGTTACGTTTAAAAAAAAATATCACTTGCTTCAACGGTGAAGGAAAACATCGTGAGGAAACCTGCACGCTTGAGAGTTCTCCATAATGTTCTCAAACGCGTGTGGAGTCCGCCAATCCGCACAGCGTGGTGGACTATGGCCAAACCCTTCTCATATTGAGAGGAGACCCGTGCTCTGTAGTAAGCCGACAATGGGTTGATCATGATGATGATATCTCAGAAGTCATCTAGTAGTAATCATGCTTGGCTACTGCATGTCGACAAAATGGGTGGATATAATAATCTTGTGGAAATTCATTTCAGCAAGCTAAAACTGAGATATAAAACGTTCAACTGGTTTGAAACACATGCTAAGATGATTTCTGAAAGTAGTAGTTTGAACGTTGGGACCCAACTGTAATAAACCTGACAGAAACATCACTATCTACTTGATCTCTCTGCCAGGGTTTCATCTAGAACTACCAGAGTAAATCCGAGTAGAATGGAATAAAGTGAAAAAGTTGTGCCCGCTACCATCTTAGACTGCATCAAGTGATACTGATTTCAAGAGCTCATTTGTAGTGTATAAAAAAATGTTCACTACTTACGTGTCCAATGAAGTAGTTCACAAGACCTATTATGTTTGATAATTTTAATTAAATGTACATTAAATCGAGAAGAGTTCTTGTAGTACAGTTGATACTTTATCAAGTTTTTTAACGTCCATATTTGTGGTTGTTTTGGTTTTGTATAGTAACAAATTCTATTATTGCGTTTCAAATTCGTTTACCAAAAGTGATTTTCGAACGTGTCATCCTATTTTCACGTAATTTGAATATCACAGCGCGCGAGGTTCGCCACGGTGGCTTATCGGATGAATTAGATTTAACCTTGCACCATCGGAATTACATTACCCTTATCTTCGTTTTACTCTGTCCTACACTTTTCTGACGACCTCCGTGGCGCAGCGCGCGCGCTGTCGGATTATAAACTTGGAGGTCCTGGGTTCGATTCCCGGCTCGAGTCTGGTCTGGTGGGAGGCTTCGGCCGTGGCTAGTTACCACCCTACCGACAAAGACGTGTCGCCAAGCGATTTAGCGTTCCGGCACGATCTCGCGTAGAAACCAGTTAGGAGTGTGGTTTTTCCATACCCCTAACAGGTTAGCCCGCTACCAGCTTAGACTGCATCATCACTTATCATCAGGTGGGATTGCAGTCAAGGGCTAACTTGTAGTGGATAAAAAAAAAAAAAAAACACTATACAAGTATCCGTCTATCTATACAATACTATAAATAACGCTGAAAAGTTGTTTATTGTTTAATGAATTCTGGAGTCAGATTAGCTCTCTGAAATTGGATAGTGTAGAATAGTGTATAAAACATTGTATTTTTATGCTTTTCTTAAATTAATGTTTGTTGGCTAATTTTGAAACGTTGGTGTTTGTTGTGTCATGGACGTTATAGTTTTGGTGTCGTTTCTGTCATGATCAACCCATTACCGGCTCACTACAGAGCACGGGTCTCCTCTCAATATGAGAAAGGTTTGGCCATAGTCCACCACGCTGGCCATGTGCGGATTGGCAGACTTCACACGCCTTTGAGAACATAATGGAGAACTCTCAGGCATGCAGGTTTCCTCACGATGTTTTCCTTTACCGTTGAAGCTAGTGATATTTTCATTGTTTAAAAACGCACATAACACCGAAAAGTTAAGAGGTGCGTGCCCGTATTCGAACCACCGACCTCTGTTTAGGAGGCTGACGCTCTAACCACTGGGCTATCACCGCTTCGTCGTTTCTGTAGTGGCTAGTTTTTTGAATGGTTTAACATGTATTATAATTTTAGAAATTCATTTAAAGGTAATTGTATACAATTTTATAACAAATTGCCTAATGAAATTTCTGGGATGTCTCTCAATAAGTTTATATAAAACGTAAGCTTGTAGAAAAGTCCTACTATAGTGTAAAGGATTACGTAAATGATAAACAAGCATGGGTGTGAAATATTGCTCTAATAAGATAGCTCTTAATATAATTTTAAGTGGCATGTGGGATGGTGATAACAAAAAGAAAATTTACCTGGCTAAGTTTGTTGTGGGCTTCTTCTTAGACCGGGACGCGTTTGGAACCCTCATAGCTTTAGTTTTAAGTTTACGAATGTAGTTATCACCATCAAATCACTACTTTGTAAATTATTGACGTGTCAAAAGCGCCTTTTAAAGGACTATTTGAATAAAGATTATTTGAATTGAATTTGAATTGAATTGAATTGAATTAATTTGGGAAAGGTTTGAGGGAGCCGCGTCCGCCGAGTGCGAAGTTTCCCGCCATTTTTCCCTAACTTCAATTCTACATTGCTATAAACTTGCCATTGGCTAATCCATAAAAAGAGAACAAAAAAATAAAAATAAATGTAGGAAGGTGCAAGAAGACGATATATATAAATTTAAGTACCTAACAATACAGAGTAGATAAAAGTAACGCACGTAATCTAGTCATATTCACATGACGTCATTCCGTATTTTCATCGTATCACCCAAATCTAAATGAATGAGTCAAGTGCTGATTGAGTTTTCAGACAATATTTCCATTCAGTAAGTTAAACTCTTTGTTACACACACAGGGTTAAATTTATAAAATATAAATTTAGATCTAATATAAAGAAAGATTGAATATATACTTAGTACAAGTTAGTCCTTGACTGCAATCTCTGCTGGTAAGTGATGATGCAGTCTAAGATCATAGCGGACTAACTTAAATGTATGGCAGTTGTAATAAACCCATCAAAACATCGCTTACTAAGTGGCATCGTACCGGAACGCTTAGTTACTTGGCGACACGTCTTTCTCTTATTTTTATGCAAGAAAAGAGGAACCTTATTTTCTCGTAACCCAACCCAGCCATATAGGTTAATCCTTTTTTAACAATTATATGATAGATTTCTGTGTTAATTTTATGGAGACATAGAGGTTAATCCTTTCTTAATAATTATATGATAGATCTCTCAGTGTTAATACATTTACGGATTGATTTGCCGTGGAGACTACCCGTTCCCTTCTTTATATTATGCTGTCCTTGAACTGTGTTCAACAATCCAACACATAAACAAGATCGCTTTTAAAATATTTAATAAAACACAAAAGGCAGAGTAATATAAAAATCATAACCTTCCGTGTATTACGCAAGGGTCCTGTCATAGAAGAGAGGGTAGATAATACAGCTTGGATCCGCCAACGTTCTCCAGTGTAGGTTAGAAGGCTACGCGATATAGGCACGTCAGATTTTTGTAGAGTAAAAGTGTTAAAAACCCCAGCCATTCATATAAATCGAGTTTACGTTTAAACCTAAAAAGTATTTGTAATAATCGTAAAACGTCCCTTGAAGTGTTTAAGACTTTGTTAGAAATCGAAACTTTCTATATTGATATTTCTTTGTCTACGACGTGACAGTTTCAGATCATATTTTTTGAAAATTAAGTGGTCGCTGATTTATATTTATGTAATCATAAACGCCATATTAAAAGAATAATAATTACAGTAAAGCAAAAAAATTGTGACGCTATGAACATTTTTAACTAAAAAAAAATAAAACAACAAATAATTTCTCGGAATAACTTTCCTAACTTTCCTAAAATTACAGAATATTTTAATTCTGATAATGTCATACGCTTCAATATATTACATATTTTATACAAACTATGTACAAAGTGAGGTATAACGTGGTTATATAAATCATGACAAATTACACAGCGGCCTATTTAAATAGCTGGACTTTGGAGAACCAAATTCTAGTGTCATGACAGTTTGTCAGTGTCAAATATGGTGTTATGTGAAAGAGTTGTACGTGACTTGTGAGTGATCTATAGATCGTGATCCATAGATCATGGTATCGTCTTCGCCGCGTGCGCAGACGCGCTCGCAGCACGACGTTGACCCAGAAAGGATAAAGGCTTATTCGGTAAGTTGTAAACAAGTTTTGCTGCGATGTCAACACTCCATATAAGGTACAGTTCGTTTTTAACAGTCTGTCGATTGGAAGACGTTGTGTTTATTAGGCTTAATATCACAAAATAGGTAGTATTGAAAATAGGTAAATAGGTTGACTTATAAATGTTGGGTTTATGGTTAACTTAACAAAATTTATTCGGGTGAAATTATAAAATCTATATTGGCGAACCGTATGCCACAGTGAACGGCATAACACTCTCGCGTGCCGTTATAACCCCCTACTTAAATTCTACTATCAAGTTTTATGTTTCACATAATCATTTAAACAAAATTAGAGCAGATTTTAGTTAATAGGAGTCTTTTAGGATACTCCTTAAATCACAATTTTTGCATAAGATAGGCATATTGGAACGTTTTTTTTTATGGAAAAATTACATAACGTTCGTCATTTCGGCGGGATTTTCATTTAAACTAGCGTAGAGCATTCCAAAAGAGAATAAAAGAGTTGTGGCTATTTACGAAGTAAACATTCGACCTTAGAAGTTTTTATGTAAATTTATTTAGTATTTTAACTTTTTAAAAAATAGGTTAGGTACTTAACAAAATATAGTGCCAGTATCATTAATGGCATATTTAGCATTTGATTTTGCAGAAATAATCACGTAACATTTTCATGATTGTATTTATTATTGGTGATAGCCTAGTGGTTAGAGCGTCAGCCTCCTAATCAGAGGTCGGCGGTTCGAATCCGGGCACGCACCTCTAACTTTTCGGAGTTATGTGCGTTTTTAAGTAATTAAAATATCACTTGCTTCAACGGTGAAGGAAAACATCGTGAGGAAACCTGCACGCCTGAGAGTTCTCCATAATGTTCTCAAAGGCGTGTGAAATCTGCTAATCCCCACATGGCCAGCGTGGTGGACTATGACCAAACCCTTCTCATATTGAGAGGAGACCCGTGCTCTGTAGTGAGCTGGTAATGGGTTGATCATGATGATGATGATGATGAATTATTATCTATGTATTAATTTCCATTATAAACCAACAAACCATTAAACACACATCACAGCCCGGTTACTTTTTTTTTTCGAGAGCTTCTTTCCGAAGCTCGCCAAACAGCCCGGTTACGCTGTGGCAACCAATAGGGTTAGCAAAGCTAAAAGACAGTCCGAAAAAAAAAACTGAACACACAATGAATATCTACTTAAACAGTCGTGTGCACTAAATAATAGGTGTACAATAAACAAATATAATTTCACATTCGTGTGTTAATACGTTACGTGGGGGCGGGATTATATCACATACCTAATTTAATAACACTTGAGTAATACGCTTCCATTGTTTATTCGCTTCCGTATATTTCTTCAAGACAGTACCTACCTAGGTGTGTGAAATCTTTTATGTAATTGGACTATTGGCTATGAATAATTACGGATTCCAGCGGAGTATGTATTTATACCGTGTTTACTTACGTGTTTATGTTTATAAGCTCGAGTAATCCTATATTCCTATATCCTATATCTATATATGATAAGCGGTGACAGCCTAGTGGTTAGGGCGTCAGCCTCTTAATCAGAGGTCGGTGGATCGAATCCGGGCACGCACCTCTCACTTTTCTGAGTTATGTGCGTTTAAGGAAAATTAAAATATCACTTGCTTCAACGGTGAAGGAAAACATCGTGAGGAAACCTGCCCGCCTGAGAGTCCTCCATAATGTTCTCAAAGGCGTGTGAAGTCTGCCAATCCGCACATGGCCAGCGTGGTAGATTATAGCCAAACCCTTCTCATATTGAGACTAGACCCGCGCTCTGTAGTGAGCCGGTAATGGCCCGGATTCGAACCGCCGACCTCTGATTAGGAGGCTGACGCCCTAACCATTAGGCTATCACCGCTTCTCCTAAGACTAATTTGAAGTGGATACAAAAAAATGTTTTTTTTTTTTTTTGGTATTTTGGTTGGTATCGCACGAGTACGATCCGAAAGCCGGCGCACACTTGGCATTTTTCATTTTACGTCATCGCAATGAGTCTGGGGGCGTGCAAATGAGTGAAAACGTCGTTACATCCGACCCGTTAAAGTTAATGTTGTTCTTTAATTGTCCGCCCAGTGGAATAAAGTGTGCGCGTTACCATAGAAATTATAGATGAAAGTATTATGGAGGAGAATCGGGGGTAACTAAGCGCGATTCATTTATTTTTAAATCTCTTTTTTTTCCTTTATTTGACCTTGGAGTTATTTCATAACATTTACGTAAAGTAGCGGTGATAGCCCAGTGGTTAGGGCGTCAGCCTCCTAATCATAGGTCGGCGGTTCGAATCCGGGCACGCACCTCTAACTTTTCAAAGTTATGTGCGTTTTTTTAAAACAATTAAAATATCACTTGCTTGGAGGAAACCTGCACACCTGAGAGTTCTCCATAATGTTCTCAAAGGCGTGTGCAGTCTACCAATCCGCACATGGCCAGCGTGGTGGATAGGCCAAACCCTTCTCACATTGAGAGGAGACCCGTGCACTGTAGTGAGCCGATAATGGGTTGATCATGATGACGTAAAGTAGAACATAAATAATACAAAGGATCTTACATTAATAGATGTCAACAAAATTTAGTTGGCGATCACTTTGTTAGTGGGGTTGTAAATACCCACCCTGAAATTATTTTTATGAAATCAAATCTATTTTCTGTCTGTAAGCGGGCAGTTTATTAGCAAAAGAATATTATATATGAACGCGGAAGGGCAAAAGAGTAGAGGAAAACCAAAGAAGAGATGAATGGATTCTGTAAAAGAGAATATGCGGGTAAAAGGTGTGCTTTGCGAGGTGACGGCTGGTAGAAGTGAGTGGAAGAAGAACACGTGTTGTGCCGACCACACATAATGTGGGATAAGGGCGAGAAAAATTTAAATATCATTTGCTTCAACGGTTAAGGAAAACATCGTGAGGAAACCTGCACGCTTGGGAGTTCTCCATAATGTTCTCAAAGGCGTGTGAAGTCTGCCAATCCGCACATGGCCAGCGTGGTGGACTATGGCCAAATCCTTTTCATATTGAGAGGAGACTCGTGCTCTGTAGTGAGCCGATAATGGGTTGATCATCATGATGATGATGATGACATCTATCTACTTACACATAATATAGTTAGACTACATGAGGCCTAAAATAAATAATGAAACCCTAAAAAAACCTACCCTAAAAGTATTCTACGGAGGTGTAGGCAAGCTCAACAAACAGACCCGCTTTCATATTTATAATATTAACATGGATTAACGCCATTGCATTCGCAAACCAATTAGGCAGGTTGCGTTAAACTTGCACGAGAGCATCCACCTAATTACTTTGAAATTTCAGCGAGAACCTCGGTATTGTTGTGGAAATTTAATTTAGCCAAACACGACTTACCCGGGACAAAGGGTGGGTAGCGGGAAAAAATTTAGTTTGTATAACAATAGTAACTTTGTCAACATGCTCTTTGTAAAAAATATGAGAAACAAACCTAGTAAAGGAATGGAAAGCAAGGAATGAATCTTAAATAATCCAGATATTATCGCACTAATATTATAAAGGCGAAAGTTTGTATGTAAGTGTGCATATGTTTATGTGTGCGTGGGTATGTTTGTTACTCCTTCAAGCCGGAACTACTGAACCAATTTGGTTGAAATTTATAATGTAGGTGGGTTATAGCCTGGAATAACACATAGGGGTCTTTTTGTCCCGGAAACGCCATAGTTCCCGTGGGATTTAGCATTTGCATTGCATTTAGCATAACTTGTTTCAACGGTGAAAGAAAACATCGTGAGGAAACCTGCACGCCTGAGAGTTCTCCATAATGTTCTCAAAGGCCGACTTGACGACCTCCGTGGCGCAGCGCACCGCTGTTGCATTATAAAGTTGGAGGTCCTGGGTTCGATTCCTGGCTCGTGTCTGGTCTGGTGGGAGGCCTCGGTCGTGGCTAGTTACCACCCTACTGACCAAGACGTATGGCGATTTAGCGTTCCGGCACGACGTCGTGTAGAAACCAATTAAGAGTATGGGTTTACCATACACCTTACAGGTTAGACCGCTACCATCTTAGACCACCAGCACTTATCATCAGGTGAGATGCAGTCAAGGGCTAACTTGTGGTGAATAAAAAAAAAAGGAAAGATAGCAGATATGGGCGCGGAACATTGCTTATACCACAGGAATATTTAAAAACCCTTTCGCTCATGTTAAGTTCGTCGGGCTCTTGTTTGTAACATCAATACTGACAGATATTCCAAACAATTTTACACCCCATTTTACCACGTTTCACGGTGAATTTTCGATGAACTCTAAAACCCCTTAGTTTCACCTGCGTTAACAATGTTATCGATTCTTATCAGCAAACGATAAATTACGGTACATCTACTGTATATATAAGAGGGCTATTGACGAATACCTAAAACTTCTGCACATATTGGGCTGATGTTTGGTATAAACAAAAGTACTATAAAGTAGACGTCCTTTTAGGAAAGACTTAAAAAACCAACGGGTTTATACCGCGGGTCAACTTATATCTCCAAGATGCAAGATAAATTCGCCTGGCATCAAGATCAGTAAAGTGAGCTGAAAATAGTTGGTATTGTGATGGTTTAACTGGTTCAGCCTGACGCATCAGGTCCTTACGCATTTATAATAATAGTATAAATTATAAGAAATTAGTTCCCTTTCGCCTCTATTAAATCCACATCACCGCTGGATATCTTAAATCACGAAATTGGAAAACCTCTGTAAACGACAGCCATCGGAAGTTCAAATCAGAGACGAATATTAAAAAGCCGGCGCTAAATTCTCGGATATTACAAATCAAAGATGGATGGCAAACGTTCTTTCGTATAGAAAAAAATTGTTTGTTTTTTAACAACCTTCCAAAAGTTGAAAGTTCTGAAAACAATGTTATTTTTTTTTTTGGAAAAATCTGCGATATTTCTGTCGTTTTCTAGCTATAGCCACAAAAAAAAAAGATTTTTTTCCTGGTGTTATCTGCTTTTGTCAATTCGAAATAACAACATTCGGTCAAAACTGTAGTAATAAAAAGAATTACTCATACTACATACTAAATGGATTTTTTTTATTTTTTTATTATATAATACAAGTTAGCCCTTGACGGCTATCCCACCTGGTGGTAACTGATGATACAGTCTAGGATGGTAGCGGGCTAGCCTGTTAGGGGTATAGCAAACCCACAGTCCTGATTGGTTTCTACGCGACATCGTGCCGGAACACTGAATCGCTTGGCGACACGTCTTTGTCGGTAGGTTAACTAGCCACCACCAGACCAGACTCGAGCCGGGAATCGAACCCAGGACCTCCAACTTTATAATGCGACAGCGCACGCCTGCCTCACGGAGGTCGTCAAAACACAAGAAAACTACTCATTTTTCAACTAATACAGATGTTATCGTTCATTAAATTTAAGATTCCTCTGTAAATTTGAGACAAAATAAGGTTTTTTTTTTATTTTATTTTATTCATTTTATAGAGCCCCAGTTATACGAGTATTACAGTTGTTTGAATTTTAATTTCCACTTCTCCGCCGGAGGGCAGATTCTATCACGGGCTCGTTACCACCGCTTTGTACTGCATTTACCGGCCGCGGGAAACAGCGCACAGAGAATCAATATGGGGTTCATCTGGAAACTTGAATCATTTCCAAGCGATTCTACAAACGTTCATAAAATGTTTTATATCGACGATACACCCGCTAAGTTTGTTGTGGGCTTCTTGTTAGACCGGGGCGTGTTTGGAACCCTCATAGCTTTAGTTTTAAGTTTACGAGTGTAGTTATCACCATCAAATCACTACTATGAAAATTATTAACGTCAAAAGTGCCTTTTAAAGGACTATTTGAATAAAGATTATTGAATTTGAATTTATCTTTAAAAAATCCGTATTTCATTTTTCTTATGTCCCTCACTAGTTTTCTAAGTCAGTGCTAAGTTTTCTTAGGCCAAAACGCGATTGCAACCTTCACGGCTTACTTGTATGTTAACAACTGTAGTTAGCAAGGATTACCATTGACACAGCCTAACTTCAAAAATAATGTACGAACGAATCCAAAGAGTGAGGCATTAGTTTAGTTTTATTTTAACCACAGTTATTTTACAAAATTTAAAAGATTCTACAGTTCATATTTAACCAAGCAACATCCGTAGTTACGTGTTTACGTCCTTTGTGAAGTGAATTTACACTCTTTCAGGTTACATTATGCTTGGCTTGGACTCTTTCATAATGTAGGTATGTTATATTTACCCTCTTTCAATTCTATAAATTCAACATGCATACAAAATGTTTGGAACCTTGAAAAGAACTTTTGAAAAGTCTTGAACTCACATCTCTCCGGTGATGGTGGCCAATCAAGTACCGGTCCAGACACCACTAATGCCGAAATTACCGCATGCGCGGAGGTCGTCAAAAGTTAAAGAAATGTTTTTGTCACCTACATAACTTTAAAGATCACTCGATTAACGCAATATTTAGCAGAGAGATACATTGCATCCCGGATTCCAGAAAAATATATCGCATGGGATTTAAATAATAACTGTTATATATAGCAACAGTTTATAAAAGATATTGCTGGTTGTATTCCGAATGGCATCATAGTATGCCACTTCAGTTAGCACGTACGTGTTAACACCAAGGTCAAATGTTATTTTGATAGCGTATTATGTGTTGCTAATCGATAATTGAAATAATCAATAGATTGAGCCACGTTTTAACTGGGAAAATAATCCTTAAGATAGTGGGCAACTATTTCGGTAACCATATTACGCCGATATTCTGAAAGAAATATCCCGTCTAAGTATGGTCAAAGAATGGAGCTGTGGTTTTATAATTGCTTAGTACTTAGGGAATTTCATATTTTTTGGGTTTATTGCTAAGTACTTAGAGAATTTCATATTTTTCTTTGGACTTATCTGAGGCTTCTGTTGTGGCTATTTACCATCTTATCGATATAGACGTGGCGCCAAGAATTTAAGCGGTCTCGGGTCATGGCGTGTAAAAACGGATAGATGTATGACTTTTTAATATAACTGCTACGATTCTTACAACCTTCTTTATCAGTCTGCAGACAACACACATATTGGTAAGATTATAAATAATATGTTGTGTAACGACGTGAAGCGGTGATAGCCTAGTGGTTAGGGCGTCAGCCTCCTAATCAGAGGTCGGCGGTTTGAATCCGGGCACGCACCTCTAACTTTTCGGAGTTATGTGTGTGTTTTTAGCAATTAAAATATCACCTGCTTCAACGGTGAAGGAAAACATCGTGAGGAAACTTGTCCATAATGAGAGTTTGTCGCATGAGAGTTGTCCATAATGTTCTCAAAGGTTTGTGAAGTCTGCCAATCCGCACATGGCCAGCGTGGTGGACCATGGCCAATTCTCATATTGAGAGGAGACCCGTGCTCTAATGAGCCGATGATATAAGTTTATTTTAGTAGTTAGAATCCAAGTTTATAATATTTACATCTATCCCAATATCAATGCTAGCCTATTACTCCTCATCTTTAGGGTCTTGAACCGATGTAGCTAATAGGCGGTACAATTCACAAAGCTATTTATCCCTAGAGCGTTTCAAATTAAATGGCGCGTCAAAACGTCCAGCGACCGCTCTCGATTTGCGAAATGTTATTGAGAATTGATCGCCACTCCATTTGTTACAAGTTGTGGCAAACATATTTTGTTATATTGAGTGGTTCATTTGAAACTCGTTACTGCTAAGTAGAGGATCTTGACATATTAAACGACCTTTTCTAATAACGGTTTATTCGTTTTTCTGAGCGAAAAACAAATAACCTTGGAATCGTCAAGCTCATTTCACTTCTCAATAAACATAAAACCCAATTATTTATTTATTTATTTGCTTCCATATCTAACAGACATGAGACCCGGTCAGGACATTGCAAACAGTACAGTTGTTATACATTCATCATATTCTAATGTTAAACAATTCAATAAAAATAAAAATAAATTAAATTAAAAATAATAACAATAATAATTCAATGAGTCAATGTTATGATAGTCCAAAATATATATATATATTAATATTTTAATTGTTACACATAGGCTGATGTCCAATTGAGGCCTTAAGTATACTTATATTGGAACAGTTCGTCTATCCTGTAGAAGCTACTAAGGATGAGCCATTCTTTTAATTTGCGCTTAAAGGACGTCAAATTATTTTCGTCAGTTATATTATTTAGTAATTAGTAAGCATTTTGTATAATAATATACTCGAATAATCGACAGAACCCATAATTGCAAAATGTTTCTCCCACTAATACAAGACATTAGACAAGCCAAGATTTCTGTCACGCAATTAAAAAACTACTAAAATTAAAACTACAAATGGAAGGATATTTATTGTAGCGATCCCATTTCCAAAGATATGTCAACTTCAGAACCCACAATTGCAAAGTTACTTTGCGATTCTGCTTTAAGAGTCGTATAATTACAGTGACTAATGTGGAACAATTTTAATGGCATAGCTCAGTTATTCCATAAATCTCCATAAATCACTACGACTATTTTACGATACCCTTTGATTTCACAGAGGATTGCATAATCGTCTATGTTTTGTCTTATGAAATTTGTCTCCTCTTTCTCAGGAACAACTACGTCAAAGAAAAGAAGCGGAGGAGCGAATCGCAGCGCAGAATGAGTTCCTCAGGAACTCGCTGCGCAACTCTTCGAAATTGCAAGTGCTAGCCAACGAACCTTCCAGCACCGCCTTTGTCAATGATGCGTACGAGGAAGACGCGAGCGATGAGGCTTCCCATCTGTACGCACTTGTCGGTGAGTCAAACCATTGAGATTGATCAACTACTTAGCACATCTTCGAAACTGCTAGTGCTAGCCAACGAACCTTCCAGCACCGCCTTTGTCAATGATGCGTACGAGGAAGACGCGAGGCTTCGCATCTGTACGCACTTGTCGGTGAGTCAAACCATTGAGAACTACTCAGCACATCACATTAGCTACTAGTTTTAGTCAACGAACCATTCACCGAACAGCACCGCCTTCGTCAGTGACTTGTGTTAAGTAATCAGACTCATCTGTACGCATAATTACGATGAACTGCTTACATCATCCCACGTTTTAGCCAACCCACACCTCCTTAGTCAATGGTATGCATTAGGTATGCGATATGGTGGCGATGCCTCGCTCGCGAGTGTCTCACTACACATTTGTAAACATCACCATCATGATCAACCCATTATCGCTCACTACAGAGCATGGTCTCCTCTCAATATGAGAAGGGTTTGGCCATAGTCTACCACGCTGGCCATGTACGGATTGGCAGACTTCACACGCCTTTGAGCCTTTCTATGGAGAACTCGAAGGCGTGCAGGTTTCCTCACGATGTTTTCCCTCACCGTTGAAGCAAGTGATATTTTAATCGTTTAAAAACGGACATAACTCCGAAGAGGTGCGTGCCCGGGTTCGAACCCCCGACCTCTGATTAGGAGGCTGATGCCCTAACCACTACACTATCACAACTTTTTTGTAAACGCGCCTCGGTTAATGAAGGCCCGACGAAAGTGAAAGGGGTTTGCGAAGAAGCCAGTTTTCAGCCTCACGCAATCATTATCACACTTTCTGCGATTGTCCAACGTTCCAATTCGGAATCGCCTTCGTCAACAATGTGTAGAGAGATAAGACTTCGCACTTTTGAGTCATCCCATTCAACTAGGTACAATAATCGTAAGACATCGTTATATCTAGAACGCTTTCGTCAAATGACGCGTTCAGAAGGACCACGAACAATGACGCTCGGAAATGGTTGGTGGGTTAGCTCATAATAAACTTCTATAGACGTCATAACAGCTTCATGTGCTAGCATATGCTACAAAGACTAAAAGTGCATCAAAAGACATATATAAGAAAAACATAGAACATTTTTTTTTTTCGGACTGTCTATTAGCTGTACAAACCCTATTGGTTGCCTCCTTTGAGGCCGAACCTCGGCTTAGGCGATGTTTGGGATAACGGGGGGGTCGGACGGTGAGTGGTCCATACGTCTCCGAGGCCGTGGATGGAGCCCACGTCCGGATGACGTAAGATAGCGGGGACCTCGTCTTCGCCGGCGAAGACGGTGTGCAGCGTATGATTGTGTGGTAGGTGGTACGAGTGTGTTGTCAGTAGTCATCTGATCGTCAGGGTCATGAAGGATATGTTTAGGTCTCCTCTTTCGGAGAGGAGCGCTTAGGTCGGGGGAGTAAAAAGAAGCCGCAACTACGAGAGGGTTGGGGTGTCGGATTGATTTCTCGAAATAGCTTTTCGAGAGTTTCTTAAAGTGTGAGCGATAGTGTCAAGTTCTAGGTCTCTGTGTAGATCTACGTTACGCACGTACTAGGGACAGCCGGTAACATAGAACACTTTCACATCCACGCAACAATGCCTAGGCGTCCCTTTGGAATACGCTCTACATGAGAACATCTTCATGAGATAATATACAACTGTCGCAATATACGCATATAATGATGATTAAACACATTTCAAAGTTAATGGCCTTTTATCTTATAAGTACTTCATCAATGTTCAATACGATAAGATCTTGTTCGACTCATCTGTGATAAAGGTATCGAATCTAGCTTGAACTACATCCCAATTGTGAAATATCCATTGCCCATCAGGCATCATCCAATCTCTCTTCATTGTCCATAATCTTATCTCTATACAAATTTATTTTGGGGTCAACAGAATATTATGTTATCTATTTTAAACCATCTGTTTCTAGCCAGTAACACTGCATTGGTGCCCTCTCCAAAAGAGGCAATTGGGAATTTTTATATATAAAATTCAAAGTCCTGATTGACCGATGTATCAACTCAAAATTGCTGGTCCCAGAATTTGTTTTTTAACTTGCCTATGCAGGAATGCTAACCCCTATGCCGTTACGCCAAATAGCATAACGCTCATTTGTGCCTTGCGTTCTTTTTACTCTTTGTTGACCCATGACACTATAAACGGCTTCCTGCGACTTTGTCTACGAACAAGTCTTGCTGAGTAGTTTTTAGTAGTAAAAACTACTAATTCGATTTTGCTAGGCGTTCTTGACCTGCTTTTAGAGTAGTAGCATGATACTATTTAGCCTATAAATTTCCACTAAAATTGGTATTTTAAATGCCAAATAATTATACAAATCCAAATAGAATAGAAGAAGAAGAAGAAGAAGAATAGAAGAATCCAGTAAAACAAAACAAAACTAAACTAAAAAAAGGATGAATTGATAGTAGATTTCACTAAAAGAATGACGGCACAATATAGCGTCAAACCATTTAAAGTAACGACACGATAATCATGGGTTATGCCAAAGTACGTCAATAGTTGTTTCACGTCAATAACACTACAACTTTATTATTAGCAACAAGTATAGATTAGATATAAGTTCAGGTACGAGTAGGTTTTTGGCATAACCCAATTAACAAGTCCAGCCCTGAGGCAGGCGGGGCCGAGTTAGTGCCACTCCATGTAGCATCGATAATATTAGCTCTCAGACATACATATAGAAGCGGTGATAGCCCAGTGGTTAAGGCGTCAGCCTCCTAATCAGAGGTCGGCGGTTCGAATCCGGGGACGCACCTCTTACTTACCTTTTCGGAGTTATGTGCGTTTTTAAACAATTAAAATATCACTTGCTTCAACGGTGAAGGAAAACATCGTGAGGAAACCTGCACGCCTGAGAGTTCTCCTTAATGTTCTCATAGGCGTGTGAAGTCTGCCAATCCGCACATGGCCAGCGTGGTGGACTATGGCCAAACCCTTCTCATATTGAGAGGAGACCCATGCTCTGTAGTGAGCCGGTAAAGGGTTGATCATGATGATGATGATACATTTAGCATATAAGGTGCATTAAGCATATAAGTTTAACTGAAGGAACGTAACTGCCTGTATCATTCGATCTACTAACTTACTCTGATTGCCTTCTCCCAAATACTTCAAATTAATGCTTGACTAAACACGGACTTTTTTTTTTTGCTAAGCAACAAAACAACCTTATCGTTTATAAATAGACATACATTTTGTATTGCAGTTGTATGCACTGATATATCTACCTATTAATATTTGCTATTTGATTGTGTCTATTACTCTTAATATTTGCAAATATAATTAAGACTTATTTCATTTTGCAACTGTTTTATTAGCTCTTTTATTTGAGGTATTTTAAGAGTTATGACGATATTTGAATCTAATTTTCATACTCAAAAAAATATTTTTGGAAACAGATGGAAATGGACGAACTATATGCGTTAATAATACCACTATGACTCTGTCTTAATTATTTGTTTTTGTCTCTTTTGTCTGTTTTTATTTTGTTTTCAGTGTATATTTGTTTTGTTTAGACTTTGTTTTTGTTATAATGTTATTATGTGTAATCATTTAATTTATTTAATTAGTGTTATTGGATATTGTCCGTTCTAATTAAATTAAAAATTAAATAAATAAATGCGTTGTTATAACCGCAAAACTCTATATAATTGACAATTCATCCATCCAAACTTTCAAATTTATAACAGAATTTTGATTTTGATTTATGTATGAAACTCTTTATATATATATTTCACACCTACACATTTATATTTCACACATACACTAAATACCATTATATCAAATATCTATATTTTTATTATGTTATTCAATTATAGGCGTCACTTGTAAGACCAACAGACACCGGTTACGCTAGAGTTGGAGCTCCTGGGTTCGATTCCCGGCTCGAGTCTGATCTGGTGGGAGGCTTCGGTCGTGCCACGATGTCGCGTATTAAACGTGATTGCCGTCAAGGGAAACTTTTAGTTTTTTTTTATGCACTACAAGTCAGCCCTTGACGGCTATCTCACCTGGTGTTAAGTGATCATGCTGTCTAGGATGGTAGCGGGCTAACCTGTTAGGGGTATGGTAAACCCACGCTCCGAGTTGGTTTCTACGCGACATCGTGTCGGAACGCTAAATCGCTTGGCGACACGTCTTTGTCGGTAGGGTGGTAACTAGCCACGGCCGAAGCCTCCCACCAGACCAGACTAGAGCCGGGAATCGAACCCATTACCTCCAACTCTAGTGTAACCGGTGTCTGTTGGTCTTACAAGTGACGCCTATAATTTTTTATAGTACATTTATTTATTTATCCAAAGCGCCACCAACAGATTTATATGTAAAAAAATAAACATTTTAAAACCTTAAGGTCTAGGATATACATATAAATCAATTTAGAGGTAACTACAGCATGCCTAATATAATAACTTAAGTCGACGCTAATATGTAGCTAATAATATAACAGCAATTAACAAAAAACACAAAAAGGAATTTATTACAAAGGAACAGAAAAGTAAACTTTGTGTTTATAATAACGAAATAAGGAACATACCTGTATGTATATATACAGGTATATACGCACTATGCAAAATCTAATTAGACTAGTGTTTTTATTATTTTATTTTTGAAATTGTGTAGTTTGTCGTTAAAAATATCAGTCGAATTATCTTTAGAAACGAAATTTGTGGTAGAATAAAAAAATATATATTATAGAAGTAAAATAAGCTTCACACTTGGGTCCTCTATTCCAGATTACCAAGAAGTATGCTCAGCGTTGTCGAGGGTACAGAAGGCGCTTGCGTCAAGCGGCGAGAGCGCACTGGCAGCTCGGCTGGGTGGCACGGCCAGCGTGCTGCTGTGCCCAGCGCTGCGGACGGCCTTGGCCACCAGGTCGGCAGTGCTCACGGCCACCACGCACAAGCGACCCGGCCTGTCGCCCCCCGTCACGCACCGGGCCACTGACCGGTTAAAAGATGTAAGTGCCCTCAAGCTTTATTACACTTTTAATTTTCCCTAACTTATATATAAAATTCTCGTGTCACGGTGTTTGTAATTTAACTCCTCCGAAACGGCTCAACAGATTCTTATGAAATTTTGTATGCATATTCAGTAAGTCTGAGAATCAACTTTCCCAATCTTTTTTCAAACCTTTAAGTGATAAGGGGTATCCACCACAAAAAAAAATATTTTTGTTTTTTGGATATTTTTTTTTAATTTTTTTTTTTGTATTATGTGGCATTGAAAATACATACAACCCTAAATTTTCATCCTTCTATCGCCAAACCCTGTTATTTAATATTTATTTTAGTAATTTCATAATTTGTCATCTCGCTCGATAACTGAACAATTATCGTCTTTATTGTATTACGTTTTTCAGTCTAATTCGACTAAAATTAGAAATAATTTATGGCAAAACAACGTTTGCCTGATCAGCTAGTTTTTACATAAATTTCTGTGACATTAAATGTATGGAAAATAATCGTAAGTTTGTAATATATATTATATTATTATATATTTTAATTCTGATAATATTTATCACAACCTAAGTTATAGTACTTTATATATCACGAAGCGACACACGCCTTTTATGTGTCTTAGACAACGCTGTTAGAGTGATCGTTACCTCGCGGGAGTTCTCAGTACCGTCTCAGTAACATGAAGCGGTTCTACGTCCAGTTAGTCCACTAACCTCATGAATTATCTTTTTATCATTTTTTTTCTACTGAATAATATGTGTGTCTTGTTTTCTCGATGAATGAATCAATAATTTCAAAGTTTTTATAAAACGAAAGCTTGTAGAAAAATCATATTACGATATTAAGGATTATATAAAAGATAAAAAAGCTTGGGTGTGAATTGCCCTATCTCCATAGGTACTGTAGTTTATTATTCATTATGTGAGATGGTGATAACGAAAAAAAACCCGGTTAAGTTTGTTGCGGGCTTCTTCTTAGACCGGGGCGCGTTTGGAACCCTCATAGCTTTGAGTATTAAGTTTATAGTTAACACCATGAAATAACTACCATGTAAATTATTGACGCGTCAAAAGTGCCTTTTTAAGGACTATTTCAATAAAGATTATTTTGAATTTGAATTTGAATTTGAAAATGCGGTAAAAAGCCGATCGTTGGTTTTATACCCAAATAACCGAACAAGTGGTAATTGTGGATTTGTACCGATACTTATAATTGTTTGTGTCATTCCAGTGTATAGATGTATTAGGAGCACATACGGCGTCGGGAGGTGAAACGTCGGCGATAGCGGCCGAGCTGCTGTCCATACTAGGCGGGCTCGAGATAGAGAGTCTAATACAGGCGCACGACCAAGCAGCTGCCTTGCTAGACCCCACCTGCTTTGCGAGAGGAAAGAGAAATAAGGTAGCTATCTAATACCCATTTTTTTTATCTACTAAAAGTTAGCCTTTGACGGCAATCTCACTTGATGGTAAGTGATGATGCAGTCTAAGATGGCAGCGGGCTAACATGTTTAGGGGTATGGTAAACCCATACTCCTAAAAAATCGTAATATAACAGATCGAAAATTTAAAACATTCAAGTACAAATATTATTTTTTAATAATTTTAATACTTTTGTTGCTTCTAGACTGGCTTCAACAATTACAAAGGCGACGATAAGTATCCAACGCTTTCGCCGGACGACCCCAGCGAAAATATCAAGATTATTAAAATAGAAAAAACAAATGAACCACTTGGTGAGTACTTTCTAACAATATTCGTTTTCACTTTTTGTTTTTTTTATTTTGGTACACTCTAAGGAATCTTTATTATCATCATCATCACCATGATCAACCTATTACCGGCTCACTACAGAGCACGGGTCTCCTCTCAATATGCGAAGGGTTTGGCCATAGTCCACCACGCTGGCCATGTGCGGATTGGCAGACCTCACAGTGATTTCCTTCGCCGTTGAAGCAAGTGATATTATATATTTTTTTAAACGCACATAATTCCGAAAAGTTAGAGGTGCGTGCCTGGAGTCGGCGAACCTCTGATTAGGAGGCTGACGCCCTAACCACTAGGCTATCACCGCTTCAATCTTTATTATATTAACTCATTATTAACTCATATGTGACTGTCTCTCTTCATCATTTTCATGTCTGTAAATTGTTACGTTACTAATTGTATTGCGATTAGGATATCATAGAATGGGACGGATTTCCCAAATACATAACTGAATTGGGTACAGAGACTATGAATTCAAACACTTTTGTATTCGTTACAGGTGCTACTGTAAGAAATGAAGGAGAAGCAGTAATTATCGGTAGGATAGTAAGAGGCGGTGCTGCGGAGAAGTCAGGACTTCTTCATGAGGGTGATGAGGTGAGAAAACTTTACACTTCAAATCTTTTTAAATTCAGATTTACAGCCTTGTACGGCAAAGATCATGCAAAACTCTACGTAGGTTGCACGCAAGATATAATCTTAGCAATCTACAAACTCCGAAGCGAAAAGGTATTATAGGGTTGATTAATAAAATCTGAATGGTATCTGAAATAGTTATTTCCTATCTGAAACAAAACTTAAAATAAAAAGCGAGACTAATCACACTAATCTTTATTTATATTTAATCTGTATATAATTTGGCACAGTGTCGGCTTAGGAACTTTTCTGCAGCAAAAAGATCACTAAAATGATCTCGCATGCCCTTATATTGGCTTTACTCCCACCGGAGGCTTCCGGTAGGGGAGTGGTGGCTTGGCTAGCGTTGGCTTGGCTCCGATTGGCTAGTTGTGGCGCGGTGCTCTGTGATTG
The DNA here is from genome assembly GCA_928268935.1 of Lasiommata megera. Taxonomy (NCBI): domain Eukaryota; kingdom Metazoa; phylum Arthropoda; class Insecta; order Lepidoptera; family Nymphalidae; genus Lasiommata; species Lasiommata megera. The sequence goes on from OV743321.1 coordinate 1,735,836, forward strand.
GCGGAGCAGTGTGACGTAACCTATCTTAAATTAGATACCATACATTTTTAGTTATTCTGTTGCTCTTGTAAAAGTATAGGTGATTGAATCTAATGATTTTCGCTACATACACACAAGCATCTTAAAGCCTGTTTCCAAAAAACCGATGCACATTTTCATTAACTACTTTCATTAACGTTATACTACTTTCATTAACATCATTTTTTCTATTTCATTCGAACAAATTGGTATGGCAACTATACATCGGACTGGTCTATTGTATTTGTACAAAAATAAAGTAAAAATATAGTAGGTAGAACGCACGCGATGTGCTCACATAACGAGAGGTCAGTTAACCCAGTCAACGATTACGCAAGAAAACTGCTTATTAATCGGTTAACGATTTTGTTCTCTAATAACCTTCTTAGATTAATCTTCTGCTCTCGATTCATTACCGGCTCACTACAGAGCACGGGTCTCCTCTCAGTATTGAGAAGGGTTTGGCCATAGGCAACCACGATGGCCATGTAAGGGTTGGTGCTCTCGAAATGTGGTGCGCAAATTCATCGGTTTCACAGCCCTCTTTTCAGGTGTTCTGTTAATTGAACTGGTGTGAATATCTCTGCAGCTGCTGGAAGTGAACGGTGTAAGCATGCGCGGGAAATCCGTGCACGAGGTGTGCCAAGTTCTGGGCGGGCTGGCGGGCACGCTCAGCGTGGTGCTGGCACCGCGTGGCCGGCCCCGCGCGCCGCCCGCGCACCGCGTGCTGCACGTGCGCGCGCACTTCGACTACGACCCTGAGGATGACGTTTACATACCCTGCCGGGAGCTGGGTGAGTGATCTAAAATCCACGCTTGGAATATACCAGGCCTGAACTCGCTGACGTTTCTTAGGGTTTTCAAAGATTACTTGTCACTTTTTTTGTACTGTCTATTAGCTGTGTTATAATATCTAATATATAACAGCTAACGTAACCTAACCCTATTGGTTGCCACAGCGTAACCGGGCTGTTTGGCGAGCTTCGAAAAGAAGCTCTGCCAGAAGAAATTTTGAGCCCTAGGCCTCGAAGAAACTAAGGGAACGTCTGCCTAAGAGCGCCTCCTGTGAGGTCCAACCTCGGCTTAGGCGACGTTTGGAATAACGGGGGGGGGGGGGGGGGGTTCCTCGTCGTTCATTGGGTCTCCGTAATTCTCCAAGTTTTGCCAGCAATGCCTTTATATAATGGATTATCTGAGTTCTTATCTTATAGAGAGTACTGTCACGTTCCCTTTCATGCAGTTACATTCTTCCCCACTGCTACATCTAGATTGTGTTAGCCGATAATACTCCAATCGGACTGATGTAAAAAGGGATAAGAATGATAATAATATTGATCGAAAAAAATTTGCTTCGTTACAGGCATCAGTTTCCAGAAAGGCGACGTCTTACATGTGATTAGTCGAGAAGACCCTAACTGGTGGCAAGCATTCCGCGAAGGGGAGGAGGACCAGACCCTCGCGGGACTAATACCGAGCCAGGCCTTCCAACATCAGTGAGTTTCTTAATTTGTCCTCCATTCCATTCCATTCATGAAAATCGGACGATCAAATTATCTGTAAAAACATATCTGTATTAAAAACTATGGTCATAAATGAGGATCTGACAATATTACAATATATTATATGTATGAATATTGTCGGATTGTTATATTTTAATAAAAAACTTACGAACGTAAGTTTTGCGGACAGTTATTTTGTTTGAATCTTTCGGTAGTGGTAGGTTTGTTCCTAGGTGATAACGCTGTGTTTTAGTGATCAGAGTTGCAGAGCTTATATTTTACAACCACAGTAAAGCGTGGGGTAAAGTTTATTTCAAAATGATAGAGTTAGTAATAGTCTTGTTTTCTCGTCCCATTTTAGAGTAGAGAGGAATCTCAATATAATTTCCAAATTGTCTGCACAGGCGGGAGTCGATGAAGCTGTCTCTGGCGGGCGAAGCAGGCGAGGGCGAGCGGCGCGCGCGTAAGGGCGCCACGCTGCTGTGCGCCGGCCGCGTGCGGCGCCGCAAGCCGCGCAAACCCACCAGTGAAGCTGGCTACCCGATATACGCAGCTTCCGCGCCTGACGGTACTTTTCTAAATCCTAACTATACTATATATAACCATATATCCCACTTCTGATGACAAGTGAAGGCCGTAGGAGTTGTTTCGAGTACGAGTGAGGTCAGCATTGTTGACGTCACGCTTTTGTTTACTTTCGCTCATAGTAATTAAAACCACAACTTGCGGGATTACACTTTTATTGCGGCCATAATTAAGAGGTCCGAATGCGAGGCGAGAATGCCACGAAAGCGTGGCATTCTCGCCCGAGACGTCGGACCATTCGGACCTCGCCCTCGCCCGCATCGACCGCCCGTATTTATAGCAAAGCATGCTTTTACAAAATTGATTGCTACAGTCTAAATTGTGTTAACAAAACACCGCACCGCTGAATGAAGTTAATAACTCCTTCGCGCCGACATACTAATAAAAAGCATAAAAAGATAGATAGAAACCTTTATTGCACGTCGTGAAAAAACAAAGTTAACGAATACTTGTAATAATAGAAAAAATACTTGCTCAAAAATGGTCTCACAGCTTGAAGTGATCTTCTGCAGACAACCTTGGTTGAGGAATCGTGATAGAGCTTCTGAACTATCTAATTATTTTTTCATATCAAAAACATTCAAATTAAGGAGACCATTGGAATTAAGGAATAGACGATGATACCCACTTACTGCTTGCTTCATATTTAACTTATTATTTTCCGGATAACCTAAATATCTCTGACAACAGATTACGAACAAGACGAGATATTGACATACGAGGAGGTGGCGCTGTACTACCCGCGCGCGTCCAACAAGCGACCCATCGTGCTGATCGGGCCGCCCAACATCGGCCGACACGAGCTGCGCCAGAGGCTGATGGAAGACAGCTCGAGGTTTGCTGCGGCAGTTCCTCGTGAGTTTAATAAGTTTTTATTATAAATTCATATATAACTTCTCTCATGATTCAGAATCGACCAACAAAGACGTGTCGCAAAACGATTTGCGTTCCGGCACGATGTCGCGTAAAAACCACCTGTTTGAGGTTTGAGGGTTATCTGTTAAGGATACCCTTAACAGGTAAGCCGCTACGATCTTTAACAGCATAATCACTAACCACCAGAAGAGATTGCTGTGAAGGGGTTGTAGTGGAAGAAAAAAAAACATCTTCATCTTCCATCATTAGATCGATACGACAATCATTCCTAAAGAATTCCTGCAAGTGCAGACCTTTCTCATTTTTTTGTGCATATTAGTCTTTTTTCTAATACGCGCCGTCCAATCCATCATCTATAATGTAAGTGACTTCTAATCTAATTCTATAGGCAACTGCTAGGCAAGCGCACTACACCTTAGGCTGCGTCATCACTTAACATCAGGTGTGATTGCAGCCCAGGGCTAGAATATTTAATAGAAAAAAGTGATAATCCCAAATATCCTGATCCAAATGTGTTCCAAATCATTTTTCTATGTCAGATGTATCTGACATGTTCATTACATTGTATATGCGAAAGTGTCTGTGTCTTGCTTATACTCGAGTTAACCGCTGAACCATTGTGCACGAGTTTTAGCACATAGATAAATTACATCCTAGAACCAGACATTAGATGTTACAGTTGTATACCTGTGTAGATACTTATAAATCTGGGTAATTAACGGTTCCACGAAAACTAGTAAAACTTAAACTCCAGTGTGGACACCGGAAACGTAAACATCTAGGGCGTGATTGTTCTCAAGGCCACCCTTATGTAAGCAATTCCTCTCGATTTACAGACACGTCTCGCGCTCGGAAAGACCACGAGGCGGCCGGGCAGGACTACCACTTCATATCCCGTGCGCAGTTCGAGGCCGACATCCTCAACAGGAAGTTTGTGGAGCACGGCGAGTACGAGAAGGCTTATTATGGTACGTCGATTTACTTGTATTTTATCAACCTCGAATCGATTGTTGGTCATGTCATAAATAGTCCAGCCTATTCTATTAGCGTTCAACGTTTTTTGACGAGCTCCGTGGCACAGCGCGCGGTCTGTTGCATTATAAAGTTGAAGGTCCTGGGTTCAATTCCTGGCTTTTGAGTCGTCCGCGGCTAGTAACCATCCTACCGACAAAGACGTGTCGCCGAGCGATTTAGCGTTTCGACACGATGTCGCGTAGAAACCAATTAGGAGTGCTGGTTACCATACCCCTAACAGGTTAGCCCGCTACCATCTTACACTACTTCATCACTTACCATCAGGTGAAATTGCCGTCAAGGGCTAACTTGCAGTGGATAAAAAAAAACCATTTGCGTCTTTTACAACCTCCATAGCAAAGTTAACCAAGAGCCTATCCTTCCAAGGAAACTTGGATTTTTTGGGGTTGAAACACCTCCCCGAAAAGCCTTAATCCAACCCTAATGTATTCTCTTTTGAAAAATGTATTTGGCCCTTTTTCGGTTATGTGATGTGATAATTGGATTAGAAATTATTCGAAACGAGGTAAATTGAAATTAATTTTCCTCTTTACTTCTTAACTTTGGTACGTAGATGTATATTGTGGGCTCGTATTTGGGTTTTGCATAGAGTCAAGGTTATATTGTAAAACATGACATTCGCTTGGCCAAGTCTACGTTTTATTTTCTGTGAGTGATCAAGGTCTGATCTAAAGTACCTACGAATAGGGTACTACCCAAATGTACCCTATGGTGAAATATGGTTGTATTGTTACATTTTAGCCCCTGCTTACTTCATGAGTATACTGAATGAACGAAATGACAATAAGCGCCCAATTAGTGAATGAATTTCTTTTTTTCACGAACACTTTTTGACGACTGACAGCGTAGCTCGTATATTCCACATTCGAAGACTATCTTGTACAATTCTAGGTACTTCCCTGGAAGCGATAAGAGAAGTAGTGAACTCGGGCAAGATCTGCGTGCTCAACCTGCACCCACAATCGCTGAAGATCCTCCGAAACTCCGACCTGAAGCCGTACACGGTGTTCGTGGCGCCGCCCAGTCTGGAGAAGCTGAGACAGAAGAAGATCAGGAACGGAGAAGCTTTTAAGGTAACTTCGCCTTACTGGTTTAAGTTTCTTCTTCTTTAACTTTTCCTCATCCTAAGGTTGCCTGGCAGAGATTGCTACGAAGCGATAAGGCCGCCTTTTGTATCCTGCTTCTTCTTTATTTTGTTTTCTTGTTATTTCTATTTTTGTTGTGGTGTACAAATAAAGAATAAATAAATAAGAAATGCATTTTGTGATGTCTATTTCGTCAACTCTTTTGATTTACAAATGTTCATAACATAATAATTATAAAAGACGTCATGTCTCGTTCAAGGGTGTCAATGAAATAAGGACTAACCTGAATTTTTTTATTTTTTTTTTCATCTCGTAAGTCTTAATCTTATTAAAAAATAAAAATATCGATATCGTTTCTACCGCACTAGTTCTCCCAGGATCGTATACAGTGAAAAGATCGGTGGGTTAAGTGGGTACCCTTATAATTGTGTATTCGGTTAAAACTATCATCGTTGATAAATGATAGGTTTAAACGAAATAACAACACTTCTGTTAAATGAAAAGAAAATCCGGGGTTTTCATATAAGTGAATCAGGTTCAAATTCGTTCTATGAACTTGTGACGTATGTAGGTCTTATATATTTTATATATCTTTTGTTTGTAATGTCAGTTATGTCAGTCCGGTGGTTAATATAGTTTTACAATGAAGCCAACGTCTCTTATCAAGAAATCCCTAATCCTGGTATTCCCGCGGGACTAAACATCACAGAACTACTAAAATATTTCTTGTTCAACAGGAAGAAGAACTGAAGGAGATCATAGCGACGGCGAGGGACATGGAGTTGCGATGGGGCCATCTATTCGACATGATCATAATAAACAACGACACCCAGCGCGCATACCACCAGCTCCTAAACGAAATCAACAGTTTGGAACGCGAGCCGCAGTGGGTCCCGGCGCACTGGCTCAAACAGACCTAGCGGAAACCCCCCACAGCTGCATACATCGCGGCTCAAAGACTAAACCGAGTTGAAACTCACCAACAAAACCTTCAATGTAACGTGATACAAAATAAAGTTGGAAGTGATGTGATACGTAAAACAAGTTATAACATGTCGGAAATGCTCGCTAACTTAACGATACTATTCGAAACGTTTACGCAAATGGTTTTACATTTGCTATTATACTTTATAGACGCTTGCAACGTTGAGAGAGACTATAGTTTCATTGATTTAATACGGAAGTTTATTGGGAGAAGACGTAGGGGGAGTGTTAACGATCGTAATCGTGGAGCCGTAGTGAAAAACATAGAATTTAGTGATGCGTTCTCAAATTTAAACGGTGAATATTACGAAGGCGGTTGGAGACGCACTTCAGTTGCATGATATTTACTTTTATAGTTAAATATTTATTCCGATGAGGAAGATTATTTGAAATCTGAAGCACAGGGTGTGCTATATGTTTGTTTCCTGACAAATGCCTTAAATAATATATTATTAATTATACCTAACCAAATCTATCGTTTTAAAAATTATTGCAATTAATTCTTTAGTGCACTTTCGAAAAATCAAATTAAAAGTTAGGGTTTATATTTTAAAAAGGAGCTTCTAGGGTTTCAAATATTACCTATATTGTACTTTGTGTGAGAAAATATATAGCGCACTCTAGTTGGAACTAATATAACAGTAATCTTCCCCATAGTGTAATCGTAAGTCTTTCGAGCAATAAAAATATCACTCCCAGAAAGTGCTGATAGTTATATTTAAAGAAATTATAACTTTACGTTTCCAACCATTTGCTATATCGTTTAACTGGTGTATTCGAAATCGTGCATATTTATATAAAAATAGTAAACAGTTTTATTTCTATATTACGGTCACGAATTTATTATTTCGATAATGAATTTCGATGAAAAAATTGGAGTAGATTTTGCTACAATTAAATGTTTGCATATGTTTTAATGGCTAAAATCGTGAAAGGAATAAGGCTATGAAATTTACTTACTTTTATCGCCAAATTTACAAGATAGATGAAATTCAATTTTTTCCATATAAAAATATAAATTAGGGATTTTAAATTCTGTTCATTACATTTTTTTATAAATAGTTTTACAATAAATGTAATCACAGTTAAATGAACACAATATACTCATGTACTTAACTTTTCAAGAATAATAATTATTCTAATAAACTTTATTAAACTATTCAGATTACTAACTAAAATAATCGTATACAAGTTATTACTTACGGCAAAAATTTATATTACTCATTAATTATTTAAAAAATTGCGGAATATAAATATAATGTTTTCAATCTAATACATTCAATTAATTTTACAATTGTTACAAATTATATTTAATATAATGACTATTTTTTTAATACAATATCTAATTATTTAATATTCAAACAAAATTAATGATATAAATTCACAAATTAAATTCATTCTTATTATTGTTTTCTCAATGAGCTAGAAATACGTTCTAATCTATAAACCTAAAATTCCATGCTCACATTACCATTCCAGAAAATAACGCTGTGAAAACAAGACTATTTTATATAGTTATTTAAAATAAATATTAAATTAAGAATTATAGCCATTCGATTTAATAATTTAAACTCCCCGTTTATATATTCTGCGGCCCTGGTTTTTATTTTCTAAATTATCGATATTTGTATGTATATTATTAAGGTTCATCACTACACTAACAATAAAATGAAAGGAATTATTTATAATTTACAACTAATAATTATAATAGGTACCTACTTAAGAGAACTATTTAGTAACTACGAATGATTAAAAACAATAAAATATTCTATAATTGCCAAAAGTTTTTACAGTAGTTATAAAAATAGGGATATTTCCAAAAATTCTCCATTAGCTAGGCCTTGTCGTGAGTTTTTTAAGAGTCAGTCCAAGAGCTGGTGGGAAATATTGAGGAAATTTTAAGCACAGAGAGAATACATGAAAAAGTTTTTAATTGAAATTTCAATTAAAATTAAAATACAGAGTTATTGTAACATGTCGAGCAGGGGATGCGTTAAACATATAACCGACGATACGTTGGCACTCCGGTATTTCAAATTTAGAGCCCTATCTTAGTCCACCCTTTAACCAGAGGCACCTTTTTTATTTTTATCAGAATCTAGTTAAATCCTGCATTGGAGAGTTTGGTTTATGTGGGATTCTTACCCACTAAAACCCCCTTATTGGCCACCGTTGGCACACATAGGTACGCTACAGGATTAAGACAAATGCATCCTAAACACATCCTTTTTGACCCAGGAATTCTGTATTTTCTTTTTATATTAATAAATTAACAAAAATCTATATCCTATATTTAAGCGCTGAGTGCTCAAATAGTAAAAGCGCCGGGATTTCCTTAAGCCCGTGATTGGTAATGGTCATGATGCCTTTAAAAAAATTCCCACCAGCTCTCAGACTTAATTGGCGGTAGGAGTTCTAATTGATATAAAAGAAACAAAATAATATAAAAAGCAGTTATTATATAGCGAGTAGATGAAGCAATTTTTAAAAGCCCGATCTGTCTACGGAGACCATAAATTAAATACTACATATCTAAGGTCCAGCCATTTTTATAGGCCTATTTTGACATCTCACAACTCTTAAGTAACCAAGTACCCGCAATCGTGGAGTCGTTTTCAAGTACCGAAAAACTGTAACGTCAGTGTAAAACTTACCTTACTGCTCTTGGTTTAAAGCTTAAATTCGTCAACACTAAAACAGCCTGCAGAAATCTGTAAAAATACAGCAGTACGTAATTTGAGACTCTAAAAAGAGTTTAATCTTATGCTGTTTCTATAAAATCTTATAATTAGCATTTCTACTGATGGAATGGATTTATTAAAGTATGGTGGGTGCACGGCCTTTAAAGCCCGCGGCAGCAAATTTGTCAATAAAATCACTAAGTCGCTGCTTAATTTCATAGACACTTTTTAATTCAACGCTTCTTGTCACATCGGTATTGTAAACCTATAATGAAATGTTTTTTTTTGGAAACTGAGACGACTCAAATAAATGTATTGAGATTTCTTTGAGTCGCGTTTGTTATAAAAAAAATATGTCACTCTATGAAATTTTATATTATGTTATTTTATTTCTAATTGTAGTGCAGACTACAGTGACTTCATTATAATTTACATCACAATTATTAACTTTTTATACACGTAACGCAATATAGAATAATCTAACGCAGGACTAAACCATTGCAAAACAAGCCTTATTGCTGTACAACTAGATTTGACACTCAAGAACAAGAGGCATTTTTTAATCGTTTGTTACATCTGTGTACTGCAAAAGAGGATATTATGATGCTTACGCAATAACCAATGGCAGTTTCGCATGAAAATTGGAATGCTATGATTGGCTAAAAATCTTTTTAACGTTGTCACCTACTATACACGTGCCAAAAGTAGACTATAAAAATGGCTTTACTGTAATTTTTATAATATTCCTATTAAAAAAGCAAACATTTTTGCCAAATTAAAATCTCCTTTTTGTCAAATTTACCATTTTTAATGTACTTTTAGATCAATAGCGTCTTTTATCAACATTAAAATTTACCGCTTCTGACAGAGAAAACTCCATTCCATAACAACATTAAGGTCTTCTTATTGTAACTTGGCATCACCTCGCTTAAATATATGATCAGATCAAGATATTATTTCGGGTACTAATTTATAGAATTAATAAGAAGTGACTAGAAACGACAGTCCAAAGAGGTTTTAAAAAGCATATTTTTTATATTGACAATAATTATTTAAAAACCCATTAATGTCTCTTTATATAAATAATCGAACATTACATTTCAAAATAAAATCTTAACAATTTTTTATTTATTATACGATAGTGTTGCCAAGTTGTAAATAGCGGACACCCAAAACTGCGCTAGAGATTGAACCAACAAAATATTTCAAATGGAATTTTGAAGTTAGCATCGAGCATGCATTTAAATTTAGTCTCTTTACATTAACCTTGTATGTAAGTAGATAGAATTGTGCATTCCAAATGTTTTAGTGCCAAATAAATTGAAATTACCACACAAATAAACCGTGGTATAACTTACGTTATTCATTTTTTAATAATCACAATTTTTATTAAATTAAAACACCTAATTAATAATATTTTATATTGTGTACTTTGTAAACCTAAGTTTAAATTTTCTTATAGTGTGCTGATTTTGAGATATCGTGTTGTAATCGTTTTTTGGATATTGATCGAAAGAGAAATAATATTCGTATCGTGTAAGTTGTTTGAATACAGATTGTTATAATATTATGTAGCCTGTGGAGGTGCTATTGTGTAAACTAGTTATTTTCTGTGGAGCAAGGGTGTAATTTTCCATCTTATAGTGTAGTTTCCATTGTACTTACTAAATACGTTCTACCTGTCATCGTATATACTGTCATGTTAAACATTGACAGATTTAAATACGATGTCTTTCAACATGAGATGAGATTTATTTCACCACTCTTATTCCTGTAAAATGTCATCGCGACTTAAATAAAACACTTATTTAAGCCACGCAATAAATTTGTATAAAAGACTATTTACAATATGGTTTAAAAATAAATAAAAAGACCTTTTAAATTCAAGCTTTTTGACATTCATTATTGTTTTTTTTTTGTAATGGAACCCCTACACTTCTTGGTGGGAGTACGCGCTTATGTTTTGAATTAAACCGTGTTGTCTAAATAAAAAATAGATCAAAGGTCGCATAAGTTACAACAATAGCTTCTTTTAAGATAATTACAGTCTTGCTCCGCCTGTTTTGTGTATTTAAGTTCAATATATGTGGGTGAAGAGGCACCTGTGGTTTAAATTATAATTACTCGCAGTAGGTAATCATTCGATGAACAATCCTCAAGTGCCCTCTTCACCTGTCAAAATTTGAATGTGGGATTTGTCACTTCACAGTCTTGATATTATTATATAATTTATACATAATCCTGTACATAAAATATAATGACAAAATGATTGATAAAATATTATAAATACCATGTTAATAGTGAACAATTTAATGTAAATAATAGAGTACCTATTAAATTTAATATCAGATAAAAAGTTTGTTTTATTTTCTATTGTAATTAAATACATATAGGATGACTACGGTAATTTAGGTAGACGTGGGTAATTTCGGGCAAAGAGACCAGATACTCTTGGTACTGAATAACAATTATAAGTATGGTTATTTATAAGAAACAGACTATACGCTCCACCAAGTACGACTATGCACTGCCGCGACTCGAACACCGTTCCGTACCGACCGAATGCAATGCGCCGTCCCGCGCCGGTGAGTCTTATAAGAACCTGCATACGTCACTTAGTGTTGCGTAAAGAGAGGGGCGATGCCACTCTCTTGTCTCTTGTACATGACTCCAAAATTAGATGGCGCTGCTCTCTGACTGCCGTCATACATATAAACCTGTTAATCGATCGGCGGGACAACACAGCTTCACAGAGGACGTTTACAATTCCGGTTCAGATGAATAAATATGAAAGTGTGTTGGGAGGATTGCCTCATTCATTATTTATATTAATAACTCTCAACAGATATAAGAGTTGCAAATTATCCCATTTGTCACTATCGTTCCATAAAAATAACGGTGCACAAAATAAAATATTTTGAGGTTTGAACATTTTGCAACTGTAAGGACTGACGTATTAAATTGATACATACTGATTTTTTAAGATTTTAAAAAACGAATGTCACACTAAAATTCTGGCGAAAGTTTCTGTGTGTTTGTTTGTGTGTTTGAAAGAGTGCTTTCAATATATATTCCTAATTGTTTTTACGCGACATCGTGCCGGAACGCTAAACCGCTTGGCGACACGTCTCCAACCGTCCGTAGGGTGGTAACTAACCACGGTCGAAGCCTTACACCAGACCAAACTCGAGCCGGGAATCGAACCCCGGACCTCCAAATTTATAATGTGACAGCGCACGCGCTGCGCAACGGAGGTTGTCAAAAACTGAAATTCACATGTTATTATTCTTTCACGTCGCAATTAAAGACCCGATTCATCGGAAATCTTGAACTGCGATAGATTATTATTATCAAACAATATCAAACGTATCGCAGAGGGCAGTTGGAAACAAACGGTCCGTGACCGTTGAGGTCTATTACAATACTCCCAAAGAGAATGTAATCACTACGTTTAATACTCCAAAAAAACAACCAAGAGTAGATAAAGATATTCTATGAAGATAGTTAACAGTTGCTTATAGATTGAAACTTGGTCACTGAAGTTTTAGTTTAGAACGAGACAAAGATTTTCTTTGTTTCATTCTAAATGCTTCCATAAAAGTCAGCAGTGGCCCCATACAAAGTTGTCACCCCCTGTCTATATATTATTATTATACAATATCAAACGAATCGCAGAGAGCAGCTGGAAAAAACTTTTGTTTATTTTTGATCAAAGACGTAAATAAGTTTATCTCTGTAAAGCCATAAAACGGGAGAAAAAAAACTGATAGCTCTGTGATCACAATACGTTTTGACAGCTGACATTTAAATACTGTCATTTGATATTTGAGGTTGACGTTTTATGTTTTATTCGAGGGAATTGGGGCGACTACTATTTTTTTGTAAATAAGTACATTTGAAGTTTATTAAAATACTAAATATTTTGGACTTACAACAAAGAAAAATGCCGTCTATGAAAGTGGAAGGTGACAGTGATGGAGATGGGGATATGTCTGGAGGTGATACCGAAAGATCTGGAGGCTCTTCCAGGGGCCCCGACCGTGACTCCAGTGCTGAGGAAGCCGATGAACCAGACTCTGATGACTCCTCGGAGATGGATGAGAGTGAATGTGAACGCAGGAGAAACGAATGCTTGGACCATTTAGGTTCGTACTCGCGAAATAGGTTATGTTTACAAAACAATAAAGTGACTTTGTTTACGCGATTTTGAACCTTGGGGTTTTTATATTTTACAGTATTTTTTTGGAAGTGTGAAGTTATATTTATTTATTGGTCATTTTAAACTCAAATTCTGTTATGATTGGTCAGTTGACGTTTTTATATTTTGCATTTATCTAATTTTTGACTTGATTTGATTACAAAACAGTAAATTGTGATAGTTGAGCTATGCCTATGGATCAGTGTGCACATTTTATCCCAATTATAGCTTGAAAATAATTTGGAATCACAGACAGGAGGCCTATAGATGTTCATTATATAAAAGGCTAGTTACTCAGCAATTCTGTTTTCCATTTCTGTTGTATATGCTGTACAGAAAATGATAAAAGCTTTGACTTAACTGCCATACTCTAAACATGCTACCATTTTAGACTAGATCTTTTCTTACCTCCAGGTGAGATTAAAGTTGTACCTCAATTGTTTTGTTTTATCAATAAGTTAGTTGTTTTATAAATATGTAAACACAAAATCTAACAGTTCCATATATTATTGATATAGAATATGATATGTACCAGAAATAAGGATTACCATTATTTACTTTAAATTTGATATTGGATTTTATTCTTGTATCTACCTGTAGCCACCAATGTACATCTTGTGTGGACTGAATAAGATTGAATATAATTTCTGTTCATCTTATGCACATAATATCCATAAAAAGCATACAGTAGTCTTTTAATAATTGAATAATGCTCAAATATTATGCAGTGAGTTTAATAGATAGAATACAATATATCACTATGAGTACTAGTAAATGTACTAAGACCAAATTATTCTTTTACATTTAATATATGTATTTTGAGAATTTTCTTCATTCAGTTCTCATGTAGAGGTCCCTTGGTATGAGAGTGAAGGAAACAGTAATTAAGGTTTAATTAGACATATGTAAAGTTGGTTGGGAAAGTTTGGTGTTAAAAAAAACCAATGTGTTGTTTTTATTCTATAACACCACTTTATTATATTAATTTTTAAAGTTTTACTATGCACATAACCAGTACACTAATTACATGCTCGAATATCTGAATTGCATAAATGCCACCTGTTCCAACTCATTTATCAAGGCAAGATAAAGGGTAGAGGAAGGCTAGGCTGAGAGGGAATTTCTTGGCTGAAAATTCTGGTTCAATAAGAGTTCAAAGTTACTGTCTAAGGCTGAAGTTAATAAAGTGCAGCTATTCTAAATGGTTTTAACAAGAAGAAGAACACTTATTTAGCAAGCTAGAACCCTATGGAAGGCTTGATTCATACCAGAGTAATTTATTTCTAGTCCCTTACTCAATGCCAACTGGCTGGCAGAAACCTGGTCAGTTGGACAGCAATTTGACTGGAGAATAAAAGCTGGATTTGACTTCTTCTCCTTTAAGTGCCATCTCCTACCGGCGGTTGGCAATCATTAAGGCTAATTGGATCTTGTTCACTACTGCCCTAAACAATGAACTTGAGCTCATATTAAACCACTGGCGAAGGATTTGACTAAAGTATTAAATTATTAGACCCATATTTTGATCAACAATCTGTTGACGTAAATTCAGCAATAATAAGTCAGCAATATGTAGCCTATAACTAGGTTTGCAACAGTACATCACAGGGGCTTCTATGCCTATACCCTTTTTTTTTTTTAACCTGGGTAATCCTCATGGATACCCCGCGTCCGAGGAGACGCGGCGGTTATGTCAGACTCTTACTGACTAAACCCCCACGGTGCATATCCTTTCCCGCCGCCTGGTGGCCGGGTCACGGGTTTCGCTCGCGCACACAACCGCAACCAGGCCGGCAGAGTCCGTCCTTAGGACGGTGCCAACTCGGGGGATACCTATACCCTAGCTGCAAGTGTAGGGGGTAGTGTATGGGGAGACAGAGGAAGAACCCTCTAAGCTAATTCTTTTCTCCTTTGAGAGAGGAAGTCTGTGCCCAGCTTTGGGTCCTGGCACATTTAAGTGCTGAACTAGATGATAGATGAACTAGGTGATGATGAATGTACTAAATTTTTAATTTTCTCCTTAATAATTCCAGCAAACCTAGAGAGGCAGTTCACAGTTCTCCGAGAGCAGCTATACAATGAAAGAATGAAGCATGTCGAATACCAACTATCTGAAGTGCGTGGTGGAAGATCCCAAGAGTACCTCGGGCCCCTACACAGATTGCAAGAGAATATGAGAGTTAGGTGAGGTGACAAAATGCTAGAACCAATCTAGAGAATGAATTAATTTTTAGCTAATTAATTGTTTTATGTGTGAAGATAAATTCGAGGTAATTTATTTATTCATAGCAATTCCATTATAATGCTAATTTGTATATACATAGTTCGAATCCGGGCACGCACCTCTAACTTTTCGGAGTTATGTGCGTTTTTAAACAATTAAAATATCACTTGCTTCAACGGTGAAGGAAAACATCGTGAGGAGACATGCACGCCTGAGAGTTCTCCATAATGTTCTCAAAGGCGTGTGAAGTCTGCCAATCCGCACATGGCCAGCGTGGTGAACTTTTGCCAAACCCTTCTTATATTAAGCGGAGACCCGTGCTCTGTAGAGAACCGGCAATGGGTTGATCATGATGATGATGATGTAATTTTGTACAGGATTGAGGTTGCGGGTATCCTGAAGCAAATGAGAATCGAGAACATTAAACACAAATATGAGGCTGAGGAGCAGGCTGCCCATCAGAATTTTAGGGTAAGTGCTTTAAAGAGACAGCATTCTCAAATTTACAGTAGATGAATGAGTTTATATTCTCATCTTATCAATAAAACAAATGCAATCCAAAAGTCAATTTGATTTCTAGACACAGTATCACAAATGAAACCTACGTTGAGAGCGCATTTGCGGGAGTTTTATGTCTTTGTGGATTTAGGAAGTTATAAATTGCAATGTGCAGATTTGCCTGTTTTTGTGTATTATAGCAAATGACATGGCCGGAATGTATATGGAGCTGTGCCCTAATTAAAATCTTCATGTTCATTAATATACAGTAGGTACATCATATTAGGAAGCTGTGATAGCCTAGTGGTTAGGACGTTCGAACCTGAGTACGCCTACACACGCACCTCTAACTTTTCGGAGAAATGTGCGTTTAAAAAAAATTAAGATATCATTTGCTTCAACGGTGAAGGAAAAATATTGTGAGAAAACCTGCATGCCTGATAGTTCTCCATAATGTTCTCAAAGGCGTGTGAAGTCTGCCAATCCGCACATGGCCAGCGTGGTGGACTATGGCCAAACCCTTATCATATTGAGAAGAGACAAAAAGAGTGCTTCTAAATATTTTGATGACATAATATTCATGAACACACTGAAACTAATTATATCAGGAATAATATTTAAAAAGTAACACGTACCAGATATATCAATATTTTTTATTTTATTTTAAAAGTAATTTTCACTTATGAACATTTATGTATAATTAATTGATTATTAGGGCAGAATCCGGCCATGTCACTTAGCTTAATAGTCATTGTACGTACAAACGAAATACGAGACAAATTAAACTAAATTTTAATAGATGGCGCTGTATCTTAGACTTGGGGATCTGACTGCGCGAGCATGGTAGAGCACTTTGCCTCCACAGATAGATATTTTGGATAAGGACTGTTTTAAATTATCCGCGCAAAAGTGCTCATGTATGCTCTGGCAGTTAGTCGCCCGACCTGCACTTCAACGTGCTGTTTTCATATTTATTGGGACTAAATTGTAATAGATGGCGCCACAGTATATTTAAGAAAGCAGAATCTATATATATAAAAGCGAAAGGTCACTGACGTACTTACTGATTAAACACGAGATCTCAAAAACTATTGTACGTATAAAGCAATAATTTAGCAAGTAGGTAGTTGATAGTTAAGAAATGTCAGCTAAGAAAGTATATTTGGAAATTCCACCCCTAAGGGGGTAAAATAGCTGTTGGAATTTTGAATGAAAATTCTTTGTTTTTGTATGTTTTTTTTTTTTAATTTAGGGACACGAAAATCGACAATTTGCCTCTAGCTTTCTTTCTGAAGCAGGGCATAGGCCGCAAAAAACCTCAATCTCACGGGAAATCAGCAATTCTACGCAGAACGAAGTCGTGGGCAACAGCTAGTTTAACATAATTTTACAAGTTACCCCGACAGCTAAAAGTTTGGAATACTTTTGCCTTGTTATTTTCATTATATACATACCTATCCTATAACGTTTTTCGCCCAATGATGATGACATTATGTTTAGTTCCAAACCTCGCCGGAACTCGCAAACCTGGCTTGCATTCAGGTTTGGACCAATTTTTTATTTATTTGCATTTTGATGAAGATCTTTGAAGATTACCATAAATCTGCATAAAGTGTACAGTAAACAGTGAAACCTTTAGTATAGGAAAAATAAGTTGCGATATGACAATGGGATGTATGCAGATTTTTAGATTCATGAGATTTTAGTTAGGTATGTTCTAGTTTGTAAATTTTGCAGCTACAACCCAAGCTACAAGGGCTTTAAGGTAAGTGTATATTTTTATTCTATTGTGCACTTTAGGTTCATTTTATTTATCTAAATAAAATGAACGTAATTAATAACGTAAATCTGTGGACATACACAGTGGATCGCTGGCAAAATTCCGGAGGGCAATTGATTTAGCTTTAAGTGTATGATAGTTGTAGTTAGTAGTTTAAGTGCGTTTAGTTTGGTTTTATTCATTTTCTGTTATTGTTTTATTGTTAGATAACTTAGTATAACTAGGATAAGTTAATTTACATTACCTTTAATTGCATGCGGTGTTTGCCTGTAAGTGGCTAAACATTTTTGTGCTGTACCTCAGTGCAAGGTACTGAAACTTGTAAAAAATGTTTTGGCTGTTGGCGAACCAAATAAAAAAAAAACGAAAAATCTAGTTTTACGTTTTGATCCTTCCATAGCACGATTGCTCCATGCGTTTCGTTAAAGGATGAACTAAGCAGTTAAGCTTGTATATTGAATGTAATCTTTACGCTGTACCAAGGGTGCCAACTGGAATTCTCTACTACGCTTCCACCGTTCAACTGCCTGTGTGTCAGCGGGTGTTGTTTTTTTTTTTATCCACTACAAGTTAGCCCTTGACGGCAATCTCACCTGATGGTAAGTGATGATGCAGTCTGTGATGATAGCAGGCTAACCTGTTAGGGGTTACGGTAAACCCGTTTCTACGTCTACGTCATGCCGGAACGCTAAATCGCTTGGCGACACGTCTTTGTCGGTAGGGTGGTGGCCAGACCAGACTCGAGCCAGGAATCGAACCCAGGACCTCCAATTTTATAATGCGAGAGCGCCCGCTGCGCCACAGAGGTTGTCATATGTTTCGAATTGACTAAAGCAGATGACCCCATTCGTTATTTCTGCATCACCAGGGGTTTGGGCGAGCGTGAAGCTCAGCCTGTGAGAAAAGCTTGGGCTCGACCACATCTGGGGA
Organism: Lasiommata megera; assembly: GCA_928268935.1. Lineage (NCBI taxonomy): Eukaryota > Metazoa > Arthropoda > Insecta > Lepidoptera > Nymphalidae > Lasiommata > Lasiommata megera. The sequence goes on from OV743321.1 coordinate 1,754,229, forward strand.
ACGTCCCCCTAAAGGAGTCTCCTGTGAGATTCGGATCTCGGCTTAAGTCTACGTTGGGAATTCGGTTGTTGCTTGGACTGGGATCTCGGTCCGAGTGCCCTATATATAGATATTTTCTTCTTGTGGTCCCAAGCGGCTTATATTGAAATAGGTATAATATCCATAATGAAGCTGAAGCACAGGTTAACCCTAGTTTGGCTTCAGAAGCTAACTGTTTACTTTATAATATATAATAAAGCTCATTTAAATTCATTCATAAGTATAATTGTTATTTTGCATTGTTTTCTTTGTTTCTTATTACAATGAAAATGTGTAAATGTGTTAAATAAATAAACTTTATTATTATTATATATAATATATTATAATTATTATATAACAGAGAAAAGCGGTTCGATTCATATAAAAACTTAAAAACGCGAGAAAAAGTTAGGAATTGAAAGGAATAGGTGAACCTTACAGTAGCTTCGCAATATATTCATAGCAATTTGATCTTTGTGAGTCAAAACATTAGTTTTAAGAAACAAAAAACGGCTGTGAACATGATGGTTTAGCTTCGATTTGAGATCGTTTTAATGTGATAAGGAGGCCTTTGCTTTTATGTTTTGTTTAATTTTTTTTTATTTTCGTCATATATACATAAATATATATATTTATTTAATATGCTACAAGTTACCCCTTGACGGCAATCCCACCTGATGGTAAGTGATGATGCAATCTAGGATGGTAGCGGGCGAACCTGTTAGAAGTATGGCCAGCCCCCACTCCTAATTGGTTTCTACGCGACATCGTGCCGGAACGCTAAATAGCTTGGCTAAATCTAAATCTTTTTCGGTAAATAAATAAATAGTCGACATATCTGTGTAGCCTGCGAAAGGTAAAGAAATACTTTGTGGGGTTGATTCTTTAGGTAATCTTGGACCTATCGATACATCATATCAAGCAATGTAAACAATAAACAGTAGTAACGTAGAAAAGTAGTAGTAAGTAAGTTTTACTTTTCTCGCTTGTGAAGTCAACATCTCCTGAGGATGATCCGGTGTCGGGTCGAAATGTGCGTAGAGGTTCCAGTGGAAGATTTTGTGTGGTGTTATATTATACAAATCTCCCGGTTGTCGGCGGAATATAGCAAATTATACTTGCTGTTTATTGTTTATCATGGACTTCCGCAAAGTAACGCCTGCTTCTATTCATTATTCAAGCAATGTGTTTAAGAGATGTGTCTCTGTTAATCCTATACTCCTCACATCCAACGGTGGACTACAAAGGTCTAGGGATGTTAATACAATCAGAACAGAGTTAACACAGGTTTGCTTTCTATAAAAAATTTTGCAGCAAAGAGTCTCCTATAAAAAGACATCAACGGTTCACGAGACGCAACCCCTAAAGCAGGCCACCCATTCGACCTCATCGTAATATTTTGAATTTAGGGTCTTGAGTGTAAATAGATTAGAACTGAAGGGCTGACTGGGATTTTTATATAGCAGTTATTATTATCTATACAAATAAATAAAATTGGAGTGTCCGTTTGTAATATTGAAATAACCGTTTTTAACTACATGCATATAAATATGCATACGGTACATACACCAAAATAACATTTTTTACAACTTTTGTCTGTCTGTCTATTTGTTCCGGCTAATCTCTGAAATGGCTGGACCGATTTTTACGGGACTTTTATTGGCAGGTAGCTGATGTAATAAGGAGTAACTTAGGCTACTTTTATTTTAGAAAAATAAAGTAATGTTGCAATGTCGAAGTACTGTCCAGTACAGCGCGCAGCTCACGCGCACGACACCGCCTGTGCCATCGTCTCGGGCGCCTCCTACAACTTCTCCCACCAACGAATCAATATCCGATTTCACTCATTCTTTTTTTTTTTAGAAAGGAGATACTTTAATGTTTATCCTGTAATTATTTCAAGTAATTCGGGTTAGTAATCTATTGCTTCGTGATTGAAAGACAAACAAACACACTAACTCAACGCAGACGAAGTCGCGGGCGTCAGCTAGTGTTATGTATATAAACGATTCGACGCGACGCGAAAATATTCAAGTACCTATAGTTATATCAAATAGTAATTTATTGATAAAACGTATCTTTTTTTTATACACTACAAGTTGTCGGCAATCTCATTTGATGGTAAGTGATGATGCAGTCTAAGATGTTAGCGGGCTAGTCTGTTAGTGGTGTGGTAAATCCATACTCCTAATTGGTTTCTACGCGACATCGTGCCGGAACGCTAAATTGTTTTGTGACACGTCTTTGTCGGTGGTAGATTTTTTATTAGGAACAAATAATAAAAGAAGCTTAAAAACACATGAAAACGATGATCCTGCCGAAGTATAAACGGTGTTGCAGTAATCATCGCCCTCCAAGAACTACAGTGTTCCAAAAAATAAAAGATAAAAATAAACAAGATAGGCCATATTTCAAATCAATTAAGATAAGTTAGGGATATAAGGTGAAAAATTAAAGTGTGTAATTGTATGCGGTGGCTCTAATGAAAAGCACAGTAAGGCTATAAAAAAAAAAACATCGATATAGCGACGCGTTTTTTTTAAATATATTTATGTTTATAGTATTTATAATATTAAACATTTCAATTACATTTCGTTATGACCGTAACGGTTTTCGTAACGTAACGTTTGAAGATGTTTGGTTATGAGAGGCAAGAAGCTATCTATTGTTCGGTATAGAAATCGAAATCAATCATAATCTTTAGTCAAGTAATTCTTTTGGCACACTTTGACGCGTCAATAATTTACATAGATACATATAGTAGTGATTCGAGGGTGATAATTATACACTTAAAACTAAAGTATGAGGGTTCCAAACGCACCCTTTAAGAAGAAGCCCACAACAAACTTAGCCGCGTAAATTTTCTTTTTGTTACGGCCACTATTTAAGAGCTATCATATCAGAGCTATATTTCACAACCAAGCTTGTTTATCATTCACATGATCCATTACACTATAGTAGGACTTTTCTACAAGGTTACGTTTTATATTAACTTTGAACTTATTGAGAGACATTTGGGTACTTGTTATAAAATTGTGTACAATTTATACCTTTAAATGTATTTCTAATTTTAATGTAGTCTAGTAGCTTGATAGTAGAATGGATAACTGTCCGTTGCACGATGTGGGGGGGGGGGGGGGGGGAGTACCACATAAGTCCGTTGGGTGGGACGGAGGTAGCCAGCTTTTCCACCACGACAAAAAAAAAAGGATAACTATCCGTTAACTCCGACCGTTCCGTTAAACCCAGCACGATTTTAAACGATCCGTTTTTATTCATTTTCTGCCCGCCCCAGCCGGATTACTCGTACGAACTACTTATGTGTTTAATGTTTAAATGCATTTTACAACGTTCCGTAGTTCCCCTACTAGTGAAGTGTTTACTAAAATCTCGATGTGACATGGACCGCGAAACCACAGCTATAATACATGGCTGTTGGAAATCATGCCAATTCTGTTGTACAATTAACCCCTCGATTTGCACTGAAGATAGGTTCCAGACAAATCCGTGTAAAATAAAATTTTTGTTTTTCCTATATATAACCGTGTAAAACGAAAAAAACTGCGCAACTAAGCCATTTCTTCAAATGGAACAAGAATGGAACAAACATATTCCGAAACTGTAAACTAGGTATAGTTTGCAGTTCCAAAAAATGGCGTGATGTCGTAGTGAACTTATTCTAAAAATGAAAACAAAAATGAAACGATTTTTTTTTGAAAAAGTACCTGCTGAAACTGAACAAGTTCAGGTATGTTCGAGATTTACATTTTTAGAAGTTTTCCGAATTTCATTAGCTTATGGACCGTGTAAAAGCGAAATCATGTAAAACGAGTGTCATATAAATCGGGGGATACGTGTACTTTTATAGAGATTAAAGTACAGTTTAGTTTAGAGGAACTACCACCCTACCAAAAAAGACAAGTCGCCAAGCGATTTTGCGTTTCGACACGATTTCGCTAAGAAACAAGTAGGAAGATGGGTTTACCATATCACCAGCACTTACCTCCAGGTGACATTTTGCCGTCAAGGACCTAACTTGTAGTGGAATAAAAAAAAGGACGGCTGTGGCCAGTAGTGAGACGTTAATAAGTTCACGATGATGATACGCTTTTATGATTTCGAAAGGTTATAGACTAACTGCATCGCACCAAACCAAGCTTACGAAGTAATACAGTAAATACAGGGCAGGCGAAACGACGCGGTGAGTCGCGGTATATTGCTTAGAACAGCGGATGAAAATCAGTATAGTAAACTTATCAGAAGTACGCAGACAAAGTAGCGGGGGACCGCTGGTCTAATTATACAAGAGCTATCAATGATTACGTCACTAAAAGTGTTATCGCAGTGATGGTGATTTCTCATTGCAGCATACGGAAATACATTTCAAAACGGAATATTACACTTATTTCATGTTTGATAAACACAGTGACCCTGCGTTGTTGCGTAGCCGTGTACACCCGCAGCACCTACGTGCGTGGACGGGTGCGCGGGCGCCGGAAGTGACGTCACCGCTTCATGAATGGTCGCAGAGTCGATGACTCCGGCGCATTGTCCATGTGTGTGAAGTCCCACTTTATAATAATATGAAGTTGTCTTCCTTTGTTTTGATTATTGTTTCCGAACGATTAAATTAAATTGTTGCGTTATTTATTGCGATAGCGGTGATAGCCCAGTGGTTAGGGCGTCAGCCTCCTAATCAGAGGTGGGCGGTTCGAATCCGGGCACGCACCTCTAACTTTTCGGAGTTATGTGCGTTTTTAAACAACTAAAATATCACTTGCTTCAACGGTGAAGGAAAACATCGTGAGGAAACCTGCACGCCTGAGAGTTCTCCATAATGTTCTCAAAGGCATGTGAAGTTTGCCAATCTGCACATGGCAAGCGTGGCGGACTATGGCCAAACCCTTCTCATATTGAGAGGAGACCCGTGCTCTGTAGTGAGCCGGTATTGGGTTGATCATGTTAATGATAATGATGAAGAGATATTAATTTGATTTGATTAGGGTCATATCGTCACCTTTAATGTTTTTACTAACAGTTACGATTAAGGTTTTTTTTTGACTTCTGTCGAATAAGCAACATTTGTAATTGAAGTTTATCCTGTGCCTCAATCCTGCTTCCGTTCCCGTTTCCAGTCCCTTTCCCAACATATAAAATAAGGACACCGAAACTTAAAAGATTCTGGTTTCAGGAAGTTCATCACCTAAATTGGTATTAATGTTTTAAAATGAAAGTTCCAAACCCTGATATTATCCAATCCAATCCACACCCCTTGGATTATATAATCGATAGAATCACCTTCAAAATAATAAATCAAAAATAGTTTTATTGATGCAAACCTATTATATATATATATATATATTTTATTTTCATTATTTAATTTATGATAACTACACTCGCCAACTTAAAACTAAAGCTGAGGGGTTTCTAATCGCGCCCAGGTCACACAACAAACTTAGCCGTGTGTTTTCTTATGTTATCACCATCTCACATAGTCAATCATAAATTATAATTATCTATGAAGTTAGAGCAAGTCACCGCAGCTTTTTTATCATTTATATAATCCTTAATAAATATGGATCGTCTATAGGCTTACGTTTAATGAAAACATTGAACACATTGATAGAGCTCTCCAAGATTTTAATAGGTAATTTATTATAAAGTGAAATACCATTTCCTTTGAATGAGTTAGTCATTTGACGCAGGCTTCTAAACGGTACTACAAGTTTAGTTTTACTTGGAATGTTCACTGCGTTACGTTACTTCGTTTCCATCCCCGTTCGCTTGGCCAGTGTTAACCCAAACTGGGAGATGCGTTTATGCAGGATTTAGGAGCTCAGGGCAAGGCCAACCCGTCCGGTTTCTGCATAGGAAATTTCATGAATTACAAGTTTGGTCTGTACCTCGCTAGATGGCATTAGTAGTTGCGGATATAATACGTTTATCTTGCGAGAAATAATTTTACCGTTGTGTACTTTGATATAGTGTGTATATAATATCATACTAATGTTATAGATGTAAATGTAAGTTTGTTTGTTACGCTTTCACGCGATAACTACTTAACCGATGACCATGAAACTTTGTACACATATTTTTGGAGGTTATTTATTAATAAGATACATAGATATATACTAACATAGGATACTTTTTATAGTTAGTAAGTAGTTTCACGGAAGATAAAAAATGGTTGGTCCTACTATAGTGTTAATGATTATGTAAATGATAAACAAGCATGGGTATGAAATATTGCTCTAATAAGATAGCTCTTAATATAATTTTAAGTGGCATGCGAGATGGTGATAACAAAAAGTAAATTTACCTGGCTAAGTTTGTTGTGGGCTTCTTCTTAGACCGGGGCGCGTTTGAAACCCTCATAGTTTTAGTTTTAAGTTAACGAATGTAGTTATCACCATCAAATCACTACTATGTAAATTATTGACGCGTCAAAAGTGCCTTTTAAAGGACTATTTGAATAAAGATTATTTGAATTTGAATTTGTTGGTTAAAATATAGTTATCATATTGATTAATTTCTATTGTATAATGGTCTCTGATTCTTGTTTTATAGCTTCAATGCGAGCCGAGCCGCGGGGAAACCTTATCTAATATAATACGTATTTACATTGCTTTACATTGTATTATTATTTTATTGCATTTGGACTCATGGACCCATATATATTAACTTTTGTGTACTTAAAATATGCAGTTGTTACGTTTTGTTTTGTTAGGTTACCTTTCGTGCCTATACGATTCACAAAAATATCGTAACTTTTAGTAATTTTTGTTTTAATGACTTTGGTCAGATGTTAACTTTTTATATCATGTCAATAATGGAACTTTTGTCATATAATTCAGTTGCGTTATTAATAATTTGCATTTTCAATATATATTTGTAACTTATTATCTTATTATTTCGTTTGACATTATATGTGAAATTACCAAATCACTAAAATCTGATAAGGTTAACTATACGAGTAACATATTACACATATGGTTAACGGTTTAAGGTTTATGAGTTATGGAATAATCCATAATAAACAATAATTATAAAATTTATATGGACAATTAAGGGAGCGTAGGAAAGTCTACTTTTCGACTAGGTTACTAGTTAGTTAAATTTTTAGTTCACCGAGAAAAATGTATAATCCTTGAATCACAAAAAATATATTACCCTTCTTGTTGTTTATTATTGAAAGTTTTGAACTGACCTGATAAAGTTATCTCCTTCCAAAACTATTTTAACGAAATGAAGATTTTATTATTTGATAATATGTTTTTGATATTTTAGTATATTTCGAAAACCCTTCATATTAAATGTGTTTTCTTTTCACAATCTCACGTAGTGTATGTGTTGATCCAGTCTAGAATGGTAGCGGGCTATCCTGTTAGGGGTATGGTAAACCCTTACTCCTAATTGATTTCTACACGACATCGTGCCGGAACGCTAAATCGCTTGGCGACAAGTCTGTATCTTTAGGGTGGTAACTAGCCACGGCCGAAACCTCCCACCAGACAAGACACGTGCGAGATAATGTGACAACTATATAACGTGACAGCACACGTAGGTACTGCGGTCGTAAAATATTTATTTATTTCCTATTAATTCTAGCTTTACAGGATTATAAACCTAATTTGCTAGAGTGGCCTAAATTGCCTAAATTTACATGTTCCCGTAACATATACTCCACGAAGCAACTCTTGATATAATGCATATATTATATGATGCATTATAATGTGATACTTTTAATTTAGCAAATTACAAATAGATACTATTATATCGAAAGTTGGTTAGTCCGCATGTTTTTACACTAGCAACTTTCGAGTTTGTTTTAACATAATCAGGGATTAAACCGAGATATAGTACGGTGGAGCCTTAATATATATTCTTCAACCAAAAGCAGGCAGAAACTTGTAGTACACAAAGCTTTTACCAAGTTAGCGAAGTCTAGATACGAGGTTCCTTGTTCTATTCCAAGATATCGAACGGACCAGAACTTTTATCTAACTTTTATCCCCGACACAAGTTTCCCGTCTAGTTCGTCTTAGACACCTCAGCTATATCTTCGATCGGTCTAAAAGTAGCGTAGTTGTATTTGATAGGTTGGGGAAAAGCTTCCTCGCATTCAATATTAAAATTATTTTATAAAGTTTTATTATATTTAATTATACTAATATTATAAATGTTAATGTAACACATTACTGTATGTCGAGATTTTATTGTGTACCCAGCTTTTTCAAATGGGTCAAAACTGTTTTGTGGTCAATCTTTCAGAAGTCAATTCCCAGATCTTCAGTTATGTTACTACTGATATTCTTACTTTGCTCCACCTATTCGAAAATGCCGTCTATTTTATCCTTAATAGGACGACCAGAGCTCTAAATGAAATTTTATAATGTTACTTCAATTATTATTAAATTTTCTAATTTTGTCAAATAGCAAAATAGCTGGATACAATATGTTACTATTTTTTTTCGTTTTTTAATGTCATCAAAATCAGCCAGATTAAAATTCGTACAGGCCAAAGAGATTTTATTATAAGGAAATGCTATATAGGTACGTATTCCTAATATTTAGTGAAATACATTCCCATAGTAGTATTTTTTTTCTAGTTAATTTAAACCAAACAACTGATGCAAAGAGAAATTATAAATTAGTTGTGATTTTGTTCTTGATTTAACAATAGACTCCACATAGAAAATTCCGTTTTTATTCCCTCCGTGTTGCCTATGGTTTTATTAATAGAGGGCATTTTGAAATATTAGAGTTAAATCAATATCAAGGCTTCTACATCACTTAGACCGAGAACTTGCTGTCTTAGGTCCGTACTCGTTAACCGATATCAAACCAACATTACCCCTAACCTGGCTTCAGCTCGATGTGCGGTTAATCTGCGATATCCATCAGAATATTGACTTAGGTATACTATATGGGCGGGTGGGTAAAGAAAACCTCGAAATTTGTTAGAGGTATGGGCCGAGGTTTAACGGAAGATATTCGGTTCTAACCTCAGTTAGAATTGTACCCAGTGAATGCAACTCTTAAAAAAAGTGAAAGATTTGTTTTGTTGAGAAGTCTCTTTATAGCTGGAATTAATGAATTTTTAGATCGTAAAATAAGCTACCTTACCTATCTGCCAGAGCGCCATAGTACCAAAGTATATTTATTTATTATTATTGATACACTTGTAATATACATAAAAAATACATTTCAGTAAACAAAAGTGTCACATTCACCAGTATGCATTTCAGTTACAAGTGTAAATAAACATTGGCAGCAAAAGGTACATGTAAACGGCCACAAGAGAACGATTATATATAAATCAGATTCAGTGATTCATACATATATAAATCATTAAAATAAACAATAATAATGTTATATTATACTGTTAGTATACAAAAACAACAAATTGATAATGATTATAAGTCGGGTTTACCTATGTAGAGTCGAGATATACGATAACGCTATTTAGAAATGTATAAAACTACATTTCATCATCATCATGATCAACTCATTACCGGCTCACTACAGAGCACGGGTGTCCTCTCAATATGAGAAGGGTTTGGCCATAGTCCACCACGCTGGCCATGTGCGGATTGGCAGACGTCACACGCCTTTGAGAACATTATGGAGAACTCTCAGGCGTGCAGTTTTCCTCACGATGTTTTCCTTCAGCGTTGAAGCAAGTGATATTTTAGAGGTGCATGCCCGGATTCGAATCGCCGACCTCTGATTAGGAGGCTGACGCCCTAACTGAACCACTAGGCTATCACCGCTTCAAACTACATTTGTTGCCTACCAATTACTACAGTTATCTTATTATTATTCAATTTACGTTAGAAAACTAGGAAATCGACATACACTACTATATAATACACTCCAATATATAATTTAAGATAATGGAAGACATGGAAAAATTATGAAGTTTAGTGGAAGGAAATCAACTTTATCATTCCGACTTACAGTCATCGCAGAGTATTTTTTATATGGTAGGGAGTTCCAAAGTTTTCCTAGGGTCAAAGCTGCGATAACCGGTGGGGGTCCATGAGTTCTGCAAGCTATGCACCCCGGTCATTGTCAATTCAGCTTCACAACTGGATGAGCTGTGTCGGTGACTCTGGTTCATATGCTCGTTTCTGATTTGGTCAGGCAGAGAAACTCCGAGCCTTGCTCTCTCCATCGCCCGTTGAGTGACTCTTGACATCTATTAGTCCCAGACCAGAGTCTACGAACAGTGATATCAGGCACGGTTCAGTAACGTGGTCTCTAAAACCAACATAACAACAAATCGCAAATTTGACGACCTCCGTGCGTGCGCTGTCTGTCGCATTATAACGTTGGAGGTCTTGGGTTCGATTCCCGGCTCGAGTCTGGTCTGGTGGGAGGCTTTTGCCGTGGCTTGTTACCACCCTACCGACAAGACGTGACGCAAAGCGATTTAGCGTTCCGGCACGATGTCGCGTGGAAACCAATTAGGAGTGTGGGTTTACCATACCCCTAACAGGTTAGCCCGCTACCATAGACTAGACCATCACAGACCATCAGGTGAGATAGCGGTCAAGGGTTAACTTATACATCATTACACATCATTAATGAATATATATAAATATATATATATATATATATATATATATATATATATATTATTGTCTAGAGTGGCGGTCGATTGCATTGATTGACTCACTATTGCCTTACCGCGTATGAAATGATACACTGTAATAAACAGGATACTATTATTTGTGATGATAATAACAAAAGAAAACCCGCCTAAGTTTGTTGCGAGCTTCTATTTAAACCTGGGCACGTTTGGAACCCTTTTAGCTTTAGTTCTAAGTTGGCGAGTGTATCACCATCACTTCACGTATAAAAATAATGGAAAATGTGTTACATATGCACGATTCACAGATGCTTGTAATAGGTTTACATGAATGATTTTGATGCAGTATTTAGTGACGTCACTTTTCCCTTTAATGTTACGTGCACTGCATGTCAATATAAACACATTACACGCAAAGACGATGTTATCGGTACAATCAGCGATCCCCCGCGGACAACCTTCGTCTAAAGGACAACGAGATTACTTACCAACACACGTTACAGCGTATGTAATACAAGATATATTGTTAGTGTTAAAAATAGTACCTACATAATTTATATATCATCATCATCATAGTCAACCCATTGCTGGCTCACTACAGAGTACGGGTCTCCTCTCAATATGAGAAGGGTTGGCCATAATCCACCACGCTGGCCATGTGCGGATTGGCAGACTTCACACGCCTTTGAGAACATTATGGAAAACTCGCAGGCGTGCAGGTTTCTTCACGGTGTTTTCCTTCACCGTTGAAGCAAGTTTAAGTGCATAAAAACGCACATAACTCCTTAAAAGGTTCGAACCCCCGACCTCTGATTTGGAGGCGGACGTCCTTATCACTAGGCTAACACAGCTTAGGTTTATTGTAAATAGATAAAAAGATAGATAGAGACTCTTTATTGCACACAAATTGTCAAGAAACAACAACTCGGAACACTTAACACATGCGTATGCAAAAGCGGTCTTATTGCTTAAGCAATCTATTCCAGGCCCTTGGGGAAAGAAAGAAATATAATAGATGAGTAGTAGTAGTAGGCGCCATATATAAATACAATAAAAATTACTAATAAATCTATATATATAAAAGCGAAAGGTCACTTACATACTGATTAAACACGAGATCTCTAAAACTATTGAACGTATAAAACTATAATTTAGCAAGTAGGCAATTGATAGTTAAGAGATGTCAGCTAAGAGGGTAAAATAGGGGTCGGAAGTTTGTATGAAAGTTCTTTGTTTTTAGAGTTAGAGATACAAAAATTTGCATTAAGATAAATAACAATAAATAATTTTTTGAAATATTACCCGTTAAGGGTGGTAAAAAAGGGGATGATAGTTTTTGCTTATTTTTTTATTATGAAGTCTACAAGCTTGAAATTTTGAAAATAGGTTTATTTTAGGGCGTAAGTATAAGGTTAGATTTTTTTTCATCAAAATCTACCCCTTAGGAGGTAAAATAGGGGTTTGAAGTTTGTATGAAGGTCCTATGTTTTTTAATTTAGAAACACGAAAATCGACAATTTAACATTTGCCTGTAACTTACTTTCTGAAGCAGTGCATTGGCCGTACGGGTAACCCCAATCTCAAGGGAAATCAGCAATTCTACGCAGACGAAGTCGCGAACAACAGCTAGTATAATATATAAATATAAACTTTTATGTATAAATAAATATATATCAATACACATATACTATTCATTATTATGCTGGAAATTTGAAAAATGTGAAATATACGCCAACTTTCGGTTCAAAGGGGTACGCATATTAAGATTTACTTGTACTCGTAACCGAAAGGTAAAAAGGTCCTGGCGCTGTGACAAAGGAGGCTGGCACTGAAGGAGTTTCATGTTAGTTACGAGTATTTAACCATTAAATAGATCAGGATTGCACGGTAGTTTTAGAATAAATGTCAGTTAGCTTCCGACGCTTGTTTCATTACTTACCACTGGCGACGAGTGATTAAATTTTTTCGAGTTTAAATAGAAAAACGTGTGCGAAACCATAGTTTTAATATAATTAAGTGATAAAAAACGTTTGAGGATCATAATAAACGAATAAGTTACGCGAGTAAACATGCCCATCGGTAAAATCGAGCCGTTTGATTTGACATCGAAACAATGGCCGGCATACGTGCGACGTGTCAAACAATTCATTATACTCAACGAAATTAAAAATGAACTTCAGGTGCCTATGTTAATAACCGTGGTGGGCGAAGCGACGTACAATTTAATGTGTGACCTTTGTGCGCCCGATCACCCCGAGAACAAGACCTTCGACGCCCTCACCGAGCTGGTCTCCAATCATCTGGAGCCACAACGCTCAGAGATTGCTGAAAGACATGTTTTTCGTCAAAGGAGGCAGAAACAGGACGAGACACTGACCCAGTATTTGCAACACCTGAAACATTTAGCAACCACCTGTAATTTCGGTGAGAGATTAGAAGAAAATCTCCGGGACCAATTCGTCTCAGGCTTATCGAGTGATGTCATGAGGTCTCGAATATTCGCCGAAAAAAGTTTAGACTATAAAAAGGCAGTGGAGCTAGCTCTGGCTTTGGAGGCGGCGGAGAGACACGCCGTAGTGAGCGGAGGCGGTGCCACGTCGGCGAGCGGCGGAGACGCGGGCGAAGGCTTGCACGCGGCACGAGCCAGCCGGCGAGCTCGCGGCGGCCCGAGGCCGGGCAGGGGCGGAGCGGGCGGCGAGAGCGGCAGCGGCGCGAGCGGCGGCGGCGCGACGGGTGCGCCGTGCTGGCGGTGCGGTCGGCAACATCGGGGGCGTTGCAGATACGCCAATTTTAATTGTGATGAATGTCATGAGCGCGGACACCTTAAAATTATGTGCAAAAAAGTGCGTGAAAGCGAGGTAAAGTGTCAAAGTTTTATAAGTGAAAGTTCAGATGAAGATGTTTTCAACATCGACATCACTGCACAAGGTAACAAACCATACTATATTAATGTGAGAGTGGACGACTTGTATTTAGAACTGGAAATCGATACCGGCAGCAGAATATCGGCAATTAATGAAAATTGTTATACGAGGTTATTTAAACAAAAAGAAATCGTTAAAGATAATTTAATGTTGCGCAGTTATTCGGGTGCACGAATTGAATCTCTCGGGTACATATTAGTCCGGGTGCAACTAAGATCAGTTATAGTGAACGATTTGCGATTATATATTATTCAAGGCGGCAGCAGGCCATTACTAGGCCGTGAATGGCTGCGCGCTTTAAAGATCACCCAGATAAATATAAACAAATTATTAGAAGAGGATCAGTTCGTGACCCGTCTATGTAAAGAATTTTCGGAAGTATTCAGTGAGAAACGGGGAACGTGTACTAGCAAGCTCCAACTGCAGCTCACCGATAGTTCCGCGGTGTACGTACGCGCGCGGCCCGTGCCGCTGGCGCTGCGCGAGCGCGTGGAGCGGGAGCTCCGGCGGCTCGAGAGCGACGGCACGATATATCGCGTCGATCATTCGGACTTCGGTACGCCGATAGTTCCCGTGATCAAATCTAACGGGGATATTCGAATTTGTGGTGATTATAAAATTACTATAAACCCGAAATTGAAAAGAGATTACTACCCGTTGCCTCGCATTGACGAGTTGTTTACAAATTTAAGTAACGGTGAAGAATATACTATAATTGATCTTCGCCACGCCTATGAGCAGGTCCCACTCGAAGAGAACTCTCAAAGGTATACCGCAATCACGACTCATATCGGGACTTTTGTTTACCGCCGTACACCGTATGGATTATCGTGCGTACCCGAAAAATTTCAAAAATTAATGGAAGAGATATTACGCGGGGTACCCGGTACGGTAGTTTTTCTCGATGACATATGCGTGACAGGTAAAAATAGACAGGAACACGTGAGCAATCTGCGAGCTGTATTGGAGCGTTTACGTCAGGCAGGCCTCACAGTCAAATTAAATAAATGTAAATTCCTACAGAAAAATGTTATCTATTTAGGTTTTGTTATTGATAAGCTAGGCTTACATCCCGACCCAGAAAAATTGGAGGCGATTAAGGCAATCCCAATACCAAACGACATAACGCAACTTAAAAGTTTTTTAGGACTAATAAATTATTACGGCAAATTCATTCCAAATTTAAGTACTATTTTGTATCCATTGCATGCGTTATTAAAAAAGAATTGTAAATGGAATTGGGATTTTCATTGCGATTCCGCGTTTACGACGGCAAAAAGGGCTTTGTTGGGTAAGCGGGTGTTGGCACATTATGAAGAGGGGCGGCCGCTCGTGCTGTCGGTGGACAGCAGCGCCTATGGCATCGGGGCCGTGTTGGCACACCGCTACTCGGACGGACAGGAAAGGCCTATCAGCTGCGCTTCTCGCACGCTGAATGAGGCGGAGAAAAAGTATAGTCAACTGGATAAGGAGGCCTTGGCTATATACTTTGGTATAACCAAACACCATCAATTTTTATTCGGTAGGCATTTTGTATTGAAAACAGATCATAAGCCGTTGACTTTTATTTTTGGTAATAAAAACGGAATTCCTCAAACAGCGGCGAGTAGATTACAGCGATGGGCCGTGCGCCTGGCGGGCTACGATTTTTCGATCGAATTTGTGCGATCGGAACACAACGGGCCGGCGGATGCATTATCGCGTCTCCCGATATCGCACGAGCGGCCTCCAACACGGCCCGGTCATCACGTGAGTTATGTTAATTTACTGGAGGAGACCCTGCCCGTGAACTTTAAACAGATAGCTAAAGAGACACAAAAAGACCATGTTTTATGTAAGATATCTAAATATGTAATGTTTGGTTGGCCGCCGTCAGCCAGTTGTGATGAAGAAAAATCGTATTTCGTTCGCAAAAGCGATATATGTATGGATGTAGGATGCCTCATGTATAAGTATAGGGTAATCATCCCTTCGGGATTGCGGGAAACGGTGCTGAGTGAACTACATGAGGGACACTTGGGGATGAACAAGATGAAAAACATCTCGCGGAATTACGTCTACTGGCCGAACATAGACAACGATATCGAAGAGTTGTGCCGGGCATGTATTGCTTGCAGGCACGTGCGGGACGCGCCCGCCCGCGCACCTCTTCATCCATGGGAGTTCCCTCAGCATCCGTGGCAGCGTTTACACGCTGATTTTGCCGAGTGCTTTAGTAAGCGTTTTTTAGTTGTGATCGATGCCCATTCGAAGTGGATTGAAGTTATGGAGATGGCTAGCACGACGGCTAACGCAACAGTTAAATGTTTAAGGTCGATATTCGCCCGATTTGGCCTCCCTGTCCAACTGGTCACGGACAACGGACCGCCTTTCTTATCAGAGGAGTTCCAGACGTATTGCTTAAAGAATTGTATTAAGCACACGACGTCGGCACCTTACAGACCACAAGGAAACGGGGAGGCTGAAAATGCGGTAAAAACTGTAAAAAAAGTCATTAAGCGAGCTAAGTTGGAAAACGATGACATATCGGTTGCATTAAATAGATTCCTTTTTCAATA
Organism: Lasiommata megera; assembly: GCA_928268935.1. Lineage (NCBI taxonomy): Eukaryota > Metazoa > Arthropoda > Insecta > Lepidoptera > Nymphalidae > Lasiommata > Lasiommata megera. The sequence continues at coordinate 1,770,323 of OV743321.1, forward strand.
CCGTAATTGTGATCATGCGACCACTGGAATTTCACCAGCAGTTGCATTGATAGGACGTAGACTCCGAAGTAGGTTAGATGCATTGAGACCAGATGTCGCTTCCGTAGTCTGCGAGGCACAGAATAAGCAGAAGGAGAGGAGCGAAGGACGAATTCGTGTGTTTAGGGTCGGTGAAGCTGTGCTTGCACGCGATTATACCCAAAAGGGGGGAAAATGGGCTGAGGGCTCAATTTCGGAGCAAACGGGGCCTGTGTCGTATAAGGTTAACATGGGGAATGGTAATGAATGGCGAAGACACCAGGACCAGCTTGCCCCGTTACAAAAAAATCGTTATTCCTTATCGCGTGCAAGTACAAGCCAACCCGATGTAGTCGAGGTTTCGAGTGAGGTCCATGTCAAAAGTGACCCAGAGGCACCCAGCGATGGTCAGCCGTCCCCGATAAAGGAAACTAAAGAACACTCGGATTACGAGGAGGTCCAAGAAGCGCCGATATCGGGGGAACCGGCTCCTCCATCGCCCGGTGCGTCGGCTCGCGCGTGGAGAGCGTATAAACGTGCAACTAAAGTTGTACAACATTAGAAGTACATATGATGATATTATGTATCTAGTATTAATTTAATTTAAGGATGGTTTGTGATTATTTCGGCACTTAAAGGGGAGGTATGCACGGTAGTTTTAGAATAAATGTCAGTTAGCTTCCGACGCTTGTTTCATTACTTACCAAGGATAAAACCGCAACCTTTTACTCGAGAAACGTTTTCATCGCGTCAAGCGTGCAAGATAGGTAACTTTGCCCAATTTTTTTATAATTATCACAGAAAGTTGACAAATGTTTGTCTTTAATTTTTTTTATTAACAAGTCTAAGTTGGATATTCATTGCAAAAATGTACCAAAAGTTAGGAAGATAATAAATGTTACTGAATAGTTTTGAGAGATCCACTCGAAAATTATTTTTGACACAAATTTTTACACCTCTTGATTCGGCGCATTGTCGAGTTTGGCGACATAAATTACAGTTAAGGTTACGGTCGTCAGTGCAGGGAGAAATATATTATATATATGTGATTATATATATATATATATATATATATGTGGAGATCCTGTAGCATTTTCGATATATGATTAGTACCAGGATGGGGGTGGGAGGTGACTGTCCATTTAAAGCTTGTTATCAGGGTAAACGAAATAGACTTTGGTTTGCTTGTTTTTTTTTTGCAGTAGCTTATTTATTTTAGCAAAACAAGTATTTTACTTAACAGTTCAGTTACCTTTTAACTCTTAAATTTGATAATAAATTCAAATTAGGAAGAAGCCCACAACAAACTTAGCCAGGTAAATTTTCTTTTTGTTATCACTATCACACATGCCACTTAAAATTATATTAAGAGCTATCTTATTAGAGAAATATTTCACACCCATCCATGCTTGTTTATCATTTACATAATCCTTTACACTATAGTAAAATATATCTGATATCTGGATTGTATCGACTTGAATTCAACTGAATGGCTTTTTCACGTTTTAGACTTAACTAATTGTAATTTATGTATGTTCTGTGAACTTATTATTCGCACAGCAAATAAATTCCTATGTATTTGGTACATAATCAGCGTTATATGGTAACCAGCGTGACCCCAGAGCGAGGCGCGAGTGAACGATCGCGTTACGCTAAATGAGTTCAACGACCGCGCGGGGTCACGGACCTGACGTGGCCGTTTTCAGAAACTGCTTAAAGAGCTTCCAATGTGACAAATCTCCATTCTATATACTGTACTGAATGTTATATGGTATGCAACATCAACATTTAAAAACTTCTTTAGCTGTATTAAAGGATGGCACCACAGACAAAACTAAATTTAAACTTATCTTGTCTTACATCTGTCTTTTATTGTGTTTATAAAAATTTGAACCGTACAATCAAATATATTGGATTTTATCACAATGAAACCTTTAGTTGTTATATAAGATAGCGCTGTAATAAATTAAGTTAGCTAAATTTAAACAAAATTTCTCTTAAATTGGAATACTTTTCTCTTCATGTGGTGAATGTAATATGGAATGCATGAACTTTTTAAATCATCTTTAGCCGTGTCATAAGATGGCGCTGCAGTCAATTCAGTTAACTAAATTTAAAGTTAATCTGTCCTAAATCTGCGTGGGTTTGCTCTTTACACTGTGATTTTATTTTATTTAATAGGTTTACTAGTGATTTTTACATTCACTTACACTATAATTACATAATAATTTACATGCTTATTGTATCTAAAATCGTCTTGAAGTAAACACAACATGCAGTTTAAGTTACATTGCAATATAGCGATAGTTAGAACAAAATGAAGTTAATATTGTACATAATTTTAAACATTATAAACAAGTATCTACTTAGCAGAACGCAGGTTAAAAATAAACACCTGGTAACAGTAATGTAAACTTAATTTTATCCATTTTGTACGTGGAAATTGAGTAGACCGACTTCGTTCATTGTAAAGTTTGCGTAACCGATGTAGAGTGCAATTTTGATAAATTTTATATGGAATGCATCAACAGTTTAAATCATCTTTAGTTGTGTTATACTCTGCACTGCAGATAATTGAGCCAATATTTTTTTTTATAAACCACAAGTTAGCCCGTGACGGCATCTCACTTGATGGTTAAGTGGTGATGCGGTCTAAGATGGTAGCGGGCTAACCTGTAAGGGGTATGGTAAACCCATACTCCTAATTGATTTCTACGCGATATCGTGCCGGAACGCTAAATTGATTGGCGTGTCGCAAAGGCCTTTTGTATCCTGCTTCTTCTTTATTTTGTTTTCTTGCTATTTCTATTTTTGTTGTGGTGTACAAATAAAGAATAAATATAAATAAATAAATAAAAGGAGTTGAGGAAGACCAAAGAAGAGATGGATGGATGGATTATTGTGTAAAAGGGGATATGCGTGAAAAAAGATGGGTAGTGAGATGACGGCTGATAGAAGTGAGTGGGCCCCACATAACGTGGGATAAGGGCAAGAAAAAGCGAGTAATATTCTATAATTTGCGGAATAATTTATCATCATTAACATCATTAAATATCGTCAAGTCTTAAGCGAAGGATATACAGCTGTTCGCTTGGCAGTTATGTCCTATAACTCCAATTATATCACTACATCTTCACTAAGTTCAGGCGGAACTAATCTGATGAAACCACCTTTCTAAACAAAAAAAAGGAATTTTCAAAATCGGCTTAGATTCAACGGAGCTATGGATTAAAATCAGCAAATAAGTTCATCCGGATATTACAGAAAATACGCTGAAGTCTGACCACTGTATACTCAACTTTCCTTTGTTAGGAATCGAAGGTGTTTTGTTTATGTTAATTAGTTAAAAATATTAATAAAATAATAATAGTTCTAATAAATTGTATTAAATTGAGTAATCATTTGTTGGACGTGCTGGAGAGTATCCCAACCAAATTACTCGACATGTAAATAAGGGATAAACGTACAAAGCCGAAGGTGATAATGAAGATGAGTTCTAAAGTACGGTAGAAATATTCTGGAAAATGTTTTTAATTATTATACATACATAGGCCATTGACGATATTACAACATTGTTCCTTGGCCTCTGTATCGTGAATAGGGCATTAAATTTCCTTAAGAATCACTTGATAACTGCTCACTTGTGCTGTATTAGTAAAGAAAGTTTTAAACTTCAGCGGGAACTACCAAATGAATTGCCCGTATCTTTGAACAGGAGCGTACTTTTTTAATGCTCTGGATTCCTGCTCATTGTTTTCAAAGCAAAGCTTATCAATAAGTTTTTAAATTTAATCAAAAGAAGAAGAAAGAAAGAAGATTTAAAAAAGATTGTTATCTCAAATAAATAATTTATATTAAGAAATTTTCAATTAAATTGAATTTAAAAACTTGGATTAAAAGTCTGGAATTCTCCTAAGAGGACTAACTAGAGGACTAGTTCTAGGAGAATTCTAGTCAACTTCACAGCGAAAGAGCGAAATTGGTTATAATTTAACTTTTCAGTTAGTGAGCAAGGGGAAAGTTTCTTATGAAATCCAGTTAGTTGATTATCCTATAAGACCTATTATTACGTTATTTTACACATAAAGATATTTCTTTCACTGCGATACAAACGGCTGGTCAGCTGTATGTTTACCATGTTCCAATATAGACCTCGAAGTCCTGGGTTCAAATTTTAGATCGGCCCTTATTTTTTTTTAGATATTGAGATTTATTACCTAGAAGTTTATTTTCTGCGATGTCCATGCCCGTGAAATGCAAGTTCAGCTGTTGTCCCTGTTGTTATAACTTACATGCAATTATAATCGTTAAAACCCATTGGAGCAGCGAGGTGGGTGAACCTTCTTATTTCCCCTCTCGTATGGGACAGATGTAATGTTTAGAAAACAATACCATGTCTGTCAGACACATGGAGACTTAGGGATTAGTCCCAAATATAAACAGCGATATAAATTTTCCCAGCGTAAGGAAGTTAAAAGGAATAGACATTCGAATATTCCGGTACGATGCCGCTATATAAGGGTTGGTTTTAATTGCCATAACTCTAACAAGTTAGCACGCTACCATCTTAGACTGCATCATCACTTAACACCAGGAGAGTTAAGTAACATTAAAGAGATGGACATAGGCTCCTTATTAAACGAGAATTTTCTTTGTTTCACAATTTTGTTGTGCGAAACTAACGCGAAAGTTATGAAAACCTATTATTTAGTACCGCACTCTACAGTTAAAAGTAGATTAACTGTGGAAAGGAAGTCCTGGAATCGATTTATGTTGGAACGGTTTGCTAAAAATTTCTCAAAATCGGCGCGTGGCACAGACACCCTCTGCTTTGGAGACTGATAAACAGTCGATTAAAGTTATTACCGTTGGGGATTATGTTCCAAAAAAACACGCAGGCTTTTAGTTGGGCGTGGGACACTTTGCTTCATCACAAGAAGGTCATAAGCAAGCCGTGATCTGACGAGAAGCCCACATGAACACATATGCTCATTTGTGCATATATACTTCTGTAATAACATCCGTCATCGCATTGCATGCCCTATTTAGGGGAGTGACTCACGTCTCCACTCGAATGACATTTCGCAGAATCGATCAATTACCTACCACCTAATTGATAAAACTTACGTTGTAAGTATCACTATAACTCACGTTATAAGTATAGTATAAGTATCCGCTTTAGATTCATATGCAAACTTATTTAATTGATATCTTATTTATCGGTTAAATAACGTTAACTATTCACAGACATTATGTCTCACGAGATAGACTTAATAATACTATTACTGTGTAATACTTTAAAAAAAAAATTAAATATCACTTGCTTCAACGGTGAAGGAAAACATCGTGAGGAAACCTGCACGCCTGAGACTTCTCTATAAAGTTCTCAAAGGCGTGTGAAGTCTGCCAATCCGCACATGGCCCAGCGTGGTGGACTATGACCAAACCCTTTTCTACAGAGCACGGGTCACCACCCGTGCTCTGTAGTGAGCTGGTAATGGGTTGATCATGATGATGATGATAACTAATACTTATAAGAAATAATTTATTTATTTCGTTGCATATTGTTTACACGTACCCAGTTTGGGTGTTGCAACTTGATCTGATCATGGCATAAGTATGTTTCTATTATTTTTCTTATATTAAACTTATTACATCCCCAGTCATACTAGTATATCTCAGAATTGTATGCGTTTTCCTTTTAATGCATTATTTGTAAAATGAACCTAGTCTTATGCAATGTAAGTGCAGTTAACTAAAAAAGTCATTCGGTAGTTTATTATTACATAAATTATACACAATTACTTGTAATAGAGTAACTTATTTATGTAGCACACATGGAAGCATTGCAAGTTAAATCCTGGCGTGAAAACACACCCCCGGACTGCCTTTCCATCAAAGAATGTATATGATTAGGAGTTTGGGTTTACTCAGGTAACAGGTTTACCGTCATGCTTGAGAGGTCTCTATAATGTTCTCAAGTGAATGTGAAGTCTGCCAATCCGCACATGGCCAGCGTGGTGGACTATGGCCAAACCCTTCTCTACTGAGAGGAGACCCGTGCTCTGTAGTGAGCCGGCAATGGGTTGATTATGATGATGATGATGGGTTTACCATACCCATGACAGATTAAACCTACCATCTGATACTGTATCATCACTTACCACTTTGTAAAATTGCCGACTAGTCATAACTTAAAGGAATAAAAAAAATGTAAGGTTTTAATTTTTTAATTATAAAAATTATGCTTGGCTTCGAAACTATGAACCTAAAATCACCCAAGGTTATCTCAGATATGAATTATATTTCCCATTGATACTCAATACCCTACCTCGTATCCTTAAGCCATTGAATTATTATGTAGTACAATAATTCCTCAAAGCCTTAATCTGAGATCTTCAGAGAGTACCTTGACTTTGCTCAGCCAAAATTTGTGTTAAAACGAGACTGATTTATGTCACCCCGTGACGTTGTCTCGTTTTAACTGTTACTTAAGACGTAAAGCTAAGCTAATTCTATTTCATCATTTCTATGTAATTAACAAAACATAGTTTTTCTGTGCTGCCTTCAACTAGAAAGCTATTGCTAACCTAATCTTTTGACGACCTCTTTGTGGCGCAGTGCGTGCGCTGTCGCATTATAAAGTTAGAGGCCTGGGTTCGATTCCGGCTCGAGTCTGGTCTGGTTACCACCCTACCGACAAAGACATGCCGCCCAGCAATTTAGCCTTCCGGCACGATGTCGCGTGGAAACCAATTAGGGGCGTGGGTTTACCATACTCCTAACAGGTTATTTCGCTACCATCCTAGACAGCATCATCATCTACCACCAGGTGATATAGCAGTAAGGGCTAACTTGTAGTATGTAAAAAAAAAATCTAAGCTAGGAAATTCAAGCCAAAGTTAATTATTGGTCGATTTAACTTAGCTTGGAAACCGGTAAAAATTTTAAACTGGTTTATTATTATAGTCAAAGTAAGCTCTTTAGAACTCAACCTTAATTATTTGCCGCATGAACATTTTGATTCACGAATTTTTTGGTTAAACGAGGAACAATATTTATTGCCCGGTTAGTAACCAACAGACAGGTAAATTTAAACCGGTTCCGGGCCCTATGTTTGACACGCATCCACAATTCACAGATTAGCAACGAGGCATTAGAGAATGATACTTATTAGGCGTGATAATGGTCACCTCGACATTTAATGAGATGTACTGAGGAAAGACATGACCAACCACTCATTCAGTTAACGATTTGAGATTAACTAATGACGTAGTTCCAACTATACGTATTAAAAACTAAAAATGGAAAGTTATTATTTTTTAGTCATCCTCTGCTGTTCTAAATTTAACGTCCTCTATATATTTTTTTTTATCCACTACAAGTTAGCCCTTGACTGCAATCCCACCTGATGAGTGTGATGATGCAGTCTAAGATGGTAGCGGGCTAACCTGTTAGGGGTATGGAAAACCCAAACTCCTAATTGGTTTCTACGCGACATCGTGCCGGAACGCTAAATCGCTTGGCGACCCAGAACCTCCAAGTTTATAATCTGACAGAGCGCGCGCTGCGTCACGGAGGTCGTCAAGATAGATATCAAGATATCTCACCTGTAGAAGCTGTGATAGCCTAGTGGTTAGGAAGCTTTTATATCCTAGTGATGTCGTAGTTAGGACGTCCGTTTCCTAATCAGAGTTTGGGGGTCCCGGGCACGCTCCTCTAACTTTTCGGAGTTATGGGCGTTTTTAAGTTATTAAAGTATAACTTGCTTTAACTGCGAAGGCAAACATCGTGAGGAAACCTGCACGGTTCTCAAAGGCGAAGTCTGCGAATCCGCACATGGCCAGCTTGGTGGACTAAGGGCAAATCCATTGAGAGGAGACCTGTGTTGTGTAGTGAGCTGGTAAGGGGTTGATCATGATGATGATGATGACTAATACTTATAAGTAATAATTTATTTACTCATTTATTTATTTCGGTGCATATTGTTTACACATACTCAGTTTGGGTGTTGCAATTTGATCTGATCATTGCATAAGTATGTTTCTATTATTTTTCTTATATTAAACTTATTACATCCCGTTGAGAGGAGACCCGTGTTGTGTAGTGAGCCGGCAATGGGTTGATCGTGATGATGATATCTCACCTTATACCTCTTTGAGGGCACAAAAGGGGGTTAAATCTCTGAGAAATACCACTTACGGATAACTAGATAAAATAGGTATGACACCAAGCGGTCAACTGTGTTTATCAGTCACAAGTCGTGGACGTGATTATGTTGGTGATAAAGCCACCAAACAAATAATTGTATTGGCCATTAAGTTTCACTCCGAGTGGGTTTACTTTGTTAGCGATAACGCGGCATTGTTTAGTTCTGACTGATTTTATAAGGAAATAAGTTAGAACGGATTTATCTCACTAGACTATGAATCCGATCGAATAATCACTTCAAAGTGGAGGGCGGAGCTATTTTTATTCTTCAGTATCATAAAAAAAAACAACAGAAACCGACAGCAGGTTTTTTAAAAGATGTGTTATAGCGACCATAACTATTATTTATTTATTTATTCTTTATTTGTACACCACATTTTAATAGAAATAATAAGAAAAACAAGAAGAAACAGGATACAAAAGGCGGCCTTATCGCTTAGTAGCGATCTCTGCCAGGCAATCTTAGGATTAGGAAAACACAAAAGTAGAATAAAGTAGGTGGCGTAAGTAGTAATATAAGCAAAAACCTGCATACTTATAACTACATACTAATACATACACCGGATTACATAAACTACTATTAATATATTAATCAAATAAAACTATTCAAATAATTCTCTACAAGGCACTTTAGATGCGTCAATAACTTTCATTGTAGTGAGTTGAAAGCAGTGTTCAACTTTATAAAGTAGTAAGCTAAGTTTGTTGTGGGCTTCTTAGAGCCGGGCGCGACTGGAACCCTCTTAGCTTTAGTTTTAAGTTGGCGATTGTAGTTATCACCATCACTTCGCGAATAGAAATGATGAAAGATTCATAGATGCCTGTAATAGGTAATATGAATATAGCTATTATGATTTGATTTTGATTTAAACTAAAAGCTAAAACTACGAGGGTTCCAAACGCACCCTGGTCTAAGAAGACACTATACAATTGCATATGGCATAGTGTCTTTCACAATGACTACAAGAACAAGCATAAATATCATGAAAGTAAAACGAAGATGTTAGAGTTATAAAAAACTTTAGGGTACGCTGCTGTACAATTTTGTAAGGACTTATCATGAGGATGTCCAGATGTCAAAAGCAAAACGTGCGTTGACAGAGCATTTACCCGGTTTTCACGGATTATAGTAAATTTATATACATTTTAAGTTTACGAATGTAGTTATCACCATCAAATCACTACTATGTAAATTATTGACGCGTCAAAAGTGCCTTTTAAATGACTATTTGAATAATAATAGATTATTTGAATTAAAATTTATAGCAAATTAAGCTTAAACTCTGTTGTTAAGATATTTCTGCAGAATTAGGGCGTGTCTGTTACATTTTTAATAGTCATACTTTTTTTTTTTATTTTTTTTTTATATAACTTTGTTATGTTTAATTAGCAGATAATGGGACTGGCATGTCTGTTTCGGACAAGTCTCAAAACAATTTTTTTTTTTTTTATCCACTACAAGTTAGCCTTTGACGGCAATCTCACCTGATAGTAAGTGATCATGCAGTCTAAGATGGTAGCGTGCTAACCTGTTAGGGGTATGGTAAACCCATACTCCTAATTGGTTTCTACGCGACATCATGCCGGAACGCTAAATCGCTTGGCGACACGTCTTTGTCGGTAGGGTGGTAACTAGCCACGGCCGGAGCCTCCCACCAGACAAGACTCGAGCCGGGAATCGAACCCAGGACCTCCAACTTTTTAATGCAACAGAGCGCGCGCTGCGCCACGGAGGTCGTCAAATAGATTAAAATAAAAAGAATAGGAAATGATTATAGTGAGGGTAAACCTATGGTCTATCAATCAACCTCAACCTCAACCACTTCCTTTTCTTCCTAATCCACTACCAGCGGTTCAATTTTGGGTCGTCGGTCCAGCGGGCAGGGGGTGGTCCTACGCTGCGCTTACCGATTCCTTTAAGAACTCGTACGTTTCTTCAATACGACAAACATATTATATTAAGTTATTTCGAAAACACAGATGAACGCTTCAATGATTGTGTAAAAGTGTACGATACATTTTATCAATATTCAACAGCGTCAAGCAAAAAGCAATAAATTAATAAGCCCTAATATGATACGAAAATACACCCTTCGATAGCAGCTTATGCGAGCGGATAAATTATATTATTATTAAATCAGTTAAGCCCCAAGCACATATCTCTCGGCCATTAAAACGTAGTCTGAAATAAACGTTGACATCATACAATGTGAAGAACCTCACGTGGATCTACTAAATGCGAGATGTAACTGCCTCATCTCCTTCGACTTCGTTCAGTATGTGCCATTGTGGTATGCCAAACCTATGTGTCTGTATGTTGTCAGGTAAGGCTTCGGCCGTGGCTAGTTACCACTCTACCGATAAAGACGTGTCGCCAAGCGATTAAGCGTTCGGCATGATGTCGCGTAGAAACCAATTAGGAGCGTGGGTTTACCATACTCCTAAACAGGTTAGCCCGCTACCATCCTAGACAGCATCCCCACTTACCACCAGCTGAGATAGCCGTCAAGGGCTAACTTGAAGTGTATAAAAAAAAAGTTGTTTACTAGAATTCGATCAAAGTCCTCTTTTTGATGATAGTAATTTTATACTGAGAGTCTTAACGTTATTTTCTTTTGTACGATGTGAGCCGCGTAGCTTACAAATAAGCGCAATGACAAGGTTTAACACGTTACTTTAAATTTTGCAGTATCTCTTAAACTGCGGGTCCAAATAACATGCTTTAAAAGGCAAAATATATCTGCATAAGATTGTCTTGATACTACTTTTTACCTAATAACCAATACCGATTGATGATTTTTAATATCTTGTTTCATTATTAGCTGTTGCATTGACATCGTAAGAGTGTCTTTCTTTTTTCGCAAATCCCTTGGGAACCATACATTTTTCCCACGGGAATCTCTATTTTAAACTTCACTGGCACTATTTTAAATTCAATCTGTTCTTGGATTAGGTTGATTTTTAACCTCGGGCGTAAAGATACCTTTAAGTCGAGCATTAAACGGTTCACGAGAAAAATCTAAATTAATGCATACAAACTTATGGACACCCATATGTTGTTTGTTGTGAAAAAGTATCTGTAAAATATATTTTTGTCACGCTCGTTACCTATATTCGCTGGTGACGATTTCTTTACTATAAATAGGATTACTATTTAGAATGAAGTTGGTTCAGAAACAGCAATGAATGCATACATACATAAAAATCGCTTTACATTTATTATTATTATAATTTTGTTTTTTTTTTACTGTTTTTAAAACATACTTTGTCAGTATAGTTTTCTTTATAAGACAATTTCGATAAAATGTGTTTATTTAGATACTTATAATATTTAAAGAAAGCATACTTTCGTTTGGGAAGTACATATGAATGAATAAATGAACACTCTTTTATTGTAATCACAAAACAGGAAAAAAAACAAAAACGACAGAAAATAACAGAAACAGTAGTATACAATTTGGCAGCCTTATCGCTACATAGCGATTACATATTATAGACATATTATAGTATCATTCTATATTTGTACTAAGACTAGTCTATATTCTGTCAGATTTTGAATGGAATTACAGAAACCCGGTACACTATTTACCATAAGGCAATCAACGAAAATTATAATTAACGTGATATTATGAACCGCGTGTCTTTAGTTGTTTTATATCATCGTAACCTGGACACAAATTACATTAGGACCGCATAAAAATAACCACCGAGACGTTCGGTCTATAACCTTGTGCGGCGGCGTTGCCCAAGTTACGCGCTAGATGGCGCCACGGGTCCCGAAATGGGACCGCGAACGTGCAAAATGTTTCAGGTTATGTCTATTAATACAACATCAATGATTTACATAGTTGCCGCATGGTTTAGCTCCGAACTACGTGCGATTATATAAAATAAAATAATATATTATCTTATCTACTTATATATCTAATCTAATGCGTAGAATACGTGGACATTATAGGTCCGTTACCTGCATATGACTAACGGATCATTTCTACGTACAACATTTTACGCTCAGGTACATTATTATTTCGTTTACAAATCATTTCCTATATAAGTATAAAATACAGTAAACATTATTAAACATTATAGGTCATTCCAGTCCTATGGAAGAAAGGTAATTTTAAGATTTATTAATGACTAATTGAAAAAGTACCTACATACTTAATAATAAGGAACAAATGTTAAGTGGATATATAGATAGAGATTTACTTATATTGCATACCAACAAGTAATTAACATATTATAATTTATCGATTAGGAAAGTGATACGTACTTATGTATGTATGATAATATGGTATGTTAACTTCATTGAAATTAATTGGAATTCATATCCATGTCGTTTTAATTTCATTGGTATTTTAATTGAGAACGTAATTTGAGTTTTTCACTTCTATCGAAAACCATGATACTCCAAAATATTAGTATACACTTAATAGATCGATAATCTTATATATGTAGATAGATAGATAATCTTATATATGTTTAAGTAATGTAAAAAGCATAATCACCTCTATTTACAATATCAATCGGTTTATATATTATTCCTTAGCAAGTGGGTTTATGTAATTGAACCGTGAATAATCTATCAAATCGGAAAGCATCGACGATGACGTAACCTTTAGTAACCCATTCACCTACATTCGATTAGAAAAAATGGCGTTGCGAAACAAAAATGCAACACAGGCCGTCTTCATTACCTTTTCAACCTTTGCATGTTGTGAATTAAAAAGAATTTGAAGAGGCTCCTAAAATAATCTATCAACAAAAGGAACAACAAGATGGCGGACGCGGTCGAGGCGCGTAGCGTTTCTGAAAGCGTCTGTCTACGGGTCATGCGTCCCTGTCTAGCGGGGCGGCTACGCGCGTGCGCGAGAGAAACGGGTATAGTACCCCGTGGGGCCTCGTGCCAAAGTGACGTACCCCGCGCACACGCATTGATGACAATGCGCTGGCGCAACGAGTTTGTCCCAATTTGCGATTTGCGTTTTGTTTCTTTCCTCACGCTTTCCGCCAATTTTGATCGCTCCGCCACCTAGGTATTTCTTTGAATGAGTGATCATTTAAATTATAAATAGCTTATACCTGCGTACTAAATAATCATAATAACATTTATAGTTAATTCATTACGAGAAGAACAACATTTCTTCTTTCATTAATGACGGATATTGCTGAGACGCAATTTCCCCGTTGAAACTAAACGCGATACATTCAAGACCAACTCAGTTCGCGCTTCAAGGATGGCTGAGGAACTATTGGTTCTCTACCTAATCTGTAAATACACTCGTAAATAAGTGTAATATTCAGTACTAAAATCTTATCATCATCATCATCATGATCAACCCATTACCGGCTCACTACAGAGCACGGGTCTCCTTTCAATATGAGAAGGGTTTGGCCATAAGTCCACCACGCTGGCCATGTGCGGATTGGCAGACTTCACACGCCTTTGAGAACATTACGGAGAACTCTCAGGCGTGCAGGTTTCCTCACGATGTTTTCCTTCACCGTTGAAGCAAGTGATATTTTAATTTTTAAAAACGCACATAATTCCCAAAAGTTAGAGGTGCCCGGATTCGAACCGCCGACCTCTGATTAGGAGACTGACGCCCTAACCACTAGTCTATCACCGCTTCACTAGATCTTATATGACAAACTAATATGATAAACTAAAATCTTATGTGACAGCTTAATCTGTCAGATCCCGCGATGGATGTGTTTAGTTACTTTGTATTTGGCTCTGAAAGCTTAAAACGTATGGTTTGATTAATTGAACAGTCACCTCGGATTGTGTTTGTGGTTACGCAGCAAAATGTTGATCTTTAATTAAGACATATGTACAGTTTTGGGACCAAAGTTGATAAATTTCGATCGCTTTCGATTAATGTTAATTAATTTTGCATGTTTTACCTAAGGGATGTGAAAACTTCTCTGGCAGCGCAAAGTGCAGAGCGCTATATGCATATATATAGCAGATACGCAATGATCCGGACGCGTTTTGAAACGGACAATATCTGTTTTAGCTAAACTTTCTAACCGAATGAATGCAAACTTTAGCAGGGGCAGCACTGATCCCTATAGACTGTACCACAAAGATGACAATTCCCATCGATTACTTTTGCAGATTGTGTGTCTATATTTACTTTTTATGAGTGGGAGGTCCAGGCTCGTTTCCCGACATAGGCAGTTCGAGAACTCGTAATTTTTGAACATTCTCTGTTCTGGTCTGGTAGAAGGCTTCGGCCGTGGCTTGTTAGCACGTAACGTGACGCAAAGCTATTAAGCGTTCCTATATAAAGTCGCGTACAAATCAAATGCGACATCATAATTTAAAGTACCCAAATTTTTTTTTTAAGGAATTTTTTGAGTAGGTATTATTATTGTATTTAAACCAGCAAACAGTCACTTTTAGGTGTTTATAGGCAGGGTTGTCATGTGAGAAATCAGTGACCAATTAGTTACCTAACGATCCATGGATTTTAACTATAAACGAAATAATTAAAATGCGCAATAGATTTCCTCCAAGCAACTCATAACAGCACAACCAAGCTATGTTGACATAATAGGATATCGAGTAATTTAGGTAATTACGTATTGTTAAGGGTTCCATACCTCATTATAACTTTCCTCAAGAATCCTTTGTTGAATGTCTTCTGGTCCGCCCGCCCGAATTCCGAGGCACTTTCTCAGTAACGTTAAAGGTTTCAAGTTAAAACTTATATAGCTCTCTTTTTTCTCTTCGATAATTTAGCATTCGGCAGAAGAAGACAAAATATTGTATAGCTAAACATTCTTTACACAGTATTTATTAACAAGAGTTGTATAGTCATTTCTAAAGACGATTGTCGGTTAATGCTCTAAAAATTACAAGTAATCCCCCATCAGAAATCAGATTTTTAAACCATTACATGATTTAAATACGTCAGTAGACATAACAAATTTTTCGTTATCTTAATTCGTCAGTTGATGGTGATGTATACATTCGTCAACTTAATACTAAAGCTAGGAGGCTTCCAAACCAAGCCCACAACAAACTAATCCGGGTTTTTTTGTTCAACAATCATATAGTCAATATTTAAAATTCATATATAAATGCAGTGTTCCAAACACACACACTTGCCTACTGACTGATATTCAAAATTTATAAGAATGATACTGCCTATTAACCAAAATAACGAAAGCAGATAAGCAAAAAAAGAACAAACATCATATATTTCTAGAAGCGTATATAAAGTGTCTGTTATTTGTCTATCATCATCATTGTCGACCCATTACCAGCCCGCTACAGGGAACGAGCATTTCAAGGGTTGTGGTTGTACAAATCCAACTACCTGCGTAAGGATAGCGGGTAAGTTCTAAATATCTCTCTCCTGTGAGTGAAAATGGTGAACAGAATCCTTACTTCCCACCGTCGTCGAACTGAACTGAAATCTTATTATTACTGTAAGCAAACGTCCAAGGTAAGCTTTCTAATGATTGAAGAATTTTAAAAGGCGCGGTTGTTTCATAGTTGATGTTTTACACACACAAACAAATTATTCAACATTAACAAAGCGTTGTTATGTTAGTTTACAAGTTTTAGAAACTGTAATAACCGATCTGTAAGGGAGTCGGCCTTCTAATCAGAGGTCGGGGGTTCGATTCCATTCACGCATTAACTTTTCGGAGTTATGTGCGCTTTTAAGCAATTAAAATATCACTTGCTTCAACGGTGAACGAAAGCATTGCGAGGAAACCCGCTCGCCTGAAAGTTCTTCATGATGAACCCAACCCTATGGCCAAACTCTTCTCATATTGAGAGGAGACCCGTGCTCTGTACTGAGCCGCCAATTGATTGATCATGATGATTATGATATGAGCTTAGATATATATTTATATTAACAAAAATCAAGTATCATTATCTTGAATGGGAGACTATAGGTACAAATATACCTATCGAGTTAGGTTACCTACTGTTAGTTTTGTTATCGTATTCCCATAACTTGAAAACTTGTTGAGCGGTTTGTGGTCAGTGATAACACTGAACAATTTGTTTCCAATCCAACGGACTAGCAAACAACTCGAAACTGGTTATAAATTGTCAGGCAATTTTCAACGTTAATATATTACTCCATATCTCCGTCAATTCGGAATCAATTGCAATGGGTTTTCCATACACTGCATGTTAGATCCTGACGGCTATCTCACCTGATGGTAAGTGATGATGCGAAAGATGATGTCTTGTCTGTGGAGTATCAGTCCGTCTAATCAGAGGTCAGGGATTCGATCCCGGGCACGCACCTCTTAACTTTTCGGAGTTATGTGCGTTTTTTTAAATAATATAAATATCTTTGCTTCAACGTTAAAGTAAAACATCGTGAGGAAACCTACATGCCTGAGAGTTCTCCGTAATGTTCTCAAAGGCGTGTGAAGTCTGCCAATCCGCACATGGCCAGCGTGGTGGATTTGACAATGGCCAAACCCTACCCTCATATTGAGAGGAGACCCGACCTGTAGTGAGCCGGCAATGGGTTGATCATGAATTTATATGCTTAAGTCACTCAAATATGATAAACAATCAGTTGGTTTATATACGTTATTAATGGTTTCATGTGTGTATTTGTTATGTATATTTGTATATTGAATATTGATGTATATTCTTTAAGAGGAATTAACAATTCATTAACCTATGAATATGAAGTCCCATGCAAAAAGGTTATCTGTTAAGTAAGTGTCTAGTCAAACATTACCTTGTTGAGCGGAGGGTTGAGTACGAGGAATATGTAGCTGTGTATAATTGAGATAGGTATACAAGGTATTTTTACTTAGCACCGACGTGAAAATGTCGTAGAATATATAGCTTTTTAGTTATTTGCTTTTTGCTTTTATTAAATAGTTATTTTTGAAATTATTTTATTTTATACTATAATTGTACAGATACAAGTCGACCTTTTTTTTTTTAACGTGGGTAATCCTCATGGATACCCCGCGTCCGAGGAGACGCGGCGGTTATGTCAGACTCTTACTGACCAAACCCCCACGGTGCATAACCTTTCCCGCCGCCTGGGGGCCGGGTCACGGGTTACGCTCGAGCATACAACCGCAACCAGGCCGGCAGATACAAGTCGACCTAGAGGAATTCACTAATGCTGAAACGAGATGAAGCGTATCGACCGTTTTGAAATAAAATAAAAGCGGAACTACTGAAAAACTATATCAACGCCTGTCCACAGAAGCGTGAAAATAGAACATTGTCATCAAACTTACGATTTGGGTTTCCTCATCTTCATAGAGTAAATATTTAGTATACTTACTTAACCATTTGAAGTTACAAGCGCGGCTTCGCTCGCATTCGAAAGTAAATTAAACCTAAGAATATATCATTACCATACAAATGTTTATTTTAACAAACCATTTTTTATCATAATTACGAGTATGTTACTTCTAATATCTCCAAGAATATGTGTACAAAGTTTCATGTTTATCGGATAAGTAGTTTTCGCGTGAATGCGTATCAAACAAACTTACTGAAAGTAATATATATATAATATTAGTATGATAATTCTTAATTTTTAAATTTACTCATAGTCATAAAGAATATATCTTTGATACCTTAATGTTGACGACATCACCGAATTAATTCTACAATATACATATACAACAAGTAAGCTTAGTTTGCTTTATATAATAACAATATCCCTTAATAATTCCGCGGCAAGGGAAAATATCTTTTTTTTTTTATCGTGGTAAATCCTCATGGACACCTCTGCGCCACGGAGAGGCACAGAAGCTATGTCAGACTCCTACTAAAGTCCTACCAAAGCTTAAAATTGGACTTAGTTATCCAAAAATATTAAACCAATATTGAGCAAGTTTACAACTATTCTTCAATTGTGATGTTTGACTGTATTTTGTTTAGTGCCATGGTTCGGTTTTTGGGGATAAATATGATAATTTGACCGAGAGTATCTTATTGTACCTACGACCACTTTTTATTTTCTTTATTTTATTTTTTCATTTTTTTATATGCTAGTAGTAAGCCCTTGGCCGCAATCTCACCCGATGGTAAGTGATAATGCAGTCTTGGAGCGGGCGAACCTGTTAGGGTATGGCCAGCCAATACTCCTAATTGGTTTCTACGCGACATCGTGCCGGAACGCTAAATCGCTTAGCGACACGTCTTTGTCGGTAACTAGCCACGGCCGAAGCCTCACTCCAGACAAATACAGACTTTATTGGATATATGTTTTGATGTTTATGTGCATTGGATTCCTATTGCATAACTACGTCCAATTATTCTTTGTCTGTCTTCAGGATCCTATCCGTGTACAAAATTTCTTCAAATTCAGTTTAGCTATACAGAATATGAAAGGTTTCCTTCTGTTTCCGTACAAATTGTTGCTGTTTGTTATACTTGGTTAAAATGTTTATTTAAGCCTACAGGATTCGGGCTTTCTACAAAGTTTCATCAAAATATGGTTTAACCGTTTGAAGAGTTAGTTACCTGATAAAACGGCACATATTTCGAGTTGCCACGTGCCAATACCAATATAATTGTATGAATTAAGAATCTCTATTATATATTGAGTCTTAGTATTTTGTTACTTAACTAAAGATATTCCACCGCTTTTATCGCTTTTCCTGATAGTTAGCACAAACACACTTTATTTTTTAATTAAAACAGGCTCGCGATTCTGAGAAGTCCTATTTTTTCACGAGCACTTTTTACGGATAAAGAAATACATATAATATAATTTATATTATAAAATTTAAAATGTCAGTAAACCTATGGGGAAAACCAATTTTTGCAATAAAAAAAAAACTTTGCTGCCAATAAAACTAACTTATCACTGATTCTATCACGTAACATAGTTAAATTAAGCAAGTTATCATTTGTGTCAATGTCAGCCTCGCCATGATACTTTATTGAATTTACAAACTGGTATTCCAGAATTATAGTATATTTAATCATTTTGCTTGTATCGCTAACATGTATGCCTTGTTTTTATGTTTCATTTGTGCGTAATAAAAGTAAGTAGCTAGTAAGTTTTATGGTTTATCGGCCCCATAATTTTCTTATTAAAACAAACATAAATACTTAAAGAAGTGAAATTCTCACTTGTTAGACAACTTTTTTTACCGTATGCAGCCTCCTTTAGGTCCATAACATAAATACACCGTATCTTTTAGGTCATTTTAGCGATTTTCTACGGTCAATACCTCGGCTGATACATCCCATGCTGGGAATTTCCGCATGAGCTAAGTTATAGAATTAACTGAACATCCATTTCCGTCCCGAATGCTTTAAAAAAAGCAATAAAATATTGCGCACTCCTCAGGCTTAACTACGAACTGTTTCCCGTCAGCATCGTGGGGCTAGTTTTTTTTGTTTGTCAGCTATAAGTGATGATGCAGTCTAAGATGGTAGCGGGCTAACCTGTAAGGGGTGTGGTAAACCCATACTCCTAATTGGTTTCTAAGCGACATCACGCCGGAACCTTAAATCGCTGGCGACACGTCTTTTTCGGTAGGGTGGTGAACAAAGAAAAGTGACCTTTGAAACTAAGAGCATATACTACTAGCAAAACTGAAAATATCACACCTACAAAAAGCAAATATAAAAATTACAACAAAAAACAGTAACAGCCGACGTAAAAACCAATAAAATTCTCAAAAACAAACAAACCCATCCAGAAAAAAAAACACCCTAAACACCCAGAAATCGGTCAGTCTGAAAGTGAAAGAGCGGCAGTGGTTTGGCTTTCATAAACAAATATGATTTTTCTATAAGCTCTCTTTTTATAAAAACTGAACTAATTAATAGATATCACCAAGATAAGATCCATCTAGCATTAGTTTCAAAGGCGCATACGATCCATATACATAGACTTAAAAAAAATGATAGGCAGCAAACATACTCGTAAAATATTATTCAACAAAGTTAAACTCCCAGTTCTGTAAAATACGTAAAAATTTGTAAAAATACGCATAATATGAAGTTGCTAGAGATATTTTCTTCTATTAGGCTTCAATTACGAGATAGAAAAACCTATTTTGCAAAATCAACTAACCCCTGTTTACTTCTGACAGTTTGCAGTCTCATAAAGCGTTTACCCCCGCTCATGACAAACGGAAATAACATTAGCACCAGATACCGGTAACTTGTCAGTCTGGTTTAGACTAACAAGCGCTCCCTTTAGTTGCTAAAGTGATTACCGGGAAAATGGTTTACAGTAAATACTAGTCACTAGACTACCAAGACGAAAACTTGGCTTTTAGATTGGTGCAAGTGCTCTTACTACCATCGCTTGAAGCAAATGTTATTATGTAATTAAAGTTTTACGTGACACACCTTTGACATGGATAAATTAAGGTTTATAATTGCGAAACAATATTAAAATAATACTGCTTTCATTGATCAACCCATTACCGGCTCACTACAGAGCACGGATCTCCTCTCAATATGAGAAGGGTTTGACCATAGTCCACCACGCTGTCCATGTGCGGATTGGCAGACTTCATACGCCTTTGAGAACATTATGCAGAACTCTCAGGCGTGCAGGTTTCCTCACGATGTTTTCCTTCACCGTTGAAGCAAGTGATATTTTCATTGTTTAAAACGCACATAACTCCGAAAAGTTAGAGGTTAGAGGCGTGCCCGGATTCGAACCGCTGACCTCTGATTAGGAGGCTGACGCCCTAACCACTAGGCCATCATCGTGAAGCAAATGTTATTATGTAATTAAAGTTCGATGTGACACACCCTTGACATGGATAAATTAAGGTAATTGTGAAACAATATTAAAATAATACTGCTGTAAGAACATTCTAATGTTCTCAAAGGCGTGTGAAGTCTGCCAATCCGCACATGGCCAGCGTGGTGGACTATGGCCAAACCCTTCTCATATTGAGAGGAGACCCGTGCTCTGTAGTGAACCGGCAATGGGTTGATCGTGATGAGGACTGCTTTAAGCGATGGCTTTAACATAGTCTTTTTTGAAAACAATAAAAAGAAAAACTGTTCTTTTTAGTGGTAGTATAAGTCCTCCTGTTACAGGAGCATTACATCTGTCTGTTAAACCACTCAAAAGGGGTTTTATACAAAACCCTTATGAGTAAACACAATTCACGAAGCTCATAGTTGGCTGAGATCCCAGTGAAGATTTTGTATATACGCATATCCGCGTAGTAGTATCTAGTACTTTATTATTGATTTGCTTTATGGTTTAACATACAGGTTAAGGTTAAGTTAGCTTAGTTGTTTAAGTTAAGCTAGGTTAACGCATTCATCCCAACCTAACCTAGGTTGGGATGAATGCGTTAACCTAGCTTATCCACCCGGCGAGGTGATGGAACACCGTGAGGTTTTAGTTCGCAAAAGTCCGATATAATCACGGATCAAACTTAAATTCAGGTGAGATTGCCGTCAAGGGCTTTTGTTTTTTTTTTATTCTCTCGGGGAGGAAAATATTCCTGCGGACTTCTGCCTCGCGGCAGGGCGTGTCCGACTTGCACGGATTACAAATAACCTCCCCCAGTTTTTCCGAGTCAACACGGAACCGCTTTGCATTACTTCATGCTGACCCTCTTATTATGACGTCTCTCTTTTATTCTTTTCCAGTTTTTCTCTTACTTCTCTCCTGTTCATTATTGCCTTGAGCATATGAGCATATCGATTCCACTCATGTTGGCTGGATAACTTGCCGTCAAGGGCTATCTTGTAAAAATAAAATTATGTATGATGTACCACTTAGCGCACGGGGTTAAAGGAAATCGGTTAAGATTTTTCTTATAAATTTTAAAAGCATTAAAGATATCATTATATAGTCTGTTGCGTATATTACGTTGTAATCGTTTTCGAATAGTGAATAAATTAAAGTTAAACGTTCGGTAGTTTTAGGCGTTTTCGATGAGACACAAACAAATCTTTCCTCTATATAAAATTAAGTATACCTTACAAGTAAGTAGTAATTTGAAAAATTCATTTAGCACCTCGTAATTGGTAGACGATTTTGCCAGTAGCTTAACGAGGCACTTTTTGATAATTTAAAAATAAATATTCATAACGAAGTTTGTATGTCTGTCATAACTCAGAGCAACTTGGACGTGTTTTTTTTTTGCACAACGATAGTTATTTATTTATTATTTACTTATTTATTATTAATATACAAGGAATATAATTAGTTATACAATAAAGGCACCGAAAAAACCAAAGAGGTTTGTCCTCGGTGCTAATCAGTAACAGCTTAAAACTAGAGGAACTGAGTAAGCATATTAGGCATGAAAAGAACATTTCCTAACTGAGTTAGACGGTCGACACTAATGAGTCAACCGTCCAACTCAGCCAAAAAATATTATTTTGATTTCGGTTTGACATTTTTAATGTGTAATTTTTGGAACGCTGAACGTTAATGATCCATATAGTGAATGAAGCTGCTTTTTATTCACGAAAAATGTATATTTTACATCTTCACTATGTGGGAAATAGAGATTGTCGTATTCGTACACGCGGATGAAACCGCGGACAGAAGCGATGTCTAGACAGCATCGCTTGCAGTCAGCGGCTCTCTCACGCATTCTCTGACATCGTTGAAGCATTGCGCGCCACTTTGAGCGCGATTTGTGCAATTTAATGACGTGTGATGCCGCGGGAAAGTGTGCTATGCTGTAGACGTGTTCCGAAAAGTTACTACTTTTTTGACGACCACCGTGGCGCAGTGCGTGCGCTGTCGCATTATAAAGTTGTAGGTCCTGGGTACGATTCCCAGCTCGAGTCTGGTTTGGGAGGCTTCGGCCGTGTCTAGTTACCTAGCTACAGACAAAGGCGTATCGCCAAGTGATTAAGCGTTACGGCTCGATGCCGCATAGAAACCAATCAGGAGCGTGGGTTTACTATACTCCTGACAGGTTAGCCCGCTACCATCCTAAACATCATCACTTTTTTTTTTAAATTGTAAAATTGTAATTTGTAATATTATTGTTGTGATATTATTGTTTTAACTGAAACTTGACATGACAATGAAGCAAACAAAGGCTCGTTTTCTTGAAAGAGGACACCCTGAAAAAAAAAAAACATCATCACTTACCACCAAATGAAACAGCCGTCAAGGGCTAACTGGTGCGTGTGTGTGTAAAAAAATCACTAGCGGTCGGCTAGTTGTAATGTTATCATAATTCTCTGACTGTCACCATACCACTATTAACCACTAGCCTCGTCTTAAGGACAGGAATTCAGAATTTTACACATGGCACGTATCCAATGATGATATTAACGATGATCATCACATATTATCACTAACATGTCCAACTCACGTCTGAAGAACTGGTATAACGTTCTTATTTGTTTGTTTGTATGGAATTCTAAATGATCTTTATTCTCTAAAATAGCTTCCAGAGCGTTTTAAGTTGCTTTCTAATATATTTTCCTTTCCGAAACATTACTTTCATTTATTTATATACATATATATATATATATATATATATATATAAATATATATATATATATAGATATACATATACATATATATATATATATAGTAATTTATATCTGTATGTGTAATTTATATTATATTCTATTAGCTATTGCACTATCCCCATCTCCTTTTAACTCTTACCTTTCACAAAAGGTTGTAGAGTAGATCGCTTTTAGCGATTAGACCGCCTTTGCGCATTATGTTTGTTTTTTTTATTTAATTTTTTGTTTTATTTATTTTGAATTCATGTTTGTAGTGTGCAATAAAGAGTATATCTATCTATCTATCTATCTATCTATCTATCTATCTATCTATCTATCTATCTATCTATCTATCTATCTATCTATCTATCTTTCAAATATATTCACTAATCACTGCGTATCAACCTGCAAATCATTATGGAAAACCATTCGCCGAACTCAATACTTTTCCAATGACAAGCACCCTCTGTCTAAGTTATTAAAATTGAAAATTAAACATTTTAAACTAATCAGAACTGTATATAAATGAATCATCAGATATGAGATTTGTATAGAGACATGAGTTTACCATTCGCTAAGAAAACAGGACATAAAAAAAGATTAATATTTAACGAAAGTAAAAAATTAACTTTTACCGTGCATGTAATTTATTTTTTTTTGTTTTAAAACACCGGAAAATTTTAATATGTGAATTATCTTATAACGATTCATGAACTATACTTTTGGGGTTTTTGCTAATTCTAGTATATTCTTGCGAGCACTAAAAATTCTTTTACGCAGTTTGTGGGACTCACAAGTGTATTGAAAGGATAAAAGAAAACGGTACCACCCTTTTCAGCAGCGATTAAAGTGCGGACGATGTCACGGGCTAGGCAAATTTAGACTTTGACAATGCCTATTACTATGTAAATGTTAACTCCTGTCAGTTCTTGGGGTAAATTCTCAGTTAAAATATATGAATAATATATTGAATTTCATTTATTTTATTTTTTATTTTTATTAATTTTGGACAGTAAACAACTGTATATTAGATAATAGTACATAACTAAGATAATTCACAACTAATACAATCCACAAGACTATTCACGACATAAAATTATCTTAATTAATTGCGTAATTTAGCTTTGTTTCACCCTTATAGAGCAAGCCGAGTAATATATAAATGTGCGTTTGTCCATTTTTTGTTATATACAGTTTAAACAGTGCAGCGATCTGCTTGGATAAATTTTATACGGAAATTAAAAACAAACTTTGTTACACAGTTTCAGCTTTGCAGCACAGCGTTATAACACAATTTCGCTTACAGGTAGCGCTCACACTGGAGACACAAAAAAGTTGCCCGGGATAATTAACGATCATGGGATTTTCAAAAAAACTGAAAAGGACTTACGAATACAGCTAGTTAAATCACACTAATATTGTAAATGAGCCTGTTTGTTTGTTACTCTTTTACGTCGAACCATCTGAACTAAATTGGCTGAAATTTTGAATGAGGATGAATTATACTCTTAATTAAAACATATGCTACATTTTATCTCTGTAAAATCCATGTTTCCCGCGGTATTAGTGAGAAACTGAATATCACGTTGATGAGCCACTACTGAAACTAAAGTGTAGGTCCACCTAGTTTGGCTTCAGAAGCTAATTATTACATAGCATTAATTATTCATGTGGTTTGTTTGAAAATGTCTGTATGCAAAATTTTGTGTAAAACCTATTTGACTAACGAATAAAGATAATTAATTATATTATTATCACTATATCCCAACTCTCACGCCCGTGTGCAAAATAAATACATATAAAAACCAAAAGAGATATAATAAACTTAAATAGATAAAAATAAATAAACCTACATACACATTACATAAATACATATTTGCATCGGGCGGAAGATTACGCCCCGGCAGGGGAGACCAAACGGCCGGGGGTCAGGGCGACAGGTTGAGAAACCGGCGGACTATTCTAGCCGATTACAGCAAGACCGCCTTTTGCATCCTCATGCCTCAGATAGTGAGCGAGGCTAGCTGGGATCAACCCATTCGCAGAAATGACGATTTGAATGGTTTCAGCGGACTGTACATGCCACATGTCGGAAATCTCGTGAGCCAGATCGAGATACTAATAGATACAGCTTATAACAGCTGCAGTTTACAGCAGTTTTATATATATTGCCTCGCATGAAGTAATGCTTAGCGGTTCCGTGCTGACTCAGAAGAACTGGGGGAGGTTGTTTTAGTCCGTGCAAGTCGGACACGCCCTGCTGTGAGGCAGAAGTCCGTAGGGATTTTTTCCTCCCCAAGGAAGAAGAAAAAAAATAAAAAAATAAATAAATATATATTGCCTCGAAGTTAGATGTTTATATTGGGAAAGGAAGCGGAAACGGGATCAGGAATGCGACATGGAGTAATCTTCTATTACAAACGTTGCTTATTTTACAAAACCGTTAATCTACATACATGAAGTCTTGGAAATCATTTGGTGTTATATAAATCGTTAAAGCCCACCAATTCTCAATGGAAAAGCGTAGAGGTTCTAAACTCCACATTCGTTTAAATCGACCCAGCAGTAGATTTCCTCTCTCAGGGTATTTAAGAGTCGTAATACCAGAGTATTATCAGAATAATGATGAAGAGTAATATTTATTTATTTTATTTCTCATTTAAATCGGACATGGAAGTGTCCATAGATTGTTAGTATTTTAGTAACATTTTATCCTTAATTACTATGTTAGTGTTGATATTACATCAGAAATAATAGCCATACCAAAATTATAAATGCGAAAGTATTTTTGTTTGTTACATATGTTCACATAGTTTACCAAGATCACAAAAATCACACTGGTAAAATCGAATACGGGGATAGCTCGCAGCCTGGAGACGGACACAAGATAGGACGTTTTATCCCGGAATAGTACCCGAGAGCCGTTCGCCGTATTTATAATTCTAACTTCGTTAACTTGGTTCGGCATTACCGAAGCCGTACTTAACAACTTTACATGCAGGTAGCTTACGTCCCGGGGGCCGACACGGAATAGGTTTCAGTCCACGGAAACAGACAGTTCTGGGTGACTTTAAAAAGACGCAGAAGAGACATAGGACATTATATAAACTTCATAGCTCATCAATGCTTGTTTTATTTCTCAAATAAGATTGCTGATACGACTTGTGAGATGTTAATAGCAAACATAATACGTACTTCTCCGCAGCAAAGTGCGTGCTGTCGCTTTATAAAGTTGGAGGTCCTAGGTTCGAGTCTGTCTGGTGGGAGGCTTCGGCTGAAGCTATTTACCACCGTACCTACAAAGACGTGTCGCCAAGCGATATAGCGTTCCAGCACGGTGTCGTGTAGAAACCAATTAGGAGTATGAGTTTACCGTACCACTAACAGGTTAACCTGCTACCATCCTAGACTGCATCATAACTTAGCACAACGTGAGATAGCCGCCATAGGTTAACTTGTAAAGTATTAAAAAAAAAGCATATGCGACAGCTGTGTTAATCCAACGGTTTAAGCATGAATATTAGTTCTCACGATTTATTAACCGACTTAGTAAAGCAAAGCAAGCTCTCAACTCAATTAGATATCGCCGGCGTGACCTTAATCTTGACGTTTCTAAAGTACTTTAATTTAATTCATTATAATTTTATTATGTCTTCATCATCATTGTTATCAACCCACTTACTAGGTGCGAGGTGCTCTCAACACGAGGAGGAAGCATAGCCTGTTAGGAGTAGCTGGTAGTTAAGACTGCATCATCATTTACCACCAGAGATTGCCGTTAAGGGTTAACTTGTAGTGGAATAAAGAAAAGGCTGTGGTAACAGTCCACCGCGTCGTTTAAATGCGGATTGGTAGACACGCTTTTGAAAACATTATGGAGAACTCTCTGGCATGCCCAAATTTTTCTCAAGATGTAATCATCATGATCAACCCATTACCGGCTCACTACAGAGCACGGGTCTCCTCTCAATATGAGAATGGGTTTGGCCATAGTCCACCTCGCTGGCCATATGCGGATTGGCAGACTTCACACGCCTTTGAGAACATTATGGAGAACTCTCAGGTTCTGCAGGTTTCCTCACGATGTTATCCTTCACCGTTGAAACAAGTGATATTTTTTTGTTTGAATTTCTTTAACTGTTTTGAAGATGTAATCATTAGCTGTTAATAAATGATATATAATCCTAAAACGCATTTAAAGAAAGTCAGGGGTGATGAAGAGCAAACTAATACAACCAAAATAAGTCCGGAGTCTTAATCACTAAGCTATCACGCCTTGTATTGCGAATGTCGACTGTCATTAGAAAAGTCATGGCTGAATTACAGCGGTACCGATATGGTTACATTTATATTGTGTCACAGGCAACCCGCTTTTCCTCTAACTATCATCGCTTATAACAACCCTTATAAGCGCGTTATATGGGTTGAAAGATACGTGGATTTTTTTTTTTTATTAGCGACATAGAGAATTGCAGATTAACTAACATTTATTTTGAATAACAATGAAATAAAAAATTATTGCTGCCAACAAAATTTTGTTACTCAAGTATGCAGTAAATAAAACGTATGTAGTAAATAAAACGTATAGGGGTTTAATGTGACCCCATGCAAACATTTTATTCCACGTCGTTACAAGCAATAAAGTTAACTATCACCGATTCCCAACTTAACATGGTTAAATTAGGCAAGTTATAATTTGTGTCAATGTAATGATACACAATCACAGATATTTTGAAATGATTGTGTTTTCTCTAATCAAATTTTAAGCATTTTGACTTATCGCTAACATACATGATTTATCTACACATACTGACTGATAAGTATAATTATCTCATTAGAATGAAACATAAAAATATAATACCTTAACCCGGCTAAGTTGGTTTTGGGCTTCATCTTAAACCTGAGCGCGATGGGCACCCTATTTCCTTTAGTTTTCAAGTGTTGAGTGTAGTTATCACCATCACCTTATAAATAAGATATATTTAAATATTATACTAATATTGTAAACGTGACTGTAGAGATGTTTGTTAAGCTGTCACGTATAAACTATTCCACCGATCGTCATTAAACTTTGTACGCAAATTCATAGAGGTATTAGAAGTTACATAGGATACTTTTTAAAATGGTTTGTTGAAATATTAATACACTTATCTTATCACTTATAAATATATTTATGATATTCATTCGTTCCTATTGTATTGAACTCTGATACTTATTTAAAGGAAGGAATATATATGAACGCTTAATAGATGCCTGTAAAAGGTTTACATGAATGAGCTATTTTTAAGCATTTTTTTTTTATGAAAATTCATCTTTTCTTTGAAAAACAACCCTTTTAGTTATAGTTTAGTAGAAAAGTTTGATTTTAGCAGAGAACATTGTTGATGGCCGCCAACACTTTAAAAGGAACCTTCCAAATTTAATCTTCCCAAGTTCCTTAATGGCGACTATCGAAATAAAAATATGTCACATCTTGTATTAAACTTCGTTCGTAATGAAAACCCGGACCAACAGACAGACAGATAGTTTGCGATAAAGTCGACTAGGTTTCTCGATCTAGGTTAGATCCCAGTCTAGCAAAAACACGAATATATTCATATACGGCATAATGTCTAACTTGAAACCCATCTGCTCATACTCAGTTTTATTAAAAATTGACTGATTCTGCTCATAGTAAGTTCTATAAAAATTTTAATTACTGCTCGATCCAACTTATAGAAAAAAAAACATGGTTTCGATAAAATCTTATCTCCTAGTTATCCTGCTTCTATCGAACACTTTGGCCTATTTCTATAATATACAAGACCCTGTCAGGCTTCAACCAGTGTTCGTGAAAAAAAGTTTTCACTGAGATTGTTTGTGAAATAGCCCAGGGGAAAATAGTGGCAGTGAATAATAACGACAAACTACAACAATAAGTTAAGTGAAATATTTTCAAATAGAGCTCAACATACAATTATGTGTTAAAAACGAAATAAGGACACTTTTTTTTTGATAAATTTGTATAAGACTGCTTATTTAATAAATTATCGATTGAAAGGTTGAATACATAATCTAACCAAATAAATATTAAATATACTCTCCTTCCATGGTCACCCTCGGTGGAAATGGGATCATAAAAGAACGAGAATACCGATTGCTCAAGAAAGCGCCGCTGATGGTGCCCTCCGCACCCTTTTAATCTCATAGCCGAAAAGATATATCTTTTGTTGCTCTTTGAGTTAACTCACAAGGATAGCACTGTGGACTATTTGTTATACCAAAGTATGTATAGGTAATTATACCTTATAGTTTAACTGGATAGATTAGTATAATTTCGCTATAGAACTGGGAGTTATATAAGGATAATGCAAAATGTTGTAAAAATAAATAAAAAGAGTAGAATTTGTTATTTTTTTCAACATGACGTTATGCATGCTTAGCAACGCATCAAATTTATTAGTCGTTCATCATTTGTATTGCTAAATCCTCCACTGACTGTTCGATATATATTTTTTTGTTTTTTTTTTGTCCACTGCAATTTAGCCCTTGACGGCAATCTCACCTGGTGTAAGTGATGATGCAGACTAACATGGTAGCGGGCTAACATGTTAGGTGTATGGTAAACCCATTAGTTTCTACGCGACATCGTGCCGGAACGCTAAATCGCTTGGCGACACGTTTTTGTCGGTAGGGCTGTAACGAGCCACGACCGACGCCTGCTACCAGGCAAATTATTCAATATGCGTGATTTTTTAAAGTTAAATATTGATGATTTCGATTTAACATGTGCATTCCTTTAACTAACATCCCCTTTAATTAGTCTGGTAAACAGTATTGGATCAATGTATAGTAGCTTAGGTAATTGCCTACTTTATAATTTCTTTATCTTTAGCCATACTAACAAATGTGAAAGTGTCTGTTGGTTTGTTCTATGAACGGCTCAACTTCTACATCGATGTTGATGAAATTTTGCACTTATATAGAAAATTATACATAAAATTATTTTTATCTTGTAGAAGGACAAAAAAATGGCCTTTTAGGCCTGTACACGACTTCACAGCTAAACTGATCATGATAAAATTTTTCATACAGATAGCTTGCATCTAATTGTTTCAAATAAAAAACCAATTGATTCCCGCGGATTTTTAAAAGCCCAAAACCCAAAAAATACAATAATTAGTATAAATATAATATACTAATTAATGCCGAGACATCAACTACTGTTGCAATATTTATTAATAGAAATTATTAATAAGGACAAATAATATGTGTGGAAAGGTAATTAGCCAAATCGAATTTGTTTATTATCTTATATTCATTTCGAAATTCTAAAGTTTGGTTAGGTTAGATTTAAACAAGAATTACTGGGAAGGCAATTTATTCCTATTTCATACCTATTCATACGGTGATGTCTTAAGTTTTTATGATCTAATCCTTTGCAATCGTCCTAGGTCTTTTTTCTTTCTTAATGCGACGTTTTACTATAGTCCATCCTCGGATGTTGACTTAACAGCTCAGTGCAATAGTGTGTGCAATTCTCATCAAGTTAGAGGTGCGTGTCCTGGTTCGAACCCCCTACCTCTGATTAGAAGGCGGACGTCCTAACCACTAGGCTATTACAGAATACTCCGGATTGCACCTGGTGGAATAACGCATAGTCGAAGAAGTCTGACTTCCAGACTGGTATAAGATAGCCATAAAATCTGCAAGGGTTAATTGGGTGCCCGAACCAGATTCTTATGTTATGATAAATAAAGGAAATATGGCTTTCATTTGTTCTTAAGATGATCTACTGTTTTATTTACATTCTTTGTTTTTAATAACCAGTTTACTGTACCTACTAGTGCCACTCATATATTAGTTGGGTAACTTACTTGAGTTTCAATGTAATTCATTCGTAAACCATCCTTTAAATATTTTACTCCTTTCAATGTTGAAAATATGATCAACCAATTACCGGCTCACTACAGAGCACGGGTCTCCTCTCAATATGAGAAGGGTTTGGCCATACTCCACCACGCTGGCCATGTGCGGATTGGCAGACTTCGCACGCCTTTGAGAACATTATGGAGAGCTCTCAGGCGTGCAGGTTTCCCCACGATGTTTTCCTTCACCGTTGAAGCAAGTGATATTTGATTTTTTTTTAAAAACGCACATAACTCTGAAAAGTTAGAGGTGCGTGCCCGGATTCGAACCGCCGACCTCTGATTAGTAGGCTGACGCCCTAACCACTAGGCTATCAAATGTTAATGGCTAATGGCTAGGTTGAAAATATAAATATACCTAATTGTATATTTTTTCTACCGGAATCATCGTGAAGTAGACAGCATTAAGTATGAACCTCTCAATTTCGTTAGGATTCGAGATTTTTTACGTACACCCGAATTACCATCTGTGGCGGACACCTACCTAAGACTTCATTACTTTTATTTCATATATTTAGGCAATTAAACTCTCATATCTTTCATTGCGTTTATTAGATATAATTAGGCAAGTAAACCCTCATTTGTGCTGTTGAACACCCTACCCTGTGTTCGCACGTAGGGAGCGATCTATTGGATGGATCGATTTTCATCCACTGCACGATTGCAAGGTGAATAAAACGAGGCACGCTTTTTGCGCTCGCCGTTTGCCGACCGGCCATTTTCACATTGCGAACGTTTTATCACGTGACGTCACAATCGACAAAGGCACACGGGTTGAGTGCTTGCGACGTTGCCGCATAGCTGCAAGAATGCGGCCGCGTTGCCAAGTCGCTTCTCGATATGGCGGGCGATAATGCGCCGAGTGGAGCATTGGGCGGCTCGGCTCGGCCACCCGAATCCGCCATTTTGTTTATACACAGCGCTGTAATGTAACGGCCGGCAGGCAGCGCGTTCGATTTTCAAATCCTTTTATCCGAACTAAATTATAATATGTTCATTTCTGAAATAATACGATAGATAACACAATATACTTATTGTTTGATAAATAGAAACATATAGGTATATGAAAGATTAGCACGTAGGTACAATTTTGCCTGTTTCAAAATATAGTAATATGTATTCAATAAGTTATCTATTTCTTTTGAATTGGGATTTGTAATTAAGGAAAATTTTTGGGTTATGATAAACTAAGAATCTATTCTTAGTTTATTATAGCCAGCCACTAATAATTTTCCCATCTAAAGTTTCATGCCATATAATAGTCTAACTTATGTTCTCTTTTTATAAATTACTTTGATTTTAAAACAATGACGACGATGTTTTTATTTCAATTTCTATTTTCAACAATTCCTAGGAACAAAAACGAAATTCGATTTTCAAATGTTTTTATTTTGAATTAAAGAAGAATGCACTCTTATTATAGACTTGTTCCTAAGACATAGACATTTGTTGTTTTTTTTTTTTTTTACTTTTAGTAAATTATACTCCAGTTCTGTTTTTAAATATTTATTGTTTAGATTTTTGTATCCTTATATTTTAATAATTAAATTTTAATTCACGGTTTATTTGTTGATTATTTACATTTAGACGTTTAAAAATGGAAACTGTCGCCTATGTTTTTCGATCCATAGACATTTGTCATGTTGTTGCGTATGGAAATGCACCGTTGCATTCGCGCTTGTTCTATTTTTAGTTGGTCTACACGAAAGGTTGGTTGGTGGCGCTGGCTATAATGTATTTAGTTATCTGAGTCACGTTCCACTCGACCACGTGTACCAATTAGATACACGTAGTTTATAACTAATTATACAAGTTAGTTTATAGGGAAATGTCATGTTTAACCACCACCACTGATTTGAAAAAATTAATACACCGGTCTAAAAACGTACAAACTAGCTCGACAGGGTATAGGGTATATCTTGAGATGCATTGAAAATAATAATAAATACATAATTTTTTCTTTATCTAGGGTCCATTTTTGTTAGTACAAGCGGTGATAGCCTAGTAAGCGGTGATAGCCTAGTGGTTAGGGCGTCAGCCTCCTAATCAGAGGTCGGCGGTTCGAATCCGGGCACCTCTAACTTTTCGGAGTTATGTGCGTTTTAAAAAAAACAATTAAAATATCACTTGCTTCAACGGTGAAGGAAAACATCGTGAGGAAACCTGCACGATTGAGAGTTCTCCATAATGTTCTCAAAGGCATGTGAAGGCCAGCGTGGTGGACTATGGCCGAACCCTTCTCATATTGAGAGGAGCCGGTAATGGGTTGACATGATGAATTTATAACTAATTAAGTATACAAGATAGTTTATAGGGAAAAGTCATGTTTAACCACCACCACTGATCCGTTACGGTGGGTATATGTATTTGGCATTAGGGCATGTTCTTGTTTGTTTGTAATTAAAATATGTAATGACAAAGATGAACGAGGAGAAAATTAAAAAATCTATTGTAATATGTATGGATGGTTAGTCTTTAACACTTCCAGCGCCAATGGCCCCTGTTTCAAGTAGTTCGCAATTATATATATGCAATAATTTCTCCGTTTTTTACATTTACACACAAATTTTAGGGTATTTAAATGCCAAATAATAAAAAATAATTAACAGTTTGTCCTAAGCATCAAAATACCCTTACACAATAAATACACCGGGTTTAAAACGTATAAACTAGCTAAACTGCAGGGTATATATATATATATATTTTTATTCTTTATTTGTACACCACATATTCATATAAATAATAAGAAAAACAAGAAGAAACAGGATACAAAAGGCGGCCTTATCGCTTAGTAGCGATCTCTGCCAGGCAACCTTAGGATTAGGAAAAAAGAAAGTAGAAGAAAGTAGGTGGCGTAAGTAGTAATATAAGCAAAAACCTGCATACTAATAACGACATACTAATACATACACCGGATTACATAAATAATACAATACATTAATAAATATGAATTAAATATACTAATATATACCTTATAATATTAATAAAAAGAAATAAAATAAATATAAAAATAGTCATTTTTGTGTGAGGAAATAAAATTTGACAGCTCTTTTAAAAACAGTGAGTGTCTTTGACTGTCTTATGCTTAATGGGAGCGCGTTCCACGGTATATCTTGAGATGCAATGAATTTTTCTCCTAACTAAAATCCTAACCATCATTACGGACAGGACTATTCTAGCGAATAAGCCTGACAACGTGGTAGAACGGGTGGTGGAACGGACACAGTCGAGGGTGTTTTTAGTGTCCACTCCATATGACGAGAATCTCGTGCGTAACCAGGATACATAAAGCGGTGTTGCTGGATTCGGCTAGGATAGTCCGCCCACTTTTCAACCTGTCGTCCTGACCCCTGGCCGTTTGTTCTCCCCTGCCGGGGCGTAATCCTCCGCCCGGTACAAATATGTATTTATTTATTGTGTATATAGGTTTATCATATATGTACCTAAGTGCTTGTATATTACATGTTACAGGTTGAGGGAGCACAAGTGTATAATAGCTTACCTAAAGATATTTTCTGCGAAAAGTCCTTTGCATCTTTTAAAAAGAAACTTAAATAGCTTACTTTAACTTGTTTAAATTTATAAACGCGCCATACGGCAACGGCCTACTATGTTTTTATGTAAACTGTTTTTATTTTATTTTATTAATTTCTCACTAAGTGAAGAGAATAAAATCTTTAAACCTATATTATATTTATTATTTCTATTAGTTTTTCTGTCTTAATTTTGCAGACGGGCGTGAGACTAAAAGTATGATAGAAGTAATAGTCATTTCAGATATAACATCCATTTTATTAGTAATAAAATCGATTGCTTATTACAATGTAAGTAAGTAGGTTTGTTTTATATTTTATTTGACTAGATTCCCACTCGTAAGACACTAAAAATGCATGTGCATACCAACCCAGTGTCTCATAAATGCTGAATTATTCCTGGACGAAATACATACATTAAAATATTTCAGAACATTTCGCATAAACACTAGGTAGATGCTTTAAATTCAGTAGCTGTTGTTTGTAATTATTACAAATGGATGTTGTACACGCAAATAAAAAATAATCAACAAAGACACATTAGGATTAAAAATGTGTGAAGTAGATATTGAAATATAGCATATAAAAAACTGTGATATGAATATATAACTCTTCTCAATATGAGAAGGGTTTGGCTATGAGCCACCACGCTGGCCATGTGCGGATTGGCAGACTTCACACGCCTTTGAGAACATTATGGAGAACTCTCAGGCGTGCAAATTTCCTCACGATGTTTTCCTTCACCGTTGAAGCAAATGATATTTTAATTACTTAAAAATGCACATAGCTTCGAAAAGTAAGCGTGGCAGAGATCGAAACCCCGACCTATGATTAGGAGGCGGACATCCTAACCACTAGGCTATCACAGCTTATATAATATACAAGATGACGCCCGCGACTTCTTCTACATTGAGTTATTGTATGTGAAAGTGTGTTTGTTTGTCTTCCAATCACGAAGCAATGGATTACTAAACCGACGACCTGAAGTATCTCCTTTCTAACAAAAAAAGATTGAATGAAATCGGAGTACGCGTTAATGAATTACAAAATGTTGACTTTCATCCCCTCTCCCAAGGGAACTGTGCTGAATT
Organism: Lasiommata megera; assembly: GCA_928268935.1. Taxonomy (NCBI): domain Eukaryota; kingdom Metazoa; phylum Arthropoda; class Insecta; order Lepidoptera; family Nymphalidae; genus Lasiommata; species Lasiommata megera. The sequence goes on from OV743321.1 coordinate 1,806,513, forward strand.
CCGGGATAAAAACTATCCTATATGTTGAACCGGAGCTACTCCTATACCAAATTTCGTTCAAATACATCCAGTAAGTTCGTCGTGATGTGCGGTCAAGATACAGACAGACAAAAAAATTGAAATAAATTGTTTTGGGCTCAGTATCGATAGTACAGCATCCCCCAATTAAATTTTATCAAATATATTGAATGTACAGGATTCGTCTTGTTACAGTTTCATTATATATATATTTCTTCTTCTTTTAGTGCCATCTCCTACCGGAGGTTGGCAATCATTAAGGCTAATTGGATCTTGTTCACTACCGCCCTAAACAATGAACTTGAGCTCATATATATATATATATATATATATATATATATATATATCTATATATATAAAAGCGAAATACCACTGACTGACTGACTGACTGATGATCACGATATCTCAGGAACTATAAAACATACGATCTTTAAATTTGGAAGGTAGATTCCTTTTATGAAGTAGAGGTCAGCTAAGAAACGGTTTTGAGAAAATCTACCCCTAAGGGGTAGAAATGGGAGTTGGAAGTTTGTATGAAAGTCCTATATTTTTGAAGTTAGAGACATGAAAATTGGCAACTAAGTATTTTATAATAAATGATAAAGATCTGTATAATCAATGTTACGAAAATCTACCCAAAGTGGGGTGAAATGGGGGTGGGGCGTTTTCATGAGGATTCTATGTTTTCGAAGTTAGGATCATAAAAATGGGCATTTAGGTAATTTGTTTTAAATAATAAAAACCTGTATACGCAATATTACAAAAATCCACCCCTAAGGGGTAGAAATGGGGGTTGAAAGTATGTATGAAAGTCCTATAATTTTGAAGTTAGAGACATGAAAGTTGGCAACCAAGTTGTTAATTATAAATAATAAAGATTTGTATGATCAATAATGCGAAAATCTACTCCGAGGGGGGTGAAATGGGGGTAGGAAGTTTTCATGAGGATTCTAAGTTTTCGAAGTTAGGGACATGAAAATTGGCATTTAGGTAATTTGTTTTAAATAATAAAAACCCGTATACGCAATATTACAAAAATCCACCCCTAAGGGGTTGAAATGGGGGTTGGAAGTTTGTATGAGATGAAAGTTGGCAACTAAGTTGTTAATTATAAATAATAAAGATCTGTACGATCAGTGTTGCGAAATTATTTTACGGATTCTAAGTTTTCGAGGTTATCGACATGAAAATTGGCATTTAGGTTATTTGATTTTAATAATAAAAACCTGTATATACGCAATATTACAAAAATCCATCCCAAAAGGGGTGAGAGGGGTGAGGGTTTGGAAGATTACATGTAAGTTCTGAGTTTTTGGAATTAGAGAAATGAAAATCGGCAATTAGAGCATTACTTTTCAGTAACTATGACATTAAGCATTTAAAATATCACTTGCTTCAACGGTGAAGGAAAACATCGTGAGGAAGCCTGCACGCCTGAGAGTTCTCCATAATGTTATCAAAGACGTGTGAAGTCTGGCAATAAGCACATGGCCAGCGTGGTGGACTATGACCAAACCCTTATCATATTGAGAGGAGACCCGTGCTCTGTAGTGAACCGGTAATGGGTTGATCATGATGATGATGATTATAAATGCGAATGTGAGTTTGTATGTTGGATTGTCCTTCAATCACGTCGCAACAGAGCAATGGATCGTCGAGATTATTGAAATTATAGTTGAGGACCTGGAGGAGAGTTCCCGTTGGAATTTTTACAACTTATTCTGACTGAATTTTAAAAACTTATCCACGCGGGCGAAGTCGCGGGCGCCAGCTAGTATATATATATATATATATATAAGGGTAAGGTATGTATATATATATATATAAGCGGTGATAGCCTAGTGGTTAGGGCGTCAGCCTCCTAATCACAGGTCGGCGGTTCGAATCCGGGCACGCACCTCTAACTTTCGGAGTTATGTGCGTTTTAAAAAAATTAAAATATCACTTGCTTCAACAATGAGCGAAAACATCGTGAGGAAACCTGCACGCCTGAGAGTTCTCCATAATGTTCTCAAAGGCGTGTGAAGTCTGCCAATCCGCACATGGCCAGCGTGGTGGACAATGGCCAAACCCTTCTCATATTGAGAGGAGACCCGTGCTCTGTAGTGAGCCTGTAATGGGTTGATCATGATATATGTGTACATGTTTAATCGCACGTGCCGTCTGCCGCAGATATGTATATGTTAACGTGGTGGATACGAGCGTGCAACGCGTGGAGGTCATATGAAAGTTGGCGAGGCATTATTGGGACGCGTCCGCCGCTAGTGCAATGAGATACTTGTGTGATTTATGGCGTCGCTTATCCGATCAATTAATAACGATAGGCGTGCGGGAAATAACGGAAAGACTAGCCCACTGCCTTTTGTTCACTTGCTATGCGTTACATAGACTATTCCGATACGTCGAAGATATATTGTGACGACCTCCGTGGCGTGACGCGTGCGCTATCGCAATATAAAGTTGGAGGTCCTGGGTTCGATCCCGGCTTGAGTCTGTCTGGTAGGCAGTAATAAGTTCGACCGAGGCTAGTTACCACCCTACCGGCAAAGACGTGTCAAGCGATTCAGCGTTCCGGCTTGATGTTGTATAGAAACCAATTAGGAATGTGGGTTTACCATACCCCAAAGAGTTTAGCACGCTACCATCTTAGACCGCATCATAACTTACCATCAGGTGAGATGCCGTCAAGGGCTAACTTGTGGTGTATAATAATAATAGTTTAAAAAACTAAAAAAACACGCTACTGCACGCATGCGTAGTTCGCGCACTAGCTCTGTCTCTCTTACTCGCATGCAAAGGATGCGGAAAGAAATTAATTAATCCTGGCGAATCTAATTAGGATAATCGGATATTTTGATCGGATTATTGCATTGTCATCGACCTTTGACAGGTGTGCAAAGTTTGAATCAAATCTGATCGTTCAAAGTAGGGCAAAATCGAGCTCAAAGGAGTCGGTTACAAACAAACAAACAAACAAACAAACATACATACATACAGGTGAAGCTAATAAAAGCGTGTTAAAAAATATATATATTATGTGCGCCACGGGGAGGCACAGAGGTTTCCACAATAATAATAAAAAGGCCTCTTCTCTCTTAGATGAGAGTTTGAGAGGAGTTTTTTTTTTTTACTTCTTACACATAACACCTGATGTTGAGTTATCACCGTCGCGCGTCGCCCATGAAAATCTGCAGCTACCGATTGAAAGAAGTGTAAAGACTTTGCTTGATTAGTTTCCACGCCTTAGTTTAAAGAGACACTGTACCACTGTACCGAGACCATATTTTTACGAAGGATCGCCGAATGCACCGCCGGAAAAGGAAAAGAACGTCCTGTTAAATTTTGTTTTTATACTACCCGCATTGCAAGAGATAATGAAATATTTATTTTATTTAAACAACTTTTTGCTTACATACGTACATAACATAATTGAAAAATCCAAAAGAAACAGCAGTTGGCGACCTTTTCACTTATAGTGATCTCTTCCAGGCAACCATTTCTTTGGAGCTGATGAGTTAGAAGTGACAAAGAAGTTGAAAAATATATACTTCCTATCAGTGTTAATACCATCACATACCTCCCACCCATTTATTGTGAATGCTAACACGATGCAGTCAATAATCATATAATCAATTTCTATCGTCATCATCATGATCAACCCATTACCGGCTCACTACAGAGCACAGGTCTCCTCTCAATATGAGAAGGGTTTGGCCATAGTCCACCACGCTGGCCATGTGCGGATTGGCAAACTTCACACGCCTTTGAGAGCATTATGGAGAACTCTCAGGCGTGCAGGTTTCCTCACGATGTTTTCCTTCACCGTTGCAGCAAGTGATATTTTAACTGTTTTTAAAAACGCACATACGAGTAACTCCGAAAAGTTAGAGGTGCGTGCCCGGATTCGAACCACCGACCTCTGATTAACAGGCTGACGCCCTAACCGCTAGGCTATCACCGCTTCAATTACTATAATAAACGCTAAATAGCTTGGCGGTAAGTCTTGGCAGCAAGTGTAAAAACATGGTAAATACGCCAGTTACATTAAAACCTTTCTCCCAAAAATATCACTAAACTTATAGCAATATCTTCGTAGCGACCAATCACTTGCCACCGTTTTAGCGGGAACCAATGGCGTGGCAGCACGACATGATGACAACCAACTTAATACATTTATAATAGTATTTAGTCAAGTTTTATTCTCGTGTGTACGTATACAGATTAATATCATTTTAACCCTTACAAACAACTTGTAAAATATATGTCTTAATTAATACACAAAACATAATGTGTATATTTTTATTAATATATATTTTACAAGTTATATATAGCTTCTTATAATAGCGGCGATAACACAAGGTGGTAAATGCCTCCCACCAGACCATACACGAGAACGTCATACTAAAAACCTACGTTTTAAAGATCATCACGTTACTTCAGTGCTCTAATCTAATTGTTGGGCTTCAACATTTATTAGTTACCTACCTAACCTAACCTACTCGTTGGCTTAAAACATTAACCTTTTTGGAACGTTCAACGCGAGTGTTATTCTAACCTCTATGTTAACAGAAGTCCTGGGAAAGGATGCGAAATAATATTCCCAGGTAGACTTAATTAGCTTTGCGATGAAAGGATATTATGACCTTTGTTCTTTTGAGCAGATGACGGTTTTTCAATCAGCAAAGCGTGCCTTCCTAAAATGAGTTGACGTCAGGACAGCGGCTGACAAAATACACCAACACCGAAACAACATGCATTCAAGTTGAAATAGATCTTATGAATTGTTTAGTGGGGGATGAAACAAGTTTTCTTTTCAATATATCATCATCATCATCATCGTTATCAACCGATTGACGTCCACTGCTGGACATAGGTCTTTTGTAGGGAGTTTCAATGCTTACGGTCTTGGGCCGCTTGCTTCCAGCGGCTCCCTGCGACTCGTCTGATGTCGTCTGTCCATCTAGTTGGAGGTCGCCATTCCAGCACCTTGGGACCCCAACGCCCATCGGTTCGGCCCATTGCCACTTCAACTTCGCAATTCGCTGAGCTATGTCGGTAACTCTGGTTCAATATATTTATTTACGTTGTTAATTTATTTACGTTGGCTAATTAAAATATTATTAACACATGGATGTCAACTGGTTGGTCGACTGGCTGGCCGCCTGCTTCATTGAAAGATGTAGAAAGAACAGCGTTATAAGGAATTTATTATTGCAAAACTATCCCACTGTCACCATTGTCTATCCTCGTTACGGGGACATAGGATTTGAATAATTAAAAATTAAACCGTTTTTTCACCGTTGTAAACAATGTTAACGAAGACTATTACTTTGGGGCTGAACCGTTTCTTGACTTTCTGAGGAGCATATAGAAGAGTTGTAAATTGTTCATGGGTAAAAATACGTCGAGGGGTAAAATAACTCTTAATTAAATCTTACCTTTTTACCTTATATTTACATGAGTAGGTGCATTTAATGAAATAGTTTAAAGAAATAACCTATATTGAACATCATCAATATCAACTCATTACGGGACATGTACCGGGGTCTTAATATTATGGAGAACTCTCAGGCATGCATGTTTCCTCACGGTGATTTTCTTCGCTGTCAAAACGAGTTTAAAATTGCATAAATTTAATCAAAAACGCACAACACTCAGAAAAGATAAATATAATAAATCTATCTATATATTTATAAGCGAAAGGTCACTTACAAACTTACATACTGATTAAACACGAGATCTCAAAAACTATTGTACGTATAAAGCTATTATTAAGCAAGTAAGTAGTTGATAGTTAAGAGATGTCAGCTAACAAAGAATATTTGGAAATTCCACCCCTAAGGGGGTAAAATAGGGGTTGGAAGTTTGTATGAAATTTCTTTGTTTTTAGAGTTAGAGACAAAAATTTGCATTAAGATAAATAATAATAAATAAAAAACATGCACATCAATTTTTTTTAAATATTACTTGTTAAGGGAAAAAAGGCGATGATAAGTTTTGCTTTTTTTTTATTATGAAGTCTACAAGCTTGAAATTTTGAAAATAGGTTTCTTTTAGGGCATAAGTATAAGGTTAGAATTTTTTTTCATCCAAATCTTTCCCGAAGGGGTAAAATAGGGGTTTGAAGTTTGTATAAAAGTCCTATGTCTTTTAATTTAGAAACACGAAAATCGGCAATTTGACATTTGCCTGTAGCTTGCTTTCTGAAGCAGGCCATTGGCCGCAATGGTAACCTTAATCTCAAGGGAAATCAGCAATTCTACGCAGACGAAGTCGCGGGCAACAGCTAGTAGAAGATAAAAATAAAGAAATTGATATAGAATCAAAATCGGTTCTCCCTAACAGTAAGTTGAAGTCTTTAACACTAAAAGGGTGCTTGATGAACATAATATATTAAATTACAACGATACTGATCAAGAAAAGATTAGTGAAAATTTGGTAGATTTATTTACCAAGCGTTCGTTATTCTCGTACCAAATTCAATAGAGTTGCCTTTAATGTTTTTGGTCTAACAAGTTTCGTTTGACAATTCTGCCATATTGTATTTACCATCATTGGACGTACTGAGCGAAACATGGCGTTCTCAATTTCTTCGTAAACAAGTACGGCGGTTAAAGGAAAACACAGTTGAGTAATTGAGGGCAGAAACCGTTGGCGAAGTTTCTTACGGAGTTTTCCCGGTACATATTCCGCGATAAGATTAAAAAAACAAATGCTGTTTTAGAATTTAGGAATCGTGTAGATGCGTTAATTTCCGATATTAAACAAGGTAATTGCCCGGCATTGCAGATCACGCGACGTCCCGTATCGAAATTACTGTCAAAAATTTTAGTATCAACTTGCTATGGCCCATGACTGTTTTTTAGTATCTTTCCCGGGACGGAAAAAGTTTTGTATGTACTACTAAAGTAACAATGTTGCACTAACTTATTGCCGCTACTTGGTCCGCCGGAAATTCAGATTTCGCATCAATCTTAGATTGCTTGAATAGCGTACTGAAGACAAGTTGATGTAAGATCAACTTGTCTTCAGTACGCTTCTTGCACGTAACATTCACTCCCCTTGTGTACGCCATTATTTTGCTTGACATCACCATCATAATCTCCATACTGGCCAACTACAGGGCCTCACTAAATAAGATGGGTTGTTATCCACAAAGCTTGTACAGGCATGCAGGTTTTCTAACGATGTTTTATTTCACCGTTAAACTACACACAACTAAAAATTGAAGTTATGATATTAAATTTAAAATTGCTTACAATATAAGGCATATAACTCTAAATAGTTACAGGTGTGTACTGGGTTGCGAACTTGGCCCATTCAAAATGAAAGCAGAGTCTTATCCAATAGGCCATCATGGCTAGTGTTGCTTGCGTTGCCTGTCACTTAAAAAGTCATATCTGAATTACAGCGGTTTCTTTATAGTTTCGCTAAGGTAATCCGTCTATTTATAAAGCGTCAAGGGCGAAGCTATTTTTCTCAGAAGAAACTTTATCCCACAGATGTTGTAATACGATTTTTAACTTAAATTTGTTTATGGTTTCATTCATAGTCGAGAACTTTCAGATCAAAGTTAACATAATTAAGGTGAAGGTTAAGTTTGTTCTTACTTATATTACCTATATCTTTCTTGTTTTCATTGTTATGTGCCTTTTATAATTTACGCTATTTTAAATGAAATATTTCTTGCTGGCATGCATGAGGGCGCCCCATAATGTTCTTGAAACCGTGCGAAGTCTACCAATCCGCACTTGGACAGTGCTTTGGTGGAATTCGCACGCCTTTGTGAACGTTATGGAGAAATGACAGTCTTGTAAGTTTTCTATTGATTATTATCTACACCGTCCTTAGATATAATTCCTACTAATATAAAATCAAAAAGGTGTTTGACGTGATGATTGATCGCATGGATGACAATGTGACAGTCATCAACGCATGGCTCCAACTTATGGGCGTAGGCGTCCGCTAAGAAAAGATTTTTAAAGTACACCAAATAGGCCATTTCAATTTGTATGAAGAATATTTAACGTCATGTAAGCCAAGTGCAAAAGCTGTGTTCATTTATATTACAAATACGAAAGTGTATTGTATGGTTTCGTCTTAAGTCACACAGCAACAGAGCAATACATTGACTGTTTTTTTATGCATACATATTATAGTTGATGGGCGGGAGAATGACATAGACTAATTGGCAGAGGAAGGATTGCGGAATATTTTTTATTCAGCTAAAAGTTAGATCCTCGAATGGAAGCAGATTACTTTGTAGAAGTCCATTGTATACCGTGAACATTAAATTTATTTTAAACTCAGTTTGCTGTGTTCCGCGTAAAACAGGCATATCTACACGGTGAGGTTTATAATTTCTTCAATCTTTATAAACCGTACAACACCAAACATACACAACCAAACACTCCATACAGATCTTCTAGAATGCACTATTTATATATATTTTTTACATACCACTACAAATTCGTCCTTGACGGCTATCTCACCTGATGGTAAGTGATGATGCAGTCTTAAATGGTAGCGGGCTATACTGTTTGGGATATAGCAAACCCACACTCCTAATTGGTTTCTTCGCGACATCGTGCCGGAACGCTTAATAGCTTGGCGACACGTCTCTGTCGGTAGGGTGGTAACTAGCAATGTCAGAAACCTCACACTAGACCAGACTCGAGCCGGGAATCGAACCCAGGACCTCCAACTTTATAATGCGACAGCGCACGCATTGCGCCACAGAGGTCGTCAAAATACCATCATCGCAGTCTAGAAGCGTATGGTGCCATATGCTTCTAGACCGCAGCATCTTCACGCGATGCTGACTCAAAAGCGTGTTTGTAATTGCTTAGTCAAAGTTACACTTTGCTTTCAATCACATCTGGCACTATATATATGTACAAGATGTGAAAATGTAATACTGACAAGATACAGTTTTTGGTCTTCCTGCCCTTATCCAAAATTGCGTGAAGTTGGTACTACATATCTTATCTCTTTGGAAATGGTTTTGTTGGCCAATTAACCGCCATCTATCGGTTCAAATAGGTAAAGTTGTAATCACATTTTAATCACTGAAGTGGGTCAGAAGTAATACTATTCATACACCTTACAAATAAACAGATTATCGAGAACAGATTACAATAATTTTGTCTTTATTGCTGGGTAGTTATGAGTCTTTATTTATTGATTTATTCCGGGAAACCAACACCTAGTATTTTTTTTCATGGCTACCTATTTTTTACGTTGTGAGCTAATGTTTACAGTTTACAGGTTTTCACAACGTTCACAAATAGTTTCAAGAAACATCTTAAGTCATTTGCTTAAGTAAATATATATATAATAATCATAAAATAAAAAAACTGCAATATAACACATATATACTAATGAATGAATGAATGCATGAATGCAATTTAACTGATATTATAAATGTCCTTCTTGCAACGGAGCAACGGAGCGAATAAATGGTCTCGTTATTTTGCACTCTTTGTCAATTTAGTAGCTATGCAATTAAGTTTCAATTTGATGTGATTATACTATTGAAGCTGTGATACCCCAGTTAGTTGTAATACCCCATTACGTCCGGTTCCTAGTATGAAATCGGGATTAGGTTCGTTTTTAAGCAATTATTATAACACTTGCTACAACGGTGAAGGAAAACATCGCAAGGAAACCTACATTACCTGAGAATTAGGAGTATGGTAAACCCACGTTCCTAATTTAACTATTTATTAACCAATTAGGAGTATGGGTTTACCATACCCCTAACAGGTTAGCCCGCTACCATCTTAGACTGCGTCAACACTAAACATCAGGTTAGATTGCCGTCAAGAGCTAACTTGTAGTAGATAAACAAAAAAGGTTTCTACGTGACATCTTGCTGGAACACTAAATCGCTAAACGACACGTCTTTGTCAGCAGAGTGGTAACTAACCACGGCTGAAGCCTCCCACCAGACCAGACTCGAGCTGGGAATCGAACCCAGGACCTCCATCTTTATAATGCGACAGTGCACAAACTGAGGTCGTCAATTCTCGTCTTATGTCAAATTATGTTACGTACGACTATATCGCACCAAATAAAAACTTTTTCTTTCGACCACCCTTGTCTCTAATAGCACATTAAGCCTTCGGTTTTAAATATAAACTCATAATAATAGCAATTAAAACCAGCGTCTATATTCCTCTTTCCCATGACGATAATAATCCTTGAAAATGATGATGACTCAACATATGAGGTTATATGCAGTGTCTACTTGTACTCTCGCAAATATGGAAAACTACATATTTGCGACGGTACAAGCAGACCTTACCTCGGTACTTACCTACGGTTAATTTTAATTTGTTTGAACTTTGAATACTCTATCACTCCCAACGCAAAGTATTGCGTCTTATGTCTGCGTGGTGTCTTATATGTCTATTTCCACGAAGGCATTTCCCGCCCACGTTTTCACCGGTCCACCCAGTTCTGAGAACGACGCACGATCGCTTTCGGTTGACATTTTTAAGTATTCAATTTCGCCATTTCTAAGTTTTCGGCTGCCTCGTTCTCCTTGTCATTTTGTGGTGCCCTTCGAACTTAATATCGACTTGCTGCTAACTCAATTCTTTTTTTAAATTCACTACAAGTTAGCCCATGACGGCAATATCACCTATGATGATGATGCAGTCTAAGATGGTAGCGAACTAACCTGCTAGAGGTATGGTAAACCTATACTCCTAATTGGTTTCTACGCGACATCGTGCCGGAACGCTAAATCACTTGGCGACACGTCTTCGTCGGTAGGGTGGTAACTAGCCACGGCCGAAGCCTCCCACCAGAAAATTCAAGTTGAAACATTTAAATGTGTGCTTTAAACGTAGGCAATACGTGGTCCACCCATCGGCCACTCGTCCTTTGCTATGGACACAAATGATTTTATTGCAACAGAGTGGGAGTTTAATTTAATTGATTTTTTTTAATAGAAAGCCAACGTTGTATGCAATATCTTAGTGTATTTTTTTTTTTTTTTATCCACTACAAGTATAAGAACATAGAATAAAATACATTTTTGTACAACCAGCTGATGGCTGCGACTTTATTCGAGTTCATAAAGGACTATACCTTATTATTCAAAAGTTGAAAAGCATCCGGGAACATTTCCAGCGGAATTTAAAATAATATTTTTCACAGCTTCTTAGGACGATTGATCTAGGCGAAATTGAAACAAAATGTATTTATTCTCATATGGTATTACATCTTATTCTAATCAGATCTTTATGTCTGTCAGTATCACCAACACGCTTAATAGATCTCTGCCTAAGACAGCATCACCACATACCACCAGTTGAGACTGCAGTCGAAAGCTAACTTTTGTTTTGCAAAAGAATGAACAAAACACGAGTATATCTCCGGGGTTATAGATAGATAGATACTCTTTATTGCACACAAATGATTAAGATACAATAACATGGAAAACTTAACGCGTAAGTATGAAAAGGCGGCCTCATTGCTTATGCAATCTGTTCCAGACAACCCTTGGGGATTTACAAACATAGCCTATATTACGTGTTGGCAACATCTAATTTGGCATTATTGCTACAACAATACTTTTACGAAAATGGACGTATTGATAAAGATATAGATAAAAGGTAAATAGATTTTTGCTTAGGAACAAATAATACAAGAAGCTTAAACACATGAAAACGATGATTTTTTTATACACTACAAGTTAGCCCTTGACGGCTATCTCACCTGGTGGTAAGTGATGGTGCAGTCTAGAATGTCGGGCTAACCTTTTAGGGGTATGGTAAACCCACACTCCTGATTGGTTTCTACGCGACTTCATGCCGGAATGTTAAATTGCTTGGCGACACGTCTTTGTCAGTAGGGTGGTAACTAACCACGGCCGAAACCTCCCACTAGGCCAGACTCAATCCGGGAATCGAACGCAGGACCTCCAACTTTATATTACGACATCGCACGCACTGCGCCACGGGGGTCGTCAAAAATATAAACTGTGTTGCAGTAATCGTCGCCCTCCAAGAAATAAATACAGTGTTCTACAAAATGAAGGATAAACAAAACCAAGATAGGCCATATGTCATTAAAACAAATCAATTGTGATAAATTATGGATGTTTCACGCTAGATCGTAAAGACAAATAATATATAGCCTTTTATAAAACAAAGGGGAAGCGGTGATAGCCTAGTGGTTAGGGCGTCAGCCTCCTAATTAGAGGTCGGCGGTTCGAATCCGGGCACGCACCTCTAACTTTTCGGAGTTATGTGCGTTTTTAAACAATTAAACATCACTTGCTTCAACGGTGAAAGAAAACATCGTGAGGAAACCTGCACGCCTGAGACTTCTCCATAATGTTCTCAAAGGCGTGTGAAGTCTGCCAATCCGCACATGGCCAGCGTAGTGGACTATGGCAAAACCCTTCTCATATTGAGAGGAGACCCGTGCTCTGTAGTGAGCCGGTAATGGGTTGATCATGATGATGATGAAAACAAGGGCTTATTTGTATATATAAAATGTACAGTTCTCGTAGATCTATCCTACGTGACGTGTACACATGAAAATTGCCGCGCAATAAGCGCCTAGTTTACTACATAATCAGTGATTACATAAGGCACCTTAGATTGCCCTGGCGGCGCATAGATGTCGCCAGCGGTCCGCTCGACGCTGTATCGCTCATGACCCAAACGCCCCCGCGCGTCAGTATACAAATTTACGTCGGCGGCATTTACGTCGCAAAACTAACTCACGTAACTAAATCACACTATTTTATGTGTGCTTATATACCTACTCGTATACTCCACGCGAGCGTCTTCGTTAGTATAACGCGTGGAGTATACGAGTAGGCTATTAAGTAGTAATTTCATCATCATCATCATGAACAACCCAATACGGGCTCACTACAGAGCACGGGTCTCCTCTCAATATGAGAAGGGTTTGGCCATAGTCCACCACGCTGGCCACGTGCGGATTGGCAGACTTCACACGCCTTTGAGAACATTATGGAGAACTCTCAGGCGTGCAGGTTTCCTCACGATGTTTTCCTTCACCGTTGAAGCAAGTGCTATTTTAATATTTTAAAAACGCACATAACTCCGAAAAGTTAGAGGTGCGTGCCCGGATTCGAACCGCCGACCTCTGATTAGGAGGCTGACGCCCTAACCACTAGGCTATCACCGCTTCACTTCTACACACACACTACACACTTCGCTATCAGTAGTAATTTATGGCTATTTAATATGGCTTTACTAGGTGATGTGCTGGTCAGTCACCATCACCATCACCGTCACCATCTTCACTAGCTTATTAATGTCCTTCTGCTGGGTTCAGGCCTCTGTTTTGGAAGGAGAGGCTTTGAGATTTTTTGACGACCTCCGTGGCGCAGCGCGTGCGCTGTTGCATTTTAAAGTTGGAGGTCCTGGGTTCGATTCCCGGCTCGAGTCTGGCCTGGTTCTGGAGGCTTCGGCCGTGGCTATTTACCACCCTACCGACAAAGACGTGTCGCCAAGCGATTTAGCGTTGCGGCACGACGTCGCGTAGAAACCAATTAGGAGTGTGGGTTTGCCATGTCCCTAACAGGTTAGCCCGCTACCATGTAAGACTGCGTCATCACTTACCATCAGGTGAGTGAGCCGTCAAGGGCTTACTTGTAGGGGATAAAAAAAACCTACTGCTAACTAATTAGTGGGATTTCATGTTAGTGGTAGTAGTCGAGATATGATCTCGGAATACGTGGGGGGACGGTGAACGTTTCGTTACTCCGGACTGTCACTTAAAATTTCTAAAAAAAAATACCCAACACGATGTTACGGCATGAGCCCTTCATATTTTTGTTATTAAATTGTCTGGGAGAGATTTAACCACCTCTCGACATCGAAAAATTCAACTTTCTAGCTAATATAGTCTGCTAACAGAAAACGGACAGCTTGAGACCGGAGTTTTGGTAATACGGGAACTCGTTGGCACCCATCTGGTACGGAAACCGACAAAATATCAAAAACACTTAATGTATTGAATAGAAGCAGAAGTTACTTTGAGGAAGTACATGGTATACCATTAAACTTAAATTATTGTAATCTGCCTAAAACATGCAAATCTGCACAGTGTAATTTATTATTTCATCAACCTTTATATACCATACCATATAATTAGATCTTCCAGAAAGCTTTTACAATGCACGTTTCAATCCGACGCTAGAGCATCTTCAGAAGACGTTGACTTCACAACGTTCGATTGCTCCTAAGCATATATATGCTTGTGGGGTATAAAGATTAGTGTGTTGATAAGTGAAAACTAATGGAATACACGTATATTACTATACTAGCTGTTCCGCGCGACTTCGTCTGCGTAGAATTGCTGATTTCCCTTGAGATTGAGGTTACCCGTGCGGCCAGTGCTTCAAAAAGTAAGCTACAGGCAAATGTCAAATTGCCGATTTTCGTGTTTCTAAATTAAAAAACATAGGACTTTCATAGAAACTTCAAACCCCTATTTTACCCCCTTCGGGATAGATTTGGATGTAAAAAATTCTAACCTTATACTTACGTCCTAAAAGAAACCTATTTTCAAAATTTCAAGCTTGTAGACTTCATAATGAAAAAATAAGCAAAAACTATCATCCCCTTTTTACCACCCTTAACAGATAATGTTTAAAAAAAATTGGTGTACATGTTTTTTATTTATTATTATTAATCTTAATGCAAATTTTTGTCTCTCTAACTCTTAAAACAAAGAAATTTCATACAAACTTCCAACCCCCTTTTATCCTCTTAGGGGTTAAATTTCCAAATATCCTTTCTTAGCTGACATCTCTTAACTATCAACTACCTACTTGCTAAATTATAGCTTTATACATACAATAGTTTTTGAGATCTCGTGTTTAATCAGTAAGTCAGTATGTAAGTATGTAAGTGACCTTTCGCTTTTATATATATACTCGTAGATTACTACCTTGTCGTTGTGCTCAACGGGTAATCTCATCTCTATGTTACAGTACCTACCTTAATAAATACAGAAACTTTTTCAATAGAGACCCAAGGTGATATCACGGTAAGATAGCGTCATGGTCTGACGTGATGTTTGTTTACTCATTGGCTCATTGGAGAATACAAACACTACGTCCTCTGCATTTGTGAACGTTTTTATGTCATAATGTTATACTACTTGATGGCATAGTGACTGAAGCTATTTAGCTGAAAATTTACCGTATATTTGATTCCTAAAAATAAATCCAAGCGTAAAATCCATAAATATCGGGATTCCAGTGAATCACCTCCAACATTTTCCTCGTGTTCTCGAACAATCAATTTAAATTATACACAATGGTTATGTAAACGGTAAAGTCTGGATAGTTTATTATAAAAAGGCCATGGTTTCCCCTGTGCAAGTCTTTCATGGGAGTTGTAATTGGAATTGAAGTATGAGATATGTTTAAAGAAACTAGTGTCAAAAACAGTGAAGGCAGGGAAATGTAACTATTAGGAAGGGCCAAAATATCATCATTATTATCTACAGCTAAGAAGGATATAAGAGAGAGAACACAACTTTGACTGCATGCCGCTTTGCCCTTAAATAATGAAATGCTATATAATAATGATGCTATATAAGCTGTGTCAGCCTCTTAAACAGAGGTCGGCGGTTCGTATCCGGGCATGCACCTCTAACTTTTCGGAGTTATATGCGTTTTTTTAAACTATTAAAATATCACTTGCTTCAACGGTGAAGGAAAACATCGTGAGGATACCTGCACGCCTGAGAGTTCTCCATAATGTTCTCAAAGCCGTGTGAAGTCTACCAATCCGCACATGGCCAGCGTGGTGGACTATGGCGAAACCCTTCTCATACTGAGAGGAGACCCGTGCTCTGTAGTGAGCCAGTAATGGGTTGAACCTGATATAATAATAAGCCTAATTGGGAGTGGAGTGAGTGATAGAGTTTTCAAAATTCAAGCAAATTAAAATTAACAAGATAAGGTAAGGTCATCTTGTACCGTCGCATATAAGTAATTTTCCATATTTGCGACGGTAGAAGTAGACACTGCAGGGCTCAGGCCCCCTCTTTCATAGGAGGGAGGAGTTTAGAGCATGGACCTAGCAGGCTGCTCCAATTCAGTTGACGGTCTTCTACTATTATTATCACATGTAAGCGATAGTAGTCGGGTTTGATTACCTAACCACTAAATTCTTAACTCCTACTACAGATTTTTTTTAAGGAAAATTCAATACCTCACAATACTTTTCATGTCTGGCTAAACCCAGGATTCTTTATATCCAGAATATTATATTTCATTTTATTTTTAAGAGACAACAGACAGTAATGCATAATAATAATAATAGTTTAAAAAACTAAAAAAACACGCTACTGCACGCATGCGTAGTTCGCGCACTAGCTCTGTCTCTCTTACTCGCATGCAAAGGATGCGGAAAGAAATTAATTAATCCTGGCGAATCTAATTAGGATAATCGGATATTTTGATCGGATTATTGCATTGTCATCGACCTTTGACAGGTGTGCAAAGTTTGAATCAAATCTGATCGTTCAAAGTAGGGCAAAATCGAGCTCAAAGGAGTCGGTTACAAACAAACATACATACATACAGGTGAAGCTAATAAAAGCGTGTTAAAAAATTACAATTAAGAATTAGATTAAAAACAAAATAACATCAAATCACACAAACCCCCACATCATTGACTAAAATTTTTTGAAACAAGTAGGGTTTTAAAAAAATATTATGTGAGTATATTGACATAAATAAAGTAATTCATCAAACGTGAGCTACTTAATAATGCAACGTTTTTATTTTCAATTTAAAATTTTAACTTAACTGACACAGTTTACAACTACTTTAATATGACAATTACTAGAGGCAGGCAGTTAACGATCATTGTATTAGTGGTAAAGGCCTGGACGAGGCTTCACATGCTCTCCG
This sequence comes from Lasiommata megera, assembly GCA_928268935.1. NCBI lineage: Eukaryota > Metazoa > Arthropoda > Insecta > Lepidoptera > Nymphalidae > Lasiommata > Lasiommata megera. Next base: position 1,823,452 of record OV743321.1, read on the forward strand.
AGACGTGAAGAGCCGATGGAAAACGATTCAGATTTGTGTTTTCAGCCGCAAACGCATACTTTGAGCAGCCATCTTGAAACAAAGTAATTTAAAAAACAGGTATAAATTAAAAAATGGTTTGCCATAAGAAACATCTGTTTAATAAAGGCTATAAAAAGTTAATTTTCTGAGATAAAGCGTCATTATTTATACCACTTAGATTTAAATCAATAAATAAGTAGTCAAATCATGTTCAACTCTCAAAGTTGTTTTGAATACAACATGTCACACAAAATATCGCAAAGAGCCCTTTAATTACATTTACTAGAATATTAACAAAAGCGATAATAATGCCTATTTATATTTTTGAATACTTATATACTTGTTCGTAAAAAGACTTACAGATATTAAAACATAGTATATAAGACATAGTAGAACATCTTCTTTGGTATGGCGTTCCAGATTTTTGATTTAACTATTTCGTAACAACCTAACGTATCTTTGAATATCCAATTGTGCGTTGCATAATATTTCCTGATGATGCTCCGGTAACGGAGCGAAACTTATGTCTAGCGTGTTGTGGGAGATTTGTTTAGTTTTCGTATAAAGAATTGATAAGATATTAGAAGGAAATACATTATAATATAAAAACATTACGTAATCCTATATTCTATTATAAATGTGAAAGCGTGGATGTTTGTTACTTAATCACGCAAAAACGGCTAAACGGATTTGGATGAAATTTGGCCTTCATGTAGCCTTTGGAGCCATGGAAAATAACATAGGCTACTTTTCATCCCGATTCCTTAAATAGTTCTCGAGGGAAAAATTTAAAATTGTTTACGACCTAAGCTGCGGGCAGACAGCTTTGAAATTTCTTATCCATGTCACCTATGCTATGGAAAAGGACATGTATTTTCTATACTGATCTCTCAAATAGTTCCCGTAAGAAGTTTAAAAATTGTTGTTGTACCTGGCTAAGTTTGTTGTGGGCTTCTTCTTAGACCGAGGCGCGTTTGGAACCCTCATAGCTTTGGTTTTAAGTTTACGAATGTAGTTATCACCATCAAATCATTAATATGTAAATTATTGACGCGTCAAAAGCGCCTTTTAAAGGACTTTTTGAATAAAGATTATTTGAATTTGAATTTATTAATATGTGAAGCTTTATACCCAATCCTGAAGTCCACGCAGACGAAGTCACGGACAGAAGCTAGTGAATTAATAAATACCCCTAATTTATTTTAAAGAAAAAGTATGATATTTACAATTTTTGTCCTCTGTAATCATATTACCGAAGACTAGGAATTCTTAATGCTTTTTGTATTTAGGGTGTGATTTTGATGAGTGGTGAAGATAGAAATCCTAATCACAATATTATATTGCCCTTGACTTAACTTAGCGTAAACAAGGTAAATGTTTATTGTTATAGCGGAGACCGGCCATTTTGTATATTGATAACGAATATGTACTTTGAGCCGATAGTGTTACAATTTCGATTCAATAATGAGTTTGCAATTGATTTTACGAGTATGTTAAACATTATTCAATACACGCTGTTACCCGCGGTTTCTTCTGTGTCAATTAAGGTGGTAACGCAGTTTTATTTCACAAAAACGCCTCGCGGTTCTCTCAGTTACCTGTCCGGAAGCTGCCTTCCTTTTCATTTTCACTATATAACTAATTTGCATTATCTCCTAAATTATACATGAAAATAACAAATGGCAAAGTTTAGATTTTCTAATACCTAATTACTTTTTGGTAAAGGCCCTATCCCAAATAATGGCAATTTAATATCGCCTCGTAATTTTTACATTATTTGCAACAAAACAAGCGTTAATGTGACTTTTTTTTATATAAAAGACATGCTTCGATTTTTATTCTTTTAAGAACTATTACGATTTTTGCAACTTATTTTACAACCTTTGGTAAATTTTGGTTTGTTTAAAATAACTTTGTAAGAGAATTTTCAAAAACGTTTCAGTACTTTCAGCGTTTATCGATAATAAATAATAGCTAATTTCTGTGTATTTATGTTTACAATGTTTTGCATATTATTCAATAGAAGCACAATCAAGGGCTAAAACTAATATGAATTTAAAGCCTTTTTTTTCCCCCGCTGGGAAATGCGTTTACGCATCCCCTCCGGAAGCGGCGCAGACAAGACTGCGTCGCTTCCGACGGGGTATGTGGGACTCGCCGGCGGCCAGACTGACGACCAGAATACCCACTAAAACCCAGCGATGTTCCTACGCGTCGCTTGGTGGCTGGGTCACGGGTACACCCGCGCACACGACCGCAGATGAATTTAAAGCCTATCATTGAACCTAGAAATGGCTATAGTATTAGCTATAAAGAATAGCTTAATTTAAATACAAAAGAAATTCAACGATATTTATTCATTTATTTTGTACCAAAAAACATACTTTTCTTTACGGAGAAGTCCCGAATGTAAGAAAATATACTAGTAAATATTTTCACGCAGACTAAACATATAATAGCAGAATAGACATATAATTTTAAAATTATAAATAATGTATAATATTTTAATATAAAAAGGAAAAAAACAATTTAAACTAGGTAAGTAGTCGAGTCTAACTTTTTTATTTAGAAGGATAAATGAATATGGCGTTACATCATTGAATCGAGGCGAACCAATTTCCGGCGCTTCCTTCCTTCCTTGCTCGAGTAAAATAGAAATATAATCTCCGGAGAATAGCGACCCATTAAAGCTGCCTAACGCAGTGGATTGCGTCACATTAGATGTATGACGACAATAAACATGTTTTGAAAGGGTGTGGTGAGACCTTGAGGCATTACGCTGGGTTTATGAGGTTTATCCAGGTGAAGTTTGTTGTGGGCATCTTCTTAGACGTACGAGCGTTTGGAACCCTCCTAGCTTTAGTTTTACATTAACGAATGTAGGTAGGTAGGTAAATATCACCATCACCTCGCGAATTAAAATAATACAAAATATATGATATGACATACGCTTCATAGATTCTTTTACTACGTTTATATGAATAAAACGACTTCTAGTAGTTGTGTTAAATGACAATGAACTTAGCTTTCCCGATTGTCTTAAAAATAGTGTATTTACGTTTCAAAAGTGGAAGTGTCTCCCATGCGTCGGAGAGCTTTTTAAGCCATCGGTCCCAATTCCATCATGTATTGGAATCATCATGATCAACCCATTACCGGCTCACTACAGAGCACGGGTCTCCTCTCTGTATGAGAAGGGTTTGGCCATAGTCCACCACGCTGGCCAGGTGCGGATTGGCAGACTTCACACGCCTTTGAGAACATTATGGAGAACTCTCAGGCGTGCAGGTTTCCTCACGATGTTTTGCTTCACGGTTGAAGCAAATGATATTTTAATTTTTAAACGCACTTACTCCGAAAAGTTAGAGGTGCGTGCCCGGATTCGAACCGCCGACCTCTAATTAGAGGCTGACGCCCTAACCACTAGGCTATCACCGCTTCGTATTGGAGTAGCATAGGGGATTCTAAGCTTAAACACTACTTAGAACTGATGATGTCAAACCTCGATTATTTATAATTTTTCTTGGTAATTTGTAGATTTTTTTGCACGGAACAAAAAATCCTCCCAGGAAGCATTAAAACCTGTATTCACAAAGATAGTAGAATCCAGGTCTACAGAGTTCTATTCCTAGATCACAGTGGGCTGCTAACAGTCCTAACAACCAACGAGACAAAAGAAAAATGATAAAGAATACTCTCAGTTGAATTTCTTTTTCCTTAAATGACCCCATGAAATATTTACCTTATTATTTATTATTATTAGCCCGTACTGTCCCAATGTTGGACAAAAACCTCCCTTTCTTCCTTCCATATGTACCTTATGTACCTACGAATACAAAAAAGAAAGTCTCAATACTAGTGCCGAAACTGTGGAGTAGATATCGCAGAAGTCACATTATTAGAATTAAAAACGTTTAGATTGGAAACCCTATTTGTATAACACACCGCATTACAGCTTGCATTGTAAACGACGGGAAATGAAGTTGCAGTTATTCTAAGCCCCCGGGGTTTGTCTGCAAGTTGACAGTACCTATTCAGTTTTAAAAGCAGTTTCCAAGACCAAGTAAATGTACCTGCTTTTTTAAACGCAGTCTGTACTTGTTCAGGTGGACACCCATTTTCCTTTTCATAAATATGGTATGCGCTATTTTTTATTTTTTTATTCACCACTAGTTAGCCCTTGGCGGCACCTGATGGTAAGTGATGATGCGGTCTAAGACAGTAGCGGGCTAACCTGTTAGGGGTATGGTAAACCCATACTCCTAATTGGTTTCTACGCGACTTCGTGCCGGATCGCTAAATCGCTTTGCGACACGTCTTTGTCAGTAGGGTGGTAACTAGCCACGGCCGAACCCAGACCAGACTCGAGCCGGGAATCGAACCCAGGACCTCCAACTTTATAATGCGACAGCGCACGCGCTGCGCCACGGAGGTGTTTGCAGCAATATAACATATATAACAATATACATTTTCTGCATTGATTAAATAAAATAAAACTTTATTGAAAACAATAATAAAGTTATTTTATTTTTATTATTTATGTACCAAATTAGTGATATCAAACACAAGTATAAAAGTATACAAAGGAAAGTTTATCTCTATAAGAGATCTCTTCCAACTACCCTTAGATGTGAGTAAGGTGAATTTATAAAGTGGGATAGGTCAAACCAGGTATTTTAAACTACATACAAAAATATACTTAGATAATTTGAAAAAAGAAAAAAAATATATATAATAATAATAAAATAACACATATTTATATATATGATATAATATAATATATATAAATAAATAAACATACTTAAAATATAATATTTAAATAATAATAATAATATATATATATATATATATATAGATAATCTCTTATTAATGTAGAATACATGTATAAATCACACATAGTCAAATGCAAACAGTATCTAAATTTGAAAAGCGACCATCTCATTGAAGCAATAGTACAACATGACACAGGTAGACATAAATATTCAATAATGAAAGAATCAGAAGATGTAGAAATAGAATTAAATTTGAATCGGACAGATATACATACCAAAAAGAAGATTAAAGAAGCCATAATAGAAATACAGAACAAAGAATGGAGAAGTAAGCAGTTACATGGCCAATTCCCTAAAAAGGTATTAGATCAGGCTAATGTAGATCGGGAGCTTTCATTTAAATGGATGACAAAACAACAGATATCACCAAGCATAGAGTCATCAATATTTGCAATACAAGACCAAGCCATCGTAACCAGGCAACATCAACGCGACATATTTAAAGAGTCAGTGGACGGAAAATGCCGCCTATGTGCAAGCAAAGATGAGACCACGCAGCACATAATTTCTGGATGCGAAAAATTGGCGGGGACTTATTATGTCAAGCGACATAATAATCTTGTGCAATACGTCTACTGGTGTCTGGCCAAAAAACACAAAATGGATGTTTCCGACCTCTGGTGGAAAGAAATGCTCACTCAACCACAAGTTAAAGAAAATGATTCCGCTAAAATTTTATGGGAAATGCCAGTCCAAACAGATGTCACCGTAGCGCATAACAGACCTGACATAATCTACATTGATAAAAATAATAATAAAGCATTTTTAATAGATATAACTGTACCTTCAGACTATAACATTGGACCAAAAGAGATTGAAAAATTAAGCAAATACCATTTACTGAAAACTGAAATCACCCGCCTGTGGAATACAAAAACGACAGTTATTCCAATTGTAATTGGTGCGACAGGTGTAGTAGCCAAAAGTATAACAAGATATATAGGTCAATTGGACACCAACATTGACATCACCATCCTCCAAAAACAAGCAGCCATACACACCTCGATCATACTCAGTAAAGTACTAGGAGACACTGTATTCGTACAGCGCACACAACCAGGCTTACAAAACTAACAGCAAACTCAAAACATGTTAATCATTGATTGATTTATATATCGCATACAAAATACATAAAAAAATTAAAAAAAATAAAAAAAAAAAAAAAAATAAAAAAAAAAAAAACAAAAAGAAATATATATATATATATATATATAATAATAATAGGGGGATATATAAATAACCTTTTTCCTGCGGGTTGCGGGACGGGATATTTATAAAAACCGACAAAGTAGTCGAGAGAGTGAAAATGAACTCATCAATATATAGATAAAAAGGAAACTAATGATAATAAATGAATGTAAAATATAATATTATGAAACAGATAGATAGTGCTCTTTTAATCTCACTTTGAAAGTATGAACCGATTGGCTGTCTCTAACAAGTTCAGGTAAAGAATTCCAAAGTTGTACAGCATTAACAGTAAAAGATCTTCGATAGAAAATAGAATTAAAAGAAGTTAACAATAAAAAGATAATAAAAGAATCAATTCGATGAGTAGTTTTTTTTTTATCGTGGGTAAATGGATACCTCTGCGCACGATGAGTAGTTGCGTTGCAGTACGTAATCAGTTGCAACGCTGAATTTCTGTAATGACAGTGTCTAGGTCTAAGGACGTAAGTAGTGATTTTTATAGTCTTCGTTCTTGGTTTACCTACAAAAAATCATTTTAAAGAGTATACAAACGCCACACCATAGATAATCTTCTTAGACCTGGGCGCGTTTGGAACCCTCCTAGCTTTAGTTTTAAATTATCGAATGTAGTTATCAACATCACCTCGCGAATTAAAATATATCATAATATGATATACGCTTCATAGATGCTTGCACTAGGTATATATGAATGAAACGATTCTGATTTGATTTGAACTTCTAGTAGTTGTGTCAAATGACAATTAACGTAGTTGTCTCCATTGTCTTCAAGTATAACAAAAAAATCAATTGCGTCATTGTGGTCAAAGGGTTACCTACTCTCTTAGTTGCAGTATGTACTCTGACCCTAAGATGAAGGCAGCCGCGGGGAGGCAGCGTCTAGGTCTAAAGTCTTGGTAGTGCTTTTTATACTCTTTGTTCTTGGTTTACCTACAAAAATATCATTTTAAAGAGTATACAAACACCACACCATAGATAAATACAAAAATAATTATCCGTGACTGCCACATCAGTATGTCACATTCCTAGGTCTGGATCTCATTTCGCCACGTATACGTTACGAAAGTAATAAATTAATGTAATAATGTGTTCTCTATTGCGTTATACAAGTTGTTGATGGAATAGAGCCTAGTAATATCCCACTGTCTATAATTTTTATTCTACATTGGCAGAATCCTTCTTAATTGGTCATTAAGAGCTAAATACCCTTCCGTTGCCCTAGTAATAGTTTTGGGTAACATCTCCAATAAGCTTTTGTGACCTTGACCAATGACAAAAAGTCCTAAGTCTTATATCGATAACAGGTACAGTGAAAAGTTTTTGGATATTTTTAGACTACCAAAAAAGTCACTTATTCAATCAACGACCCTTCGTGTGCGAAAATATTTTATTCACATTGTATAGCAGTATTTTAACGCGGGTGATTTACCAAGTAGAAGACGTGAAGTCACAAATAAATAAAAAGGAATTTAATCCAATTTCACATACATGCTCAGAATTACAACATGAACACAACTTGTTACAGTTTCTTTCCGTATACAATATTGCTGGATTGATATCATAATCATATTTATCAACTTCGTCATTTTATAATTTGAAGTTAGTAAAGTTGATAAGTTAGTAGAAGCGGTGGTAGCCTAGTGGTTAGGGCGTCAGCCTCCTAATCAGAGGTCGGCGGACCGGCAGGACCTCTGATTAGGAGGCTGACGCCCTAACCACCGCTTCCAATTTTGCTATGTACAAATAATACTATTTTACTAAACACAACTGCAAACTTAAAAACTAACTATCGTGACAATCAAAAATGAATACTGAATAAATAACAATAGGTAATGACATTATTGATACTAGTATAGATAGATCTCCACGTAACCTTATACGGGAGCCCACGCACCTATTAATAGATCGCGCCTGACCTTTGCTTCTCTGTGATAATTGTGTTTGATGTCCACCGATAGTTCTACACGCTTCATGCTAATGCTGAAACAATAGTTCGATGACGTAGTGGTTTGAATGAGCGTTTATCGGTCACGAGTTCCCGGATTTGGATCCGGAGTGCCCCCACTCCAGATTGGTTATGGATTATTGGGTTTTAATTTAAAAATTGTTGAGCACAGGGTTGAGATGTTTGCGTCATCAACTCGGGGAGCTGTGCTTCGGGGAGTACGCTTGTTTTCACATATTAATCGTTAAAGCCCACCAAACCAATTTGAAGCGTATTGGATCTAATTACATTTTCTATGAGAGCGGAGATCCGCTGTCCAGCAGTGATCAAGGATCGGTTGATGATGATCTGGTAAATGATTACAAGCACAGACGTTGCGTAAAACAACCGACGCTAAAACTCATACAAATTCAATTATAAATAAACTATCTCCATAAGACTAGAAATGGTTGCCCGCAACTTCTTCGCAATACCTCTCTTGAAAATCTTTCATCCCCTTGTATAATTGTAATCAAACGTAAATTCATAAGTAACTAGTGGCAACAAAGTTCAGATTAGAATATTTGAAGATCGATCACAAGGCATTAAAGGGGATTTCCCGGGTGTATCTGGATACATTCAAGTCTGTATGTACCCAACGGCCCTTCTAAGCTCATTGTACAGTGTGCGCTAAATATTAAAATATTTAAGAAAATTAATATATATTAATTTATTTTTAATTATTAATATATATAACTGCAGATATATAACTACTACAGAATAATATAAGTGCAGATTTTGTCAAAATCCTTTCTTTGATAATTCTAATAGATTCTCACTTGTTCGTACTTTGAAAATATTACAACATAGGTATGTTATATGGCCATAAGCTACTCAGGAGTGAATTTCCGAATTTTAAATTAGCCAAATACCCCTTGCATACTCCTCTACCTAAGTGATTTTATAAACTCAATATAGATATAAATTTGGCGGATAAAAAAAAATTGCCTTGTGTAAAAGGTTTCTTACGCAGTATTGAACAGTCTACGTTAAGCATCGTTTAAGAAGTATATAAAGGTCTATGAACGACGATATACTTTTCAAAAATTCAAAATAGCTGTGTCAATATAAACCTATTTCAAGCATTTACGAAGCGTTTATATGTTATAATATATTTTTCATTATTTGAATTCGTGATGTGATGGTGAACTACTATCGCCAAATTAAAACTAAATCAATCAACATCTATGATCTTTATTCAGATAGTCCTTCAAAAGGCACTCTTGACGCGTCAACAATTTACATAGTAGTGAGTTTATGGAGATAACTACACTCGCCAATATAAAACTAAAGCGGGGTGTTCCAAACGCGCCCAGTTATAACAAGAAGCCCCCAACAATTTTAGCCGGGATACTATCTTTTCGAACTATTTCAAGGGCACTTTTTCATAAAACTAGAACTGCAGTAGTCAAATACTGCAACATCATCACAGATAGCCTTCTGAATGATTTTTCTTCAGCTGAAACTCCGTGGTAGTGTATAGTTTTATTACGCTAAAGTGGTTAACGCCCGATGTTAGTAATAAATCTATTAAATAACTTATAAGATAGTATATTGAATGTTCCCGGCGACGCGAAGGAGCATCGCTGGGCTTAAGTGGGTATTCTCGGAAGCGGCGCAGTCGCTTCCGGAGGGGATGCGTAAACGCATTTGCCAGCGTGAAAAAAAAAAAAAAAAAAAAAGGAAAAATAGTGCTAGTTTTCCTAACCTTAACTGTCGATAAAGATAGCGCTACTGGATTCAATCTGTAAAGTTCTTAGATTAGATTGATGATTAACATAGGGCGTCCCTTTACGCGTAATTGCCATGGCATCTATCCTTTCTAATGACGACTGATTTGCCACACTTGGGTTTCTGAAGTCAAGCCTGACAGTACTTGTGTCGGGTATCAAAATTGATGGCATAATATATAGATAGTGCGTTTTAACATCCGCAAAAGCAGACCCTGGATTTATCGTTATATTGATTGCCTTAGTGCGAGGACACTAGTTAATCCTGTTGTAAAACAAGTTATATCATTAGTACGGATGTTTCTGGCATCAATCAGTACTCAGATAAATATATAGGTTTAATGGGTTGTTTTATAACCTAATTTGTTTCTACGCGACATCGTGCCGGAACGCGACACGTCTTTGCCGGTAGGGTGGTAAGTAGTCACGGCCGAAGCCTCCCACCAGACCTGACTCAAGCCGGGAATCGAACCCCGGACCTCCAACTTTATATGAGACAGCGCACGGAGTTTGTCAAAAAGATATTTTTATTCGCTTCATGATATTCCTGTGGGATTATCAATAAGATGTACATTAACGTTTCGATTACTATCTATTAAAAAAAAATAGAAATAAACATGTACTTATAAGAAAGGTGCAACAAAACTGAAGACTATATACATGACCATCACGCTTGGAATACATAAATTATGTGATTGTTATATACTCTTTGGTCTGGTGGGAGGCTACGGCCGTTATGACTAGTTACCACCCTACCGACAAAGACGTGTCGCCAAGTGATTTAGCGTTCCGGCACGATGTCGCGTAGAAACCAATTAGGGGCGTGGGTTTACCATAGTCCTAACAGTTCAGCCCACTACGATCCTAGACAGCATCATCACTTACCACCAGGGGAGATAGCAGTCAAGGGCTAACTTGTAGTGTAATAAAAAAAAAAATGAATTATTTTATGAATATGTTTTTTTTTTGATTTCTGTGTAACTTTTTCACATTAACTTTATTTTGCCTGCTTTATTATTTATTATTAATTATATTTGTGATCACTGCGGATTATAAATTTATTATTGATCTTCGTGAGAGCTTACACAAGCCTAAATCGAATAATAAAGAAATGTGATACCTACTATTATATTGTGTTTGATTTTGTAACTCAATCACGTCGGAACAAATTCAAATTCAAATAATCTTTATTCAAATAGTCCTTTAAAAGGCGCTTTTGACGCGTCAATAATTTACAAAGTAGTGATTTGATGGTGATAACTACATTCGTAAACTTAAAACTAAAGCTATGAGGGTTCCAAACGCGCCCCGGTCTAAGAAGAAGCCCACAACAAACTTAAACGAACTTCTAAACTTCTTGGATGAAATTTGACAAATAGATTGATTCTAATCTGGAATGGCACCTAAGCTACTATTTACTTGGTTTTCATTGTATCCTGGAAGAGTGTACCTACGATTCCCGTTGTATATATTATCTGAATCAGAATCGGAACCGTCTGTTGTCATGCGCAGACCAATTATCAACGACGAATAACGAAATCGCGAGCAAAAACTTGTAACTAATATGTGATAACATAACCCACCAAGTGAAGGGTCTAAGTTCTAAATCCCTGTTTCCTTTGGGGGCAGTTTTATGTCTCACAGCTTGGCCCATGTCTTAGTCATAATAACTATGCTATGACATGTATCATAAAAGTATTTTTTGTAACATCCATCCATGATAACAAATACATATAAAAGTAAAATAATTACTTAAAAGGATGTCCCAACAACGGATAAATGTTATGTAAAACGTATTTTTAGATTTTTTTTTATTTTTTTTATTTTTCATATACCTATATAACAAATACGTATATGAGTTATATAAAGGAAAGAACGAAAGAAGAATTTTACTAAACAATTGGTAAGATTCTTAAAGACTGGCTTGCGCTGTCGCATTAGAATATTGGAAGGGTTCGATTCTCGGCTTGAATCTGGCCTGGTGGGAGGCTTTGGTCGAGGCTAGCTGCCGACAAACACGTGTTGCTAAGTGATTTAGTGTGAAACACTAAATGATGAATAAATGAAGATGGGTAAAAGGCTAATCTAAATCAAAATTCAAATTCAAAATAATCTTTATTCAAATAGTCCTTAAAAAGGCACTTTTGACGCGTCAATAATTTACATAGTAGTTATTTCATGGTAATAACTATATTCGTAAACTTAAAACTAAAGCTATGAGGGTTCCAAACGCGCCCCGGTCTAAGAAGAAGCCCACATAGGTTAGCCTTCTACCATTCTAACATCTGCGTTATTACTTGCCACCAATGAGATTGCCGTCATGGGCTAACTTATAAGTTTTTATATGTGCATAGAGATAATTTTGACGATTTAATGAAATTAACTGCCGAGTTTTATGCCAGCTTCTTAAGACTAAAAGTATACTAATTTTAAATTATATAAGGTACTTGACATTTCAAAAGAGTTTATAAAGTATTTCTATTCGACATCATTAAAATTTAACTGCTCAAAGATGCCATGTATGCACATTATAACAATAAATAGCTGAATTGAGCGATACGTTACAATATGCAAGTTGGCGGCCTTTATATTACATAGACATTTCTTTTAGGCAACTAAAGCCGTAAAGGAGTAACGCCATATACGTATATAATTATGTAATATACGTATGTTGGTAGGTGGTACAATCAATATCATATAAAAACATATCTACATAATATATATTTACTTCCGCATAGTTTTCTAATCATTTTAATGAGGCATTCGCGCCAACCTTATTTAATAGCAGATTCCAAATATCGCCACTACACGCCCCGGTATGATTCAATAAAATAATGAATAACGTCTGATCGGGCCAGCATTCAAATGCAACAACTCAATAAGATATTCTAGATGGAAGCAGCTGCCCATAAAACATCGTTGAATATCGTTACACGCCGACGCGAAGGCTACCTTGGTATTCTGCCAAGGAGTTTATTTTTGTAGCGAAAGTGCGCCGGCGCAGGAAAGAGCCGTTAGCCGAGCGAGCGGCGGAGACGCCCGAGGACACCCGAACGCGCCGCAGGCAGAAGCACGTACCGAATGGCTTCTAAACAACAAGCCGTTGCATGTTTGATACGTTTATATCATGTACCCACTGATCTGCCCGCAAAGATGCTGTATCTCATTTACCTATTTATGTAACAAATGCTTTAGCTTTTTCAGCACAAACAGTAACCTGTGTACTTAATAATCCATGGGCTACCGACTTCTTCTTCCACTCACTTCTATAATCCGTCACTTAACTACCCACACCTTTTACACGTATATCCTCTTTTACACCATCATAAATATGATAGCAATACCGGTGCGTATAAACGGCATATACCCATAAAAAGTAGGTGCTCACCAACTACCCAAACCATGGCTTGGGTTGTAATTTGGTAAACAGAGAGCTTTTCGGACTTAGCCGTCCGCTAAGAAAGGAATTTGGTAATTTCATCCCTTCAGCTACCTTTAGGGGATGAATTAAACATATTTTAAACCATTAAATAGCACTCTTATGCTAATTGAAGAATAAGACATCAAACGGCTAATCAAATTTATAATTGTAGGTATCTATTTACAAATAAAAACTATTTTTCTTTTTTAATTTCGCTAACCCTTTGTGACAGTTATGAAAAGCTATGTGTGCAATTACTCTTTTAAAGAGTTTTAGCTGTGATAATGTTTTAAGCAAATCTCTATTAGGATCAGAAAGTTGTATGAAAGTCCAAAATCTTTGTAGTTATAGACTCATTAAGAGGGGTTAATTTAAAAAGTTTGTGTGGTAAAATTATAATTAAAACAGCAAAATTTAAGTGGGGGTTTAAAAGTAGGGTGAAACATTCCATAAACGTGTAGAATAATTAGGGTTGAATACAATGTAAATTCACATGCGGAAATTATAGTTTTGTTTATAACTTTGTGTAATGTAGTATTTTAACTTTTGGGGTGTGCAACGGGGTATTGAAAATCCTACAATGTTTCAAACAAATTTGCGGAAGCCGTAATTGTGTTATTATCCGTAAATAATAGGCTAATCAAAGTCACTCGCTGTTTTTTAAACTGCTTTTAAATGCCATATTTCGCGACGATTGAATAATGACGACTTTTACTTTATTTTATTCCTTTAAAAAAAAAAAATTAAAATATCACTTGCTTCAACGGTGAAGGAAAACATCGTGAGGAAACCTGCACGCCTGAGAGTTCTCCATAATGTTCTTAAAGGCGTGTGAAGTCTGCCAATCCGCACATGGCCAGCGTGGTGGACTATGGCCAAACCCTTCTCATATTGAGAGGAGACCCGTGATCTGTAGTGAGCCGGTAATGGGTTGATCATGATCATTCCTTTTCGTGTATGTCATTAGGTATATATTACTATGTTATGTATGTGATCTGTTTAGTTATTCGTATGCAAGTTTATGACTATAATGTTACCTTATTTCTATTTCTTTTGTATTTGTATCCTGCTCCTTTTTGTTTCTGTTTTTCTCATTATTTTCTTTTATTTTGTGGTGTACAAATAAATAATATTAATAATAGAATAATATTAAAAGAGTGAGAGTAGGAGGCACATGAAAATTATTCCAAAAGCCTTTGAGACCTTATATTGGGGCTCGCATGATTTAATGAAATACTAAAACGCACTATAACCCTCGAGCCTAGTGCGATTCTAGAGCTTTGATTCTCGGAACTTGTAAATTTTAAGACTCAAGTCTTTGCTCATAATTATTTCATTAATTCGTTGTTATAGGTGAGATGGATATGAGGTGTGACAAGAATAGTTAAGATCAGAAATGTATATACAAGGGGAAGTCTAAAAGTAGCGCCAGTGACAGAAAAGATGAGCAGTAATAGGCTAGCATGGGGGGTGGTCATATAATGCGGAGGGAAGAAGGTAATGCCACCAATAGAATGTTATATATGTATGTAAAAGGGCAAAGGATTAGAGGAAGACCAAAGAAGAGATGGAAGGATGGTGTAAAAGGTGTGGCTAGTGAAATGACAGATGATGAGTGGAAGAAGAAGTTTTATGCCGACCCCACATAATGTAGGATAAGGGCAAGAAAAAGAAAAAGATGAAGGGTTTATAGTGAAGGGAAGGCTTTATAGTGCCATATATAAAACTGAGTTCTTAAAAAGCTGTTATTTGTATTGGCTATTACAGAATTATAAATCGTTAATTATGACTGTGACACACTTAATAATGATAAGAATTTGGAGTTGCTTTGTTTCGGATTTTACTGTTAAAAGATTTATCAACTAGATAGTTTTTGTGATTCCGGTAAGAATTTAATTAAGAATGGTAACACAGTGTTATAATTTAACATAATATAAGCCGCGTATCTGTAATGTTGATGAAAAGTCATCTGTTTTACGTATTTTAATTAATGAAAAAACAAAATGAGACATAAAAATACCTAAAGCAAAATTATGCTTAACGTTATTGTTTCTGAACGTTCTTAAATATGTGGAAAAATGTTATGGCAAAGTTTATCTAGTAGATGTAAACAGCGAAAGATACTTTCGGTGATCAAGATTTTTTGTTAGGATTTTTTTACCTTGCCCGTAAAAATGGCGTAATTCTTAATTTTAAGCAACGAACCTATCCCCCGGGTTAAAATTCTATTTCATCAGTCGGTAGTCCAGCTCTAAAAGCAATTCAGAGTAAATTGTCTATTCAAGTACTTTGGAACGTTAGGTACTTAGTTTGAATATACTTTTGTGTAATGCAATTGAGTATTTTTTATTGTTTACTAACAAACATACTGTGATAAATAAATACCTTTGAGTACCGTACTTATGAAAATCTAGCTAAAATCCTTAGAAACCTGCAAAGTAATGGAAGCGTATTCATAAGAGACGATTCACGAGATTCGATTTGCTTGTCTTCCAAGACCCAAAAAAAAGACTCGAACAAGACAGATAGCGATCCTGGGGCTACTTTCTTATACTGCAGCGCACGCACTGCGTCACGGAGGTCTAAATTCCCGGTGCATAACCCAACGACCATCTTCCACTTCATTGAAATAATGTAAAGTAATGAATTCCACATTGCATTTTCAAAGATGTATTCAGCCCCGCGCCCCGCGCCCCTCGCCCCTCGCCGCTCTCTATTTACACCGCGCCTGCGAACCCCTCTGCCGGCGAGAGTTTTTTTTCTCTTTATTATTATAACGGCGTCTCGCTCGATCACCGACGTTATAGACATCGTAAACCAAGATATAGGCACACTACTATATGGACCCCGCGTCTACTACCAAATGGTCTTATTGGTCGATCAATGATTCGACATTATAATGATTTAAAAAAAATACAACATGCAAAATGATTATTTAACATTAAAACCCTGTATGGCTGGTCTCTAGAATGGAAATTGCAGATTTCGTGTATTTATTATAATATTGAAACGTTTTTTTTTTCATATATTGTTAAACTAATAATCTATTTTGCATAGGTATGGAATATATAATACTTATACTTGAGTACTAAAAGGTAAACTATAAAAAGTGTTGCAAAATCAAAATTACAAACCTTGCAGTGAGAATAAGTCACACAGTGCCATGCAATCGTTTTAATATATTTGAAGTACATACAGAAGTACATACTTAGATCACCTGTTTTTAACATGTTATGGACTAACTCTTATAGTAGGTAGGTAATACATAAAATTAACTTTGATCATAATAGCGTTTATTTTGGTTGCTATTTTAATTGGTTTGGTACATTACAAATAATTATGATTCATAAAATCGAACGTGCTGTGAGGAGCATCATTAATATTTTTATTTAGATCTGTTTTACATTAATCATTAAAAATGACACTCATGAGCAAACATGAAAACAGGATTTGTAATAAAAAATTGGAAAGTCATTGATTTAAACATTGAATAATAGAGGAACTAATACGTTGCCCTTAAGTACGCTACGTTTTATGACTCGAAAACTATATGCGTAGGCTATTTTTCTAACTTGAAGCATTTTTATTAACATAATCATTCAAATTAATTTTATTCAAACATTAAACAAATTATAACTTCACTCTAATCGCATTACTCTGGCATTTTATTAAGTAAAATGCTAGTATCTTACGTCCAAATGCTTTATTAATTTTATTAATAAAGCACAAACTATAGCATACTTATCGACATTCTACATTATTTCCGGAAGGAATTTAAGACACCGTTTATTATGCTCGAAATAATGACATGAACATATAATTATTTCCTAAGTACTTTTTTAATACAGGAAAAAAAAAAGTGTAAGAAAAACACATTATATCTAATTATTTTGAATGAATGAATGAAAACATGTTTACACCATACTAAAGTTCAAAAAGTTTTTTTTTTTGAGATATCTGGTCTATAATATAAATAAAAAAAAAGCTTTATTAATGTTATTACAGGCACCCATTAAGCGTTCGTAAACAACATAATATATTTTTCACCATTTTAATTCGCGAGGTGATGGTGATAACCACATAAAACTATGCAATATAGACGCTTACTGTGCATCTTCGGTAGTGATATCAGAGGCCGACATACATAAATACGTTATCTCACCTATACACGTGATATTCGTTTTTATATCGGTACAAATAAAGGTCGGTATTGTGTAAACAGTTTTGTTTCGTCGCCCGTGGACGCGCCGTCGAGTTTATGATCGCGCATGAATGTGTTATGTGAACTCATGAAGGGCATTTAAGTTCAACCGAGACTATGGTTCCTCGGTGCTCCATGGAATTACGTCCAACAATTAATGAACGGGGATATTATCACAATAGCCTGATGAAATTCAAATTCAAATTCAAAATAATCTTCAAAATAGTCCTTAAAAAGGCACTTTTGACGCGTCAATAATTTACATAGTAGTTATTTCATGGTGATAACTATATTCGTAAACTTAAAACTAAAGCTACGAGGGTTCCAAACGCGCCCCGGTCTAAGAAGAAGCCCACAACAAACTTAGCGGGGGTATGAACTTTAACTTGCGAATAAATTTGATACCTTGACATGTACGCAATAGAAAGAGTATACAGCCCGGTTACGCTGTGGCAACCAATAGGGTTAGCACAGCTAATAGACACTCCGAAAAAAAATTATTGAAATCGTCATCATGCCCATCCGTTTTTAAAGTTGAGTATTGAAGCACTCAGTGACCCACCCAACTTTTCTGAGTTTTTTATTTTAAGCAATTAAAATATAACTTGCCTCAACGGTGAAGGAAAACATCGTGAGGAAAGCAGGCCTGAGAATTCTCCATAATATTCCCAAAGGTGTGTGAAGTCTGCCAATCCGCACATGGCCAGCGTGTTGGACTATGGCCAAACCCTTCTCATATTGAGAGGAGACCCGTGCTCTGTAGTGAGCCCGCAATGGGTTGATCATGGAGTGACCGATTATTTCACAAAAACAAAACTTATTCTTTTATATTTATTGACTAACTAACACCTATTTATAATATTGCTAACTATAATTTGCAATATTATAAATCCAATTCGCCGTCACAAAAACAATTCGCTCGACAAAACAGTCAAATAGATAAATTGTCATTATGTTATAAGTATATAAAGTGATAAAGAATCGATTTGAAATCGTGTTTAATGGTAAAACATCTTTTATCAATTTAGTTTCGTTAATTTTAACTGTTGGTAAATTACCTAGTACTGTCATTGCGATAATTGTGGAAAACAAAGTTGTTGTATGTTTATACAATATTATTAAGATCATACAAATTAATTCATTGAACAATTTCTAGGTCATCATTATGATCAACCCATTACTGGCTCACTACAGAGCACGGGTCTCCTCCCAATATGAGAACGGTTTTGGCTATAGTACACGCTAGCCATTTGCGGATTGGCAGACTTCACACACCTTCGAGAACATTATGGTGAACTCTCAGGTGTGCAAGTTTCTTCACGATGTTTTCCTTCACCGTTGAAGCAAGTGATGTTTTAATTGTTTAAAAACGCACATAACTCCGAGAAGTTAGATGTGCGTGGCCGGATTCGAACCGCCGACCTCTGAGAAATCTGAAGAGGCTTTTTTTTTTTTTTCCGCTGAGAAATGCTTTTACGCATCCCCTCCGGAGGCGACGCAGGCAAGACTGCGCCGCTTCCGACGTGGTATGTGGGACTCCCCGGCGGCCAGGCTGGCGACCAGAATACCCACTAAAACCCAGCGATGCTCCTACGCGTCGCCTGGTGGCTGGGTCACGGGAACACCCTCCACCGGAGGATCGAGGCCCCTAACTCCGATTGAGGCGTGCCAGGAACATTGGGCGCGCCTTACTACCCGAGGATTAGACTCGACGGGTGAGGATTATACTTAGCGTCGCCTGGTGGCTGGGTCACGGGAACACTGATGCACTCGACCGCGGCCCAGCCAGCGGCGTCCGCCGAGGCAGACCCTCCACGGGGGGCCTATATTGACCCCCGAGCTCCGTCCGAGGCGCGCCAGGACCATTGGACGCGCCTCCCGACCTGAGGATTAGGCTCAACGGGTGAGGATGCCTCTCATCCATCACCCAGAGCTCCTCGTCAGGGGGCAGGCGATCGTGCGCCCGTCGCCTGCGCCCCACCCTACGACGCCGGAGAGGGTGCGCGTCTGCGTCATTCTCCCGGCGCCGTCCTGCCGCCTCCTTCTGCATCATCACCTCCTCACAGAAGGAGGCGACAGCGGCCCAAGACGTCTCGCTGGCCACCATGGTGCGAACCATAGTGGGCAGCGAAAGGTCAGGCCCCACCTGTGCCACGAGTAAGGCTCGCTCGACCGACCACTGGACGCACGATTCCAGCGTGTGCTGCGCCGAGTCCTGAGCGTAGCCACACTCATGGCACTCCTCCGTGGGCTCCCGTCTTGCGACCCTGCACAGATACCTCCCGAAGCAACCGTGCCCCGAGAGGATCTGCACAAGGCGGAAGGACAGGGCCCCGTGCTTCCGGCCCGTCCAGAGCTCGAGGACGGTGATTAAGAGGCTGTCGCCCTAACCACTTCACTATCTATCTATCACGGCTTCAGGTAGTATATAATCTGATTTTATATAAATACCCGGCATCCGTTCCAGAGCCACGTGTAAGCATCAGTTAGCATCAATAAATAATAAATACAGATCTTTTGGGTCAGGAACCCTCTCAGGCATCCTCAGAACACCCTACCAATCTGATGAACGGATTATACGAAACGCATCGAAATCAACATCGATACAAACATTGTTTTTAATTAATATGGGATCATTTATTTATTTATTTATCTCCTCTTATTCTAGTTTGACAGGATAAAAACCTAGTTTGCTAGAGTAGCCTAATATAAAAGTATATAATGTATATAAAAATTGCCTAAATTTGAATGTTCCGGTAACATATTATCCATGTATAATGTAAACATTTTGTTATAGATAATTTACTAGTTATAAGCTTTTAAAATTTTCTTTGAGTTTTAATTTCTGTTTATGTTTTAATCCTTATCAAGATATTTCTTCTTCCTTTTATTACAGGACTGAAAGTTATTTAGTATTATTAAATTATTTATTTATTTTAATTATTTGGTTAAATGTATGGTGCATGCTTTAGCAATATTTGTAGTTCTGCATAGTTTCAAGTTTTTAATGTCGAAAATGTAATCTTCATCATTTTAGACAATATTTAGGGTTCCGAATTAAGAGTCCACAAATTCTTCAAACCAATTAACAATGGTTTCGCAATTGTCATCAGGGAAAGTTGATTTTTAAATAATTATAGAAATATATAGGAATGGCCTTTTCGTTTAAATTGCTGAGCGCCATAGGATATTATTGTTCTGCTTATTAATAATTATAATTCAAATTCAAAATAATCTTTATTCAAATAGTCCTTAAAAAGGCACTTTTGACGCGTCAATAATTTACATAGTAGTTATTTCATGGCATGAAACCATATTCGTAAACTTAAAACTAAAGCGCGCGATTCCCGGCTCGGGTCTGGTCTGGTGGGAGGCTGCGGCCGTGGCTAGTTACCACCCTACCGACAAAGGCGTGTCGCCAAGCGATTTAGCGTTCCGGCACGATGTCGTGTAGAAACCAATTAGGAGTACGGGTTTGCCATACCCCTAACAGGTTAGTCCGCTACCATCTTAGACTGCATCATCCCTTACCATCAGGTGAGATTGCCGATTGATTGTTGGTTGATTTGTTGGAAACTTCTTGTTAAAACCCAACAAACAAGAAGGTCATTCTGATTGAAGGCACCTACGACATCTGTCGAGCCGACGCGTCACTCAGACATGTGCTTTGGGGTCGGTCTGCGCTTACGAACGTCACCCACTAGGGGTAGGGAAGACACAATCAAGTCACCAAAATCCTTTACTAAGTCCAGTTTCACAGTAGCCAAAGTCCAGTCTCAGTACTACATATTTCTATACACCAATGCCGGCGATCTGGTCGAGTCTGGTCTGATGATTAAAAACCACCTATCCATTTGCCGACTGGAGTTAACGTTGCTTACGCAACAGATTTTTATTTAAACTTATGATGTAGTCACGTAAGCGGTGATGGCCTAGTGGTTAGTGCGTCAGCCTCTTAATCAGAGGTCGGCAGTTCGAATCCGGGCACGCACCTCATAAGTTTTCGGAGTTATGTGCGTTTAAAAAAAAAAATATATCACTTGCTTTAACGGTGAAGGAAAACATCGTGAGGAAACCTGCGCCCCTGAGAGTTCTCCATAATGTTCTCAAAGGCGTGTGAAGTCTGCCAATCCGCACATGGCCAGCGTGGTGGACTATGGCCAAACCCTTCTCATATTGAGGGGAGAGCCGTGCTCTGTAGTGAGCCGAGATGGGTTGATCGTGATGATGATGATGATGCATCATTTAAATATCATATTAGATAGTATCTTCTTTTTCCCGCCCTTATCCCACTATGTGGGATCGGCACAACTCGTCTTCTTTTTCCACTCACTTCTATCAGCCGTCACCTTTTACACGCATATCTTCTTTTACACTATCCAACTCATTCTATTTGGTCTTCCTCTACTCCTTTGCCCTTTCACATACATATATAACATTTTTTTTTTGGTGACATTAGTATATATGAATATATTTTCAAAAAAGGCCTAACCAATAGCATTGAAAACTTTATCAGCACCAGCCCATAGCTAGAAAAGTGGCGTTGTCCATTCTTATGCCCAGATAAGCACGCAAAGCCATAATGTGATGGTCTAACCTTTAAGAGGGACCAAACAAGCATTGGGATATTAATTTGCTGAATCTATATATATAAAAGCGAAGGGTCACTTACATACATACTTACTTACATACTGATTAAAAACGAGATCTCAAAAACTATTGCACGTATAAAGCTATAATTTAGCAAGTAGGTAGTTGATAGTTAAGTGTTGTCAGCTAAGAAAGGATGTTTGGAAATTCCACCCCAAAGGGGGTAAAATAGGGGTTGGAAGTTTGTATGAAAATCCTTTGTTTTTGGAGTTAGAGACAGAAAAATTCGCATTAAGATTAATAATAATAAATAAAAAAACATGTACGTCATTTTTGTTTAAATTTTACTTTTTAAGGGTGGTAAAATAGGGGATGATGGTTTTTCCTTTTTTTTTATTATGAAGTCTACAAGCTTGAAAAACAAAGTCAAAGTCGCGGGCAACAGCTAGTAAAATATATATGTAGAAGTTGTATATACAAATCACAACACAATACAATCTAACCGTTTGTCTTCGGACATTCAAATAAAATCAAATCATTTATTTGCATAGATTGCGTAGTTGATTGGTGTTACATTTAATTTGAGTTTCTTACAATCAGCCGGATAGGCAAAGATAATATTGTAATTACATGTAAATCCTTCAAAAAATGTCAAGAAATAAACTAAATAGCGATAATAATATTAATAATAAGTATATCATTTTGTATTGAAAAATTCACTTAAACAATAAAAGCATTTAATATTTTACAAGGAGACTTATCTATGCCACTTAATAAACTGGGGTGAATAGGTGACCTTTTTTTGATGTTTAAGTAGTAAGATATCCTGGCATTTAAATGTCTAGGTAACTTTGTAGCGCGTTGTTACTAACTTCTTAGCAGCTACCAGCTTCATTAGCAACAATGGTCTCCTTTTATACTACAGGGTTTACACAACATGGCCTCACTAGACCTAGTTACTACGCATAAATCATACCAGTATATCATCATCATCATCATGATCAACCCATTACCGGCTCACTACAGAGCACGGGTCTCCTCTCAATATGAGAAGGGTTTGGCCATAGTCCACCACGCTGGCCATGTGCGGATTGGCAGACTTCACACGCCTTTGAGAACATTATGGAGAACTCTCAGGCGTGCAGGTTTCCTCACGATGTTTTCCTTCACCGTTGAAGCAAGTGATTTTTTTTTAAAACGCAAAAACTCCGAGAAGTTAGAGGTGCGTGCCTGGGTTCGAACCACCGACCTCTGATTAGGAGGCTGACCTTAGATATATTAGAAGTATGATTTTTGCGATATAATAATTAAATGAGTTGATAAGAACCTTTCTGTAACAAAATTTCAGTGGAATTTTACGTAATAAATCACTTTATTATCGAATAAGCTAAAAATACTCTAAGGCTTCTGCTGAGAGCGTAGGCGTTAGGCGCTAGTCAATTTTCGTCGCCCACAATACTTCGCCGCCCACTGAGAAAATATAGAAACAGGGATACTCCATTTTCGTGTTACCCGGCTAAGTTTGTTGTGGGCTTCTGAGACCTGGGCGCGTTTGGAACATTGGTAGGTTTAGTTATAAGTCCACGAATGTAGTCGTCACCATTAACTCACTACTCTTTAAATTAGTTACGCAGCTAAAGTGCCTTTGTAAAGATTATTTGAATGATATGATTGCTTGATTGGTTGATTTTGGTCGTAGTCCACCACGCTGACCAAGTCCGTATTTATAGGATTCAGACTCCTTTGATAACTGAGACTTGCTCGATGCTCTAGTATGTGAATACTTGTGAAGTTATATGAGTTTAACTATACCTATTCAGTGGCGCTAGACATAATAACTGGAATCAATAGAATAACTTACTCTTCGACATACGACGGTTTATATAGATATATATAGATAGATTAGACTAAGCCAAGCAATTGAACCTTGTGAAGTGAACGACGCCTTAGGATGCTCCGGTGCGGAGCGAAACTTGCGTTGATTGCGTTGATTCTGGAAGAAATCAAAAGTTGCACAGTGCAGATTTGCCTGTTTAACGCAGGTAACAGCAAAAAGCTTAATGTTTATTGTGTAGCACGCACTTCAGCAGAGTAACTCCTGCTTCTATTGAATATTTCCGGTACAATATTGCTTCGGGTCTCCTGCCCGCTGGACTGATGATCTTAAAAGGATCGCTGGTGGCGGGTAGATGAGGAAAGCGGATAACCGTTTGTGGTGGCGTGCTCTCGTAAAAACCTATGTCCAGTTGTGGGCTGATTATGTTAAGTTAGTTAAGTATTGCTTACTGTCTGAATTTTACCATCATCATCTTGATCAACCCCATTGCCGGCTCACTACAGAGCTCGAGTCTCCTCTCAATATGAAAGGGTTTGGCCATAGTCCACCACGCTGGCCATGTACGGATTGGCTGTCTTCATGCCTTTGAGAATATTACAAACTCTCAGGTGTGCAGGTTTCCTCACGATGTTTTCCTTCACCATTGAAACAAGTGATATTTTAATTGCTTAAAAACGCACATAACTTTGAAAAATTAGAGGTGCGTGCCCGGATTCGAACCCCCGACCTCTGATTAGGAGGCGGACGTCCTAACCAATAGGCCATCACAGCTTCTGAATTTTATATAGCAGCCAAATCGAAGTCCAGGTGAAGCTGTACCGGTGAGGGTGTAATACGCGAAGAGACTTCCGACGCACATCCGCTTCGGCGTAGACGGAGGGGAAGAAGACTTCGGCAATTTGCCGCTCGTCAGCTTCGCTTGGGAGAAGGCGGGTAGCTATTGGGCTAGTTGTCCGCCATTGCACAAGTCTCCTTATAGTTTTGGGGGGGGGGGGGGATCAAGCTGTCCTGATCCTTCCCCTTGTAGTGCGGGAGAGGCCCGGCGATAAGCTGGGGTGACTGGTAGGCGACCGGGAAGTATACAATGGGTCCCCCGGGCGTCTAGTAAAACCAGCGAGAGGGACATGCCGTGGTGGTTTTTAGTTTGGGTAGACCACCCATGGGTAGGAGCCCCACATAACCTCCGTCCTGCCCAAGGGACGGAAGTAGCTATAAAGCTTTTCCACCACGACGAAAAAAAAAAAAAGCGTGGACGTGTAGTGGAATAAAGAGTTATCCTCCGGCAGATAGTAATACGGATCTCGTTATGGTAACTGGGCTACGGGGTCGACGTGACGCCATCGCCTTTGTTATATGAGAATTGACCTTCATCGTGTGTTACCAACTAATTTGCAATTTAGTAGCTTGCGATACCCATTGTGTACAGTTCTCCATCTCGGAAAGCAGCGAGCGGCTCACAGATATTATTGCTCAACTTTATTTCTTCACTAGCTGTTGCCCGCGATCTCAAACCCCGGCTAAGTTTGTTGTGGGCTTCTTCTTAGACCGGGGCGCGTTTGGAACCCTCATAGCTTTAGTTTAAAGTTTACGAATATAGTTATCACCATGAAATAACTACTATGTAAATTATTGACGCGTCAAAAGTGCCTTTTTAAGGACTATTTGAATAAAGATTATTTTGAATTTGAATTTCATACGCTAAGCTCCTGGTCTCGGGTACTAGCTTTTACCTAGCATTGAAGCTATTACATAAGAATCAAAGATCATTAGAATATAAATGAATCAACATGATAACTATATTTAAACAAAACAAATTTTTAATCTAAAAACATACATTTTTAAAAATAAGTCATCACATCATCGTGATCAACCCATTGCTGGCTCACTACAGAGCACGGGTCTCCACGGAACTATATACGGCACGGAATATGAGAAGGGTTCGGCCATAGTCCACCACGCTGGCCATATGCGGATTGGCAGACTTCACACGCCTTTGAGAATATTATGAACTCTCAGACTAAAAATAAGTATCCTATGTTATTTCTAATGCCTCCAAGAAACATTTACAAATTTTCATATTTTCGGTAGTGTTCGCGTGAAAACGTAAGAAAACAAACTTACAATCACATTTATAATATTAGTATGATGTTACTTAATGATAATATATTGTAACTGCAGACTTCGAACCCTGGATAAGTTGCAATGGGTGGGATACATAGCTCAGAAAACCAATTAAACCACTTGTGTCATGTACCTGGAAAACGTTTATGAAAAAACCCTTACTTTAGTAATATATTACAACCATAAGACAATTTGCTTTCTTACTGCTCAATAAAAACAATTAAACACACTACTTAATACATCTGAAATATTTGAAGAATATGTTTTATTATGAAAGATTATTTCAGACATTATGAAAGAAAGAAAAAGTTTTTCATTCAGTCATTTATCTGTATAAATAACGACCAAATAAAGGCAACCTAACTCAGGTTAGATTAGGAACTGTGATCAAAATTATTCACAATAAAAATTGGTGATTATATAAATGATAAAAAAGCTACGGTATGAATTTCTCTAAATTCATAGCTAGGTGAGATACGGAGTTAGGGGACCTCGTTCATAGGCCCCAAGTGGAGGGTCTGCCTCGATGGACGCCGCTGGTTGGGTTGCGGTCGTAAGCGCGGGTGTTCCCGTGACCCAGCCACCAGGTGACGCGAAGAAGCATCGCTGGGTTTTGGTGGGTAGTCTGGCCGCCGGGGAGTCCCACATACCCCGCCGGAAGCGACGCAGTCTTGCCTCGCTTCCGGAGGGGATGCGTAAACGCATTTGCCAGCGTGTCAAAACAAAAAGCTATGTGAGATGGTTATATCAAACAAAAATAAACGGTTAAGTTTGATGAGGCTATTGTTTATATTCGGATGAATTTGGAAACCTCGTAGCTGGAGCTTAAATTTAATATTGCTTGTAACGCCATCGATAAAATAAAACCAATAAAATAATTTTCAAATTCAAAATTCAAATAATCCTTATTCAAATAGTCCTTTAAAAGGCGCTTTTGACGCGTTAATAATTTACATAGTAGTTATTTAATGGCGATAACTACATTCGTAAACTTAAAACTAAAGCTATGTGGGTTCCAAACGCGCCCCTGTCTAAGTAGAAGCCGACAAACTTTACTTCGTCGTTTAATCAGAATTTCCATACAGATTATTTGCATTTACTAGATTCATTACCATTTATGTTTGGAATTACGAGTACGTATTATTTAAATCAAATCAAAATAGCTTTATTCATTTAAACCCATTACAGGCATCTATGAAACGTTCATATATAATATAAATAATTTATTTTTCTGATTTTGGTGATGGTGATAACTACACTTGCCGACTTAAAGCTAAGAGGGTCCCCAATCGCGCCCTGGTCTAAGAAGAAGCCCACAACACAAGTTTTGATTTTTGTTATCACCAACTGAGATGGTCTACAATAGAGTATAATTAGCTATGAAGTTAGAGCAATTCATCAACCCAAGCTTTCTTATCGTTTATGCGATCATTAATATCGTAATAGGATTTTTCTCAGTCAGTTTACGTTTTATAAAAAGGTTGAACTTTTTAAGAGACATCTGAAAGATTTCTCTTGGTAATTTGCTATAAAATAATATATTTATATTGATTATTTGTCCATGGTGGACAACCGCAAAATACTTCTGCTTCTTTTAAATAGTTTTCCACATTTCAAGGAATACTCTAACATAATAAGTCGATATTAATATGCGCTATATAATATATAAGTGTTATTTATAAGATCAAGGATGGCATGAATATAAAAATTAACAGTTTAGTTCAGTTTACGTGAAACGGAATCGGCAGTTATGTTAATCTACGTTGTAAAATTAATAAAACATGTAGCGAGTATGATGTACTCGTAAAAGGAGCAAATCGATCGCCATACGGCGCATGCGCGTTGCGTCCCAATCTATGCAGATGCCCGAGTACATGGCCTATGTACTGCGACGCTATGTAACGCTGGCTTCACCAACCATGTGCCAGCGTTCGCTCCGAACTTAGTTGCGATGGGGAAAAAAAATTATAGCTTTGAAATGTGTTTGCATTCGCAGCGCTTTTGCGTCTTGAAAATCCTTCCACTTTTATATATATATTTTTTCTTCTAACTACAAGTTGCCCTTGACGGCTATCTCACCTGGTGGTAAGTGTTGATGCAGTCTAGGATGGTAGCGGGCTAACCTGTTAGGGGTATGTTAAACACACACTCCTAATTGGTTTCTACACGACATCGTGCCGGAACGCTAAAATCGCTTGGCGACACGCCTTTGTCGGTAGGGGTGGTAACTAACCACGACCGAAGGCTCCCACCAGACTAGACTCGAGCCGGGTGTCGAACCCAGGACCTCATGACTAACTATATGTTTGTATACTCAAAATCAAGTAAAAAATAATACTTATTCATCGTAAGAAGCGTTCATGGACATTATTTATTGCATCATAGCACGGTGATTGATGTTGATAAATATACGCTAACTGAACGACGAATGACTCTATTTTCTGCAACGAGGCGAGTGACATAACCTACTTATCAACTTAGACTTTGACGACCTCCGTAGCGCAGTGCGTAAGCTGTCGCATTATAAAGTTGGAGGTCCTGGGTTCGATTCCCGGCTCGAGTCTGGTCTGGTGGGAGGCTTCGGCCGTGGCTAGTTACCACCCTACCGACAAAGACGTGTCGCCAAGCGATTTTAGCGTTCCGGCACGATGTAGCGTAGAAACCAATTAGGAGCTTGGGCTTACCATACTCCTAACAGGTTAGCCCGCTACCATCCTAGACAGCATCATCACTTACCACCAGGTGAGATAGCCGTCAAGGGCTAACTTGCAGTGTATAAAAAAAAAAAAAAAGATAAATGCTTGGGGTTATTACATGAATGTCATCTAAACGAATTCCTTATCTGAATCTGATATTGAATTGTGATGAATCTATATTATAATTGTGTATATTTTTTATACCTTAATATAATAAATGGCTGTCCCCAGCGGTTAAAACAGTAAACAGTTTTAACTCGGAGTCGTGACGTAATGTTATTTAACATAACATAAGCCTCGTACCTTGCATATAGTTTTCTATATGTAATTCTCCTTAAACTCACTGGACGTATATTTTTTTATACGTCATACATTTATACCTATAATAACGAGCAGGTTGCAAAGGTTAGGTAGGGATTTTTATATTATGTAGAATGCGAATCATGTTTTAACTTTTAAATTATTTTCTACATATAATGCGTTATTTTATGGCTTATTGAAATACCAATAACTCTTTTCCTATATACTTTTCAAACATCCTCAAAAAAGAATCTATAGATATTTATCTAAAGCTAATAAATCCATCAATTGTAAACACATAGTAGGTACTTACGTGCATCCTGAGTGGAAAATTTATACTAATTAATCTTCTTCTTAGAGCAGGGTGCGTTTGGTACCCTCATAGGTTTAGTTTTAAGTTTACGAGTGTAGTTATCACCATCAACTCACTGCTATGTAATTGACGCGTCGAAAGTGCCTTTTAGAGGATTATATGATTAAAGTTTATGATTGATTGATTGATTATAAATAAAACAATCCACACTAATATCACTTTCAAAAAAAATTAAAATAAAACTTGTCGAGAAAGTTTCCTCGCCTCACCTAATAATAGACCAAATAACGGAAAAAGTCCCTTACCTACATAATGTGCCAAATTTTAAAATAAAATACCTACACCGGTAAAAAAAAAATCATTCAATGATTTAAAAACCAAAATAGGTGAATATATAAAAAGGAATTGCAATACATTTTAACTCCACGAATGCATTGAATGAGTATATAGAATAAGTATAGAGTATAAAACATATTTTATTTATTATTTTTTCCTCGTTATTTATAATATTAAGAATAGTAAGCTAGGTTAGAGGCAGATTAAATTTGCTGCAATATTTACCGTTTGTCTGTCGGTCTGTTTATTTATTATATTAGTATGTACTTGTTTGTGTATGATGTAAATATATTTCTTCGTCTCTCTTTCAATTTGATGTTGATGATGGTGTTGAATCTTCAACCAGATCTACCAATTTGGATGTGGTTTTTCTCATAGCATTTTTATCTTTTTTTGGGAGGGTTTTAAATATATTTTCAGTTATAGGCCACAAAAGTGCATCTTATTAGTATCTTCGGATCACAAGATCCTTGGTTCGATTCCAGGGTCGGGCAATATACCTAATCCTACTTATCCCACTAATATTATAAATGCGAAAGTTTGTATGGATGGATGTATGACTGTTCCTGTTTCATGCAAAAGACTACTGAATGGATTTTAATAAAACTGAACAGTTATATAGGTTAAGAATAACACATGGGCTATAATTTATAAGGATGTATTGCATATTGGCCAAAATATAGCAATAAATTTCAAGTAAGTGGGGAAAAAATCAGCCTTTTAAGAGGTATCTAGCTACATAAATCGTTGTAGTTAGAAGAAAATAATCTATGGTGGAATTGGTACTCTAAAAAAGGGAAAAAATATATATATATATCTTTTATGTGCAAGCTATCATAGCCAAGCCGAGCCATAAAAACATTTAAGTTGGATCATCATCATCATCATCATTATCAACCGATTGACGTCCACTGCTGGACATAGGTCTTTTGTAGGGAGTTCCAATGTTCACGGTCTTGGGCCGCTTGCTTCCAGCAGCTCCCTGCGACTCGTCTGATGTCGTCTGTCCACCTAAGTTGGATACTCTATTCGCAATGTACATTTTATTAGTATTAAATAAACATTTTCAAAATGAACACCTCTGTGGCTTTTGATATTTAAAGCAGACACATTTTGTCATTTAATGTATGTAATTAGAACGTATAGTTCGAAAGTTATAGACGAATATTCACGCGGACGAATTTGCGAGCGTTCGATAGTATTAAATAACATTATAATGCATTGAAGCAGCCGTTACTTTGCGGAAGTCCATGATAAACAATAAACAGCAAGTATAGTTTGCTATATTCCGCCGACTAATATATATGTAATATTAAAAACTTATTATATATATAATATAGCGGTGGAATAAAGCAAATTATACTTGCTGTTTATTATTTAAATAACATTATATTCTTCGGTTCGGTAACTCAGGTTAGAAAATTCATAGGGTTATATTGATACTGACCGGGCGTTTCTACTAAAAACAAAAACAGCATGTTTTTAGTAAAAACTGTCAGTGACTGTCAGTTTCTTGGTAATTCTCAAGTTCGTTTTTGGCAACAGATCAGGGCGTATGTTGATAAACAGGTTTTAGACTTTATAGTTTTATGTCTGCTGACGTCCAAAAACTTTTTTTTTTACATTCGGTTATTTTTTCTTGGAATTTTGATGACATTTAAAGGGTAGTTGAGTTCGGTTTAAAGGTATTTATTTTCTCAAAAAGAACATACTGTTCACTTAAAAGAGATAATATGCTTACAATTAATTCTTAAAATCTAAACAGAACGCATGCACGCATTATATTATGACACACTTATCAATATATCAATATTTTCTACTATATAATTCTTTAGCTTACTTTTGTAAAGATGTTAGTGTTATTACATTCTTTTATGGTGTTTGGTAATGTATTGTATAAAAGAGCACCCTCACACAATATGTGATGAGTTCACAGAAAGAAATGTGCATATTCAAAGACAATCTTCACACATAAGACAAAATAGGCGTTAATTAAACGGTCTTATGAAAATGTAGTCAATTACTCACTTTTAGATTTCTATTAGTGTAGACAATTGAAGTTCTAGGTAGGTTTTGACGCAACACCTCAGACCTCTCATATCTATGCTGGTGGGAGGCTTCGGCTATGTCTAGTTACCACCCTACCGACAAAGACGTGTCGCCAAGCGATTAAGCGTTCCGGCACGATGGCGAGTAGAAACCAATAGGAGTGTGGGTTTACCATACCCCTAACAGGTTAGCCCACTACTATCTTAGACTGCATCATCACTTACCATCAGATGAGATTGCCGTCAAGGGCTAACTTGTAGTATATAGAAAGAAAATCTAAGCTGGACAATTTTTAGAATAATTAGCAGAATTCTCTAAAACTAGGCTCGTAGACGAATATCAATGTTTGTTTTACGATAAGGTCATTAGAAAGCGCGGACATCGCTCGCCTCAACCAGTGTTAGGTCTCTTCGAACGTCATAATGTTTCATCATTATCATCATGATCAACCCATTGCCGGCTCACTACAGAGCACGGGTCTCCTCTCAATATGAGAAGGGTTTGGCTTTGTCCACCACGCTGGCCATGTGCGGATTGACAGCCTTCACACGCCTTTGAGAACATTATGGGGAACTCTCAGGCGTGCAGGTTTCCTCACGATGTTTTCCTTCACCGTTGAAGCATGTGATATCAATGTTTTTAAAAACGTACATAACTCCGAAAAGTTAGAGGTGCGTGCCCGGATTCGAACCGCCGACCTCTGATTAGGAGGCTGAACCCCTAACCACTAGGCTATCACCGCGCATTTCGTGTATTACACTCTCACAAATCTTGTCGTAACATTATCGCGTAACAATAGAATAGCTTTTGTTGCTAGTTTTAAAGGTTTAAGTCGTTAGTACTGATTTTTTTTTTACAAATACTCTGCTTAGAGTGCTAGCTTTAAAGGTGTGAGCAAACTTACGCTTTAAGGCCATGTTAATAAAGTTCTGACTACTTTAGCGTTACAATATTCGTTATCTCTTGGAAACGTATACGTTTGAGACTGCCCCACTGGAACCGTTAGATTTCATGAACGAAAAAGTATCCGTATCTAAAATGAAAATTATGCCCAAGTTTGTATATGATCGGCTTTGCTGCAAAGTTGTGTATCACAAAATCAATATTTTAATTTCCGGTGTAAGAGTTACCGGTTGCTTTCCCGGTTATAGTATCCGTTGACCGTATAATCAGATTTTTTTTTTTGGACTGTCTATTAGCTGTGCTAACCGTATTGGTTGCCACAGCGTAACCGGGCTGTTTGGCGAGCTTCGGAGAGAAGCTCTGCCAGAAGAAATTATAAGCCCTAGGGCTCGAAAAAACTAAGGGAACGTCTGCCTAAGGGCGCCTCCTTTGAGGCCGAACCTTGGCTTAGGCGTCGTTTGAGATAACGGAGGGGTCGGACGGTGAGTGGTCCGTAAGTCTCCGAGGCCGTGGATGTAGCCCACGTCCCGGTGACGTAAGATAGCGGGGACCTCGTCTTCGCCGGCGAAGACGGTGTGTTGTATAATCATAGGACTGTTTGCTGTTGTCCGCGACTTTTTACACGTGTTTTATTTTGTAAGAACTGACACTATCCCCGTTTTCTTGTAAATTGTACCTTCCACAAAAGGTAGTCTGGAGGATATCGCTTTAAGCAGTAAGACCGCCTTTACGCGTTTTTTTTCTCATATACTTTTGTTTTTTTATTTGTTTTAGATTCTAAGTTTAAATGTGCAATAAAGACTTTATCTATCTATCTCGCTCAAACATTTCCACCACTACCTATGCATTATCACGTCATATCTTACTCAGTAAAAAACAAAAATATGTATAACTAGGTGTTGCCCGCGACTTCGTCTGCGTAGAATTGCTGATTTCCCTTGAGATTGAGGTTACCATTGCGGCCAATGTTCTGCTTCAGAAAGTAAGCTACAGGCAAACGTCCAATTGCCTATTTTGGTGTCTCTAAATTAAAAAACATAGGACTTTCATACAAACTTTAAACCCCTATTTTACCCCCTTCGGGGTAGATTTGGATGAAAAAAAAATCTAGCCTTATACTTACGCCCTAAAAGAAACCTATTTTTAAAATTTCAAGCTTGTAGACTTCATAATAAAAAAATAAGCAAAAACTATCATCCCCTTTTTTACCACCCTTAATATTTAAAAAAAATTTGATGTACATGTTTTTTAATTATTATTATTAATCTTAATGCAAATTTTTGTGTCTCTAACTCTGAAAACAAAGAAATTTCATACAAACTTCCAACCCCCCTTTTACCCTCTTAGGGGTGGAATTTCCAAATATCCTTTCTTAGCTGACATCTCTTAACTATCAACTACCTACTTGCTAAATTATAGCTTTATACGTACAATAGTTTTTGAGATCTCGTGTTTAATCAGTATGTAAGTATGTAAGGGACCTTTCGCTTTTAAATATATATATAGACTCAGTGAAAAATAAAAATGTAAATATTACAAATAATGACCATTTGCTATTGCAGTCTACAATATATTTCTCTGTGCCAAATTTAATCCAGCCTTTTATCCGCGCAATCTGATCGTGATTGATTAATAACTATAAATCCATCAAAACTTTAGCATTTAAGAGTATGATAGCGGTAAAATCGGTGAAGTGCTGGAACCGATCATAGGTAATAAATTGACCATTTTGGATTTATATTACTGAAGGCAGATTTTTAGCCGTCAAATAACAATTAACTGAGAAAAATTAATATGACAGCTATTGTCTAAGGAAACAAATTTATTTGTTCAAGCAGGTTATCTAACGATTGTTAAATCCACCATAACAGTTTCTGATCAAAAAAAACCTCCGAAAAAAATACTCCCGAATGCTACAGGTAAACATAGAAATTGTGACCCCACAAACAACCCGCAAATGGGTGAGGCCTCCAGGTACACTTCCGACCCCAACGCCGCTCTCATCAAGACACGTTCTTTACGACCAAGACCATCAACAGACGACTGACAACTCTACCCATGTAGGTCACACAAGCAAATTAAACACAGCGTCTTCAACGTAAACGAAGTACTTAATTTCTGACGTCATCCGTACATTGGTCTCATCCACGCTGACGGGGTGTTCGGACTGTACTCTCAGTCTATCAAGCCAAATTCCCAACGTCATCCTAAGTCTTTCCTCGGTGGTCGAGTTAAGTGTCAAGTCAAGTGGGTTATGCAGGTTCTTAAAAGACGCACAAGCGCGTGACGGCGCAATGCGTTCATTGCATTCGGTGGGTTCGGATTGGTGGTGGAGTCGCGGTAATGCATAGTTGTACTTGGTGGAGCTTATAAATTACTATACTTATAATTGTAATTCTGTTCTACCAAGAGTTTCTGGTCTCTTTGCCCGAAACTACCCACGTCTACCCAAATTACCGACGAAGACACGCCCCGGCCCCGGAGTCATCCTATATATAATATATTGTATATTGACTAAAGCAAGTACCTATTACCTAAACTATTTATGAACGTTGGGAAAACCTCTAAAAGTCTAAATATTCACATTAGATCACAACCTTAAAAAATGGTTATGAAAAATTTATTTGCTATTGGTTTACCGTAATAAACAAATTAATAAATAAGTCGAGGTCAGAGTCTCACAGGAGGCGCCTTTGAAGAGGCGTTCCGCGAATGTCGTCGAGCCCTTGTGCTCTTCTCTCAGGCTGAGTTTCGCGCTCGTCAAAGCCCTCTGGTGACGCAGTAATGAATGATCTATTAGAGGTATCAGCTATCCAAACAAAATCGGGCTTCGTTCTTTATTAGTTAAATAATTTTCCAGTCTTGAATGTTATTACTTGCCAGTTAATTAACTTGATATGTTATTTATTACAACTATCAAATGATCCGGCTCAGAAAACGATCGTTACTCGAAATGACAAGTCACCACTTATTAGTGATTAGTGTTTATACCTAGTACCGTGGTGTTGGTATACGCGCCTCGCAATCGATCTCGTTTTATGATATCGAAACACGATAACATCAAAGTAAAATGGTCCTGGATGAATTTTTTCTATTAATCATTTATTATACATCCATATACATAAAACTTAGATTAACCTAAAACTAAAAATCTTAAAAAATAAATAAATATATAACTAAAATAATGAATGGATGAATCATAAATTTAGGCAATTTTTATATATATATTACATTATATACTTTTTTATTAGGCTACTCTAGCTCTAGGCTAATTAGGTTTTTATCCTGCGAAGCTAGAATAAGAGAAGATAAATAAATAAATAAATAATTAAGCAGTTAGGCAGAAGTTACAGATAAATTGTATAAATTTAAAAAAATGTATTAATTATATCCCATAATTGCAAATCCTAGTAATCTAATGCCTACTTATTATTTTATAGTTACGATCGTCATGTTATAAAAAAAATATAGGTATACATTGAAAATTGTGACGGAAATCAATAAATGAGCAAGTTAAGTTTCTATTCACGAAATTAATACTTTATACAGGCAAAGCCACGGGAGTTGACAAGTCAATGAACCATTGAAACGAAATTTCAACTATCGATTGTGTTTTATGCATAATTTTATCGTCATACATAGTTAGTGTTTAATAGACGTCGTAGCTCGTAGCACCCTCGTAGCCCCACCGGTGCTACGAGCCCAATTCCATACAAAATTTGGAAATTTACATACAATCCAAAAATGTTACAGTCCATTTAATTTGTGTAATTATCTATATAACGTATCTATTTTATTTGGAATTATAGTAATTTTTTTCAAAATCCCTGTCCTAACTTTTTCACTCGTCATTTTTCTGATTTTTTTTTTTCAATACCTAGTTATTTATATTGACATGTTCATTTTTATTGAACAGCCTGATCAACCAGTAATTATTCAGATTTTTTTCTGTAGGAACGAAACTGACAAATATATCACAAAAGAACTACCTTTTTTAAAATTATTTTTAAGTGAAGTAAATTATATAATAATATTTAAATATATATTTTTTATCTTCATTATTTAATATAAAAAAATCAATTTTCAAATCTATACAAAATGAATTTAATAGAGTTCATACAAATTCGCTACTACATTTTTATGAACCAATGGTTTTTATTAAATATATCCAAAACTTTTGAAATAATATTGAAAATGTATGGATAATTCATGTACATGAAATCCATCCAAATAAACACATTACAATAATAGATATTTAATTTTGGCAACTAGATCCAATTTAACATTTACGTATATAATTAATACATTTAATAAAATATTAAAAAACAAACCAAATGGATTTAAACCACACGCAATTCTCGAATCTTCCTGCAATACCTACACTCTCTGGTCAAGATTGTTTTAGCGCACTAGAATCAGTCACCTTAAATCATTCGATAATTATATAAATAGCGACATGTCTCGAACTTCAATAATTAATAAAGAAAGACTTTGATTTTGATCCGAAGAAATTGTTAAATTGATCCGAAGAAATTGTTAAATTTATTCGGATCGAAATCAAATCAAAAATAGCTTTATTCATAAAAACCTATTACAGGCATCTATGAATCGTTCATATATATCACATTTTTCATTTCTATCAGTGATGGTGATAACTACACTCGCCAACATAAAACTAAAGCTAAGAGGGTTCAAATTTCGCCCAGGTCTAAGAAGAAACCCACAACAAACTTAGCTGTTTTTTTTTTTATTATCACCATCTCACATTCGTTTTCAATTAATCGGTTGGATGTATGTTTTCGCCAGTTGGGTGGTAACTAAGTGCTCCCTAACCAGGATTACGGTAATAATATGTATACAGTATTGTAACTCGGACTTATCTTTGAAATAAATTCCTACAGCCGCTCGGCACCTAAACATGCGATAGCGCTACCCCGCCTCCAACATTTTAATTACATTTGCCTACTTTGTGTTCAAATTTCATCCATCTAGTGACTGACAGACGTTTTTCTGATATTATTCATACAAACAGTACAATAAAAACTTATTATTAATGCAACCAAAAAGTGCACAATATATCCTACTCGTCATATTAAATATATAGTTGAAGTTATTTTAAGTGAAAAAAATCGCGCGGTTATTGTTTAAAAAAACAAAGCACCGTTCGTTCGTCACTGCGGCACAGTCGCGACTGTCTGCATGCTGAATGCACCCCGAGATTGAGGCGCGTAGGCTAGCCCGCGTTTCGGCCGTTTGTTATGGAATACTGTATATAATATTACCGTGCAAGGACCTCTCACAATTGAATAGATACGACAGCGCACGCGCTTGTCGAACAATTTACCGACGATGCAACAGCTATTTAAAAAGTTCTCCAAAGCCTACTTTGAGAGAGCAGCCCGACACCCCAACCCTCTAGTGGTTGAGGCCTGCAACTACACCCCCGACCCTAACGCTCCTCTCATAAAGAGGAGACCGAGGAACGTCCTTGAACCTGACGACCAACTGACATTGGACAACGCTACCCAAGTAGGTCACACACACACACACAACCTTGCACAGCGTCTTCACCGGCGAAGACGAGGTCCCCGATATCTGTCGTCATCCGAACGTGGGTCTCATCCACGGTCCCGGGGGCGCTCGGACTGAGACGCCAGTCCAAAAAACCCAACAAATCCCAACGTCACCCTAAGTCGAGGTCAGAGTCTCACAGGAGACGCCCTTAGGGAGACGTTCCCTAGAAGTCGTCGAGCCCAGGTGCTCTTCTCTCAGGCTGAGATTCATGCTCGCCAAACCCCCCCGCTGACGCAGTAATGATCACTATGGTTGACAGTTGCAACTGTCAATTCGAAAAATGAAATGAAAAAATGCTTGTGGAACAGGCCGCTGTCGAGTTTTGCGCTTAGCAACACGATGCCAATTACCAACAATGCATTGTTGTGTATAAAGACATGCTCTTAGGGCAGCCACCGATGCGTTGCCGGCTGGAGCCGTCCTCCTCATCAATTTCCACCCGTAATCATACCTTCCATATTTTCCTTTTGTTTTTTATTGTCATTGTTTTAAATTGTTTCATTTATTTGCAAATTGATTCAATTAAATGGTCAGCATTTGCTTCTTCTACTTTTTCTTGCCCTTATCCTACATTATGTGAGGTTTGCACATCACGTCTTCTTCTTCCACTCACCGTCACCCCACTACCTATCCTCTATTACACAATCCATTCACCTCTTCTTTGGTCTTCCGCTATTCTTTTGCCCTTCCACGTTCATATATATATATATTTTTTATTTATTAGTTCGCAAAACTGTCAACAATTGTATAGTCATAGTCATTAGAATACAAAAATATCTTAATTTTACAACATTGACTTCTCGATGCGAACATAGCATGCAGAAGATGGGGTACAAACAATTAAAAATAATTAAATAAAAAATGGCTTAAAATTAACCTGGACGATAAATTAACAAAAGAGATTAAAATTATATAACATTATTTTGGTGACATTACTTTCTTCCCTGCGCATCATATGACCATACCATACTAGGCCAGCACTTGTACTGTTTTAATATGCCGTTGTTTCAACAATGACATTGTTGACTACAAGTTAGCCCTTGACGGTAATCTCACATGATGGTAAGTGATGATGCAATCTAAGATGGTAGCCTGCTAACCTGTTAGTTATGGTAAATCGATACTCCTAAATAATTTCTACGTGGAATCGTGCCGGAACGCTAAATCGCTTGGCGATACGTCTTTGTCGGTAGGATGGTAACTAGCCATAACCAAATGCTCCCACCAGACCAGACTCGAGCCAGGTTCGATTCCAGGACCTCCGACTGTATAATGTGACAGCGCACGCGCTGCACCATGGAGGTCGTGAAAACAAACAAAAAAACAAACAAACAAACAAGACTCGAACCCAGTACCTCCAAATTTATTAAAGACAGTGCACGCGCCGCTTCACTGTGGTCGCCTCTGAAGAAATGAATGAACGAGTAAATGAATGAATTAGACAGTCTCAGTCTGATACTTCCGTCCAGCCACTCCCAGAGCATCT
The DNA here is from genome assembly GCA_928268935.1 of Lasiommata megera. Classification (NCBI taxonomy): domain Eukaryota; kingdom Metazoa; phylum Arthropoda; class Insecta; order Lepidoptera; family Nymphalidae; genus Lasiommata; species Lasiommata megera. Next base: position 1,863,055 of record OV743321.1, read on the forward strand.
TTTAAACTCGTCTAGTTACATATACCGGTTCGTCATTACAGCCTTATACCTTAGAAAGCAAGCTCTCATCAGTTCTCCAAGCTATGTACATTGCTAGTTCAACTTTATGACTGGTTGAGCTATTTGGGTTACCCGGGTTGAACACACTGTTGAAATATAATACAAGTACATTGTAATGAAGCACGATACAACAAGATGATAAAAATCCACTCGGAAAACGAAACAGATGTTTGTGGGGTATGAACGAATCTATGGATCACTAGCTGTTGCCCGCGACTTCGTCTGCGTAGAATTGCTGATTTCCCGTGAAATTGAGGTTTCCCGTGCTGCTTATGCCCTGCTTCAGAAGGTAAGCTACAGGCAAATGTCAAATTGCCTATTTTCGTGTTTCTAAATTAAAAAACATAGGACTTTCACACAAACTCCAAATCCCTATGTTATCCCCTTAGGAGTGGAATTTCCAAATAAATCCTTTCTAAGCTGACATCTCTTAACTATCAACTACCTACTTGCTAAATTATAGCTTTATACGTACAATAGTTTTTGAGATCTCGTGTTTAATCAGTAAGTATGTAAGTAAGTGACCTTACGCTTTTATAGATATACATTTAATCTGCTTAAACTTAATGAAAACCAATATTTTTATTTACATTAGGTTTTGGAAAAACGTTTTGGAAAAAAATTCTGTCTCACGAAATAATTGAACAGTTACAATTTCATTGCTTTCTTTACTCCTTTCGCTATATGACTTTATCATGCTAAATAACTGTCATCATCATATATAAGGCTGCACGCCAAATGAAATTTCTGGGATGTCTCTCAATAAGTTCAAAGTTTATATAAAACGTAAGCTTGTAGAAAAATCCTACTATAGTGTAAAGGATTACATAAATGATAAACAAGCATGGGTGTGAAATATTGCTCTTATCAGATAGCTCTTAATATAATTTTAAGTGGCATGTGAGATGGTGATAACAAAAATAAAATTTACCTGACTAAGTTTGTTGTGGGCTTCTTCTTAGACCGGGGCGCGTTTGGAACCCTCATAGCTTTAGTTTTAAGTTTACGAATCTAGTTATCACCATCAAATCACTACTATGAAAATTATTGACGCGTCAAAAGTGCCTTTTAAAGGACTATTTGAATAAAGATTATTTTGAATTTGAATTTTTTGACATAACGTGCAAAGGCGGTCTTATCGCTTAGAGCGATCTCCTCCAGATAACCTTTTGTGAAAGGTATCTATATCTATTTTTATACCGTCTAGAATAATGATTTGTGAAGGTATATTCTTCTGTAGAAAACATACAACTGTTATTTTATTAAAGAGTTAAAGACAAGTAGAACTTTCATCAGCAAACCATTGAAAGTAACCCAAAATATCGATTCATATTGAAAATCACCAATTTAAATTTTTGTATGTTCCATTGGGATTTTTCGGAATTTATTAGTTTTTGCGAGACACGTACTAGATTAGATTATTTTAATACATTATGTTCCAAGAAGCTATGCAAATATATTTCAATTTCAATTGCATTGAAAAGTAAATCCATACGGATAAAACAAGCAACAATAATCGTTATCTCGCCGAGATAAGAATATCAGATAGTATAATGGAGAATTTCATTGATAACACGTCCGGTGGTGATAAGCCGCTCCTAAATACCTCTATTGCCTGCGACTTACTCGTACAACGTCTGTTACTCGTACTTAGTGATAAATCCCAATTAATATAAGCATAGTTAGTTAGTGGTAAGTTATTAAGAAGCGGTGGTAGACTAGGGGGTTAGGGCGTCAGCCTCCTAATAAGAGGTCGACGGTTCGAATCCGGGCACGCACCTCTAACTTTTCGGAGTCACGTGCATTTTTAAACAATTAAAATATCACTTGCTTCAACGGTGAAGGAAAACATCGTGAGGAAACCTGCACGCCTGAGAATTCTCCATAATGTTTTCAAAGGCGTGTGAAGTCTGCCAATGCACATGGCCAGCGTGGTGGACTATCGCCAAACCCTTCTCATATTGAGAGGAGATCTGTGCTCTGTAGTGAGCCGGTAATGGGTTGATCTTGATGAAGTTATGCTGCTTACTGATAAAGAAGACGAGTCGCCTGATGTTATACCTTCGCCGATTTACTACTGCCAGTAGAGCAACCGTTGCGTTACCGGCAGATCCTACTAGTCGGTTTCTACTGGTCTGGTGGGAGGCTTCGGTCGTGGCCAGTTACCACCCTACCGACAAAGACGTGTCGCCAAGCGATTTAGTATGCCGGTACGATGTCGTGTAGAAACCAATTAGGAGTATGGGCTTACTACACCCCTAACAGGTTAGCCCGCATTATCACTTGCCATCGGGTGAGATGCAGTCAAGGGTCTAACTTGTGGTGTATAGAAGAAAAACTCTGCATAATACTGGAACGCTGAAGCCGGTAGAAACAAATAGTCCGCACGAGGTTGCAGGACCACGATCTTCAGTAATGAAGAAACGACTGGAGAGAGAGAAAAGCGCGTGGTATGTCTTTGGTAACTAGTCTCGGCCGAAGCTTCCCAGCAGACCGGACTCGAGCCGGAAATGGAAACTCCCACGCGATACGGCTGCGCACGCACTGCCCCTCGGAGCTCGTCAATCAACAGTACTTATAATATAAATGCGATGCGAATGTGGGTTTGTTACTTTGTCCTTTATTCACGCAGCAAGGGTTTGACGTGGTTGTGCATACAGTTTATGGGTTTGTGATCCCGGTAAAAAAGCACGATTTTTATTAGAACTGAAGAATTTTTCACATACTTTATTTTTTTAGCATTTGTAACAATAGCGTGGTAAAGAGATACGATCTGTGTGACTAGTAATATAAGATATTTGGCTTTGTATTGTATATATTTTATATTTGGCTATCCTTCTTGACTTGAGCTCCAATATTATCTGGCACTAATATAAAACAAAGCCATGAAAACCTACGAGTACCTAGTGATTAATATACGGTAAAGTATATGAATCACTAGGTTTTCGAGGCTTCGTTCGCGACTACGTAGTTTTCTTATGTGAATGGATCAATTGCTTTTCTCAATGTTCCAAGGTTGACTGGTGGAGAATGCCTTTAGCATTAAGTTCGCCTTATGTACAGTTTTTTGTGCAATAAAGTTTTTAAAAAAAACTGAATGAATACACTTTTATTGTACACGACAATAAAAGGATATTAAGAGCGCAATTTGGCTGCCTTATCGCTAACTAACAATTTCATTAAGGCAACCTGAATGGTATGAAAATCGCTTTTCTGGTCTTTTTACGGCCCTATCCGTCTAGTAGTTTTAATTCTGCGTTAATCAATCTAGTTTCAGTCGTGCGTCGGTCAATCGGTCGATCGCGATTTAGCATTCGACACCCATTACATATACCCTTTACAACAGGGTTATCGCTTTATCGTTTTCTTCTGATCTCTTGGTAATTAAAGTAGATTATGTGTACATACGTGTTCACTTCCGTGATTGTACCAATACTCGGGCTCCCACTGAACACCAGCGCTGATGCAAAGTGGGTTGCCTTTATTTGGACATCATTTGTGTATAGTATATATAGTAAATATGGCAAATTATGTACTTATGCATGCAAATCATATCAAATCAAATCATTAATTTTGCACAGCTTGAGTCGATACCTTGGTGTTACATTGAATTAGATATGCTTACAATCTGTCGGGTAGGCATGCAAAAACTAATATCTTAATAATTTATGTTTATGGCAAATCAATAACTTGTATGTCAAATGTAAAATTTAATTGTTTATAAATCTCAAACTTATTCTAACGATTATAAATGCATGTAGTAACTATATATTCCTATATGTTGAATATTCTTTAATTGAATAGTCTGCAAAACTGTATGACTAAATAAAAAACTTTTTCTTTAATTTCTATAATATTGTAACTGCCATACTAAGGCGCATCAACACTTACAACCAGGTGAGATTGCAGTCACGGGCTAATTTGTAGCGTAACTTAAAGATTCCAGAATCAGATGGAAGGAAGGAATTCCACAATTATGCATGTGATTCTCTATTTATTTTTTTCGGACTGACTTACTATCTCTGCCAGAAGAAATTTTGAGCCCTAGGGCTCAAAGAAACTAAGGGAACGTCTGCCTAAGGGCGCCTCCTGTGAAGCCGAACCTCGGCTTAGGCGACGTTAGGGGGTCGGACGGTGAGTGGTCCTTACGTCTCCGAGGCCATAGATGGAGCCCACGTACGGATCGTCATCCGGATTCTCTATGGTTCCGAACTCAAATAACGTACCCTTATAACGTCATATCGGCTTATCCGTCACGTTTGGATGTGTTCCCGATGACGTCATGCAACCTTTTGGTCAACCAGCTCTCATTGAGTCATCCCTCTATGTTTAAATGTTATGAACGCTACAGCCCACGGCAGTGTCTGAGTCAGCCGGCGCGGTCAAATAATTCACAACGTTGTGAAATGTTTTATAACATAACAAAGTCGATATGTGTTTATCTATTCAATGAAACAACTTTTTTTTATTCTTTTTTTTTGTTCCACAAGTTAGCCCTTGACGGTATCTCACCTGATGGTACTGCGATTTGGCGTTTCGGCACGATGACGCGTAGAAACCAATTAGAAGTCTAGGCTTACCATACCCCTAACAGGTTAGCCCGCTACCATACTAGACAGCATCATCGCTTACCACCAGACGAGATAGCTGTCAAGGGCTAAGTTGTAGTGTATAAAAAAATTATGTTCTTAGCAACAGTGGGAACAGTGGCAGGACGTTTGGCTATTGGATGGCTTTAAAAGTTGGTAACTGGCGCGCTGAATGAGACAGAAGATTTGCTTTGTCTCAAGCTTCTTACATAATCCATATATACGCTTCTCACTCCCACATTCCTCACTGTTTCATGACTTCATCTACATAATCTGAGGACAGATAAATTACTATGTCTCGTTTTAATGGTTTCCTAAGTCAGATGCAAGCCTAAGCTAGCATTATTCATCTCGGCCTGTCACACTATTGTATTCTTAGATCTGGTAGTGATTAATGATATGGTCTAAGATGTTCATCATCATCATGATTAACCCATTACCGGCTCACTACACAGCACGGGTCTCCTCTCAATATGAGAAGGGTTTGGCCATAGTCCACCACGCAGGCCATGTGCGGATTGGCAGACTTCACACGCCTTTGAGAACATTATGGAGAACTCTCAGGCGTGCAGGTTTCCTCACGATGTTTTCCTTCACCATTGAAGCAAGTGATATTTTAATTATTTTTTTTAAATCTAAGATGTAAGGGGTTAATATTAAACCAATACCGCTCATCAGTTTCACCGCCACATCGTTCCATAACGCTTAATCGCTTGGCGGCGTGGCTTTGCCGGTAGCCGGTAGCCAGCCCACTACCATCTTATCATCTTAGATTGCATCATCAGGTGAGATTAACGATTGTAGTGGATTCTAGTAAGCGGTGATAGCCTAGTGGTTAGGGCGTCAGTCTCCTTATCAGAGGTCATTCGGAGTTATGTGCGTTTTAAATAAATTAAAATATCACTTGCTTCAACGGTGAAGGAAAAACATCGTGAGGAAACCTGCACGCCTGAGAGTTCTCCATAATGTTCTCAAAGGCGTGTGAAGTCTGCCAATCCGCACATGGCCAGCGTGGTGGACTATGACCAAACCCTTCTCATATTGAGAGGAGACCCGTGCTCTGTAGTGAGCCGGTAATGGGTTGATCATGATGATGATGATGCACTAAAATAATCATGTGAGCCAATTAGGAGTTTAGAGTGCGCATTTTTATAGGTTTGCTTAAATATCAAATGCCGTCATAGATTGTTGATTGATTTAAATTCAGTTAAAACCGGTTATGTATTTTTTTGTCATACAACTTAAAGCCGGTTAGGAATTAATACATGAAAGTAAACGAGCTCGCCTGCACGCCTATTAAATCACAAAGCATGCATTAAAATGACCACGTGAGCATTATTGAGTAAATGAAAATGAAACGAAAATATACTTTATTGCACACCATACAAAAAGAAGAAAAGAAATAGATAAAAAACACACACACACAGAAAATAAATAGGTGCAATAGGCGGCCTTATCAACGAGCGATCTCTACGAGCCAACCTAGCACAAATCAGGAATAAAATATAAAGTAAGGCGAGGTTGTTGTGTGTGTTGGGTGGTGTTGTTGCGGTCGAGTGCGCAAGTGTTCCCGTGACCCAGTCACCAGGCGACGCGAAGGAGCATAGCTGGGTTTTAGTGGGTATTCTGGTCGCCAGTCTGGCCGCCGGGGAGTCCCACATACCCCGTAAACGCATTTTCCAGCGGGAGAAAAAAAAAGGTTGGGGTGTAAAATTATAAATAGGAAATATAAGGTTAAATATATAAACAACTAAAATATAAATAAGAAGAGTAATTAACATTTATATAGGGTTCACTTAAATTGGTTGAAATTCAATTAAAGTCACCGTGTTTTTAAAGTGATTCAACTCGGGAGCGTATGTTGGAAAGCGAACGGGCTCGCATGCGCAGCTATTAAAACACAAAGGATGCATCACGCAACGCATCAATTTGCTCGACAAGATGGCGACCGCGCGACCTCGCCGCGTTTCCCGGAAGGCGGCCATGTTGGATGCGCGCGCGCTCTTTGTGGACGCGGGGCGACGTGGCCACGTGTTGCGAACTTCGTTGAATGCGCTCGCCGCCTTGTATAGAATGCATCGCCTTTATGAACGACTCGTGGATATAGAATAGCTTTTTATATTGTACTGGCTGCACCCGGCGTACGTTGCTCTGACAATATTGTTCGTAAATAATGAACTCGCGGTCAAAATAAGGATGCTGGGAGGGTGATAACAAATAATAATTGAAAATGATCACCGATCGATGGTAAAAATGTTTTGGGTACCTATACTCAGACCTACCGAGCATGTACAAAATAATCGCAATATTTTTTTGGAAGAGATCTGTTTTAACCGATATTATTGTGATACGAGAATTTTATAGATATATATATTTTTTATACATTATCAGTTAGCCCTTGATGGCAATCACACCTGATTGTTATGAAGCAGTCTAAGATAGTAGCGGGATAACCTGTTAAGGGTGTGGTAAGCCCATACTCCAAATTGGTTTCTACGCGACATCGTACCGGAACGCTAAATAACTTGGCACGTCTTTGTCGGTGGGGTTACAACCCTAACAGCTTAAGCCCGAAGCATCCCACCAGAGCAGACTCGAGACGGGAATCGAATCCGGAACCTCAAACTTTATAACGCGCAGCGCACGCGCTGCGTCAGGGAGGTCTTCCCAATATACCTATTAGCTATATATGTATATATATATATGTGTGTGTGTGTGTAATATATGTATATATATGTATAATAGGTAATATTAGCTCATGTGACGCAAAAAAGCCCAGCTAGAGTGCAGTTTATTAGCCCAGGTACCTAATTTAACGCTTCCCTGCTTACTAATTTATAATGTGGCGATATACTTCAAGCAGAACAATAACTTGTTTTGCGACGAGGAATTGTCGTACCCAGTGACGTGCACAGAGCGTTAGGACCAGAGTATGAAGTCATGTTACAATGTAGACAAATACCTCTCTATTATTATGGCTATTTAAGGCAGGAAGTCAGGTATGTGAATAGGTCATATCTATGATAGCCTAGTGGCTAGGGCGTCCGCCTCCTAATAGATCTTCGATCGATCTTCTTAGAGCAGGGCACGTTTGGAACCTGCATAGCTTTAGTTTTAAGTTTACGAATGTAGTTATCACCATCAATTCTCTACTATGTAAATTATTAACACATCATAAGTGACTTTTAAAGGACTATTTGAATAAAGATTATTATTGATTGGAAGTGATGATGATGAATGAAAACATCGCGAGGAAACCTGCACGCCTGAGAGTTCTCCATAATGTTCTCAAAGACGTGTGAAGTCAGCTTGGTAGAGTGTGGCCAAACCCTTCTCATATTGAGAGGAGACCCGTGCTCTGCAATGGGTTGATCATGATGTTAAACAGTAGCAGAATTTACTTTGCGGTAGTCCATGGTATACAAATACAATGAACAGTAAGCTTAATTTGCTTCCCCGTAAACTTGACTAAACTGTACTTTGCAATTTATAGGTATATTTGATACCGCTTAGTTATTAGGGTTTCCCTATTCAGATATTTTCAAATATTTGTTATCATTTTTTTTTTCTCATGTTGGCATTATAAAAAATGTCTAAAGCCCTTAATTAAAAATTACTCCTGCCATTTTCGTATGGAAATTTTTGTAGGTACTTTTTATTTGACGATTATATGAAAGATAACTTTTGTATTAAATATTGGCAGAACAACGTGTGCCGGGTCAGCTAGTACGGTATATACATTGTTTAAAACATACATTATGTGTTATTTATATTCTGTATGATCATTTTAGTAAATAATTGTTTTGGAATGTGATGGTAATGATCAACCCATTACCGGCTCACTACAGAGCACGGGTCTCCTCTCAATATGAGAAGGGTTTGGCCATAGTCCACCACGCTGGCCATTTGCAGATTGGCAGACTTCACACGCCTTTGAGAACATTATGGAGAACTCTCAGGCGTGCATGTTTCTTCACGATGTTTGCCTTCACCGTTGAAGCAAGCAATATTTTCATTTTTGTAAACGCACATAACTCCGAAAAGTTACAGGTGCGTGCCCGGATTCGAACCGCCGACCTCTGATTAGGAGGCTGACGCCCTAACCACTAGGGTAATAATACCTAATAGTGACGTGTAATGTTTATGAAAAATGGCTAATGACTTATATGACATGCCCATGTAACGAGTTAAGTTACATTGTAGTTACTCATTACAATGTCAATATTTATTATCTTAAGAGCAAACATTTGTTTGTATATATAACATGTATATATATTTTAGATGCATATCATTTGTATTGTTATAATTTTATATATTTAGTAGCATTTAGTTATTAGTATAGGTACATGTATATTTAACTTTTAAAACATCCCGTTTCACTGTTAACTCATAGACTCCAGTCGTATGGAACGCCTAGAATAGATCACTATTACTGATAAGGTTACCTATATCACGCCTATAGCTATTTATTTTGTTATTTTCATGTCATCATAGTAATAAATTTATTTTAAACAATTAAAATATAATTTGCTTCAACGGTGAAGGAAAACATCGTGAGGAAACCTGCATGCCTGAGAGTTTTCCGTAACGTTCTCAAAGGCGTGTGAAGTCTGCCACAGTGCCAGCGAGGTGGAGTATGGCCAAATCCTTCTCATATTGAGAGGAGTCCCGTGCTCTGTAGTGAGCCGGCAATGGGTTGATCATACTAGTAATAAATATGAGATTATGTGGTTCGTTAACGGGTAAGTCCAGTGGTTACAACATCGGGTTCGCTTTTATGAACCGAGTTCGATACGCGGCCCCTATTTCTAACTAAACGATATTATGAGTTTTAAGCTAACGTTGAACGTTAGCTTAAAATTCATAATTTCGTTTAAACATTTTACTCACTCTTATGGATTTACTTTCTGTCTGTCTGTCTGTTCGTACATCGCCCAAAAACTACATAGAATTCAAATGCAGTTTAATGCATTTATTAGGCTATTATTCTGGGTATTATATTTTAGGCTTTCTTCATGAAAAAGTGTATAAACTTTTTTATCTATTTAACTCTGTAACTACAATAAATGTAACCTGATTTTGATGGTAGATGGTTTCTGGGTTAAACTTCTACATACATGTTAATAAATACATAACTAAGAAAGCGATTTTCCCTTATTTTACCAATAACTATTCGTGGTTAGTGATGATTGCTCCATTGTTCAAACCCCGAATATTGGACAACTATCCATTTCGAATCTATCACCTTGCCTTGGTTAATCAAAATCTGTTTTAATTTGCTTTTATATACATCGCGGGCAAACGAGCGAATGCGTCACCGGATGTTAAGTGATTACCGGTGTCCAAGAACATTAGCAGCACTAGAGGACCCACCGATACGTTTTCGACTAAACCTCTAAATTGGTGTTTGTCATCGCGGTGGTCAAACTTTTGATGGTGTGTCTTTGCAAGTATGGTGGTAACTAGCCGCGGCTAAAATCTTCCAAAAGAATAGACTTTCTTTTTATTAATTTTATTTATTTATTTATTATTAATACACTTACAATATACATAAAAAAATACATTTCAGCAAACAAAAGTGTCACATTCACCAGTATGCATATCAGTTACAAATGTACACGATATTGACTGCAATAGGTACATGTAAACGACCACAAAAGAATAATTACAAATTAAAAGAAATTAAAGAAACAATCTACTCATATTTCGTATATATTAAACTTAATAAAGCGATGGGAGACTCACCGATCATGCCATAGATAATCGATGAGTTTCTTTCTAAACATTATCCAGGAATTGAACCCGGGACCACTATAAAACTTCAGCTCACACAGTGCCCCACGGAGGTCGTCAAAAACCGTCGTCGTGGGTTTACTCGTGAAATGTTTAAATAAAAGACTAAATCAGTTAGTTGCGAATTAAAATAAATGTTAGTATTGATTAAATTATTCAAAGCAATGCTATTATTATAATGTTGGAACAAGTTAAAAACTAGTTTGCTAAATGTTTAAGCGACCTTTGTTTTGGCCTTTTTCAAAACGCAATGCCGTGGTAATAAAAACTTTAACGAAACACTAATTACGTAGCTCACTAAAACCATCCACATTCGTTATTATAAATCCGAAATTACTGTGCTTGTCCTTAACCTTTTCATAACTAAGCTAAACAGATTTCGATCGAAATTAGCAAGGAGACCAATTTCTTCCTGGACTTTGTTGATTTCGAAAAAATAGTTTTTAATGAACATTCTAACTTTTCGTCCGTTAGCCCAAAACCGATAATGAAATTAAATGTTACATATATATTATTAACAAATATTTAAAGAAGGCTCTCATACAAGCTTTTTGACACAGTATATTTACTAATTTAATCTTCTAGAGAATAGTGCTTAGACTGTATCATCACTTATTATCTGCTAAGATTACCCTCAAGGGCTAACTTGTAGTATATCAAAAACAGTTTTTGGAAGTGTTTGTACCGGGGTCTTACTCAAAAATCGCTATGTCTTAGATGATATATAAATGATGAATAATTTTCGTTAATTCTCGAAGTTAAACGTCAAATATGAATATTTATTAAAGAGAAATATATAAAAAAAAATCCTCGTTCATATTAAAAGCGTAGAAAGCAGGCGTGTATTTATAATATTCATATATCAAGGTATTTTTTACTAATTAAGCTGAACGACGAACGATAAAACACTGATGATGATGACTGCATTGCTAACATATACTTATATATTTGCCCGTTTTTACTCCCAATATAATTTAGCTTCGTTTCGAATAGCAGCAAAATAATACGAGAGTTTATCAAACAGCGAACATTGTAGGGTGTCAGTGAATCATGCCCCGTGTAATAACTGCAAAAAGTGCATCCTGATCTCATTGTGTCTTCTTTACCTGCGTCGCCCCAACGCAGCAACAGGGCGACCATCTCACCCACACGTATGGTGAGACTGCGGGGTCGGAGTAGTTACGCTCATGCAGTGTTATGTCGCACTCTGATATTTGAATTGTGATGCATTTTGAAGAGAGACAAAAAATGCATTACTTTACCGACGTTAATGCACGTTTATTTGTAAAACCCTGTGATTTTATATGCCACACACAGTGGTATTGATCAAAGAAGTTTTTATGCCAAGTTATTTTTTATATGTATACACAAACTGGTCAATATTTATGTCGCAGGTGTATATGGGTTGTTTTCCCCTTATATAACTATCGTATACGGAGTTGCTACCGTGCACTGAAATCTCTTGTTATTAGAAGATCGTCTTATTTTATGTAAAGATATTACAGCTTCCCCCGATAAAAACTTCAAAGTATGTATCATGTTGGCAGGATTCGTCCAGTTACAATATTTATATAAATTTAGATATTCATTCAAAGGTATTATAACTGCTATTAAATTATTTTTTATTTTTTTTCAGAATAAAATATTTGACCAACATAAAATTAAAGTACGCAAAAAAACAATATTTCTAAGTAAGTTATATTGAAAACTCACTATACGATAGTTTTGCTCAGAAAACCCTTCCCAACCAAAACACATCCTCCTCTATTACGTAGGTTAAAATGAAAGAGTGTATTATCAAGTATAACCACTTTTGGTAGAGCTACATAATTATTATTTAGTAGTTCGCAAAACGAAATAAATCTGAAAAAAATTATTTTTTTTTTTTTCAAAATATAACTGAAAAATATTATTCCACTACTCGAACACTTAACCGATTTAATATGCAAAACTTAAGAGACGGATAACTAAGCCAAACAAAAAAAAAATGTTTACACGTTTAGGTCCAACGAACATTTTAGTAAGCCAGTGTAATTTAAGGTGGTTTTTCATTATTATTCTTTGTATCTATTTATCCCGCAAAGTTGTACATTTATGCTGACACTACAAAATGTTTTATTATTACAACAAGGGGTCGAATTTCTCTTTATGTGTCTCGTTTAGGGTAGTACGTACGTACGTAGGTAGTGAGTTAAAATAAAAATCAATGCAATGATACAAATCCGATGGGAATCAAAGGGCTTACTTACCTGAAGCTTCGTTACTCTTACAACTAGTAGTTATACCTGTGATTCGAATTGTGTAGCAGATATCACTACCAAGGTTGCGTTAAGGCTGAATTTGTATGGTATTTTTTTAACATCATTAATGTCCGCCATTTTGTTAAAAGATTTAAGATCATTATTCTCAAAAAGTTTCACTCAAAAATTGAGAATTTAATTGATCTAAAACGCAAGAAGTTGAATTATTTACAACTATGGTCTATGGTATATTCAGTCTGTTTGATACAAAACTAGACGCTTGTATAAAGTAGCTAATAAAGTTGGCGTGCTTATAAACATGCGTTTAGAGCTTATTTTCCAATCAAACAAACGACTTCACACAGATAATTTCTTTAGGTAGAACATTATATAGCTGTATATTATTAATAGTATTGAGATGAAGTATACTTTGTGCGTTTAAAAAAAAATTAAATATCACTTGCTTCAACGGCGAAGTAAAACATCGTGAGGAAACCTGCACGCCTGAGAGTTCTCCATAATGTTCTCAAAGGCGTGTGAAGGCGACTATGGCCAAACACTTCTCATATTGAGAGGAGACCCGTGCTCTGTAGTGAGCCGGTAATGGGTTGATCAAGGGTAGGATACTTTTTATCCTGTTACATTTCCCGCGGGATTTATGAAAAACTGAATTTCGTGTAATGAACTATAACTATAGTGTCAGCTTGCCACCGACATTTTTCTCGAATTGGTAGCTTATTCTATAGGAGTTTGTAAAAACCCCTAATCTACGCGGACGTAGTCGCATCGGGCATCGACTAGATTACAATATTTAAGATACAAATCTTCTTTCGTTCTCAGTACTTTAATCTGCCATTTCTTTCAATTTATTACCATAGTTTAACCTATATATTATAAATCATTTTGTAAAGGAAGTAATTTAAAATATAAAAAAGAAAAGAAATAGTTTTAGAAAAAACTCTTAACAAAAATACACCAATCACTATACTGATATATATCATAAAATTTTACTCAAATAAGTTTCTTTTTGTCAACAGAGTGAAAAATGGCTGTCTTACGAGTCCCTTAAAGAAGAAATCTTAGAGAAAATAAGGAAAATTGAAGAAGAGAGACACACAGTGGACCTCTGGCCGTGCAACGAGGTGTGGGGCAGAAAAAGAAGACGTAGACAGGTGGGCTTCCGTTTATTTCTTTATAATACGAGTACCTTCAATAGGAAGGAAGTATTTATTTATTTTTATTTATTTATTTGCTATCATATCTAACAGACATGAGACCCGGTCAGGGCATTGCAAACAGTACAATTGTTATACATCGATAAATATTCTAATGTTAAACAATTCATTAAAAAATCAAATTAAAAATAATAACAATAATAATTCAATGAGTCAATGTTATATTATATTATAGTCAAAATAAAATTATTATAAAATAAGGAGCGAAGCGGTGATAGCCTAGTGTTTAGGGCGTCAGCCTCCTACTCAGAGATCGGCGGTTCGAATCCGGGCACGCACCTCTAACTTTTCGGAGTTATGTGCGTTTTTAAACAATTAAAATATTACTTGCTTCAACGGTGAAGGAAAACATCGTGAGGAAACCTGCACGCCTGAGAGTTCTCCATAATGTTCTCAAAGGCGTGTGAAGTCTGCCAATCCGCACATGGCCAGCGTGGTGGACTATGGCCAAACCCTTCTCATATTGAGAGGAGACCCGTGCTCTGTAGTGAGCCGGTAATGGGTTGATCATGATGATGATGAAGGAGCGAAGTTCTAGACAAGCATGCTCCATCCTATTTTACATTATCACCACCAGGTGCGATTGCAGCCAAGCGTCTTAATATTATTTAAAAAAAAACCATCCTGGCCGAGTCCATTGTGGACTTCTTTTACTCAAGACGCTATTGGCAACCCTCGTGATTTTTTAGGTGGACGAAATTTTTAATACGGTAAAGGATTAATCTCATGTTATAACAAACCCACTTGGCTTCGTACAGTAAATGTTTTATGAACTCAACAAATTTGAAAACAATATATTTTTATTATTAATTTTTACCAAATACTGTGTTTTAAATAACAATAATATCTGCCAAAATTTATAATTACAAACCATTTTAAAATACTAGGGTATTTTAAGTTATTTTAAGTTTTAATTTGATCCACTTACTGTGATTTTTGTTTAGAAACAGTTTTTTAAGACCGCCTTTTACGACGTTTGACTGGATTTTTTTATAGCAATAAGAAATGTTGAATTCAGTATTCAGTGTAAGTTTGAACTTGATACTATGCAATTCAATAGTTAAAGGATCTTTGAAGAATGAATAGACAGACAACAAAAAGGGTTTAGCTTTTAAGGTTCATAAGGTTTAGTTGTTGGCGACCTACCTAACATCTCAATTGTGACATTAAAAGTCAGTGATAATAACGTAAGTTAGTTAATGTACATTGACAGTTTAAATTATTTATAAAATGACAACCTGTGTTGCGTAGCGCGAGAGAGGCACTGGGTTCGATTCCCTGCTCGAGTCTTGTCTAGCTACCATAGGCAAAGACGTGTTGGCAAGCCATTTAGCTTTCCGGCACGATGTTTTGTAGAAACCAATTAGAATTAAGGGTTTACCATACCCCAATACCATCTTAGACTTCATCATCACTTACCACCAGTTGACATTACCGTCAAAGGCTAACTTCAAATCAATTAAGGAGGAGGTCCTGGGTTCGATTCCCGGCTCGAGTCTGGGCTGGTAGGAGGCTTCGGCCGTGGCTAGTTACCACCCTACTGACAAAGACGTGTCGCCAAGCGATTTAGCGTTCCGGCACGATGTCGCGTAGAAACCAATTAGGAGTGTGGGTTTACCATGCCCCTAACAGGTTAGCTCGCTACCATTTAAGATTGCATCATCACTTACCATCAGGTGAGATTTCCGTCAAGGGCTTACTTATAGTAAAAAATAATAATTTAAGCTTATTGAGAAATTGCGAAAAAAAAGCTTTAATCCAAGTTTTTGACAGGTGGCTGTATCACCTCCGTACGTGGTCTACATGCTCCCCGACTCCGACATCATGGAGGACTGGAGACTGGTGAGAAAGCTCCTGGAGAGAGGCGACTGAAGATGGGGGGAGTAGAGTTAAATAAATTATTGATTGAGCAATCATTTATAGGTGTATTCTTATTTCATAAGAGCAATTCATGTCAGCGACTTTGCAAACGATAACATTGACCCCTGTCGCAAATAACATGCGCAGACCTTACCCCCTAACACAAACTCTTCTTTGAAAACGTTTATCGAGTGTCATTTTTTTTTTTCGTTAAGTTGTACATTCTTTGGCGTTATGAAAATGAGACGAGGGTAGAATGAAAATAAGGATGAGCCCATACAAATAACTATAATCTTTTATTTTTGTTGTGTCTTGTATTCGGAAATGCGTTTACATCCCCTCCGGAAAAGACGCGGGTATGTGGACCTCCCCGGCTGCCAGAGTGGTGACCAGAATACCCACTAAAACCCAGCGATGCTCCTACGCGTCGCCCATACAAGTATTATAACTGTGATCTTTTATTTTTAACGCTGGGAAATTCGTTTATATCGACGAAACGACGCAGGTATGTGGACCTCCCCGGCTGCCAGAGTGGTGACCAGAATACCCACTAAAACCCAGCGATGCTCCTACGCGTCGCCTGATGCACCACTGCAACCACAGTCCCTGAACCTTACACAAGTCCGATTGTTATATTCTTTCGTTGGTTATCTGTTGAGTGATTGAAAATAATAAAAATAACTTATGATATATATTTCTTTGCCAAAATTAATATATTTCGCCAGTTTTTATGCTTTTTCGGATGTTAAGTATTTCGAATTATTTCTTTATATAGATATATATCCCGAACACTTTTTTATGACTGACTTTTTTATCCAGCATATTATTACAAACTTGTATCAAGAAAATGTGGCGTAATGTTTAAATTTATTTTAATGAGAAAAATACATTATTTTTTTTTTTTTTTTCGGACTGTCTATTAGCTGTACAAACCCTATTGGTTGCCACAGCGTAACCGGGCTTAGGCGACGTCTGGGATAACGGGGGAGTCGGACGGTATGCGGAGTGTGAGTGTGTGAGTGTGTGTGTGTTTTAAGTATTCATAGCGGAAGACATTATTTTATAAAGTTTTCCTCATTGCTGTAAGACAACAAAAGACAATTGCAAAGAAAAATAATTAATACCGTTACAATTTTCTGCTTACACGGATAATAACCAATAAAACTTACTTTATAACCTGGACATGGGCAATCAAGGAAAAGTCTACGCAATGACTTCATTTGCACAATAAAAAATACAAATCCAATGCAAGTCATACTCGAATTTTCAAATTAGTAAAATTTGCAAATTACGCAGCCCGTAATATTATCGACGTGTTATCTTATCTGATATGATTATCGTTTGAGATAATTCACTAATTACGAATTATACTAATTACGAATTATATATTCATTACTGGATCTATTCTTTTTTTGTTTGTTTACTTGTCTCATAAGGGTAAGCTGTGATAGCCTAGTGGTTAGGGCGTCAGCCTCCTAATCAGAGGTCGGCGGTACGAATCCGGGCACGCACCTCTAACTTTTCGGAGTTATGTGCGTTTTTAATAAATAATTTTTAATTATCATGCTTCAACGGTGAAGGAAAACATCGTGAGGAAACCTGCACTCCTGAGAGTTCGCCATAATGTTCTCAAAGGTGTGTGAAGTCTGCCAATCCGCACATGGCCAGCGTGGTGGACTATGGCCAAATCCTTCTCATATTGAGAGGAGACCCGTGCTCTGTAGTGAGCCAGTAATGAGTTGATCATGATGACTTGTCTCATTATGTAAACACGAGTAGGTACAATCTTTTCATTGCTTTTTAGTGTAAATTATGTTTTAAAACGATATAAAACACAAATATGGTAATACTTAAAACGAAGCTTTCTCTTTAAAAAAGATTATTAATTTACCACAAATTATGGATTGCATAAATAAAATATTGTGCATCGGCTAAATTCTCGTTTCCTTATTATTCAAAATTGTATCGTAATTCATTGACGTTTATTTGTTTGTAATGAAGTCGTAAACACGACTGGTTTTTAGGATCCAGATCACTTCCGTCAATATATTTTGTGATGAAACTATACGATTGTTTCCATCATTTACCGATGCACTATATTTGTTCTGAAGTATTGTATGCGTACATCTTAAGTCCCATCTTCTTACTGGTTTTATAAATGCGAAAATTTTTACGTGAAACAAATACAAATTTTGACTAGATTTTACGAAAATATTATCGGTATTTTAATACAAGTTTCAATATGTTTTGTGATGATACTATACGATTGTTTCCATCATTTACCGATGCACTATACATATTTGTTTTAAGTATTGTATGTGTACGTCTCAAGTCTCATTTCCTTATTAGTGTTGTAGTGCGAAAATTTTTACGTTTTAATACAAGTTTCTTAGTTCAAATTATATAAATCTTCTCCACATCTGAGGAGAGGTAATACAGATTGCTTTAAACCATTTGAAAAAGCGCTAACTATCATGTGGTCGATGTTGAGTTTTAAATGCAAAGTGAATAATTTTATAAATTGAATTAAATCTTTCAATCTAAAAATCAATGTAATGAGATAACATAGCTAACAAGATGTAAACTGACAACAATTTTCAACAACGATTCCTGCGTTTTTGTTTTTTTTTTTTTTTCTAGTAATTATTTATAGATAGTTAAACGACGTCAGCTCTCTGGTACAGACAACCTATAGCTTTGTAAATATAAAATTTTACCAAAATGTTTTTTTTTTTCACATTTCAACATTTTCATATTAGTAAGGTGTACTACCTTATATACCTTATATAGGTATATAAAAATCATAATAATTAACTTTTAAATAGTTGAACATGTAACAGGGTGTGCTATTAATGGTGTTATAAAATATTAAAATAAAACAAGGAAACCGATTCTTGCATACAAGCACTGTCTATGCTATTATTTCTTGAATTCGTATTGGAGAAGGATTCACCAATTTTATACGACATGAATGATTGCCTACCCCATAAGCACCTACAAGGGGTTAAGTATTATATAATTCGTTTAAAAGCCCCGTAGGCTAGTGTGGCTCAAGATTTATTTATTTATTTGAATAAGGTTTGCTAGCGATTTATACAAATGACTCAAATTATCTACAGTTAAATTACATGTAAGATGTATGTTAAATCATTTTAAAGCAAACACTACATGCATAACATAAACCAAGTAAACAGAAAAAAAAAGTCAAAAACAACTTACTAAAGTAAAATAAACATAAAAGAAAAAAAAACAGAAATTAAGTTCTAGTTAATTATTAAGTGAAATCAGCTAGATTGTTTTATGATTAATAAAATTAAAAACAATTTGTGATTTAACTTAATATTTGAAAACTTTTTAAACCTCTGAACCACTCAATGGATAACTGCAAGTCAACCGTAATCTTTATAATAGTTTGATTACAAGAACCCTTAAGGTAAGATTTTATCGAAACAAACACGTCATAGTATAATGGACCTAAATTAACGTTTGTTAAGGCTTAAATTCGTCCATACTTCTACACACACCACAGTTTTTATCTATAGTTTCTTTATAATAAATGCCTTATAAACAAAACAGAATACTTCCATTGACGTTAGAGTCGAGAGTTATATTCGAAAGCGAATCCTCTCGAAATGGCAGGCTGTATATTTTCAAACAACCTTTACCCTTACCTTTAGAGTAGGTTTACCTTTAAAGACGAGGCTTTTGCCCAGCCGTGGGACGCTAATAGACTGAAGAACGAGCATAATGATACTCCCAACCATTAAGCTAGTTAATAGTATTTACATTCAAGTGAGTTGTGTTTTTAAACCTCTTTATCTCTACTACCAATATTAACATGGCGTTATATTTTAGTTGGGTCAACCGCAAACTTATTTTATAAGAACGTAAATTGTGTGATTTAATTAGTTTCAAAATTGTAAATCTATACATTAATTATAATAGTTTCGATTTGAGGATTAAGTGAGTTTATTTTCTTTTAGAAATAAATAATTTTATAACGCAACCCACTCTTTTATTTGTACCTCCTCTTTGTGACGACCTCCGTGGCGCAGCGCGTGCGCTGATGCATTTTAAAGTTGGAGGTCCTGGGTTCGATTCCCGGCTCGAGTCTGGTCTGGTGGGAGGCTTCGGCCATGGCTAGTTACCACCCTACCGACAAAGACGTGTCGCCAAGCGATTTAGCGTTCCGGCACGATGTCGCGTGAAACCAATTAGGGATGTGGGCTTACCATGCCCCAAACAGGTTAGCCCGCTACCATCTAAGATTGCATCATCACTTACCATCAAGTGAGATTGCCGTCAAGGCCTTACTTGTCAATCAAAACTAAAAATTCATTTATTTTTACAACGCTTTGTTTATAAGACGTCACGGCAGATTCTACCCAGAAATGGACTAGAAATTTAGCAGTTTCTCTATTGCCTTCGATAATGAAATTCCTGAAACTGCATTCAGTCGATTTTCTGAAGGTATATCTTTGTTTGCTTCACCATTCCATTCATATTATGACATATAATCAAAACTTACGTAATGTTTTAACCCACGTTACGTAAGATATAGAACGCCATTGCGGCATTAACTTCCTGCTACGTACCGTAAAGGTAAGGTAACCGCTACTATTTACGGGCGAGATATAAATCGAGCTTAAACATACCTTCGATTTAAAAAAAATATAAACACTACTCAAAGACATAGGCAAAGTACACTCTATATATCTGATCTTAAATAAACTACCTCATTGCAGATGTAGTTTAGTTTAGTGAGTCAAGGACTACTTCGCTGAGTCAGTCATTGCAGAGGTCCAACGCAACAAAAGTGCGATGCTGTCCTTAATGGTTATGGGCCCTTATGGGTTTTAAGGGTTTTCACCCCAATAATGATGGACAATATGTCTAAGAGATAGATAAATACTCTTTATTGCACACGAATTTTAAAGAAACAACAACACGGAACACTTAACACATGAGTATGCAAAGGCGGTCTTATTGCTTAAGCGATCTCTTCCAGACAACCCTTAGAGACCCAACCCAAGAGTTATCCATTCTGTTCTCAAAGGGGTGAGAAGTTTACTAACTATATAGCCAGCGTAGTGAATTACGGCCAGTGGCAGTGCATACCCTTTTTACCCCAGACCTGCACGGCTTCCGGCGGGGTATGTGAGACTCGCTGGCAGCCAGAGTTGCGACCAGAATACCCACTAAAACCCAGTACGCGTCGCCTGATAGCTGGATAACGGGGACACTTGTGCACTTTTCCGCAACACAGCAACCTTCGGGAAAGAAGCAAAATTCGAGAGACTCGGAACTGTGGGTCTTGCTTGGGTCCCCCTTCTGTGTTTGGATTAATTATATTTAAATCCCTGACCTTACCAAGGCACTAGTGCCTTGGTAAGGCCTAGTGCCTCATCTAGTGCATCATCTAGATGATGTGTGTATGTATGAGAGTATGAGAGCAAATGACCACCTTTTGGGAGTTGACACAGTAGCGCTGCCCTTTATTATAGATACTCCGACTCCTTAAAGATCAAGTTGTACTCCCAAACGAAGGTGACTTTAAAACATACACTATCGGAATAAGGGCATTATTACGATGGAACGAAAACACAGATAAAATAGGAAAGCTTTGAAAGTAAATATATATTTTTTTAATTCTTCATAAGACAACGGGTGAGTGACGATGGTTTTCTCATAATACTGACAATATCACTCCATTTATTTATTTATTTCTCATTTATATCGGACATGGAAGCGTCCATAGATTGTTAGTATGTTAGTAACATTTTATCCTTAGTTACTATGTTAGTATTGTTATTAATATCACCAGAAATACATTTTCTATTTTTTTTTATCATTTTATCCGCCCAATAGCTACTTCTATACAGTGATGCAGTATGGGACGGTCTTACAAACTTAAAAAAAACCCCTAATCTACGCGGACGATGTCGCGGGCATCGGCTAGTTATCTATAAATTGAAGATCAACGCAATAATTTGCGTAATTTTCTTTATTATAAAAAAATATATTATAACAAAAACCAATAATATTTACGGTAAAAATCATAAATGTATGCTACAAAAAATCCTTCATGATCTCCCGATCCCCTTGCAATGTGCTAAAGAGGGAAAGCATATATTTCTTAGAAAGTTTAAAAGCCATTCAACGCAAACGACCGTGAATCGTATATAAAGAAGGTTATCGTTGATCTACTTGTGTATTTTTGATTATTTAGTTCAATATATTATTATGGCGATATCACCGTCTTCCCCATAAACGCAAATTTCTGATAGTTAAAATGTGCTTCTCTTGTATTAAAAAAGATAAAATTACTCTTTTTTCCTATGCCCGTTTCCTGAAAGCTGTATCTATACATCATGATTTCATGAAATCATTGCTTACCCTCATCTGCTTCATCATGATCAACTCATTGCCGGCTCACTACAGAGCACGGGTCTCCTCTCAATATGAGAAGGGTTTGGCCATAGTCCACCACGCTGGCCATGTGCGGATTGGCAGACTTCATGCGCCTGTGACAACATTAAGGAGAACTCTCAGGCGTGCAGGTCACGATATTTTCCTTCCCCGTTGAAGCGTTTTTTTTTTTTTAAACAATTAAAATATCACTTGCTTCTTCGGTATCTATACAAAATTCCTCAAAGATCGGTTAGTTATGAACATAGGATTTTTTATTTTTTAATCACGCGGGCACGCTAAATTGTTTCTATTGGGATCAAAAGTGTCCAACTTTATGGAGTTCTGTGTACATATGTAAAAATAAATTTACAGACACACTTTCGTATTTGTAATTTATATTACATGTTTATACATGGATTGCTTTAAGCTGGGAAATGCGTTTACGCATCCCCTCCGGAAGCGACGCAGTCAGTACTGCGCCGCGCGTGCGGGGTACCTATGTGGCACTCCCCACAACCGGAATACCCACTAAAACCCAGCAATTCTCCTCGCGACGACTGGTGGCTGGGTCACGGGAACGCTCGCGCACTCGTCCGCAACTATAATATATTAGCGATAGTATTAGCATGTATTAAGTTGTACTTATCAAGTATTGACTTAATGATTTGGAGAGTTTTTTTCTTTTTATACACTACAAGTTAGCCCTTGACGGCATCTCACCTGATGGTAAGTGATGATGCGGTCTACGATGGTAGCGGGCTCACCTGTTAGGGGTATGGTAAAACCATACTCCTAATTGGTTTCTACACGACATCGTGCCGGAACGCTAAATCGGCTGACGAAACGTCTTTGTCGGTAGGGTGGTAACTAAACACGGCCGAAGCCTCCCACCAGACCAGAATCGAGCCGGGAATCGAACCCAGGACCTCCAACTTTATAATACGACAGCGCACGCACTGCGCCACGGAGGTCGTCTTACTAGACTTAATGTTTTCAAGAGATTATTATCATAAATGCTGAGTTATCCAGATTATATTCATATTGCCTACTTTTCTTTGATTACCTAAAGATATTTTTTTTAATTACATCGCTGGCAGACAAGCATATGTTTTACCAGGTTTGAAGTAAATATTCGAATAAAACACAGGAGAGGTACGAACGAAAATCGTGTTTCTATGCCCGAGAGTGCTTTTAAGTGGCAGAAATGATTGGAGGAAAAATACCAGTAGGTGGTTCATTCAACAGAACTACTGTAAATACGCCGTAAAGGTCATCGAACGGTTTAATTCATGACTGAACACGTAAAGCTTTACCAAAGTTTTAGGTAGTCGTTCATAATACCGTAATAGGTATTTTACGAATGTACGCAGCACAATAACGCCACAGTGAAAGCATGTAGGTAAATACGAACTGTGATAAAACGTTCACTCTTGATAAAAAGGTCGTTAACCTCTGTGACGTTAAAGTTAGTGTGTTTTTATTACAAAACCCAAGAAATATACATTTGGTATATATAACATTTGTGAACTCTACTCGAACGAAAATAGCTGGCAAACTCTGGGCAACAGTTTCTAGAGTTCATCTTGTACCTGGGAGATAGCATCAAGACGGGTAGACGCACGTGAAAGTTAACAATGTCCTATGTATATTGGGCACAAAATAATAATAAATTATAAAATAAATTTAGTATAAATTATTAGAATGTTCTGAGAGTTCTCCATAACGTTCTCAAACGCGTGTGAAGTCTGCCAATCCGCACATGGCCAACGTGGTGGACTATGGGCAAACCCTTCTCATATTGAGAGGAGATCCGTGCTCTGTAGTGAGCCGGTAATGGGTTGATCACGGTGATGATGATTAGAATAATAAATTCTTTCTTGTTTTCAAAACAAATGCTTAACAAGCTAATTAATTAAATGAAAATTAAGATTTCAAAATTAGATTGTCTCAAAATATTTTAAATAGGATTAGAAATAAAATATGGAGAATAATAAATTGTTAATAGTTGATCTGTGATTAAAGAATCGGCGACAACATGTTTGTCAGATGAAGAACTTGGTGGAAATATAAAAAAAGGCATTGGCGATAAGATTAAAAATCCTATTAAAAGTATTTTAAAAACTAGAACTTTTGTTCCTGACTAAAGGCGAAAGCTTACACAGTTGAGATATCCCTGGGGCCACACTTTGTTTTGAGTAAAAGGTTTCTAAATAATGTATATATATATCTGCGCAGGATTACTATTTCGAGTACCTAGCTTATATTAGCGTGGCTTAGAAAAGAACTTACATTATGTCATTAAAATTATCACGCTGATGGTAGATTTTTACCTACTTACTTGAAACTTATCGTCATAGTTTGGACAATTCACACAACATCTTTTTAAATTGTAGCCTATGTGTTATTCTGATGTATGAGTTATATAATTGTAAAGTTTTGCTAAAATCAGTAGTTTTTGCGTGGAAGAGTAACAAACATCCATCCATACTTACAAACTTACGTGTTTATGTATGTGATTAGTTATGTTTTAGTAATATTTCGAATTTAAATATCGTCAAATTGTAAATAAATGTTAAAATAACTATGTTTTAAAAACCATATTGTGTAACGTTTAATAATATAAATGAATGTTAATTACATGTACATTGGTAAAGTCGAAGTGAAAACTTTCTTTATGCAAATTGGTCTACAGAAGGCACTTTTGATGTGCACATACCAATTTTTACACTGTCGTAAGATGGTGATAAATTAGTCCGTTAACTAAGAACTAAAATACGAGGCATAAACCCTACAGGTCTAAAAACTAGCATGTATGTATTTAGTTCGATATTCGTTACAACCCATCTCATGATCAACCCATTCTCTGCTCACTACAGAGCGCGGGTCTCCTCTCAAGGAAGGGTTGAGAATGAGAAGGGTTTGGCCATAGTCCACCACGCTGGCCATGTGCAGATTGGCAGACTTCACGCGCCTTTGAGGACATTATGGAGAACTCTCAGGCATGCAGGTTTCCTTACGATGTTTTCCTTCACCGTTGAAACAAGTGATATTTTAATTGCTTAAAAACGCACATAACTGAAAAGTTATAGGTGCCCGGGTTCGAACCCCCGACCTCTGATTAGGAGGCTGTCCTAAGTAAACCGTACACTAAACCGTCCTAACGGCTAGGCTATCACAGCTTACGACCAATAATTAATCTTTACTATCATATTTCTAAAATATCATTATAAAGAAGAACGGTTTGTTATATTTGTAATTAATTTAACTGAACTACTAAAACTACTGAAGTATAAATCTTCAGCATCTTCTACAGAAAAAAAACATAGTCTCAAATATATCTAAACAAAAAATAAGTTAGTGAAACCATAATATACCTATGTTTAACTAACTATCGGTTATGAATAAGGCAAAGTAATATTAGTATTGTTTTATGTAATAATATAATACAAAAATTAAAAATGGTTTTAACATTAAGCATAAATTATTTATATATACTGAGTACGAAAGCTATTTTATTATCGAGGGATTTTTTTGCAATTAGATTTACCCTTTGCAGCATGTTATTAAGACTTATAGTTAAGGAGATAATGAAAATGTTAAATTAAAATACGTACAGGATTTTACGCCCAGGTACGAGGAATTTTCCCTTTGGTACAGTTATGCTAAATTACACTAACTTAAACGGCGGGGAACTGTCGTTAAATATATATTCTTGGTTACGACAAGTTAGCCTTTTACGGCATCTCATCTGACGGTAAGTGATGATGCGGTCTAAGATGGTAGCGGGCTAACCTATTAGGGGTATGGTAAACCCATACTCCTAATTGGTTTCTACACGACATCATGTCGGAACGCTAAACGCTTGGCGACACCTCTTTGTCGGTAGGGTGTGGGTGGGTGTCTCGAGCCGGGAATCGAATCCAGTGCCTCCAACTTTAAAATGCAACAGCGCACGCGCTGCGCCACGGAGATCGCATTGATTTTTAATACTATAATATTTTAACTACATTATATTTACAGATGTAAAACTAATTCTGTTCTCCGCTCAGCGGTAGATACAGGTGATGTCCGACCTCTCGCTGACCACCATTGTTCGCTATGATGAGCAGGGAGACGTCTCGCCGAGGTGATGATGGGAAGCAGATGCGGACCCTCTCAGCACTGTAGGGCGCGGCGTAGGTGAAGGACGCTTTAACGGAACTTTGGGTGATAGCTAGTCAATCATGATCCTCGAGTCATGTCCTCAGTTCTCGAAGCCCACCGCATGATCAGGGTGTGCGTCATTCACAGTTGCCGTGGAACAGCGGTTATCACGTATGCTTTTTGTGCAGAAAGTCGTAGGTTCGAGCCTGGGGTACGTCTTTATTTTTTTCGACCGGGAAGTATACAACGGGTCCCCCGGGCGTCCAGTAAAACCAGCGAGAGGGACATGCCGCAGTGGTTTTTAGTTCGGGTAGACCATCCATGGGAGTCCCACATAACCTCCGTCCTGCCCAAGGGACGGAAGAAGCTATAAAGCTTTTCCACCATGACAAAAAAAAAAAAATGTGTGCGTTATTCGGCGTTACAGGATAACCCCCAATCGAGGATCTGCATCTGAGGACGCCGCTGATGATGCGTAGGAACATCGTTGGGTTTTAGTATTTTGGCCAGCGAGTCCCACATACTCCAGCGGATGCGGCGCCACTCTAACGGCTCCGCTTCCGGAGGGGATTACTAACACGCATTTCCTAGCGACAAAAAAGTACTCACAATGAGTGAAAAGGTTGGATATATTTTAAGACAGATTTATTTGTAGATTAAACAAAAATTTAAGCGAAACAAAGCTGTTTCTAAGCGATTACAATTAACATGATATAAGATTTAAAATAAGAGTTTTTTATAAAAAATATCATGACTTTTTTACTGTTCACGCAATTTCACATATTTTTATTTTTATTTTCATACACATGTAATATACTCTCTACTCTTCCTTACCTTATAATGTACTATTTTCGTTACTTTTATATTTTATATGTAGGTAGCTATAGTAAATTATCTACCGGCATATATTTTTACATAAAGAAAATATTTTTTTTATTTTATTTAACTTATATTAGGTACCACTGACAGAGACGTGTTGCAAAGCGATTTAGCGTTCCGGGACGATGTCGCGTAGAAACCAATTAGGAGCGTGGGTTTAGCCCTAACAGGCTAGCCCGCTACCATCCTAGGCAGGTGAGATAGGTCATGGGCTAACTTGTAGTGAATAAAAAAAATAATCTTATATCAATTTAATTTTGTTTAACTGTCTAAAAATAGATCCAACCTTTTCACTCATTGTGAGTTGAACGGTTTTTTTGTCGCTGGGAAATGAGTGTTTGTAATCCCTTCCGGAAGCGGTTGCAAGAAGAGTTGCGCCGCTTCCGTCGGGGTATTTGGGACTCGCTGGCCAAAATACCATCCTATAGAGATAGCCGTCAAGGGAGCTTGTACTGTATAAAAAAAAACTTCTTCAGCCGAGGATCGTTAAAACGCTGAAGTCTTGTAAGTTACCAGTTAAAATATCACAGGGCTCAATAATGCGCCAGGGAGGTCATCATCATGAACAACCCATTACCGGCTCACTACAGAGCACGGGTCTCCTCTCAATATGAGAAGGGTTTGACCATAGTCCACCACGCTGGCCATGAGCGGATTGGCAGACTTCACACGCCTTTGAGAACATTATGGAGAACTCTCAGGTGTGTTCCCCGGCTAAGTTTGTTGTGGGCTTCTTCTTAGACCGGGGCACGTTTGGAACCCTCATAGCTTTAGTTTTAAGTTTACGAATATAGTTATCACCATGAAATAACTACTATGTAAATTATTGACGCGTCAAAAGTGCCTTTTTAAGGACTATTTGAATAAAGATTTTGAATTTGAATTTTTGAATTTGGTGTGCAGGTTTCCTCACGATGTTTTCCTTCACCGTTGAAGCAAGTGATATTTTAATTGTTTAAAAACTCACAGAACTCCAAAAAGTTAGAGGTGCCTGGATTCGAACCGCCGACCTCTGATTAGAAGGCTGACGCCCTAACCACTAGGCTATCACCGCTTCTGCCGCTTCCAGGGAGGTCGTCTAATCCTAAATATAACACAACTGGTGGTCACCCGGGCGTCCTTGCGCGGAGGCCGCGCACTAGGCCGGGACCTAGATACGGTAAAACGCTTTATTATCATTTACCTCGCCGCTTCTTATTAGATTAAGTCTTGTATTGTACAGCTTTAATAAACGTAAGGCTGTGTCACCTCTATCGCATATGATAACCTTGCTAAACGCTAATGTCACTCAAGAATTACCGAAGGAATTTGGCTGAAATTTAGAATGAATACATAGGCTACTTCCCCCACATCCATTACACCAGTTTTTTTTCTGAGAATTTATTTATTTATTTATTTATCCAGAGCGCCACCAACAGATTTATATGTAAAAAAAATAAACATTTTAAAAACCTTAAGTGCTAGGATATACATATAAATCAATTTAGAGGTAACTACAGCATGCCTAATAAGTTAAGTCGACGCTAATATAATACTATATCTACACTAATATTATAAAGAGGAAAGATTTGTATTTTTGTATGTAACGAATAAACTCAAAAAGTACTGGACCGATTTTAATAATTATTTTTTCATTAGAAAGCTACATTATCACTGAGTAACATAGGCTATATTTAGTACTAGATTACTATAGAAATCTTTAGAAATTCCTATTAAAACCAACCGAAGGTGTAAAAACATTAGTCATAAAATGTCTTTCATCGCATACGCTGCGAAGAGTATTAATGACAGGACAAAAAAATTGTTCGACAATATTATAGAATATATTAATATCTACAAAAAACTTTGCGAGACCATCCATGTGTCTAACTTTTGTAGTTACGTCACTATAACTACTTTTTTACATTTAACAAATTGATAGCCGATATAAATGCCGATCAAAATCAGACCGTGTTATCCATACCATTTATAAATTTTTATCCAAATAAATAATTTAATATTCACGACTGTCTCAATACCTAATGATTACTTTTTGAATTATTGAAATCGGACATTCCATTCAAAAGATATCATGAAATTAAAATATAAATACATGCCGGCGGCGGCCACCACGCAGCGCATCGAGTAACTAACTCTTCGTGAGACCCTTCTCACGAAGAGTTAGTTACTCGATGCGGGGGTGCGGGAGTGTGTTGTGTACAGGGAGGCTTTAAAATAAGCATACATTTTTTTTCTAATTTAGTGATTCATGGTCGTTTTAATTAGCATGCTTATAACTTAAATATCTGTACCTATTTATGTCTACCCATGCGAAGCCGGGACTCGCCGCTAGTATAATATATAACACTTCATCCTCTAATGAGTAGAAATGTCCCAGGTGCCAATTCTCCTGTCTCAAGATTATGTAAAACCCTTAACCACAACAGCTCTTTTATAGACATTAATTTTGACTCCTTGTATAGGTTTCGGGAAAAGATATTTGTATCTTGGAAGTCTTGAGCGTTATCTAAATCACGAGTCAAAACAATTAGACATATGTTACGGTTAATTATAGTGTAAAGGGACTCCTTTTAATAATATATTTTAGTTATTATATTGTATATATATATATATATATATATATATATATATATATATATATATATATATATATATATATATATATATATATATATATATATATATATTTAAGATTTTTAGGTTCAATTTAAGGTTTATTTTAAGTTTTTAAGTGTTTATAATACAGTTACATTGTTTTAGTTCTTAATTATAATTGTCTAAAGTTTAATAAATTGATTGTAGTGTTACTTTATATTTTAATATTATTATATACACTTTTATTGTCTTTTACAGTATTTTATAGTCTTTATATTAACCTTATTATTAAATGTTGCGTTTACTTGTAAATGGGCAGTACATTTAGTAAGATGTTAGTAATAAGTTCTATTGTTAATGTATAATATAGTTTTAGTGAAGCCGTAAGGAAACCAAATAAATAAAATAAAATATGCTACTTATGATCCTGGAAAAATGTATGGTTCCTGCGGGAAACCAAATATCGCGGACGAAGCGGGTAATCATGTTATATATAAGTAGGGCACATATTACTATCCCGCTCTCCTATGTCCCTACCCTGTAGGGCCTATTTATAAAGGCTGCCTGTAAGAGATTGCTTGCAACATAAAGCCATACATATTGTCTACTATCTTCTATACTAATGTATGTATCATCATGATCAACCCATTACCGGCTCACTAGAGCACGGGTCTCTTCTAAATATGAGAAGGGTTTGGCCATAGTCCACCACGCTGGCCATGTGCGTATTAGCAGATTTCACACGCCTTTGAGAACATTATGGAGAACTCTCAGGCGTGCAGGTTTCCTCACGATGTTTACCTTCACCGTTGAAGCGAGTGATATTTTTATTGCTTAAAACCGCACATAACTCCGAGAAGTTAGAAGTGCGTGCCCGGAATCGAACTCCCGACCTCTGATTATGAGGCGGACGTCGTAACCACTAGGCTATCACAGCTTCATTATGTATGTATAGACATTTTTTTGCCCACCAAAAATACAAAGAGTAAAAATTAAAATGTATGTATTCCCGTACATATATTCCTATGTTTTGCGTGCAATACGGTTTTTCTTTCTCTATATTTATATGTAAAAAGACAAATACTGACTGACTTACAGTTGCCCGTTTATCAATCATCTACTGAACTGAAAGTTTAACAGAGAGTTAGTTAGTTTGTGGATATAATCGGGGATAATTTTCCGACAAAGACGTGTCGCAAAGCGGTTTAGCGTTCCGGCACGATGTCGCGAAGAAACCCATTAGGTGTATGGGTTAACTATACTCCTAACAGGTTAGTCCGCTTCCATCTTAGACTGCATCATCACCTACAGCTGACAAAGAAAAAACCGGTTAGCTCGTTACTGTCTTAGACTGCATCATCACTTAAACCCAATTATATATATATGTATAACCCAATTATATTATATTTATATAATTGGGTTTAAGTGATGATGTAATATTAATTATATAAGCCGGGATTGCCGTCAAGGGCTAACTTGTAGTGGATTAAAAAAAATACCTTTTGATAACCAACTCTAAGAATGAATGGACGAATTAACGACTACACTTTCTGGAGTTTACAGCTTAAGAATCGATTTTCATATAAGGCCTCCGATATGAAAAATATGAGCAGTAAAATCTACTGAACGAATGACCTCGTTACATTTTTGTGCGCAACCTATTCTGCGCACCTATTTTCAGGTGTGAATATTAAGACGTACATAGGACGGACAGACGGATTGACAAAGCAAGAGACACTTTTTCAGGTATTTTCAGTGATTCGTTTTTTTACCATTTGGTATGGTATTAATGACAGGAATCGGTGATAGCCTAGTGGTTAAGGCGTCAGCCTCCTAATCAGAGGTCGGCGGTTCGAATCCGGGCACGCACCTCTAACTTTTCGGAGTTACGTGCGTTTTTAAAAAATTAAAGTATCACTTGCTTCAACGGTGAAGGAAAACATCGTGAGGAAACCTGCACGCCTGAGAGTTCTCCATAATGTTCTCAAAGGCGTGTGAAGTCTGCCAATCCGCACATGGCCAGCGTGGTGGACTATGGCCAAGCCCTTCTCATATTGAGAGGAGACCTGGAGCCGGTAATGGGTTGATCATGATGGTATTAATCTTTTTCTTAGACTAATAAGCCCTTTTTGTGCTTATTTAGACAGTCTATCTGAAAGAGCAATGCAAATACTATACGAGGTAAGATAGAATAATGCGTTAATGCTAACTGGCGATTTGTTCCATTTGAATGGTGTAGATTCTGATGTAAACGTACAATGCGTAACGACTTAAGAAGTATAGAATCCAGGAGTGTATAAACGAACCCGTATTTATATCAAAACACCCCCCCCAAATAATATGCCATGATTATTCGTCGCAAGTGAACTATATTCAGTACCTATTCAGTTAATAAGATAGCTCTTAATATAATTTTAAGTGGCATGTGAGATGGTGATAACAAAAAGAAAATTTACCTGGCTAAGTTTGTTGTGGGCTTCTTCCTAGACCGGGGCGCGTTTGGAACCCTCATAGCTTTAGTTTTAAGTTTACGAATGTAGTTATCACCATTAAATTACTACTATGTAAATTATTGACGCGGCAAAAGTGTATTTTAAGGACTATTTGAATAAAGATTATTTGAATTTGAAACAAATATTTAAGAATAATAACGCTTGATTCAAATCCAAATTGTTACTAGCATTTGTATACTCTCTGAACATAAATTTGTCATCATGATCAACATGTCAAGAGTTTGGCATAGTCCAACAACTTTATAATGCGAAAAAATCATCTTCATAAAGTATTTATTCTCCCTGATTTCATAATAAGTTCTGAACACTAATCCATTAATTTGAATGTATAATTAATTTTAATTACGTATAATTGCAAATCAATGAAATTATTATTATTTTAACAGTAATTTATTTGTAGTCACGCTATAGCTGTTCTAATCAGTTTATAAGTCAAGTTTATGAAGTTATTAACAGTTCGATCACGGTGGTGCAATGGTTTTGCCGCCAATCTCGTAAAATCCAAACTTCCAATATAACCACATTGATTTACCACTAGCCGTAGATCGATCATTAACGCTCAAAAACTGGGACGGAAAAGTAGTGCACAAATACCGACGTGTGCACTCTTTTCCCCCAGTGTGTGACAAGGCTAGACTAAAGTCACCGATTCTAACACTCGAGCTGTGTAATCCGAATGAATTACAAAGCACTACGCGCCGCTATAGATAATATAACGGCCAGATGTCTAGTGTATTAGACGGGTTGTAATACATCGATATACCGTTATGTAGGAATGTATAGTTAGTTGATGACAAATTCTCGCCGTGTTTTTGTATTACGCGCTCTATCTACGGCTAGTGGTAAATCAATGTATGGCCACCATAAACGCGAAGCCCCCGTATGGAGTGCCTATAGCAGCCTACGTTAGATCATACTCTTACGAGTAGATCATAGAAGCGCCGTCGAAAATGAATTTTAAAAAATAAATAATTTTATGGTCGTTAAATTATATTGTTTTGTTTCATTTCTCACTGACAAAATCTATGATCTTTATCATTGAAATAAATGATGTTTTATTATTTAACAACAAAAACAACAACAGAATAACAACAGAGACAATGTTGATGTGACGTCATCCGTACGTGGATTTTATCCAAGGTCACGGGGGCGCTCGGACTGATACAGCAGTCCAAGAAACCCAACAAGTTCCAATATCACCCTAAGTCGAGGTCTGACTCTCACAGGAGACGCCCTTAGGGGGGCGTTCCATAGATGTCGTCGAGCCCAAGTGCTCTTCTCTCAGGCTGAGCTTCATGCTCGCCAAAAACCCCAGTGACGCAGTAACAACTAATATGGTTACCTGACAACGTCCATTCGAAAAAAAAACAATGTTTCTTCACTAAGGTCAAAGGGTCACCTACTCGGCTCTGTTTTTCAGTACCCATTCAGTTTCTGCAACTCTGACTTCCAGCGTATTAATATTTATATCGACTATCCTATTCCCTTTCCGGGAGTTCCAAGTAACCCTCGATGAGGCGTGCCTGCATGTCAGATTCAAAATGTTCAATTTATGCAACGTCACAAGGAAAGATGGGTTTTGCCTTAAACTAGGTAACGAAACGAAATAATTATTTAGAACTCTTAGCTTTACTTTTAAGTTGGCGAGTGTAGTTATTACCATCACGAACAGTAATAATGACAATTGTGATATATATGTATATATATATAGGTATATATATATTCATAGATGCCTGTAATAGGTTTATATGAATAAAGCTATTTTTGATTTTGATTAGATTTTTGCTTGTGTGTTATTCTTATTATGTTTTTCTTTTATCGTGGGTTGGACTCATGGACACCTCTGCGCCACGAGGAGGCACAATGGTTATGTCAGACTCCTACTGACTAAAACCACCACGTTATCCCACTCACCGCTCTATGGCGGAGCCACGGGAAATTCCTCGCATAAGACCGCAACTCCACCAGCGGGCATCCGCCGCAGCAGACCAGCTTCACCGGTCAGAGGTGTGCCGGAACAACAGCACACCAGCCAACTTGAGGACCGTACCGCGAATGATGGACGACTCCGCTTCCATCGCCCACAAGTCCTCTGAAGGCACAGGAGCAAGAGAGGTGGAAGAGTAACACTCTCTCGCACCCGACATTCTTATTATGTTTACTTAAGTACTTATAGCTATAACTTTTTTTTTCTTTGTTTCTTATTACAATGAAAATGTAAAATGTGTAAATGTGTTAAATAAATAAACTTTATTATTATTATCCGTATATATTAGCTCTCACGCCCGTGTGCAAAATAAATATATATAAAAAACCAAAAGAGATATAATAAACTTAAATAGATAAAAATAAATAATCCTACATATACATTACATAAATACATATTTGCACCGGGCGGAGGATTACACCCCGGCAGGGGAGACCAAACGGCCGGGGGTCAGGGCGACAGGTTGAGAAACCGGCGGACTATCCTAGCCGAGTCCAGCAAGACCGCTTTTTGCATCCTGGCTGCGAGCGAACTGCCACGGAACCCCAGTCGCCTCAGATGGTGAGCGAGGCTAACTGGGATCAACCCATTCGCAGATATTACGATTGGGATGGTTTCAGCAGACTGCACATGCCACATGTCGGAAACCTCGTGAGCCAGATCGAGATACTTACGTTTTTTCTCCGTCTCAGCTCTCACGAGGTTTTCGTCATATGGGATGGTGATGTCCACCAAAAACACCCTCGACTGTGCCCGGTCCACCACCACGATGTCAGGCTTATTCGCGAGAATAGTCCTGTCCGTGATAATGGACCGGTCCCAATAGAGCCGGACTCCGTCGCGCTCGAGTACCGGCACCGGTGTGTACTGATAATAGGGCAGCCTCTCATCCAGGAGACCGTACTTCAGAGCAAGCTCTTGGTGAAGGATTTTGGCTGCTTGGTTGTGTCTGTGCAAATACTCAGTGTTGGCAAGCGCGGAACATCCCGAAAGCACATGTCTGAGTGACTCGCCGGGATGGCGACAGGCTCGACAGATGTCGTGAGTGCCATCCTTCAGAATATACTTTCGGTAGTTCCGCGTCTTAACCACCTGATCTTGTATCGCACAGACAAAACCTTCGGTTTCCCCAAAGAGGTCACCGAAGCGCAGCCACTGCACGGACGCTTTCTTATCTACGTGTGGCTCATTAAGAGCTTTAAAAAAGCGTCCGTGCAGTTCCTTCCCCTTCCATACGGTCTCCCGGTCAGAGGTGGTCAGTACCACCGGTTTCCGCCACTCGGCTTGGGCTAAGGATAGTGGAGTGAGTCCTTTATCACTTACTATGACCTCTCTATGCATGGGGGACTCCCTCATCGTCTCAAAGTAGGTTCTGAGGTTAGATATCTCCCGGTTATGCATGGTCTTGACGCTCAATACGCCTCGACCCCCACATTTCCGGGGGATATACAACCTCATCACAGACGATTTCGGGTGGTGCATGCGATAGAGAGTCATAGTCGTGCGGACTTTTCTGTCCAGGGCGTCGAGTTCGGTCTGAGTCCATCTGAGCACGCCAAAGGTGTACATGAGAACTGGCATAACCCAGCCGTTATAAGCTCGCACCTTATTGGCGCCCGACAAAAAACTTTTGAAGATTTTTGTCAGGCGGCCAAAAAAGGCCTCGCAAACAGACTGTTTCATGTCAGCCTCTTTCACCCCTAGGGACTGTGACATGCCCAGATACCGGTATGACTCAGCTTCAGAGAGGGTTCTAATGTTCGATGGCTCGAGATTAATCTCGGCCGAATGAGTAACCTGTCCCCTCTCCACGTGCAAGACCGCACACTTGTCCAGCCCAAGCTCCATCCTGATGGAGTTGCTGAATTCAGTGGTGATATTCAGCAGCTCCTGCAGGCGGATAGCATTGGGTGCCAGCAGTTTGAGGTCATCCATGTAGAGAAGGTGAGGCACTTTAGTCCCTCCTCTCCGAAACTGAAAGCCTGTCCCCGATCCCTCCAGTAGTGTGCTGAGAGGGTTCAGAGCCAGACAAAACCAAAGTGGGCTCAGACAATCACCCTGGAAGATACCCCGACCTATCCTTATCCGATCATCGGCAGCCGCCAGCCGCTCACCATGGAGACAAAGGATTGTACTCCATTGCCCCATGCATTCCCCGAGGAAGTCTCGAACTGTACCATCGACTTTATACAGCTCAAGGACCCTCAGGAGCCATGAATGGGGCACCGAGTCAAATGCCTTTTTATAGTCGATCCAGGCGGCGGAAAAATTCCGACGGTTGCGTTTGACCAGTTGGCCCGCAACGGAGTCGATGAGAAGGAGCTCCTTAGTACCACGACTACCACCCCGACATCCGTTCTGAGCCCCAGATATGATGTTATTCCCGTCTACATGACGTGTGATCTTGAGGCTCAGAACGGATGTCAGTGTCTTATAGATGGTATTAAGACACGTAATGGGGCGGTACTTAGCCGGATCAGTGGCATCAGTGGACTTCGGAGCTAGGTGTGTGATCCCGGTAGTGAAAAGGCTCGGGAGTGTCTTCTGCTCGAGAGTCTCTTGGAATTGTCGAGCCAAGGTCGCATGGCAAACCGAGAAACCCTTGAGCCAGTAGTGATGCAGTCCATCGGGTCCCGGACTTTTCCAGTTCGGGGCCCGCTTCACTGCACCAGCTACATCCTCCGCAGAGATGGCAACTGGGCTCATCGGTTCTATTGTGGCACATGCTTCCTCTACCGCCGCAATCCAAGGGCCCTCCTCATGCTCCACCTCTCTTGACCACACAGCACGCCAAAAAGCGATGAGGTCAGCCGGATTCGGTCTCTGTGAGGTGGAACAGACTGCTGGACACTCCAGTCTTTTGTAGAACCTTTTCTGATCACACGAGAAGAGGCGATTTTGCTGAAAGCGCTCGACTCTTTGCGAGTATCGCCGGATGCGGTTCCCCCATGCAGCGATTTTCTGCTTCAGGTCGTCGATGCGCTCTGTTAGCTTTTGCGTAATATCGGGCTGGTCCAAGCTGACCCCACACCCGTTAAACGCAACTCTAACAGAGCGCACAATTCTTGGCCTAGTGTTGCCCGACCTGAAGCTTTGCAGTCTGCCAATGAGGACTCTGGCAAGAGTGATACGATGTTCTATCCTCTTCTTCCAGGCCGGTTCCGCGCTGCGTCTTGCACCCGCAGAACGCCCCGGTCCTGGAGTCTTAACTCCGATGAATCGGTGCACGGCTAGCGCCGCGCCGAAGAGGATAGAAGCCGTATCACTCAGGCCAGCGCTGCTCTCGAGGTGTTGAGGCAGCATTTTGTTCATGGCCTCAATGACATCCCGCGTCGCTACATTTAGCGTAAGTCGGGAGAGCCGCGGCCGACTCTCTAGAGGAGCGCTCCGGATTTCAGAAATCGCCTCTTCTAAAATCCCTCTCATCCGCTCTAAATCCAGGGAAACTGTTCCTTCAGTGCCTTCCTCCACAGGCAAATCTTGGTAGGTGGTAATGGTCTCCTCGCGGACAGGCGCCGCCTGGGAGACGATTTGCTCTGTGGTTGATACTGGCACTGCTGGAACAGCCTCACGTCGCAATCGTTCGAGCTCGGTAGCGTTGAAGATGTTAGAACGCTGAATATACCGAGCCCGGTCTGCCAGGTTCTGTTCCGTGACAGTTAAGGTCGGCTCGAGCAGCAGGAACTCGCGGTACATTGCCGCTCGGTAGCCAGTCCGTCCGGTTTCCCCTCCTGTCGCCCTGTAGTACGCACGCATGACATTCTCGTTCATGAGAGACGTCCATCTCATGCGGCGTACACCACCAGCGGCGGGCGCCGAAGATTGGGTCCTGGTGGGCCCTGTCGGAGCCAAGCCATCTGGTGGGGATGATGGATTGGTCGACCGGCTAGGTGGTAGCGCCGGTCGACTGGAAGTACTGGCGGCCCGTATGCTGCAACGCCCAGCGCCAGCTCCAGGCGCGCCCTGGCGACCCCCAGGCAGCGGCCCTATGCGCTTTTCCTTTTTCGAATCCATCATAATAGGGGGGGGGGGGGGGGGGGGGGTTGAGTGGTGGCTACATCACTCGGGGTCCACTCAAGTCCCCGAGGAGGCTGTTTCTACGGCCAGCGTGCCGGTTTTCGGGGAACTTGGATTAATTAGTTCCCCGGTTCCCTCTGTCGCCTCTTACGACACCCACGGGATGAGAAGGGGTGGCAACATTCTTCTCTGCCGGTGCCACACGGCAATTATTATTATTATTATTATTATTATTACTTAAGTACTGAATAATATAATTTGTAAGCCTACTATTACATGTTGCTATGACCAATAAACAGATATTATTTATTGATTTTTTATTTTTTTATTTCATTATTTAAGGGCATCTAACAGGCTCCAGAAAACACTTAAAACTATAAAATACATAAAAAGAGGAATTGTACAATACTGCAGACCTACTTAGAGTTTGTCACAACATGCTTAAAATTACTTAGAAAAAAAAGATACAAAAACCTACTATATACAAAACAAACGAAACTATAAAAAAAACTTATATTAAGAAAAATAAGAAAAATCTACCGTCTATAGAACTACCCATTTGTGGACAAGAAGTGCTTTTTTAATTTATTTAAATTTCGACAAATTATTAAACACGAGTATATTATTATATGTCTAGTTGTCACAATAGACTTTTTTGTCAAAATAACTCAATCAATGCAAGAATACAATAAAAATATAATAGCATTCATATTATATTATCAAAATTTATCTAACGAAATAGTTAATACAATACTGATTATGTATGATATATTAATCAACGTTTATAAAGACTTCATAATCATTAATTGACTAAATAAAATTAAGACTGTGTAACACTAATAAAATAAAACTAAATTAATCCTAAAACGTTTGCGATGTCACCGGAACAAGGCGCACCCAACTTGCCGGCAGCGTTACCACTTTGAATGGCTTAACTATTTCTTAACTTAACTGCCAGCTGTAAGATTCCAAAACTCAAAAAGTATGTTTGAGCCGACGGGCCCCATTATCTCAAACCCAAACGGCACAAAAATCAAGGTTTATCTTAGCAAACGTTGATTAGATATTTATTAAAATAGATAGTTTATTGCTAAAAACAAGCGGTAAAATAAGCGGTGATAGCTACGTAGTCAGGGCGTCAGCCTCCTAATCAGACGTCGGCGGTTCTAATCCGGGCACGCACCTCTAAGTTTTCGAGTTATGTGCGTTTTTTAAAACAATTAAAATATCACTTGCTTCAACGGTGAAGGAAAACAGCGTGAGGAAACCTGCACGCCGGAGAGTTCTCCATAATGTTCTCAAAGGCGTGTGAAGTCTGCCAATCCGTACATGGCCAGCGTGGTGGACTATGGCAAAACTCTTCTCATATTGAGAGGAGATCCGTGCTCTGTAGCCGGTAATGGGTAGATCATGATGATTGCTAAAAACGAAAGTATGTGTATTTTTCGAAACGGAACTATCATTTAAAAGTTATGACAGGTATAAAATGTTTCCTACTTTTTATGCACACATCTATAATAGACATATATTTTATGACCTCCGTGGTCCAGCGCACGCGCTGTCACATTATAAAGTTGGAGGTCCTTAATTCGATTCCCGGCTCGAGTCTGGTCTGGTGGGAGGCTTCGGCCGTGGCTAGTTATCACCATACTGACAAAGAGGTGTCGCAAAGTGATATAGCGTTCCGGCACCATGTCGCGTAGAAACCAATTAGGAGCGTGGTTCTACCATACTCCTTAGGTTAGCCCGCTACCATCTTAGACTGCATCATCAAAACTGCGAAACAGAGGAAAGGACGGATAAAACGAAACATTCATATGACGTTGACGGGGTACAATATATACATTGCGTTGTGTTCAGTGAAACATCGTAATATGGTCTTGAAAAGTTGAGTTCTGCTTTACGTATGTGGGAGTTTTAAGATTGACACGATGTCTAGTCTAAAGAAAGTACCATTCCCTGCCAACGTGAACCGGAATTTGAGATAAAATTTAAGGGCTTGACTAATGAGGAAAAAATGCACTGTACCGCACTGAACATCAAAAGTAAAAGTTGTAGTGCCGTTTAGTATGTTTCACAAAATTAGTAACTCATTGGAAGAAAATTCTATTTTATTGTATAATAAATTGCCTATTGATATCTTGGAGACGTCTATCAATTAGTTTAAAGTTTTTATAAAACGAAAGGAATTAAGGATTATATAAACGTTAAAAAGGTTGGGTGTGCATTACTCTAACTCCGTAGCTAATTATAATTTATTATTGACGACTATATGAGATGATTATTTGATTATGTGAGATGATGCTAACAAAAAAAAAACCCGGCTAAGTTTGTTGTGGGCTTCTTCTTAGCGCGATTTGGACCCTCTTAGTATTCGTTTTAAATTGGCGATTGAAGTCGTCACCATCAACACATAAATTAAAATAATGATATATATATAAACGCTTCATAGACGCTTCTAATAGGTTTACATGAATAAAGCTATTATGATTTTATTTGAAAATGGCCATAGGTAATGAAAAACGTGCGTCGAAATCAACTGACTCGCTAACACACAGCAATTATGAACTAATGAAATAAAACGTGTCGGATCAATTAACGCGTAATTAGTAAGCCTGCCAGCAAATATTTGTTGAGCCTCCACTGCACTAAACTAAACAGCGCCCCGCCCACCTATAAACAGAAATAGCACGCTCCAAACACTAAAGGGTATTTAAACAGGGATGGTTAAATATAGGAGAATAGTTCTCAAATACGCGTGGAATATTCATATGTTATTTGAAAAAGCATGCGCAATATATCCGAGGGTTACCCACATAATATATTACTTGTTTGTAGGATGTACTCGTAGTTAACACTACATAATTTAGTCTTCATTATGTTTAGGGGGCCTCGATCATAGACCCCCGGTGGAGGGTCTGCCTCGGCGGATGCCGCTGGTTGGGTTGCGGTCGTGTGCGTGGGTGTACCCGTGACCCAGCCACCAGGCGACGCGTAGGAGCATCGCTGGGTTTTAGTGGGTATTCTGGTCGTCAGTCTGGCCGCCGGCGAGTCCCACATACCCCGTCGGAAGCGACGCAGTCTTGTCTGCGCCGCTTCCGGAGGGGATGCGTAAACGCATTTTTCAGCGGGGAAAAAAAAGACTTCATTATGTTCGAGAAAAAAACACCAAGAAAAAAAGTAACTAGTATTTGGAAAATGAAGTGTTATGTAGTTTATTGCATCAAAATAATTAGGATAATAAAATTAAGATTAAATTAAAACTAAAATAAACACAAAACATCTTCGATGCCGCCATATTCAAGATGGTGGTAGCATCGCCCCTTTGAATGGCCAAACTAATTCTTAACTACGCAATTACCAGCTCTAGGATCCTTGGCGGATATTAACGATTTTTGATGTATCTGTAAAAAAAAAAAACTCGGGTCCGGGCCTCACGGCCCCATAATCTCCACCCTAAAGGGTACAAAAATGAAGCTGAAGGTGAAGAATGAAAGTAATGACGTTTCATATTCGTGCTTCTTCTCTACTCGGCACTGTGTACCAGTTTTTGACCTTTGAGGAAATCGCCTGAATGTGTGATGCAGCTAAGTTTTTTTTTATACACCACAAGTTAGCCCTTGACGGCATCTCACCTGATGCTAAGTGATGATGCGGTCTAAGATGGTAGCGGGCTAACCTGTTAGGGGTATGGTTAGCCCATACTCCTAATTGGTTTCTACACGACATCGTGCCAAACCGCTAAATCGCTTGGCGACACGTCTTTGTCGGTAGGGTGTTAACTAGCCACGGCCGAAGGCTCCTACCAGACCAAAGTACCGTACACGTGGCATATCAGGCATTTGACCTTCCAAGCCCCTAAGGAACGAGTACCATCAGGCCTCTTGTCATCGCTCCGCTCCAAACCAATAAGTCCTAGCTGTCAGCAGCGGATGTCTACCTCATAATCAGAGGTCGGGGGTTCGAACCCGGGCACGCACCTCTAACTATTCGGAGTTATATGCGTTTTCAAGCAATTAAAATATCACATATAAGGAAATCATCGTGAGGAAACCTGCTCGTCTGAGAGTTCTCCATACTTTCTCAAAGGCGCGTGAAGTCTGCCAATCCGCACATGGCAAGCGTGGTGGACTATGTTCAAACCCTTCTCATATTGAGAGGAGACTAGTGCTCTGTAGC
Organism: Lasiommata megera; assembly: GCA_928268935.1. NCBI lineage: Eukaryota > Metazoa > Arthropoda > Insecta > Lepidoptera > Nymphalidae > Lasiommata > Lasiommata megera. Next base: position 1,905,556 of record OV743321.1, read on the forward strand.
AACTGGTGTAATCTTTTTATTAATCACGGGCCCATGCTTCGTTTAACCATAAAGGAACAATAAACTTGAGTAAACTAGCATATCATTAAAATCTTGGCTTTCGAAGCGTTATTCATCTGGGTTTCTCCCAATTTGTCACACTGACCGACTTTGCTAAACAAACTGTGCGCGTATGATAGGGGTGAAAAAATCTAGTCTTTTATCTAGGAAGGATTTCAGTGAAGAAGTATTCACAAGAGGATATGTTTACTTATAAACTTTAATATTCAAAGTTAATAAGTAAAATTTAAGTAAACGAGCCATGACGGCACAGGTTAGCGTTATGCGGTGTGCAGTGACGGCAAAAGATGTATGAATTTTACTGCCAAGGCGCGCCAACATATGTTACGTGGCAGATCGTTGGCAGTGCTTCGGAAAGCATATTAAGCCGTCGGTTCTTAATATTGTAATCAACATCCTAACTAATATCATAAATGCGAACGTGAGTTTATTTTTATATTAAACCGCTTAAACCGTTTAAGAGAATTTAAAAATTCTTTCACCAGAGCAAAACTATTTTATACGCATTGCAGAATAATGCTATGATTATAATTTTTTTTTTTTAGGACTGTCTATTAGCTGTACTAACCCTATTGGTTGGCACAGCGTAACCGGGCTGTTTGGCGAGCTGCGCAAAGAAGCTCTGCCGGAAGAAATTTTGAGCCCGAAGAAACTAAGGGAAGGTGTGCCTAAGGGCGCCTCCTTTGAGGCCGAACCTCGGTTTAGGCGACGTTTGGGATAACAGGGGGGTCGGACGGTGAGTGGTCCGTACGTCTCCGAGGCCGTGGATGGAGCCCACGTCCGGATGACGATGATGATAGCGGCGACCTCGTCTTCGCTGGCGAAGACGGTGCGTAGCGTATGATTGTGTGGTAGGTGGTCCGAGTATGTTGTCAGTAGTCATCTGATCGTCAGGGTCATGAAGGATATGTTTAGGTCTCCTCTTTCGGAGAGAAGCGCTTATGTCGGGGGAGAACTGATTATAATCGTAAACAACCCGCCTTAGAGCAACGTTTTTGTCTATCCGTCTGTCCGTCTATCGGTCTTATCTGTATATAATCTACGTCTATTTTAAATTTCAACCAAATTGATTCATAATTCGGGCGAGAAGGCCTAAAAAACACATTAACGTACAAATTTTTAATAATAATAATAACAGTTATTTTTTTCCCGGTGCAAATATGTATTTATGTAATGTGTATGTAGGTTTACTTATTTTTATCTATTTAAATATATTATATCTCTTTTGGCGTTTATATGTATTTATTTTGCACACGGGCGTGAGAGTTGGGATATAATGTAAATAGTAATTTTATAATGTTCTTAGTTGTCTAAATATATATAAATATCAATTGCTGTTCGTTAGTCTCGCTAAAACTCGAAAATGGCTGAACGAATTTATCTTATCTTGGTCTTGAAATGTTTGTGGAGGTCTAGGGAAGGTTTAAAAAGTGAGAAAATTCGAATAATTGCCGGGAAAACCCAAAAAACAGCCCTATTCTTTTTCCCATATAAACGTTTTCTAAATACGTCAATTTGAACTTTATTGCTTTTCAATAAAGTTCATATTAAATTATAATCACTCACTGTTTTCTAAGAAATGTAGGTGTGCCTAACTTCAAAGAGTCAATTTGCAATTTATTATCGCTGCACAAATTTCAAATTAAATCATGTCTAAATCAGTTAATTTGCATTGATTTTTTAATCCGATTATCTTTCAACTCAAACAAATTCGATGTTCGATAGTCCATTTATTGAAAACAGCTATAGATATTTTGGCAATATTTTATTTCCACGGAAACTTGAACTACGCGGGTGAAACCGCGGGTCAGAGCTAATGTATAATAAGCAATAAGCAATATTTGTAACGATTCAAAAGATTACCATCAGTGGTGAATAAAAACTGGACTTGCATATCTAGTGAATTATTGATCAAAGGTAGGAGAAGGCCACCGTGACAGGCAGTCCGTACCAAAACGTCAAAACCAAAGGTTACGGACGAGGCCATTTCAGTTGCTGAGTCAGCGAATTGTTATATGAGCCAATTTCATTCTACGGCGTAGCTTTAAAAGGGTTTGACAAAAACCCATTAACAAGGGGGTTGAAAAATTATGAGAGATGGTGATGAATTTTAATACTATTTCTTATATTATTATTTTTTATCACACCACAAGTTAGCCCTTGACGGCATCTCACCTGATGGTAAGTGATTATGTGGTCTAAGATGGTAGCGGGCTAACCTGTTAGGGGTATTGTAAACCCACACTCCTAATTGGTTGCTACACGACATCGTGCCGGAACGCTAAATCGCTTTGCGACACGTCTTTGTCGGTAGGGTGGTAAGGTGTTGGTAGCCACGGCCTAAGCCTCCCACCAGACCAGACTCGAGTCGGGAATCGAACCTAGGACCTTCAACTTTATAATGCATTATTATGGGCCCACATTACTGAGATTTCTCAGATATACAGATTTCCTCACGACGTTTTGCTTCACTGTTCAAGCGAGTGATATATAATTTAAAGATATTTAAATTAAAACACTTGACTCCTAAAAGTGGCGGGGATCTAACTTGATTCCCCCTGAAAATGGGACTTAGTCTTAAAAGCACTAAGCCTATAATCGCTTTTTTTTAATTAGAGATACGCAAAATCTGCAGCCTGCACCTCAGGTTATTTAATTGCTTATTACAGTAGTTTCGGCGTAATGAACACTCAAGATACAGAGAGATAGACAGACAAAACAATAAAAAATAAATTGTTTTCGGCTCAGTATCCACAGAAAAGCATCCTCCAATGAAAATTTACAAAATATATTTAATGTACAGAATTCGTCCTGTTACAGTTTTATTATATTATAAATATGGCTTCATTTTTAAGGCCGACCTTCTGCCTGATGTCCACCCTCTTTGGGTGGGTATAATTAAGCTAATGAAATAAACGCCATCAGTTATAATCAACATTTAATACACTTAATTTGCTATATCTAAGTCTTCTTAATAATTTTATGATATTATTGCAGCTGTATTGAAGCTGTGATAGCCTAGTAGTTAGGGCGTCAGCCTCCTAATCAGAAGTCGGCGGTTCGAATCATGGCACGCACGTCTAACTTTTCGGATTTATGTGCGTTTTTAAAAAACAATTAAAATATCATTTGCTTCAACGGTGAAGGAAAACATCGTGAGGAAACCTGCACGCCTGAGAATTCTCCATAATGTTCTCAAAGGCGTGTGAAGTCTGCCAATCCGCACATGGCCAGCGTGGTGGACTATGGCCAAACCCTTCTCATATTGAGAGGAGACCCGTACTCTGTAATGAGCCGGTAATGGGTTGATCATGATTATTGCAGAACAATGCAAAACCCAAAAATATGTTGCTTAAAAATATAAATGAATAACATTTATATTTTTAAGCAACATTTTTAGTTTATTATTTGAATACAAATCTGATGATCTGTTAAATCGGTAATCCGGCGTTCACATTCCCTGCCACTAACAAGTACTTACACGTTAAACTAAGGTTAAAAAATGACATAATCAGTTAACTCCTATCCAGAAAGTTAATCGAAAAAATTCCAAACACTACTCACTCCAGTGTTTACTTTCTCATTTTGTGACGTTTTTTTTTTTCAGACTGTCTATTAGCTGTACAAACCCTATTGGTTGCCACAGCGTAACCGGGCTGTTTGGCGAGCTTCGGGAAGCTCTGCTAGAAGAAATTTTGAGCCCTAGGGCTCGAAGAAACTAAGGGAACGACTGCCTAAGGGCGCCTCCTTTGAGGCCGAACCTCGGCTTAGGCGACGTTTGGGATAACGGGGGGGTCGGACGGTGAGTGGTCCGTACGTCTCCGAGGCCGTGGATGGAGCCCACGTCCGGATGTCGTAAGATAGCGGGGACCTTGTGGCGTGTAGTATGTGATCCCAGCAATGGCACCATAACAGGGTGATGATAAAATAATTAATCCAGTGAATTTCAGAAGGTTATTAGAATATAGCCTTATTTGAACAATTTTCCTAAAATCTTCGTAATTTTACCAAGTAATATATATATATATATTGCTATTTATAAAGGGTAGAACTGGGATCAATCAATCACAGAGACGATCTCAAACAGAGCAAGCATCTGCTGCCCGTCTCTCCGTTCATACGCCATTTTTTATACATTACAAGTTAGCCCTTTAGCAATCTCACCTGATGGTAAGTGATGCAGTCTAAGATGGTAGCGGGTTAACCTGTTAGGGGTATGGTAATTCATTCATACTTTACATACATCATGAAATTTTGGAGATGTCTAGCAAAATTTTATTACGATATTAAGGATTATATAAACGATAAAAAAGCTTGGGTGTGAATTGCTCTATCTCCATAGGTACTTAGTTTATTATTCATTATGTGAGATGGTGATAATGAAGAAAAGAAAAAACCCCGGCGAAGTTTGTTGTGGGCTTCTTCTTAGACCGGGCCGCGTTTGGAACCCTCATAGCTTTAGTTTTAAGTTTACGATTATAGTTATCACCATGAAATAACTACTATGTAAATTATTGACGCGTCAAAAGTGCCTTTTTAAGGACTATTTCAATAAAGATTATTTTGGGTTTTGAGGTTTTTTGAGTTTTTATCTATTTCATATTATGATATACCATCGGATACACTGTATTAACAATGAAAATGTTACAATAAAATAATTGTTTAAACCGAGTCCAGTTATCATTGCAGGTATAAACAGCATTCTTATTTCTCCGGTAAAAAAGTTGCATAAATGTTAAACTATTTAAGAAATATTACAGACTTAATAATAAATACTAGGATGACAATAATAATGAGATAATGACAATTGACAGAACTACATATGCATGCAGATTTTTTTTTTTCTTAAAACTAAATAGAGTGTAATGAAAGATATCGATGTAATGGTTCGTCAAATTGTTGTTTTTTTTTTTATCCACTACAACGGCATGACGGCAATCTCACCTGATGGTAAGTGATGATGCAGTCTAAGATGGTAGCGGGCTAACCTGTTAGGGGTATGGAAAACCCATACTCCTAATTGGTTTCTACACGACATCGTGCCGGAACGCTACATCGCTTGGCGACACGTCTTTGTCGGTAGGGTGGTAACTAACCACGGCCGCAGCCTCCCACCAGACCAGACTCGAGCCGGGAATCGAACCCAGGACCTCCAACTATATAAAGAGACAGCGCGCGTACTGCGCCACGGAGGTCGTCAAAAACATATATGTATACACTAACTATTCTATTAATTGGGGAAAATTAGCCTAAGTTACTCTTGTAAAATTTAGGAGCGTAGATTTTTTGTTTAGGGTGTCTAGGAATACGACGGGGGTCGTTGATACAATTAAACATTAAAATATATAACATTAAAATAAATATTATTAAACTTTATCAAATCAAACGATTAAACTATGAAGATTGACCGTGTTTATGAAAATTCGATTTAATTATTTAGATTGATCGTTTTTATGAAAATTCCTCTATTTCATTTTTCGAAACGGATGTTTTAGTAACTTTCTGACTAAGAAACTACGAAAGTAGGAAAGTATCTTAATTCTGAAAACAGGGAAATTTTATTTATTTATTTATTGGGAACCAAATTCATAAAAATACAGAATATAAAAAATAACCTTGTTAATTGCATTTTTTTTTTAATTTTTATCGTGGGTAAATCCTCATGGATACCTCTGCGCCACGGGGAGGCACAGAGGTTATGTCAGACTCCTACTGACTAAAACCCCCACGTGTTCCTACTCACCGCTGTATGGCGGAGTCACGGGAAGGCTTTCGCATACAACCGCAACTCCACCAGCGGGTGTCCGCCGCAGCAGACCCTCCTTGGGCACGACGTGCCCAGTTTCGCCGGTTAGAGGTGTGCCGGAACAACATCACACCAGCCAACTTGAGAACCGTAGTGTGAGTGATGGACAGCCCCGTTTCCATCGTTCACAAGTCCTCCGAAATTCCTTGTTAATTGCATTAGTAAAAACTGAGTTGCAGAACGATCTTACTGCATAGTCTGGCTTTTACTTATCCATTTATTGTTTTAATAAGATACAATTGGCTGAAATAAGACAATAATTTTTGAAGATTTTGACGACCTCCGTGGCGCAGCACGCGCGCTGTCAGATTATAAAGTTGGAGGTCCTGGGTTCGATTCCCGGCTCGAGTCTGGTCTGGTGGGAGGCTTCGGCCGTGGCTAGTTACCACACTACCGACAAAGACGTGTCGCCAAGCGATTTAGCGTTCCGGCACGATGTCGCGTAGAAACCGATAGGAGTATGGGTTTACCACACCCCTTACAGGTTAGCCCGCTACCATCTTAGACTGCATCATCACTTACCATCAGGTGAGATTGCCGTCAAGGGCTAACTTGTAGTGATTAAAAAAAAAAAAAAAGATTTCGGAAAATATATACCGTCTGTGATCTTCACCGGTGAGCTGCGCGAAACTCGATTGAGTATCCAGACGTCAATGAATTACGGAATTCAGAATTGTTCCTCTTAAAAAGGTCTAAGTATTAAACTTAAAGTACGCTTATGTTAGTTAATATTTTATTTATAGTCATATCAAGGGCAAACGAGCAGAAAGGTCACCTGATGATAAATAATCACCGTCATGACATCTGTAGCACTAGAACGACCATTGATGCTTTGCCAGAACCTATTCTACTAATCGATGTCTACTCGGCATCATCCATCATCGCTTAGCGGTATACCAATAAAGTGGCAACTCTCTGTATGTCTGTCTCCAGACCAGACTCTAGCTGGGAATCTAATTCAGGATGCTCCCACTGCATAATGCGAAAACTCGTACGCCACATTATGATCAAACCATCTCGGCTCACTGCAGAGCACAGATCTCTCAATATGAGAAGGGTTTGGCCATAGTCCACCACGCTGGCCATATGCGGATTGGCAGACTTCACACGCCTTTGAGAACATTACGGAGAACTCTCAGGCGTGCAGGTTTCCTCACGATGTTTTCCTTCACCGTTGAAGCAAGTGATATTTTAATTGAACAAAAATTAAAAACGCACATAACTCCGCAAAGTTAGTACGCTATATACTCGCGTAAAACACGCACGTCTTGACACGCATAAAGTGAAAATACTACCTGACTGATCTGTCAACGCATAATCCTCATGACAGGGGTTGGAATCGTGACAGTAGAGTTCTTTTGCGATGAAGACTCGCCACTAAGAAAGGAAGTTATGAAATTCGACCCCCAAAGATGTTAAATAAGGGGAGAAAGTTTGTACAAAAGTCAATCATGGTGGAAAGTTTTACATATTAGAAAACATAGTGGCAGACCTCCTCTACAACCTACCTTCACATACCTGTGATTTCCTGTGGTTGTAGCGGAGGTTTCACTTTTGTCATAATGTTACAAGAAATACCAGTCAGATTTTAGTAAACCCAGGTCACATATATCACAAAAGATATGGCTTATGTTCTTAGATGTGGCAAGATATCTCTTTCGACTAAAAGTAATCCGACGGTTTACATAACCAAATTAATGGCAAAAGATAAAACTGCTTTTAGCCTCTAATATCGTTTCATCATGATCAACCCATTACCGGCTCACTACAGAGCACGGGTCTCCTCTCAATATGAGAAGGGTTTGGCCATAGTCCACCACGCTGGCCATGTGCGGATTAGCAGACTTCACACGCCTTTGAGAACATTATGGAGAACTCTCGGGCGTGCAGGTTTCCTCACGATGTTTTCCTTCACCGTTGAAGCAAGTGATATTTTATTTTTTTACAACGCACATTACTCCGAAAAGTTAGCGTTGCGTGCCCGGATTCGAACCGCCGACGTCTGATTAGGAGGCTGACGTCCTAATCACGAGACTATCACCGCTTCAATATATATCATTTAACAGCTTCTATATATTTGTTTTAAATGAATATAAAACTAAAGCTATAAAAGCTGTTAAACGAAATAAGCGGTAGAAAAATAGTTTTATCTTTTGCCGTTAATTTCGTTATATAAATCCGACTAAAGAGATATCCGGCCATATCTAAGAACGCGCCCTTGTAAAAAACATAATTAAAATCTGACTGGAATTGCTTGTAACATTATAACACAAGTAGAAAGATGCTTGCGGCGCTTCTGGTCTATAGATATAAAACATTTAATATAAAGCACGCCAGAAATGGTAGGAAGGTATTTTTAACAAAAAATCGCATCCAATACGGCCCGCTCGTGGGTGATATAGACACAGGGAAAGATAAAAAAACGGTCAAAGGTATTTAATATAACTGGCTTGAAGCGATGATAGCCTAGTGGTTACGGCGTCAGCCTCCTAAACAAAAGTCGGCGGTTCGAATCCGGGCACGCACCTCTAACATTTCGGAGTTATGTGCGTTTTTTAAAAATTAAAATATCACTTGCTTCAACGGTGAAGGAAAACATCGTGAGGAAACCTGCACGCCTGAGAGTTCTCCATAATGTTCTCAAAGGCGTGTGAAGTCTGCCAATCCGCACATGGCCAGCGTGGTGGACTATGGCAAAACCCTTCTCATATTGAGAGGAGACCCGTGCTCTGTAGTGAGCCGGTAATGGGTTGATCATGATGATGATGATGATATGCGTCAGGTGTTAGTATTATGGGAGGATCGTGCTGTCCCGATCCTCTCCTCTCTCCACGCGGAGCCCCGGCTCATGGCTGGGGCGCCTGTTAGATGCCCGGGAAGAATGCAATGGTGTTCCCCGGGCGCCTGGAAAAAACGCAGCGTGAGGGACACGCCGTGGTGGTTTTTAGTTCGGGTATACCCCCTAGGGGGAGTCCCACATAACCTCCGTCCTGCCCAAGGGACGGAGGTAGCAATAAAGCTTTTCCACCACGACAAAAAGAAAGTGTTAGTATTATGGCTTATAGCGATATAAATTATATTTTTAATAAATGGCTTATTGTTTTTCATGCCTATTTAACACCCTGGGCAGAAAGCTCGGAGCATAACATAGTTTTGCGAAACGTATAATAATATCACTATGACTCTGTCTTAAGTATTTTCTTTTTTTTTTTGTTTTTGTCTCTCTTGTCTGTTTTTATTTTGTTTTCAGTGTATATTTGTTTTGTTTAGACTTTGTTTTTGTTATAATGTTATTATGTGTAATCATTTAATTTATTTAATTAGTGTTATTGGATATTGTCCGTTCTAATTAAAATTTAAAAAAAAATAACAGAAGTAAGGAATAAACATACATGTATATATAGCTCAACAAATTGAGAAGCTGAAGTTTTTTTTGCCCACTACAAGTTAGCTCTTGACAGCAATCTCACTTGATGGTAAGTGATGATGCAGTCTAAGATGGTAGCGGGCTAACCTGTTAGGGGTATGGTAAACCCATACTCCTAATTGGTTTCCACGCGACATCGTGCCGGAACGATAAATCGCTTGACGACATTTCTCCCACCAGACCAGACTCGCGACGGGAATCGAACCCAGGACCTCCAACTTTATAATGCGACAGCGCGCGCTGCGCCAAAAAGTGGCTATAGATGGGGCATAGCTCAGAGTACCTTGGACGTTGAGTTCCCAAGGTTCTGAGATTAAGACCCCATGCCAGTAAACACAGATTTAGTACCTCCAACTAATAAACACGGATTTAGTACCTCCAACTAGTAAGCACAGATTTAGTACCTCCAACTAGTAAACACAGATTTAGTACCTCCAACTAATAAACACGGATTTAGTACCTCCAACTAGTAAGCACAGATTTAGTACCTCCAACTAGTAAACACAGATTTAGTACCTCCAACTAATAAACACGGATTTAGTACCTCCAACTAGTAAGCACAGATTTAGTACCTCCAACTAGTAAACACAGATTTAGTACCTCCAACTAATAAACACGGATTTAGTACCTCCAACTAGTAAGCATAGATTTAGTACCTCCAACTAGTAAGCACAGATTTAGTACCTCCAACTAGAAAAGGACTTCTCGACAAGACATATCTTGTCCTGCCGTGTCTAGAAAAGGACTTCTCGAAAATCTTGTCCTGCTGTTTAAGTCCATCAGTTGATATGGTGATACATGAAAACGTCAATATTACATCATCATCATCATCGTGAACAACCCATTACCGGCTCACTACAGAGCACGGGTCTCCTCTCAATGAGAAGGGTTTGGCTATAGTCCACCACGCTGGCCATGTGCGGATTGGCTGACTACACACGCCTTTGAAAACATTATTGAGAACTCTCAGGCGTGCGGATTTCCTCACGATGTTTTCCTTCACCGTTGAAGCAAGTGATATTTTAATTGTTTAAAAACGCATATAACTCCGAAAAGTTAGTGGTGCGTGCCTGGATTCGAACCGCCGACCTCTGATTGGAAGGCTGACGCCCTAACCACTAGGCTATCACCGCTTCAGGCTATCATCGCTTCAATATTACGCGTGAACATAAAAACCATTCATAAAAAAAACACCATAAGTAGGTACTAATTTTCGAACGTCCTCTTTAAGAACCCCCAAATATTTTTTTTGTGCCTAATTATTTGAAGTAATAATTTGGGTTAGGTTAGTTTGATAATAACTTTAGGTACTTTGGTCCTCTAGGACTTCGAGGATATCCGAATTTGATATAAGAAGGTATAATAAAAGTATAGTCTAGTAGTTTTTAGAAGCCCGCCTACCCGCATTTGAATATCGTGATGGGTGTTAGCTCGATAACCATCCAGCAATAGGTTATTAATTAGTTTGATGATTAGCTAAAGACACTTAGCGCAGAGTTATTTAGCTTTAATAAAAATCCGATCCTATTTCAAATGCAGTTAATTTAATGGATTACAAAGAATCTAACTAAGCCGTATTAAGTATCCAAATCGTGTCGTTAATCAACGCGAAGCTAACCTACATAATAGATACGTAAAACAATAAATTTAACCCTGTATTATTAGCTATCGATTGTAGGTAAGTACCTACGTCCGTCTGAAAGCACTTGGCCTTGATAATACATATTTACATAGGTACATAAACGTACATTGCATTACGCAACTCCGTTAATACATCATACATTGATTCCGATCGGGTACAACAACTTTGCTAACTTCGGACGCTGCTATACGATTATAATTACACAAATAACTAACCTAATTTAACAATTCTGGCTCGGATAATGCCAAATAACCTAAAATAACATAATAAGAGTACGCAGAACGTACTGAAAAGCGATGATAAAGCGTCCCATCGCCACGTTAAGACATAGAAAAGTTGTTTTCGAACAAAGAAGTGGGCCCGTGTCGAAAATAATGTCTTGGCGAGGCCCAAGAGAACTCCGGGCGGATGTTATATAGCTAGTAGCTACGTAGATAAAACCTTCCGCCGTCGACAGCGCCCCGCGCGGCGGCTGAACGCAACGCGCTTCATGCCGTGTACACCCGGCGAAATAAGTTTGCGTTTGGCACGTTGCGATATCTATATATTTATGTGGTTTTTCGATACACTTTTGTTGAAATTCTGTTTGTTTCGCCAAATATAATATTGCTTGTGATGTTATTGCTCGTCGCGCACAATTAGCTGGTTTATTGCGCAAGGTGCGATTAAAATAAATTACACACAAATAACAGAGTTTGATCTACTTTTGGATCGATAATCGAAAATTTAATCTTTATTACACTAATTATTAACCATTCATTAAGGGATTGAATTGCATTCAATCGTATGAAATAGTAAAAATTTACAACTGTCGATCGTTAGATTTCTATTTACGTGACGCAAAATATTTAAGTAACTACCATTCGAATTTAGCATTACTAATTGATACAATATGAATAAAAATGGCATTAATATCCATCAATAATAATGTTCTAAATGAAAAAGCAAGTCTGTATGTTTATATGTTAGCTATAAGAGCAGGTAACTCAACAGCCAAGCCAATTGTGAAATTTGGCAAATACACTAAATATGCTGAGCTGAACACCCTTTCTGAGTAGTGTTACACAAAGACAAAAAGCTGCTTAATAGAATAATATTCTTTTTTTAATACTTAACAAAAATCAATGATATTTATTTCTTTTAGAATACTACTTATTTTTATAATAATCTTGTCATTTTTTTAAATTAGAATGTTAGTAAACCAGTTTTTTTAAAGAACACTAACAATGTACGTCAAAGTTTTTAAAGCCAGTTTATTATATATTTTTAATGCTATTCAAAGTAATTCATTTAATCAAAAGAACAAAAGTTGGAAAATAAACACTAATCAAATTTGTTATAAAGTCGTATGTGACGTTATTTAAAAAAAAATAGTACGAAGAGAGGAAAACAAATAATAAAAATTAGTTATGGTAACAATAATTTGCTCAAAATCATTACTTAATTAAAAGAGAAAACATCCAAGTTAAGCATACATTTTGATGAGTTTAAAATTATTTGGAAATTAATCAAGTAAAAGTACTAAATGCCAATAGTGATAAAACACACATAAATAAAATAAAATGCACGTTCTATTAACACATTTAATTAATAATTATCTAAATACATCCTCAATTTAAAAGCCTTGAGCATAAGCCCAATCACAAAGTGTGGTCACAAAATCACCTTTCACTTCAATGAACCTTCCCAATTCATGCACTCTAGTTTCAACGTAACGTTTTTGAGTATTTTTTAAATGCTCTTTAATTAAATCGTTTAATAACCAAATATCACCCTCAATCTTTTTAATCACCGATATTTTCCGCACGCCTCTATATGATAAATCTAAATATATTGGCAACTGATGGTTTTTAGTTCTTGCAATATAATATGGAAGATTTTTTGCTTCCTCTTTCGGTGGTGTCCATCCTGAAGGGTATGTTTCTTTAGGTACAACTTCGGGAATAGTTTCAAACGGCATTAATCGTTCTACGTATGCCCATTCAGGAGGGTTTTTCACAATCTCAAATTCGTATTGCTCTTTGATTTTTTTAACGAACGGAGAATGTGCATAATTTGAATAGTTTTGCTTGCTTGACACCTGAAACAAATACATAAAAAAACAATTAGTGTTGGAACATAAACTAAAAAAAACCTGAAATATAAAGTTTTTGTTATTTATAATATGTATGTTATGATATGTTTAAGTAGTAAGAAATAAATTTGTAGACTTTCATTCACAAAATTTTACAAGTCTAAACTCTGAAAATAAAGAAATATTAACTTTATGCGAGCGAAAGCTTTTTGTGAGGGTGTACACCCATAGTTCTGTCACATGTCGCATTCAAAGCAACATTACAACGCGGCGCGTGTAAAAATAATTGTATAATTACCGATATTGACGCTGGTGGAAGTTTTGCACCTAAATCAGAAGAGTTGTTCAGGATCCGCACGGTTTTTCTGACAAAAAAACGTGCAAATGCTCTCTGTGAACGCCACACGGTCGCCATTTTGAATAGCGAATAGAGTGATTGCTTGCTACAAGAGCAATAAGAACTATATTATTCGTTTCGAAGGAAACATTATGGCGGACGCCTGCAGACATTTGGGCTTTTCAAAAATCGTTTTCTAAGTTTAATCGCGAGTTTTTATTGAACTTTTTCGCATATTATGGTGCATTGAGTGTTGAATTAACTTTTTATTGTGGTTTTTGGCAGTTCCGTGGGATAAATTGTGAGTATTTTGTGAGTACATAGCGGAGGTGCGCCACGGGTAGGGAAATGATTTGGTGCTTTCTGTCTCTCGCTGTCGGTCGACGCATACGCAGGCCACAGCTGTAGGTGGCGTTGCAGTCATATCATCCGAGGCCGAGATGTGTACAACACCACCAAAACATGATATTTTCATGACTTTTCCGGCTGGCTTTTCTGTGCAACAGGCGACTTAAAAGTAAATATTGTTTAATAATATCTTATTTTAAACATCCTACTATGAGTGTGTGTGTTTTATCGGTGATATTTTGTGACACAAATGTGTGAAATAAGTCCGCGAACTTGTCGATTCTCGGGCATCGCTTTTGTTTACCACGACTTTTGAGACTTGATTTCTGACCGAATTATATCCAAATAAGTGTCAATTAACATTCAACGTCTTCGATAAGCATTCTTAATATAGAAACATGAAAATTCTTGAATTCGTCCTAATTGTTCATTTGAATTTTAAAACTGAATTGAATTATTGTAATAATCACATGAATTTAATATGATTATCTTTAAAGAATAATTGAAATGGTATTTTATTTTATTTCAGGTCCTGATAACATGTCATAAAGACGAAAACAATCCTCCATGTCAATAAAGGTCAAGCAGTGTAGAGATTTAGGACTTACAAACTTTGAAATAGTTATATTATAACTAATTGCTTAAAGGACATAAAATAGTGAGAAAGGCTGTAAAGTCAGCCTTTAGACCAAATATTGTTGTTTGGTCTGATCTGATCTTTCTGATCACCTGACGAGATAACCAGCAACCTGATGTCCGGAAAACAGTATCGTCTTCCACCAAACATTCCATCATGAAAACTAAACAGGCTAAAGAGGAGCTGGATAAGAGCATAGATGAAGAATCAGTAGTGGAGCCTAAGACCAGAGCCCGGAAGAAGGCCTCCGACTCCAACGAGGAAGAAAAAACCAAGCCGGCCCAAGATGACCCCAAAACTTCTAAAGAGAGCAGGAAGCCTGGACCCAAACCCAAAACAGTGGTCAAAAAGCGACCTTTAGGAATCAGAAAGACAAAAACCTTGAGGGGAAAGAAAGTTCCACCCGTTAAGAAAAATGTTTTAAAGAGAACCATTACTAGGACTAGGAAAACTGCTAAAGAGGCTTTTAATTCTCGTGATAAGGATGCCGTCCCTTTAATACCTGCAGCAGAAATTAAAAAGGAACCCCTTGAAGATACCACACCAAGTTCCAGGTCCTCTAGCCCGAGAACTGCTGGTAGGCGAGTGAGACTTAGCTCTGACATGGTCATGATGAAGTCTGTACTGGGAGATTCTCCTACCACATTAGTCCTTGGGCCACGGACAAGCCCTTACTCTATGCGTTCAGAAAGGAGTAATAGCCCCTCTCTTTTTGATGGAAAAAACTTGAGAAGTGGGAAGCCTCGAAAAGTCAAGAGTAATCTCCTAAACGAGGTTGTTATGAAAGAACAGAAGAAGAGGCGGTTGCTCTCAGACTCAAAAACTGCAGATGCTCCGGAGACTTCAGAGGATACAAAGAAGCTGAAAAGAGGACGCTCTAGTTCCAGAGATGGCAGTGAAATCTCTAAATGCTCAGATATTACAGAATCAGATGTCAGCCTCAGTGAACCACTCAATGATAATGAAAATAAGGAGCTCAGCAAAAACTTAGATAAAACTAAGACTGACCTAGATTTAGATATTGAAAATAATGTACAGATCTCTCCTATTGGAAAAGTGCCTTCTCTTAGTGTTGACTCAAAATTAACTGAAACCAAACCTTATACAGAGCCTAGTTCTATGTTAAAAGAGAAAAACAAAAAGAAAATGAGCTTAAAAAGAAGTACTTCATTAGACTCAGACAACAATAACAGTAATAGGATTAAGTTAGAAAATATAAATGTATCAGACCTAGAAGACAAATATTTGCTGAAGACTGAAAATGATGCGCTTATAGAAGAACGTAGTAGTATATTGACTAGTATGTCCAAGACATTTAACTCAAAGGAAGTTTCTAAAAATATTAGAAAAGCAAGGAGGGGAAAGAAGGCTGCCACCACGTCCAGGCCAATCACTAACCAAGCCACCAAGAATGGTATCACCAGCACTATCACTAATGACTTAGTTGAAGATAAACACGAAACAGTTGACTCCTTATCAAAAGAAATCAGTGATCTTATCAATGATTTAGACCAAAACATAGATCGTGATCAAGAGATGTCAAATGATACAAATGTTGATCAATTGCAAACAAAGTCAGCTAGGCAGTTCTATGGAATTTCTAAGCCTCTAGGTGATAATAACAGCATTATTACACCTGAGACACCAGTAAAAGATAAAGACACAATTTCAGCTATTGCTAATGAATGTACACCTTCAAAGAATGACGATAGCGAAAATATTAGACTTCACTATGAAGATTCAGTTGAAAAATGTCCTGAAAACAGACCAGAACTATACAAGTGTAATGCTACTGTAGCAAGCATAGACAAACTCATGGATAGACTTAAAGAGTTCGAGGAGTTTGATAAGAGAAGACAGCGACAAGAGTCTGAATGTAAAACAATGGATAGCAAATCTGTCATGGTTTCTGATGATGTTGTGTTAATACCAAAATCAGGAGCCGAATATAAACCTTTAAAAGACTTGCAACCAGTTAGGTCTCCAGAAAGAGTGATTGAGAAGGAGAATGTTCTTAGCTGCTTCGAGAATAACTCTGCTATATCAATAGTCAAGAGGGATCAAGTAAGACGTTCGATAGACATAGACCTTCCAAATTCCGTCACATTAATAAAAAGAAATAGTGTCAGTGCCAGGAAAGAATCTACAAGCTCGAACCATTCTAAAGAATCTGATGCTATCAGTATATTTGAGAAATCACTGGGCAAGGATGTAACTTTGACTGAGATAAGGAAATCAGTAGAAAAATCTGCGCCCGCGCAGCAAATCGACTTGCATCAATTCGCGACCCTTCATCCAAATAATGCGAGTCAGTCTTTTAGCGTTATAGATACGAGTCAAATTTCGATTACTTCGAGAACCATCGAAAGTAAAATTAACAGTAGTGAAGTTCAAATAACTAAAAGAAAACCAAGTTTTTCGCTGTCGCGCAAATCTTCTGAATCAGGTGTAGATGTTGAAGACAAGACAGTAGAAAAAATGATGTCGCCGCCACACCAAATCAAATCTCCGCCACATCAAATGAAGTCTCCGACACATCAAATAAAATCTCAAGCAATTTCTATAACGCCTACGCCTGTAGCCATTAAATCGCCGGAAACTTCGCAACCAATAGAAGCGGAACCAATCACACCGCCTTTAGAGCAAGTTAAGCCTGGTACACCTAATGATACACCCCTGGCCTCTGAGGTCCCAAAACTAGATAGTATAACAGATTCTACGAAGATGTTACCCACAAAAATTGAACAACCAAAAATCGAGTCTACTAAAATTGAACCCACAAAAATAGAACCGACACAAATAGAACCCAAAAAAATAGAACCCTCTAAAATAGAATCCCCCAAAATAGACACCCCAAAACTAGATCCACCAAAAATCGAACCTACAAAAGCTGAAACAACTAAAATTACACCAATGGTTATAGAACCTGAACCAATAATTCAAACCGATTCATCAAAAGTAGAAGCACTTAGTGAATTGATACCTGAAAAAACACCTGAGACAGACTTTAATATAGAGAAGATGGACCAACCAATGGAAACTGATACAGAAGTGGGAGGCAATAAAACAAAAGAGGTAACAACTGGAGAAAATGAAATTAAGAATGCTAAAGAAATTAAAGAAACAAATGAAATTAAAGATAATAAAGAAATTAAACCTACAAAAGAAATGAAGGAGGTTGAAGATAAAAAAAGCAAAGAGGAAATAAGACTAAAGGTTCCCAAAGTAAAATCGGCGCGGAACTCCACTGAAACCCAAGCAGGACCTAGCAACGTCCTACTGGAGACTCCGGAAAGTCAAAAACGGAAGGAAAACGTGCTGAGAACACTAGGATTATTAACACACAAAGCAGCCAATGAAGCCAAAATAGAAAAAATGAAGGAGAAAGAACGTATTTACGGCTCCAACTACAGTGGGGCTATGGGTAAACCCAAGGCGGGGAAATCTGACTACACTGGTACTCTGAAAACGGTGATTAAGTTGAGCCGCGGTGCTGGGGACCGAGATAAGAAGAAGTTCAGGAGTTCATTGAAGATGACGTTTCAGAAGAGCAAGAGTAGATCAGGGAAGCCGGCGCAGGAATTTGGTGAAGCTGGCAGTGAGGACGACGCGTATTACACCATTGAAAGACGAGAGGTAAGTCTCTATATTTGTATCTTTTTTTTTTCGGACTGTCTATTAACTGTAAAAACCCTATCGGTTGCTACAGCGTAACCGGTCTGTTTGGCGAGCTTCGGAAAGAAGCTCTGTCAGAAGAAATTTTGAGCCCTAGGGCTCGAATAAACTAAGGGAACGACTGCCTAAGAGCGCCTCCTTTGAGGCCGAACCTGGGCTTAGGCGACGTTTGGGATAACGAGGGGGGCGGACGGTGAGTGGTCCGTACGTCTCCGAGGCCGTGGATGTAGCCCACGTCCGAATGTCGTAAGATAGCGGGGATTTCGTCTTCGCAGGCGAAGGCGGTGTGTAGCGTGTGATTGTGTGGTAGGTGGTACGAGTATGTTGTCAGTAGTCATCTGATCGTCAGGGTCATGAAGGATATATTTGTATCGCCATTATACTGAATAGTGGCTTATTATTAAGTTAGTTAGCCGAGAAATTCAATATGATGCCCACAGTAATAGACTAATATGACCACTCTAATGTAGTGCTCATCATCATATCAACCGATTGACGTGTCGGTTCTTATTAAATAGTTCTTTTGTAAAAAGTGCCAAAGTCGGCCTTGGGCTGCTTGTTTTCAGCAATGTGGTTTTATTAGTGGGAGGTTTCAGCTAAAGAAAGAAGCAAGTGGGTAATTGGTAATTTCGGAATTTTCCCTGCCCTCGTGTGGTTAAGGGCTTTAGCCTTTGCTAGTTACTAACCTACCGACAAAGACGTGCCCCCAAGCTTTTCGGTAATACATTAAAAACTCTATACTTGTAAAAATGAGATATGCGTGGTAAAGGCAGGCTTTAAACGTGGTTTAGCTTTGTTAATGTACCGTCACATTATGAACTTGGAAGGTCTTAGGTTCGATTCCCGGAGTCTGGCTGGTGGGAGGCCTCGGTCGTGACTAGTTACTTACAAAGACGTGTCGCCAAGCGATTTAGCGTTCCGCCACTATCGTGTAGAAATCAATTATTAAGAGTATAGTTACCTACCATGCTCCTAATAGGTTAGCCATCTACCAGCTAGATTGCATTATAATTTACCCTCGGATGAAATTGTAGTCAAGGCGCAACTTAGATTATTTTAGCTTTATTAATTCAGAATAATATTGCAAAATTCAAGAGAAACATGTACTGTATCATACTAAACATCAGAAGTAAAAGTAAACTTGTAGTACCGTTTAGTAGGCTGCACAAAATTAGTAACTCATTCGAAGGAAATTGTATTTTATTTTATAACATATTACCTATGGAAATCTCTCCAAGATATCTATCAATAAGTTGAAAGTTTTCATAAAACGAAAGCAAATAGAAAAATCCCATTACGATACTAAGGATTATATTATAAACATTAAAAAAGCTTGGGTGTGAATTGCTCTAACTCAAGCTTTTATTGGTGATAACAAAAAAAAAACCTGCTAAGTTTGTTGTGAGCTTCTTTTTAGAACTGACCGCGATTGGACCCCCTTAACTTTAGTTTTAAGTTGGTGAGTGTAACTATCACCATTACTATCATCATTCATAAATGTCTGTAATAGGTTTACATGAATGAAGCTATTTTGATTTTAACTTTGAATTTATTTTAGAGTTTGGTTGCGCTGGTTATTTTGTAATGAATGGTTTCTCTTGTGTTTCAGGGCGGTGCTCCGGCAGTTCCTGATGGTGGGCACAGAAAGTCTCATTACAGTAATCGTCTTAACAACCATGGTGTGTGGCCTCTCACTCACGCCCGACCCACAAGCTGGAACCAAACTACCCCAACGATACTATGATATCTCAGTGTAACCAACCCCCATGACGGCTAGGGCAATTGTACATTTTTCTCCCCTCTGGAATTTCTCTTTATCTCAATCTAAATCGATATTAAGACTTAAATCATTACATTTATCATCATCATCATGAACAACCCATTACCGGCTCACTACAGAGCACGGGTCTCCTCTCAATATGAGAAGGGTTTGGCCATAGTCCACCACGCTGGCCATGTGCGGATTGGCAGACTTCACACGTCTTTGAGAACATTATGAAGAACTCTCAGGCGTGCAGGTTTCCTCACGATGTTTTCCTTCACCGTTGAAGCAAGTGATATTTTTTTTTTATATATATATATAACGGCATGTATTTATCTTATATCTACGCTATGGGTTGTTATGCACAGTGAGATCTCATAGTAATGTTTTAATATGAAGCAATTCCTGATTTATATACTGTTTAAAACTCTGAGGCTGGTCTAAGCCAATTCAAACAGATCTACCATACATATGAATTCATTAACGAAAACAATTTTTGGCTAAAGGAAATAAGTTTGGTTCCTGCTTGTGGCTCAAAATACCATCTTTATCAGAGCTTAAAATTACTTGATAAAAAGGCATAGCAGCCTTATAGTCTTATACGGAAATGTGGATAAAGTGATTTTGCTATTGTTGGTTTTAAGCTCTGGTAAAACCTTTTATGCCAATAACACTACTCCCCTAATATAATAAAATTCTAAACATTACTAAATAGAAGATATTCATTATAAAATGAGGAACCACTTTAAAGATATTAATATTATAATTATTTTTATTCCTAAGGTTCTGAACTGGAAAAAAAGTTCGAAAGTTGTGAACTAAAAACCAGGATGTCACGACTATTTAAAAATCAAATTTTGTGCATTTTTAAAAGAATACTAAACTATAAAAATGAAACTCAAATCTCTAATAATGAATAGAAGCAGGCGTTACTTTGCGGAAATCCATGATGAACAATAAACAGCAAGTATAATTTTCTATATTCCGACAACCGGGAGATTTGTATAATATAACACCCCACAAAATCTTCCACTAGAACCTCTACGCACGTTTCGACCCGACACCGGATCATCCTCAGGAGATGTTTTGACTTCACAAGCGAGAAAAGTAAAGTCTTTACTTGCTGTTTATTGTTTATCAAATCTCTAAATTAATTGACAGCAAAAATTTAACTATTTACATTTGAGTCAAAAATATCATGCCATAGAAATGAAACACCTTAGCTTAGCTATTCATACAAAGCTTTTTTTAAAATTAAAAGTGGTAGATTTACAGACTTCTCCTAGCACAAAACTTTAGTCAGTTTACGTTTAAGGCACATCCATTTGTCCTTTGAATATTCTGTTATATTAACAAATCATTGGGTGAAAGGAAACACAAAATTTAATAACCAAAATTAACTACTTAATATGACAGAATCGGTTATATGTTTAACATAAAAAAAATCTAACTTTTTGGATAATTTGCATGCTATTTTAACATATAAATTTAAACTGTTTTACAATGTGTAACTCTAAGGATACACAAGCAAGGAAATATCCCGGTTGAACTCCCTGTTTGGGTCAATTTAGTAATTATGATTTCTAAAAGTAAAATTTATTTTTCTTCTTCTTAGACCGGGGCGCGTTTGGAACCCTCATAGCTTTAGTATTAAGTTTACGAATGTAGTTATCACCACCAAATCACTACTATGTAAATATTATTGACGCGTCAAAAGTGCCTTTTAAAGGACTATTTGAATTTGTTAAATTGACCCATATCTGGTGAGATAAACTGCTATCGTAGTTAGTAAGCGCCATTAATATAAGATTGGGGTTTAAAAAGAGGTTGGAATATTGGAGCATAAAATGGGCTTTATTGGCGTTGTTGTAAGCTTAAATTTGCAGCTGTCGCTCATTTATCTCTATCGCGCGCTGTGAAATTAAAAATTAGTGATACCGAATGTGTATATTTATAGAAGTGCACTAGGATTGTACGTTTGGCGCCAAAAAAATTTGTATAGCGCTTATAAAACTCATTTTATTCCCGCGATTCCAATACACAACGCGTACGCGTACGCGATAAGAAACCGCATTGCGCACTCAAACGTAGTAAATTATGTCCATTTTCACTTTGAAACTATTATTGTTTTGTCTGGTGGGAGGCTTCGGCCGTGGCTAGTTGGTAACTACCGACAAAGACTTGTCGCCAAGCGATTTAGCGTTCCAGCACGATGTCGCGTAAAACCAATGAGGAGTACGAGTTTAACATACCCCTAACAGGTTAGCCCGCTACCATCCTAGACTGCATCATCACTTACCACCAGATGAGATAGCCGTCAAGGGCTAACTTGTAGTGTATCTCTATAAGAACTATTATTGCATGAATACAAATCTCATATTAAGGGTACATAACGGATATATCGGATACTAAACCACCTGTAAAAGAGAATAGGGTTAACAATACCAAGAAAAAAAACGTAGTTTTTTTTTAAATTATTATTTATTTATTATTAATTATTATTAAGGAATATAATTAATTATACAATAACGACACCGAAAAAAACCAAAGAGGTTTGTCGTTGTTGTTTAATTTATGTTTGACATTTTTAATATGTAATTTTTGGAACGCTGGAGGTAGTTCGTTTCGTGCACGTGTCTGCCAAGTAGCTCGTTTTATCTCAGTAAGGCGAGATGAGTATATATGTTGACATAGCCGTGTACCAAAGCTCTAGATTAAAGTACTAAACGCTCAGGTGTTGAGTTATACCATTCTTTTCAACAGAAGCTGAAGCGATCCCCGAACCTGAACCAAAGGAGACCTTGAACCTGGTTATCCCAGAGAAGGCGTCTTCATTCAGCATCCACCCGGGCAGGCTGTGTATGGACCAGTGTTTCTACTGCGGGGGCAAGTTCGGACTGTTCGACACGCCGTGTCATATCGCACAGATGAAGAGTGGGGAAAGGCAGCGCAAGGTCTTAGATAGTAAGTGGTTCTTATTAACACATACTCTGTCTAATTTACTAATTATTTTCATTCCCTCAGGCGCCGTCCTATTGTCATCGCTCGTACGATGATGCGTGCGTCCGACGAAAATGATCGCGCGTCCGTGCGTTCAAACAAACTGTGTTCTACTGAATGTCCTATTGAACATCGCGCGATCATGCGATGCGTTCATATTGTCGCGCGACCATCGACGCACGGACGATCATCGATCAAACATACTGATCTTTACTGAACGTCCTAATGGCGCGCGCGCGGCCACTTGGGGAAAAAGAGCGGAGGAGGGGGTACCACAGTAAAAATTTTATTCTTTTTTCCGTACGTCAAAATACTGATTGTGAAATTCACCTCGCTTGTTTCTGTATTTGTAGAGTATATTATGTGGTCCACGTTTTCTTTTTTTAATGCTGTTTACGATTAAAGAAATATTGCCCGACAGTAAAAACTGTGCGTCTCTGTTAAAAGCCATTTCGAGTATGATCGCATCGCTCCAAAATGGACACACGATTTCTTATCGCGCGACCAGTTTCATCGCAAGATGAAATCGCATCGCATCATCGCGCGAGCGATGACAATAGGACGGCGCCTAAGTATAAGATTAAACGCATCGCAAGCGCCGATTGTTTTTCTTTTACAACTGATTGGCTTGCGTTTGAAAACCAGCATACCTGATGGGAAGCAATGTTCAGGTTAAAACGAGGTCATCTAAAATTTGCCTTGCGGTCGTCCTCTCCTTCCGTGGAGGCGTTCTACACCTTAGCAGTTAAACCGATAGTTTGATATAAAACGTTTATTTTGATTGAATTTAAACCACATAAAAATGCCACCGCTAAAAGCGTTTCTATTTTCTATGAAAAAGTATGTAATCGTCACATCACTACCAGACGCACAAGCTTGAAACATCTAGAAGTTTTGTCTGGTGGGAGGCTTCGGCCGTTGCTAGTTACCACCCTACCGACAAATACGTGTCGCGTAGAAACCAATTAGGAGTGTGGGTTTACCATACCCCTACTTACCCCTACCAACAGGTAAGATAGCTTTAGACGGCTAACTTGTAGTGTTTAAAAATAATATCTCTTTTACGGTATAGCCTGCTGTAATACTCAATTTTGTCAAAATTTTAATAAGTGCCACGTCATCAGAAAAGTGTATTAAAAAAGTGACTTGATTTCGTAGACGAAGAGAAACTGACAATAGACAGCTGCCTGTGCGACGCGTGCTACCGCCATGTGGACCGTCGTGCCAACTGCCCTTCATATCGCAAACGGCCCGTCGCGAAACCGCCCGATGTGCCGTTACTTCAGATGAGCGAACCCGCCCCGGCGTCAGTGCCGTGAGTATTTGTGAAACTGAACTAGACATCTATTTGGGCAGGTTGTGCTATCGCTTTGTTAATCGACGAATGAACTGTCCTATAACGCCTCGCTACCAGAATTTTGGTACACCGTCCGATGTGCTACATGATCAATGCAGCAAACACGTCACGCTGTCTGTGTAGAGGGTTTTTCAACTGATGATTGACAGCTAGCTACCTGAGCAGACCTTTCGTCTATCTGTACGTAGATTAGCGTATAAACTGACCTTTACATCGCAAACGGTTATAGAACCGTTCACGTCTGACCAAGTGGCACGCCATCCAATGTGCCACTTGGTCAGACGAGCGAACCCGTTCCGCCCAGTGTGCTGTGAATGGAAGTTTAACTGGTAATAGACAGCTTGAGTGCTACATACAGTTATGAGGCACGCCTCATGATCTTCCCTTTATATCGTCTAATGTGCCATTGACACAGACAAGTAAACCCTCTCTGTAAATTAAATTTTGTCCTCTGTTCTGCAGCGTATATGACTTGGGGTTTTGTTTATTTTGTCAGTTTGTCCTAATACACAGTCTGGATTAGGCTTGAAATAAACCTAGTTTTATTATGTTGTTACGGATTATTTTTGGAGTAAACAGCGTGATTTAATTTCTTTTGCATTTAGTAGCTTACATTTCGCTGAAGGAACGAGCAAACCGAACCGAACCGTAGATGAGAGTTTGTGAGGTTAAGTTAATTATCAGAAGTTAGTTGTAACAGCTAGTAAATAAAGCAAATGTTTGTCTTAGTGGCCCAGAGAAAGTGATCAGCCCGCCGTTAGATGAGGAGAGCGAGGAGGAAACTCCCGCCGCGACCGCTGGGAGGCTGGCCACGTGCCACACCAGCGGCTGCGTGACCCTCGCGGACCACTCCATACGCAGGAAGTGGCTCATCAAGATGAGGTCCAATGTCAATAAGATTGTGAGTATTTTAATTTTGAAGGGAGTTGATATCGACGTAGTAGGTAGTGCATTTTATAGAATTTGACCCTTAAACAATTATTAGCTAATTAATTAAACTGACATCCTTAATTTAAGTATAAATACTTGCAAATGCTCTTTCTATATAAATAGAACTATATTTGCAAATGCTTTTTCTATATATATATATATATAGAACTATACTTGCAAATGCTCTTTCTATACATATAGAACTATACTTGCAAATGCTCTTTCTATACATATAGAACTATCCTTGCAAATGCTCTTTCTATATATATAGAACTATACTTGCAAATGCTCTTTCTATATATATAGAACTACACTTGCAAATGCTCTTTCTATATACACATATAGAACTATACTTGCAAATGCTCTTTCTATATACATATATAGAACTATACTTGCAAATGCTCTTTCTATACATATAGAACTATACTTGCAAATGCTCTTTCTATACATATAGAACTATACTTGCAAATGCTCTTTCTATATATATAGAAGAACTATACTTGCAAATGCTCTTTCTATATACATATATAGAACTATACTTGCAAATACTCTTTCTATACATATAGAACTATACTTGCAAATGCTCTTTCTATACATATAGAACTATCCTTGCAAATGCTCTTTCTATATATATAGAACTATATTTGCAAACATACATTCTGGCATATAAATGATATAAAAAAATACGAATGAGCTGGCGCGATTCGACTTGGCAACAAGTTGATCTCAAGTGTTGTCTGTAGCTGAAACTGGAGTGCGACTACCCCGGCCTGCACACCATCCCGCTGTGCGCGGAGCACTACCGCTCGCTGACGCCGCTGATGGCCTGCGTCCTGTGCCGCTGCCGGCTGACCAAGCACCACAACCTGCACTTCATCCATCATGTGAGCCAATATCTATATATATAAAAGCGAAATACCACTCACTGAATATCACGATATCTCAGGAACTATAGAACGAACGAACTTGAAATTTGGAAGGTAGATTTCTTTTAAGAAGTAAAACATACATATCGTCAGCTAAGAAACGGTTTTGAGAAAATCCGCTCCTAAAGGGTTGAAATGGGGGTTGGAAGTTTGTATGAAAGTCCTACGTTTTTTAATTTTTAAGCAAACTAATGAACTGATCATAAGGAAATTTGACATTTGCCTGTAGCTTACTTTCTGAAACAGGGCATTGGCCGCACGGGTAACCTCAATCTCACGGGAAATCAGCAATTTCAATTTTTTCTACGCAGACGAAGTCGCGGGCAACAGCTAGTACTATACTAACTGTATCCAGGATTCGTCGCAATGCCCAAAAAAAAAAACATTTATATTTATAGAATTAATGGGTACCCTCGCGACAGTGGACCATGCCAAAGTTTCATCACAGTCAGAGCAATGGTTTCGGATTGGGATGGCGCTGGTTCTATACCGATGCAGACTTTACCTACTCTTATCTGTTGATAAATTGTGATAGATTAACAACCCAATATATGCTACATTCTCAACAGCAAGAAAGGTAAAGGAGATGATAAAAAGTTTGAAGGGTTTTTGTTTTTCATCGCCCTTGTGAGTTTAGTAATCTTAACAGCTCTGCTGCCTTAGTTGGTTCCAAGGTAGAGTTGCCAACCTACACTCCACAAATGAAACTGGTTTAGCTTAGAGGAAGGACGGCCGCCTCCTAATCAGAGGTCGGGGGTTCCAAGCCGGGCACGCACCTATAAATATTCTCATAGGCTTGTGAAGTCTGCCAATACGCACATGGCCAGCGTGGTGGACTATGGCCAAATCCTTCTCATATTGAGAGGAGACCCGTGCTCTGTAGTGAGCCGAGAATGGGTTGATCATGATGATGATGATGACTCCATAAACCTCGTGACTGCTTCAATTTCATAAATCTCGTGACTGGTTAAATTTCATAAAACTCGTGACTGGTTCAATTTAGTCATATTCAACATTACCATGAAAAGGGTTTTAGGTGCCAATTGTATATACTAAAACACTTGACGTGGTTGAAATATAACTTTCAAATGTATCTTATAGAATGAATGCCATTTCACAGGGCTACACTGATCTCAATCCACTGCTGAAGGAGGCTGGCATCCCGGTCGCGTTCCACGAGAGGCCAGTACTCTGCAAGGTGTGCCGCTACTTCTGCACGCTACTCCAGCGACCTGGGCATAAGGACAAGCATGCACGGGCATACACACGGAAGTAAGTGTCATGCTTTTCTTCTGTTCTTACCTATTTACTTTTCCTATTAGCTGTAAGTTTTCCTTGTAAAATTAAAAAAAAAAAATCTATTAGGCACATGTCTTCTTTACAACTTGTTGCAGCAACATACATATCGTCGCTTAAATAGAAAAACGACATTTCTCAAAATTTTCGGAAACTGAGGTTATCATTAAAAAGAATCTATTATCAACATTATTTTTATATGGATAAAAGACATTTTATAAAACTACACGGCAAGCTCACTAGATGGCACAAGTGTCACTTCGGTACTCTAAAATAAACAATAGATTGTGACAACTTAAAATGCATGTATTGCAAAATTTGATAATTTTGAATAACGTCACTTTTCTATTTAACCGACGATATATACAATCATCATCATCATCATCATGATCAACCCATTGCCGGCTCACTACAGAGCACGGGTCTCCTCTCAATATGAAAAGGGTTTGGCCATAGTCCACCACGCTGGCTATGTGCGGATTGGCAGACTTCACACGCCTTTGAGAACAATAGAAGTTGTAAAAATAAAATTGTCTATTTGTACACTAGCATTATGCACCTGTTTTCCGCACTAGTTGAGACCGTATCTCGGAAAACAGGGCCACCAGCTCGGAGTCACTAAGATCTGAAGACAATTACAAGCGTCTAAGCTTAAAGAGTGTATGCGAAATGTTTTATATTGAGCATGTGCGATGTGTATGAGTGTATGTGAGAGTATACGATGGATATGTTTATGTGTGTGTGTATGTGTATGTGGGTGCGTATTAGCGTATGCGAGTCATATTCCCTCATGAAGAAGCGGGATAATCCCCTTTAATAAATTTTAATTGGATATATGAATGTTTTTATATCATAAACAAATGAACGATGTCGCAGAGAGGCTGGACCTATTCAGTTGCAATCTGAATGAACTCACAAGAGTGACATCATGGATAAAATGTTACCGGAATATTTAAATTTAGGCAATTTTTATAAACATTATATACTTTTATATTAGGCTACTCCAGCAAATTAGGTTTTTATCCTGTCAAGCTAGAATAACAGAAGATAAATAAATAAATAAAAATTAATAAATGTAGGATATAATAATTTAACACTAATTTCCTTTGCAGACTCCTCCAAATCTACAATATCGAAATCCCACCAGAACTTAACCAAGACGTTGACGATAGTAAAGACCTCGAAGACTGTAATACTAGCGCCAACAAACAAAAGAAAAAGGCACGGACGAAATCCAAACAGAGAAAGTCATCAGAACCTGAAAAGCAGGAATCATACAGCGAATCATCTGAAAGAACTACAGAAAGTTCGCCAGAGAAAGAAAAACCTAGGGAAGAGATGGCCGAGGAACCTAAACCTCCGCAATCTCTGGAAGAGGATATCGAAAGTCTCATATCATCTAATAAAATACCAGTACCAGGAGCAAAACCTTCGGAAAGCAATCCACCGAGTGATGTCTCGGAAACTGACATGGTATCAGATCTCGATTCTTCACTGGTACCCATCGACAAACAGACAGAACTGAGATATCTACTACAGAAACAGAATAACCCAGCTCAATTCCAGCACAACACAAATTTAACACAAAAACAGAAAAACATTCTGAAAATGCACAATCTCGGAATACAAAAACCTGGCCAACTGCAAAGAATAAGTGATAAAAATGCGAAGCGAGTCCAAAAACTTGGACAAATCTTCGTACACAAAGACAAACCAGCTAAAAAGGATCTTCATGATATTGAAATGTTTGATACAGAAAAAGCGAAGGAGATGAGTGTTTTCAAAAATATAACACTAAACGACGAATGTACCATAGAAACTATACCAAATAAACGGCCAGCTGATATAAACTTACTTAAAAACAAATGGCAAATGTCCGAAAGTTTTACCCAAGTTAAGAGAAATCTCAGCGAACTATCAAAGAAAACTACAGTTGAGAAAGAACCAAAGAAACATTCTGATGCGAAATATTCCAATCCCGTTAAAAGACTGGAGACAAATCCTTCAATATCAGTTCGGGAACTATTCCCTGGCGAAGAGGAAATGAACTTGCAGTGTAATATAGAGTTCAATAACATCAAAGGTGTAACCCCGGAAGGTTGGGAGAAATGCAACACCATGATTCAGTACGACGTAGAGACGAAGAAATTATGGAACGAACTACAAAGGCCGTATGGAAACCAATCTAGTTTCTTGAGGCATTTAATTTTACTGGAGAAATACTTTAGAAATGGAGATCTGGTGCTATCGCACAACGCGTCGCCGCACGCGGCTAATTACAGCACTTCAGTACAAAGCAGGTTACGTGCGTACGATAACGTACCTCCGGAACCTAGAAGAGAATCCGTCAGTTTAATAGAATTCCGTAAGAAACCTTCGCTGAACGGTAAAAGTTTGCTCAAATCCAATCAGAGTTCCGAAGACAAGGATCATAAAAAGTTCATGCCGCCGCCACTGCCAAAACCTAAAGCTAAAAGCGACAAGAAAAATAAGCCTTTACCGCCCGAACTCATAGCTATTAATACGCCAAATGCTCAAGGCCGGAAAGCTATTCAAAATGTCTTACACAATATACAACAATTGGTTAAAGGAGTTTCTGCATCCGACCCAACTGAAGTTGCAGCAGCACCCTTACCTCCGCCGAAGTTCGAGCCACCGAAGGAAAAAAAAGAAATGCCCGGCCTGATTAAAGATAAGAAAGAAAAGTCAGAGTCAGTTAAAGAAAAGAAAGAACACAAAGCGGACACGCCGAAAAAGCAAAAAGCTAATAATAAGGGATGGAGACCCACCCTTATGCCTATTACACCTGTAAGTTAACATTTGTTACTTTTCTCATCCATTTTCGGATATGACCCACCCTACATAATCCCCTAATATAATCCCTTTTCTAATAATGTTCCAATAGAGTATGTGCTTCAGTTTACTTGGCAATTCTTGTGTAATCTGTAATCTGTCAATTTCTGACGCATTTGTCAAAACTTTTTTGTCATATATATTTTTTATCATGGATAATTCCGTTTCATTTAATAGTTTTTAAACTGTCTAACTATTACTTGGTTTCGAATAATGACGATAAATATTAATGGACTTATTTCCTAAACTTTTTATCTTTTTTTTATCTTTATTTTTTTTTTTCAGGAAAACCTAGCAAGAGTCGCCCGGGAAACGCCCAAAGTAGCTGTTGACGGTCACAGTTTGCCAAGCTTGGTACAAGTTCTGTCCGCTGGCACACGGTACCACATCACCTTTGAGGACTACAATAGAATGTGCCTCATACGTCGAGAAAGGCAAAAGAGGTTGCAAGAAAAAGAGGCAAAAACTAGAAACCCCTCCAGTGATGAAACCATCGTTACAGAGCTTCAACCATCAACTCTACTCGGCAACGGAGGCACGGTGTTACAAAATATCACAACAGACAGAGAAACTGACAAAAAAGACATGCCAGAATTACAAATAGGGGCAAACGCTGCTACAATACTCAAAAATGTTGGGTTAAAGAATATTACAATAGCTCCTATACTGGCCAAAACTGCAACAGTCACTTCACAAACATTCACGACCTCTGTTTCCTCGCCTTTACTGGTAACAACGCCAATGAAGATACCACAATTGGGTCCATCCGTGTCTATCACAAGTGAAACAATATTAACTCCGAGTATATGCATGACGCCCAGTCAAATGATATTACCAAAAATACCCAAATCGTTGACAGTGATACCACAGACGGTGTCGAATCAGATGGTTATACCTTTTGCAACAAGTGCAAGTCAAATTGTTGCATCAAACGCAAGTCAAGTAGTTGTAACGTCTGCAAGTCAACCTGGTTCAGATCAGAGACCATAACGAAACCTGATATTCGTGGTTGTATAGCGACCACACCTCGCGACTAAGCCGTAGACTGATTTAGAGAGTAGAATGATCCCTGTAGATGAAAATCCCTGAAAAATTCGGTGATTGAGTGAAGTGAGTGCATAGGCTAAACGAAAAAGATAGACATCTGAGTCTATTGTTCATTGTTTATTACCAAAATCATGATTTTGTTGGATGGCGTGTGCTAAAACTGTGGATTTGAATCATCCTTAGAGTCTAGTGAACCCAGTGCCCAGTTTTTTTCGTTTAGTGCTTTACTAAACAAAAAAAACTGGGCGCTGATTACCAGACAAGTCTCACTGCCATGCAATCAGGTTGTGTTAGAAGGTACTAGATGTATGTCTGTTTCATGTTTTGTCTATGTTTTTAGTTTAACCTATGCCAGGGCTTAGGAATATGGGAATAGACAGTGTTCGTAATAGGGTTGTATAAAGTGTTGGAACTAACATAGTGGTTTGACTGGTCGCGAGTGACTCCTAAATTATTAACAAAAAATAGCCTATTTTCGTACGTAGTGTTTAAACTGTAAATGCCTCAAAGTGTTTTTCTTTGTGTCCGAGGCACAGCAATATGTAAGTGAGAACACCAGAGAGCCTTAAAAGTGTAAATATATTAGTGTAAGAAAGTTGGATTTTCGAGCTGTGAATAATTGGTGGCGAAAAATTATGTTAAATATTATAATTATTATTATTATTATTAACTATTATGTACTAGGCTGTCCGCACACTAGCAACTATCGCGCGAGCAACTATTTATATTTTCTAACCTATTTCACTATGAACAAGCACTAAAATTGGTACTGTATGTTTGGACGGTATTGTATTCCAGGGAATTGTGGCCTAAGTTCCCAAGCAAAAATCTAGTAGGATATAGGTAGGGGTAATATCCTTGCATGCGTTTATATAAGAATCATATACCTGCATGTAGCAGCTCAATTAAATACATTATGATCCACAGCTTGTCCAAGCTGTTGTTTAAACTAATAGCAGTTACTTTATAAAAGTTTAAAGTGCGATTGTCTTTTAATGTACTAAGTATAAGATAAATTTCCTCTCTCATATCTTTAACTGCAAAACAAATAATTTTTCTTCAGATTAATGTCCATGTGAGTTTGATACATTTGTATCAGTGCTGTGAAAAAGTAAATCAATAATAAATCTCAGCAATATCTAAGTCATACTTGAAATATCTAAAAGTCATCATACTTCAAAGACATTGTCCATCCGCTTGTGCTTGTATTGTCTTTGACATCACAATAGTGCAATACTGAATGAACTTCACAAATTCAAGTAGCAAAAGAAACTATTGTTCGCATGATAGTATCTAATGTGCAGTCAGCTTAAATTACTAGTATAGTGTAGGAGTTAAAGTGGAGTATTTGTGCAAATGATATGCGGGCTGTCTCTTCATCACTATATTTATTGAATTACATTTAAGTATTTATGCTCATCCACAACATAAAAAAACCTATTAAATTTCAAAGACACTTTGTAATACTGTTTTTTTTTTTATTTATACCTCCTTTTTATTAGAGACAAATATATATTTTGAAAACACTAGATAGAATTCTGTACCGATTTTTAATGTAATATTAAGTATGAACACAATATTATTTCATAGTGTTTTTTTGTTTATTTAAAAGCAATGCCCCTAATATGCTAGCTAATGTGTTGCCAGTTATTAAAGTCCATTAAAAATAAGTAACAAACAACCCACAAATTGTTGACCTATTTTGTTAATTTTAATTTTGAAAAATTTGTGAGTGCAATCCAAAAGCAAACGAACGTTTTGTAACATCGTATTGACTAATCCAAGATAATTTAAAGAATAAGATTCTGTTCAAATATTTGCATGGGATTTTTTATTCAAAGACTTCATTAAGATTGCACACATATATCTTGCAAAAGTATGGATCTATCATATCATATGGTTTTAACCTTTGATCAATAATAAAGTAGATTCACTGTCAATAGTTTTTGCAAAATAAAAGTCATTAAAGTATTTTTATGGAGGCTATTCAGTATTAGGTCTGTCTTCTTATGAATAAGGCAGGTCTAAATGTTCAAAAAAGTAGTATATAAGTGCCTACTAAACAGACACCTTAAAACAAATTTTGCAATTTTGCAGTACATTTCATTTCATCCTAGAAGTTGTAACATCTTATAGTGAATTTTTTTATAAAATGTGCATATCCGTTTATATTTCAAATTATCAGGTAAATATATAATTTATTATTTTATTAGAACATTCAAAATTTTCTAGTCAGGTGAAAAAAAAAACATGCATTTATAATTTATTTATCACAGAATAAAGCCCATATCATTTGCATGAAGGGTAGACAATTAATTTAACGTACATATACAAGTTGCTTGAGTGCTTATATTTTATTTAGTTGTGTTGTGGGATGGTGAAAATTAAATTTATTTTCAACAACTGAGCATACTCCAGTTTTGAGACTCGGGACGATCTGTGTAACATTATAATTATCTTACTGATTGTCAATATGTATGAATTATTCCATATTGTTAACTTCCTCAAAGTAATGCTTATTTCTATACAACATTTAAATAACAGCCGATAAACTATAAAATCGGTAATTTGTATGGAAATTGGCACTATGCATCACTTTTACAATACTCTCAGTACAGTTTCAATTAGAGAGGCCTATTTTGAGTGGTACAAAGTTCAAGTTGTAAGCTGTACCTATTCTAAATAAAATATAATTGCTAAATTGCACTCAAGTAATGCATAAATTATGTGGTAAGTAATTATAGTATGAAAATCACTAAAGCATATTTTTCCATTGTAAAATTAGTGTTTCATAGAAACTAATTCACATGTTATAGTTAGAGAGTAAGTGATTTAAATTGGTAGTTTCACAAAAATTATCAAAACTGAACAGTTCAGTTTTTATAATTTTTATGAAATTTGTCCCCCAATTTATTTCTTGCTCTTGCACTATTTTGTATAGTGTAGTACACTAAACCTACCAAAAAATTGGACAATAGACAATATCTCATTTAAATACATCATTTTAGTAAAAAAGTTTGTGAGAAATGTGTGATACTCTGAAGTAAAAAAATTCAAATAGACTCATTTATTCCTAAGAAATAGTCGGAGAGCTGGTGGTGGTATTATCTGACAATAGAAACATCAAAAACCAACCGAGATTCGAGATTCATGAGAGTAGAAGAGAAAAGAGAACATTCAGGTTTTATCAAATACTAAAATATTACCACCGCCTCTTAGACTAAGAGTTTTATTCATAACCGCTTAAAAGTGTATTGGAACAAAAAAATATAAATAATACTAATATAGCGACCAATTTAATGTGCGAATGTATTCCATAAGTGTATTTTCCAAAAAAAAATATATAGATTTATAACAAATAATTAACTGTACTTATATGTAACAAATACATAACAAATTATTCAGAACATTGATACATAAAACCAGAGATTCACATTTGCTATTTTTTGTACATTAGGAACATACGAAGTTCTACGGTTCACTATCATAAATTTATTGAAGAGTTTATTATAAAAGTTAAGTTTTTATGCGTGTGGAAGCGTGTGGGAATTGCCACTAATATTCTGACTCGCAAAGTTGATTAATTAATGCACTAAATTGCATAAATCTTGGGTTTTGTATATGGATGCCACTGAATATCTAAACAACAAGTGATTAAGTGCCTGGAAGTCCCTAAGTAGTACGAATGTATGTAACAGTGCACTTTTGTAAATAAAACTCACGATACACTAAGAGCTAGTGATGGATTTGATCATAGCGTTTATACAGGTTCATTTCTTTTATATAAACACGACTAGATGATGACAACCTACTTTGACCTACTTCAATGTGACATTTAAATATATATTTTAAATATAAAACTAGAGTGTATAATTTTCAGTTTGAAATATATACGTGATTATTCAAAGTTGTTATTAACTAAATACCAAAATCTTTATAGATAAAACATTTATATGAAAACTTAAGCTCTGCGAGTATTAAAAATGTATACAATGCAGAAACTTGAGAGGTTTTATAACATGGATATTGTTACTACGTGAGAAAGTATTTTATGACGTCAATTTGACACTTATTTTTATTTAGAACTAAAAGTTTAACGTCACATTTTTCGATTGGGTGTTTTTTATCCGATTAGTTTAGAGAGTATCATAACCCCGACCGTCTATATCCAGTTTAAACAGTGTTTTATATTTTTCATTTGTTCATGTATAAACACCTCGCACAAAACTTGCACCAGCTCTTAGGCTATGGATAAATCCAAATTTTGTACTTGGTAATGAAGCTCACGGTTGAGATTTGTAAGTTAAACATTTATCTATTGTTGACAATTACTAGTATTTTATTTTTGGTCAAATATCTTAGGATACGGTCCAATGTTGACGTTTAGATTGTACAGTTGAATAGTGTGTTAAGGCGATACTTCTCGATTTTAATGTGTGCCCAGCTTAAAAAAAAAGGTTCCAAATCAGTCAAATGGGTGTTGTCATACAAAATAAATTTTATTTGCATGGGAGAGAAAATGGCACACTATGTGTTATATCTCTCTAACGCAAATGAATTCAAATTTTATATTAGAAATTATCTCGTTGTTGATTTTTTTAGTGTCGAACTATTAAACTTATCATTTGTGAAAATAATTTCTTAACGGACTAATATTTTTATGGACTAAAAACAGGCTTAAATTACTCAGTTACAATTGTGCACATCCATGTGTGGTTATATGAACTAAATGCAGACTTGAATTACTCAGTTACAATTATGCACATCCATGTGTGGTTATATGAACTAAATGCAGACTTAAATTACTCAGTTACAATTGTGCACATCCATGTGTGGTTATATGAACCAAATGCAGACTTAAATTACTCAGTTACAATTGTGCACATCCATGTGTGGTTATATGAACTGAATGCAGACTTAAATTACTCAGTTACAATTGTGCACATCCATGTGTGGTTATATGAACCAAATGCAGACTTAAATTACTCAGTTACAATTGTGCACATCCATGTGTGGTATATGAACTAAATGCAGACTTAAATTACTCAGTTACAATTGTGCACATCCATGTGTGGTTATATGAACCAAATGCAGACTTAAATTACTCAGTTACAATTGTGCACATCCATGTGTGGTTATATGAACTGAATGCAGACTTAAATTACTCAGTTACAATTGTGCACATCCATGTGTGGTTATATGAACTGAATGCAGACTTAAATTACTCAGTTACAATTGTGCACATCCATGTGTGGTATATGAACTGAATGCAGACTTAAATTACTCAGTTACAATTGTGCACATTCATGAGTGGTCACGTGTTTTTGAAAATACAAAAATCCCCCAATGTCTGTTGAATATAAAGAGAAATTGTTTGTTTATTATTTTACCATTAGGAAGCTATTTAATCCCGGAGTAACATAGGCTGTTTCATTTTATGCCTGTCGTCTTTATTAGGTAGAGATGTTGATTCAAACAAAAAGTTATTTTACTATCAAGACAATGTTATATAGTTAAACATAGTTTTTTTTTTATCTACTGCAAGTTAGCCCTTGACGGTAATCTCACCTGATGGTAGGTGATGATGCAGTCTAAGATGGTAGCAGGCTAAGCTGTTAAGAGTATGGTAAACCCATACTCCTAATTGTTTTCTACGCGACATCGTGCCGGAACGCTAAATCACTTTGCGACACGTCTTTATCGGTAAGGTGGTAACTAGCCACGGCCGAAGCCTACCAAAGCATGGTATTTGGATACATAGTTCAAATTAGAGGCGTTATAGGATATAGTGAAAAATTTAAATACGCATTGACCCAATGGGACGCGGCTTATATTAAGCTAAATCATCAAATTACATTAACACTATTCCATAAGGCGGGCGGAATAGCGAGAAACAGCTAGTGTATTTGGGGCAAGCAACATCAGCCAATAGTTTTTTTTAACTCTTGCATTTCTTTGACTACCTCCGTGGCGCAGTGCGTGCGCTTTCACATTATAAAGTTGGAGGTCCTGGGTTCGATCCCCAGGTCGTGTCTGGTCTGGCGGGTAGTTACCACCCTACCAACAAAGACCTGTTGCCAAGAGATTTTAGCCGAGATGTCGAGTAGAAACCAATTAGGAGGGTGTGCTTACCCCTAACAGATTAGACCGCTAACATCCAAGACTGCATCATCACTTACCACCAGGTGAGATAGCTGTCAAGGGCTAACTTGTAGTGAATAAAAAATTAAATAAAAAAACATTTTGAATTCTTGTTTCAATGCATCTTGTTACGAGTTTTATTACTTTTAGTACATTGGAGACCCGTGCTCTGTAGTGAGCCGGTAATGGGTTGATCATGATGATGATGATGATTACTATAGAAATAATTTAGGCAAATAAACCCGGGTTAGTTTGGAACCTAACGTGTATACTACATACATATATTGAACAGGGAAATGTAAATACAATTGAAAAACAAAGTTAGTTAACAAGAGAATTATAGTAACTATTTTTATATATTTAGAACGGAAATGTAAATATGTAAATTAATGTAACATTCTTTTTGTAACCTGGTTGGTGTTATTTAATAAGCAGACTTGAATAGTCTTTTTTTTTTTTCTTTATTCATACTTTCTTTTGTAGAGAAATAATTAAAACTGTATACTATTCGTAGAGCTAGTTGTATACACATGTTAATTAAGTTGACAGATATTATTCTCCCACTGGATAAATTAATACCTGTCAATTTAGGAAAGCGTTTATTTATCGATGTATATGGACGAATACCACGATCTGTCGAATCATGAGAAATCATTGCCAAACATGCAATTTTTATTTGGACGTAGCTATGCAAAAGGGATAGCCTAGTGTAGTAAGCTGTAATAGCCTAGTGGTTAGGACGTCAGCCTCCTAAACAGAAGTCGGGGTTTCGAACCCCGGCACGCACCTATATCTTTTCGGAGTTATGTGCGTTTTTAATTAATTTAAATATCACTTGCTTCAACGGTGAAGGAAAACATCGTGAGGAAACCTGCACGCCTGAGAGTTCTCCATAATGTTCTCAAAGGCGTGTGAAGTCTGGCAATGCACATGGCCAGCGTGGTGAACTATGGCCAAACCCTTTTCATATTGAGAGGAGACCCGCGCTCTGTAGTGAGCCGAAAATGGGTTGATGAATGATGATGCAAAAGGGAACCAATCAACTGAAACATTAAAAATTGTGGCTAAGAATGTGATGGTAAAAGTCTAAGTAATATAAAAGATATATCATTTTATTACCACCAAAAATCCCTCTAATAGTAGGTATATTTAACAAATGTAAGAAAAACGTCACAATTGAAGCGGAAAATTACTAAACTTACTCAGTGTAGATAAGATCCTTTTTACATAACTACGTTTATTTTTTCCTAACTCATCAGTTTTGATGTAAAATATACTATACTATACTATATTATTGTGTGATAAAAAGCAATCATATATTTTAAGTACGGCCTTGTTAATCTCTGTAAGTATATAATATTATGTAAATGTAATTATTATTTAGAAAGTTAATTCGTGTCAAGGAAATTGTTGCTTAGCGTCGTTACAATTTTCTATCCCCCACTTGACCAATTCTACCATTGATTTACCACTAGCCGTAGATAGAGCGCGTCATACAAAATCAAGGCGAGAATTTGTCACCAACTAACTATACGTATCGGTATATCGATGTATTACAACCCGTCTAATACACTAGACATCTGGCCGTTATATTATCTATAGCGGCGCGTAGTGCTTTCTAATTCATTCGGATTGTACGGCTCGAGTGTTAGAATCGATGACTTTTGTCTGGCCTTGTCACACACTGGGGGAAAGGAGTGCACGCGACGCTGTTTGTGCACTACTTTTCCGTCCCATTTTTTTGAGCGTTAATGATCGATCTACGGCTAGAGGTAAATCAATGAATTCTACCCGCAAATAATAAAAAACCCTGACTAACGATCCTGACCTGTTATGACGGCAATAAAAAATCTGACATGTTTTATTACTATGGTAACTGCTGACGTATGTCAGATTGGTCAGGAGCTGACACTATTGTCTTGACACGAAATACTAAATCGGAATATTTAATCATAGCGAATATGATGAGAACTAAGTAGGACCAGAAGCTATTATTAACGGTTATCGGTTATCGAGAAGTGTTCGTCTTAATATGCAAATATTGTTATATAAATAATATTTTTACGCCACCGTCCAAGTGACTTCGCTTTATGGATTCATTCATCGTCGTACGACGCATGGAAGCTGCAATAAAGCGCACGTTAAGCGTACGAATGACGAGTATCTACGTAGCGACGCTACGTGAATGGTGACTTAGTGTTTTGGAAGTTTCGAGAATTGTTTTTAAATTTTGAATTCCCGCGTCTCGCAAGTAACGAACAAACTCATGAGGGCTCATTGCCCGGATGTTTTAGTTTCTTCCAAAGATAGTGTGTTATATAGTTTACATTATTTTAGTTTTTGCGTCCGGCACCCGATGTCTACGTGCCCGAGGTATGACTTTGTCTAATAAACATATCCTGTCCTGAACTTTGTGTTTTTTTTTTTGTTATTTCTGTTCTCGAAAGGAAGCTGTGATAACCTAGTGTTTATGACGTCAGCTTTCTAATCAGAGGTCAGCTATAATGTTTCGGAGTTATGTGCGTTTTTAAGTAATTAAAACATCACTTGCTTCAACGGTGAAGGAAAACATCGTGTGAGGAAACCTGCACGCCTGAGATTTCTCCATAATGTTCTCAAAGGCGTGTGAAGTCTGCCAATCCGCACATGACCAGCGTGGGGGACTATGCCCAAACCCTTCTCATATTGAGAGGAGACCCGTGCTCTGTAGTTAGCCGAGAATGGGTTGATCATGATAATGATGATGATTCTCCAAGGCATTTTGTCGTTACTTTGCTGACAATTCTTCAGTATAACGAGAAATTCTATTCATTTGTTAAATCGTAGAAAGATAAACTTACCTAAGGGGAATTTAACTTAGCTAAGGGGTTGATAAATGAAGGAAAAGAAGTTGTTTCTAATTTTATTTATTTTAATAGACTTCCTTAAAATTATCTAACCTAAGCTCGGAACAGGCTGAAATCTACAAAGCGTATTTTGGATTGGCTTAAACTAAGTGTTAAAACGAGTTAAGACTTGTGTCATAACTTTGTCGAGTTTTAACTGTTTCATAGAATATGGATAAGTACGCTTTATAGATATCAGCCATAGCCTACAAATGTGAGTACAGAACTTAAAATAATTTATCTTAGATCGTAAATCTAATATTTTATTTCTGATATTAAAAAAAATCCTACGCGCGTGGGCAGTTGTACTTCTTTGGCATTATCAAACTAGAAACGTGGATAAGTATTATAAATATGGAAACCGTGTTTGCTACCGTTCAACGTATTGTGATTTTGTCGTACGCATGATGAAAACTTTACATAGTCTTAATATTTGCAAAGTTTAAAATATTATATCTAACCACTTAGTACGAAATAAATCGAAAAGTAGAAAAATTATGGATGAAATTCTTAACTGTGTGCGAAAAATCGTTTTGTGTGGAATTTGTTTTCTCTTTCTAACTAGATATATAGTAAAAATGCAAAAGTTTGGAATGATGGATTTTTGTAACTAAATAAAGTCAGAACGACTTAATGGAGCAGACGCTAGAAGAATCTAATAAAAGCATTTATAAGAACTATTTCAGAGGAACCATTTACCTACCACTTGCTCAGAAATGATTTTACTCATATATTATTATCTATATGTGGTCCAAGCAATAAGTATTATGATATATGTTAAACAACCAATTTCTAGTAGGTAGTTACATAATAGAAATTGGTAGTTGAACATTTAGGTAGATATAAATATGTACAAATTCTATTTTACCTAC
Source organism: Lasiommata megera (assembly GCA_928268935.1). Taxonomy (NCBI): domain Eukaryota; kingdom Metazoa; phylum Arthropoda; class Insecta; order Lepidoptera; family Nymphalidae; genus Lasiommata; species Lasiommata megera. The sequence continues at coordinate 1,946,631 of OV743321.1, forward strand.
AAACGTAGTAAAAGTGTTCTATATCAGGTTTATAATATGTAGGCAATATTAATTCGAATCCTTTTTCTTCGTGTGCTTCGAAATTCCCTTGGTTCGTTTCCATTTCATTCTTCTATTTTGAAACCAAACTTTTACCTGAAATTCGAATCAAATATTAAAACTTAATAAACAAATTTACAACGAGAATAAGTTATCGCATATTATACTTTAAAAAATGTTATATTAAAACTTGTTTCATTAAATTAATTTTTAAAATTTATATTAAGGCCGAAATAAAAATAAAGACTAAAATGATTCGTGAGTTTCATTATAAAATGGGGAAGTTTAAGTTGATAGTGCAATATGTCAAGGGCTGTATTTGTCAGAGTCCAACAGTCAGCAGATACCAACAGATCTGTTGATTTTTACCATTTTTTACCTAGGTGCTTACGTTAGAACCGAATAACCGACAAGTACTTACGTACTTCGAGGCACGTACCTCTGACATGCGTTTTAATTTAGGCAATTTTAAATCATCATGATCAACTCATTACTGGCTCACTACAGAGCACGGGTCTCCTCCCAATATGAAGAGGGTTTTGGCCTCTAAATAATAATAAATAAATAAATTAAATAAATTATTTATTTCACAACATCAAAATAAATACGTAAACAACTTGTAAAGTAACTTATAAACGCACTTTAATGGTGAGTATGGTTAAGTGAATATGTGGGATGTATGTGTGTATCTACGAGTATGTAGGTGGTGAATATGTGGGATGTATGTGTGTATCTATGTACTTGCGCAATATAATCTACTGCTCCTGATTTAGGTATATACCTGTATTTTAAATTTTGTATCACTTGTTTTTAAACATCGTTAAGAAATCTGCATTATTATCCTTACAGTTTTCCATATTATACGCACTTGACTACTCTAAACCCGTACTGAGAGGAGACCCGATCCTTATAGTGGTTCAATAGTGGGTTAAAAGTAGAGATGACTTGTCGTCTACTAGCTGTGCTTTGATTAGGGGTGCAGCCGCGCCAGATCAAGAGCTACCTACCTGCCTCTCAGTGAGATGAAGCGCCACTGCGATCTCGTACCTCCTCAGCCGCGTCAGGTAGTTCGCGCGCTCGAACTCCGCCTCCAAACTGCGAATTTGCGCCTTGCTGAACGCGGTGCGCTCTTTGCGACCCGCCGTCGATGGCGAACGCATTTCTGAACAAAGATTGTCTCAATAAGTGATATTGTTATGTACTTTGACCTTGGATACTTCCAAAACAGCAATTAAATATTTTTTTTTTTTTTGACTATCATAACATTGACTCATTGAATTATTATTGTTTTCCAGTATATACTAGCTCTCACGCCCGTGTGCAAAATAAATACATATAAACGCCAAAAAAGATATAATATACTTACATAGATAAAAATAAATAAACTTACATACACATTACATAAATACATATTTGCACCGGGCGGAGGATTACGCCCCGGCAGGGGAGACCAAACGGCCGGGGGTCAGGGCGACAGGTTGAGAAACCGGCGGACTATCCTAGCCGAGTCCAGCAAGACCGCTTTTTGCATCCTGGCTGCGAGCGAACTGCCACGGAACCCCAGTCGCCTCAGATGGTGAGCGAGGCTTACTGGGATCAACCCATTCGCAGATATTACGATTGGGATGGTTTCAGCAGACTGCACATGCCACCTCGTGAGCCAGATCGAGATACTTTCGTTATTATTGTTATTATTTTTTTTTTTATTGAATTGTTTAACATTAGAATATGATGAATGTATAACAATTGTAGTGTTTGCAATGCCCTGACCGGGTCTCATGTCTGTTAGATATGGAAGCAAATAAATAAATAAATTAAGTTAACACTATTTTTATCTCGTAAATCTGTTACGTACTGTAAGTATTATTACGTTGACAATGATGGTTTTCGGAAATTCAAAAGTTATAAGGCCCACAAATCTTTTTACGGACTTATTAGATGATTACGGGACCTTAGATACTTCCAAAACTATCTTTGACTCGTTGCTTTGTGACGTACTGTAGGTATTTTACGTTGTTAATGATGGTTTTCGGAAATCCAAAAGTTATAAGGCCCACAAATCTTTTTACGGACTTATTAGATGATTACGGGACCTTAGATACTTCCAAAAGTATCTTTGACTCGTTCCTTTGTTACGTATTGTTGGTATTTTACGTTGTCAATGATGGTTTTCGGAAATTCAAAAGTTATAAGGCCCACAAATCTTTTTACGGACTTATTAGATGATTACGGGACCTTAGATACTTCCAAAACTATCTTTGACTCGTTGCTTTGTGACGTACTGTAGGTATTTTACGTTGTTAATGATGGTTTTCGGAAATCCAAAAGTTATAAGGCCCACAAATCTTTTTACGGACTTATTAGATGATTACGGGACCTTAGATACTTCCAAAACTATCTTTGACTCGTTCCTTTGTGACGTACTGTAGGTATTTTAACGTACTGTATTTTACGTTATCAATGATGGTTTTCGGAAATCGAAAAGTTATAAGGCACGCTAATCTTTTTACGGACTTATTAGATAATTACGGGACGTTGGATACTTCCGAAACTATATTTATTTTGTGCCTGTTTGACGTTTTTTGCGTTGTCAATGATGATTTTCGGGAACCCAAAAATTATAGGGCTGAAGTATGGTCCACAAATCTCTCTACTCTTATTATATACGGTACAGGAACATATTATGTAATTGTAATGTGTGAGTTTATAAAATTTATCAATTATTTTATTATACTGACTAAAAACTTTTTAATGTGCATTAATTTAATCATTAAAATATTATTGAATAATTGAAGAGTACAGGGAAAAAATGGTTAGTCATTTGTAATAAATTTGCAGATAAAATTTAGGAATAGGTTTCTTTTCTTTTATACATTAGCACGAAGAGGTAATTTACCGCGGAGATACCAACAGAAATGCAAAATAATACCCGGCTACGTTTGTACAATTTCCTCTGACGTTAGTTTTAAGTTTACCGAAGAATATATCACTATGTTAACCAAGTAACTATGTAATCAAACGAGTCTTTTCAAGAAAATTCAACTCTCTCTCTCTCTCTCATACACAGACACACTGTTTTAATATCATAACATATTAATATGTTGTTAAATTTTAAAGGTTGCATAAATTGTTTGGTGTTTTCTTTTATATAAAATGTAATTTTATCATTAAGTCTAAAATTTATGAAACACTGTTGATTACCAATAAATGAATAAAATAAGAAAAATAAAACTACATCACTATCTATAGTGATGTTGTAGATATAGGCTGTGGTGGAATAGAGGCTTGCCTCGGACCTCTGGTTCTGTACATCATCATCACGATCAACCCATTGTATTCTGACGGAGTTAGTCGTCCACTGGTAATTAGGCGGTGGTATCAGTACCGTAGACTAGGTTGACTGTGGCGCAATACGTGCGCTGTCGCATAATAAAGTTGGAGGTCCTGGGTTCGATTCCCGGCTCCAGTCTGGTGGGAGGTCAGGTGGGAGGCTTCAAGGCTGGTTACCACCCTACTAGTAAAGACGTGTTGCTAAACGATTTAGAGTTCCGGCACGATTTCGCGTAGAAACCAATTAGGAGTGTGCGTTTACCATACCCCTAACAGGTAAGCCCGCTACCATCTTAGACAGCATCATCACTTACCATCAGCTGAGATAGCCGGCAAGGGCTAACTTGTAGTGTATAAAAAAAAAAGAAAGTGTGAAATCACTGATATTACAGTAACACAATCAACATATAACTATGTACTGTTGAAGCGATAGTAAAACAAAACATCCGAGTCGTAAAACCCACCTGTGATGGCAAGTCATATAAACAAGATGGCGCCGGCGCCGCGGCATCTGAGGCACATTTACCTCGTGAGCTAGTTTACCTGTGCTTACCTTGCGAGACTTGATTGCAATACCCACAGGTTTTACGCCGATTTTATGGCAAAAGCATGTTTTAATCAATGTCCAAAACGAGAGAGGTTTCATCGCAGAAACCTTTTAAACTTTTTTTTTGTCGTGGTGGAAAAGCTTTATAGCTACTTCCGTCCCTTGGGCAGGACGGAGGTTATCTATATTTATCTATTTATCCATTTATCTATTTATCCAAAGCGCCACCAACAGATTTATATGTAAAAAAATTAACATTTTAAAAACCTTAAGTGCTAGGATATACATATAAATCAATTTAGAGGTAACTACAGCCTACATGCCTAATATAATAACTTAAATCAACTTACATGCCTAATATAATAACTTAAATCGACGCTAATATGATATGATGTGGAAATTAAAAAACAGAAAATAACAAAAAACACAAAAAGTAAACTTATTACAAAAGAACAGAAAAGTAAACCATGTGTTTATAATAACGAAATAAGGAATATATATATACAGGTATATACGCACTATGCAAAATCTAACTACTTTTTGAAAATGTTATGTGTGACTCCCACCCATGGATGGTCTACCCGAACTAAAAACCACCACGGCATGCCCTCGCTGATTTTACTGGACGCCCGGAGGACCCGTTGTATACTTCCCGGACGCAAAACCCTTTTAACCTAACCTAACCTAGATATACAAAGCATGCCTGAATGTCCTTCAATAAATGATATAGTAGAGATAGGAACAGGATGTGCTGTCTATGTGTCTATGTGTCTCTGTGTATTTTATTTTATAATAACTTACCTATTCATATCTTGGAGATGTCTATCAATAAGTTTTTATAAAACCAAAGCTTATGGAAAAATCCTATATTAATACTATATTAACGATTACATAAAGGATAACAAGCTTGAGTGTGAATTGCTCTATCTCCATAACTACCATTATTTATTATTTATTATGTGAGATGGTGATAAAAAAAACCGGCTAAGTTTGTTGTGGCACCCAGGTCTAAGTCTTAGACCTGGGCGCGAGCTTTAGTTTTAAGTTGGCGAGTGTAGTTATCACCATCACTAATCAAAATAATGAAAAATGTGATATATATGAACGATTCATAGATGCCTGTAATAGGTTTATATGAATAAAGCTATTTTTGATTTGATTAGTATCCGTAAATATAAAATTTCACACATTAATATTTCTATCATCTAAGAGAGACCCAATTTTGTTTTGTTTACTTTGCTTGTCTTCAAATGAAGGTCAGTTTTTAAGTGTTTCATCTTATTCAAAACAATCTCATAAGTTATTTTCTCGTAACATTACAGATAAGTTAAATTATTAAGGCAAGTCGGAGACTAATTCGGTTAGATTTAGTAAGGACTGTGCATCAGTTAATCGGAGGTAACATCGAAAATAAATTTTGTCAAATAGCAAGTCTGGCTATAAATTGAAAGCTGAAGATAAATTCACGAGGCTATTGGCAAACCTCCTTGTCCAAAACCCGCTTTTTTTACTCTCCTCAACCCATTAACGGCTCACTACAGAGCACGGGTCTCCTCTCAATATGAGAAGGGTTTGGCCATAGTCCACCACGCTGGCCATGTGCGGATTGGCAGACTTACACGCCTTTGAGAACATTATGGAGAACTCTCAAGCGTGCAGGTTTCCTCACGATGTTTTCCTTCACCGTTGAAACAAGTGATATTTTAATGTTTTAAAAACGCACATAACTCCGAAAAGATAGAGGTGCGTGCCCGGATTCGAACCGCCGACCTCTGATTAGGAGGCTGACGCCTTAACCACTAGGCTATCACCGCTTCTTCGCTTTTTTACGGCCCGCTCTAATTCAGTCTAACGTGTGATAATAATCATTTTGTCATCAACCAAAGAGGCCTTTGTTCGACATATAAAAACATATCTAGTATATATAGCATGCTAATACAGGGGTCTAGGCTCCGAATATGATTTTGTCCCATTCGGTGTCGAGACCCTTGGTTCGTGGGTTCCTAGCGCTATAAGGCTTTTTAAGGAAATAGAAAAAAGGTTAGACGACATCATAGGGGACCGAAGAGCTGCCTCGGACAAAGAATTAGTCTAGCTATTCAAAGGGGGGACCTTTTTGACGACCTCCGTGGCGCAGTGCGTGCGTTGTCGCATTATTAAGTTGGAGGTCCTGGGTTCGATTCCCGTCTCGAGTCTGGTCTGGTGGGAGGCTTCGGCCGTGGCTAGTTACCGACAAATACGTGTCGCCAAGCAATTTAGCGTTCCGGCACGATGTCGTGTAGAAAACACTTAGAAACGTGGTTTCATACTCCTAACAGGTTAGCCCGCTACCATCTTAGACTGCACTATCATTTACCACCAAGTGAGATTGCCGTCAAGGGCTAACTTGTAGTGTATAAAAAAAACCGTGCCTAAAGGGCTTATTTCAATAATTTAGTTATGATATCATAGTTTTTATGTTGTTAGTTTTAAGTTCATCTTAACCTAAGGTTTAAGTTTTTTTTCTGTCACTCGTTGAAGCCTATATGCATAAATAAATTCTACTATATACTACATCTATATATGTTTGCTTAGTAGTGTGGAAAGTAAAATCTGTAGACACCAAAATGACAGTTTTTTGCTAAAGCTTTGGTAAAAAAAATAGTCATATGTTACTTACCTTCTTCACTGAAAATAATATTTTCTTCCTGCGAAGGTAGATGTTCTTCCTTGACGAAAACCGGTTCCCCCCACTGCCACTCCCACTCTTCAGGATAAATCTCAGGACCGGGGTTATGGTCCGGAGCCCTATGGTCGTAGAACATTTGGAAGTAGCTGGGAAACTCTTGGCTGTTTATAACTTCCTGGTACATCATGGGCTCGAAATTTTGAAAATCAACTTTTTCGATTCCGTTGTTTTGTAGAAGATAGTTGGTTTTGAAATACTCCATGCCTGCTTGATGCTCTATAATCCTTGTTGTTTTTTTTTAAAACGTGAAAACCTTTTTTGTATCTTAGGTAGGCTTAGGAACAACAAGGTTTATCTAATGATAAAAAGATTCAGAATTTTGGCTACGAAATTTGAGATAACAAATACAAATTAATAATTGGTAATTCAGACAGAAAGTTCCGACTCGTTTTTAAAATATAATGACTGAAAACACGTCCACCTTTCCCGGCTTTCAGGATGTAATGAGAGTGCGAGATGTGGGATGCGCACGCGCAGGCGGGCGGTGCTCTGGGCGGGCATCAACCAGCGGTCATAACTTTAGGCAGTTTGTTTAATCACATTGTAACCATTTGTCTGATCTCAGTCGCTTTGTTTTTGTTGTGGGGGAGACGGAGCCGTGATTTCGAAATGTTTACAATCATTCTTTCAAAAGGCTAACCTACCTACTTACATTAAAAACTTTTCGTATAAAAAGTACTCTTAATTGAGGAAGCTGTGATAGCCTAGTGGTTAGGACGTTAGCAATTAAAATATCACTTGCTTCAACGGTGAAGAAAAACCTCGTGAGAAAACCTGCACGCCTGAGAGTCTGAGTCGATTACTCACTTTTAGATTTCCACTAGTGTAGTCGTCAATTGAACTTCTAGGTAGATTTTGACGCAACACCTCAGAACACCCTTTCATTTCTCAATTTCAATTAAATCAAATTCAATTAGCAGAATTCTCTACTACGCTCGTACACGGTACACCAATATATCAATGTTTTTTTACGATAAGGTCACCAGAAAGCGCGGCCATCGCTCGCCTACTGGTTAGGTATCTTCGAACGTCATAACGTTTCATCATCATCATCAAGATCAACCCCTTCTCAGCTTACAACAGAACATAGATCTCCTCTCAAAATAAGAAGGGTTTAGCCATAGTCTACTACGCTGGCCATGAGCGGATTGCCAGACTTCACACGCCTTTGAGAACATTATAGAGAACTCTCAGGCATGCAGATTTCCTCACGATGTTTTCCTTCACCGTTGAAGCAAGTGATACTTTAATTGCTTAAAATTAATTGTTGGTTATTATAGTTTTTCTTATATTGTCACATACTGTAGTTAGTGTACCTATTAGTTCGTAATTAAGATTTAGGTGTGAGAGGGCAGTTACATGTGTTTCCCGGGGTGGTGGGCTCCCCTGGGACCGGCACACCCTCGGTTCCCACGGGCCGGCTACTCGCCGACTGAAATATTGTTCAAACAACATTTACGATGCTTAGCTTTGACCATCATCGTGCAAGATCAATGGGTGTAACTTAAAAATCCGTTTTATAAAAGCGCTTATGTAGATAGCTACCCTCTTTCATCATCATCATGGTCAACCCATTACCGGCTCACTACAGAGCACGGGTTTCCTCTCAATATGAGAAGGGTTTGGCCATAGTTCACCACGCTGGCCATGTGCGGATTGGCAGACTTCACACGCCTTTGAGGACATTATGGAGAACTCTCAGGCGTGCAGGTTTCCTCACGATGTTTTCCTTCACCGTTGAAGCAAATGATATTATATTTTTTTTAAACGTACATAACTCCGAAAAGTTAGAGGTACGTGCCCGGATTCGAACCGCCGACCTCTGATTAGGAGGCTGACGCCCTAACCACTAGGCTATCAACGCATTTAAACTGTTAATATCACATTGCAATTAAATTAATTACATTCAAAAGAATGGCCTACAATTAGAAAACTACTGTTAAGATCTGTTCCTGCAAGCGTAGCTTACTGTAAAGCGTCATATATTAAATCAGACTGTTATATTTATAACCAGGTGATGCCTGCGACTTCGTCTTTTTATTATACACTACAAGTTAGCCCTTTACGGCTATCTCACCTGATGGTAAGTGATGATGCAGTCTAGGATGGTAGGGGCTAACCTGTTAGGGGCATGGTAAACCCACCTATTTGGTTTCTACGCGACATCGTGCCGGAACGCTAAATCGCGTAGCGACACGTCTTTGGCGGTAGGGTGATAACTCGCCACGGCCAATGCCTCCCTCCAGACCAGAATCGAGCCGGGAATCAAAGCCAGGACCTCCAACTTTATAATGCGCCACGGAGGTCGTCAAAAAAAAAGTAAATTAAGATCTAATAACATTAACTATTAATATGACATAAGGTGTTAGTCAAATTGAATCAAACTCAAGTAGGTAGCCTTTAAAAGTATCTGGGCATGTACGGCTCAAAGGTTACGTGACTCTGTGAGTCATAGTTTTTTGAACCTATCCCCGATTTACACGATTTCGCTTTTACACTAATGAAATTCGGAAAGTTTCTAAAAATGAAAATTTCGAACATACCTGAACTTGTTAAATCTCAGCAGGTACTTTTTGAAAAAATAAGTATTTTTGAAGTGAAAACTTCTTTAGCGGCGTTGAGCACTTTTTCTGTAATGGGTATAAAATCTTAAACTCGCGTCAGGACACGTGACCTGATCGAAAAAGCGTAAGACGGATGGAGAGTAGACAGCTATCCCCTCTCTACGGCGCGGCGAAAGTGTATGCCTGGGCCTACTGTTTCGTTTAGGCAGCGCAGGGCGCTTGCGCGAATGTTCGTGTATGTTACAGCGTGCCACGCGCATCCATGGATGGTGACAGCTGATGGCTCGACCGTCTGTGTAGTGATCACATTGTTGTGTATTCGTAAAATTCGTGAATGTAAAGTGCTTAAAATATGGAAATTGATATAGATAAACTTTTTAATGTAAAATAATTGTAATAGTTTAATTTTTAATGTAATATAAATTGTCATGTTTGTGTACGATAGCGCAATAAATGAATATTGTATTCTACCACATAAATGATAGTACTTTTATACTGATAAAGCAATTGGTGCAAAATTATTCCCTAACCATTCCAAAATATCAAACATGCTCAACGTTAATAATCAAGTTTTCACTTCTGCCGGCACTCCCGGAGTGCAACCCGTCTTTTTTTTTGTTTTCATTTTTAGAATAAGTTCACTACATCACGCTATTTTTTGGGCAAACTATTCCTAGTTTAATGTTTCTGGATGCGTTTTACCCTTGTTTTATTGGAATAAATGACTTAATTGCGCAGTTTTTTTCGTTTTACACGGTTTGATATAGGAACAACAAAGATTTCATTTTACACGGATTTGTATGGAGCCTATCTTCAGTGTAAATCGGGGGATAGGTGTAATGTGATAAATTGAAATGAGCTTAGTAAAAAATTTACTTATTTATCCGCCGTGGGTACGAGACGCAGCTGCCAAAACACGGGGACACGCGCGGGTTCGACAAACGGGAAACGAGAAATTTTAATATATTCTTATATCAATAATTCCAGACCTGTACCGCGGAGGTCGCCAAAAGTCCTAGGTATACCTATTTTATATATTTTTCGCAGCCGGAAATAAGTTCGTACACTAAATGAAACGCAAGCGCGCCAGCTTGCGGCTAGCAAGCGTAAAGAGTTTTGGCGTGCTTTTCGAGTCGTCAACGAAAGAAGAAGAAGAAAAAGAGACGTTGTCACGGAACTGTCCCACGTTTCTCTTAGTGGTTATTATCTTAATTAATATCGTTCTGCTTTTACGATATTAGTCAAATTCAGTGTTTGAAGAAATCGAGTCAAATCTAAGGGTGTTCTTACCTATTGCACGATACCTGCAAATTGCCCACACGATGTCGGACGGATCAAGTCAAAATCCTACATATTGTATACCTATTTTATAGGCATTCACTTGGAAAACAACTTTATGATATGGTATGAAAGTTGTGTGGAAAGTGTAGGTACGAAGGCTAAATCTCGGACAACCGTTAGTAATGTAATAATAAAAGCCCGACCAAAATGATTCTAAATCGTTTGTAATGGAGTGACCCGTAATAAATAACGTATAATGTGACTAAACTGTTTCTGTTTTTCTCATCAACGCCGAAATATCTAGGGCTGACTCAGCGGCTTCATTTAAATAGGTAGGTAGGTATCTTAAGTCGGTATTACAAAATGAAAAAATTTAAGAATGAAAAAATTTTATTCAAAAATTACGTTTTACATAACATTTATCCGTTGTTGGGACATCCTTTTAAGTAATTATTTTACTTGTGCCAGTATGTCCCGCCTTCAGTAAAATGTATATATGTATTATATATGTATATATTCTTATATATATATAAAATCAAATCAATAACCAAGAGTGAGTGTGTTTTTTTGTGTGTGTGTGTGTGCGTAAGTGGGTGTATGTGTGTGTGTTTGTGTGATTGTATTGATTATAAACATAGCTTATATTGAGCTAGCTTTTGCCCTCTGCTTCGTCACGTTCGTTTTGACGATTTTGTTTTTCTAATTGCAAGACTGAATGACAAAATTTAAATTCCTATTTTGCCTACATTCAAAAATCTTTTCCAGTAGCTAACGTTGTGTTGATAATTCAGCCAGTAAAATGCCTTTATGCTATACAAATATTTTACCTTATATTACCTATTTAAGGTAAAAAATATTAAAAAGGCATTAGGCACCCATAAAAGGGAGAGTGGAGAGGTGGGCAAGATTTGTTATCGGAACAGGGTATGATATCAACGGAATATCCCCGCTTAGAATATCCTTTCTTAAAATTCAAATTCAAAATAATCTTTATTCAAATAGTCCTTAAAAAGGCACTTTTGACGCGTCAATAATTTACATAGTAGTTATTTCATGGTGATAACTATATTCGTAAACTTAAAACTAAAGCTATGAGGGTTCCAAACGCGCCCCGGTCTAAGAAGAAGCCTACAACAAACTTGGCCGGGGTTTTTCTTTTTTTTCGTTATCACCATCTCACATAATGAATAAAATGAATAATAAACTATAGTACCTATGGAGATAGAGCAATTCACACCCAAGCTTTTTTATCGTTTATATAATCCTTAATATCGTAATATGATTTTTCTACAAGCTTTCGTTTTATAAAAACTTTGAACTTATTATATATCAATAGGTAATTTATTATAAAATAAAATACAATTTCCTTTGAATGAGTTACTAATTTTGTGCAGCCTACTAAACGGTACTAAAAGTTTACTTTTACTTCTGATGTTCAGTGCGTTACAGTCCATTTTTTTCTTGAATTTATCAATCTTTATATATGTCTTTGTATACTTCTTGGGTTCTCAAAACTGTTTGAAACGTTCATATAATGACTCTATCACCAGCTCAGCAAGGAACTACGAAGCCAGAAGACTTTTCCAACATTTCTCCATTTTACAATCCTCAAAAACGATTATTCTATCTTTCGTCTTCGCTAACTATAACTATCAAATCGATTACTTATAAAAGAAATTCATGCTTTTCACTTTGGACAGATTTATGTATATGCTAACAATGGATAATTATCTCTACCATTTACTCTTATAATCCCATAGTGAAAAGTATGAGAAAATAGTATCTAGAGATAAAAAAATCTCTTGGCGCGCATACTGTTCGGCTGTTCTTGCGAGTCGTGATGGTAGACCACGTAGATTGATCTAGTGTGATCCCGAAGTCCTAGGTTCGATTTCCTGGTCGGACTAACAACTGTTTAGTACTAAATGTTATTGTCAAGAACTTTCGTCTTTCAGTATCTACCACACTGTTAGAAAATCTTTAGTGTCCACGAGCTCAGAGAGCACGCGGCGCTTACCTACCTCATTCATTTAGTGTGATCCCTAGCTCCTAGGTTCGATTTCCTGGTCGGACTAATAACTGTTTATTTCAGACTCTTTTTGTCAAGATCTTTCGTATCTACCACACTGTTACGTCAAGCCATAGGTCCTGCTGTAATACCTGCGCATATGCGCTTACCCACATTGAAACGGATTCGTCTTCGATCAATAATAAACTGGACACGCTGTCAGTCGTCGACAATGATTTGTGATAAAAAGAATTCACTCATGATGATCGCAAAGCAATATGTAAATACATATTATAAGTGATATTTAATATAATTTACTAATATAACAATTTTTTTTTAAAACGCACATAACTCCGAAGAGGTGCGTGCCCGGATTCGAACCGCCGATTTCTGATTAGGAGGCTGACGCCCTAACCACTAGGCTATCTCCGCTTCAAAAAAAAATATATTAAAATATCACTTGCTTTAACGGTGAAGGAAAACATCGTGAGGAAACCTGCACGCCTGAGAGTTCTCCATAATGTTTTCAAAGGCGTCTGCCAATTCGCACATGGCCAGCGTGATGGACTATGGCCAAACCCTTCTCATATTGAGAGGAGACCCGTGCTCTGTAGTGAGCCGGTAATGAGTTAATCATGATGATGATGTATAACAAACAAATACCGGACATTTTTACTGCTAGATATTGTATAGGAATGCATATTAAGTAAGCAGTACATTAGTGGTTGAAGGTAAACGAACCGAGATCCACTCTCTTGTCTATGGGCACAGAGAAGAGAATGGATGGATGGACAAGCTGAAAGATGATCAAAATAATGAAAAGGTAAATAAAGAAAGCTGAAATCATTATAATCAATTTATTTCAGTTAAAATGAGATCAATGTATTACAAAAGCCGCATAATCTTATTATTTATTGAACGATCGCGCAGGAATTCATTCATTCACCTAAATTTATAGCAATAAATAATTTTTATCTTTAAAATGTCCTAATCACTTAACATGTAAGAAAATAGCTTTTTTTGTGAACGAAACTTGACTAATACTCCCTTCGACTTATCACGTGCCTTAATCTACTGTCACCAACAAAAGCATCTGATAAGAACTATTGCAATCGTATATATGAAAGAAAGCATATTCGATACACGAAAACCGAAACGTGAGGCTTGGATGTCATGTCAACTGTCAACTTTCAACTGTCAACTGTCATTATTACAATTGTTATTGCCCATTCGCTCAAAATGCGTATTGTATGTACCTACTCGAGAGTGGAATAGTTATGGCCAATGATATCACTACGATCGACAGTCAGTCAGACAGCCGACAGAACATCCACTGCCACCAGCGGGCTCGAACACGGGGCCCCACATTTAAGAAAAAAAAAAGCGCTTACCAGTGCGTGATGTCTGTACCAGTTTAAAAAAAAAAAAAAAAAACTTTAAATAAAAACCGCAATTTTTAGACTTGTTATTTTACATTAATAAATAAATTTAAATACATCCGATTCATAAAGCACTTAATTGATAGGATCATACGTAAATAATAATAGAAATTTAATAATTCCTTTCGGCACACTTACCAAGCAACTTTTCTCTATTTTCTTAACTATTTTATCTCGCGTGGCTTTATACATATTAAAAATATAACTATTACCTAATAATTAAGGCTTTGCACATTACTTAAGCCATGATAAGCTATTATTAAGTACACTTTTGGGCAAAATACTGACAACGCGCTTATTTCATTTTTAATGAGATGTTATTACCTCCAAACTCTGGTATAACACCCGTGTTTAATATGTATAACATGTCTATTTGCATAATTTACGATACGTCAATATTCTTAACACCTTTATTTGTTTTTAATATCAATTATAGGTTCTTATGCGTTTAAGAAATCAGGACAATGAATAAAAGTTTAGTTATAACGTGGATTTTTCTCGAAGTTCAAAACACATATGCGTATGAAGTAAATAAATCACTAAATACTTCGTACAAAACCCCGTTAGTTCGACTTTCAACGATTCTTATAAAATAAAAAAATATAAGTCAGAACTTAAATTACATTTTGTGATTAATCTTGTGGCGTATAAAACTAAGTAGTTTTTTTATGCAAATCAATAAATAACCAATAATTTATGACTAAGACAGAAATACGACTAGAAAATGGGTAGTAATATCGCATGCTACTGCTGGCGGTAATAACATCTTTATCAATAAAAAATTCAACTACTTATGTAAAGAGTTAAGGGACATGTTAATGAAAACTTAAATATTCATTACGCAATAGAGTTGAAAGCGTTGCATTTATCAACGGTCTATTCATAAATGACATGGCCGGATTCTGCCCTAATAATCAATTCATAATACATAAATGTTGAGTAATTATTCATAAGTGAAAATTACTTTTAAAATAAACTAATAAATATCGATATTTCTTCTAAGTGTAACCGTTTTTTAATATTATTCCTGACACAATTAGTTTCATAGCGCTTGTATAGTTCATGAATATTATGTCATCTAAATATTTAGGCGCACTTTTTTGTTTTCTATCATACGATCTCCCGCTTGGTCTCTGATCATAAAACTTAAACGGATGTAAACACACACTTATAAGCTTTAATATGATGTACTGTTTATTAATAAACATGAATATTTTAATTAGGACTCGGCTCCATATACATTCCGGCCAGGTCATTTGATGAATTAATCTCGATTTATTTTTTTCTAATTACTTTATTATATAATCATATATTCAGGATTAAATCGATTAAAAAATTACGGTCATTAACTTAAAAACCTAATGTCGAGCTCGACTTTAGGTTCGGTCGACATTAAATAAACAGCTGTTTTTTTAATGTCGACTTAAGGACAAAGTTAACATCAAAGATGCGCCGCGATATTGCTATCTCTTTATTTTGTCTTAGTAGCCGACCGATAGGCGCGTGATTCTTGCCAATTGCTTCAATGGCATTTACAAACGATATTCCCTTTGAAGTTTTACCACATACCGCCATGAACCACTCGACGACGCCGTTCGACGACCTCCGTGGCGCAGTGCGTGCGCTGTCGCATTATAAAGTTGGAGGAGGAGGTCTGGTGGTACGCATCGGCTGTGGTTTAGTTACCACCCTATCGACAAAAACGTGTCGCCAAGCGATTTAGCGTTCTGACACGATGTCGCGTAGAAACCAATTAGGAGAGTGGGGTTACCATACCCCTAACAGGTTAGCCAGCTACCATCCTAGACTGCATCATTACTTCTATCTGCATATATCTTACCAAAAGGAGATAGCCGTTAAAGGCTAACTTGTAGTGCATAATAATATGCGGATAAAATAAAAAAAAAATTGTATTTCTGATGATATTAATAACAATACTAACATAGTAACTAAGGATAAAATGTTATTAACATACTAACAATCTATGTACGCTTCCATGTCCGATTTAAATGAGAAATAAATAAATAAATAAAAATTAAAAAATCTCATGGTACCGTTCATTAACTTGTCCCTTCCCTCGGGTAGTCTTAGTGGGTAAACCGTAAAACGAAAATGACCCTAACAGGTAAGTACCTACTCTAACAGCTACTTACTATTCATTGATCTATTGTCACCTCGCTCTTAATATATGTTTACTGGAGTCGATTTATAAGTAGGTACAGTTTTGCCCAAGATATAAGCTCCATCGGACTTAGTTTAGACCGATCATGGCCTACGCTAGCGTTGTCTTCGCCCACCGTCCGCCCAGTTCTTAAAAGAGATAAGATAAGATAAATACTCTTTATTGCACACAAACTTTAAAGAAACAACAATACAAAAACATTTAACACATAAGTATGCAAAGGCGGTCTTATTGCTTCAGCAATCTCTTCCAGACAACCCTTGGGGAAAGAATTAATTAAAGAATGAGGGTAATGGCGCAATTCAAAAGCAAGAGCTTACAAACGTTATAAAGAAAAATCTTGCGCATAGCCACGGGAGCCCCGTGGTTCGTCCGCAACGTAGGCTTACGCAGACTCACCGACAATATTTTAAAAAGCTCTCCAAAACCTATTTTGAGAAAGCAGCCCGACACAACCCTCTAGTGGTTGAGGCGTCCAATTACACCCCTGGTCCAAACGCCCCTCTTACAAAGAGACGACCAAACATCGGCCTTGACGACCCTGACGACAGATTGACTTTGGACAACGCTTCCCAGGTAGGTCATAAACACACGATACATAACCCAATACAGCGTCTTCGCCGCGAAGACGAGGTCCCCGTTATCTGACGTCATCCGGAAGTGGACTCTATCCACGGGCACGAGGGCGCTCGGACTGATACACTAGCCCAACAAACCCAACAAGTCCCAACGTCACCCTAAATCGAGGTCCAAGTCTCACAGAAGCCCTTAGGGGGACGTTCCCCAGATGTCGTCGAGCCCAAGTGCTCTTCACTCAGTCTGAGCTTCATGCTCGCCAAAAACCCCCGATGACGCAGTAATCACTAATATGGTTACGCGCAACATTCGAAAATTTAAATTAATGCCATCGGTCTTATATCTTGGGCACCAACTGCACCTTTAAAACTCCTAATTTTTGTATCCTAGGTAATTAAATAAATATTTATTTTTGAGAAAATAATATGCATAACTTATTATGTTTTTTTTGTAGAATGTTTGTTCTAATGGTTCTCTAAAGGTCAATTTATCTTATCTTCTTCTTCTTCGTCTTATGACGTAAATAATTTTTTCATAACTTTCTTCTCTAAACACCCGTCGCACTAATTCGAACGAAATAGAAAAAAATGTTTGATGCGCAGGTCGATCGTCAAACCTTTTTCTTTAAGAGACTGCACTGGTCATTTTGATATGCCCATCTTTTGATCTAGATCTCTGATCTATGTCTATCATGATCTAGATCTAGTCTTCTCATAATGCAACATTCCAAGTTCAACAACAAAACTAAATTGACAGTCCCAAGATTTTGATTACGCAATTCAATGTTATCTTTTGGAAATAAATCAGTTTTGCTTTTTTAAAAAAAAAAAAAAATATCGTTGTTATAAAAATATTACGAAATATAATGAAAAAATTATATCAGTTTTGATTTCATAGAAGTAGACCTGAAACTTGGCCAGCCATTATGTTTACTAGAGAAACTCATATTATTTTTTAAGGACTAAGTAATAATATTGTAAGCTGTGAATTCAACATCTCCAGAAGATTCTCCGCTTAGAGAGTGTATTCTGGAAGATCTGTACATTAAATAAATTATGCACCTTGCAGATTACGCGTCTTTACAGACCTTCCTGTTTTACGCGATTTAAAGCAAATTCAATATACTTATAACCTATTATATTACGAGCTCTTCTAGAATTTAGCCCCAAAGTTCCAGATTTACGACATTTTCCATACAACGTAGCCATGGTATACCTATGAGTGGAAATTCCACCTCGAAAACTGCAAATATACCACGCAAAGAGAATTTGCTAATTTTGACATTTCGATGACGGCTTATTTTGGTATTGGTATACTCATTGTCATTATGATAGACCTATTGTCGTCGTAATGATGCACCCTACCACAGACAACTGTTCTGAGAGACCCATGTGTGTACTCATCGAATTTTCTCTCTAGTTAGGTATCATCATGATTGTAGCGAAAGTATTCTGACGAGGGATGTGGTGAGGTATCCGATGATGAGTTTCCGTCTGCTGGGTGTAGCTGTAGGCTACCGCTGATCGCCAGGGGGCTCGGAGCTCGCCGGCCGCTTACTGAGCTCGGACAGGGAGCTTGCGCGCTTCATGCTGCTATGGGTGTAAACAAATATTAATTAAAAAAAACAATAGCAAGCCTAAAAAATCGTTAGGAAATTTTTTACGCAACTTTAATATAAGTTTTGTTTTCGCACACAGTTTTGGAGTTAAGCATTCGTTTTTAATTTTTTTTTTTATATAAGTTGTTTATTTACAAGAAATTGAAGCTGCTACTGCTGAAAGCTAGTTCGTTGCAAAAACATCTAATAAAGAGGAACGGCTACACCTTTTATTTCTAATCAAAATGCATATGCAAAATTAACTGGACTTTGAGCAAGGCTGAAAAAAATCAAGCAAGCATATCTTTCAATTTTAGGTTTAAGGACAGAAATAATAGCTTTATTTAAAAAAAAAAAACTAGAGACAACTCTTAATGTTCGCTATAAGTAATATCTAAATTGAATGGATGAATTGATGGACTTATAGCGAAAATCAAGAACAAGAAAATATTTTGTTGTTGTAGTGCTATTGTTTGCATTAAAAAAATAACAACATGATTACTGTATTACTTGCTCTGTTATTGCTTTTTGTACTTTACGTAAAATAAAAAAGCATGCCTAATAGGTTTAAAGGACGAAACAAAAAACTAAAACAAACCTGTCTGGATCGTTGTATTGGGTGTAGTCTACGTCAGGAGGCAGATGGGCAGAGTGCCGTCCAGCGAGGCGGTGGAAAAGCCTCACGGACGAGCGCCGCAAGGACTCGCGGAGTTTCGTGAAACTTGCGCTGCGGGACACCGCGCCCTGCCCCGTGTTATGCAATTTACACTCCATTCTTATAAAAAAAAATATGTGTAGGCTGTATGATAATCGACCTTTGCCAATAAAATGTTGTCATGTCTATGGTAGTTATTATTTAATGCATGTCACGTATGTATCCTCATTGATGCATAGTTTAGGTATTTGTTTTGCGTTCATAATTAAAGCAAAAAATATGGTTTTACCAAATTTTAAAGTCTTTGTACTAAATGTACTCATAATTAAATTTATTACTTTTAGGCTGTATGTTCTTTGCCCTTTGGGATGAGTTTTTTTTTTCATGGCATTGTTTTTCAAGCAGATAAAAATCAATGAAAAGTGGATTTTTATTTTAAAAAAGGAAATTGCAAACAGCCTATTAAAGACGTGTGTATGGTATTTTCGACAATAATTTATTTTGCCAATTTTTACAAAAAAAAAAAAAACTGTTTGAAAAAAATTGTTTGAATAGTTGATGGATGACGACTAAATGTATAAAACAGCGAATGTCTGTGATGCTACATGCATCTAAAGATCTAACAGCGAAAGCCACGCGCTTCGGTCTTGTATCCCAATATGCCTTTTCATGCGTTATATTTTGTAGTGCACAAAGTTTTCGTAATTTTTTGGTAACACGTTATCGTTTGGGCTATAAATTGCATAACACTGTAGACTCACCTTTCGTTATATTTTTTATAGTAATAAATGATAAAAATTCGAAACCGACTAAAATATGTATGTACTTACAAATGATTTCCTTTCAATGTAATAATCCACTTATTCCTAACATCTTTCACACACCATTTAGAGCTAAGTTTGATTTATAAAAAAATTATATTTCAAAAGAATGAAAAACTTTTTTTTTCATGCAAATATAAGCATCTTTCTTTTTATATTTTTTTATACATTTTAGTCTCGTTTACATTATAAGATAGGTAAGAAAATGGACTAAATAGAGATAATCAGCATGATATTCACGCGGTTGACTTTATCAAGTATTTTAATAGGGATAATTCGATTTTCTATAGAATGGGATCAGATCAAATCTCTAGTAGTACGCAGGAAAGGTATTTTGAGAAGAACTCATTTCCAAGTCTTACAGATATAACTTGTCATTTGCAGCCCAGTGGACCATTAAAGGGCTTCCTATCTACAGCACTTTAATATTCAAAACTGTTAAAAAACTAAACAACCTTTTTCCTAGATTGCGACTGATTTCTTTGCTGACCTCTACAGAATTGACTAACATATCAAAATCGGTTTAGACTGATGGATTTGGAGTAATACCGCACAAAAAAATATATATAATAAAATAAAACAAAATCAAATGATACATAAATATTTATTAACAATTAAAATTTATCATTCGAAACCATGATATTTAGACAAGGTAGCAATTCTTTCTTTTCTGTCAGTATTTGGTACTTTTTCAAGACTTGGTTTTTTCGTAACAGAGATTCCTCAGTAATAAAACGATGTAAAACAACAAATTTGTGTCTCTTGTATTATAATAATTAAAAATGTAATGTAAAATTAAAATTCACATTCCCAAGCAGAGCACCCTCGAATAAAAAATCGAAATTATAAAAAAATACTAAAATATTTTATAACCTACATTAAGTCTAAGCGCGCATGATGGAATTCTTCAGTGAATCCATTTTGAAATCGGTCCACCGTGAATTTCGACATGCGCTTCCACAGACTCTCACATAAAGCTTAAGACCGAAACATATACGCTACACTGGAATGAGTTTAAGCATAACATTATTTAAAAAAAAAAAAAAAAACTTTACTATGGGTAGAACAGATAAAATATGCAAGAAAACTTTCACAATTAAAAAAATGACATCCATGCAATATTCACCGGCAATAATAATTACAAATTATAAATCGATAAAATTATCAGCAACATAATAATATAAATATAATATAATAATTATTGTAAGCGAATAAAATAAAATCGTTGTATTCACATGCAAAATATTAATTAATAAATATTTCTGACACGCCACAACTTAATAAATGCAATTATAGATTTCAGATTCATGTAAAACCGGGGCGCAGGCTATGTATGACTTGAAATTCCAACTGGTTCAAACCGCGAATAAAAATTTTAGTGACATGAAATTTAACATCTCTATCAATTCGTGAAACTTCTAGATTCGTTTTTATATATGTTATATTCACATACAACACGTTGCATTAGGGAAACTTGATGGAAATTTTAATTCTAAATTCTTAATGGAAAAGCTTGATTTCGTTACAATTTCAAAGTCATATCAAACAGGCGCCCCGGGTCGAATTTTACGTACCGTTTGTTTACAACTAAATGCTTACGTAATATCACATAAAATACTAGACATATAAAAACTGCTGTGTGTATTGTAAACGAGTTAAAACTGATTTTTTATTTAAACAAAAAAAAAAAGTTCGTAAAATTCAACACTTCGATAATGTCACGATCTTAAAACATTTAAAAAAAAAACAAAAACACACCATCGGTGTGTAGCTAGCCATTTTTTATAATATTAATAATATTACTAAATATTATTTATATCTCTTACGGGACGGTATACATGCTTCAATATAATTTTTAATTTCTATCACACATCTCAATCGTATAATATTTTTCATAATTATTATTATATATTTTTTTCGTATTTTTTTTTGCTTAATGTTATTATTACACCTATCGCATGCTAATAAATTATGTTAATCTAAAAACAGCCCGCCATATTGAATTCCACAGAGGCAAAATTGTGATAACATCTCCATTTTTGTATTTATCGCCCGAATCATGGTGGATTGTTGGTTTCAAGGCGTGTATTGTGAATAAAAACGATCATAATGACAAAAGCGTTAAAATTACACATTTCAACTACAAACAACAAGTATAGGCGGGCAAAAATTTGAGTGTGAGACATGAACGTTCCGCGTGTACGCGATAATGAGCTAACGTGTCCTACTACAAGATATTGATATAAAATAGGTTATAAATTAGCTCACTATCTTTCGTCTCGCTCTTGCACCGCGACGCCCGAGGAGCGTTCACGTAGAAGCGAGTAAGTGCTTAAGATTAAAACCTAGAAAACTAGGCATACTATTCTATACTACTGGTGCGGCGGCGCATTGCTCCCTGTGTTGATACCTAGCGCATTGAACAGTTTTGATTTAAGGTTCATACGGGGCTCACTCGCCTGGTTCGTGCCCTATGTAACAAAACAAGAGAAAACAAAAAATAAAATAATATGCAACTCAAAAATATAACAAGCGTGTACGGTAATATATCGCTCAGTTGCTGCAATACTGTTTTATTTCAAAAATCTCGGTTTTTCAGGAAACGAGTTTAAAGGTTTTAATTGTGTGTACTGTCTTGGTTTTAAAAATTCCATCCTAAAGTTTTATGTGAATTTACTTCTGTAAGTAATGTAGTTTTTATAGAGCCAGCCAATAAACTACATTCTTTAAATATTTTACGAGAAAATTCTGTTTTTATAAGAAAAAGTGCAAAAATCCTGATTTATCGCGTTGTTCCTGAAAAAAACTATTATTAGTTAAAATCACCATCTTTTTCGAGATAAAACTTTGTTGCAGCAAATGAGCGATATGATGAACGACTGACGAAGCGGGAAAATAATATAAATAGAAGGGCACACTAAAATCAAACTTCTTAAAAACATCGAATTTGTATGCAAAAGCGAACTCAGTGCGTACTGTGTTTTTCAGTTATAAATGTCCCTTTTGGTACGTTTGCCACATTAACATGGTGAACTATACTGAATACATTTACAACATTAAAAGCCATAACATAATTTTTAATATAAGAGAAGTAAATATGTGCCAAAAGGGAAATCATATGTGTATATATACATATATAGTAGTATTATATATAAATAAATATATATATATATATATATATACTATTGGTATTATGCTTGCAACGCTGCCACACACATTCACACATCAAAAATGACCAAACAATTGACAATGACAATTTCCATATAAAACCATTCTAAATGTCTAAAGGCACACAACATAATGTCGAAGCAAGCGTGACTGCAGGTACTTACTTACCAAATACAGTTAATAATATAGTTTCTTGTGCAAACAGTTTAAACCTAATAAAAGCAAAGTGTTGTGCCATATATGTGGAAATATAATTAATTTAAAATAGACACCTATTTATTTAAAAATAATAAACAGCCTAGTTAAACACAGGCCAAAGCGCTGTTGGAACCAACGGTTCGAAACCTAAGTTGACTAAAACAAGTGTCACAATTGAAAAACAATTAATAATATACCCATATGTGTCATTAAATATTACCATTTTTGATTAAAAACACGACTAGAATATGCAATACTTTTAAATCACTGGCTTTTGAAAATTGAAAATAACAAAAAACAAATCATATATCAAGATTTGGATAGTGACTACAGTCTACCTCCATAATCATGTAATTTAGTTACGAAAGGATTTAATTTATCTTTACTAGTATAATATTACAATAATATTATCTGAGTAATGCAAGAATCTTACTACTAACAATATCTATTAACCTCTAAATGGGAGATGATCTTAATATGGACGCAAACGTGTAACACGCTATGCGACGCCACGTGTTAAACCTTAGAAAATAAGAAGGGTATGTTCTTCATTATTTTCATTTAAGGCGTGAGAAACGTTTATAGTTTTTAAGTTGGCATCAAAACCACCAAATAATTCGATTTACACGTGACGTGACATCGGGTGTTACAAGTGTGTATATACGTAATATTCAAACATCATAGAATACAACACCGAAACGTGCCTTCGAACCATAGACTAGACAGACACAAAAGCACAGATCGTGTGAACAAGCACAAACAGGGAACGCTGCGTGAACCTGGAGAAATGACGATACGGATACCCTGGGACAGAGAGGAATAGGGAGGAACATATAGGAACAAAGGATTATCTCAGTAACACTGTATCAACCTATTCTCGTTACTCGTTAACATTAAACCGAAACCGAAATTGTAGGACTAATCTTGGTCGCCACTCTTTGATACCCCGACTAAGCAGTTTATACAAACATTTCGTTTCTACAGATAATAATTCAATTGATATTTTTAATGACAAACTGCACAAAACACTAGACTGTATATCTCCCTTCGTTATTATTTTAATAAAACACAAGGTTACTTATTCTTTTCTTTTGTAATAAGTTTTTTTTTCTGTTCTTTGTTATTTACTGTTAGTTAATTTAAAAAACTCATTAGCATTGACTCGAGTTATTTATGCGTGCTGTAATTACCTTTAAATTGATTTACATTATTATATGTATATCCTAGCACTTAAGGTTATTAAAATGTTTCTTTTTTACATAATATAATTGTTGATGGCCTTTTGAATAAATAAATAAATAAATAAACATTATACTAAGTTACGAAAATGGGTTTATGGAGACATGTTTTCGATCCAGAAGAAAAATAAACTTACTCAAATAGATTTAGCTGGATATTATACTCATACTTGTCCGAATATTTAGTAGCTAAAGAAAATGAAGCCGCTACATAATTTTTCTTACGTTGGCTTAGGTGTCAAAAACGTATCGTTGTTTTTTTCGTTGTCTATTCACCCGCTGTAATACGTTTACTAGTAAGGAGTAAACTCTCGCCAATAAACTAAACGCCACCGATGCGTTGCGTGCTTAAATTTCATTTAAAAGAGTATAGCAAGTGATGTTTGCAAATAAAGGTTGTAGTGAACCGAAACTTGGTTCAGGTGGAGAGGATTTTACGGCACATAAACTTGGGAGGGTGGGGACGGGGGGCTAACCTCTTCGTGTTCGCGCGGTTCAATCTCCCGCGGGCCGCGGCCACTCCTCGACCGTGTCTGTTTCACCAAGTCCATTGCCTAAAATCGCATTTCTCTTATTCATTCATATTACCCTTTATGTTAAAACTTCATTCATTTGTACTGAATTAAATTTGCAGTATATATGGCAGAGTTATAAGCCCTGTTTATGGCTAGTTTTATAGAATATCGACGGAATTAAAAATCATTGATTTATAGTTAACGGTTAATATATTCAATGTTATGAAATATGTTCTTTCGTTTATACAGTTTATAGGGTTCAATAAATATAGGACAGTAAATAGCTACGGTTTCAAAATTAGTTCGGATATTTGGGGCCGGTGATTATAAACATAAACAACCTTTCGTGTTCTATGGGGTATTAAATCCTGAATGCCCGTACTTTTTCTTAAGCTCGACACAACCCTTTGAAAAACTTTTTACTTTAATGTATGTTTTAGTTAAAGTTAGAGTGATTTACTTTATTTCACTAAAATAATGCAATAATTATATTATATAAATAAATATTATCGAGGCGAATTCGCCGACGTCTACATAAACTTAGTTTCTCAGAGGATAGCTTACAATAAACTAAAATGTGTTTATTCTTTAGTTTAAATAATAAATTTATTAAAAAAAAAACTTATCACCATACGCTTTCGAAATGATTGTGAAAAGTCGGTCTATTTTAATGAATAATTTTTGGATTTTATCCAACCGTTCCGTATTCTTAATTCCGTCGATATACATGCTAAATGTCAAATATTATATTGAAAATAACTTGCAGTAATTGTTGTTAAGCTACTATCAGAAAAAAAATATGAGAATGTTTCGATTGATTATTTGTATGGAGAACTTACATGAGACGGGACGTGCTAGGCAGCGTGCAAAATGGTTCATTCAGTTTAAAATTTGCACCCTACTAATGTAATATAAATAATTGATAAACTTACTAAAAATGAATGAATACAATTTAGATAAATGTCGCCGTACACAAATCTCTAAACGTAACCTAATTGTCAGTCCTGTAGAAAAAGATAGCGCTACATTTAGACCCGTCACAGGATTTTGTTTAGAGGTTTGCTGCACATCCAATACTAGCATCATTCCATAAGTTAATAATAAAATATTATTATATATGCTAATAAAACTATGTGTTAATTCAAGAAATCAACATCAGCAAATGATTAATAAATATGTATATAATTATTTTTAAATATAAATTAATAAAAATATTTTCAAACAGTAGAAGACAAAAATCCACTGACGTATTTTACAAAACTCTTTTATTATAACGTGTCAATATCGATGAAGAAGAGACAAATTCAGTTTTAATAATGTGTAATGTAAAAATCGTCAGTGTAAATTTACTAGGCCTAAAAACAAAATGGGCGCTAATATATTATTTAACACAAATAACACGAGTAATTGAGTATTCTCAAAGGTGCTGTTTATGGGAAATATGCTTTCATGCATATTAATAAAATAATTCATGTTATGATTGTCAGATGCAGAATGTTATCGACTACAACTAACTGACTCAGTTTTACCTCTAAACAGCTATTATTATTAGCGCCCATTTGCGTCGCTAAAGGCAGAACGCTAAGAATTTAAAATATTAAGGCCGTCTCTATATATCTCAAGTGTGTGATTTTTTACGTTTCTTATATACAAAGTGACTTTTGTAATGTATATCTTGGGCATTCTCTTTAGTTAATTAATTCTTTTGATAGCCAAATAAGTACATAAAATAAATAAATTGGCCAGCTTTCTGCACTAGTGATATTATTTTTGTATCGCTTAGTGCTGTTTTAAAAACGCTGTTTGAATACGTATACGATTTTTTTTCACGAATCCCGAAGGAATCATACAATTGTCGAGTATAAAAAGGAGCCTCAGTGTTTATGTATGTCAAATTTATCTATATTCCAAATTTCAATCAAATTGATTCAGTTCTTTTTGTTTGAAAGGGTAACAAACATCCATACAAACTTTCTCTTTTATAATATATTTTTTTTTTAAATATTTCCTCGTTACAGTCAATGACGGGAAACGTGGTCGTTACCGCCGTGATGTCCCATCACACGCACTCACTACAGGCTGTCACTTAACGCAGCGCAATAACTAGTTCTTTCTTAGTATAAGGTACTGAAATTTATTCTTAAATTAAATGTCCTATTCAAATTAATTAGCAATCAATCCCCTTTGTATAATACAAAATAAAAGTCGGCTTGTATACGAAACGTAAAAACGATGTCAAATAATGGTAAGTTGTACGAAATTTTCAAGTTAATAACACTGCGGTAACGTAAATCAAATATATATATATATATATATTAGAATAGTTGTTAAATGTTATCATTAAATGATCCATATTTAATGAGATTTACGCTACCGCCGTTGTGACGTTTCTACTATACTATACTATACTATAAGTATTTCATTTGAATCGTCACAAAATGTAAGCAATTTAGAACTCTCTACTGCAAAGTATGTTTTATTTAAAATACAAAACATACCTGATGAAAAAATCTATATATATATATATATATATATATATATATATATATATATCTATATATATATATATATATATATATATATATATATATATTTTATATCCACTACAAGTTAGCCCTTGACGGCAATCTCACCTGATGGTATGTGATAATGCAGTCTAAGACGATAACAGGCTAACCTGTTAGGGGTACGGTAAACCCGTACTGCTTGCTAATCGGTTTCTACGCGACATCGTGCCGGAACGCTAAATCGCTTGGCGGCACGTCTTTGTCGGTAGCGGTGGTAACTAGCCACGGCCGAAGCCTCCCACCAGACAAAGAATTAACAAGATTGCTAATACTAATGAAAGGTATTGTTAACATTGTTTACATTTTGAGTCGATGATTTTTTTGATTATTTACCAACTGAACTAACTGACTAATGACTGACTAACTGACTAATGACTGACTAACTTACCTCTTTCCGGCTACGCAGAGCGCAGTCCTCAAGTGTTTCGGCGGCCTCGTACTTCCCTTGGCGCCGGTACAGTGCACCCAGGTTTTTCAGCGTGGTGGTTACAGTGGGGGAATCCACCTGAAAACATCAACAACGGAAGTGGAATGAGCATCTGAGCTAACCAATTGTATTTTTTTTTCGGACTAACTAGTAGCTGTGCTAACCCTATTGGTTGCGACAGCGTAACCGGGCTGTTTGGCGAGCTTCGGAAAGAAGCTCTGCCAGAAGAAATTTTGAGCTCGAAGAAACTAAGGGAACGTCTGCCTAAGGGCGCCACCTTTGAGGCCGAACCTCGGCTTAGGCGACGTTTGGGATAACGGGGGACTCGGACGGTGAACGGGGGGGTCCGGACGGTGAACGGGGGGGGGTCCAGACGGTGAACGTGACTTGTAGCAGTGTACACGTAAACCTAATAAATAATTATTTAAATCTTTATTACTATTTAATTTCATTTTATTCATTGGTTTCATAACTCTTATTTTAATTTTAAATTGACATTATTGTGTTTTCGTTGTAAGATTTTTGTTGCACGCCTTTTAGGCAGAATGTGTTAGGCTACCCTTTCATCTTAAGATCTTTATATGAATGTACCACTTTCATGCAATAAACGAATATGAATTTGAATTTTGAATTTGAACCTAATCTATACTTATCAGCTATCTAAACGATATTAAAAAACATTTTTGATATAAATCGTAAAATATTTGCGTGTAATATTATGCTCGTAAATATTATTATGCTCGTAGCGAACTGACAATTACTAGATGTACAATGCACAGCTGTTTCTGCTTCTCTCTTCTTTCTTCTTATGACAGATAAACGTGTTTAAAATGTTATTCTCATAATGTCGAATCACTGCCTAAAAAGATTCCATAAGGGAAGATTGCTAACGTGTTAGTCTTCGAGTAAGCCGAAAAACATAATGGCCTTGATTTATTTTAATTGCGCGTTGTCTTAAAACATTCATCGGAGGCTGATTAATAGAATAAAACATTAGCAAAGAAAGAACCTTTTGCGATGTTACAAAGTCTGTAAGCATGTCTCCAAAGATAATTTACATCTGTAAATATGATGAATTTGGTACTCATTCTTTGATAGCAAAGAACCTATGGTATGCTAAGTGCATATCATAGCATATATCATTCTTTACTTTAGTTCGCGAAAAACAGACAGATCTGATCTTTATACGGACCACTAAACATTTAACCAAAACATGCTTTCTACCCACAGTTCCAGAACTGAATTGAGCAAGAAAAAAATGCTTCCACACCGGACCATTTTGTGTCTCGCTCAGCCCAAAATATACTCCCTAACTTGTAACTGAGAAAAATACCTTAGCAGCCTTATGCCAGCCGCCATACTCTCCATAGGGCGCGTTCTCCTTTTGCAGGTGTTTATTCTCCTCTCTCTCCTCGGCAACCTGCCAGATCGGCTTGTTGTCACCTGTCGGAACATAAACAATTTTAACCTGAAAATTTATTACAGAGCGACAAAAAAAAATATTAAAAAAAAAAATGATCTTTGACGATTATACGCACGAATGTAGTACACATTTTTAATTGACTCCATTAAAACTAGGATATAGCTTTTGCGAAAGTTTTTGTCTAGGTAGGTTCTTACAAACTTTACTTATTACTTTACTTTTTTACTTTTGGCGAAACTGATAAAGGTTACATGATGAATTTAAAGAAACCAAATGTTACGTTGAAACAAGAAATATTGAACGTTAAATGCTAAAACTTGAAACGACAAGTTCATCATGATATTATATTGTATTCTAGAACCATGATGGATTATTTACAGTATGGGGTTTAATTCAGAAAAAAGAAGGGTAATCATTATATTATAAGAAAATTTTTACCCTTCTTTTAAGGAAGTAAAACTTTAGGAGTAAGGTAAAATAAATAGTAGAAAATTGCTTAGGATAGCTAAAACATTTAGTGTTTGATGCATAAAGTTGTATTTAAAATTTGTTATCTTGGCATAATCACTGTTATGGCCAGTATATCCATTCTACGAAAGAAACAATAAAGATCATGAGAAGGTAGAGGACTCGCTGTATTCGATATGACCTACGGTGTCCTTCAAAAATTTACCATGCATGCATGAGCGTGTAAAAAAAGGTTTTTCACATGTTTAGCGTGAAAACTTTCAGACATATACGTTTTCAGATAACCAGTTATAAATAAGTAATACTGAGTTTACTTCTGTTTACTTTGGTTTCGTCCCCGGCGCTAACTGTTTGGACGAAATGTCCAGTCCATCAAGGCTTCTACCAGCGCCGTTAGAGGGAAGTATTTTTTAGCGTATTGCCGCTATTGGAAACCAACCACACTTTCGTCCATGAAAATACAAATATATAGCCGATAGCTATAACATCCAAAATAACCTCATATGCTACTGTTAAATTCGATGAAAATAGATCAAAACAGCAAATAAAATAAATGTGTATTTAAAATGAGTACCTACTTCAATTCCCTAATTGAAATCAAATAAATACGGTAGTTAATAGTGAATAAATGAATGAATGAATACACTTTTATTGCACACCAAAATGTCTTTTGGTGTGCAATAAAAGTGTCGGAAAACAACAAAAAAGACAGAAAATAACACAGAAACAGTAGTATTTCTGTCAATTTGGCGGCCTTATATAGTGCATTATATTGATATTTTTTTTTGTAAAAACGCTTTCAAATTCAAGGCGATCGTGTTTGTAACTGAAATCTTAAAATTTGCAATCGTCAAAGATCATAAAAATGTGACACAAGTCGGGAAGGTGTGACACGAGGTAGACGGATGGTTGAAAAAATATAACGAGTAATAAAAAAAGAAAAAGAAATGAAAAAAATGGAACTTAACCCCTTTCCTACCTGTGCCACACGTAAATAAAATCCAAACTTGTGTCACTCACCTATAGAACACTCAAGTGGCATAAGAACACCCCATCCTTTTTTGATAAGGTAAATAAAATTATAACAATAAAAAAAAAACAATGCTAATGTAACCTAAGTTGTCGGTTTTGTCAAAAATTTATTTAATGTATTAAAATCAACAGTACATATATTCATATTATAATTATTCTAATAACAGACATTGATATAAAAATAAACAGAGACAGTTTCCCCTGGACTCTTAAGAGTCTTAAAAATATATTTTCGACAAACAAGTGTGTATAACAATTAATTTTCTCACAACAAAGAATGCATCTTAAAACTTTGATAAGTCTAGCTTATATCTATGATTCTTATTTTTATATCAATGTAATCTAATTAAAATGTAAATAACAAGCAATCAAATTAATTAATAAATAACAGATCATTTGTTTATCGAAGCGCACAGCGGTGTAACAGCCAAGTTCATAAAATATTACATAAAATCTAAATCTGCAAAATCAACTTGTAATAAATGCGCGAAACGAAGCATTCACCTTATTTTTAAACAAAAAAAAAAAGAAATAAGATAATTATGCATAGTACATTATTATCTTATTACTTTTTTAGATTATATTGTATAAGATGCGCAATAAACGTTGACATATACATATAATCAAGTAAATACTCTGTCCATTATTCTGCTTATGGTTTAGTGCCATTCGAACCGAAATGTCCCCACATAAGTAATTTTTAATTGGAAAGTGAGATATAAAACTTGAGAATATATAGAATGTCGAACATCCCAATATCGATTATCAATATAAACGCTATCCCAAACTGAAACTTACACTCATGTTTTCACTTAAACGTGGAGAAAAGGACTTTTCTAGGTAAATACTTGTACACACATCTGGATGAATAGAAAACTGAAATAAACTGAACATGAACCGAAATGGGCGCAAAATAATCCATTTTGGGATCTTTGATAACTAACTAACTTTACTACGCTATAGTTATAACTTTGGCTGCAATAACTTCTATTTGGCTTATACGCAGTGGAAGGCAAGATATATTATATTAGCAAGATATATTATTATATATTTTCACAACCATACTTTTTACCTTTACCATGACAAAAGGTATAAGTGATTGAACTTGTCAATGTGTATTCGATACACTTGATGCTATGAAACCGTAGTTTCATAGTCAAGATGTTGGTAACAATTATTTTGTGTAAAGAAGAACTCAAACTTAACAAAAGCAAGATTGTCTAATATGGAAACACCTACCCTTTGTTTTATTCTTTAAGCTTTTTATATCACGAATTATTTATTTTTTTATATTACGAAGCGCCGCGTGCTTTACTATTTCTACCAACATTAGTGGTAAATATAAATATTTTTTACGGGTCCCTTTACTTAAAAAAAAACTTTACTTAAATACAACTTGTAAGCAATCTTTAAGTGACTTTTTATTGAATGTTTTATAAATATTGAAAAGAAATAAAAACTATACACTTAAAGTCCATTGCATAGTAAAGTAGTTCTCTTGCTTTAGTTCAATATTATATCAATTTATTTCAAACGATATTATTTATTCCCGAAAAGCTGCCTGTCTAGCCATTCAAATGGCGCATCCACACATGCCCGGCGGCACGGCCGGCGGCATGGCCGGCGGCCGGGCCGCCGGCCATGCCGCCGGCTCATGCATCTTTTACCTGCGGCACGCGCGGCTTTTGGTGCCGGCGGCAGTTTGCTTGCGGCTTCGATACGGAGTGGTAGTGTTGTCGTATTCATTTAAATAACAAAATGACAGAATTTAACTGGGATGATAGTGCTGTACTTTTATTAATAGAAAAGTATCAAGAAAATGAACTATTGTGGAACCCAAGGCATATGGATTTCAAGAATCGCAACAAAAGAAACGATGCTGTTAGGGATATTGCTTCTGTGTTCAACATAGCATCAACAGAAATTGAGAGAAAACTGAAGAATTTATCTAGCCATTATTTTCGAGAAAAACGCAAATTTGAAGAATCTAAAAGGAGTGGATCTGGACGGGATGATGTTCAATTGCCGAAATGGTTTGCTTATAAGGCGTTATCATTTCTTAATGACAAGAATGCACCGGTACCGACTCTGAACAGCCACACACCTAGTGTAAGTACCCATCAAATTCTTATAATTACCTAAGTAGACTAGTTGGTCGACCATAATAAATTTAAAATACATATTTCATTATGCAATATTTTCGTTAATAGGGGTAGGTACAAAGTTTTTGCTTCGCGTATTAATATTTTAGATACCTACTACCTACAACCCGGTAACAATACATAATACCACGGAGCGCGGGCGAGCATACTCTCGTTTTTGACCTTATGTAGTCGGCATAACACTTACCGAAAGCGAAGTATTCGGGAATAAGCGCTCGTGAAGAGTGTACAGGGTTACTGGTGAGACATTTGCAATACTTGAGGACGTGATATATGGCCAACTAGCTGATGCCCGCGACTTCGTTCGCGTGGATTAAGTTTTTAAAATCCCTTGGGAACTCTTTGATTTTCCGGGATAAAAAGTAGCCTATGTCACTCTCCAGGACCTTAACTATCCCCATGCAAAAAATCATGTCGATCCGTAGCTCTGTTGCGGCGTGATTCAAGGACAAACCAACAAACACACTTTCGCATTTATAATATTAGTATATATTAGTATGAAGTATGAAGTATGATATGTAAGATGAAAAAAAATATATAAAGAAATAATATCAATTATTTACTGAGTAAATGTAGCTTAAACTTACATAATTATTTGTATACACTATACATACATGTTATGTTTATAAGCTTGGTTTTTATTTAATATTTACATACTGATAGGATATATTCAAAATATAGTATTGAAGCTTGTTTGCAATTATTTATAAGATTTCCTTTTTATTTTCAGTCTTCTCAAGATAATATCACTCCCCAGACTACGCTACCTTCGACAAGGACTTCACGAAAGCGAAATATAGAGAGAGAACCTGAAGTTGATGAAGCTTTGCAATTACTGAGGGAGATCACGTCTAATGCAAGGCAACGCGATGATGCTGCTATATTTGCAGACTATATAAGTAGCAAGTTGAGGAAGATGGATCATTACACGATGTGTACAGTACAACATCAAATCCAGAATATTATCTATGAAGCAGAAATGAGAATGGGTTCGATGAATTTTGATACTAGTAATACTACTCAGCCTCTTCGTTATCAAAATGTTCGTCCAGGATACTTCACCGGCCAACCTACAACGTTAGCAATGTCACCGTCGCCCTCAACTTCGCGCTCTTACTCTGTTCAATCAGACTATGAAATGCAAAATAGCCCAGATGTCAATACAAGTGACAGTCTGTTACAAGTCTTGGAAAATAATTTAACCGAAAATAGTGTAATAGATTAAAATAAGGTTACATATTAAAATGACGAAAAACGCAATGCCTTTACTTAAAACTAAAATAAATGTTTATATTTTCGGTTAAATTATTTTATTTTAATAAAAGCTTAAAATTATTGATACATGTTTCTGATTCCTAAATAAAACAATTATTTGAATAATCATATTTTATTTCTTTCAAACATTATATTTGATATTGCCAAGGAAGCTGACCTTGTTCCGATAGAAAATAACATTTTAGCTCATTTCTAATTACACTTGGTTCTACATTTAGAGCGATCTGCGGTATATTTTGTTGCATTTCGTTCAAAACTCCATCAGTAGTTCTTTCATTTCTCTTCATAAAATTATGCAGATGCACACAAGCCATCACGACAATTTTTGCTTTCTCATTTTGTAAACCAATGCGTGAATGCAAAATTCTGAATTTATTAGATAAAATGCCAAACGCGTCTTCTACAACCATGCGCCCGCGACTAAGTCTATAATTAAAAACCCTCTCAGGTGATCCTTTTGCATGATATCCAGAAAACGGTTTTATTATATTCTGTGAGATGGGGAAAGCATCGTCACCGATGAAATAAAAAGGTACAGGTGTATTTCTCCCTTGTAATGGAATCGCTTGTGGCAGACTTAAAGTTCCATCTCGTATCATATCAAATAAAGTTGAATTTCGTAGAACTCCACCATCAGATATTCTGCCCTGACATCCAATGTCTACGTATAAAAAGTTATAATTGGCATCGATTAAAGCTAGCAAAACAATACTGAAATATGACTTATAATTAAAAAACTCAGAACCGCTATTAGTTGGACATAGTATACGTATATGTTTCCCATCGAGGGCACCTACGCAATTAGGTACATTCCATTTCTGCATGAAACTTCGAGCCACTGATAGCCATTCTCCATGTGTATTCGGCATCTGTAAAAAAAATTGTTTGTGATATTTGTGTGTTTAGTTCTAGTTATATGTATGTAAAATGTGTGTGAAGTTCCAGGTAGGGGAGAGTGGGTAACGGTGGATCAAGGGGTACAGTGGATCGAACGCGGCCTATATAATGCGCACATTTACACGATATAGCATTTTACGTTCTATTTTGTATTGCCCTTGACTCGCTACCGGGGTGCGACGGAAAAGTAAGTATGAAAGCAAAATATTTTGATGTTTTAAAAATGTAATGCTGCAGTTTGTAAAAAGTATTTAATATGAATCAAAAGTCACATGGCGTCATCAGATATGACTATTTTTTTTAAAGAAAGGGAAATCCTTTCTTTAAAAAAATAGTCATATCTATAAACCTGAGAAAGGTAGCCCTAAGATTGCTATGGCAGTGTGTACCTTATTGATTTTGCTCAGGCTTTATTATAAAAACACATTCTAAAAGTGTTAAATTGTGGCAATATTTAGCTCTACAAAAAAGTTGATTCACTGTTACCCATTGCACTCTCCCCTACAGTATAAAATCAAATATTATAATTGTGTCTTGTACATGCCGTAACTGTGTGAATGTATGTGGTCTGTTTTGTTTTCTAATGTAGGTGTTCAGTTTCTAACTACCTAATGTGTTACGGATATTTTGTACTTACCCTTAAATAATTGGATAATGTAGACACCAAAGTTTGACAAACATCTAGAATTATTAAAGAAATAACTTGTGGAGACACTTTAAACAGTGTACCGAGTGAAAAATAAGAGTCTCCTGTAGCCAGGTATCTCAAAGTAATTGCTAGTCGATCGGAAGCTGACACAGCATTTCTCCAGCGGGTGTCAGTTTTTGATATCATGGGTCCAGTTAAATTCAGTAATATTTCAAATTCTTCACTAGAGATCCTTAGAAAAGTGTTAAATTTCGAACGAATATTTCTTCGGTTTATGTCGTCCCTTCTAAAATCTTCAAGTATCGGGGACACATTAGGCCTATTTCGAAGACTTGGTCTGACCCAATATCTTCGTTTGATTTTGCGGTTCTTTTTATGAATAATGACATACAACACTACACTTGCGATACACGCAACTATATCATAGTCCAACATCTTTCGATTCTACGTACACGACTAATTTCAACGAAAGTCACAACACTACTGCGTAAATTGCAACCGCGACTGCAGGCCGCCGGTAAAGCCGGCGGCAAAGTCAGCGGCAAGGCGGTCTGAAAGTCGGCGGCATAAGCCGGCGGCATGTGTGGATGCGCCAAAAGGGGGAACGCTGCCAGTATCTTCGGAACCTTGCCTAAAGGGACTCCTTTTAATAATATATTTTAGTTATGACGTTAAATATTTATTTATTTTTTAAGATTTTTAGTTTTAGGTTAATCTAAGTTTTATTTTAAGTTTTATGTAAAATGTTTGATGTATAATACAAATAAATTGATATTTTTTGAAACGATTATGTTTATCATATTATATTTTTAAAACAAACTTTTCAACAAACTTTGTATCAAGCTCTATTTAGTTTAGTTTGAGTTCAACGGTTGGTACACCTAGAACGAGTGTTAGTAAATCTTTCAGGAAAAATGCAGTCCAATTTCCTTCATAGGTATCTTGCATTCAATATTAACTGGCGTCTTTCCACTTGAACCTAAACAATAGGGGTAATAAACCAAACACTCATAGAGCCCATTTATTTTTAAAGAAGCCGTTTCGGACTTATCTATTGTGTTGCACACCAACCAGTGTTGATACTTATCATAGAATAATTTAAAAAAAATACGTATGTTAAATAAAATACAATTACAAAAATTGGAATATGATTTCACCCAAGGAAGAAACATATCGGAAGATGTAATATTTTCACTGAACTAATATCTTCAAAGTTTAAAAAACAACTGAGCGGTGTTTCTATTTGATTTTATTATTTAAAGGAAGATAACATAGGGAAAGTATCAAAAACGTTTGAAACACCGTTTGAACGCCGCACGTGTTTTGCAATACAAAGAATTCACCCGCCACCACTTAATTGTTAATCCTATTGTTATTGCTAATGACGGTCTCAAGTGGAAAGACGCCAGTTAATATTGAATGTGCTACATCTAAATACAGTAAGTATACTATGAGAAAACTTTTGGGTGAAATAAAAAATGGG
Source organism: Lasiommata megera (assembly GCA_928268935.1). Lineage (NCBI taxonomy): Eukaryota > Metazoa > Arthropoda > Insecta > Lepidoptera > Nymphalidae > Lasiommata > Lasiommata megera. Next base: position 1,983,900 of record OV743321.1, read on the forward strand.
TGATAAAATATGTACGGCTTAATATACAAGGGGCTTGAGGTTGATTGTATCTCTGACATATTTTATTGGATTTTGTTTTTATATCTGCATGCTTGTGCTAGGTGAACAGGCCATAGTAACTAAGCGCATAAATTTTATGTCTGCATTAACTACATCTCTCTACATTACACCAATTGGCAGATTCACTAAGGTGCTTGCACACAGAAGAAGAAAAATGTTTTGTCAAAAACGAGATGTTTTGACCCATTTGTTTTTCTGTCACACATGTTATTCTCGTTACTTAATTTTCATTTTCCGATGGTTTAAAATTTTTGTTACGTTAAATTTATTTTTCTTAGTTTAATATAAGAAGCGGTGATAGCCTAGTGGTTAGGGCGTCAGCCTTCTAATCAGAAGTCGGCGGTTCTCAAAGGCGTGTGAAGTCTGCCAATCCGCACATGGCCAGCTTGGTGGACTATGGCCAAACCCTTATCATATTGAGAGGAGATCCGTGCTCTGTAGTGAGCCGGTAATGGGTTGATCATGATGATGATGATGATTTTAATATTTAGTTGTGTGGCGTTAAACTCGCTTCCCAACCAATGTTTCACTGACGCTTGTTTTTTAGAAATATATTTTTTTCTTTGTTATTGTAAAATATAATCACGTTAACGTTTATAGTAAGTATAACATTTAATAAATCTTCTGTGTGAGAGCACCAATGCGATATGGTGACAAACAATGACATAATTTACAATAACCATAATAAACTAATCATGCTACTACAATCAGTCAATTAACTACAAATTATTAACAATAGTAATATATCATTGAGTAATAATGTTCTAGATAGGTTGCGAAGAAAAATCAATTAAATCATTCTATTGAACATGTATGGTCGGTGTACGTGATACATTATTACCCAATATTATGTAATTTCGAATTAAACTATACTAAAACAGGCGAGTAACCTTAATATTAGCCTCTCATTACGATTGTGGTCACGAAGATATATAAATTAATTCATAAGCATTCAGTTTAATCTAAAAGTTACACGAAGAACTTCAGTTTCTAAATCGTATCGTTCATTTCAAAATATATTATTAATTATTGCACTCACTCTATCCCACGTTATGAGATAAACCTTAATATATTTTACTCAATAGTTCAACGTTTTATATATAATATTTATGTATAATTTGTAAATATAATCAATATACCTTTATTTATAACTAATGTGTTAACATAAAGTGATGGCAAACATCTAGAATTATTAAAGAAATAACTTGTGGAGACACTTTAAACAGTGTACCGAGTGAAAAATAAGAGTCTCCTGTAGCCAGGTATCTCAAAGTAATTGCTAGTCGATCGGAAGCTGACACAGCATTTCTCCAGCGGGTGTCAGTTTTTGATATCATGGGTCCAGTTAAATTCAGTAATATTTCAAATTCTTCACTAGAGATCCTTAGAAAAGTGTTAAATTTCGAACGAATATTTCTTCGGTTTATGTCGTCCCTTCTAAAATCTTCAAGTATCGGGGACACATTAGGCCTATTTCGAAGACTTGGTCTGACCCAATATCTTCGTTTGATTTTGCGGTTCTTTTTATGAATAATGACATACAACACTACACTTGCGATACACGCAACTATATCATAGTCCAACATCTTTCGATTCTACGTACACGACTAATTTCAACGAAAGTCACAACACTACTGCGTAAATTGCAACCGCGACTGCAGGCCGCCGGTAAAGCCGGCGGCAAAGTCAGCGGCAAGGCGGTCTGAAAGTCGGCGGCATAAGCCGGCGGCATGTGTGGATGCGCCAAAAGGGGGAACGCTGCCAGTATCTTCGGAACCTTGCCTAAAGGGACTCCTTTTAATAATATATTTTAGTTATGACGTTAAATATTTATTTATTTTTTAAGATTTTTAGTTTTAGGTTAATCTAAGTTTTATTTTAAGTTTTATGTAAAATGTTTGATGTATAATACAAATAAATTGATATTTTTTGAAACGATTATGTTTATCATATTATATTTTTAAAACAAACTTTTCAACAAACTTTGTATCAAGCTCTATTTAGTTTAGTTTGAGTTCAACGGTTGGTACACCTAGAACGAGTGTTAGTAAATCTTTCAGGAAAAATGCAGTCCAATTTCCTTCATAGGTATCTTGCATTCAATATTAACTGGCGTCTTTCCACTTGAACCTAAACAATAGGGGTAATAAACCAAACACTCATAGAGCCCATTTATTTTTAAAGAAGCCGTTTCGGACTTATCTATTGTGTTGCACACCAACCAGTGTTGATACTTATCATAGAATAATTTAAAAAAAATACGTATGTTAAATAAAATACAATTACAAAAATTGGAATATGATTTCACCCAAGGAAGAAACATATCGGAAGATGTAATATTTTCACTGAACTAATATCTTCAAAGTTTAAAAAACAACTGAGCGGTGTTTCTATTTGATTTTATTATTTAAAGGAAGATAACATAGGGAAAGTATCAAAAACGTTTGAAACACCGTTTGAACGCCGCACGTGTTTTGCAATACAAAGAATTCACCCGCCACCACTTAATTGTTAATCCTATTGTTATTGCTAATGACGGTCTCAAGTGGAAAGACGCCAGTTAATATTGAATGTGCTACATCTAAATACAGTAAGTATACTATGAGAAAACTTTTGGGTGAAATAAAAAATGGGTGATAAAATATGTACGGCTTAATATACAAGGGGCTTGAGGTTGATTGTATCTCTGACATATTTTATTGGATTTTGTTTTTATATCTGCATGCTTGTGCTAGGTGAACAGGCCATAGTAACTAAGCGCATAAATTTTATGTCTGCATTAACTACATCTCTCTACATTACACCAATTGGCAGATTCACTAAGGTGCTTGCACACAGAAGAAGAAAAATGTTTTGTCAAAAACGAGATGTTTTGACCCATTTGTTTTTCTGTCACACATGTTATTCTCGTTACTTAATTTTCATTTTCCGATGGTTTAAAATTTTTGTTACGTTAAATTTATTTTTCTTAGTTTAATATAAGAAGCGGTGATAGCCTAGTGGTTAGGGCGTCAGCCTTCTAATCAGAAGTCGGCGGTTCTCAAAGGCGTGTGAAGTCTGCCAATCCGCACATGGCCAGCTTGGTGGACTATGGCCAAACCCTTATCATATTGAGAGGAGATCCGTGCTCTGTAGTGAGCCGGTAATGGGTTGATCATGATGATGATGATGATTTTAATATTTAGTTGTGTGGCGTTAAACTCGCTTCCCAACCAATGTTTCACTGACGCTTGTTTTTTAGAAATATATTTTTTTCTTTGTTATTGTAAAATATAATCACGTTAACGTTTATAGTAAGTATAACATTTAATAAATCTTCTGTGTGAGAGCACCAATGCGATATGGTGACAAACAATGACATAATTTACAATAACCATAATAAACTAATCATGCTACTACAATCAGTCAATTAACTACAAATTATTAACAATAGTAATATATCATTGAGTAATAATGTTCTAGATAGGTTGCGAAGAAAAATCAATTAAATCATTCTATTGAACATGTATGGTCGGTGTACGTGATACATTATTACCCAATATTATGTAATTTCGAATTAAACTATACTAAAACAGGCGAGTAACCTTAATATTAGCCTCTCATTACGATTGTGGTCACGAAGATATATAAATTAATTCATAAGCATTCAGTTTAATCTAAAAGTTACACGAAGAACTTCAGTTTCTAAATCGTATCGTTCATTTCAAAATATATTATTAATTATTGCACTCACTCTATCCCACGTTATGAGATAAACCTTAATATATTTTACTCAATAGTTCAACGTTTTATATATAATATTTATGTATAATTTGTAAATATAATCAATATACCTTTATTTATAACTAATGTGTTAACATAAAGTGATGGCAAACCACGATATCCGCTTTGCCTACGCGATGGCGTGCAAATTGTACAAAACCGTGAGTTAAAATTGATCAGACGCAATTTCTTTGCAAGCTAAATTTGGGCGCCTTGATTTCGCCTATACTACCGTTTTTTTTCGGAAGCGTAATATTTGACACTGACAATCATAAAGTCCACCTGTCGCAGGCCAGGTGTGACGCTGGGCCGTATCTAAATATAGACTGCACGTTCACGAGATACGGGCCACATCCATTGTTATACTTTTATTGGGTTTATCTATATTCACAACAAAAGCTTTGTTGCGAGATAATTGACGACCTCCGTGGCGCAGTGCGTGCGCTGTAGCATTATAAAGTTGGAGGTCCTGGGTTCGATTCCCGGCTCGAGTCTGGTCTGGTGGGAGGCTTCGGCCGTGGCTAGTTACCACCCTACCGACAAAGACGTGTCGCTAAGCGATTTAGCGTTCCGGCACGATGTCGCGTAGAAACCAATTAGGAGTGTGGGTTTACCTAACAGGTTAGCCCGTTACCATCCTAGACTGCATCATCACTTACCATCAGGTGAGATAGCCGTCAAGGGCTAACTTGTAGTGTTAAAAAAAAAATCATACTATTTGTTTGTTTACTTAGAGCTGCCTATAAGGAACATAAAAAGAGAACGAAGCTTAAGATAAAAAAGACCCAGAATTGCGTTGCGGCGAGTAAAAAGCGAAATCAAAAATTGCAGTGTCGACAGAATTTTGAATTATTCGGTACTTTACTATTGTCATGGGATGGCTTTTTTGTTACAATATTTATGTTTTGCTAACCAAATCTACAGTTACAATAGCGAGCGACTGAAGTTTGAATAAATATTTCTCTTATAATCTTTTCTTGTAAATTCCTGTGTTTTAGCGCAGACGTCTTAATCATGTTTTAATTATGACCATTCTATAAAAAGATATACTTTTCTAGAAATAAAAAAAATCTATTATACTTAGCCAAAAAATTCGAGTATTCAACACATGCAATAGAGATCCAACACAAATGAAATCTCAGACGTATACAGTTGCAAAAATAATAAAAAATTACGTATGATTCCAGGCAAATAACTATGGCAATAAGAAAAAAATAGTTAAGTATTACTATAAGAAATAATTATACCTTGATAATCGGTAAAAAAAAATGCGAATGCCCGATTTAAAAACGTAACGGGTTTATTTTTGTAACCAAACTAATTAAAACCTCTTCACTTTCACTCGTTAACATGTTTAAAAATTACGAAATACTTTAGCTGGTTAAGTGTTGATGCCTTTTCTGAACCTTTACTGGGTTGATTGACCGCTCGGGTTCAATTACGCGAATTATTAAAATGTGTGTGACGTGCATAAGTCGCATGTTGGAAAGAACGCGATGTAGCAGGGATATTCGTCAGACGTAACGACGCGGTTTGAAATCTTCCAAGTTATTTGCCTGCAAAAATACTTCCTTTTTCACAGTACAACGAAACTACTTCCAGAATATATTATAGAGAATTGATAATTATCAACGTATTTAACACTAATTTAACATGCTTAAGAATATCCTATTTACATTTCACTCTTGTATAGTGCATTCAATATTAACTGGCGTCTATCCACTTGAACCTAAACAATAGGGGTAATAAACCAAACACTCATAGAGCCCATTCATTTTTAAAGAAGCCGTTTCGGCCTTATCTATTTCGTTGCAAACCAACCAGTGTTAATACTTTTGAATAATCAATGTTAAATAAAATACAATTACAAAAATTGGAAGGTGATTTCACCCAAGGACGAAACATATCGGAAGACGTAATATTACCACTGAACTAATCTCTTCAAAGTTAAAAAAACAACTGAGCGGTATTTCTATTTGATTATATTATTTGAAGGAAGATAACATAGGGAAAGTATCAAAAACGTTTGAAACACCGTTTGAACGCCGCACGTGTTTTGCAATACAAAGAATTCACGCGCAACCACTTGATCCTGGCGTTATTGCTAATGACGGTCTCAAGTGGAAAGACGCCAGTTAATAATGAGATGCTATATTTGTCTCATTGTTTATGTAATTACGTTTGTTTTTAATCGCATGCAGTTTGGTCTTTTTTAAGCGCACTACACGACGATCCCGTCAGCTTTCAAAAATGTATGGGTTGGCTAATTAGTAGCCTTGTGGCTTTTATACCCTACACAACAAATTAACTTTAGTGCTTCGGCTCTGTTATAAACTAAAGATGGCCGCCTAAGCTGCCGGCATCTTTATGTGTGATTCGCTTTGTCTACTTATCATATTACAAGTACAGTGATGCTTTTCATGAAAAATGTATGAATATCTTTAATAAAAAATCTTAACATTTTGTCAATACATTTGTAATTAATGTTAATACTTAAATGTACTATAAGTATGACGTGTTACTAAAATATTACTGCATAGGCAAATAAGGCCGGCAATTTTTCTCCCTTCAGTCTCGACACTAGACAGTGCCTTATAATAGTAATTAGTAAACGTATACAAGTGTATTGATAAATATGGAAACTCTAAGCAAATTTATATTAATTGACTACGTAAAAAAATTATATAATATAATAATATCGAGACCTAGTTACATTATATTATCAGTATACAAATTACAAATTGGAATGTTGTAAAAAAAATATTGCACTTCTTCAAAGCTAGTCATCGGGCACAAAACGTGCGGGCAGTTTGTATTTTGGTTATTTTTTGGGCGTGTTAAATGAGGCTACATATTCTGAAACGGTAAAACAAAAATGTCAAGCGAACAAAATCATACGGTTTGAAGGCGCATTTTCATTGGTCGATATCATTAGCTCCTTGCCGAGTATCTAAAAACTGTGACTTCAAAGTAAAATGAGCCTAGTGGCGGTAGTTTTAGATTTGCAAATGCTGCGCTACCGATTTTTGTTTCACAAACGTACCGAGAAGAATGCTGGCTGGCTGAACGAATATGATCTTTGAAACATATTGGATAAATTTCATTTCACTCTTTTTTTTTTATTCACCACAAGTTAGCCCTTGACTGCATCTCACCTGGTGGCAAGTGATGATGCGGTCTAAGATGGTAGCGGGCTAACCTGTTAGGGGTATAGTAAACTCATACTCCTAATTGGTTTCTACACGACATCGTGCCGTAACGCTAAATCGCTTGGTGACACGTCCATGTTGTCGGAGGTCGTCAAAAACTCTGGACTCTCCAGAGTGTTACTATTTGAAAACGTCCTGCCAGCATGCGCACAAATCTTATGCTAAGAGTTCTATTTATATAGGGAAACCTCCGCATACATTTCCCAAAGGCGAATGTATTTAAATTAGCCCTCAGAAAGCATGCAGGGTAATACGCGTCTATTCGCGTTAAGGAAACGTTCGTTTGACCACTTCCGTGGCCCAGTGCGTGCGCTGTTGCATTTTAAAGTTGGAGGTCCTGGGTTCGATTCCCACGATGTCGCGTAGAAACAGATAGGAGTATGGGTTTACCATACCCCTTACAGGTTAGCCCGCTACCATCTTAGACTGCATCATCACTTACCATCAGGTGAGATTGCCATCAAACGCCTAACTTGTAGTGGATAAAAAAAAAAAGTGTTATATGCTTTATGTTGCGTAATGAGTCATCGAACAGATGAAGTGGAATTAATTTCCTCATCATCATTTAGTTTTTCACAGCTGGTACATCCCACTCAAGTGATAGCGTCTACTTTGCTTCAATGATTCACATAAGAGATTATCATAACCAGTTAGTGATAAGTGCGACGTACGGATCAACTTGCTAATCCCGTACAGTTATTGAGAATTTATTTACTCAAACTCACTAACCTTAAAACTTTTGCTGATCAAGCCAAAATATAAATTGAACCGAGGACTTCGTAATCCATACTTTTTTTTTTTCGGACTGTCTATTAGCTGTACAAACCCTATTGGTTGCCACAGCGTAACCGGGCTGTTTGGAGAAGAAGAAGTTTGGAAGCTCTGCCAGAAGAAATTTTGAGCCCTAGGGTTGAAGAAACTATGGGAACGACTGCCTAAGGGCGCCTCCTTTGAGGCCGAACCTCGGCTTAGGCGACGTTTGGGATAACGGGGGGTCGGACGGTGTAGTCCATACTGGAACATTATAACTACCACAACATCTAAGACCAACTAGCTCACTTTATTATTGGCATGCATTGTAGAAATCTCGAAGCCACATCTCGAGTGTGTCCTATCGACCAATCAAACTGCACTCAAAAAAAAATTAAAGCCTCATTGCAATATCCTTACAGCATTTTTTTCTTGTCTTACAACGTATTCAATTGTAAACTATTAAATGCTTTTTCTTTTCAAAATAGAAAAGAACACTGTTTAAGTAAATAAAAAAAAATATTGTATTCAACTAATGGCGCCATCTATTATCACTCTCTTCAAACAATAATAAATAAATAATGTTAGACTAATATTGATATGTATGTTTGAAAATAAAATAATGTAGCTGTAATAGCCTAGTGGTTAGGAAGTCTGCCTTCTCATCAGAGGTCGGGGGTACGATCCTGGGCACGCACCTCCACTTTTCGGAGTTAAGTGTGTTTTCAAGATTCAAGTACAAATTAAAATATAACTTCCTTAAACGGTGAAGGAAAACATCGTGAGGGAACATGCATGCTTGAGAGTTCTCCATAATATTCTCAAAGGCGTGTGAAATCTGCCGATCCGCACATGGCCAGCATAGTGGACTATGACCAAACCCTTCTCACAGTGAGCCAGTAATGGGTTGATCATGATGAAATATATAAACAGACTTGTAGTTAACATTAAAAAATAATCCTTGTTTACATTTATAGGATAATAAAGAGAAAATGGGCTATACATTAAGATAATTTGGAAATTATTTGGACTGTGAAGTGATTCCCATTAAATAAATGAACTGTAAGACAACCGAAATGCGCTCTTGGCTGTAAATCAACATTAAAAGCTAAAGGAACATAAGGAGAGCGTCGAAGGTAATGTTATAAGAAAGTAAGCACCACTCACCATCAATGGTGCCGAATTCTCGCTCGTGCGCGCGTGTTAACACTTGTTTGTATAGAGTTTCGGCCTCCTTGTATTTGCCCTGAAATAATAACGTGTAAAATAAGTACAAAGTAGGCTTTTTAAAATTGGTTATAGAACGGTAGGATGTTTTAATGGTAGCTAGGAATTTAAGATTTTGAAGGGTTTTGTAGGGTTTTTCATTCAGATTATTTGCTTTTGTTTAATTTATATTGTATCCCTAATATTTTATCAGAATTAATAACTGTTTTTGTTTTAGTAATGGCCTCTAAAGTTTGTTTTTTTTTTACAATGTTTTAATTTCTTATTTTAGTTAATACACATGTTGTATCTGTATGTCACTTTAATTAAAAAAAAAAGTAAGCAACTAGTAAGCAATTCTTCATTACAAACAAATAAAATCCAAATAGCTATTCATGTAAACCTATTACAGGGATCTTTGATTCGCTGAAATCAAATTTTTCATTACATTAATTCTTGAGGCGATGGTGATAACTACACTAGCCAACTTGAAACTAAAACCAAGAGGTTTCAAATCGCACCCAGGTCTATGAAGAAGCCCACAACGAACTTAGCCGGGTTTTATTTTATATTTACCTTACTTACGCCAGTAAGTAAGAAACATACTGACAATGTTGCATGATTATACTATATATAAAGGTGTGGTTGATTATATTCAGTGTATATAAGTTTTTGGGGTTTTTTTTTTTTTTTAAAGAATTTAAGTGAAAATAAATATTTACAGAAACTGTTTCTCCAAGCCCTATGGTCAGCAGTGTGACGTTAAGTGGTTGAAATAGTAATGCCGGTGATGACCGTTAGTTTTTTTTTTGGACAGTTGTAGAACATTTCGACATTGGCATGCCGGAAGCACGTGTGGACTAACTTGTTTGAGGTAGCAGGAGGCGAGGTTGTTCTTGGTCTTCGCCACGTTGGGGTCGTCGGGGCCCAGCTTGCTCTCGTAAATCTCCAACGCGCGCTGGTAGTATTGCTCCACCTCCTCGTACTTGTTCTGCAAAACGACACGAGTGGATTAATACCTGAGTTTAACACGTCATTAATTGCAACGAGGATTGAAGACTACCCTCAATGCGAGAGCGCCGTAGTCTTATCCCGGGTTATATCTATGGCAGTTCAGGGTTTTTTAAACTGTTATTTATACAACGCGTGAAGTCGAAAGAAATCTGCAGGGGACCATAATTCACCTGTAATAGGTTTATATAAAGTGGAGCATATTTTTCTTTCACGAAAATGAAGTCAATTGTATTTTTGTGCTCACTTGTGAAATCTCTATTATTGAAGTTAAATTACCATCTATTACGAGCGCGAATTAGGCACCTAAGCGCTAAGAAAGTTACGCCACTCTTTGGCCGAACCTTGGTAAAAAAATCAAGTAATTAAGTACCTTCTAATCACTACAATACTACTTCAATGTAGCGCTGTTCGTATATTCATTGAAAACTATGGCTGTTGTTTATTACTCAGTAACAAGAAAGTGGTCGGTTTCAATAGCTATGCTTAATTATTGTATGCAGATATTTACAACGTATTTGCATAGATTTGTTTTACCGGAAACCTTTTTTCCTTTTTATACTTGACGGCAATCAGAGAGCAGCGCTATCTAGTTTTTGAGTCATGTACGACAGACAAGAGAGTGGCATCGCTCCCTCCCTTTACGCAACACTAAGTGACGTATCAAGGTTCTTATAAGACTCACCGGCGAGGGAGGGCGCGTTGCATTCGGTCGGTTCGGATCGGTGGTCGAATCGCGGTAGTGCATAGTCTTACTTGGTGGAGCGTATAGTCTGCTCCTTATAAATTACCATACTTATAATTGTAATTCTGGTCTACCAAGAGTATCTGGTCTCTTTGCCCGAAACTACCCACGTCTACCTAAATTACCGACGAAGATACGCACCCGCCCCGTAGTCATCCTATCTTCTTCTATGAGTGTTTGATATCACAAATTTAGAACAATAATAAAAATAAAATAAAGCGAACTAATAAAGAAATAAAATCTTAGAAAGTGGTTTAGTACCTGATTCTGACAGAGCAGTGCGAGGTTGTTCAGCTGCTTTGCCACGTCGGGGTGGTCCCGTCCCAGTACCGCTTCCCGGATGCAAAGGGCGCGCTTGCACAAGGGCTCCGCCTCGCGGTATTTACCTGTGCACCATTTTTTTTTAAATCATTATATTACAAGTTAACCCTGAGTTAAGCTTACCTGGTAAGTAATGATGCAGTCTAAGTTGCTAATGGGCTAATCTGTTAGAAGTATGACAAATAAATGTTGTATGACAGTATGACTGTTATTAAACCATTTGACGAGCTCCATGGCGCAGCGCGTGCGCTGTTGCATTTTGCATAAAAGTTTGAGGTCCTGGGTTCGATTCCCGGCTCGAATCTGGTCTTGTGGGAGGCTTCGACCGTGGCTAGTTACCACCTTACCGTGGAATACGTGTCGCCGAGCGGTTTAGTGATCCGGCACGATGTCGCGTAGAAACCAATTAGGAGTATGGGTTTATCATACTTCTTGTTTGATAATTGGATTCTACGCGACATCGTGCCGGAATGCTAAATCGCATGGCGACACGTCTCCGTCGGTAGATTGGTAACTAGCCGAGGGCTGAGTCTTTAAACTAACCGGAGCCAGGAATCGAACCCGGGACCTTCCAAATTTATAATGCGACAGCGCACGCGTTACGACAATGACATCATCAAACCACTTGAATATGAAAAATCAAGTTTTTCTTAGTTAATAACAGGAAGTCATATATTCACCTCGTTTTCCATACAGCACCGCGAGATTGTTGAGGGTCGCTGCCACAGCGGGATGGTTCTCGCCGAGGGTCTTCTCCCGGATAGACAGTGCGTCGTTCAGCAAGTTGGCGGCTTCTTTGTATTTGTTTTGATCCCTGGAACAAGACACCATTAATAACAACTTGTCCTTGTTGCTTATTGCCATTGTCCTACCGCTTCCCATCGCACTCCTTTCCCATAGGAGTATATGGCTTCAAGCCTCCAAAGTCAACCATCTATCCGGTACCTTTAGTATTAGAATTGTATGCTCGTTATGGTAGTAGCTTTCAAAGCGTCAAAGAGAAATGGACTTAATGCCTTTTGCTTTAAAGTTGAATATTCAATAAGATTTCACACTTTTGCCGCTCGTAGCTGTGATAGCCTCGTGGTTAGGACGTCCGCCTCTCAATCAGGGGTCGGGGGTTCGATCCCGTGCACGCACCTCTAATTTTTTGAAATGGGGGGGGGGGGGGTGGAGCCCACGTCCGGACGTGGATAGAGGGGAATATCATGACGATAGAGGGGAACTCGTGTAGCGTATGGTGGTGGTACGAGTATGTTGTCAGTAGTTATCTGATCGTCAGGGTCATGAAGGATATGTTTAGGTCTCCTCTTTCGAAGAGGAGCGCTGAAGTCGGGGGAGTAGTAAGATATAGCAACTCCGAGAGGATTGGGGTGTCGGATTGAGCTTTCAGATAGTGTTCAGGATAATATCTTATTTAGTTCTACCTGTCAACCTTCATCCATCGAACCACGATGGCTTCAAACGATCTGCATTCAAAGAACCGTTATGTACACTCAAGGTCAATGTTCATAAGCGGGTCATCGTTGCTTAATTAGTAAGAACAATTAAACCCCGCTTTTCGTTTGCTTTCGCTTAAGTTAAAGGTAACAGGTTGTGTCTTATTTTTTTAATCTCACCTGTAGACTAAAGCGAGAATGTTCAGCATAGTGGCGACATCCGGATGGTCATGCCCAGAAGTCTTCTCTAGGTCTTCTAAAGCCTGCTTGCACAGCGGTACGGCCACCTCGTATCGGCCCTGCGACGCGTACTGGATGACCAGGTTGTGGAGGGTGCGCAGGCGGGCTGGGATCTCATACCCAGCGTTGACTTGCTGCGCGAACTGGGATGGTGGCGTTGGTGACATGGCTGCCGACGGAAAAGTAGTTGTTCAGCGATTTATTGTTACTGCGTTAAGATTATGATTTCACTATTAAAATCTAGAATATGCAAGGTTTAAACCTTAGCCTTCCAAAAATTCGGATAAAAATTCTGACCGATACCAAAGTGAAGGAAGAAGTCTACTAGTAAATAAATCAGTTTTGATTTTGTTTATTAAAAGACTAGTAAAATTAATGGGTAGATTCAGTGGAAATTTAAAACAAATTAAAGAAGAACTCACTTAATTTTTCTTCGGCTTTCGATCTCGCTTGATTATCTTTTCTTTAATATGGTTAGTATTATTTAGATTTAGTTTTAGGTTAATTTTATTTACCCAAGCTGTGTTCATTTCTAGGTTTTAATGTCATGTATGATTATTCCTCAACCTCGTTTTCTCATTTACTTCTAATTGTTACCAGATAAATGATACATTAAAAAAAAAACAAGCGTAATAAAACGAAATCTTGGATAAAGGAAGATTAAGACGAAACGGATACACGAATGGAAGGAAGATCAAAGCAAAAGAAAATCTCAGTGATTTTATACAAGTAATTAGGAGAAAATCAGATTGACATGGCTTTTCAGACGTATTTGTGCGTAACATTAATAAAAGTCTGGTACTAAAATTTGTAATGTAATACAACACAAATAATTGCAAACATTGATGCAATAAATAGGTAGTTAGTTGGTTAAGAAAAATAACTCACACTTATTGTTCCTGTTGTCCTCGTGGTCGTCGTCCGGGAACAGATCGACCATGGGGTCGTCGCGCTTGCTGTCCACCTGCCCGCTGCGGCTGTTCTCCGACTCCTCAGTGATATCACTGTCGTATTTGCTGATGAACAAAAATATACCGATGACATACGGCACAAACCATGATAGTAAATGCCCACGTGTCCCAAATATCACAAAATGCATTATGGTAACGAAGGTTGTAAACTAAACGTATTGTCTGGAGTTAAAAATTAAAATTGCGTTTATTCAGCTTAAATAGGTAAAAGATACAAGTCGCTATGACCAGGTACCGAATTATACATCTAAAAGTTATGTGTCTAGAAATTGTCTGAACAGGGCGTTGTCTCGGTGTGATGCTGCGTCAAAGTTGACTGCAGCGCTGATTTTGAGTCTGGTCTGGTGGGAGGCTACGGCCGTGGCTCGTTACCACCCAACCGACAAAGACGTGTCGCCAAGCGATTAAGCGTTCCCGCTACTATCTTGGACTGCATCATTACTTACCACGTGAGATTGCCGTCAAGTGCTAAATTATAGTGTATAAAAAAAAAACAAGCGCTTGGTCTAAATCTCACCTGATGGAAAATGTAAATATGGCTGAATGAGTGTGGCTTACACTTACCGTATAGAGGCCATGAAGTCCAAGTGCTTATTCTCCTCCTCCAGCTGCGAGACCCTCTGCTCCGAAGCCTGCAGGCGCTGCTGTGCAGCCGCCAGCTCGTCGCGCAACCAAGCGTTCTCCTGGCAAAGGCGGCGCACTTGGGTGCGGAGCTTCTGTTTCTCTGCCTCCACAGACTGGAGGTGGGAGGCGAGGGCCATCATCACCTACACACAAATACCACGTTGTCTTATAACCAGCTGTAACATTTGTATTGACCATTATTGGACCAGGAACTCCCGGACGTCCCCAGACCACCCTACCATAACTTCAACACGATTTGATCAACAGTTTTAAGCCTGTAACAGAATGAAGATTTTTTTTTTTAATTTATTATATAAATAGACTAACTAATCAACTTCGTTTGCGTTGAGTTAGTGTGTATGAAAGTGTGTTTCTTTGTCTTCCAATCACGAAGCAATGGATTACTAAAAAGACGACCGTGAAATAATTACAGTATAAACATTAAATAAAGTATTTCCTTTAATAAATACAGACAAACAAAAAAAAATTGTTTTGAGCTCAGTATCGATAGTAAAGCATCCTCTAATTTAAATTTCAAAATATATTTAATGTACAGAATTCATCCTGTTACATTTTTATTATATTATAGATTAACTGATAGCATTCACAGATTTGACTTTGTTGGGAAGAAATAACCTTGCTGAAAAATATCAAAAAATAAACAATATTTTTTAGCAGAGTTTACCTATAGGTATAGGATATGTCAATAGAAATTATCAAGCATACGCAATATTACTTGTATTGTTGCAAATCCGAAATGGCTGTATATATAAATATGTATAAACATATATGTTTGTAAATAAATAAAATGCCTACATGTCCAGCAGAAGAGGCAAATCAGTTGAAATGCTAATGTTGAGAATCAATACAGATAATTTAGTGTATATTTTGTGAAATAAAAAAAATATGCAAACAACACTTGAAAAAATTGATGTAGCATGCACCCCACGTGTGGCGATGAGATTGCGACCCTTAATCAGGGCAACACAAAGCGAGCGCCGACAAGGGGTTGGTGAACTAACAACTAGCCCGAGGGAGGCTATACAAACGTGTGCAGTTCACAACGGGGGCGGCGTGCTTTGTCTGTTAACGTCGCCAAGTGTTTGGTATTACTGTAACAGAATTTTGAAGCGAAAATTTCTTATGGCAAAACTTGTTACATTCGCGTGCCTCGGAGAGCACGAGCAGCGTTATTTTTATTGTCATTTATATCAATATTTCTACAGCTGTGATAGCCTAGTGGTTAGGACGTAGGCCTCCTAATCAGGTGTCGGGGTCGATCCCGAGCGCACTAAGATTAGACACGCAACGCGCCTCAAAATTTCCGGAGTAATATGCGTTTTTAAGCAATTAAAATATCACAGTTTCAAAGGTGAAGGAAAACATCGAGAGGAAACCTGCATGCCTGCAAGTCTGCAAATCCGCACATGCCCAGCGTGGTGGACTATGGCCTAATCCTTCTCATATTGAGGGGAGACCCGTGCTCTATAGTGAGCCGGCAATGGGTTGATCTTTATGATATCAATATTGCAATACCTATATACAAGTATCGTGTTATGTTCTTAAGCATCGATTTAGCCGTAGATAGAGCGCGTCATACAAAAACAATGCGAGAATTTGTCACCAACTAGCTATACATTCCTACATATCGGTATATCAATGTATTACAACCCGTCTAATACACGAGACATCTGGCCGTTATATATCTATAGTGGCGCTTAGTGCTTTGTAATTCATTCGGATTATACGGGTCGAGTGTTAGAATCGGTGACTTTCGTCTAGCCTTGTCACACACTGAGGAAAAGGAGTGCACGCGTCACTATTTGTGCACTACTTTTCCGTCCCATATTTTGAGCGTTAATGATCGATCTACGACTAGCGGTAAATCAAGTTCTTAAGGCAAAAGAACTTAATTACAATTCCTAACAATTCTCACTGATATTTTTCTCGTCAATCCGCATTACATCTGCGCGGTAAGTTCGCAGATCTACAACGGTATGGGTAAAACGCCGTATCTAATTGGAGTCTTCAGCGGCGTTAAAGTTGGCGTCCTGCGCGGTACCAATCACATTACGCGCTCAAGAATAGAGTCTCGTGATTGGTCGACCGCGGGACTCGGACATGAACGCTACGCTACGCTACGGAAGAAAGTAGAACGAACGCTTTATTCAAGGATACGTGCCGCATTTCATTGACGTTAAGGTAGAAGCTTACTAAAAGCATCTGGGTTCCAAAGGATTAGACGAACATTACTATATCCCGCTAAATATTCACGTTTTTGTTACGTTTATTCGCGCGTCAAGTCCCCTAGTACCGTAGATATAACCTCTCAACTAAACCACGTTCCAGATAATCCATCCTCTTTCAAGTATCCCCTTTGAGGCTCAGCCCTCACTTAAACCTTTCAAGTAATATGGGTCACGTGTCTAGACGATACAAAGTTGAAAGGCTTCGGAAAAATAGGTCGGTTACTATGCTACACAGAATACAGTCTTGCATGTTGCACTTACGAAATATTGCACGGATGTAATAAAGCAAAAGTCTCCAACCTAATCCTGAAGCCTACGACCAATGACTGTATAAAAAAACATTCAAATAATCACAAGTCACTTTTGATGCGTCAATAATTTACGATATAATGGAACGGAAGGTATATAACGGATAAGTAATTCCGTAAACTAAAAACTTAATTCAAGAATTTACGTTATAATGAGTTGATGGTGCTAAGTAATTCCGTAAACTAAAAACTTAACTTGGTTTCCAAACGTGCACTGGTTTCAACACAAGCCCAAACTTAGCCTTGTAATGACGTGAATTACATCATTATTATACGTGCATCATATTTAGCATTCTGTGAGAAATCTCCAATATATTAAAACAATCATATTTTTTTCTTAGCAAGTGATAAATTCTTGTTCAAAAACAATTATGATACTCACCTAAAGGCTTGATATATATATATTTTTTAATTATTTATATAAATTCTTCGATTTTATTTTATTTACTTTTTATTTTATCGAAGAGGCATACAAAACAGATCGCAACTATAAAATGCCTAAACATAACAGAGTCCAAGTAACAACCCTTAATATGATGAAATATATATGTATATATATATTTTTTATCCAAACCTACCCGAAGGGGGTAAAATAGGGGTTTGAAGTTTGTATGAAAGTCCTATATTTTTAAATTTAGAACCACGAAAATCGGCAATTTGACATTTGTCTGTAGTTTACTTTCTGAAGCAGGACATTGGCCGCACGGGTAACCTCAATCTCAAGGGAAATCAGCAATTATACGCAGATGAAGTCGCGGCCAACAGCTAGTAAATGATAAAATTAATTGAATATTTCTTAAACAATACCGATCGTGTAAACTTTAAACGCTCAAACGAAGGAGAATTGCCTACTAAATCTAATTGTAGCAGTGAAAAGCCTTTACACTTGAACAGATTGAACCGATTTTAATGAACGTTCCGCGTCCATTGTAATTGCACGTAGAGATTTACGGTGTCAATAAAGTGCATTCTACTTTATTTATACGGCGATTTAAAGTCTTCGTCTGGCTCGTAAATTTTTATTTTTATTTTACACTAACTAAGTAAGCCATTGACGGCTATCTCACCTGGTGGTAAGTGAGGATGCAGTCTAGGATGGTAGCGGGCTAAGCTATTAGGGGTATGGTTAACCCATACTCCTAATTGGTTTCCACGCGACATCGTGCCGGAACGTTAAATCGCTTGGCGACACGTTCAGTAGGGTGGTAACTAGCAACGGCCGAAGCCTACCACCAGACCAGACTCGAGCCGGGAATCGAACCCAGGACCTCCAACTTTATAATGCGACAGCGTACGCACTGCGTCACGGAAGTCGTCAAAATACGTACGACAGCTTTTATTGGCCAATTATACGGAAGGAACGAAATTGATAGACGAAACTATGAACGAAATTACAAATACAAAACATTCTTATTGGTATGTTTTTATACACTTAATGCGTAGATACATAATATATTACTTTTCATTGGAGTTACTTAAATATGTAGTGTTGTTATATACGTTCGTTAACCTAAGACCAAAGTAACGAGGTTCAGAAGCTCCTAATGTAACCCATTTCCCTGATCTCACTCAATAATGACTTCATCTCAAATGAATACATATCGAGTTTTGTTATTCCATATCCTGTAGTTACGAAAAAAATATAACGCAACAATATGTTTATTTACAATATTATAGTTTTTCTTTGTGTATTCTCTAACTTTATCAAAAGATGAGTTAAATACTTTTAACGTCAAATTAATATTGACCTTATGTTTTTCAAATAGAGGCACGATTGAGCTGAATGTAGAAGTGTAGACGAATTTGAGTTTTATAAAGAGGGACATACGATTCAAATTACTGTGACATTATCGTGTTTCGATACTCGAAAACGACTCTACGATTGGGAGCAAAAAAATCCTATACAAGTGAAATTGTAATCCGTCCCGCAATTTTGTAGTGGCAGTAATCAACCCATTCTCGGCTTACTACAGAGCACGGGTCTCTTCTCAATATGGGGATGGGATGCAGGTTTCCTCCGAACTCTAATTCTGAGGCTGAGGTCCTAACCACTAGGCGATCACAGCTTGTGGTAGTATATCAAAACAACTACCTACCACTACCACTTCATCGCCTGAGTGACCTTGAGTTTTAGAACTTTTAGTATGGTAGTAGTCTGGTGAGCTCACCTGCGCCTCGCCGAGCCCCAGCTCGATAGCGTCTATGCTCTTGCGCACCAGCGCCACTTTCTCGCTCTCGTGCTCCGTGTTGGCGGCCAGGCCGGCCAGCAGCTGGGCGTGCTCCGCCCGCAGCGCCTCGAGCCCCGCGGCCACGGTGCGCGCGCCCGCCACCATCTCCTCCTGCGTCATCGCCGTCATCTTGCCCAGCGATTCGATCTTTTTTCTGCAAAGAACGAGAGCATATTTATGAATACAAGATAATTCGATAACAATCTATACACTAGTTACTAGACTAGTTTTGGAATTTTAGTATGTTTAATGCCTATAATTAAAGATACTAAAATTACAAAACTACGGCTGGAATCTTGTGAATTTAACTTGACTTCACGTGAGTACATGAATAAGCCATCCGGATGACGTAAGATAGCGGGGACCTCGTCTTCGCCGGCGATGACGGTGCTGTATCAGAATAAGGGTAGCTGGGGTACTTATAGTGTCGGAAGTGGAAGGGATAGCATGGGGTAGCGGGTTGTTGTGTACACGGGATGCTGATCATTAATTTACTTTAGGACGAAAGTGTTATTTTCTAGGACTTATTTACTAGGTACAAATGAATGTTAATAGCTAAGTTGTTAGTGATCTATTGAATTGATTTGATTAATAACTATCGGTATGAATAAGGAGTTTAGTTAGGTGATGGACTAAGCTAAGGAGAACGGTGAGAGTTCAAATCGCCCCCAGGTTGAAGAAGAATCCTCCAAAAAACTAAACCGGGGTTTTTTTTTTGGTTATCACCATTTCACAGAATCAATAAGTACCTTTGGAGTTAGAGCAATTCACACCCAAGATTTTTTATAGTATATATTATCCTTAATACGTACTATGGAATTTCTATAAGCTTTCAACTTATTGATAGACATCTCCAAGATATCAATAGGCAATTTATTATAAAATAATCTTATATCAAATAATAATTCATAAAAGATAATATAGATTATAAAGAAAATCTCAAGGTTTAACACGCTTAAATAATTCCTAACCACTTTCGTAAAAGTCAACATCGGTCATTATCAATCAGTCAATGAGTCATAGTTTTGTTAAGTTAAATAACATACACATACGAACAATTATAAGTTCATGATATGACGGCTTTTTTTAAGGAAAAAATAAAACGAGCGACATTCCTTAATGCACATAGCAATGCCGGCAGACGTCTATAAATACAAATAGCGAGTAAAAACAAAGGAAACAAAGTATCGGTAGACGACCGTGAAGGAAACCTTGGGATAGAAAACGATACCGATCAAGTTTAAACGTCGCGTATCAGTGGATAAATGTGCTTATTGCATTACATCTGTACCGATGGAAAATAATAATCAACCCCAATCCAAAATATCACAGCCGAAAAGAGTGATAGTTTTTCTTATTCTGACTATTTGTTTTGAAGTAATCGTCTTTACTACATGCATATTTATGAATATACGGTACACACACCAAAATAACATTTTTCACAATTTTTGTCTGTCGGTCTGTCTGTCTGTTTGTTCCGGCTTATCTTTAAAATGGCTAGACCGATTTTGATGGGACTTTTATGGACAGGTAGCTGATGTTATAAGGAGTAACGTAGGCTACTTTTATTTTAGAAAAAATCATTTGTTTTATAAAAATAAAGTGATGCTGCAATGTCCAAGTACTGTCCAGTACAGCGCCACCACTTCTCCAACGAATTCATGTCACAAAGGCTACCTATTGACTTTTTTGTTAAATTCCACGCGGACGAAGTCGTGGGTACAGCTAGTCTAACATAAAATCGTATATCCAAGCCAAGATATTTAAGTAAGCCTGGACGCTTGGAGATTTTACACAAGCACTTACAAAGTATTTCATTTGTAGATGCTTGAATCCAAGTACCAGGAGTGACGCATCAGAATAGCAATAATGTTCAAGTAGGTACTTGTCTATGATGACGCAACTTGTCTTGAGGTGTATTGTCTACTAGAATCAACAATGACTACTACTACACAATCAATCATCATTACTTAGAAAGATAAATTGATACAAACAATTTGATACAAAGCATATATAATTGTATCATCATCATCATCATCATGATCAACCCATTACCGGCTCACTACAGAGCACGGGTCTCCTCTCAATATGAGAAGGGTTTGGCCATAGTCCACCACGCTGGCCATGTGCGGATTGGCAGACTTCACACGCCTTAGAGAACATTATGGAGAACTCTGAGGCGTGCAGGTTTCCTCACGATGTTTTCCTTCACCGTTGAAGCAAGTGATATTTTAATTTTTCAAAAACGCACATAACTCCGTAAAGTTAGAGGTGCGTGCCCGGATTCGAACCGCCGACCTCTGATTAGGAGGCTGACGCCCTAACCACTAGGCTATCACCGCTTATAATTGTATATAACTTTATTATTGTATATGTCGGCGCGAAGGAGTTATTAACTTCACTCAGCGGCGCCAAGAACCTCAAGAATTCAATAATTATCCAAATTTGAACTCTCGATGATTTTTCTAAAACAATTTGGACGGTAGCAATAAATTTTGTACAAACATGCTTTGCTACAAATACGCGCGGTGGATGCCTTTCGTGGCATTCTCGCTCGAGACGTCGGACCGTTCAGACCTCTTAGTTATTGTTGCAATAAAAGTGTAAACCCGCAAGTTGTGATTATAACTACTATGAGCGAAAGTAAACAAAAGCGTGCTGCAGCATTGCTGACGTCACTCTTACTAAAAAACAACTCGGGCGCCCTTCACTCGACATATACAATAAATTTTGCTTAATTTGTGCATCAACCATTATTTCATGCTTCGTTTGTTTACCTCTATGACTTAAATTCTCTCAACTTATCACTAACAATTATAAAGCCGCCTTTACATCATAAGTTAGTGAACATGTTTCTTCGTGTTTGCACGCATATTACATAGATTCCATGTCGTGTTTATAATATTTAATTCGTGAGTTGGGAGTAGCAGAGTGAAACGCAGCGTTGGTAGACCTCCGCTAGACAAACAGTTCTTATCTATATATAAATATAATAAATCCATTATCATATGTTGTATTATATATCATATCTTGTATAATGCAATAAGCAAGAAAATAAGATTAAGAGATTTTAGAGTCCGTAACTTGAAAGAGCAATTACTAAAATACCTTAATACACTAAATTACTATCAAACAGAAGATCTTCTGATAGAGATAATATAAAAAGACATAAAACATGTGAAACACCATATTCAAGAAACAGCACACGTACACACGCAGACACAAGCACACACACACACACACACACACACACACACACATATACACATACAACACACACACATGAACGCACATACTCAACACATGCTAGCAACTATGTTTGTATCGTAGAGGGAAGTTCCCACTTTCCAAGATACAGTTTACACTAGTTTGGAAAGTGGGAGATCATAAAATTATTTTGTGTAATTGTTAGCAAATAAAATAAATAAATAAATAAAATGTTTGTGTCCTCACAACACGAAAAATAGCAGACGAAGTATTTACTTTTTAAGTTCCCATAGGATGGGATATAAATATACGATAGATACTTAGCCCGGCGTTCCGGGTTTTTGTAATTATATCTTATAAATAAACAAATCATCGTAAATATTCTTATAATAAATAACAGTGAAATATTACATATTAATATTTCCTCAAATATAATCGCATATCGTAATTTTATGTGTATACTTTGATGCATCACTATTGCCATTAAATTGTATAACGTTACAGGCACAGCCATATACAAACTGAAGAGTGTAATATAACATGCCACTTAAAATTATTATAGCTCTTAAATCATTTTAAGTGGCATGTGAGATGGTCATAACAAAAAGAAAATTTGACCGGCTAAGTTTGTTGTGGCCTTCTTTCTTAGACCAGTGCGCGTATGAAACCCACATAGCTTTAGTTTTAAGCTTACGAATATAGTTATAAACATCAATTCACTACTATGCAAGTTACTGGCGCATAAAGTGCTTTTAAAGGATTATTTCAATAAAGTTTATCATTGATTGATTAAAACCAACTAAATCTACGTATAACTTATATAGTAGGTTATTATTGTCACAGTTTACCGCTTAATTTTCAGCACTGTTTTGATGTGAACATGTGTTTTGATTTCGTTAACGTAACGTAAGCATTTTGAACACCTGGCATTACTTGAACTGATATGTGGTTACAGAGACAGTGTGTTATATTTAAAGATTACGAGACATATTTCCTATGATCTCAGTAGTTTAGTCATTAGATTTATCCATAAGTATATTTGTAAGTCGACAATGACGTCAAGAAATCTCAAATTTTTTCGTCCTCCATCCGTAACTGATCGTAGCCGAATTCAGTTTGCTGTTAATCAGTCTGTTACAATGTAACACTGGTTTAGCTTGAATAGTATATTTGAAATAAAAAAAAACTTACCCACTTAAGTATTAACATAGTCTAAGATTTGTCAACATACGAGTAACTGTTTGAAGCTGTGATAGCCTAGTGGTTAGGGCGTCAGCCTCCTAATCTGAGCTATGCGGTTCGAATCCGGGCACGCCTCTAACTTTTCGGAGTTATGTGCGTTTTTAAAACAAATAAAATATCACTTGCTTCAACGGTGAAGGTAATCTCAAAGGCGTGTGAAGTCTGCCAATCCGCACATGGCCAGCGTGGTGGACTATGGCCAAACCCTTCTCATATTGAGAGGAGACCCGTGTTCTGTAGTGAGCCGGTAATGTGTTGATCATGATGATGACGAGTAACTGTTACAAATCATCATTTTGATACGAGGTTCTCAAGAAGGGTAAGTTTATTAATACGAAATATCCATAACAAAGTCAAAAAAAAAATATATAGGATAGTTATGCAGCGATGATGGAACCTAAATTGACCTGACAATGGGTAGGAAATGAATTGCGAAATGAAAAAGGGGTGCGACGTGGTATCCCACGATATCGAGCTATCGACGGATGTAACTGTATACGACCGCGACCACTGAGATTATTTCAGAATAAATCAAGTCATCGTGATCAACCCATTACCGGCTCACTACAGAGCACGGGTCTCCTCTCAATATGAGAAGGGTTTGGCCATAGTCTACCACGCTGGCCATGTGCGGATTGGCAGACTTCACACGCCTTTGAGAACATTATAGAGAACTCTCGAGCGTGCAGGTTTCCTCACGATGTTTTCCTTCACCGTTGAAGCAAGTGATATATATTTTTTTTTTAACGCACATAACTCCGAAAAGTTAGAGGTGCGTGACCGGATTCGAACCGCCGACCTCTGATTAGGAGGCTGACGCCCTAACCACTAGGCTATCACCGCTTGCTTAATCAAGTCATATCAAATCAAAAATAGCTTTATTCATATAAACCTATTACAGGAATCTATGAATCGTTCATATGCTCTATCACATTTTTCTACACTAGCAAATTTAAAACTAAAACTAAGAGGGTTCACGTCAAGCCCACGTCTAAGTTCTTCTTAGTTAGCCGGGTTTTTATTTTGTAATCACCATCTTACATAATCAATAATAATTTATAGTGCCTATGGAGATAGAGAAATTCACACCCACGCTTTTATTATCGTTTATATAATCGTTAATATCGTTATATGGTAATATGATTTTTGCTATTAGTTAAATATTGGACGGAACATAGAAGCAAGCCTTACTTTGAAGTCCGTGAAATACACTAAACATTATGAAAGTGCATGTAATCCGAGTTAAATGGAAAAACAAATTTCAGTGTGGTATTAGGGCTACCCCATCTTTGTTGTGCGAAAGGTATGGGAGACGACTCAAAAATGTTCACGAAAGCTCGCGTTATTTGGGAAATATCTCTGGTGCTAGACTTAAGAGCAGTAACTCAAGTAACAAAAGCAGTAAATAGCAGTCTTACCGACTCGCAATCTTAGAAATGGTTGCGAGAAGGGAACACTACAGAATGTCAAGTCATTATAACATTTTGGCTCGAGTAGTAACATAGAATATAGGTATAGATTAGAGGTAAAGTTTATCATTAATATTGAAGATATATATATATATATATATATATATATATTTATACACTACAAGTTAGCCCTTGACGGCAACCTCGCCTGATGGTAAGTGATGATGTAGTCTGAGATGGTAGCAGGCTAACCTGTTAGGGGTAGTGGTAAACCCATACTCCGAATTGGTTTCCACGCGACATCGTGCCGGAACGCTAAATCGCTTTGGACACGTCTTTGTCGGTAGGTAGCCACGGCCGAAGCCTCCCACCAGACAAGTACGGTTTGTTTGCTTGTATAACCTTATACAACAACAAATCGAAGTTCATTGAATTATTTCTGAAAACTATGCACTCGCTAAACAACGTTATATTATATAAGTAAACGTTTTATAACACGAATAGCGAGTTTTTGTGTTAACATTTTCAGTACCAATTTCGGTTTATCTATCCATCTGTACGGCGCCACCTGAGAATAGTAGGCCAAATAATATTAAAGGAAAACCTTAAAACAATAGCCGCCCTATATTCATAATAGGATTTGCCTGCTCAAATGTAAATCCAATTTGTAAAGTATATATTAACCACAGGTTGAACGACTTAACAAGATTCTACATATAATTGGGGACAAACCACAGATTAAAGCTAATCTTGATTTATTAGAACAGTACATTCGCGGCACAAGAAATTAGTATATCATCCACATTGATCGAAACTACATTTGTAATACAGTGGATACAGCAAATACTCCGAGCTTAATTAGGTACGTGAGTCAGCTGTTGGGGGTAGTCCACAAATAACTTTACAGGCCATAGACCAATGCATTTCAGTACAACATTACTACCCATTAAAGTATATCATCCACATTGATCGAAACTTCATTGGTAATACAATGGATACAGCAAATACTCCGAGCTTAATTAGCTACGCGAGTCAGCTGTTTGGGGTAGTACACAAATAACTTTACAGGCCATAGACCAATGCATTTCAGTACAACATTACTACCCATTAAAGTTTATGATCTACATTGATCGAAACTTCAATTGTAATACAATGGACACAGCAAATACTCCGAGCCTAATTAGGTACGTGAGTCAGCTGTTGGGGGTAGTCCACAAATAACTTTACAGGACATAGCCCAATGCATTTCAGTACAAAATTACTACCCGTTAAAGTTTAATGACCAACTTAAAATGATACCAGTACAACAATCCTTGTTGTAAGGCATTGTCGAGCAAGTTATGTGATAAAATATATTGTATTTCGTATTTTAAGCACACGCGAGATACTTTACCAAAATAAATTTCCAAATGACATTTCTGGGATGTCTCTCAATAAGTTCAAAGTTTATGTTAAACGTAAACTTGAAGAAAAGTCCTATTATACTGTTAAGGATTATGCAAATGATAAACCATCTTGAGAATTTAATATTCCTAAGACATTGCTGTTTAATAATTTTAGTGACAATATGAGATAGATAAGAAAAATAAAAGCCGGCTAAGTTTGTTTGTTTTTTAGACTAGATTGTTTAGAACCCTCGTAGATTTAGTTTTAGACTATGTTTCCAAAAGTAGTTATCACCATCAACTCATTACAATTTAAGTTATTGAGTTAGTCTGGTGGGAGGCTTTGGCCGTGGCTAGTTACCACCCTACCGACAAAGACGTGTCGCTAAGCGATTTAGCGTTCCGGCACGATGTCGCAAAGAAACCAATTAGGAGTGTGGGTTTACCATACCCTAACGGATTAGCCCGCTACCATCCTAGACAGCATCATCACTTACCACCAGGTGAGATAGCCGTCAAGGGCTAACTTGAAGTGTATAAAAAAAAATTGCCTTGTAAAGTATTCTTTGAATATTGTCTTTATTATAATTGATTTGATTAAAGCAATGAATGTATTTCGCCCAGTTCCGGTTGGAGTTTTGGTGATACAAACGCAACGACCAGTCTAACGATATGTAGTAATAATATATTGAATGTGTACGTATTATATATCTGTATGTTACGATGAAAGCAAAGGAAGGACGTTATAGCTAGTGACCCATATCATAATTGTTAAACGATTTGCATATTATGTTGTTTCCTGTCGCATATTCTCACGATGTGACAGCGGCGCGACCATTTCACAATTGGTTTGACGTTTCCAGTGTGCGCTTTCCTCTTGCATATAGCGCATGCATCAATTGAACATGGGAAAGAAGCCATGCGGTCGCTTTCTTGATTACACGATTTCGCTTTTACACGGTTCATAAACTAATGAAATTCGGAAAATTTCTAAAAATGCAAATTTCGAACATACATGAATTTAAGTTTCAGCGGGTACTTTTTGAAAAAAAAAATCGTTTCTATATTTGTTTATGATTTTTAGAATAAGTTCACTACGATGTTAATTCCAGCAGGTACTTTTTGAAAAATGTTTCGTATCTATTTTTGTTTATCATTTTTAGAATAAGTTCACTACGACATCACACTATTTTTTGGGCAAACTACTTAGTTTAAAGTTTTTGGATATGTTTTACTCTTGTCCCATTTGATTAAATGACTTAATTGCGCAGTTTTTTTTTTATTTTACACGGTTATATATTTTACACGGATTTGTCTGGAACCCTATCTTCAGTGTAAATTGGGGGATAGGTGTATTTAACATAGTGCAATGTGGACTTCAGTTAAGGTGTCGATTCTAATGACCTCCATGTTGCATTATAAAGTAGGAGGTTATAGGTTCGGCACCTGGCTCTAGTCTGGTCCATTGGGAGACTTTGGCTGCGGCTAGTTAACAACCTACTGGCAAGGACATACCGCTTAGCTATTTAGTGTGATGCCAAATGGAACCCGATTAGGTTCAGCCGGAATAGCAAACGGTATTAAGTAACACATTAGATCGAGAGAAAAGCCACTTTCTTCTATTGCCCATTTAGTTTAATACCTTGGTTGTAGCAATTCAAATACACACTATGCAAATTTTAACTACTTATTACGGTTCATAATCAGATAAAGACATCAGTAACAGACGTATGGCTGGACAGGCTATTGGTGAAGGCTAAGCAATGAAGGTCTTTTTAGCTCCCTTGGGTACGAAACCGTAATATTCAGCTGCCATATAGATTATAAGTTTAATTACACATATACACGACATAGCATTTCCTAAACATCAAAGGTTTTAATAAGCTTGCTATTTGGTTAAATTTTGATTTATATTAAATAAAGTAATTGCCTTTCTATACATCATCATCATCATCATCAGGAACAACCCATTACCGGCTCACTACAAAGCACGGGTCTCATCTCAATATCAGAAGGGTTTGACCATAGTCCACCACGCAGGCCATGTGCGGATTGGCAGACTTCACACGCCTTTGAGAACATTATGGAGAACTCTCAGGCGTGAAGGTTTCCCCACGATGTTTCCTTCACCGTTGAAGCAAGTGATATTTTTTTTTTTTTAACATATAAGTTTTTTATTGGACACAATTTCCTGGCTATAAAGTTGTCACTTGCCTAAGTAACTTGATATGTATTGCTTTAACTATCAAATGATGCCGTTCAGTAAACGATCGTTACTCGGAATGATAAGTCATCACATATTAGTTACAGGTGTTATTACCTAGTACAGTAGTGTGAGAATTCTCGGCCCGCAATCGAATTCTTTTTCTACACGATAACGTCAAAGTGAAATGTTTAGGCAGAAGGTACAGATAGCTTTAGAGATAATTCTCGTTTATTTTTATCTATTTCGTGTGAGCAATGAAGATTTGAATAATAGATATATAATAATGAACATCTAATTCTAGTATCTAATTTCATGTCTAAATTACGAAATTAATCTGTTGGAATATATATTCCAAATAATTTCGCTTTTAATTTGTATAAACAAACACAAGTCCCAAGCGAAATTTAATTGTAAATAAAAATGTAATCTTCAACAAAGTAATAAGTCGTCCCACGTAGTTGTTGAAGTCAAGCATGGCTGTTCAAATTTGATCTTGTTCTGTGTGAGTTGTTTATATATGGTACTAGTTGACAGGTTCTCGTTTTTCGAACATGAACGATAGCCAACTTCCGGCCAGCCAAGTAAGACTTGCTTAAATTTTACACCACTAACACTTGCTTAGCTATCACAGTTCAAAAACAGTGGAAAGGTATTTAAGTATTTACTTTTCGCGCTTGTGAAGTCAACATCTCCTGATGATCCGGTGTCGGGTCGAAACGTGCGTAGAGGTTCTGGTGGAAGATTTTGTGTGGTGTTATATTATACAAATCTCTCGGTTGACGATGGAATATAGCAAATTATACTTGCTGTTTATTGTTTATCATGGACATCCGCAAAGTAACGCCTGCTTCTTTTCATTATTTAAGTATTTTTACAATGACAAATAATTTAAACTGCTAGTTAGTAATTATTGCCTCTGTGAAGCTCCGGTTGTTAATAATACAAACAGACATGAATCTCAATGTCAGATATTAGAAGGTCCATTATATTTGATATTAAATAATTGTGATTGTTTTGAATGCACGAAAAACTTTGCAGGGTACCAAGAAACCAGACTATATATAATTAAAACGACTAGACGAACTTGGCAGTTAACAAATGAAACATTGTCTGTCCGTAACACCACCGGACGACATGGGGGCTGTCAAAGATAAAATACCGGAACATAAAGTACGGTAACAGCGAGGAGGTACGCTGTGAAATGCTCTCAAATCCCTGAGCAGTATCCCGAAACTTTATTACATTCGCATTGCACCACATGGGGCGGATAAATCGCCCCCTCTACGGTAACATTTTATTTTGTACATAAGTAAAACCTCCATGAAATTTTACTCAGATACAAAATTTTTAAAGCAGTTTTTTAAACCCGGCTAAGTTTGTTGTGGGCTTCTTCTTAGACCGGGGCGCGTTTGTAACCCTCATAGCTTCAGTTTTAAGTTTACGAATGTAGTTATGACCATCGAATCACTACTATGTAAATTATTGACGCGTCAAAAGTGTCTTTGTAAAGGACTATTTGAATAAAAAAAAATTGAATTTGTTTTAAATTTAATTAAATCTTACTCCTGAACTTGGAAATTCCGCCTGTAACTGTGGTTTAAAGGTATAGAAGACTTGTCAGATTGACTAAAAGATTACATACGTTGATCATTTAATTGAATTAAACGACGGAATTATAGGCCATAAAAAGCCGTTTTTTAGACCCCTCAAACTCTCGTTCCTAATTTGGGGTCGGGTCTCCTCAAATTTTTGAGTTAAATTAACATATCTTGAATAATCGGCAATTTGGCTAGCTTGAGATTTGTTTTAAATTTTCCACCCAAGTCTTTGACGTTTTCTGCGTCTTTTACGCTCCGATATTACGATAGATTCAGCGATTTGTAAAACGTGATCGACATCACGTATTTTGAAATTTCCATAACTCTGTGCCATCTAATACTGGCGGTTATATTAAAGTAGGAACCCTTAATTTAATGGCTTGCGTATCATCATCATCATGAACAACCCATTATCGGCTCACTACAGAGCACGGGTCTCCTCTCAATATGAGAAGGGTTTGGCCATAGTCCACCACGCTGGCCATGTGCGGATTGGCAGACTTCACACGCATTTGAGAACATTATGGAGAACTCTCAGGCGTGTAGCTTTCCTCACGATGTTTTCCTTCACCGTTAAAGCAAGTGACATTTTAATTGTTTAAAAACGCACATAACTCCGAAAAGTTAGAAGTGCGTGCCCGGATTCGGCTTGCGTATAACATAATGTGTATAGTTTACATTAGCAATTATTGTCATGCGAAAACGAAGCTATAAAACATACAACGGATGCTAATAGTGAACAGAACAAGTTCATCCTTCGTGACACAAACATGGAATTATCACCTGCCGTCATCCTGTCGTATGTAACTATGTGTGACATTGAAGTTCTAAAAATAAGCCCAACGACAATTTCTTACATGCCAGAGAAGATACATCTGCGGGTGCAATTTCAGAAGTATTTGGATAAAGGTCATTTGACTTCCATGTAGACAAAAAGTATTTGCATAAGCATATCATCTTTTTTTTTATTCATTACAACTTAGCCCTTGACGGCAATCTCACCCGATGGTAAGTGATGATTCAGTCTAAGATGGTAGCAGGCTAACCTGTTAGAAGTACGGTAAACCCATAGTCCTAGTCGGTTTCTACGCGACATCGTGCCGGAACGCTAAATCGCTTGGCGACACGTCTTTGTCGGTAGGGTGGTAACTAGCCACGGCCGAAGCCTCCAACCAGACCAGACTCGAGCCGGGAATCGTACCCAGGACCTCCAACTTTATAATTCGACAGCGCGCGCGCTGCGCCACGGAGGTCGTCAAAATTGAAATGACAGCATATTTTTATAATATTAGGATTTACCACAAAAAAAAACTCTCGCTCATCATTAGTCTTCCGTTTAGATGTTTTATAGCGATTCCCAATGATTTTCTGATGCGTTCTTAGAATATGCTGGTTCCTCCCAATATTTTTGGCCAAAAGGAATTCTAATAAACTCGCCGAGCGGTTTCTTTCTACTCCATAGAGGAAAAAATAGTTTTTCGAAATTAGCGGAATAATCTATTTAAATTGGTGCAGAATTGCCTAGAAATCGAAGCGATGACAATCCTACATTATACGTATTCAAACCACTCTGTATATGTAACAGGAAATATGGACGCCGGAAATGCATTTCACACTGTTTTAGATACAAAAGGTGCTCACCAAACGATCACGTTTTGGCGCTTAGAATACTTTGGGTGAACTTAGCTACCTTTACCCGGCTAAGTTGTGGGCTTCTTCTTAGACCAGGGCACTTTAGGAACCCTTTAGCTTAAGTTTTTAAGTTAACGAATGTATAGCTATCCATAACCAAATAAAAATGCAAAACATAATATGCATGAACAATTAACGAGTACCTGTGATATGCCAACGTGAATAAATACTATTTAATTTGACTTGAAATTGATTTACTCCTAACTGAGCTAAAAAACGATGCAGACGGAAAATGAGAGTCGACATCAAGCTTGACATGACGTCATAACAATAACCCCCCAGTTACGGGGTACTTAGAACGAAATATACAAATGTGTAAACAATGTGATATGTCCGATACAAATATAATATAACAATTCATAAAATTAATTAAAAAAAAAACAACTTTTGAAAAAAAATCTCACTATTTCAGTCAGTCTACCATCGGTTTAGAGAGCACATTCTAATAAAATTAAGTTATCAAAAATCCTCGGCATAATTATCTGAGACGATTTAACCCACTTGTTACTATCGTTCCATAAAAAGAACGGCGCACAAAAAAAAATAATTATAACACTTAAGGGTTGTTGGTGTTAACAGTTTTAGTTTAAGTTGACAGGTTACAAGTGTACGGACTGATGTGTTAAGTATTTGAGTGTAATTTGAAACATACTGAATTTTTAAGATTTTTAAAAAACAGACGTTGTATTATGCATATCTTTAGGTAAGTGTAAAATTAATAAAATATTATAAATATTTTTTAACAAGAACAGAATTAAGTATTTGTCTTGTCTATTATTTGATACAATATCTATAATTTTTAAATTACTATTATAAATGCGCATTTTTTACGATTTAAATTGCTGTTCCTTTAATCAAACGATAGGAATATGCACTGCTATAACATGTTGATTTTATATTATAGCAATGAAGTGATGGTCGCGTCCTTTGACGCTGCCTGACATAGTTAGTGAGTGAAAAAGATGATGAAGAGATAGTGCCTGAATCCATATCCATATTTACCACCCGAAAACTGAAATTCGGATGTATTCGGATGATTCGGAGCAAAACTATGCATTTCAAGTGGTACTTCAACACGTGGTTCGGCAAATGAGCTAATTCTGTTAAAAATTAAAACTTACAAGTGGGTCGCTCGTAATTTCGATACTACTTTTGATTTGTGAAGGACATGCAGACCTCTGCTGTATATTAGATATCCATTAAAATATTTCAAAATGATGTTTGACGAAGATATTATCAACAAGTCGGTTCAATACACGAATTTGCATACATAAAAAAACAGGCTAACAAATCTACTCACTGTTAGTTCAGACGATATGCTTTGCTTTTTCAATACTTCTTTATAGCAGATATGTCGTAATATCTAGATGGAACATGTACTGGAAAAATGCTTCAGCAGATAGACTGCGGTATGCCTCTAGTATATAAGGCTATGTCCAGTGCCAGATTTATATTTATTATGGCAAATCTTCATTACTGCGATGCGAATGCGAATCAAAACCTACAAGTATTACTTGGTGACAAATTCGCGAAGCAAATTACTTTCATCAGTCTTTATTATGCTGCCTTTAAGTCTTTAATATGTATTTAATTTGCTGCCTTCAGTTTGCTGTTTCAGATAAACACAAATAAATTTTGAACATCTGCATATTGTAAGACGACGCTAGTAACTTTTTTACATCAGCTCATAGATGAAGTGCGATTAAGAGAAATAAAAGCCATAGAAACTATACGAGTAAGTCGAGTATCTAAATGTTCACTGCCATCAAACAAAGAGATACAGAAGACATCACGAGGTACGTACAAGTACCTGTCTACTAGAGTCTAGAGCTGAACAAAGATTTTCTTAGCAAAGCAAGTAATTTATACTTGTGTATAAACCTACTGTTAATAAAAAAAAATGAAAATATGGGAAGAGTCGGTAGATCCGATCAAAATACAAACACAAAGCAACATCGGCCTGTACAAAATCGGACTTCAATCTGGAAGATACCATATTATTCAGTACCGAGATAACCAACTGAGATGTTCCGTGTGTCACAAAAATGCAAAATTTTACTGCGTTAAGTGTAACATAAAACTGCTTTAAAAAAACATCTTTTCCTCAAATAAATTCACCTAAAACTTAAACGGTGTTTTGATTTCATATCCCTGCTTCATGGTAGTACATTATACTATCGTTCCTTTTAAGGAACACCATTTTCCGAGCTTTCTATTGAACGAAATTTTTTTTTCTTATTTTTTATGTTAAATCTAGCATATTATTAGCCTACGGTGTGAATTTCAAAAGGATCGGAGAAAAAAAGTTGGTTCAGGAACAAGTGGGTTAATATGTTGCTACAGCAAAATATGTGTGAATGGTTTTCCGGTCAAAATCGGTCAAGTCACATACAAAATATTTAATGATAATCAAATAAAATATGGATTTACTCTTGATAGTGATGATGATAAAAAATGGGAACGTTCTAATATTGACATTAATATATTATTTAGGTATCAGTTTTATATATACAACATCATTTAGTATCAAATCATATAGCCAATCTAATTTGAAACATGCCAGAGTATCCGATGTTTCTGTAATATATGAAACAATATTAGAACCTTCCCGAAGTTTCAGCCCCCCACCCCCACGGGGTAGGTAATAACCGACGTGAGGCGCATAAAATATCCCCGTCGCCACGGCAACCAAGGGCGACCACCCTCCTAAGTAAGGCTTACGGTTTCAGGATTTCTACAAAGAATATTTCACTGAGGCCTGATTTAACTTGTCTACCTCACAAGAATTAATTAATAATTATTTAAGATAAACCCCCTTTGTTTAAATTATAACATGAATATTAAAAATCATGCAAATATTTATTTAATAATGTTTAATCAAGTTGCCAATTCTGCTCGACAAAACAAACATTCCTTAAAATACATTATATTATATAGTGCTATACTTCTCCAGGGTATTAAATAGTTTTTGTTAATTTAGCTTACATAGTTTTGAGATTTTTGTACAACAAAATCGTCACCAGTACCGATAACGCTTTTTATGTGTTAACGTAAGTGCACTATCTAAATTCATAAACTAATGCACTTGTATGGCAAAACACAAAAAAAAACATATCAAACATACAAATACAATAAGTCAAGTAAGGTAGAAGGCCAAAGGCGGACTTATCGATTATACATATATTATATATATACTCATAGGCAAAGAAAATTGTATATAGGAAAAACAGTCTAATTTAGATGAAGGTCAAATTGAATGGAAATTTGTTTACACTACATTAAAATATGGTCGACCTTATATTAATGCGTCATTTTTAGCCCTTTGATTTGCAATACAATTACTTTTGTCCTAAATTGAGACATTTAACGCTTTACATACTTGGCAAATTAACGGTTGCTTCAGTAAAGTCTGGTCTCCTCAAACATACTATGATAAAGGTTGTTAGTATTAATAAACAAAGAAAAGATATGAGTTAACTGAATTCATTCATTCACCCTTCGCAACTTGAATGTCATGAACTCATAAGGTCGTTTAAATAAAATGGCCATGTCTCTCGTTAAAGCTCCTATGTATTTTATTTTCACTTTGAAAAGATTTGAACCCCAATCCTATGATATACATAAACTATAAGATATAATAATTCGAAGCGACATAAGAAAAAAATGCTATATCTAATATATAAAATTCTCGTGTCACAGTTTTCGTTGCCATACTCCTCCGAAACGGCTTGACCGATTTTGATGAATTTTTTTTGGCTTATCTATAAGAATCGGCCAACATCTATTTTTCATCCCCTTAAATGTTAGGGGTAGTCCACCGTTAAATTTTTTTATTTTATTTTTTAGACAAAATTTTTAATTTCTATTTTTTTATGATACAACATACAAAAATACATACAATCCTCAATTTTCACCCTTCTACGATCAACCATTATTTTTTAATAGCCATTTTAGTAATTTAATCATTTTTCCTCTCCGGTCGAAAACTGAACAATTTTCGTCTTTATTGTGAATGTTTTTCACTCTGTAATTCGACTAAAATTAGAAATAATTTATGGCAAAACAACGTTTGCCGGGTCAACTAGTATACATATATATTTTGCTCAACGTTCCCCTGTTTGTGAAAATATATTTAATCGTAATAGGAGCCGCGTACCTTACAGATTTACTATATCCGCTCACGTACTTATTTCAATTTTAAATGTCTTATTTATCTCCTAAACTATCCAGCGAAATTGTTATATTTTATATGTAAAGGACAACGTTATAATAAGGCATAAGTTATATTGTCTTGAAATATGTTGACTTTTGTTGTAAAGATTATCCTTTATAATAACGATTGAGAATCAGCTAAAAAGTACCATTCACCAGCGTACGCGGCTTAAGCAGATCAGTAGGGCTTTTTACGGGCTTGCTTTACAAATATCGTCGCTATTTCAGGCTGAAATCTTATTATTTCTGTTATTATCGAAATAATTAATTAAATCAGCAATCAGATTTCCAATTTTGTCGATTACAAATAAAATCTCACCTCTTTATAATATTAGTATACATAACTCTACCTGGTAAAGTATGGAACACGTTTGCACGTATTTGGATCATCGATTGCTTGATCACGAATGACTGCATATAAAATGTAAGTGCCAAACCACATTTTTGTCAAATGGTCGGTTCAGACACTTCCGCATTGCGTGTTTTGTGTAGATAGAGGTTTATAGATAGGCTTGCACCTATTTGAATATGCGCTGCGCTCAGAAATGATCGAGTCGTGCGTTCATTTGGAAAAGGTAATCAAAACCTTTAACAAAAACTGGATTTTTAAGATAAACAAAACCGGCTTTGATGTTTCTTTCAATGTTGATATTACACAACGATTTAGAGTATAATGCAATCAGCATTGAAAAGTTTGAGATTTCCAACTAATCCTTCTTTGAAGATCTTCATACCATATTTTAATCTGAACTAAATTATACATTTAAAATGCATACAAAAATTACGGAACCGGCGGGATTCGAACTCAAATCCCTGCGGCAAATGCGTTCAGAGTGCTTTTCCTATTAACGGTTGAAATAAATATATGCGTAACAAAAATCCTAGCGGCTGTTAGCGTCATCTAGTAGAAAGCATTATACTCGTAGTTTCAATAAATTTAATCAGGACGAATAGACGGATAATCGAATAATTAACACTTTGCACGGTCATGGAGACCCTTTTATCAGTAAAATCCTAAAGCTTACTACAAGTGTGTATCTTTGGATGCTAACATCAATGATCCCGGCTTAAAATAACAGATATTTCATTCTCAGAGATGTGGGGTCTTTTAAAGCACCACTCTGCTCCCCAGTTTGTCTAGACGCATCGATTACCCTTCCGTTCGTCCGGTGACGCTACCGTAATTGGATTAGCTAAGCTTTGTTTAACATTTTCCTGAAAATGTCAGTACATAAAAGCTCCTTCTCTCTCTCATACTGAATAGCTCTTACTCTTTCTCAATTCATTCGACGTCATATGAGCCGGATGCTGTTTTATTCGAACCATTCATGGTTTTATTGTTGTTTAGGGTAAAGAATTGTGAGATGCTGGATTTTCAGCGTTACGTTATTCTCGTTATAATTTGCCGTTATGATCAACCCATTTCCGGCTCACTACAGAGCACGGGTCTCCTCTCAATATGAGAAGGGTTTGGCCATGTGTGTGCAGACTTCACACGACTTTGAGAACATTACGGAGAACTCTCAGGCGTGCAGGTCTTCTCACGATGTTTTCCTTCAATTTTTTTTTTTAAACGCACAAAACTCCCATAATAGTAATCCATAATTAGGAGGCTGAGGCCCTAACCACTAGGCTATCACCGCTTCAAGAGTTCGCTTCGAGTACTTTATCTTTTTTTTCGTAATGGACAGGTTTAAGTTGGGTAATGGAATTATAGCTAAAACACTTATGTACGATTCAAAAGAATATACAATATTGAACCTATTTGAATAAAGAAAAGAATATTCTGATTCTTTAATTGACCTGGGTTCTATCGATAATAATTACTCATTCGTGTTTATTATACACAAATCTCTAAACTAATTGGACAGGTGAAAATGTTGCGCTTAATTTTTCTCAATATTAGCACTTCAGATTAGAGAATTATGCAGTTACATGAGGATTGTTCAATTAACTTTCATCTAAACAAGAGTAGTTAGTTTTGATGAGTTGGTTTGTGGATTGTTTAAATATTCATTATTTATTTGGTGAGAGGTCAATAAAGCGTGTATTAAAATATAGAGCAGTGCAGTTCTTCAACGGAACTTTTTTTTACATTAAAAGAATAGAAACATACTCGTAGGTGCATTTAGTTTTGATCCAATTATATCATAAATACAAACGTCTCGACCCTGATTCGCAAGGGATGGAACTGTTTCCTAAAGTTACACAGAAAGCTAACTTTCCAATATTTATTGCCAGTACCGTATTAAGAGTTGACCACTCCCCACGCCCACGCGTCATACGTAAAAAACAACACATTTATTTCAGTTGTGTTCAGGTATCGAGTTGATTTGAATTAAGATGTGTGAAGACTGACCATCCCCCATTGTCTACATCATCATCATGATCAACCCATAACCGGCTCACTACAGAGCACGGGTCTCCTCTCAATATGAGAAGGGTTTGGCCATAGTCCACCACGCTGGCCATGTGCGGATTTGCAGACTTCACACGCCTTTGAGAACGTTATAGAGAACTCTCAGGCGTGCAGGTTTCCTCACGATGTTTTCCTTCACCGTTGAAGCCGTTGATATTTTAATATTTTTAAAAACGCACGCCCGGATTCGAACCGCCGACCTCTGATTAGGATGCTGGCACCCTAACCACTAGACTATCATCGCTTCATTGTCTACATATTTCAGTCAATTTCCGAAAACACATCCAGACCAACTCGGACGGGACTTTGTCATATAAAACAGAGATTTACCACTAAATACATTTTCTTTGGACATAAACCAGTTGCTCCGGTCTTCGGGCACGTTGCCAAGTTTACCTTTTGTAAAAGATATTCCTTTGTGTTTGTCCTTCTATGATATGACATTAAATTTGTTAAGTCTGATGTTTGCGAGGACCATCTTACTTAATATACATGATTTGAGATACTGACAGGCAAATTGAAAGGGGGGTCGTACGAGGAAGAAAATGAAGTTGAGAGCACATTTTAAATGATACACGTGGTGTGGTGTATTTAAGATTGAAAAAAATCGAAGTTGCACTTGAATCAAGTATATTTTGTCCTATTTTCGCATTATTAAGAGTTATATATACAGTATAATATCAAGAAAGTAGGCATATACAAACGTAAGCTTGTAGAAAAGTCCTCCTATAGTGTAAAGGATTACGTAAATGATAAACAAGCATGGGTGTGAAATATTGCTTTAATAAGATAGCTCTTAATATAAATTTAAGTGGCATGTGAGATGGTGATAACAAAAAGAAAAGTTACCTGGCTAAGTTTGTTGTGGGCTTCTACTTAGACCGGGGCGCGTTTGAACGCTCATAGCTTTAGTTTTAAGTTTACGAATGTAGTTATCACCATCAAATCATTACTATGTAAATGATTGACGCGTCAAAAGCGCCTTTTAAAGGACTATTTGAATAAAGATTATTTGAATTTGATATAATAATAGCGGATTACTAAGATAATTAATGAAACACGTGTGCCGTACGCACGCATATAACCATACAAAAAAAAAAACACCGAATAACAGCTTTGTTTACAAAGTGTATCTTATGTTAATATGGGAACTGTTGAGCGACGGTTATACTTACAAAGCTACATCCATTTCATGAGTTTGCTCAAAAGGCTCGATAAAGACGCTTGCGTAAGCTCGTCAAAGTTCAAGGGCGGAAGGATGGAGGGCGATATTGGATTAGTTTCTATGTCGTCCTTTTTGTTTTGTTAGTGTTGCGAGTATAGCAGTAAATATTATTAACTCGTCTTTTAATATGATGTAATCAATAAATATAAAAGGTGTTGTGACTTGCCTAATAACAATCCACCTAAAGCTAAAACGGCTGAACCTATCTTGAAACTTTGATCAACTTGTGAATACTCTTAGGTCACTCTAAAAGTGTACTGACAAATGATTTTTTTATAGTCACAGGTTATAGGGTGTTCACCGTCCGACCCCCCCGTTATCCCAAACGTCGCCTAAGCGCGAGGTTCGGCCTCAAAGGAGGCGCCCTTAGGCAGACGTTCCCTTAGTTTCTGCGAGCCTTAGGGCTCAAAATTTCTTCTGGCAGAGCTTCTTTCCGAAGATCGCCAAACAGCCCGGTTACGCTGTAGCAACCAATACAGGGTTTGTTTGTGGGCAAGGCAGAGGGCAGGGTTTGTACAGCTAATACACAGTCCGAAAAAAGAAGAAAAAGTTATAGGATCACATGGTAGTAGGGCAATTGAATAAAAATTAGTAAATAGATGTTTCAGAATTTTGGAAATTCTATCCCTAAAAGTGGATATTATTAAAAATGGAGGAAAAAATCTGTATTAAAAATACTGGTATTTGTGCTTAGTATTCGACTACATTTAATATGATGAAAATGGTGATGAAAATCATATTAAAAATTATTTAGAAATTGAAACAAAAACGTCTCAAATTCAAATTCAAATAATATTTATTCAAATCGTCCTTTACAAGGCACTTTTGACGCGTCAATAATTTATATAGTAGTGATTCGATGGTAATAACTACATTCGTAAACTTCAAACTAAAGCTATGAGGGTTCCAAACGCGCATCAGTCCAAGAAGAAGCCCACAACAAACTTGGCCGGATCGAAAAATAACGAATGAAAATCGGAAGTTTTTCCTCATGAAAAGATGAATCATTTATTTCTACGTTTTGCTTTCACCCTAATAAGAAATTCCACAAATGGATGTTGAAATATATTCCATAATTTTCGTATAAGTTCACGGAATTTTAGAACTTTATTCCTAATGGGCGTTCGGTTAAGGCAATTAACAACAAATGGTTATTTGTTTATAAACGTATGTAAGTTTTGCAGTTAGACCGAATAATTTAACGTAACCGAAGATTAGTTGAGAAAGCTTAATAGTTTGTATAGATGTCGCCAAGTGCCTAGACATTAGGCGTAGCGAATATCTGAAATAATAGATATGTTACTATTCGCAATATGTGATAAAGGTGAACGACTGATGATCAACTATAGTTTAAAACACTGGACATGTTGGGCTAAAATTTAACATATTTATTTATTTTATTTATTTATTGGGAACAACATAAAAATACAGTATATAAAAAAATAAACTTCGTTAACTGCATCAGTAAATAATGAATAGAAGCAGGCGTTACCTTGCCGAAGTCAATGATAAAGAACAAACAGCAAGTATAATTTGCTATATTCCGCCGTATAATATAACACCACACAAAATCCTCCACTAGAACCTCTACGCACGTTTCGATCCGACATCCTCAGGAGATGTTGACTTCACAAGCGCGAAAGTAAAACTTTTCGTGTGGTGTTATATTATACAAATCTCCCGGTTGTCGGCGGAATATAGCAAATTATACTTGCTGTTTGTTGTGCATCAGTAAAAACTTAGTTGCAGTTAAACAGATAGGCTGTAACTAAACCGTGGGTTTGAAATCCGTAAGGAAATCTGCACGTTTTGAAGTTAAACACCCGAGCTCGGGGAGTTGAACGTGAACAAAGCTGTGGGCTAAAGCTAGATTTAAAAAAATTGTTAATTTCAGATCGCACAATTGAAAGGTAGTTCTTGCAATTGTGCGTTTTGAACTCGACAGTCGCGGTAAATGCCGTTATTTTTCAATTGTTTTGCTTAGATGTACGACGCCCACTCGGGTTCCGCGGCTTCACCGCTCTTGGTGTCAAGTGACATGACGCGTCTTAATGCAACCCAAACTGTCAAAAACCTGGTCATTAACGGCGTTCGAAGTTTTCGTCCTGCGTGCTACCAATTACAAGACGCTCTCGTTTAAGCAAGTCATGTAATTGATCTAGAACAGTGGTTCCCAATTAGTTTTTGCTGCGTACCACTTCAAAAAAGACCTCAAACCTGCATACCCCTTTGTAGCTATGAATATAAAAAGTCAGTTTAAATAACATTTATCATCTTCAAATAACAGAACAATAGTGAAAATCATAATATGATGTATCGGCGAAGACGATGATGTAAGAAATGTGCACGTT
The DNA here is from genome assembly GCA_928268935.1 of Lasiommata megera. Lineage (NCBI taxonomy): Eukaryota > Metazoa > Arthropoda > Insecta > Lepidoptera > Nymphalidae > Lasiommata > Lasiommata megera. The sequence goes on from OV743321.1 coordinate 2,025,969, forward strand.
TGCACAGCTCTCGAGAGCGCGAGATAGTGCTCGATGCTCCATGCTTTTACGTTGTTGATTGTTAAACTTGTTTTTACTGATAGCCGCGCGTAACCCATGATGCAACTTCACGTACCCCTGGGGGTACATCATCATCATCATGAAAAACCCATTACCGGCTCACTACAGAGCACGGGTCTCCTTTCAATATGAGAAGGGTTTGGCCATAGTCCAGCACGCAGGCCATGTGCGGATTGGCAGACTTCACACGCATTTGAGAACATTACGGAGAACTCTTAGGCGTGCAGGCGTGTACCTGGGGGTACGCGTACCACTAATTAGGAAACACTGGTCTAGTATTATTATTAGTTTTAAGTTCTTTTATTTAATTATTTGTAGTGCATAAGTTTAGCATATTCTTAAGGTGAACTCGCCGTCCTCCCCATAAACGTAAAGTTTCTGGAGGACGGTTCGCTTTACAATTAAAATGTGTTTTAAATATTTTTGAACAATAAATTAAAAAAAAAAAAAAAAAAAGTATTTGGACGCCATAAGACGCAGGTTGGAAGCATCAGTGTTACCTTCGCTTCAATGAAACCGGCAAAGCTCTTTTTGTACGCCAACAAGACTATGCACGCGTATTTCATTTGGTAGCTTTAGTGTTTTATTTATTTATTTATCTCCTCTTATTCTAGATTGACAGGATATAAACCTAATTTGCTAGAGTAGCCTAATATAAAAGTATATAATGTATATAAAAATTGCCTAAATTTAAATATTCCGGTAACATATTATCCATGATGTCACTCTAGTGTGTTTTATACTCACATTCTGTAGGCGTTCAAAGTCTTCGACATGGTACGTGTTGAGCGCTAACAGGTTCTATCCATCACACTGCACTAACACAATTTGCACACACACAGTACTGTATCACACAATAATCACTAAATTGTTATTAGCGATATCAAGTCCAATATAAAACTTATCCAATTTTAATAGCTAAACACCTATAAAAGAAAAATAAAAAAAGCGTAAATAAACCCGCACTGTTACAGAAAACAAAAACCCTTGTAGGAAAAGTTGACGATAAATTTTAAGAATAATTTCCAGCAAGTATATTCAACATTGAATACACAGGGCGTGTAAGAACATTTTATAGTCTCAAGTGTGCCGTTGAATTGAGTAACAAAATTTAAACTTCAATAATGCTGAAATTGAAAACGCTTTCTGAAGTGTTTCTAATACGTTCTTCAAGAAAAGTACGATGGTACTTCTGGGCGGAAATCTTACTGCTGATTGTTAATTTAAATGGGTGATTACAAATTGACACTAGCAATTAATAGCTTGTATATATTAAGAAGCTTGACGACCTCCGTGGCGCAGCGCGCGTGCTGTCAGATTATAAAAAAAAGTTGGAGGTCCTGGATTCGATTCCCGGCTCGAGTCTGGTCTGGTGGGAGGCTTCGGCCGTGGCTAGTTACCACCCTACCGACAAAGACGTGTCGCCAAGCGATTTAGCATTCCGGCACGATGTCGCGTAGAAACCGAAAGGAGTATGGGTTTACCATACCCCTAACAGGTTAGCCCGCTACCATCTTAGACTAACTTGTAGTGGATAAAAAAAAATATTTGGTATTTATTTATTACGATAGCACCTGTAAAATTGCAATCCCGGGAAGAGGGCGATTCGTATTCACGTAAAACATTTCAAAAAACTTATTAATAAGAACATGACTCAAGACGACTCAAGATTTTTAAAAACATCTACTTGCAATCTACGCACACGTGTATTTTTTGGCACACACCAGTAGAAATGTATTTTCATGCCAATTATTGCACAATTCCCGTCGAAGAGAGAGGAAGCTATCAATATCGATATGCGAAAACGGGACGGAGAGATAATCGGAATCAAAATAGACACACTCCTACGCATTGCGGTGGTTGGTGTGTCGTTGATCCCTCCCGATCATTGTCTCATGTTATGAGAGCGTAATGTTTGTTTGTTTTTGTTACAGCTGCAATAGCTTTATTTGTTTCATTATCAGAATTCAAGGATGCGCAGTCCACAATCGTTTATTTCAAGCAGCCCTACTTCACAGGTACTTCGGGATCCTCAAGTCAAGTTTAAAGCGACGTTATTATCTAAAAATAAGATCTCAGAAGTTGCTTTAAACGAAACTTAACATTTTACAATTGAATTTTGTAGATTTTTCTTTATTTCTCGCAGCAATTGAGCAACGTTTTGGCATGGATATTAAACCACTGTTGTATTTCAGTTTTTATATATAAAAACGTATTTTTTATGACACTTTTTAGGTATAGGCAGGCGTTGTGTTTCTGGGAGAAGGCCTCTGATTATTTATTTATTTTTATGTGTTACTTTTTTCATTACTTTGGCACGCAGCTTAGATACAACAATTTGTTCGTAAAAAAATCGTTTCTGGTGTTTATTAATAAACAAAGAAAAGGTGGATGAAGTGGCGGCCAACATCTAGCAAATTAATATGTAAATGTCTCTGCGTTTACTGCCTTTTAATGGCTGAATCTTTGAATAAATTGGGCATACATACAGTAACTTTCATTTTACGAATGGACATACGAGCAGGAACTTTTTACTGAAGCACACTGAAGTACACTCCACTCAAGTTAATTGAAATGGAATGGCAGAAAGTGAAGTGCTCTTTATGATTGGTTTTCATGGCACCATTACCGTGTACTAACTAGTTTTAAATGCTTCATTATCTCAGTGTTTTATGCTGTGATTTGGGTGAATGATTGTATTTATTTTTAAAACGGCAACACAAACTCTTGTTAGCAATGCCGACATGCGAATATAGAAGTCTTTTCTTCTTCATAGCAGCAGACTAAATTTTAAGTAGTTCTTTGCATTGCCTATTAGGGTTTCATTCATCCATGTTCCTTTCTAACATGGTTGATAATAACTCAATCTTTAAAAGTAATTAGTTCACCGCATGTAACTTTTTTTAAGTAATAATTACCTATACGAACTTTATGGTTCAAAAATTATTGTTCTCAGAAGAAATAAAAGTGGCGCGATTATAGAAAATATTGACAATTCTTTTTAACTTATTTTTGTATGGAAGAAACGACTTCTCACAGAAGAACTGCGTTGGTGGATTATTATATAGCCATACATAGTTCTACGCCTTGGTAATCTTAATTTGTGTCTTATTCGTGAAGATAGATGTAATTTGGTAACCTAATCCTGTTAGGAACCATCTCTAGCCTATGCTTTTAAGAATACGTCGTTTTCGCAAAGCGACCATTCTGACTTTTGTACTTCTTCTTGAGTTCCGAAGTTATTATTACCGAGAATGATGTTAAATAGCCCATAATCTTCCTTAAGAGATAGGCTTTTAAATGCGTTTTTAAAATCAGTTGTAGTTTTTTTTTTTCTTAGCAAATACATAGGTTCTGTTCTAGTTAAACCATGCAAGTATAATCGCACTAGCAATCGAGATATTGAGCCCAAGTACATCAGTCATGTGCATAGACAAATCCATTGATTAAAAATACAATACTAACTATGTAATAACAAACATCATCATCATCATGATCAACCCATTATCGGCTCACTACAGATCACGGGTCTCCTCTCAATATGAGAAGGGTTTGGCCATAGTCCACCACGCTGGCCATGTGCGGATTGGCAGACTTCACACGCCTTTGAAAACATTATGGAGAACTCTCAGGCGTACAGGTTTCCTCACGATGTTTTCCTTCACCGTTGAAGCAAGTGATAGTGAAAAGTTAGAGGTGCGTGCCCGGATTCGAACCGCCGATCTCTGATTAGGAGGCGGACGTCATAACTACTTGGCTATCACAGCTTGCTATATAATAAACATACGACGACGTTATTTATGTTTATACATTTGCAGACGTCCGTACGCAAAGGTTTCACGGTAACTTTTACAGCATTCGACTAATTGGATCATATACTTACATACGTCTTAGTTTTAGTCAAAGAACTAATTTTCTTAAGAGCTCGCTTTGAAGTTAAGAGACGGACGGAGGTTCTAGAGACCTAACTCACAGTGACTTATTGGCTATATTTAATGAATTAATTAATTAATTTAATATTCAAAATGCGGTGAAGCGGTGATACCCTAGTGGTTAGGACGTCAGCCTCCTAATCAGAGCACGCACCTCTAACTTTTATGAGTTATATGCGTTTAAAAAAAATCACTTGCTTCAACGGTAAAGGAAAACATCGTGAGGAAACCTGCACGCCTGAGAGCTGTTCATAATGTTCTCAAAAAGCGTGTGAAGTCTGCCAAACCGCACATGGCCAGCGTGGTGGACTATGGTCAAACCCTTCTCATATTGAGAGGAGACCCGTGCTCTGTAGTGAGCCGGTAATGGGTTGATCATGAATATTCAAAAAATTACGGAATATAGAAGTAGAAGATGGACCAAAAATGTTTCTGTTATGAAATTAGTATTATACATATAAATTAAATAACGTGTACAACGTTCACTTGAATCATTAATACATTCAAAATACCGCAAATCATTAGAGAAGCGTAACAAACCATTTGGTATAAATGACTCTTTTATGGTATAAACTAAACCACTTATTTTATTCAAATGATTTCATTAAGTAGTCGTGCGAAATGGCTTTAACAGAGTCGTTGCCAAAATTTTCGAGGGCACGCAAGAATTTACGTATAATAAAAAAATAGGCTAATCAGTTGCAAATATCTATTCATATAAACCGTTTATGTAGGCCACTTTTAATGCATGATTTTTAAAATATAAACAAGCTGCTACCTACCATTTTGGGTGTGAATAACTAGTAAATATTAACATATCTACGATAGCACGAAAGGTTTAACCGCACGCGAACGTTTATTTGATTTTCTTCACGTCATACTAATAATAACAGCAGACTTTTCGAGTGAGTAGATTTACCTACAAAAATTTATCCGTTAACTTCGTTGAGCTGTTTTCATAAACTCTAATAATTATAGTTATATAATATTAAGTATAGTTAGTAAAAAAAACCAAACAAATTTAAAAATGTATTTTTTATTACAAACCGGGTTCAACTACACTTTTTTTTTTAATAATTGAAATACCAAGTTTTTTTTCTAAATTTAGGTTTACCTTAGACCCGTAATAGCTTTTCTTAAACACACAATATTATATACGATAACCTATTATTACTGATTTACTATAACACTTCTGTAGTAGTCTTTTCTTACACGACGTCTAACAATATTAAATACAATTAGTAGAGCATTAAAATCAGCGAGCACCTCGATTATTATCAAGCCATTTCTTCAAGAACGAGACAAATGGGTCAAATGCTTGGTATCATCAACTGGAAACCATTTCTCTTCTCAACCTATTTATACTAAGATGACTCTTTGCTTTTAGTTTTAAATCGTTTTAATAAACGTTTGATTTCAAGTTCCCAATAATAATAAAACAAAATGCCGTTTATCAAAACCAAAAACTCCAATCATCAGTTTTTCAGAACGACTCTTCTCAACGCAGTCCCAAAAGAGAAATAAAAGCATAAGTAAAATCCCAAGCGAGAAGTAAGGAAATGGTAGAAACGGAATTAAGTTTTCAACTAGAATCCAATTTAATCCTCCAATTAAAAGGGCAGGACCTTTACTTTGCAGTACTACTCAAATCGATCTTAAACGAAAAATAAGAACAAAGTGGTAGGAATAGAATTGGAACAAGTTTCCAACTGGAATCCAATTTAAGCCTCCAATGAAATAGGACAAGATGATTGCAATTCTCAGCGCGGCCGCTGCGTGATTTGCTTCGATACTCGATACCCAATAAATCTGTGGCGAGCGAAGAGAACAAAATAGTGAGCAAAGAAACTAATATCGGAATAAAATAGCGAATTAATATCGGAACAAAAGTATTAAGAATAAGTTTCAGCTGTATAAAATATTCGCAATTTCAACATTGCGAGGATGCCGCAAATGACCATCTTGCGACGGCTGCCATGTAGAATACCAAATGAGGTTGGAATGTACAGGGAGAATTCCTATCGAATAGTACGGAACTGTAATGAAAGGGATAAAAATAGAATATTCGCAAGTCTTTCATGTTTATCCCAAAAACTACGCTGGTAAATCTAGTCCCAAACGTTAAAGTATTAATTAAATTAATACTGTAAATACAAATCTATCATCATCATCATCATCATGATCAACCCATTACCGGCTCACTACAGAGCACGGGTCTCCTCTCAATATGAGAAGGGTTTTAACAGTTGTTATAATTTCTTAACAGTCCATCGTCAAACGTTAATGGAAAGCCATAATTTAAGAAGACAGTTACAAAGACCTTTCGAGTTTTTGGCCTGACCTTCAAAGCTTTACTTTGAAAATTTGAACATGACATTGAATAATTTCCTTTTAATCATTTTATCTAATAAAAATAAATTGTCCTTAGCTATATATTATACGTGTCTAAGTTTATATAAGTTTGGTATAATAGTGCTTACTAAAAATACCAAATCAAAAATACTTCTTCTTCCAAAAATAGTGTACGAATTATATATCAAATAAAACTTTCGATAGATAACCTAGCAAACCCGCATTAGGGGTCAATGCAGTGGCTGATGAATATGAAAGTTAAAATGCATTTTTTTATAAGACTCATGACTCATCTTTATTATAATTCTGATAAATAATGATCAGGAATCTGTACTATTGTTACCACTTTTGTGAATTATGCATTACAGTGCATTACAATTGAAAACAAACAGAGCGTTAATAAGAATGCTAAGTGAGCAGATATTATATTCACAGTACGCAAGAAATTGTTGACTAACCCACTGCAAGCTACTATTACAAAAATCGAAAAGTATTCCCGCAATAAATTGAATATGAGGTGGAATTAGTACCCAGAAACAAAACCTACTAAAAAATAAAAAATTAAAAGCAAAATATAGGAAGAATCGTACGTTTCTTACTAAAATGTTGGTATCGGTTAGTTATTAATCGTTATTAATGGTGTTTGCAAATCATATCAAGGTTATTATCAAGGATTTAAAAATGTTTTTTTGAAAAAATTAAAATTAAAAGCCGTTATATAGTTTAAAAAATAGTGAACTCCGAGGACAGGCGGATAAAAAAAACACCGCATGAAGAAAAAAAATATCGTTAATCGCTTCTTATTGCCAAATCACCATGTATTATTTGAGTGACATTATTACTATATATTAGTTAGGTAAACTTTTGTAAGATCACTTTCGAAAACTTTATTAATCATATTATGATAAAAAATCATAAAAAACAGTTCATGTTCAAACACAACACAGGTTTTCATGAATCACTAAGAAATAGTTATTCTGAACACATATCATGAACGCTATCGTTATCACGATTTCCAAATAAATTATATATATATATTAACTTTTACCCAATAATAAATCAGAGTTGTCTTATTGGAATAAACAAATTATGCACTATAATTTGATGCCATACACTCTCATGCACTATATCTAGTAAATGGTTATAATATTTTTTTAAAACATATCTAAAAACCATCGCACGCCTACTACGCTACGGTGCCACCGACAGACACCTATAGCTGTCAAACATATAACACCACTCTCTTCCGTCGATAAAAAAAAAATATTGCCTAATTTTTACCCTATGACTTTTCGAATAGAATTAATACAGATTTCTCTTTGATTTTACATTGAGCATTCACAAAATTATTAGTGTTTTGAGTTACGAAGAATTCAAATGCTGCCATAATATAATGAAGCCGGTTAAAAACTGAACAAAGAACATTTAACGTAATTGAAATACAACATGCGAATAATAAACGTTACAGGCCTTCAGACTACAAAGCGGTCAACGCTACAAACAGAGCTGTAATCGATATAAAGGTACACAAAACAGCTATTATTAGCTGGGTTCACATGGTACCAGTAGAATTCCATAAACAGCAAGAAAGCTTAGCGCCACTAAACTAAATCCTTGAACTATATTTAAGTGAACTGAGCAAATACGAGCAGATCAATTGATCTGAGATAATCGATGGAACAAAGCGACCGAAGTAGTTCAGAATATTGCGAGGTGAAATGACATGAACACATGCTTAACTCGGAAAACCAATAAGACGTTGGTGCGAATTCTCAAGTTACAGAACCAAGCCCCGGAGATCGCCGTTAGCGTAAAACCCTTTAAACTAGGTAGAAAATCGAAGAAGAGTAAAATCTCTAGAGTGGAGTTTTTTTATTACCTACATTACTTATATTAATGCCTACCTTGGCCAATCATTATCTGCAGTTACGTTTGTGTAAACAACAACAAACGAGTCACAAGTCAAAACTAACCAAACGAGATCATTATTATAATTATTATAATATTGATACAACATTAGATACCTCTATTGTTACTGGGACAATGGTACCTATGAAATCGAGTAGAGTGAAAAATCCAGTCAGTCACTAGATTTGCAGTTTACTTTCAATCCAGCTCTGATCTAAATTCCATTCAATACCATTCACCGGTAACCACTGGTGTCAAGTTAAGTCCATTGTTGTGAGTTTTCTCAAGAACTATCATCATACTAAAGGGGAAAATAAGATTCTTGATTATTTTGTTTCACATAGCAACAGAACTACTTGTATATATTTTTTGTGACTGATTTTATTATAGGATACATTTTAGCCCGAAATAAAACAAATCCGCGCAGATGAGATCGCGGGCAAGGCAATAAAAGATATTTGTAATTTAAAATTCTCGTGCTCAGATCTCTTAGCGTTTTTAGATCAATGGCCTATTTATGAGTGAAATGTATAGACGATCGATATAGAAGGCCTCGATTTCCCAGTTATTCGCTACAAAAAGTACTGGATCTGGCAACTGGAAACTTATCAACGGGCCTTAAAGGTACACTGTTATTTAAACACGCAATAATTTAGTTATTTATAAGGTTGAAATAGTAGATATATTCTGCCTTATTTTTACAATGAAATCTGAAAAGGATTAGTTAAGTAATTGTTTAAAAAAAATCCTAGATATATAACTGTAATATATAGTTAGTTTATGAGAAAATTAAGCTAGATAGCTAGCTGCTTAATTATTATTTCAGATTCTGAAATTTTCGTATTTCTGTTAAGTGAAATGACTTTTATTCAATATCATATTCAGTGGTAATGAAAACATATTGTTTTTTTGAGCAAATTTGAAGTAAACTTGGTCTAACGATACCCAATTTACATTAGCGTAATAAACACACTACGTCGTGTGTAGTTCTAGCAGGGATCTTGACGGCAAACGATTTAGTGCGGCGACTTAGTGTCGGCGGTTTCTTCTCAAAAGAATCATGTGGATGACTGGCTAGAAAGTTGCCGATTATGTGCCGCCGACATTTTTTTCAGACCCGAGAAGCCGCCGACATACCCGCCCACAGCAAAGTTGCCGGCCTGTGTCGACGGGACTTAGGTGTACTCCTTTATACAAATGGCTATTAAACATGAAAACACTGACAGGACACTGTTTTGGCCATGCCGTATCTCCGATTCAAACCTATGATTGAAACATTTAAACAACGTGCGTAAACTACATATAATTGACCGATAAGCGCGATTACCGTATCGATGATTACATTAACACTTTATATTGGATTATAGCGCACTGGATTTCTAAAAGAAACGAGATGCCAAGAAACCACAGAGAAAAACTGTTACATAAAAAAAACACTGGTGAAGATACCCGTATAGACAAATATAAAAGGCGATTTTCATAGGTAGAAAACTTAAGGACGGTGAAAAAGGGACGCGTATTTTCCACACCGATTATTTCAATACCGGCTTCGAGGAGCGATCACGACACAACCACTCCCTTTGGATGCCGAGTGCGTACTAAAGCAAATCGACTTGTAGTAGCCAAGTAGGTGGCTAGTGTGGCGCACGCAATGGCGCTAGGCAATATCGAGTCGATAGATTAATAGATTATTACACCAGTCCGCTAAATTATATTTTTGTAACGAACATTGAGCTTAACTGGCTAAAAACGATGACAACTCAGATCCTTCAAAAACGCTCTTTACGCACGTGTCATTCTTACAGCGGAGCATCCTCAAATGTTGACTTTACAATTTTGATACTGACTGTCCAACTATGAGTTCGCAGGTAAATTTGTTTACTTTAGGGTGTAAAACTAGAAAAAAATATAGCATAATAATAGACATTCGTAAATTTGTTATCGTCAGTATTGTCTTTACAGCACTGAATCAGAAACTACTCTCAGCAGGGTCTTTTATTCCCGAATCAGACCAAGAGTTTGATGCTCTGTCATGACATAAACATTAGAGGTTCAGATCGGAACTTTTTAGAGTGTGTTAAGTAGATATCTGGTTCCTATTTTGACAATATGTTCATTTATATACGAGGTTTTTCACCATTAGTAAAACCACGGATATAAAATAAATTATAGTAAATTCTATATTATTATAATAGTAATTTTAGTAATTTTAATATATAAATTTAACACTGAAAAATTCAAGTTCCAAGTCGAAGTCAAAAAACATACATATCACCATCATACCTTGCATCCTCCGTCCGCATATTGACTTCCGTTTCCTATAAACGTTACTGGCAATAACCGAGACTAATTTACTGTGCTCTCCGAGGCACGAGGATCTCGCCAATTACTAAAATCCGGGCTGATACTCGGAATTATTTAACAGAAAACCCAATACCTAAAAAATCTTGATTAACCCGGAAATCAAATCACAATACCCCGTGGACTACGGATGTAGTTAAGCATGCTAATCACTGGACCAACGACGCTATCAATGCTTAGGTGTCTCATCTGCACTTGCGCATAGTCATAATATAGCAAAAAAAAAACATAAGTAAAGAACGTCGCATGACTCACAGCACCGCCCTATTGCCATGATGGGGGTGACCACCCCTGCTATTAACACACATACATGCGCATTTGTGCAATGCACTGCACACACACGCAGATGCGCCGTGAGTGTGAATCATGATGGGCGCATTGAAACAGCAAACAAAAACTGGCCCGTTATGCTCTTTTACACACCAATTAGCTAGATTAATAAAGACAGAAATGTAGTATTGAATTTCATTTCATAAAATTTTTTTGGCATAACATCCCGAAATGACGCTTGACACAAAACCGAAAAGGCCCATGTGAAGAATAATATAGATTACCTAGAAATAAACATGTAATGGCTCATCGGTGAAAAAAACTCCTAGTTGTGTCATTAAATAACACTTACTTGTTATGCAAACAATTTCGATTGCCATTAGGAGTTACGCCAAAAGTTAATTAATATAAAAAATTGGAGAATATATGAAAAAGACAATTGTAGTGTAGTGAAAGTCGTATACTTACTATAAATATATCTTTGGTGCAATCTCAAGATCACAGAAGCATATTATAGCTATACTCTTTAATACCATGAACTCTTGAGAAAAGTAATTATTGATTGCTACTTATAAAAATTAAGACTACATTTTAATGAACTACCACGATATGTCAATTTACGGTCTTCAAAAATCAAAACTAATTATCGAAACTAATAATCATCATCAGCATGATCAACCCATTGCCGGCTCACTACAGAGCACGGGTCTCATCTTAATATGAGAAGGGTTTGGCCACAGTCCACCACGCTGGCCATGTGCGGATTGGCAGACTTCACACGCCTTTGAGAACATTATGGTGAACTCTCAGGCGTGCAGGTTTCCTCTCGATGTTTTCCTTCACCGTTGAAATATTTAACCGTTTTTTAACTCCGAAAAGTTAGAGGTGCGTGCCCGGATTCGAACCGCCGATCTCTGATTAAGAGGCTGACGCCCTAACCACTAGGCTATCGCCGTTTTAATTAATAATATAACAGATAAATGAACACAAGTTTCCTTTTTTAACTTCTTGAAGTAATTCTACTTACACAATGGCGGATTTAGGACAAACAGAACAGGCTAATAGTTCCTGCCCTTTACTAAAGACTAGTGGAAAGGAAAAACTATTGTCAGTAATTAATGTAAGAAAACACTAAACCATTTGTGCTCGAGTCTGGTGTGAAAAGAGTTGGCACTATTGAAATAAGAAGGAAAGCCCGAATTGAAATTATGTAATCGCTGCAAGGTCAAACGAATCAATACGAAAGACGCCAACACGTCTAGATACGTAATCAGAGCGTGGACTGTTCGCTTTTGGCACTCGTTTTTACAGCATAGGCTATGAAGGAACTTCTAGAAAGTTAAAAAATGCAGTATACAGCTTTCACCGATTATATTAGGGATTTCGCGGAAAGGTGGCGGTTATGCGTCCACGCTCCTAATTCATGTTTTTGTCCAGATCAGGAGTTCAGGGGCTTGTTACAGGATCTTAAAGCAATTTTTTTTATATTATTGACGCTCTTGTTTCGGAATTATTACCCTAATTTTCATGAAATCAAGGTATGTCTCACATAACTGAAATTTGGAAATAATACTGCTTGAAGCGTAGGCAACAAGCCCCTATATAGATATTTTACCCACAGTTTCCGTGTAAATAGGTAGTAAGGATTTCCTAACACCAGACTGAAACTCATGTGAGACAATATTTGGCAGATGAAGATAAAAGTGCAAGAATTTAGTAAAGTTGATGAACTTAAAGACAAAAGAAGTACCGAGTACCAAGTAGTCCAGATCAATAGCATATTGTTTCAGCCAATTGAAAATTCACGTCTACTTGCATTTAATATTAGCTCGTCAACTGAAGACACATTTCGCTTTATTATCTTTGGCCTAGTAAGAGACAATGACTGTCGCAGACACACAAACAATGAGTAATTTTTTTTTAAACTTAATCACTCAGCAATCAAGTTTGGAATAAGAAGAACCTTAGAATCACCAGTTATCTACACAGCTGTCAAAAATCTGAAAGGCAAAGAACCGATAAACGTTGGGGTTCCAATGGAAGCTCCGTACCGATAAAGGCAGCAGGCACGCCCTTGACAGGGTGAAGGGATGACATGACATGTAGAATCGCAGTTTATGCAGAACAAAACCGTGGGATTTAGTGCTTCCTACAAGAGACCTTTATTTATGGGTCGATCATGGAAACGTAGGATCAATCCCCAATTCAGTAGCTTTTCTGACAGATGCTTTAAAACATGGTAGATAAATACGGATTTTCGCTGACTATGGGTAATGCTTGCGAAAGCGTATATCTCATCGTAAGATTATAGCGTCACATTAGATTGGAGTTCATGTTTTAGTGTTAAGAGAAATAATTTATTTTACAATCAACCCCTTGGAATTTGAGCTGCGAAATCAAATTTGTGCTTTTGAAACAAATAAAATAAGTTCTAAATAATTCTAACGTTACAGCGTCTCGATATATACTCGAAAACAACTCTGAGATTGCGAGACTGACTAGACCTGAACAATTAAGCAATTTTATATTCCTAAATCAAGTCGCAAATCGTACCCAAGACGTCTTTACCCCATAAATCGCTGTAACACAAAACAAAATCTTTTTCTATTATAAAGATTTTGAGTTAATTAAAAATAATCAACTTTCACTCGAGCAATATTAAAAGTGTTACAAAGAACTCTAGTCTAGATGAGTTCATGTAATTACACAATTTTAATTAGTTTATTAATTCTTACTTGAAGCGACCGTTCGCTGGTATATCAACACATCGGAGAAAGGTAATCATCGCCAGATAATACTGAGGTCCTCAGCTAATTCGTAATAATAGATTGTGAATCTAAACCACAGACTGTAAAGGCAAGGTCAAACCAACAAGTCTAGCCAGCGACTGCGGTAGCGTGCAAATTTGCTGCCTGACACCGAATTTAATATTACTTTCAGCCAATCTAGCGTGAATAACAGAATTGCGCTTTTGATCTATCCCACAGGAACTAAGCATTTCCTCTGGCTAAAAAAGCCAGTCACTTATTAAAAAGAATTGCTTTGATTTTGCACAGCGAAAAATGAAAAAGGATAATTTTTTCTACGCGTATATATTTCTTATTGGTATCAGATCTTATACGGAGATGTAAGCGATTATTAAAATGCTTTAAGGATCTGGGTGTTGTTTCGAAGAGAGGAAACGATAGTACTAAATAAAGATCGTATAATAAGTGCCCTGTTTAAAGGAATAATCATAAGGCATCTATTGCTGGACACCACATGGACATGGATATGGTCTTTTATGGGGTTCCTACAGCCCACGGCCTTGTGCAGTATGCCCAAGCCAGCAGGCCTTGCAAGCATGACTCTAGGATCTACAAAGCGTGCTTAGACTTAACCGGATCCATTACTGGACATAGACTTTCGTGGGGTTCCTAAAACCCACGGCCTTGTGCAGTATGCCCAAGCAAGCAGGCCATGCAGCATGACTCTAGGATCTATAAAGCGTGCTTAGACTTAACCGAATCCATTACTGGACATAGTCTTTTGTGGGGTTCCTAAAACCCACGGCCTTTTGCAGCATGCCCAAGCCAGCAATCTATGCAGCATGACTCTAGGATCTATATTGCTTAGTCTTATTTTAGACTTAAGAAACAGTTAAACAGAGATTACTTTAAGTGTCTGACATAAGTTTGTCTTGTTTTAACACTAACTGACTGAGCATAGTCAAAGTACGATCTATAGATTTTAGCCTGTGAATCATTTATCTGTGGCCCAAGCCTTCTGTTACAATAGTAATACCTCAATTCATATTTATTTATTACCCACGAATTAATCCGGCTCCATAAACGCCTTTAAAAAGCCCGTAGAAACTAGTTGGTTACTTTTTTACTTTTTTATATACCGTTCGTTCGGATAAAGCATTCTTTGTACTTCACCAGTCTGTTCAGTACGAAACAGATAAAGGGAATATTGGAACGACATTATATTGCAGTATCGTAATTAGAGTCATAGAAAACGATGATTAATTACAGGAGATGCAAGGAAGCTGTATAAAGGTAATAAAAATTGAGTGGTTTTAAAATTGGTTATTTGAACAGAATTCTCTACTGAAAATATGTCCAATACAGTAAATAATGAAAATGAAAATACAACCTAAAAGACAATTTTCCAATAAGTAAAATTGTAGTGGATTTCTCTAGACAAGCTCGAATCGTGTGTTTCCTTCTCATTTTGATACTTTTACTGTACTGTTGTTGCTATGCTCTTTTTATTATTTTTTTCATCAGTACTATGATGTTACTCTGAATATTAACAGATTAGCTTTTTTCAGAACAGAACATTAACTACTTTCAAATAGATAGTGGTTAAACTAAAGGCATTAATAAGATAAATGGTGACTTATTCAAGTCCAGATCGCGGGTATTGATAGACGAAACGGATTAGCGGCCATTTATAAAGATAACACTCCTTTCACATTTCATTACACTTTACTAGGTTAGGTATAACTAATGGCCGTTGAAAGTAATATAATGTATAGAGAAAAAGTTACTTAACGCTGGCAAAAAATTTAAACAAATTATAATCTGACATCTCAGCAGAACCATTTGTAACACATAGCTATATAATATATATTATAGATTTATATTTTTTATTGACTGATTAGCGCTTGATCATGTCTCACATAACGGAAAGAAATATTCATTTACGAGTTACTACTTGCGATTCCATCCAAAGCAAGAGATAAATGAAAAAAAAGAACAGGCTTTAAAGTTGGTTTTCAGAAGAAATTCTTGGCCAAGTGTGCAAAATATATTGGAATCCCTAAGGATTTTATTAAATCTCTTGCATCCATCACTGCAATTGAAAGAAAAATCTGCGTTACGAGTTACTACCTGCGACTACATTAAATGCAAGAGATAAAGAAAGAACAAATAAAAGGACAGGTTAAAGTTGGTTTTCAGAAGAAGTTCTTGGCCAAGTGTGCAAAATTTATCGGAATCTCTAAGGATTTTATCAAATCTCTTGCATCCATCACTGCAATTGAAACAAACTGCAATTCAACTCCACTGAAATAACATCAAACCCCAACCTAAAAAACCTTCAAACAAAGTCATTTTTGGCTAGAGGAAACATAATTCGGTACTTAAAAAAGCTAACAGCAAACGTCTGAAAATAAAAACCCCTAAATTCGTTACAATGATATAAAATCTGCGAACGTGTGGATTCACGTTCAAAAGCCCAACTAAAATGAGGGTAATGGAAAGTATGTTTTAATGAGTGCTGCAACTTGTCTATGCCTAGCCGCCATATTGTCGTACCCTACCGCCATCCTTAAAAATGCCGCCATTATGGTTTGGTACGTCAAGCTAGCTAAAGCCCGCCATTTTTATGAAAACAATAAAAATATTTTGTCTTTTCATTTTTGTATCTAATAAAATGTACATTGGTTTTACATCACTCATTTTTATGAAAACAATAAAAATATTGTCTTTTCATTTTTGTATCTAATAAAATGTACATTGGTTTTACATCACTCATTTTTATGAAAACAATAAAAATATTTTGTCTTTTCATTTTTGTATCTAATAAAATGTACATTGGTTTTACATCACTCATTTTTATGAAAACAATAAAAATATTTTGTCTTTTCATTTTTGTATCTAATAAAATGTACATTGTTCTGGTTTTACATCGAGTGATGTCATTCTCGACGGAGCTCACAGACAGACACGACTATTTGCAGGGGCTGGTCACTCGGCTTTGTGAGACTTCCTCATTTCTCCCATTCTTCCCAAACAATGGCAATACTTGACCTATATAATGCAGCTATTAGCCGTCTACTGAATGACTCGACAAATGAGTTGCTTTCGATTGTTATAGCGGCTATTGACGAAGTTACGTAACCAAACGAATATACGTTTAACCGTTAGAGTGCCAACGAGCGCCATCGCGCTCGTGCGTACCCTAACCAAAAGTGCCACGAGCGCGATAGCGCTCGTGAAATCACTTGATGTTTAGCTCGCTATATTGGAGGTCCATTCGCACGCATAGCTAATGTTTTATGTTTCTATGTGTACAATAAAGTACACATTATAATATTATTAATAATTATATTTCCCATTATTATATATTATCTAAAATAATTCGAATGAAAATGATCGTTTTTCAAGTTGTGAAGGAAGTGATAGTGGGAGTGACATTGCGGTGCACTCACACCGCGTAATTCAAATTTTTAGTGATAGTCATGATGATTACGATTACAATTATTTTTCCTCGTACGGAAGATGTACCGGGCTGCGATAATATTGATATGAAGTTGACCCAATTTACATGCCTACCACAGGATACGCAATACAAATCAACAAACCCCGCACGTATTTTTCGAACTACCTTGAATTTTTTTCATGTGGCATATAATAAATCTTTAGCTCCACCTGGACATCCAGAATACGACCATGTGCCAGGTTTCAAGTATTGGTAGATCACGCCAATTTGGTTTTCCGGCAGCATTATATACCCAACCAACAATATTGATATATTGCAGATAGATGAATCTCTTGTTGGAACAAATGATCATACTGTGATCAAACAGTATCCCCAGCAAAAAGCATCATGAGTGGATGGAATGGATGCTTTGTGACCCTTCTTCGAAATATTGTCTTGGATTCTATTGCTACCTTGGTGCTAAATGTAACGTAGACAAAAATGAGATAAAAGGAAAAGGTCTGGGATTTGTTGTGGTAGAAACTTTGGTCAATGGGAAGTTGCCTGAACAAGGGATACCATCTATTCAAGAATAATTTTTACAACATTGTAAAACGCACGGTTCCGTTATCAGAAAGCGACATATCTAACAGGATCCACACGTAGAATAGGAAGATTGTTCCAAAGAAGCCAAGACTGTTTCAGTAAAACAAATGAGAACCCAAGTATCTCATCAACAATCCCGTGCTAATGTGCCTTTTAGAGAAAAAAAGTTAAAAAAATCGGCTATTTAGATTTCTACCTACAGCGATACGGCAAATGTATCTATCACAAAAAAGAGAGGAAACTACGAATCTATAGAAATCAAACCATCAATGATTCACAGTTATAATCAATTTATCGGCGGAGTAGATAGACGAGAGCGACAAAAGGATGGCAGGATGGATTGGAAGGATGGTGCAAAGGTGATGCATATATATATTGTATAGTGAGAAAAATATTGAAAAAAAAAATGACGAGATTTCAATTTATAACGACCATAATTGAAGATTTAGCAGAGAAATGGTTGATCCACAAAAATAGACCAGAAACGGCTACATCGACTGCATCTTCCCCTCAATGTTTTGGATTAGAAAAGCTTGCCCGAACGTAATTTACGGTGCTGCGTAGTGTGCAGCAGAAAGGATTACAGCTCTGTGAAGAGAAGCAACTTCATTTGTGCTCGCTGTAAGAAGGAACTCCATGGTGTCTGCGCGGTAAAGCACACGTGTTGACTTTTTTTACTTTTAGCTTCCAGGTTTTTGTTATAATTTTTGTTCAAAATATATATTTCCATGATGTTTTTATATTTTATTATCCTTGTACAAGTATTTGTTAATAAAACACCGAAAAAATTATCAAAATTGGATAATTTTTGGAAGAGATACAGTCTTTTTTTTTTTGTGACAAGGGTAAATGACATCAAAACAAAAGATTTCTTTGGCACTTTTAAGTAGATATGAGTAAAAATCAATGGCACTAAAACGGTTAAAATGAGCATCGGCAAGTTCCCAGTGGTCGTAAACCGACAGAGTCCGAGTTACACTTGCATACGTGGGATTCCGCACCAAACTAAAGAATTAACGATATTAAGGATTATAAAAACGATAAAAAAGCTTGGCTGTGAATTGCTCTATCTCCATAGGTACTATAACTCATTATTCATTATGTGAGATGGCGATAACGAAAAAAACCCGGCTAAGTTTGTTGTGGGCTTCTTAGACCGGGGCGCGTTAGGAACCCTCATAGCTTTAGTTTTAAGTTTACGAATTATAATTACGAGTTATCACCATGAAATAACTATGTAAATTATTGACGCGTCATAAGTGCCTTATTAAGGACTATTTGAATAAAGATTATTTTGAATTTGAATTAAACAATACATAGTATAGCCAAAGATGGAGAGAAAAAAGCAAACAGAATATATATAAACTCACTAAAAAGCACAAGTCTCTCTATATGAGACGGGTGTGGCCATAGTCCACCACGCTAGCCATGTGCGGATTCACAGAATTCACACGCCTTTGAGAACATTATGGATAACTCTCAGACATGCAGGTCTGAAGTAAGTGATATTTTAATTGTTTAAAAACGCACATTACTCCGAAAATTTAGTGTGCATATCGTGCCCGGGTTCGATCCCCCGACCTCTGACTAGGAGGTGGACGTCCTAACCACTAGGCTATCACAGCTTCTGTTTATTATTCAGCTTATTTGTTCTTAAAGATACTTAAATTACAAAATTCAATAAAATGTTAATAGGGACTCATTGGCACCCTTTGGATAAGGAACCCAAAACCATGTTAAAATCGGCAACGAGGTTATTAGGAAAATGTAATAATAAATATATAGCGTTTTTACTTATCATACTTAATTTTAAAATAACCTTTATTTAGTTCATTGACGTTAATTTATAAGTTGTCGTTATTTAGCTTTTAAGTATTATACTACTAGATTAGCGTGTCACGTGTAAGTATTTACCTAATTTCGACGACTTTGGTGTACGGAAAAACTGAAGTTACGAGTTTATTATTACACACACCAGAATGTTTGTTAACTGAATATATATTTTTGTTAATTAAATAAAGTAAAGTAGTAGTTTTTAACATTGTATGAAAACTGCCAGACCCTAAGTAGGTAATTATTTGAAAGCAATAAAAGATGAAAATAGAAAGGCTTTTAATAATTCATAGACTGTACTTTTATATTCCACATACTGACGATTCAAAATTGTCGTTTCGGCGCTCAAGTAAACGGTTGCGTTGATTTATTACTAAGAACTTTGTTTTATATCCAGCATGAATATTATTTAATAATTTTACCCGCCTTTGCTTAAATAAGTTCGACATTCTCGTGTATGTAACTTGAAGATTTAATATTCTGATATACAAATTTCAACCACATATACTCGAAAATTCTATCTTAGCGGACACCTGCGTTATGAGAACTCCGAGATAGATAAAAATAAATTTGAAGTTTCATCATTTGTATCCGAAACTCTTTCGTCGCATCTCGTTGCAGACTGATTAGGGCGACAGCGTAAGCCACAAATACACCCATCGACTATTTAATATTTTCAAGTCGCGTCCGACTCGTTACAATACCGCGTAAGTCACTTGGGACAACATTGCGCCTAATGCGAGATTTGCTACTTACTCGATCGCGTGAAAGTCAAACTAAACTTGTTTAGTATCGAGCGAGCGCCATCTATGGATAAAAAATATAGAAATCTCGCATTCACACTCAGTTATGTGGTTTTCGCGTAAAAATATAATATTAATTAGGCTCAAAATTCTTCCATTTTTTTTTATACACCACAAGTTAGCCCTTGACGGCGTCTCACCGGATGGTAAGCGAGGATGCGCTTTAAAATGGTAGCGAGCTAATCGGTTAGGGGTAAGCTAAGCCCATAATCCTAATAGGTTCATACACGACACTGTGCTGGAACGCTAAATCACTTGGCGTCTTTGTCGGTAAGGTGTTAACTAGCCACGGCCGAAGCCTCCTACCAGACCAGGCTCGAGCCGGGAATCGAATCCAGGACCTCCAATTTTATAATGCGACAGCGCACGCACAGAGGTCGTCAAAAACCTCAAAGGAAGTCATGAGAGTCGAGGTATATTCTGCCACACGCTACCCATCAGTGGAACGACGCCCATTGCCCAGCATTGGGCCATTAGCATAGCCATTTTAGACTTTTTCATTTCTATTATTTGTTATAGCGGCAATAGAAATATACTTATGTGAAAATTTCAAATCTTAGGATATCCACTCGCTGTTAATATGAAGACTAGCATCCTTCAGGTACGGAACTATAAAGTGGGTAGAGATTCGTTGGATCGCACGCGTCCGGCCATGACCTTACTGCGGGTCTGCGAATGCAGCAAGGGTAAGGTAAGACGGGACCAGTTTTGAGCCCTGTTATACTTGCAGAAAAACCTTATCACCGTACCTTATACGTATAATTAAACCATTTATTAACCGATATTCTCGCTCTCAAGCACTTAAATATCTATAATATAACAAAACTGTAACAAGACGAATGCTGTACATTAAATATATTATAAAACAATATATTTTTATTTTTTGTATGTCTGTCTGTCTGTCTGTATCTTGGCCGCGCATCACGCTGAAACTTTTGGATGGATTTGAATGAAATTCGGTATAGTAGTAGCTGATACTCCTGTTTAACATGTAGGATAGTTTTTATCCCGGAATTCAGCACGGTTCCCTTGGGAAAGGGGATGAAAATCAAAATGTGTATTCAATTGTAATTCATTAACGCGTACTCCGATTTCATTCATTCTTTTTTTGTTAAAGGAGATACTTTAATGTTTACCCTGTAATTATTTCAAGGTCGTCGGTTTATTATTCCATTGCTTCGTGATTGGAAGACAAACAAACACACTTTCACACACACTAACTCAACGCAGACGAAGTCGCGGGCATCAGCTAGTGTATAATAAAATGACGGAAGGGGACACAGGTTCTTATATTATATATATTTTATTAATTTATTGCTGATTTTGCAAAATATTTAACTACAGCTAAATTAAGAAAGATTAGATACTATTTATTAATTAATTATTCTTTAACTAGCTTCTTCTTTAAATAGATTCTAATTGAAAAATAACTATGTCTCATTGTTTTCCCGTTCCTGTTTTCTCGCCCATATAAAATGTGTTATTCAGGGTGCAACCAATCTCCATTCGAAATTTCAGCCTAATTGGTTGTGTAGTAAAGTAGTTATAACACACATACTGACATACAAACTTTTAAATTTAAATATTAGTGTGATAAAATAATTCAGACACTGTAAGGAATTTGTTTGTGCAATTTCGACAGGTGTGAGCGTAGTATAAAGTCAGATGCCCAAGTCAATGGCACCATGAATCATGAATCATGACATTGAACGACCAATGCCAGCAAAAGACGTAAAAAACATGTCACAACTTTTTGATTATTTCCTTTCGCCCACCTTTTATCATTAAGGTTCCTGTTTTTTTTTAACTGTATATTAAGGCTAAGCTCGCTTTATAGATTTCCGCCTGAGGGTTCTCGATAATGTTCTCCAAAGTGTGTAAAGTCTACCAATCCATAGTTGATTAGCTTGGTGGACTATTTGCAAAAACAAAAAACAAAAATTTTTGGGGGTATAAATCAAATCAATTTTTTTATAAGCAGTATACATTTTCTAGTACTAACTAGTATATTTCTTGGCTGTGTAAAGATCCCATTTTTCATAAGACTAGTTAGAGTCTGTAGCGCAGGCTGCAATATAGAAATCTAACTGATATTGGAATTATTTTAGACCAATAAAAAACTTCATGAGATAAATCCCGCTGAGAGATAACGAGTGATTTAGAAAGGCTATAGCCTTTCTAAATCACTCACGTTTAAAATTAAGTGTCATGAAACAGCTTTTGACTATGTAAACCACTATCTCACTAAAGTAGTAGAATGCTTTAAAGTCAATAATTTGGCACTGAATGAAAAAAAAAACTAAGTGCATTAAATTTACATTACAGAATGTTAAACATGTAAATACCACTGTACTGCTTAGAAATAAGGAATTAGATCTGGTAAATACTACAAGTTTTTCTTGGAATAACTTTAGATGCAAAGCTTCAATGGGCCCTCATATAGATAAACTATCAGAACATTATGGTGTATCCATATGACAAATATACAAACAGCTAGGCTTGTATATTTTTTTAATTTTCATAGTATTATGTCATATGATATTTTATTATGGGGTAATGCTGCCGACATTGACACTATTCGTGCTGGAGAAGAGGGCTGTTAGTGCAATTTATAATATAGCTCATGACATTGCATGGTCAATACATATTTGAAAATTTAATGTATGTCTTAAGAAATATAAAAAAATCAATAAAAAATGTGATTGCAACAATCTTAACAACAGAAGTAAAAATAAACTTCTGTTGCACGCTTCTAGACTACAAAAAATTAGAAAAAAAGAAAAATAATTGTATACAATTTTATAACAAATTACCAAATGAAATTTCTGGGATGTCTCTCAATAAGTTCAAAGTTTATATTAAACGTAAACTTCAAGAAAAGTTCTATTATACTGTTAAGGATTATGTAAATGATAAACAAGCATGGGTATGAAATATTGCTCTAATAAGATATCTCTTAACATAATTTTAAGTGGCATGTGAGATGGTGATAACAAAAGAAAATTTACCTGGCTAAGTTTGTAGTGGGCTTCTTCTTAGACTGGGGCGCGTTTGGAACCCTCACAGCTTTAGTTTTAAGTTTACGAATTTAGTTATAACCATCAAATTACTACTATGTAAATTATTGACGCGTCAAAAGTGCCTTTTAAAGGACTATATGAATAAAGATTATTTGAATTTGAATTTTAAATTAAATCTCCAACCCTAAATCCTATTGATGATAGGACTAGATATTCTAGATCCAATCAATTTTGTTTTTCTATCAATGTCTTCTGTAGGTGGTACAAAATTCTCCGGGTCACTGTTTATCTAATAATACACAAATCTTAAGTATATAATTAATGAAGTATTTAGTTTATTTAGTCTAGTAGTTAGTATGTTTGCAAAACAGAAGATCCTAGTAACAATTAATATATAAACTATAATATAATAGTAATAGTAACATTTGGAAGCTGTGATAGCCTAGTGGTTAGGGCGTCAACCTCTTAATCAGAGGTCGGCGGTTCGAATCCAGGCACGCACCTCTAACTTTTCAGAGTTATGTGTGTTTTTACACAATTAAAATATCACTTGCTTCAACGGTGAAGGAAAACGTCGTGAGGAAACCTGCACGCCTAATAGATATCCATAATGTTCTCAAAGGTGTGTGAAGTCTGCCAAACCGCACACGGCCAGTGGGGTGAACTATGGCCGAACCCTTCTCATATTGAGAGGAGACCCATGCTCTGTAGTGAGCCGGCAATGGGTTGATCATGATGATGATGATGATGATGATGATTGCCATATGATGATGAATAGTAACATCATTTTTAGCCATCACTCCTGGAAATGCATATAACTAATAGGTGACAATGTTATAGTCAAAATTTCAATCTTATATTATAGCTGTGTGGGGGAGTAACAGCCCAAGGAGCAAAGTCTACAATTGTGTCAGAGTTGTTATTCAATGACATCATATAACTACTTAGTTTAATTTTCATAGAAACTAACATGACATACAAGTTACCATCCCATTATTTGAAATAATAATTTTTATTATTTATTTGCAGATTTACACATTTTGTAGGTACAATGTTATTATAGAGACTAACCACACAGTAGCATGCAAATCCACTTTGCACACTTGGGTCAATCAGTACATAATACTTGGAAGTTTGTTTTGTAAAGTTCTGACAAGTAGGCTTGCAATTAAATTTAGTTTTAAAGCCTACATTATAAAATTATGCTACTATTTACATAATAATGACTAAAACTTTTAAAACATATTGCAGTATAGACACTAGAGGTTACTGACTTAATGATCTTGTTTTTCCCTTCTAGTATTGAATCCGCAATAGACCTTGTTACTGGATTAGTCATCAAAAACAAATCGGCATCAATTACAAATGAAAATACGAATTTGACGTGTACTTTTGACTTGAGTAAAAACTGGACGTCTTCTGAAAAATCATTCTATACGCTATCAGTACAAAACAAAAGTATTATCGTCGAAAATTATAAAAGAAAAAGTGATTCAGTTGACTGGCGAAGAACAGAAAATGGCGTTAAAGTTTTATGCGATTTAACGGAACAATGACGTGTTCTACAACTAAAATTTACGTCGCAGCGAACTTTTAATGTTAAAAGCCACCATTATTGTTCTAAATAGTGCCTAAATTTACTTAATAACTAAATAAAACTACTTACCTTTCTATAAAATTGACAGCAACACAGCACTAGGATATCACTTTTGGTTTTTTTTTCGATTCTGTGACTTTTGGAATTTGCATTATATTCAGTACCGGTAACATTCAGAAACTTTAAATTTGATCCACAGACTAGTTAGATAGTCAAACTAACAAACAATAGGTATATATTAAACGGCGTTGCTGCAATTGTATGATGGTCAGTAATATTGAAGTTTAAAAAATGCATTATCTATGATTTAAAGTATTCTTATTATATATGCTTGGCTGTGATAGCCTAGTGGTCAGGACGTCAGCCTCCTAATTAAAGGTCGGGGGTTCGAACCCGGGCCTATAACTTTTCGGTGTTATGTGCGTTTTTTGCAATTAAAATATCACTTGCTTCGACGGTGAACGAAAACATCGTGAGGAAACCTGTACGCCTGAGAGTTCTCCATAATGTTCTCAAAGGCGTGTGAAGTCTGCCAATCCGCACATGGCCAGCGTGGTGGACTATGGCCAAACCCTTCTCATATTGAGGGGAGACCCGTGCTCTGTAGTGAGCCGTAAATGGGTTAATCATGATGATGATGATGATATGTTTGTATCCTACATAACGTAACCAGCAAGCAAAGCGTTTTGTAAGAGAGAGGTAGGTTAAAATGTATTTTTTGAAAAAAAAAAAAGCTTGTGAAGTACCAACAGGCCAAGTGATCATCCTCGGGACAATCCTTTTAACTTTGAAGTTTCTTTAATGTTTTACATTCAATTGGCAATATATTCAATTGGCAATATATTGATTTTTAACAATAATCATGTAACAAACAAAGGATGTACATTTTCGAAAATTGGTACAAATACCTAGGTAAATTTTCTTTTTTTACTACAAACCCTTGATGGCAATCTCACCTGGTAGTGATGATGCAGTCTAAGATGGTAGGGGGCTAAGGGTATGGTAATATCCTTAACAAGTTACAAGGACCAATACTCTTAATTGGTTTCTACGCGACTTCGTGCCGGAACTATAAATCGCTCGGCGAAACGTCGGTAGGGTAATTAGCCACGGCCGAAGCCTCCCACCAGACAAAAAGTTAGAGACTTCATGGGTAATTAACCCTGGCAGAATAAGCAGTGACAAAATAATATGCATTAAGGTGGCTTAAAACTTCATCAAATTATCATCTTAAAGCTTTTAGTGCGGTTGCTGGAAAAGCTGGGTATTGTGCGACGGTGCGACATGAAAATTACGAGGAATGAAGCCGTCAGCAGCAAATGTCATGCAGATACAGTCAAAAGCTTGCCAAGTGTCTGTGATATACAATGCTGAGACCTTAGAAATACATCTATCATTAATCTTGTCCGTTGGTACGTTAAGTCAAGCAGTAGTCCGACCATAGATAATAAACTAACTTTTGCTAAGAGTCTTGTTCAGTCTGTGCTGTGCAAATTTTATACCTGTTATTTGGTTCTGTGTTTTTGAAACTGGATTTTGATTTTTCTATTTTTTTCTCGTATATATTTTTAAAAATACTACAAAAGAATCATATAAAATTCATTGTAAGGAGAAGCGCGATATAAAAAATTGCATTTATGTGGAGTTGACTGAGATAAGCTGTAAATAAACCCACTTTACTGCATGACTAAAATTCTAACAATTCCTACGGTGTGAACAATTTGTATTGTGAAAATTGCTTATTATGATATTGACTGATAACAATGTGTATTTATTCTAGCGGCAAGGTATTACTTACATGATTTTTATAATGGTTTCATTTGGTGATAATTTTATTGTAGCTGTAAAGTAGTGCTGATATTATCTCCATCAGAGAATACAGTAATTTATAATATACCTACTATTAGTGTTTTAATTATCGTTCGAAGAAGCAAGTTAACCAGTCTGATTAATTTTAATTTATTAATTTGCTTAATATTAATATTTGTAAAATTTGAAAGCTGTAGTAAGTACACTTTTGCAATGGGCATGGGCATGTATTGTATATATGTTATATTTCCCATAGATTTTCGAAATCAATTGTTGAGTTAAATTAAAATTTCTGTTGTCATTTTAACTCTCAGATCCAATAGCTCCAATTATAACAAGGCCAACTAAATAAAGTACATGATGGGATCTAAGAGATAATGAGAGAATGTAAGGGTGTTGGGCGAAATGGAATTTATTTGGTAAATTAATAATTACTGGTAAATTATTTTGTACCTGTATATGAGTAACTGTACATGTCCAAGCTGGTATAGGCTGTAATTAATACAGACCTAAATGAACCTTGATCATTTCTGCATTCTCAAATAAAGCAGAAGCATGTCTTAAAAATGAAACTCTTATAGTTCCAGTCCATTCATTAATAATTTTATCAACCTTATCATATCCGTCATAGTATTTGTTTGTCTATTCCATCTTAGAACAAATAATACCTATAGTGTCTGTTATCTATTATGACTTGTTGATAACAGCTTCTTTTTGCAATTGTATATTCTAACTTAGCACTGATACTTAAAGGTAATTTTTTATGTTAGGTAAAATATTTGTTTACTAGATTTGCGGACTAGATAACCCATTTTTTATTATCATTTATCTTGTAATTATTCAATTGTATCTATGAGCAGAAGTTATATGATATTAATTCTTTTTATGATAATTCCTCATTGAAAATAGTTATATTGAGATGAGCCTGGAGTTCGATTTATTCAGGTCTAGGATTTTTTCTTTTTAAGCCGCTTGAGTTGGTCAGTGATTGTGAATTTTGCTGCAAGCTTGTTGGGATGTTTATTTTGTTATGTATACACAGTTTTTTTTTGTATTTTAATAATTGTGGCTCACATCATGCAGAAACTGGCAGACATTAGGTTAAGCCATAAATTATTTCTAATCTCTTTCACCTTTGGACAATTTTGAATAGGGAATTTCTAAATCTTTATTTACTAATTATTGTTTTTAGGTTTACTTCACAATATAAATACACATTTCATGCCTGTTTAATATATATTTTTTATTGTTTTTTTGAAGATCAACATGAACAGTGTCATATTAAGCCAAGGGCTAAGGTTGCCAATCCGTGGTCTGGCTGGGCTTTGCAAAGTCAAGCCCATTTCCACATCCATAGTGCACAATGAAACTATATTAGTGAAGAATAATGACGAATTTGTTAATAAGGTAAGATTTTGCTTAATTAAAATACCATACTAGTTCCATACTATGAGAACACTGATCGGGTGATGATAAAAGCTGTGCTCGGAATATCTCGAGGAATAAAATTGGTTATGAAGAACCAGAGTTACCTGTAAAATTCAACAAGTAGCGAAGCTGAAGTGGCAATAGGTAGGGGCACATAGCAATCGCAATGGCCCCACACCAGTAAACGGGGTTGGCTTTTAAAACGTGCCACCCTCTTAGAGCAAAGATGAGTTTATAAAGGTCTTAGAGGGTCTTTCGGTGCCCTCAAAATATTTTTTTTTCCAACTCGCGTGTTTATTTTTCTAAAAAAACAATTAAATGTATATAGTTAAGTTAGAAACGTAAATTTTGAATAAAAAATTTGCATGAAGCGAAACGTTTGATACGACCGGCGCAGAGTGGCCAATTTGTGGGGAATTTTCCAACCTGCGGGGGATTTGGATTTAAGTTTCGACGATGTTTCATTCATTCATTTTTATACCATTTAGAAAGACTACACCCGGAAGTCTTCACTTTTTGTTAGGTAGGTAAGGCTGTAAAAAAGTAAGTTTCTAGCGGAGGGAGTAAGGGGGGGATGTACATTCCCTTCTCCCCCCACCGCTCTCTCTGTCCACTTAACGAGGCGACACGTTTTAAATGGTATGATGTCTGTTTAACCAATATTAAAAACATCTTACAAAAATGTATGCGTTTCTGGCAAAGGAAGTTAGGGGGATGAATTACCCTCCCCCTTCCTCCCCCACCGAACCCCTATCGAGGCAGCACTATCGAGCAGTTTCAAAATTTTACCCGGTAAACGTATCGTTGGTAGACTGGGACAAAATACATTATAATAAACGTCATGACATTTTTATTCAATCGCGTCAATGTTATGTTGTTGGTACAGAATTTATTATATTACTAGTTGACCCGGCAAACGTTGTTTTGCCATAAATTATTTCTAATTTTAGTCGAATTAGAGTGAAAAACATTCACAATAAAGACGAAAATTGTTCAGTTTTCGACCGGAGAGGAAAAATGATTAAATTACTAAAATGGCTATTAAAAAATAAGGGTTGATCGTAGAAGGGTGAAAATTGAGGATTGTATGTATTTTTGTATGTTGTATCATACAAAAATAGAAATTAAAAATTTTGTCTAAAAAATAAAAATAAAAATTTTGGACTACCCCTAACATTTAAGGGGATGAAAAATAGATGTTGGCCGATGCTCATAGATACCGGATAAGCCCAAAAAATTTCATCAAAATCGGTCAAGCCGTTTCGGAGGAGTATGGCAACGAAAACTGTGACACGAGAATTTTATATATTAGATACAATAGATAGAATCTCAGTAGGTAATATTTCACAAGGCAATGTTTATGTTCGACTTTCCGTTAGACGATTGTTTTTAGTGAAAAACACACAACCATGTGAATTGTTTACCCAATACCGTTTATTATACAGAACTAAGATTTTTGACAATTCTGCTTAGTCTATCAGCATTCCGAATCGTTCCATAGCGTAATTTCTTAGATTTACGCTTTTGTTCGGAAACTTTACTCTGTAATTGTGAATTGTGTGTGTAATAGAATAGTGCATCTATCATTATGATCATGATCAACCCATTCTCGGCTCACTACAGAGCACGGGTCTCCTCTCAGTATGAGAAGGGTTTGGCCATAGGCCACCACGCTGGCGATGTGCGGATTGGCAGACTTCACACGCCTTTAAGGACATTATGGAGGTTTCCTCACGATGTTTTCCTTCACCGTTGAAGCAAAAACGCACATAACTCCGATAAGTTATAAGTGCCCAGATTCGAACTCCCGACCTCTGATTAGGAGTCTGACGTCCTAACCACTAAGCTTGGCTGGGCCGCGGTCGAGTGCACAAGTGTTTCCGTGACCCAGCCACCAGGCGACGCGAAGGAGCATCACTGGGTTTTAGTGGGTATTCTGGTCGCCAGCCTGGCCGCCGGGGAGTCCCACATACGTAAAAGCATTTCCCAGCGTGAAAAAAAGAGGCTATCACAGCTTACGTGCATCTATAAATTTCCCTTTTAAACCGCAAACCATAGAGTGTAGAATTTTGGAAATTCCCGCCAAAACGTATTACCGAATAAGATGACCGTTATATTGAGGTGCCAGTTGTATAAAGTCGAGTATTCAACTATCTACAATTATACCTCATAATGCTGTCTAAGTCTCTTTCTTGGGAGATACTCTGAAATCCCTTGGGAATAATTCTGGCACCTTTAACGCAAGACTAAGACGAATAATCTATTACATATACATTCCTTTTTACCGCAAAGATTGTTTTAAAGTAGGTAGAGTAAAAGTAATGGAACTACCTGGAACTCGTCGTGTTTAAATGAATAAGGCGTATAGGTAACATATAGCACATCTCTGCCCTGGGTTTCGCTAATTTAATAAATTATGAAATAAAAAACAAATAACACTGAATTATATCTAGGGTTGTCAATCGTTGCCGATGATATTTCGGGACGTCACGGTTTTATTAAGGAAAATATGACCTGTTTTACCTAGAAGTCTTAGATAGACAGGCGATAAATTTCTCAGCATTGAAAGTTCGAATGACATCAGACATCGTCCTATTTGTGTAAAAGAGATCTTGATGACATTAGCTTGCATCCTGCTCTCGTCACCATTAATTTAAATAAAACGATTACGATTACGTTTTCTGTTCTAGGTAATGAATAACGACAAGCCAGTGATAGTGAATTTTCACGCAGAGTGGTGCGAGCCGTGCAAAATATTGACCCCGAAGCTCAAGGAGTTGATAGAACCACTTAACAACTTAGACCTGGCTGTGGTAGATGTAGAGGATAATGCTGATTTAGTGCACACTTTTGAGGTAAACTTAACTTCCATTCATTTCACTTCAACTTATTTAATTTTAATTGTAGTTGTGTTTATGCGAAACTATTGCAGTTGCCATGCATGTATTTGAATTATATATTTTAACTTTAACTATATCATTATCGATCATTATCGATTTTTGACGACCTCCGTGGCTCAGCGCGTGCGCTGTTGCATTTTAAAGTCGGAGGTCCTGGGTTCGATTCCCGGCTCGAGTCTGGTCTGGTGGGAGGCTTCGGCCGTGGCTGGTTACCACCCTACCGACAAAGACGTGTCGCCAAGCGATTTAGCGTTCCGGCACGATGTCGTGTAGAAAACAATTAGGAGTATGAGTTTACAATACCCCTAACAGGTTACCCCCCTACCATCTTAGACGCATCATCACTTACCATCAGGTGAGATGAAGTCAAGGGCTAATTTGTGGTGAATAAAAAAAAAAGTGTTTTTAAGGATAAATGACGACCTTCGTGGCGCAGAGCGTGCGCTGTCACATTATGAAGTTGGAGGTCCTGGGTTCGATTCCCGGCTCGAGTCTGGTCCAGTGGTATGCTTCGGCTGTGGCTAGTTACCACCCTACCGGCAACGACGTGTTGCCAAGCCATTGAGCGTTCCGGCACGATGTCGCGTAGAAACCAATTAGGAGCATGGGCTTACCATACTCCTAACAAGTTAGCCCGCTATCATTCTAGACAGCAGCATCACTTACCACCAGGTGAGATTGCCGTCAAGGGCTGAGTTGAAGTGTATGTAATATAAAATAAAAAATGTTGGTTTGTTTTAGTATTTCCTTCATTATAGCTTAGCTCCTAACTACTGAGAACCATCTGGAACGTATGTAATCCCTAAAGATTAAGGTGTCTTGTGCTGTTGGATAGGGTTTTTAGATTGTTTAGGCTCGCATGATTTCTGCGGCTCCGAGCAAATTTTAACTTATCGCCATGTCGAGTTGAATAATAGTGGAAGTTAGTTATGACGTCAGTGTTGCGATAAGACGACGTAAAATAGAGGGTAAAACAAATTTTCCATGATTTTATTTCAGGTAAAGGCTGTGCCAGCAGTTATAGCAATCAAAAATGGTCTAATAGTAGATAAATTTATCGGCTTAGTCGACGCAGATATGATTAAAAACTTAATTGACCGGATGTCCGGAAAGAAGAAAGATGGCGCGTAAACGTAATCAATCCTTTATTTTTAGACAATTGTTGTATTCTTATAAGGTTATATTTCTTGCCATTGACTCGTTTTATTAGGTGAATATAATTAATATTTTTATTGACGACCAATTGTTAAATACTTATGAGATACACTTCATAGAAATGTAAACTAAAAAAAAAAATGAGCCCTTTTGACAGTACAAAAAATAAGAAACAATATAATAAAAAAAGCAAGTAGGTCCATTATTATTTAAAAAATTTAATAAATTTAAGTTTCGTTTGGCTTCTTGAATATCCATTACGGGTAATAACAAGTTATGCCGCGACTTTACCCATGATAATTATGACGTTGTTACTTTGCCATGTTAAAGCTGAAGCGTGTTCTTCAGATTAAAAACGTTTAGTTACCCAAGTGTGTTTGAACGTGCGAATCTCAGTAACTATATAAAAAGATTTGAAAAAATATTTTTATGGTTTATAAAGAAAGATTAAAAGCTACTCTAATAATTTTTGCCATAAGATTACACCCGTGGCCGTGTTAAGAATAGGTCAAAGCGTTGCATAGCATAACGAACGAATCTTTTATATTTTTTTTGGATAAGCGCATTGAAACATACAAATTACTCTTCAGTTTTAAAGTACGAGTTTACGGTATTTAGTCCCGTACGATTTTAGGCCTAACTTAACATTGGTTTATAATGATTATGTAAAATATTTGTGGACCTCTTTGTTAAACTTTCCTTTCCTGGCTGTTTATTTTGATGTCGTAGTTATTAGATTTTTATTTTCCTTAATTCTAAAAAGTGGATATCTGCCATTTTGGTTTAGTAATATATAAGGAATGATTACACTTTTATTGTAGACCACAGAATAATAATTACAAAAATTATAAGGTAGTTACCACACCACCATGTCTACCTTTAGTTATAATAGGATAATTACCACATAAACATGCGTAATTTTTTTGACGAAGATTGCCTGCTTATTAAATAAATTAAAAAATAAAGTCCAATCTTTGATATACAATATGATTTACAAATTAAGATTGTGTCTCTTCTTAGAGTGAATTTATTGATACGTATACGTAATAGTTGGGTAAAATATGTCAGAAACCGTGTGACAATATAAAGGAAGCTTATAGCTTAATACGATTAAAATAACAAAATATGCACGTTTAAAGCTAATTTCGTATAAAAGCATCAATAAAAAATGGTAATATTGATGATTTACTAATCTTGTATTTGTTACATTGAATGCGGCAGTGATGGTTCAGTCAAATTTAAGCATATTTAAAAGTATCTCGAAATTCCTATTGCACTTATCCAAATTTTCAACGTCACGGAAAGGTTTAAAGCGGATTTTTGAAATAGTTTGTATTCCAATGGTTTTTTTTTGCAAACGGTTGTAGTTACGTATATATAGGGTAATTGTCAACTGGCAAAAAAAATGCTTGAGCTTTGATGAATATTTAAATCGTTTAGTTTCTTAACGGACCAGGCAGTAGCTTTAAAGATACTTCTCTTTTAGTCTGCAGTTGCCATGGCTTTTCGACCGATTGCACACTTGTCTGTCTAGATTTCCAAGTAACAGGTTGGACGCTGTGATGACAAGGCGATCATGTGCAAAACTAGTACAAAATTGAGTAGAGCAAATAGTGGCTATGATAAATTAACTAATGTGTGGTCAAAAACAGACGCACGCACTACTTAGAGTTATATATAAACCTTAATATAATTTTGTTACTACAGAACGAAAAACTTATAATAGGAGTTGGAACTAAGTGGGCTCATTTATGGCTGTAGGAGATACACCGGAGAACCGAGGAAATGGATAGCTAGAAAGAAATACGCCTGCAATGGGCCGGCCATTCAGGTTTTATAACTATATATATTTTTCCTATTAATGTAATATACCTTATCATCAATAGAAAAATCTTGAGAAATCAAATGAATGAGTGTATATTTTATATGATAATGGATTTTCGTTAAAACAAGTTCAGTTTTTTTAAAACATTACAATATTATTTTTAATTATGTACCTATTTAGAATATTTTAAAAATTAGTGTTAGTAAAAATAATTTTCCTACTTATTTGTATATTTGTATTATTGAGCCGATTTCAATTGTGATTTATATAGACTAAAAGAATTTATTAGAACGGTACTAAATGTGACTATAGCGATCCATTATAGTTTTTATGCCATAATTTCTGGGATTAATTCGTATGAGTTTATGGCTTTTAGAAGAACTTTATCGAAACTTTTAGCTTTGATTGTTTTAAAAATAATTGCAATTCTACCGAGTTACGTAGGATCTATGTGAATTGAAATGAATTGAATCTTATCAGATTTCGTAACTCTATCTGTAATGAAACGACTGTAGCAAACTCCTTGCTATAAAATGGCTCGTAACCGTCCGTGTACATTTGCCTAAGTGAGGTTATAACGGTTTGCCATACCTCTTGCAACTAGTATTTGTAAATGATAATAGTATTTACTGTAAAGGTGCTCATATTGAAGGTTAAATGTCAACCTATCTTAATAATATTATGAAATAGTTAAATTTCTGATTATAAAAGTACGTAGCGATAAAATATTATTTTAACATTGTTATGTACTTTGTAATATAAAAATAATTTTATTTTTGAAATATTATGTTATCCTATAGCTAAGAAATAAAATTTTAGTTAAATTTCCACTTTGTTTATTTTTACTCCTTGAATCTTCTTTAGTATAACACAATATATTTTTTTTTGCTTTAAAATCTTTACCATTTTTCATATTATTTTGTATGCTTTTATTAGTACTTACTTTATATACTTCCTTAATTATATACCATTAAAACTTCGTTCACTAGTTCGTTAGGTAACAAAAACATATTGTACTGATCATTCATGTAATCTCGAAGATTAAATTGTAGAATATTTAATTTGTGTTACATTTTTTTGTGAGGGGGTAATTTAACCTGTAAGATTACATTAGACTACGTAGTTTCAACTTTATAGTTCATGTAACAGTTTTTACTAACATTTAATGTAACAGTTCTAGAATTTGGCTAATTCTAATATGTTACATTAAGTTTTCGTTTAAAAAATGCGGGACGTCCCGAAATTGTCATTAATAACTTTTGGCAACCCTGTCATAATTTCCTGATTTGATAGTTAATTATAAATAATTATTTTATTTCAAATTTTATCGGACATTTAAATGAGAATGTTACCTGTATCAGAAGTATTATAGATATTAGATTGTAGTTATGTATACTATAAGTAGAAAAATAATAGATACTAGGTATCTACTGCTTTTAATGCCATATATTGTAAGTGCTTTGAATATATTAGCTTATCTCACCTAACTCAGTGAAAATGTAAAAATAATATATATATATATATATATATATATATATGAATTAACGTAAACATGAATATAAACAGATATTCTAGAGCGCCAGCTTTTAGAAATATCGAATGTCAACTTGAACACCAATGAATAATTAGTAAAACAAAGTCAAATAAATATTATTATGTTGTTTTGAGATATTCATTGTTGTTTAATAGTTTTTATCTTGAAATTTAAATGCATATATAGGAACATAACGTTGATTATAAAAGTCATAACTTGAAGACTAAGGTTTGATAGAGCAGAAATACATACACTAATAAAATTTTACGTTTAAAATCACCAATTATCAATTAAAAGCCTGGTAGGCATTTTTTCGAGATTTTTTCTTGATTACCGGTTAAACCTGTAAGCGATAATTTAAAAAACGAAAATGGCGGAATGTAGACAAGCTTAATCGTATACTAAAAATTAAACCGAATTTGGTTTAAGTTGACTATCTAAGATTATTATATGATAATTATGAAT
This sequence comes from Lasiommata megera, assembly GCA_928268935.1. Taxonomy (NCBI): domain Eukaryota; kingdom Metazoa; phylum Arthropoda; class Insecta; order Lepidoptera; family Nymphalidae; genus Lasiommata; species Lasiommata megera. The sequence continues at coordinate 2,062,016 of OV743321.1, forward strand.
TTATCCAGGGTGTATTTGTACCCTTTTTGTATCGCTTCTAGGTGCTTATAATATATGTACCCACTGTAATTTTTAATACGCCAACAACTTCGATGTCGTTTAACTTGCCACCGGAATGTATACAGGTATTTACGGGTTTATAATCGTAACGAGGTTTCTAGTATACCTAAGTAATGCTGTGGTTGGGATGCACGAGGCCCTAGATTTGATTTGAGGGTTGGGCCAATATTGGTATTGGCTCTAAAGTCTCTCTAACAATCTTGGTCATGCTATGTGATGATAAGCGACTAAATCCTGTCGCCTCTCCTTTTTGAGAGAGTCCCAGCTGTGGGACACTTATCCTCAGGATACGTACATTTAAATATAATTAATAAATGCAATAATCACGTTATTTATGCGTTAGCGAGCTTAGGTAATATTGAAACCGTTCTTATTAATATTGGTCCAAATTTGAGAGTTAGTGAATTTAATGTATAATTCATTCTATTACTAAACATTGAGTAATAATGCCTACTAACATAGACACGTTTCAATGCAAGTTATTACGCCACGCTTTGCGATCCACTGGACTACAAATGCAAAGTTAACTCCAGTTAATCTCTGTCTCTAACTGCATCGAGATCTATTAAGTCTCCAGAAAGGTCTTATTTACCTTGACGACCTCCGTGGCGTATTGGTGGCTGGAGGTCCTGGGTTCGATTCCCGGCTCGAGTTTGGTCTGGTGAGAGGCTTCGGCCGTGGTTACTTACCACCCTACCGACAGAGTGTCCCCAAGCGATTTAGCGTTCCGGCACGATGTCGCCTGGAAACCAATTGGGGCTATCATCTTAGACTGCATCATAACTTACCATCAGGTGAGATTGCCGTCAAAGGCTAACTTTAGTAAATAAAAAAAATGGGGTGCGAAAAGTGTAAAGTGCCGTTCCTACCAGGACATCATGGCCATTCAAGAAGTATTTATTCTCTTCCATTACTCATACTGCACCTGAACTAGTTGTATCTCCAACTCAATATTCAAGTTAAGATAAACAAAGTTTAGGCCGTAAGTGCCTGCCTGTAATATCGGCGCTAGTGGTGCAAAATGAGATATGGTCGCCAACCTCCGATAGGAGATGGCACAAGAAGAGGTCGCCAGTTGCCAGAGTGGCAGTGAGGCACGGGTATCAGATACCTTCGTATTATGAAGTGGGAGATGCTGGATTCTACTCCTGGTTTTAGTATGGTCCTGTGGGAGGATTCGGTCACGGCTAGGCAACTGGCAAAGAAATACCGCTGGCATACCGAATTAATTATTCGGATTCGGATTAGGGGGATGGGTTCAACCGGAAATACATCGATGACTCCGCTGGTGCATTAAGTTCATTTATTTAATTTAAACAGAATTACACGATGAAAAATAAACAATATATAAACATAAAATAACTGCAATTCTTGTTCATGGGCGTCGTTAAGTAGTGCTTTATTACTCAAAGGTTATGAATTTAAGAACCTTAGGTTCTCCAATTATATAAGGAAATAATCTCTATTTGATATAGCTTAGAATTATAATTACATATAAATATATACCTACCTTTTAAAGAAGAAAGTCCATATCGAAAGTAATTGAGAATATTAATTATTTACCTTCCTATAATAACATTCTAGTTAAAATTTCGACCCTTTACAATTAGTGGTATTAAACCTACTTTAAAAATAACCAAATTGTCGTCCAAAATTTTCTTGTCACTTGAAATTAGGTACCTACCTATTTAAAATTTTACCACATGGTCGGTATTTGAGCTAAATATTTGTCTAGAAAAGTAATTGAGAATATTTACCTTCCTATAATAACATTCTAGTTCAAATTTCGACCCTTTACAATTAGTGGTATTAAACCTATTTTAAAAATAAACCAAATTGTCGTCCAATATTTTCTTGTCACTTGAAATTAGGTACCTACCTATTTAAAATTTTACCACGTGGTATTTGAGCTAAATATTTGTCTAGATTTGAGATTAATCTGTATCTATTTATATAATAAATATTTTCCCCAGCAAATTTCTTTTATTCACCTTATTATTATGATCTATTCAAAATTATTATTTTGAAACTTTGCATTATTACAACATTGATTTACCACTAGCCGTAGATCGATCATTAACGCTCAAAAAATGGGACGGAAAAGTAGTGCACAAATAGCGTCGCGTGCACTCCTTTCCCAGAGTGTGACAAGGCTAGACGAAAGTCACCGATTCTAACACTCGAGCCGTTTAAACCGAATGAATTACAAAGCACTACGCGCCGCTATAGATAATATAACGGCCAGATGTCTAGTGTATTAGACGGGTTTTAATACATCGATATACCGATATGTAGGAATGTATAGTTAGTTGGTGACAAATTCTCGCCTTGTTTTTGTATGACGCGCTCTATCTACGGCTAGTGGTAAATCAATGTATTACAGTCATCATGCAGCTATTGCAGTGGGTAGTTATTTGGTGATACAACACGTGAAGTAGAAAAAACTTCGTAAATTTAGGTTTTTTGGTGTAATTATTTCAATTATTGTTCTCCCACAATTCTCGAGCTAGCTCTCCTAGCCCACAAACCATTGTAAGTATAATGTATAACACTTGCCTATTAATGCATTAACCGTATACCGGAGTTATCAGGTTTTATAGTGGTTTGAAGCGGTGTTAGCCTAGTGGTCAGAGATCGGCGGTTCGAATTCGGGCATGCACCTCTAACTATTCGGAGTTATGTGTGTTTTTAAAAATTTAAAATATCGCTTGCTTCAACGGTGAAGGAAAACATCGTGAGGAAACCTGCACGCCTGAGAGTTCTCCATAATGTTCTCAAAGGCATGTGAATTCTGCCCATCCGCACATGGCCAGCGTGGTGGACTATAGCCAAACCCTTCTCATAATGAGAGGAGACCTGTGCTCTGTAGTGAGCCGGTAATGGGTTGATCATGATGATGATGATAGTGGCTGTGTATTTTTTTATGGTTAATGCATATTCACTCTGGATTTAATAAACCTTTAAGTAAAATGTCCTAGACTTGGCAGGAATGGCTATCCAAACTCCAGCCTTTCAATCTGCGCAAATTAAGCTCAATTAAGTGCCTTTTTTGAGTAGAGGAGAGTTACGCTTTTAACTAGGAAAATAAAACCAAGAGAGTTCCATGTACCAATTTATTTCTGAATACGTTTGATATTGATAATATATTTTTACATCATATAACATTTCTACCGGCGATTGCCACTGGACTCACCACAAAGGACAACTTATGTGACGTTAAATATTACATACAATTAATACGTGGGTTCAATGAACCCATGTTACAAAATGTGATTTCTGTCTTTGTTTCGTAATAACATAATTTTTCAGCAAAACTTGTTAACACAGACAGGATGAAGACCTAAACCACAAAAAGTGAAACGAGCGAGTGAATGTTTACGAGCAAAATATCAATCGTGGAAAAATAAAATGGTGCTGAGCAAATATCATTAGCGGAAAAATGAAATTGTACGCACTATATAAGAGGGCGGGTCAAGTACCGGGTGGCGAACGAATTTAATCAATCTAATCCAAAATCTTAACTGGTGCATTGTTTTCCTTCCCTTATAAGTACGTCGATAAGGATGGCGCTATTAATTTAAAACTGTTTTTGGATTAGATCGATTATTAACCTCGGTTATTAAAATCAGTAGGCAGATATAAGGAATTCAATAATGATGTTGTTCTTTCTGCCTACTTGCCTTACTAAAGCAGTATTATTAAGTTTGTTGTGGGTTTCTTCTTAACCTGGGCGCGATTTGAACCCTCTTAGCTTTCGTTTAAAGTTGGATATATATGAACGATTCGTAGATGCCTGTAATAAGTGTATATAAATAAATATTACTGATTTGATTAAGACCCTGGCCAGCTGAGTTGAATCGTTAGATGTGTAAGGCTAAGATACAATGCTCAATAAGTTCCGACCTGGGCGCGATTTGAACCCTCTTAGCTTTCGTTTTAAGTTTGCGAGTGTATCACCATCGCTAATAGAATAAATGGAAAATTTGATATATATGAACGATTCGTAGATGATAGTAATAGGTTTATATAAATAAATCTAAGTTTGATTTGATTAAGACCCTGGCCAGCTGAGTTGAATCGTTAGATCTGTACGGCTAAGATACAATGCTCAATAAGTTCGCTTTTATAACGAGTCTTGCAACGTTTCTTTTCATCGTAAAAAGTGATTAATTGCGGTGAGATCTATTAATCCTGGATCCCATGGCTCGTGTTATCACAGGCCAGACTGGATCGCGCCACGCTGTGGATACCTGTGCGTGCCGTTCCCATGGCGTGTGTCGACCTGCCGTTACTGCCAGTCCAATATGGTCATATGTGTAAGCGCATATGCCAACGCAGGTGAAATGAATGAGTAAGTACCGACGCATACGCGCCCGCACAGGCCACGCCAGGCACCGTCGCACCGCATCTTTGAGCTTACAGACTCCCGATGGATCGGACCGGCGATAACAGAAGACAACAGGGTTAATCGGGATCGCGACGGTCCCACGGCCTATATTATAACAGGCCGTGGGACCCAGGCTTTATTGTGTCTAATAATATTCTTTAAGTTCGTAAGTAGGTACTTAGGCAGTGATTTCCATTGAATTTCACCTATTTTCACTGTCACCTTTTGCACAGTTGCTATTATATATAAATCACTGTTTCGCAGTTTCGTACGCAGTACGCAGAGGCATACCTACGCCTGTTACTCCTCCACTCTGTTCCAATCAAGTCAAGGGCATTCCATTGAACTCCAATGAGTCTACATTCCATATCTATATACTATCTCATATGGTATCCATATTATATGTCTTAAGTAACAAACAATCAAAATCTAAGGTTTATTTTAAGTTTCAGTTGTTATAAATAAATATATCTCTTTAGTAACAAACGTTGCTTAGATACTTCCTTCTTAGCATAATCTCGATATTTCTCAGATTTTACCACCGCCTCAGTTTAATAAAGATTGCAATACTCAATTAAAAATTAAAGTATACATTTTATTATCAATGAACAAAACAATATACAGGTCAGAAGCAGGTCGTTAGGTTTATTTTAAATTAAAACAATCCGACCTTAGAAAACACGTCTTTATGGACAAATCTTGCATTCCATTGCTAACCAAGTCATATGTATATATTCTGACGTCACTTCATCATGATCAACCCATTACCGGCTCACTACAGAGCACGGGTCTCCTCTCAATATGAGAAGGGTTTGGCCATAGTCCACCACGCTGGACACGTGCGGATTGGCAGACTTCACACGCCTTTGAGAATATTATGGAGAACTTTCAGGCGTGCAGGTTTCCTAACGATGTTTTCCTTCACCGTTGAAGGAACTCTCATACGTATTACGAGAGGGGTATTTAAACTCACTAGTTACTGCAATTTCACACAGTTAATCCTAATCGCTTTCTGTGGCGGTTTTGCTGTTATAACCG